>OX402002.1:14259136-15739136 GCA_947859395.1 Eupithecia insigniata
TGATTTTACTCGCTAATAATTATTAACGAAGTCATAATATTGTTTGTAATAACTCTTTTACCAATTAAGGTTAGTTTATTTATTTATTGTGATTATAGTGTAAGTTATTAATAATAATTTCATTTCGCATCCAAACTCGTAAAACTTTTGGAGAGGGTAGTTAAAGTAGACATCTTAATTATAACTAACTCATTACCTTACCATAATTTAGGTTCAAGTAGTTTCTTAGAACTGTGATCTACTTAGAAATAACTGGTCGCATTCTACATTTCTTGGTGCCTCGTTTGCCGCTTTCCTTGACTTTAAGAGATACATCAGAGTCAGTGTTTAGTTTAGCGCACATTGTCTCACTGGCACTGTAGGGCAAAGATTTTTTCTATTTTTTACTGTCTCTTGAAGTTATGGCTGTTAGATGAACATATAACTCGTCCCGCCGCTGTCTTTGTTGTAGTATTTAAAATAGCAACTAATGATTTAATGGGAAAAGTCGGTGAACTCGATTCGCTTCAGAACGAATGATTTTATATTAAAAATTGGTTTTCTATGTCCCAGTTAATAAATTTACAAAAAAGAATTCAGAGAAATTTGTCAAAATCATTAAGAAGTCTACAAATCTGTAACTTAGGTTCTGCATAAGTAGAAACTTAGTGTGCACCTGTGTTTTCGCACACATTTTTGACTATAGTTCTCGAATTTTCAGCGCACATTGTAAGTCTTCACTGACCCAGGCCACAGTGGCCGATTCAGCTAAGAAAGGATAGGCGACTTAATGGTACGAGTGGCAAAACTCGTGTAAAGAAAGCACGATGTGCCAACTCCTTAGTAATTATCCATACATAGGTACACTTAGCATAAAGTAAGTTAGTTAAGTAACCAGATGAGTTCTTCATAGAACTAGAACCCAATTAAGAAATACTCATCAATTGTATATCAAGCTTAATAAAAACTAGGCATTTTAACAACTTCCTATTTTGAAATATCCTCAGAATATATGCATGCAAAAGTTGTGTCTCGTGAAGGTTTTAATACTTCAGTTGGAGAAACAGACGAGTAGGAGATCTCTTTCTTTTTAATCGACTTAAAAAAGAGGAGGTTCTCAATTCGTCAGTTTTTTTTGTATGTATGTTACGCGATATCTCCGCCAATTATGGACCGATTTTGAAAATTCTTTCACTATTGTATAGAAAATTATCCCATAATATATTTTTAAATAAATTTTTATTCTCAGGTGATTAGTATTTATCCCGCAAAACTTAAAATAAGTGTAAAAGTAAAGGAATTTGAAGTCAGTTTATCGTTTTTTAAAACACGCCATATTATTCATTTTCACTCTCGATGGAATCTTTAAAAGTCTCTGAAACGACCTCTGTGATGCAGTGAGGTGTTGTTTGGCTACGTGATGAACTGGAATTAGAAAAAGCGAATACATCCGTGTTATTTGATCACGCCATACATGCCTTACTTTTAATTACTTTTGTGAGTACACAGAATTTACCGTCTTCTTAGACATTAATAAAATATTAAATAGGTATGAAGTAACTTGATGTGTGTGAAAAACTCCAGCTCGAAATTTTTTATAACGTTACTCAACTCTATGTACCATTTGCGTCTATCTGAATTATGTCATCAAAAGAAAACAAACGAGCACCTATAACTTAAAGGTGAAGTTTATAAAAAGAAGGATGATATTAAAAAATAATTACAATTAAATTATAGAAACAAATTAGACGCAGTATTTACAATTAAAACAATTCATCTAACTGCAGACTGTTGCAAACAATCTACATTTACAAGTAAGAAGAACCTCGACATCAAATATTTTCCCAACATAAAACCAAACAAACATGTACATAGAAAATACGAACCCAACCATTTACCTACATTCGTTTGTAAACTGATACGCTACTAGTTTCCACTAACAAATCGTCTAGTTCTGTAATTTTGGTTATAGGTAATGCGATAGGGGACCGTAAGAGGAGATTATTTGAATAATTCTCGTATAGAGAGTTCTTGTTACTTTGTTGCGATGATTACAAGATAGGCAAGGATAATCTGTAACGATTGCTGTCGCGTTTGCTGGGCGCGATTGTAATTTGACACTGACGAAAATAGAAGGGTGCCATCATTTGACGACTTCTATGGCACAGTGGGCAAAGGGGCGCCTGCAACGCAGGTTTGATTTCTGCTTCGGGACAAATTTTTGTACGATCTGGAGATATGTTTTCCGGGTTTTCTGATGTCTGATGCTGTTTGGATTATACAGCATTTTTATTTATCATAATAACGTTTTAAGGTATAGGTTTATTCAATCCGATTGTATATATATAGTTATTGCATACCTGAGATTTTTTGCAAAAGTCTGTATATAGCCCAGGCTGTTTCATGTGTATCTATTTTGTAAATACTGACTTCTATTCATTAGTTGTATCTACAAACGTACCCCAGTTTCAATATAAAATCAGAAAAGTTTTCGAACTTTAGTTTTTAGATAAGAACGATGGTAGTCGTACAAAATGACAGCAATCACAAATCTATCACGATAACAATTCATACGGAATCAGAGAACTAGTGTGCTGGGGTATAAGTATTATAACAGCTGGGAGTAATCTCGCATGTTTAGAAACTACTAGTTTTACTGTAGAAGTATAGTTTCCTTAATATTCTCTCAATGTCCTTACATTATTTACGGAGAATGAGTCAAGTCGGTTAATACCAGTGATTTGTATTTAATTTAGATTGTCGTTTGTTTTCAAATATACTCTATATATTCTCTTATAGTTTCTCTATAACTGAATTTGTAATAAGTGAATTTGTAATGAGAAAAATAAAAATCTCAAACCTCAAATACTGCTGTCTTATTCTGTAAGTATTCCTGTCACCGTCTTTCGTCTTATAAAATAGCACCTTTTTTTTTATAACTTACCACGTTGGGTTGTCTCCAAATGTATTTTTCTTTTACTCTCCCCTATCTACAGTTATATGAAATTTCTAACGAGTCTAAGAATCCTGTATGGGGTAAAGAAAATAAAGCACTATTCTTTTTTTTTATAATATCAGGAGTCTAATTGATATGGACCAATTGAGCTACCTGTAGATTGTTTGCAACAGTCTGCAGTCGATTCTTTATTCCAGTTATCTTTTCTATTTTATCTCACCTATTTTATTCCCTGTATATTCTTACATAACACTCTTCTTGTCACATCACATTCTTCCCGCCCAATACCACACATACTTTTTTACATACTCAGTGGTACAGCGGACGAAATTCCGCATGCAACGCAGAATCGTGCGGGTTCGATTTCCGTCGCAGGACAAATGTTTATACGATCTGCATTGGTTTTACCTGGGCTTTGTGTATAAGTTGATTTACATATCTATCATCTGCTAGTACCCACTACCTACAATACTTATATTTGGGCCCGATAGATACTTTCTCAAAATGTCTGACATTATTTATTTAGTGTTAGCACTCATGGAGTCTGAAGATCCTTTTAATATTTATCTGGAGCATAAAACGAATCAATTCATTGACAGGCTCGTTAAAACACATTTAGACGCAAATTAAACTAGTTCAAATCGGTTCAAAATTCAATTAAGACCATTAAACCAATTATTGTTGCACAGAATCGTGACATCGTAAAACAGAAGTGCAGTTTTATTATACGCAAATGTCAATTTAGTAAAGATTATTATGAATCTAGGTGATCTTGCAATGTTAGGTTTCGATTCTGGAGCAAAGTGTTTAAACATTATTACCTTAAGCCTTTTACCTTATTAGCATTAGCTACATTAAGCTAGTAATGAAACTGTGTCGTATCTCGATAAGCATGAGGTTGAGATTCTGTTGTGTCAACTCAATTTTTGTTCTTTGGGTTGGGGCCTTAAATTAAATTTATCTTAGAATCTTCCTTCCATTCCCTGCACACTTACTTATTTTGTACTAGTCTTTTAAACCTCGTGGCAAACCAAAAGGTTAAACATAATCTTATTTCTATAGATATACCAATGTTTTTGTTTTACTCATAGTTTGAATAGATTTTGTAAATTATATATATATATATATAATTTTATTATCATTATCATCATCATATCAGCTCATACACGTCCACTGCTGGACATAGGTCTCCCCCATACGACGCCATAAATGTTATTATGCATGTCTCTATTTCTTATCACTACATATTATAAAACAAAGTCCTCCGCCACATCTGTCTGTCTATTCGCGATAAACTCAAAAATTACTGAACGGATTTTGATGCAGTTTTTACCAATCTTTCTATAGAGGGATTAAAGAGGAAGGTTTGACATATAATTTGTCAAAGTTTTGTGTAAATTGTTTGAAATATAACGATTATTGTTGGATGTGTCTGAAAAAGTCAAGTCGCAGGGGAAGTTACATCGAAAACGCTGCATTCAACAGATCAAGGTGGGATATTCCACTTTTACAGATTTAATTTAAATCTAACCAGAATATCTGAGTCATCAATCTGATGTGAACCTACGACAGATATAGCAGTCATAATATTGTCTACTACTCGTGCGAAGCCGGGGCGGGTTACTAGTTATTATATGTATGTACACAAATCTGTTTAGCTGTTCAGTCATTTTTAAATAAGCATACCAACTTGTACGCCCCAACGGGGATCATATCATGATCTCAGTATTACATATTTAAGAACTCGATGTAACACATGAAACAATAGTTTAAATAAATAAATAAATTGTAACCCGTTGTCTACAAATAAATGATTTGTTTTCATCTGAATGGAAAGACAAACTAGACGCACACATAAATCAGTAAATCTTAACTTTAAAATTAAAGAGATGTAAAAAGTCTACAGAATATCATCTAACTAAGAGAGTCAAAACCCCATAAGACTATGCAGTAAGACATAACTGCATATAAATAGTCACCTCACTCTTATTCCAACCTTTCTCAAATTAATCACCACCGGGTCTGGAGATTTACTTCGATTACAAAATAGCTGTTATAATACAGATTAGAGTGTACGTGTTTTGAAATCAGATGGTTTATTGGAAGATAAGAACGCATTCATTATTCTGAAACATCTTTGGAAAGATAAGACGGTTTGTAAGTGGCCTTTTTAAGTTGTTTTGTATGTTTGTTGGGTGTAAGGTGTGTTTGTTTAAGTGAGAGTTCAATATTGAAGGCGCTTAATTCAAGTTTTTGTTGGTACAGACGCGATAGAGATGAGAAACCAGTAAGTACAGTCAGGCAAATATTTGTTGGAAAGGGATCGATCTTTAAAAACCATTTATAGATGTAACGGAACGTAATTGTCCACTATCAGCAGATTATTTGATGACTTTAATAGAATAAGACGAGTCTACTGCAGCTATAATCTTTATGAACTATTCACATAGTGGCCAAGTTATCGTAAACGTCCTTTGTCAGTCTCTACAAATCTATACTCCAGCCAAACTCAAAGTTCAATGTTCTTTAACAACTTACAACCCCTAATTTTCTGATTGACGTCGAGTACATAGTAGGAAAGTTCTCAAATCGCCATAGTAGTGCAAATGCTGACAAAAATTAAACTAAAGAAAGTGTAAAAATCACTTTCTTGCTGTTGATTTTTGGTTAAGTGTAAATTTTGAACCTTTAGAATGGCTTGAGTATAGACTCGCCCTAACTTGACCAACATGTGGATGCATCATTAGAAGGTGAAACGGCACTGCACCGGTGCGGTCACACCCCGTCGTAAACCTTCGTTTGCAACTTTCTACTTTGTTTTGTGCGGTTCAACGGTGAAAATGCCTAGTGAACAAGTTAGAAGTAGCAAAGCAATAGATGTTTGTTTGTGAGTTATTTTCTAAGTTTATTTGTGCAGGGTTATTCCAGTTTTGCCCCTTGATAAATACTCTTTAGGGGGGAAAACTGGAATCTTAAGTTTTGTACACATTTAATGTGTACACAAATAAAAAGATAATTTGGACAATGCATCCATCGTCTTGGGGACGCTTCCGACTGGTGGACCAGTTGACCTGTAGACTGCTTGCAACAGTCTGCAGTTCGCTAATTTTTTTCAATTTTAAATAGTAGTTAAATTTGTTTAAATTATTTGATTGTTATTTTCTTTATCAATAATACAATTATCTATGTCTTTTGCTGTAATAAATACTTTTGGACTTGTAATATTTTGACAGTATCTTTATTTTTTACATTTTTTGTCATAACTAATGTGGTTTGTCTTACAAGAGATACAGTTACTGAAGGGCAAACGCTACCCTACACTTGTTTCACTTTTCTATCCTTTGACAAAACATTTAAGTGAAGAGAAAATCAATAATACTTATTTGTTATTTGATAATAATTACTATATTTATAGCTGTTTATGTATAAATTTGACTTGTCTAAGTGATATTTTGTAAGCCTAAAAAAAATAAAGTTATTAAAATTTTTAATTCGATTTTGCGCGCATAAGGCTCATTTAACAGAAATGTATAACTTCTCAGGGACTATTTAAGATATTAATTAGAATAAGTTACTAGAACCAAGACTAATAATGCACAAAATCCAAAAAAGTTCATATATCGTGACACAAGACCCCTGGTATATGATTGGGCAATGCACGATCAATCAACCTGCGCGTGAGTAGAGGTCGCGATATCTTGGAAATGTACCGACAATTTACTATTTTAAATATGATATTAATGTCCAAACAATACCATTCTGTATTTCTTTCAGAAAAGGATACTTTTTTAAATATATTATATAGGATACCTATTAATGTCCAAAAATTCTGTGACAAAAATTGTTTTTATTGTCACATTGTTCCTTAAAAGTCATTGTAAAACTACCTAATTTTTTTACCAACTAACAAAACTAAAATCGTGTTGTCACTTCTATAATTTGAACTGGGAAACTCAAATTACAGTAATATTCAATGGGAAACTCAAATTACTGTAATAAAAAAATCGATTTTTTTCAAACATTGCAAATTTTTTTGTGTCTCAACGAGTGCGTTAATGTCTTTTGTATTGAGAACATGACTTTTTCATCCCATCTATTCCAAAAGAGGCAAAATTTCTTCGATAAGTGCGAACAAAGAGGGTCATTCCAGCGCACTTAATAACAGTGACTAAATAACTTTTGAAATTTGAACACTATATAATTTAAAAGTTTGAACGCAATGCGCTGCAATAAAGTCCTGGCTGTTTATAAAACAGCGCGCGCCAACACCCCGCATCGGCTATCCAAATTTAAAAAAAGATTAGGTGAGAACTTTTTATTCGGTTTGTTATTACCTTTATCAAAATATTACAGACGATTTTAATTTTATTCACAAAAATTGATAAAATTTTTGATTATATTTGTAACTCCCCTCTACACCACTTTGTAACGACCTGTCTATCACAAGTAGGAAAAAAGACATCATCCCATCTGTTCGCGTCTATAAAAGCGTTATTTTTTCATATTGATGACCGAGAATGAGCTTTCGTAATAATTTACACGTAGTACCTATGACATTTTATTCTTAAAACTCCTTCGAAGTAGACGATATCTTTTCCAACTCGTTTATAAGTACTATACAGGCTGCTATAACAACATGTTTATCCCAGTTTGAATGGACTACAGAAGTTACTAGAAGGCAAGTAGTCTCCACCGCCAGCGAACTTATTAGCAATGCGTATACGCAGTACAAAAGACTTCAACGCGCTCGGCCCAAATTTTGGTTTCTGTATTTTCTTATTTATACATTTGCAATGCTGCAATGAATAAATTAGGAAATACTGGCTGTGTCCCGCGGTTTAACCCGCGTTAAATTCGAATTTCACACTACTAGATAAGATAAGAACGTCTTTTTTCCCGTAAATCTCATCAATCAAAAGGGAATTTGATGTTTTACAAGGACAAAAAGTTACTCTCCATCCTTTCAACTAACTCTATGCCCAAAATCAAATCGATTGATTGCTTATTTAGGGCGTGAAGGAAGGACAAACAAACAATAACACTTTCGCATTTATAATATAGTCAGGATAATGGTTCTAAAGATTACGCATTGGAAAATAAAATAAACTATCCTATGATACAAGCTAACTTGACCTAAATAGAAAATCAACACAATTCCAATTTAAAAAAATTACCTCCACATCAATATTTCAACTGAGTATCAAAAGCCAAGAGCCGATAAGCGATCGATCGTCCAATCTTGATCTAGGCACCTATTGTTTTACGCAGGCGCAGTCGACGTCATAACTACTCACAGATATTTATTGCTGACAGACAATTTGTATAGGAGGCGCGATGACAGATGATTTTGACGGGTTTGCTAAACAAGTTACTGGAATTTTAACGTTTAAATAAATAATGTAATAAAAAACATTTATTTTTAAAAGACTGAAGACTAATTTCATACTTTTAGCCTCTATCCACCATTTTTAGTTTTTTACTACTCTTTGCTGTTTAGATAAATAATACATATAAAAAAAAACGTTTTTTTCTTAAAGACTGAAGACTAAGAAGTGATTTAGTCTGTGGCCACCATTTTTTTGTTTTTTACTACTCTTTAACTTTAACTTCATCTATTAGAAATTTCAGTTTAACTGAAAATGGGGGCTTAGTTTTTAAATATGATTATTTTTTACCACACGCAATTAGAAAAAACTTGCTAACATTCATATCAGATAACCACGGTTCTATGTTGATTGGAAAAAGCAAGTTTCATCACAAACATTCAAATTCAGTGGTAGAGACCGTAGAGTAAGTACTTATCATTAGCTAGGTACTCCATTATTAGGTATTTTGTAGGTTTTCAATATAGTTTATAAAAACCAGACTGGAAAATGTACTTAAGTTCAACCTCTGATCTAGTCATTAAAAAACTTACAAACACAAAAGTAAATAAAACTAAAAAAATGCTGTAGGAACTATAAGTTATCACTGAAATATGATAAAACATGCAAAATGTAACATACCTTGTCGTCTTTGCAGTTTCTTTTCAGCTGCCAAAAAGTTCCTCGATTTTGCCAAAAAAGTTTATCACTCAAATTTTGTAAACATAGTCACACAAACACAGCACAAATAAATCCACCAGTTTTTAAAACATCAATAAACAAAATTAATAACTAAAATAAAAGAAAAGTTCAAAAAAAAGAAAATCGCAATTTGCAGTCGCGAAAATGCGCACGCGTCGATGCGTACGCGTTCGATTTTTGAACCGCGGCTCGAGCCTCACTCGGATGTGGTCCGTGTGTGACTGTATACCCATCTTGCACTTCACGATCACCGAAGAAGATACATTCGCTCTCTCCCTCGCACCACAACACAGCCGGTATCGTCGTCCCTCTCCGTTATTATCAGAGGTTAAGCTTCGCCCATCAGTCAGTCGGCGCATGGACATCGGGTGGGAAGGCCGCCTCGTCCCGTTACTTTCTCTACGTACGGGTCCATAAAACACGTACCGTATGGATGTAAGCGGCTATTTTGTCGGAGAATCTCGGATAATTTATTTGTCGATACGCAGGTGATTATTTATCGATCCATTGATTTACATCAGGTTCTTTATGAATGGACCGATCGGGTCAAAGTTAAGAAATGTTAATGAGATGATTGCGGGCAATAAAGTCGATAAGGAAACTGGAGCGAGCCGAAATCGGCGTCATGATTTCAACCAATGAGGTTGTCGCGAAATGACAAGCAAGCTAGATCATTCGCTTAGATGATCGGCGCGTGCGGCGTTTTGCCACGATTGGCGTGCTTCGCGCAGGCCCCGCCTGTACCGTTATAGGGGGGCAATGACTGCCCTCCTAAAAGTGGGGATTTGTAGATCAATGCGAGATGGAGGGGGAAGTGTGACATATGGCATGTACCGGTTAATTAATGCGTCGATACGGCCCTTTCATAATACACCGTTAAATTATATTGCCGATGTTATTATGCCAGGTTAAAAAAATGTTGACCCAGTTTTTGGTTATTGTTTCGCAGCGTGAAATTATAATGAAATTCGATAATTATCATTAAATATCAATATATTTTAATAGCTCTGCATAATCTACCACTCCTTTTTCATTCATAGATTCTTTACTAATAAACCTGTTAAGTCGAAAGTAACATGCTAACAAACATCGTTGTAGTTTTATATCTATATCAGCACTAAGCAAGTAAACTGGAAGATAAATAAATAATTATATTAAAATTCCAGTATCTATATACGCTATTAGAAGACAAGTGTCCAGTCAGACCAGGCTTAATAAAATGAATAGTTGTTACCATGTTAATTTTACGCTGAACTTCTTTGCCGATTTCCTGTTCTTCAAAGATTTTATCTTCACTAGACCTATCATTCGTATCAAGATCCTCTTTTATATTCACCGCAATTTAACTATCTTCAATTTATTCATTCGTTTTATTTTATTGATCTAGGTAATATCATAATTATTTATGTAGGAAGTTAGTATGACCCTTACGCATTTTGAGGCAAAAAAACTAGAATACACCAGAAATGCTAGATACAATAGGTTTGACCACTAAAAGAATCCCCGAGTACCTAGTTTTGATTTCAAATCCTAGGTCCAAAATTATAACAAACTCAAATTTATAAGGGCCGAATTCTTAGAAAGACAGTCACTTTTAGACTTGTGACCCTATCAATACCAGCAGTACCATGAGCAGAACAGACTAAGAAGCTACTTCATTAGGTAAGTGTTTAACCTGTTTGTACTAATCATAATAAAAAAAAAACAATCAATCCTAAATCCAAACACACAACCACGAAATACAATCATAACAAAATACAAATCAAAATTTTGTATACTCAAAACATAAAGTTGTTTCATGACTCGCTTAATACTAAATGGTTTGCGATCATAAAACCTAGGTATCCTAGCTTAAGTGTTTCTATACTGACCTATGAACCGTTGCGATGCAAACCTGTACTTGAATGGTGGATTCAAATGTTTCTAGACGCCTTTCAAAATACGACTTCTTAAGCCTCAGAACCTACTTTTGAAATTATCCGTTTTAGACGGGAGATCTACTTATCATCTTATCATCCCATACAAGTCCACTGCTGGACATAGGCCTCCCCCATACGACGCCACAAATAGCGGTCCTGAGCCGCCTCCATCCATCGACTCCCTGCGACCGCTACAATGTCTTCGGTCCATCGAGTGGATGGTCTCCCATGTAGAGGGGGTTTGCCATAATCACCACACTTGGCAGGCGGATTGGTGATCGCAGCAAGGTGTTGGTAATTCACAGTAGGAAGCTGCTGCCTGTCCTCTGGTAGGTTCCCTTAGTCGGCTCTTACGACATCCACGGGCTGAGTTGGAGGGGTCGATACTCTATGTATAATTTAGTTTCAGCATTGCACCATTTGCACCCGTGCGAAGCCGGTGCGGGTCGCTAGTATATAATATAACCCCAGGTATACTCTGTTACCTGTACCTTTTACTTGTAGGGAAACTTTTTTAACTTAAAATAAATAATGAAAACGTTATCTGGGAAAACCTAAACGGGACTTGAACCCGCTACCTTCCCTCAGTTCAGGAATGCCCTACCAATTACCTGAATTAAAATTTCAAGCAAATAAATATTTATCTTATTTTCATTTTTCATTTTCAATACGCTATGAGTTCAAGTAAAAAAAAAAAAGTGGGTTTGACGGCTTACGCAATAGAATAGAACCAATGAAGTTATTGGACAAAAGGCGGATTTGTGAATTTGTACACCAAGATAGAGTTTGACTCTAATATCCAAGAAAAATATTAACTCTTAGGATTTCATACCTTTTTCCATTAAGAAATAAGTATAATTTCCAATGAGCTCAAAACTGGACCGACAATCGCTTTCCAATCTGCCCTTTCGATAAGCGCACATCCCAACTGGGATCCGGCAAAAAGCGACGCCACAATTTGTTAACTGTGACATCTCTCGCATGGAACCTGTTTTTGATCTGAATTGATAATTATCATGATAGAGTTACCTATGTGTAAATGTTATATATACATTTTTATCACAGTAGTTCTGTTCAGAACTACAGCACAGAGGTATTGGGAATAGGCGATTAAAACGACATTTTGGTTCCTAAAAGTATTTTTTTTTTATTGAAAATTGAATGTAATTACGGTGACCAAAATGGGTTGTTTAATCGTGTATACTTTTTTGTTAGACTTTTTTCATTTATTGCCCATATTACAAAAGGGAGTCCATCATAGTGGGGTAAACTCTAAATTAATTACTATCACTTTACATTAGGTCATTTTAGGAACACATTTAGGTTTACTTCTTTTTTTGCCCTTGGAATAATTTACCTGAAAATTTGCTGATGTAGGTGCTGTACTGGTTAAGTACCTTTCTACTTAATTGTAGTCAGTTAGATTAGTCAAAAAAAAAGACAAAAGACCAGAATTTGAAATAAAATTTGGATAGTAAGAAAATAAAAAGAAATAAACTTTTAAAAATTAGACATGAACACAGGCACATAAAACTTTTTGAACAAATAAAAATCATACCAGCCATTTACGACATACTAAAATTCTAATCAGATAAAAATATTCATTATCTCGATAAAATTCCTATAGGAATACTAATAAAACGCTTGACAAATTCCATCGCCTGTCCGCGAGCGCGTGCGCACTGTCAACTCGTCATCGCGAACTCACTGTCGAAATAGTTCCGATGGTAATTGACAGATGGCGTTAGCAGTACTGTATGCATTGTATGAAGTTTAGCTAAAGTTATGGAAAGTTTTTAATAAGTTGCAAGGATTTTGATTTTTAATTATCTTATTACCTAGATAAAAGACATAAATAAACTGGCAATATAGTTTCATGGGCCTGGGGCCGCGGCGTACGAATATCGAGCCCTCCAACTCAACCCGTGGATGTCGTAAGAGCCGACTAAGGGAACCTACCAGAGGAAGGGCAGCAGCTTCCTTCTGAGTATTATTCAACACCAACACTGCGATGACCAATCCGCCTGCCAAGCGTGGTGATTATGGGAAATCCCCCCTACATGGGAAACCATCCACTCGATGGACCGACGACATCGTAGCGGTCGCAGGGAGTCGATGGATGGAGGCGGCTCAGGACCGCTATTTGAGGTGTCGTACGGGGGAGGCCTATGTCTAGCAGTGGACGTGTATGGGCTGATGATGATGATGATGATAGTTTCATTTTTGAATACTTACTTTATTTGTGGTGTTTTAATTTAACAGAATTCAAGTGACTCTAACTCATTTAGGGTGATAAGGCTGTCTTATTACGTTTTTTAGGATAGGTAAACGAAAACTAGCTTTCATTATGCATATACGAATACATTATCATCATGATTAAACGCAACTCATATTTCAGCAGCACTAAACACGCGATTTTTTAATAGTTTTCAATAAAAAAATATCTAAAATATGGGTTATTCCAGTTCTGCCCCTTGATAAATCCCCCTTAGAGGGAAAAGCTGGAAACTTAATTTTAAAATGTCTAGAATTACCCCATTTTTTCTTGTTCCAGTTTTCCCCTTTATTATTTAAAACCTGCAGAAATCGTTTACAATCTAAAACACACCTAGACTAGACAGATTTGGGTACTTTTTTATCCACAAACCAAAACAACGTACAAATGGATAAGTTCTTCGAAACATCTGCATTCCTATTCACATTGTGTTGCCAGCGAGTATAATTAATTACATCCAAAATATTCGCTCTATATTTTATTGTTGTCCAATACGATGAAAAGAATGCAAAAGAAATAAGACGGCAGAGTTTTTATCGAATTCTAGAGTTCCGTAGATTAAAGTTTTATAAATAAAAAACTAGGTACCTTGGCAAAAAAATTACTATGGATATATATAAAACTACTTGTTACAAATACCTAGTTCAATTAAGTCAGGATATTTTGATGCTATTAGCTTTAGTTACTATAATATTTACATCGCTATATACTTATCATTGCTAGAGTCTTACTTTCGAATTTTGATACTGGAAATCTATACAAACTTTTTAAATAACTCTGTAATTGGAATTCCAACATGAATACAAAATACAAAAGGAATGAACGAATTCTACACAACAAATTCTCGATGATTTGGTTTTGTGGTTGTGCTTGTTTTATTGACTATTTGAACTAGTCCGAATTGGAGAAAACACTAAAATTTGGAGCGTGTAAGATAAAAAACTGGACTATGCGCTTTTTCAGTATTAACTCTCAGTAGCCAGACTTTATAATAGATTCAGATTTCGATTCAGATTATTTATTGGCAACAAAATTACAGGTCTAATCATTCTTACTTAAAGTAGGTATTATGTGATTTTAGTGCATGTGCACTAGTAATGAAAAAAAAACTAAATAATAATTCACAATAATGATTAATATCATCATCATCATCATCAGCCCATACACGTCCACTGCTGGACATAGGCCTCCCCCGTACGACGCCACAAATAGCGGTCCTGAGCCGCCTCCATCCATCGACTCCCTGCGACCGCTACGATGTCGTCGGTCCATCGAGTGGATGGTCTCCCATGTAGGGGATTTGCTATAATCACCACGCTTGGCAGGCGGATTGGTGATCGCAGTGTCGGTGTTTAAAAATACTCAGAAGGAAGCTGCTGCCCTTCCTCTGGTAGGTTCTCTTAGTCGGATTTTACGACATCCACGGGTTGAGTTGGAGGGGTCGATATTCGTACGCCGCGACCCCACGGCTTCGTGGGGTCGCGGCGTAAATGATTAATATAAAACAATGCAAATAAATAAATAAACCAATTGTTTTTTAAGGATTGAATCAATTTCATTCAATCTCATTAAAAACTCCGTACCTCATTCAAAGAAGTATCTTTTGACATAAATACCTATTTAATGAATCGACCTCGATAGGGGATAAGGTTCTGTATTACTATTATGTATACGTTTATGTACGAAAATTATATTGTAGTATACTTATGTAAAATGTACTTTTGTGTTTATTTCAATAAAATGTATCATCAGTATTGTACCTATTAACAAAACAATCCACAATTCAAATGTATACAGAACACTTCAACCTTTCCGTTGAACGCACTTGACCAACTAAAATCTCCAAGAAGTGCGCCCACGCAGCATCAAATTTTTTGCGATCCATATTTTGATTAATGCTCAGAACTGTGCATTTTATCGTTTTTGGTTCGTCCCTTTTTTATAATTTTTTTTTTATCTTGTCTTCATTCATTCTCGAATGGTAGGTTCTGATTCTGATTCTGGTTATTTAAGTATCTAACAACCATTTTCAACACACTCGCCATGGAGAAACCTCACTGGAATAAAAACTATATGTATAAAAACTACCTCCGTCAAATTTACAGACATGACGAGACCTGTTATCGTTAAGAGATCACCTACATATTTTTGACAGCAAAGAAGAAGGGTCATTTTTTACAACTTTGTAAGCGTTAACGCATTCCCTACCCAGCGCAGGGGCGCGCCACCGCCTGAAGCAGCTGCAGTTGGACATGTGCGTCTTGGGCCTTCAAAGTGTTAATCATCTTCCCCCCTCAGCATTGAGGATATCGACACGAAGACAACGATGTGTATAGAAGTTTAATGGCCTTAATAATCTACAGATTCTACAGCAATACTAATTCCTAGTGACGATCCCGGTAAAGATGCATTTGATAAACTTCCTCAGCAATACAACAATGTTTTATATTGCATCTGTTTCTTCAATTTTCACGCCACATACAACTGCAAGCTAAAGGTTTCGCACATTTATAAAACATCAAAGATATAATAAATAACTGACACAAAATAGAAAGCAACAATAGAATAAGCACCTTGACGAATGACTGCCAATACGTTGTCTATTTTATTTCCAAAATCAAGTACTTTAAGCACTTAGACCAAATTTCTCTTTAAATGTGTAAAGTAGACTCTATGATGTGAAACTTTTGGTTTCAAATACAATGTATAGGGTCTTATTGTTGAGTTATGAACATTGCGTATGGTATTGACTCAATGGCAAATAATGCAATCATTTGACATGATCTCTCACAATATTGTAGGGCAAAATGTGCAAATTTTGACGCCGTACAAGTTACAAGATGCAGCGATCGCGTTGTCCTTTGGTAAAATTAACAGCATTTTTTCGAAAATTTATTGTAAAGTACTTACTATTTTAATACTGGGATGGGAAAAATGGTTAAAATCTGTGTATTAAGTAATAAGGTATGCCTTATGCCTAATTCAATCGAAAAATCTCAGTGGAGGCGCTTAGCAAATAGATTAAATCTATTTGCTTAGCGCCTCCACTGAGATTGATAATCATTAATTCGTTTACAATTTTTAATTAATTCGTTTTCACAAATTTTGTGAAAACGTAATGAAAAAATTAAAAAGTAATGAAAAAACTCGACTGTAGTCTCCGCTTTTTTGCTTTTTTTTTTGCAAAATGGGACCGGGAAATCGATTTAGAAGTAGCTCTGAACACTCTCGGAATTTAATTACTATTTTGATATTTCTAAAAGAATAAAGGATAAGATTTGTTTTTTTATTTTGAATTTTTTGATTGTTTTAAAATTGCGACCCGTTTTGTACCTAAACAGAAATAAAAATTATGTTATAAGATGAATCAAGCCTTCCTGGGCAGATCGTATAATTCCTAATTTGTACAACGATATCGAAAGTCTTTATTTGATCAATATATTTATTTTCCTATTTCGTACAATTACTAATTCGTACAAAGTACTGATTTGTGCAATATTGTTTTTTTGTATAAGTAATGGTTTGGACTATTTTATAGTATATTTATTATACAGTATCTTGCACCACGGCCCAGAATGCTCGTATTAAATCGACACTGCAATGATAAGTGGGGGGTCCGACAGACCCTACTGCACAAAAACGTGTCAATGATTCGAACAATGTCTCGTTGCTTTTGTGGCTGGCGAAGATAAATTACTATTGCTATTCGGATAATGTAGGATAATTTGTTAGGATTGGTCCTGTTATGAGAGTTGTATGGATAAGACGGGTGAAAGTAAGATTTAACAGTCTTTGTAGGCTTTGTTTGATGAAAAACGTGTATATAATGCCTGATTAAAAAAAATATTGGTATTTTTCATTTTATTTTTCAAGACAGTGTAAAAGAAAGTGAAAAATCTTCCAGGCTTAATTTTAGTTCGGTGAATGAGCCACTTTATTAAGGACAAGATGAAGAAGACAAGAAGAAACAAGACAGCTCCTAACATTTTGGTACGTTCACTCAAATGTTCTTAACCGATTTTCTCTTTCTATATAAATATAAATAAGTAAGGATGGGAGTTATTGGATATTTTGGCTACCGGTTATTAGTTGGGTATTTTGTTTCAATACCGCTAGTACCAACTGGTACCCAATAAAGTTACAATACTCTATACCTGTTCTGATTTCTACCCAATATATTTCTAACCGATTTGGTTAGAAATACCATCTAACCGATTTGGTTAGAAATACCATCTAACCGATTTGGTTAGAAATACCATCTAACCGATTTGGTTAGAAATACCAAATATTTGTTGCAGCTACATAACTTTACGGGTGAACGGTCCGCTAGTACCTATGCGTAGATGATAGTTAGGTAAGTATAGGTATTGAAGCGTTGGGTAGTTATGGCTCACGGTCGGTTAGGCGCGATGCTCGCTTTGCACAGTTATTCCCTAGCGGTATGCGGATTTTACAATAGCGTTAGATATTTTAGGACCATGCTAACAGGTACTGAGTTAGTTATTGAATACAGGACTCATCTCTATAAATAAGTACTACAGCTATCAATTGTCTCTAACGCTTCTAGTTTCAATTTTAAATTAATATTGAAACATTATTTCGCTGGTTTAATGGGGTCTTAGTCAACTCAGGCCGCTCGAACTGCTCCCGCGGTATCAGTTGACCTAATAAAAGGAAACTAAATTTAAAAACATTAACATAGGCAGTAAAAATGTGTTTGGTGATATCACAGTAGACTTTGAAGTTACAGCTAAACCCGGTTTCACTGTTTAGAATATTTTTTAGCGATTCGTCAGAATTGCGATTCCTCCAAATCGCGTTTCGTCTAATAAGCGGTTCGCTCCAACTCAACCCGTGGATGTCGTAAAAGCCGAGTAAGGGAACCTACCAGAGGATGGGCAGCAGCTTCCTTCTGAGTATTTTTAAACACCAACACTGCGATGACCAATCCGCCTGCCAAGCGTGGTGATTATGGCAAATCCCCCGCTACATGGGAGACCATCCACTCGGATGGACCGACGACATCGTAGCGGTCGCAGGGAGTCGATGGAGGGAAGCGGCTCAGGACCGCTATTTGTGGCGTCGTACGGGGCAGGCCTATGTCCAGCAGTGGACGTGTATAGGCTGATGATGATGATGACCTTTAGAATTATCCAAAATAGGTTATTTTTCATATAGGTACTTTGGCTTCGTGCTGCAAACAAACTGTCAGAATAGGCAATATTATTTTGTCGGATAGGTATATCTATAACTTTCTTACAATCCACACTAACATCATCCTCAAAAAAATCGACTACCACTTCTGTCAGCTCACCGTCACCGCCTACCAAATACACGCATTGTGGCCACACTTTGTTGGGCCATCTGTTTATCTCTGCGGCCAGGTGACGATGCTTATCTATTATTTTATTGGTCTATGATTTATGCGCCATATTTGCAGTTGTGGTTTTCTGGTTGAGTGAGTCTATTTTTTACCGATTAAAATAACGAAAACAAATTTAATTTTTTTTATTTGTTTCAGCCCGCAAGTTCATACCCGTTATTTCTACAAAAACTATTAAAGATCTTACTGATTTGTGGAATAAAATAAAGCTTCTGTTTTATTCCAGGCCAAGAAGAACCTGTATGAAAATTTTGGTTCGATCCGTTCAGTAGTTTTGGCGTGCAAAGGTAACAAACATCCAAACTTCCTTCCAAACTTTCGCATTAGTAATATTTTGAGTTTGTATTTGAGTTGAGCGTTTGGCCACATGTACATAGCTTAAGTAAGTGAAGATACCTTCCTTCTGGGAAATTCTTCTCTTCTCTACCTAATAAATTCGAAAGAAGTATTATCTCTGGAGTAATGACTCTGATATTGTATAAGCCTAAAGAAATAAAGTTATTGATTCTGATTCTGATATCGTATTGTACTGGTAAACCAGACGTGGGAAGGTCATTACACTCTCTGCCGGTACCTATAACAATGTACGAAATACCGGGATGAAGACCGAAAGCTAAGGTGACTGTTTCACTGACATTGTGGTCAAACGAAGGTCTATCGAGTATAAAAAACAAACCTTAGTTCGCATATCTTACGTAGTTTTTCGTATACATATGTGTGTAAACTATGTACTAATTTTAATATGTTAATTAACAAATAAAATTACAAATAAAGAATAAATACTAATGAACAATGAAAGCCGTGAGGTCGCGGCGTACGAATATCGACCCCTCCAACTCAACCCGTGGATGTCGTAAAAGCCGAATAAGGGAACTTACCAGAGGATGGGCAGCAGCTTCCTTCTGAGTATTTTTAAACACCAACACTGCGATGACCAATCCGCCTGCCAAGCGTGGTGATTATGGCAAATCCCCCCCTACATGGGAGACCATCCACTCGATGGACCGACGACATCGTAGCGGTCACAGGGAGTCGATGGATGGAGGCGGCTCAGGACAGCTATTTGTGGCGTCGTACGGGGGAGGCCTATGTCCAGCAGTGGACGTGTATGGGCGAATGATGATGATGATGAACAATGAAAAACTAAAAAAAACTACAACAGTTTAAAAAAAAACGTCCCCATAACTGCCAATTTTTCTCTTTATTGATAAGCGTAATTCAAAGCGAATGGAGTCTACATACCAAAGTTAGCGACATTTTGGTGTAAGAATGTTGTCGGCCAGTCGATATATTTACCTAGTAAACTATTCGGCGGCCAAAAGATCATCTTGTTATATTGGTCTCATTAGGGTTTATGAAAAGAGGAAAAAAATTCTAAACAACGGTTCTCTTGAATTTTTAACATGACGTTTTAAATAAGGTATCTGTTTCTCATTCGCTACAAAGACCTAGCGTTCCGAAACATCCTGAAATGTTTCTTCCACATTTTTTACCGCTTTTAGAGGATATTTCCTATTTTCTAAGGTTTTATAGTGCTTATGCCCGCACTAAATTTTTGGGATATCATTAAATTCTTTAATATTTCCTATTATTTAATATCCAAAGTTTATGCGACACATCTTTACCCCTATAACTGCCATCATAACTTTATTTAAAAAATACGATGAAAGATAAACTATAACCTTACAATATCATATTTAAACTAAAGAAAATGTTTACATCTGTCGGTCACGATAAATATCGACAAACAGATAAATATCGGACAATTATGTTATATTGTGGAAACATTCGCGGAGATGTGGGGTAGGTCAGGGGTGAGATACAGAGTGTGTTTTTTACATATTATTATGACAACCGCTAAGCGAAACCGCATGACTTTTTATTTTATTTTCTGTGAAATTTTTTGACATTGTATGAATATCATTGACAACTTAGCATAGCCTAGTTTTAGTGCTCATATACACGAGCGGCAAAGTTCCAACGGCAGAGGTAACTTTAGCCGTCGACACGTGCCGACAGCAGCCGTCGTCAAATGACGCCAGCCGTCGACTGTCAACGGCTGCCGTCTACACCGGTCGGCGGCAGCCGTCGACTATCGACAGCAGCCGTCGGCGCGTGTCGACGGCTACAGTTACCTCTGCCGTTGGCACTTTGCCGCTCGTGTATATGAGCACTTAATTGTTAACTACTACTTTAAAACTTATATAATTAAGCATACCTACTTTTACTTATTTTAATTCAAAATAATTGTTGCGCCCTGACAGGCTTTTTATGCATTGTGTACCCACTAAGACTACCTACAATACCTGTATGCAAGAAATCACAATAAATGATATCAATATAAAAAAGAGGGCAAGACTCCTAAGGGGGCTTAATATGAAGACTCTTTTGTCTTTACAAATCTCATTATCATCACATTAGGCAAGTAAACTTTCAACACAAAAAAGATTCCCAATTCTTATTCTTAAATATCCACATTTCAGCACAAGGAGCGGCCACAGATATCGCAACACTATGCCTTGTCAGCGGGTCCTATCCTACGAGTACCATATATACACATAACTGGGTGTTACCAAATTTTAGTGGTCTTGGTAAATTGTGACTTAAGCTTGCAGACAATGTTATCACATCAGCCCATACACATCCACTGCTGGACATATGTAGGCCTCTCCCATACGACGCCACAAATAGCGGTCTTGAGTCGCCTCCATCCATCGACTCCCCGCAACCGCTACGATATTGTCGGTCTATCGGATGGATGTCTCTCATGTAGGGGGATTTGTCATAATCACCAGGCTTGGCAGGTGGATTGGTGATCGCAGTGTTGGTGTTGAAAAATACTCAGAAGGAAGCTGCCCTTCCTCTGGTAGGTTCCCTTAGTCGGCTCTTCCGACATCCACGGGTTGAGTTGGAGGGGTCGATATTCGTACGCCGCGGCCCACGGCCTGTAGAAGCAGACACTGTAGAATTCAATAATTTAATCTCCTGTCTTTGCAGAAGTATAATTTTACTTCTACATTATTGTCTCATAATAAATCGTTATGTTTTAGATCAAAGTCACGTTTTGATAACATAATTTAAACGTTGTATTTTTTTTTTTTTCAATCAATTTCATTTAACCTCGTTCGATAAAAATAGTCGCAGTTTGACGAATTCATTATGTATGTAAGCGGGTGTTCTTACAATACAAATAAGGTTCGTAATTAACTCGATTCATAATGAAGAACGTTCGATATCCAAATCATTGATGACAATTTTTTTTAAGACGGCTTAATAGAACATCCTGTAACCCGAACCGTTTCAACAGTTTAGTCACAGTGTAGAGTTCAGCAGTAAGAACAGTAAGCTATAAATCGCAGTGCACTGCGGGCAACCATTGTTGTATTGAGGACCATATTGTTTGGTAGCACTTCGATTTTGCTCGGATTTGTTGCACTGTGGCAGGAGTTAGAGGAGCGAGCGGTTATTTATATTGTTTCGTATTTTACTCGTAGTACAGAAAAGCCAAAGAATGAGTCAATTTTTACTAGTCTACTGTGTATTTTCGTATCACTTCTAATAATCAAAATAAAATTACTAGAAATGACTACTAGACATAAAATAATCAAAGAAAATCAATGAGGGTATCAAAAAGTAAGGTTCTCTGAAATTATACTTTGTAGAATTTTTGTAGTTCTGCAGTTGCTGTTTGCTTCAATTTATCTATTATCAATTTATCAGATAATAATGTTTATTAAAAGTTTATTTTATCTTATTCAATAGGTAAGGATAGATAGGTATCGATAGATATACAATAGGTATCGATAGGTATACAATAGGTATCGATAGGTATACAATAGGTATCGATTATGACGTTGATTTTGGTATGTTAAAAAGAAAAGTTTGTTATAATATATCAAAAGGCTGCTGCCCGCGCCTCCTTCCGCGTTTGATCGGGATACAAAATAGCCTGTATGTTATTCTAGATCCCCAACTATACCCATACCAAATTTCAGCCCAATCAGTTCAGTAGTTTTTGCGCGAAAGAGGAACAAATATCCATACTTACAATCTTTGACATTTATAATGTTAGTTGGATATATATATTTTGTACAATAAAGAATTAAGCTGTTTGTCAAACACAACTCGCTTCAACTCCTCCCTTGTCGATAAGTTCGAAGAGTTGTGTCGATTCTCTAAGACGCATCGGCAACAATGCAGCTTCGTTAGCGCATGCGCGCGTTAGTTTTTACACGCAGGAAACGCCTTGGCGTTTTATAGCCGGTTCTTAACGTTGCTGGTAGGTTTTGATCGTGTCTTCAAAGGGTAAACTGGGTAGCACATAGAGTAGGCACTAAATACGTTACGATTATTCAGTATTGTGTGTTTTATTGCTGAGCTATTGCCCAGCAGCATATGAGTAGACAAGAACATACGTAGAGGGGAAACTTCGGCCCCGTATCGGCTCAAGGTTGCGACAAAATACTCAGTCTATCTCAGTCGGGCTCGCGGACGTCGGCAGCCTGACTGAGATAGACTGAGTAGCCCGTTTAACGTGTAGCCGAGACTTTCCCTTCGAAATTTCCCCTTCTACATATGTTCTTGTCTACTCTTATGCCAGCACTTAGAATAGTAGAAGCCCATATCAGACCCATAGTAGTGACTGATAGTAGAGACCGATAGCAGAGACTGATAGTAGAGATGATACAGAGATCGCAGATGAACCAGATCCTTCCACGTATATTTCGTCAATCCATCGCTTCCTCGGTCTGCATCCGCGCAAGATTAAGATTAGCATGGTATAAGAAAACAAGATATGCTCTTCCGAAACACGATGATGGTCTCGTGGGTGTCTCCTGTTTACATTATCATCGCTATCGGCGAATGAGAAGACGAATCTGTTTCCCGGTGGTACCAGTAGCGTATAATCGTAACTCCCCGAACTCCTTGTATTACCTGCATAAATCTGATAAAACCATGTGGTTTTGTATTTACCAATTATCAATCACATTGACTAGTGTTTAACAAACGCTATTTTGACTGATCTAACAAATATAATTGATGATTCACATTTTTTTATCGATTTTTCAATTGCCCCTTGTCACATTTGTTACCCAACTTCTAGATTTTGTTGAAATAAAGTGGCAACTGGACAGAGACGTTAGCAAGAGACACTCCCGGAGGAGCAGACCATGTTTTCTTGGATCATGTGGATTACGATCGAAAATCGGGGACAACTATTGAGGTCTTTGATAGCCCGCCAGTGCATTGGTGTGGCACGGCTGGCGAAGGTCAGCCTGCGAAGCCGGAGGTTGCAGGCTCGATTTTTGCCTAAGGACAAATGTTTGTACGATCTACAAGTTTGTTCTGGGTTTTCTGGGTATTTTTTATGTTAGTGTATTGTTTTATGTATATCTGTTATCTGTCCATATCATATTCACCACACAATACGACGTCTCCAAGTGCTGTTCGCCATTTTTTTTACAGACTTGTCTTAATCCTGTTAAAATCATAAGCTCTGCTTAGCTTCAGGCTAGATGGTGCCGTGTGGTTGTTCAGCATTATTTATTTACTTATTTTAAGTAGTTTTTGGTTCTTGTACAGTACGATTTTTTGGATTCTTAGGATCTTACCGTTGTGATTTTTATAGTATAGAGTTCTATTACAAAAGCTGATGCTAGACCTGTACTATTTGAATGCAATATATACAACACTCATGGCATTAGTCACCCAAAACAATAACATTATGTAAATCTACTTACGCCAAAGTAAATCATAGGCCAAGGTTGAAGTGCGTAGGACGTGTTATATGAAGTGCTGTGAACTATTTATTGTATCAACTTCTAAAATAATGCATTGTGGTACGTAAGCACCTAAGCACGAATTAAATTAATAAGTAAATACTGCTGGTAAATCCACACACAATCATCTAACCCCAAGATAATCAGAGCTTGTGTTATAGAAATTGAAATCACTTAGTTTTATTTTTAGCCGACTTCAAGTGAAGTAAGTTATCAATTCGTCTGTTTTTTTTTTGTATGTATGTTACGCGATATATCTGCCAATTATGGACCGATTCTGAAAATTCTTATACGATCGTATAGAAAACGATCCCGAAGGGGTAATTTTTAGCCCCAGGGGATTAGTAGTAATAGTTTATCGTTTTTTAAAACACGCCTTATTATTAATGCTTTATATTTTTTTTTGTTTCCGTTATTCTTGCATGACGTAGCCTTTTTACAGCTACAATTTAATCAATTGTGTACCTACCTATGCTTTTTTGTACGATTTAATTTAGATTTAATATTAAACCTCCCTATTTCGACTAAAGGCACTAATGTGATTGTTTGACGTGACTCAGTGCTCCTTTGTGTTCGTAAGGTTGAAAATAAATAAAATTAATACTAAGGACGACTGAGAAAATAAGATTGAACCGCCTTTTAAAATCTGGTTATTCAACGACAACATTAACTGTTTTTTTTTATTGAATTATATTGTCAAAATCATAGCTCGACTTTCTATCACCTCACCATTGATCCATTTTCCAGTGAGCTAGAAAGAAAATTTAAAAAAGAAATAGTAGCAAAGTAAATAGTTAAAAAAAACGATACCTTCTTTTTTAATTTACAGTGATTAACAGCTTATACATTTAAGTATCTTAGATCCGTATCCCAAAAAGGTCAAATACCAACTAAACTAGAACGCCCACGTCAATTCGCACTCCGTATAAATGATATAAACACGATTTACTGCATTATTCATTGAACACCTATTTCCCACAAGAAATTATGTGGTATTCCGTAACAGGCAGATTTGATCAGGATTGATAGGTGTATTATTGTAACAGTCAAATTCAAAGTTTTGTTGATAAAACTAACTACTGAATCAAAAATGGTATAAGATAGATAAATTGAAGTTTATTGGTCAAAAGTTAACATGTTGTTTCCTGACACGGAGATGTAACACCACCAACTTCCAGACTCCGGGCGTTGGTCCTGCGCCTGAAGTCTCCCCGGTCGTGTCGGTCTGCCGTCCCATTGGATTATGAGAGTGAGGGAATAGAGAGTGCACATGTGTTTGCCCACACACTTGGACACTATAGTATGTCCTACGCACCTGGCTAGTCTCCGTTGAGACGTCTCTCCGCCATAGTCGAAGATTCGGCTAGAAGAACATCAAACTCATCACATGTTTCTTGGATAGTAGTATCTTTAAGCCTGGATTCGGTTTAACTTGACACGAGGGCTAGATAACTAGACTAGGGAAAGATAATTTTAAACATGTATGGGACTATGGTGGGCAGTGACGCACACAAACACAGCATGTAGTCAACAACAATCTACTCTTTTCACTTCTAATACTATTCAGTTTTTAAATGACTTAGTTATGGCAAGTCAGACAAAGAACTGGCGAGAGACTGAAAATAATAAAGAAGAAGATACATAGACCGAATTGTTATGGTTATTGCAGGCCAAGACACTCCTAAGCGACGTCGTTCTGGTATTCCTCTAAAATAATTAGCACTTTTAGGCCTTTGGATTCTTTCTCAGATAAAATTTTATTTTGTAGGCATCCACTCTAGTCAGCCCGCTTCTTTGTCAATTTCACATTTGAGGCATCATTGGCATCTTTCGTTTAGGGTAAACAGTTTTTTAGACAAATCTCATGTTTAGGTATAATTCCCTCATTGGCATCACTCGATCAAAAGCGAAATAAAATGCCTAGCAATGGACTAAAGTTACTGACTTCACATAATTGGAGATCCTATTAACTACATAAAATACGAATTCCTTAACCCCTGGCTTACTCTCCTGATAACCAGATCAAGGCTATGATACAAAATTTAAATCAATTTAAATGCAATACGACCTATATCACCCATAATACGATGAAAGTTGTAAATTCCTTCCCAAGTGGGCAACAAAGCATATTCTTTAAGTAGCAATGAATTATAATGTAAGCTGGAGGTGGTAGGTAGCCAGGTAGTAAAAGTCAACGAATATCTATTAAATTCTTATTTAAGGGCCTGAACCAATTGTCAATAGATTTGTCGAGCCCCGCGACACAAAATACGACTTTTAAATCGATTGTTACAATTTTGTACTGATCTCGAATTTATAGGCACTTCAAAAGCATTATTCAAATGCTGTTCTACTTGAAATTGAACTTTATGTCGATCTGTCAGAGTTAAATTTAGTCCGGGGTTAAAAGTCAAGCTTTTAGAAATGTAACTTTGGTTTTAAATAGTGTCATCACGGTCGATAAATAAAATTAACCGAAAATGGCCTACAAAACGCTTGCTACCCTAGTTACCCA
Organism: Eupithecia insigniata; assembly: GCA_947859395.1. Classification (NCBI taxonomy): domain Eukaryota; kingdom Metazoa; phylum Arthropoda; class Insecta; order Lepidoptera; family Geometridae; genus Eupithecia; species Eupithecia insigniata. The sequence continues at coordinate 14,286,009 of OX402002.1, forward strand.
ATAATGGTGAGGGAAGAAAATATTTTGACATTATATTAAAGACCCTCTATCCAAGATATTTTTTGACTGGAAACGTCTTTTTTGTCTTACTTATATGCTTTAGTATTGTATTACTTTTTTAGCCCAAAACTAGGGTGATTTTATATGCATTTTGATTTCTTTTTTCAGTTTTGAATGGTTTCCTCGGTTATAAGATTTGTAACCATTAAAAAAGCGCATAGTTTGAAGATTCATGGTTTTTCAGATAGCTTTTTAACTTACGTGGCAGTACTTTATATAAATTTATCTTATCTTATACCTTTAAACGAGCAATTCTTGTATATATAATCTGAATCTCGGAAACGGCTCCAACGATTTTGATGAAATTTAGTTTACAGGGGTTTTCGGGGGTGCTAAATCGATCTAGCTAGGATTCATTTTTAGAAAATATAGTTTTATTCGTATTTCATTAATCAGTTTTATCGATAGGCCACTCCCATAGACAAGATTTCAACGCTACAAAGCCCTCGTGTATGACAGTTTTTTAATTTACTGCACATACTCGGTTATGACGTCACAAGGGGGGAGGAAGGAGGTTGTCAGCTAAGATCCGAGGTTATGATAGATAAACCCATAGACATAAAGTTCATTATTTTTGTTCGTTGATAAAAAGCCGTGACATAAACTGAAAAATATGACTTTACTTGACATCTATTTACTAAAAATATTAGTATTATTTTATTAAATTGGGAGCAACTAACTGCTTTAACGACACAACAACAATAAAAGCTACTCCAGCAGGTGTCGTTGTTAAGCAACACTTAGCCAATGAGTGTTTGGTTTGAGGTTAGATCAAGAAAAACAATTGTTTATTTATATTATTTGTGTCTTTTAACTCACGTGTTAAATAGGTACAGCTCTACCATGTCTGTGTTAAATATAATTTCTAAAAAACACAATATACCATAAAATATATATACCGAGCGAAGCTCGGTCAACCAGGTACTATTAATTTGACTATTAAATGCTAATTTTCTCGAAATTGCACTGAAGATTTAGTATATATATATATGTACATACTTTTGATTTATGGTGAACCAAACGTATAATAAAAAAGAATGTGGTATCTTAAACATCATTATGGTCTTGTCTTGTGTCTCTTAAGAATTCTTAGATAATCTTTGCAGCTCAGTCAGCTGTATTCACAGGGAGTACAGACCCTGCGTGTATGTCGCTTCCACACAATTTAAAACCAAAATCTCTTCATGACCACTTATAAATCTTTACACATCGTCGGCTTTCAATACAAAATCAGTATTAACGCAACAAAAGCCATGATTTGTAGCGAGCAAGCCCCATAAATAAAGGGACCTATAGATTTGTGTTGTTGTAGAAAAAATCTTTATTTATAGCAAGTTATGGGAGATAGAAATCTGGGGTAACAAGGGTCGTAAATTTTATAATTTTGTCAACAAGTTATTATGAAGTTGTATTGGTAAAATTCGTTGTATGAATGCCACAATATTGTCAAGATAACTTTGAACATAGTTAAGTGTCGTGTCGTTATAAATACCTAAAATAAACGTTACATATAGTGAGTAGTACAAAATAAGTACTTCGGAGATAACTACCACAAAACTAGACAAGGCTGGAAGATTGTTACCTGAGACTCTTACAGAAACTATAAAACCAGCATTATAAGAATATGCTGGACATGTTCTTCAGACAAAATCTTCTTCTGGCCCAAATGAAAGTAGACATTGAGTTATGGGAACCAAATGATAGATATAGGTTCATAATTATATACCCCGACTTGTAAGTTGTAATGTAACCTGTGCAAGCATTGGTCTCGCTGATAGTGTTAAAAAGGTGTCAACGGGCTAACCTGACAGCACTCATACGTCCACTGGTGAACGAGTCCAAGAGTACCGCCTTTTTGATTTGGCCCTTGATCCAACTTCCTATTGAGAGTCTCTTGAGATGTTGATCGAGGCTCTTATTATAATTATGTTTTGCCATAATAACCACGCTTTGTAGGCGGATTAGTGATTGCGTATAGTTTTAAAAATACACAGAAGATAGCTGCTGCCTTTCCTCTGGTAGGTTCCCTTTGTCGGCTCTTACGACACCCACGGGCTGAGCTGGGGTTGATTCTAACGCTTCAACCGCCACATCAATGGGCTGATGATGATAATTCAGAAAACACAACTTAAAATTATAGACACAGCTGTCTCCTAAATTATAGATCATGTCTATAATCAGAACTCTAACCACAACACAATTTATATCGACAACGATACCTTGTCGAATTATGCTAATACCACCCGATAGCTAACGATACTATTGTATGTAGACCATTGTCAGGCTATGACTAACGTACGGCTTACCGAATTTACTTACTGACAAAGATTATATACGGGAAAGAAAAGACAGAAGACATTTATTAATATATTTTTTTATTTTCTTACCTACTTTACATGGGCGTTGATTCCGGTCAGAAAGTACCTACGAGCCGTCAAACTTACCTACATACCTGATTGCAGAAGTTATCGGTTGAGTTTTGTCTTGTATTATCCAAACGCCATGTCATACATAAAACGAGTGTGAGCACCAATACAAACCAACGCTGGTTTAATGGTGCAATATTACCTAAAATATGTATACCGTTATAAATAAATAAATATTCTATTCTTTATATTTAGAGAAAAGATGAAAACCCGTACGGGAGTCTGAAAATCATTTAGCGGTCTTGCGAATTCCCTAAAGAATGATATACTTTTTAAAAGATCGAATAAACTATGGCCCGATGAGCATTTGACCGAATGAAGAATATTTTTAGAGGCAGAGACAGATTTAGCAAATATTAAATTACTAGATGAAAACCCGGCTTCGCTCGGGTAAAATGTTGCCTTATAATAATATTCCACAATTTTTTTATATACCTAATGTAAATGATGCTTCTGTAGTCATCGGTTCTCAACGAATGATATAGTAAGTACTTAGTGGACCTACGTACTTACTATATCATTTGTGAAATCCGCGCGAAATTCACATGTTTTTTTGTAAACGTAGATTTAGGATTTTATGCTCTATGCTCAGTCTACGATTGTAAATAATGTGCTAGAACTTGCGATGCTGCCATGAGACGGACACTGATAGAATTGCGTCAATCCAAACGCAGAACCATTAATCAAGAAGTTGAATAGCCCTCGGACCTCAGACGCAAGAAATTTGTAAATAAAAAATGCCTAATAGCCGGCTACACGCTCAAACATTTGTGCATGCAGATTGCACATACACTGTTTACGCAAGCAAGATGGCCGGCCACACTCTCCATCTTGTTTGTGCAAGCCAGTGTGCGCAAGCAAGATGGAGCGTGTGCACAAATGTTTGGGCGTGTAGCCGGGCTATAAGACAATGGAGAACGGAATACAAACCCATGTCACCTGTGACACGTGATGACGTGACTGACACTGACACATTGATGACATTTGACATGTTTACTTCGCAACGCCATTAGTAAGCAAATTATTTGCATTTTTATATTAAAAATACTCGATAATCCGAATTTTCCGCATATAAGTTGCCGACTCGGATCGACTAATTTTTGACGCTCTTCAATTTGATGTGCATTTCGTTCGAGTCTACCGTAGACCGGTACGAAATTATTAATATAGATATGTTTCTACCATGATGGCAGGACGTCGTCGTCGTCATGACCATAGATAAACGTAGAGAGTGCGAAGGGATATTTTTTTTAAATTTCACCATAAAACCAGTTTCCTACTTTTCGGCGTCGTATGACTAATGTTGGAATTCAAAAGGTTTTAGGTACAAACGTTTTATTATGATTAGGTAGATTTCAATGTTTTGGTAAATTTTCAATTATTTTTTCCGCGCTAACAAGCTTTCAGTCCCACGCCCGAGCATAAAATCAATAGTAAATGTAACTAACTTTTTATCAAAATCTTCAGTATCCAGTGTCCTTTCTGCACTAACAAATCTTGAATTCCACACCTCATTACAAATTCAGTATTAATAATTTATCTGGAGCCAGCGTGGGCGGTGCTAGACAATGCGCTGTACTGATTTTTATTGAAGACTCACAGTTGGGCAACTCCGCCATTGTTGTCACAGTTTGACAACTTCATACGCACGTGGTTGGTGGTGAAGGTAATGACTTATATACTGAATTCGATCATCGCTAGCGATGAGTGACTGGGATTGACTGGGATGTAATGCCTAATTTTGGGTTATTTCTGTTTTCCCGCTTGAGATTAGAGGGAAAACTGAAAACTTAAGTTTAAAAATGGCCAGAATTCCCTCTCACCGTTTATTCCCTTCGAGCTGAAACAAAAGTTGTCGGACATTAACTTTGACAAGGTACCATTTATTTTGGCAAAGCCCGAATGATGTATGAATGTGACGTCAAATATTTAATTTGACAAGGTTCTGTCCCGTTCGCGTGCGTACTATGACATAAGATTTTATTATTCTCGTAAAAACAATTTATTGGACCTCTATGTCTACCGAAACTAATTCAATACTGTCCATCTGAACTTCACGCAATATAAGTTTACTAAAAAGCGACTAAAAAGCTAAAGCCAACAATTTGTTATTTTGTTTTGAAGCATGAAGAGTCATGTTCCATGTTCCACGACAAGCTAAGTGTAAAACTCTTATAATATATTTATGTTATAAAATATGTAGATTTATAGTTAATAGCATAAAATAAATACTGTAAAATTCTATCTTCTTTAATAAATAAAAAATAAGTAAATAAAAAATAAGTAAATAAAAAATAAGTAAATAAATATATGTTAAATAATATCCCAAAAAATTACGGCCCTCTGGCAGGACTTGAACTCGCGACCTTCCCCTATATACCGGACTGCGCTAACCAACTGCGCCACGGAGACAAGTATTCAACTAGTCGAAAATCTTTGGAAGTTCCTTACGGACTCTTTCTTTGAGACTACCCCGAGTGCGAGGCATACGCATTATAATAACAAAAACCATAAGAGTCATGTTTGTCTGGTTTTTCTTTGTCCAATACCTTAAGGTGTGAAAAGTAAATTACTTGTTATTGAATCAATGGAACAGTTCCTATGTGTATTGGATAGATATGGCCTAGTCATATAGATATGGACTCACCTACAGCCTGTTAAAATGATAACTAGGTTAGGTTAATAATTTTAACTTAGGTAAGTTAAAATTATTAACTTTTTAAGTAAAATTTTAAGCAATTTTCATGTCAGAGCCTCTCATATTGCTTACATAACACTATACAATTAATACAACACCGATTTACAAAACGGTGTATAAACAATTTTACGGATAATTATTTTTGTCAGCGCAAAAGGCAAACTCTCTCCTGCCATTATGATAATCGAATGCCATCTTCATTACTCGATTGTGTAAGTATCGATCATTAATTTAAACAGGTATTCGATTCGATCCATATCGCCGCGTATTATATTTTATATCTGTAATCGATATTTTGTATTCGGGTTACGATATCGAAATATTTCTAGGTTAGGAGGCGTCTGTGGCTTTGCTTACGAGGAATTATCGTTAATGTGAAAATTCGTTTCTATGTTCTGTGTTCCTAATTTCAATTGTATGACGTCTTAATTTCATAAAATAGATAAAAACACAAGAGACAAGAGTAAATAGGTTTCTAGAAATAAATAAAATACAATCAAATAATAGAAACAAATTAGAACTAGTTTTGAGAGACTGTTGCATACAATCTACGGGCTGCTCAACTGGTCGTCAAAGTGAAGAGGTGTCTTCTAGACCTTCGTGATATACCGTCGGTCACATCGCCACCTTCCATCTGTTGAGATTGTGGTCAAATGAAGGTCTATCGACAGTAAAAAAAAAAGAATTGAAAAATAATTTTCAGTTTTACATGTTTACACTGTTTTTTAAAGATTTGCAGTATTTTTTTACGTATCCAACCCTGCGAACATTATCTATACAAAATTTAAATATTCATCAAAATCAGTCCACAAATTAGCGGAGAATACTAGATAATAATTCACGGCTCGTCGAATAGCCCGAGAGTACGAGTGAAATCAACACGATCCTTTGAATCCAGTAAGATGTACGAAATTTTCGGTTTCAGTTGTCAAACGTCTCAATAATATTGTTATTGCAACAAACAAACAAACAATTTTGAATATAAATAAGAGGCAGCTCGTAATAACGATGATCGGTGGAATGCCGATAGCGAGAATAAATCGTACGTGTCAGAGTTGGGATTTCGGAAGGCTCCGTTAAGGGGAGGAATGCATCTGATTTCGGTTTAAGGTGTCATTACATCAAATGTAATACCTTTCTTTTTTTTGGTGTAAGTCATATTTTTAAGTTCTAATGGTGTTTGTACAACATTAAGTTTTGTTGCAGATCACACATTCGCCGTCGTAGTTAACTCTGTTTTGAATGGATTGTCCAGCATTCTTTTTTATCCCAGGGATGGAAATTGCATGGGCCATGGCCAGGCCATTAACAACATACAAATTACACGAAAAGATAAACCTAATAATATATTGTGAAACTGTTTCTATTGTAAATACTAGTTTTTTATTACCCGACTACCAACGGAGGAGGGTTATGAGGGTTTTTTATGTAGAATAGATCATTTTTATGTTCCCACGTAGCCCTGAAACTACACGTCCGATTTTAACAACTGAGATATCAAACGATTCGTCTCAATACCGGTGGTTATAGGTTTTAAGACATCAGACGATATTGTGGTGGGGTGGGACGAGTTGACGGGGTCTAAGTTATCATCATCATCATCATATCAGCCCATACACCTCCACTGCTGGACATAGGCCTCCCCCATACTACGCCAAAATGGCGGTTCCGAGCAGCCTCCACCCATCGACTCCCTGCGACCGCTACGATGTCGTCGGTCCATCGAGTGGATGGTTCAAGTAAGGGGCAAAAATTCCAGTGTTAGTAATTATGCTTGTGTGGTGCATCATTGCAAAGGCCTTTGTTTGTACTTGCCAAAACTGTTTTTCAAAGCTAAATAAAGTTTACTATATTCTCAAGCAAACAACAAAAAACTTGAAATAAAATATACTTTGTTGAAAACTAAAACCCGACTACGTAAAATTCATCATTTTCTTTTGAGACTTACATAGGTAAAGAGAAGAAAATGATAAGGATAAATTGGTGAACGCCTGTTTAAGACTTTTTACTTAGTCTGGTTTTAATTTTTAATTATATTTTTTTGTTTCTAATCTTTACCTGAAAGTTTCTATCTTAATAGATGAACTAGATTGCAAAGCTAGCTTATTTCAAATCCTTTATCTTAAAAGGTATCTATTAATACGATGACCTGCATAATACGAGTAAAAGAAACCAGCAATATATAAATAACATATAATATAAATATAGATAGATAGAAGATAGAAAATTCTTTATTGCACACTTATTGATAAGAAACAGAAATACAAAAAAAAAGACAATTTTAAAACTAAGTTACAAGTGGCGGTCTTATCGCTCGAGAGCGATCTCTACCAGACAACCGTGGGTGGATAGGATTGTTTGATGGTACCAGGGGATCTGTGTGCTAGTATAGATTTAATAAATAAAAATACTCATAATAAATATTATGCCTAAAATAACTACATATATAAATTTATATATATATATATTTACTTATATACATAGGGACACAGGTATGCGTTCAATGACAACAGCCTAAATAGTGCTCCTTCACCATGGTTTTGAATAGTGGTAGCGACTTTGCTCGCCTCACTGAGACTGGCAATGCGTTCCATAGTTGGTATAATAATATAAGTAATATAATATAAACATAACACACATCGATTGTGGATCGATTCGCGCCGCTATCGAGATAAAACAAATCGATCTAGTCCGATCGATTGATCCGTTTGATCGATCTCGAGCGATGATGATTTATTTATGTTAATATCGAGTGATGGATATGGTCATCGTATTCGAATAATTTATTTCGGGTAAGTGAGAGTTTCGGCGTTAGAAAGTAAGTTGTTTTGCTGTTTTTTTTTGGATCTAGTTTAGTTTGATTTATGGCTTGGATTATTGGGATAAATAATAACATAACTGCCTAAGTGAAGTATTTATATTGAAGTAAGGTTGTAAAAAATTATACTATTATTGAATTTTATCACAGTACTTAGATATTTAATATTTTCTGTGAAAAATAAGAAAATGTTGAACTGAGATAAATAAATAATGCATAAATTCTCATCGTTAGAAAACCCAGAAGATCCAGATTAAATATCGGAAAATTGTACAAACATCCGAGGCGGGAATCGAAGCCGTTGTAGGCAACCTTCGAACGCTGCGACATGGAGGTCGAAGTCTAAAATAAATTCACCTTCAGATTCTCACTCCATAAAGTTTAAAATAAGGATTTGCAATAAACTTCAAATCATGGCCCGGTTGCAATAATGGTCGTACAACGAGCCATTATGGCCCAATTTGGCCATATTTACAAGTAAATCGGTCCAATTTGGCATAAAATTAATAAAAAAAATGTTGTAACTAACACTTAATAAATGTAAAACGCTATTGAAGTCAATTTGGCTGATCGTTTTTAGGGGTCCTTAGTATAGTTAAAGAAATCGTTTTGAAAGAGTTTAATGTTAAGAAGCATTGGTCATACATAACTTTATTACAAATGGAATACTATATTCCAGCCAAATTCGATGTATAATGTTTGTGTTGTCGTCAGCGCTTTTTATATCCAATTTACACTGTCAACTTGAAATCCTTTATCCAATAAATATTCCTTACAATTATATCTGAAATTAGACGCCAACAAAATGAATTTTAGCTTTTTGTGTCGTGTTTTGTTTACAAACATTTCATATTGAGTTTGCTAGTATATAGTACATGATAATGAGTGAATACATTGAAGTCTAGGTCTCACACATATTTGCTGTTTGACAAAAATTCGCTTACTGCGACACAGGTTCTAAAACTAGTATGGGGACCAAAGTAAGCAAAGGCTTTTTTATGAACTTTGTACTTTTTTATGACCCTCAGTACCTATTGAAAAACTACGCAAGCAATCTACATAATATATGAATATTTTTAGTATGTACTATGTTTGTTGGTCTGCTGTCGAATCGAATTATGAGAATGAGGGAATAGAGTGTATCTGTGCTTGTGCACAAACTTTGCACTTTAATAATATTTTGCGCACAGGCACAGGTATATAAGTTTAAACGATTTCTCATAAATGTATATACAGAATAAATATAGCGTAAAAAAGAAAAAAATACGGAAAAACACGAAACATTTTTAGGCTAGACTCCGGTGAGAATCCCCGCGGTGATTCTCACCGGAGTCTAGCCTAAAAATTTGACATAGGTAAATAATTATTGTAATTAACTTTAATTTTAACTCTTTTGGTAATTAAGCCCTTATATTTCATTTTAAATAAATTATTTACTCATGTTTTCCGTGTTTTTTCGTAGTTTTTTTCTTTTTTACGCTATATTTATTCTGTATATACATTTATGAGAAATCGTTTAAACTTATATACCATTTGAATCTCTACACATTACAACATATCTGTACCAAATTTACATATGATTAAAATTCATGAAGTTACAGATTTTTAATCCGAAACTGACCTTTTTTGCCCATCGTGCGCCGGAGCCGCCGCCGCCGCCGCCGTGGTTGAAATTTGACTATGAGGACAATACACACTCTAGTCTGGACTGTGTGTAAAGTTTGTAATAAGGATGGTGTCAGTCCTGTAAAAGCTCATCAATACAAGCTTTCACAGGTATTGATGGTATGGTATTTAAAGTAAGTCAATTGTTACTTGTTGACTTACTTATAATACCATTAAAATTATGATTTTCTCCACCAAACCACGAAACTCCCTAATTTCCTTCGTGTAATTCACACGAAATTACGAGTAAATTAAAAAAGGCCGTCTTTTGACAACTAGGTCGATCGAACCACCGTCCATCATCAACTCGGTGTTATAAATTACAGATCACAAAGTTTACTGTACAACGTAACATAAATACGGTAAGACATGTTATGTCTGCAGGACCGGTCAATGAACAACCTTGGCAGTGGAGGTATTTGACTGAGATAATAACGATAAAGTCTTATCCAACTCAAATATTTTACGGTCGTGTAAGATACGGTTGCAGTTTTTTATCTACGAAACAACCATCATTCACAGCTCATGGTATCCTGGTTACTTACCCTCCTGCTGCGGCCAACTCTATCTAGAGCTTTAAGAGCCAGTGGTACTTCAAATAGCTTAGCGTCAGCGATCATATCTTCCACAATAGTGAAACATTTACTTTGCGATTAATATATGTTATAGTTCAGGATTGATGCTAGACGATGACTTTTTCGAAAACACGATAACATAAAATTTTCTCAATAGAAAAAAACAAAGTTCGCTCTAAACTGTACAATAAATCGTCGCTATTCATTAAATACTTCAAAATAAGCCTTGATACTTTTTTAATAAACTTAAATTTTCCAAATTACTATTATTTTTACCTAAAAAAAACACAAGAACATGATTTTTGGTGTTACGACGCTCTGCTCTGTCCCGCTCCTATGAACGCGAAATCCTATCCCCTTCATCCCTATCCCTTTCACAAAATGCTGAGGTAGTGTAGGCCCTTAAATATCCAGCAATTGCCCGGGTATTTAAAACTTCGATCATCATGCGTTTGGACTTCCTCCAATTTTTGTGCTATCATTGGCCTCTTTTCCGTTTTTGATCCATCCCATCGTCAGATTTCCTGCCCAATTCCAATATTCTAGTCAAAAGATTTGTCACTAAATCCTAAAAATATCTTTATTGGAGCATCCAGACTTTGCCATAGTGAAACTGATTTACTGCACCCACAGCTGATACACTGCCTCAATCGGTGTTATAAATTACAGATCACAAAAATAATGAGAGTATAAAGACGGGCTACTCCACACCAGTCAGTAATGTCTACAATCAGAGCCGAGCGCGGTCGGGCCTTAATAGCCGAATTTACGAGCTGAACCCATTTCGCGAAATTTATATTCTGCTGAAGGAAGCGTGATTTTTTAATGTTGTTAAATTGTATATTTAGGATGGCATCGAGTAATTTTATCGGATATTAAGGATGTTTAAGTATGGGCTTTTTAATAAATGATTCGCTTCTTATGTAGGGAATATCATCACTACATAGTATAAAACAAAGTCGCTTCCCGCTGTCTGTCTGTCTGTCTGATTATATGCTTAGATCTTAAAACTACGCAACGTATTTTGATGCAACTTTTGTAAAGCATAGAGTGATTCAAGTGGAATATGTACGAGTATAATTTGCATCCGTGAGAAGCCGCGGCGGGCCGATAGTGTTTTATTCGTTTTATAGTAACCATTTGGAAGTTAATACGGTGGAGAACGAACTTCTCTTAACAGAGGGTAACAGATACTGGCAAGTAGATTTGGAGTTAAAAAGAAATGAAGAAAAAAGAAGAGACAGAAGAAATTCCTTGCTTCGCAATATAGGGACGGAGAAAAGCAGCAGGAAGAAGAAAGGCAAAATTTCCATTCAGGCTAACTCTAGTCAAAAACACTTCGACAATAACGATCTAAACGGGTATAGCACTATATAGTGTCTGTGACTGAACTGTAAAAGCTGAATTGAAATTGAATTATAACAATGTCACTTTGGGTATTTCTAAACTGGTAGCCAAATTGTATGAGACATGACATGTGACATGTACAAGAGTAAAGTCGTGTATGCTCGATATGAATTACAAATTGAACATGACAGACCTTGATTTAATTCGTATTAAATGGGCTACTAACCGCACACCTTGAATAACTATATCTACGACTTTTATATATACAGTTATAACAAGTTTTTGTACATGGCTTCACTCATGTGGTACCTGCATACAATGCAGTTTAACTAATCCAACTCTACTTTTCTTAAAAACGCTTTATTTGCTTTATTACATTCGGGCATTCCTAAATCGACTATGCCTCCTACCGCGACGACTGTACCAATGACTCTGAGGCGAGCGAGTCGAGTATCGACGCAGAGCCAGATCGACGCAGGGGAAACCATTAATCTAATATACCTAATGTCGACCTCTGTGGCGCAGCTGGTGAAGATCCACCTGCGTCGCAAGAAGTTGCGAATTCAATTCCCGCCTTGGTACAAATATTTATACGATGTGCAGATATTTGTTCAGGGTGGTTCTGGATGTTTTCTATGTATAATAAAAAAATATCTATCTATGTAGTGTATTTTGTATATCAGTTATCTAGTACCCATAACACAAGCTCTGCTTAGCTTGGGGCTAGATAATGCTGTGTGAATTGTCGAGCATTAATTATTTATTTATAATTATAAGAAGAGCCCGCATTTTATCGGAATAAAAATAGCCTCTATGTTATTCCAGGTCCCAAACTATACCCATACCAAACAACCTAATCGGTTCAGTAGTTTTTGAAAGAGTAACAAATATCCATACATCCATCCTTACAAACTTTGACATTTATAATATTATTATATATATTGTATAAGTAGGTGGTGGTGTCGCGGCGTACGAATATCGACCCCTCCAACTCAACCCGTGGATGTCGTAAGAGCCGACTAAGGGAACCTACCAGAGGAAGGGCAGCAGCTTCCTTCTGAGTATTTTTAAACACCAACACTGCGATCACCAATCTACCTGCCAAGCGTCGTGATTATGGGAAATCCCCCTCTACATGGGAGACCGATGGACCGACGACATCGTAGCGGTCGCAGGGAGTCGATGGATGGAGGCGGCTCAGGACCGCTATTTATGGCGTCGTACGGGGGAAGCTTATGTCCAGCAGTGGACGTGTATGGGCTGATGATGATAAGTAGGTCAGGTACCATGCAGGGGCAATGTATCTACCGACCGCAGAAAGAACTTCTAGAATAAGTCTAATAGTTCTGGATTTCATGCATCTAACGATTCGTCGAGCCTCATCACATTGGCAATTTGCCATTGAAACGTAACCACAAAATTACCTAAAAAGCTGTAATTTCTATTTTTCCTAAATTTACAAAAAATTTAGAAGACCTTATTTGTAATTAAATATCTAATTTAATTCTAATCTAATTAATTTTTTGCATTTATTATTTTAAATAAGTATCAGTTTGTACACGATCCTTCTATATATGCCAGTATTTTATACGGTCCTTTACCACTATCAGAATGAAATATTGAATCACATTAAAGCTTATTAGCACACAGGCTGGTTCAAAACAAACAAAAACCCTGAACAATGGCTGATCGCAGTAACAATGACAGAAAGAAATCGTTTAATCCAATTACAATGATATACATGGGAGCGACGCGACGGTAGCTTAGTGTGGACATTACCGAAATTATCAAAAATTGTGATTTGGTTTTTTATAGTCGTTAGACCTTCGTTTTACAACAATCTCACCTGATGGAAAGTGATAATTTGGCCGACGGTGTATCAGAAAGGTCTAGAAGATAGAAAAGAAAAAAGCCTCGTTTTTTTAATGAATCTATCTATAGTAAATATTATAATGTATGTAGTATAGTCTGTTATCTTTTGACGGCTAAACCAAGTAATGGATCTTAATGCAAGGCAAGAAGATAGTATCGGGAAAGAATATAATTATTATGCACATTACATACATTTTTAACTTGAGGTGGGTAAAAGATTAACTCAAAAATAAAAAAGTATATCATAAAATTGATTCTGAAGAGCCAGTGTATAAAACTCTTAACTATTTTTTAATTACTTAATCATACATTTGATTATTATTGTATGCTAGGTACTTAGTGCTTAGACCATGGCAGACTAGAGATACTTACTTACTATACATTGACCGAAGAATAATGTACACATTACCGGGATGTCGTACACTTGACCCCATTGATTGCAAAAGCCGTTTTTATCCGCTAGTGGATAAAGTAAATTGAATTTAGAACATTGTGTGCACTAAGTTTGTGAAATCAAAACATCATTAAAACTACTCCCTTTATAGTGCTGAATTTATCATAAAACATACAACCTTTTTTAATTTGTTTAAACTCAGATTCGGAACCTTCTTGTTAAACTGTTTTTTAATTTACTTTGCGCTCGCCGTTTTCTTTTTTTTTGCATTTGTCATTTCCTATCTGAGGTGGTATGAAAACTTACGTGTTACACTCGAGTGCAAACATTTTTTACTAGTGCTTTTTTTGATTTAACGCTCAAGATTCTAATTTTTGAATCACTCTCTGGGCTCGTGATTCAATTTTAGAATCCTTCGTTTGCTCGGTCATCAAAATTGAGCACGCGATTAAAAAACTTTGCATTCTTGTATAAAAAATAACTATAATCATTTACCAGCGTTGTTTAATTATAAACAAAGAAGCTTACTTATAAAAAAAAACCACGCATATCCACACTAACGTACCACTTTGACCCCAGAGTAAGATACACGGCCCATGTCGGCCGCAAATGGGTGGTCTGTGTTACCATTCCATCATCACGACGCGCTGATAGCAACGACTAATATCGCCTCGGGCGTGAGATATCGAACCTCTGCTGCTCATGAGAAATGCGATTAATATTGCTTAAGATGATATGAACGGGTACTTTTTCATCTACGATGACGTTTTTGGGTTAACCCTACGACAGTTGTCAGAAGTTCGTTAGTATTGTATAAAACAATATTTATTTAATTTAATGGTTAAACTTTTATTAACAACTAGCGACCCGCCCCGGCTTCGCACGGGTGCAATGCTGATACTAAATTATACATATAAACCTCACTCTTGAATCACAGTATCTTAAAAAATAGCATCAAAACCGTTGCATAGTTTTAAAGATCTAAGGATACATAGGGAGAGACAGACAGCGGGAAGAGACTTTGTTTTATACTATGTAGTGAAGAAAATTACTATCGAATAATAGAAACAAATTAGAACTAGTATTTACAAATGAAGCAATTGAGCTAACTGCAGACTGTTACTAACAATCTACAGGTAGCTCAACTGGTCCATAATCATTTAATATAAACGTTATTAAAATATACAAGGGCGTATTGTGCCATGATAACTTTACCCACTAGTTACTTGATAATTGTATAAAAAGTTTACGTGGTAAATAACGCGTTTACTTTTTCGGGTAGGTATACTGTTTTACCCGCGATGCAATGCGACACGGAGTGTGGAAAGACTTCCCAATCGATGGACCGACGACATTGTAGCGGTCGCAGGAGTCATTGGACCGCTATCCGTGGCGTCGTCGTTTCGGAGAGGCCAATGTTCATCAGTGGATGTATACGGGCTGATGATGATAATGATGATACTCTTACAATGAAAAATTATGTTTGTTTACGAGAGGGTAAATTATTAGCACGTTATTCATCTTGACCTTCAGATATCAAACACTTATACGACTTTAATATCCTTGTAAAATATTCCAGAGTAAAAAATGATACGATAAGGTTACGCTTTTCATAATCAATACGACGCAAAATAATCCATAAATAATCAATTGAAATCATTTTTTGTCTGGTTGAAGAGCTATTGAGACGCAAACGTGTTAAGGTGTATTATTGTTTTTTTATTGATTTTAAGATCCGGATTCGTTGAAGAGCATATCGGTCAATTAGTTTACGAGGTTTGTTAAGTTGGTTTTATTTTTTATGCAGCTATTTCTGTGGTGCTGTATTTGGAAGGTGTATTCGAATACCAATTATCGAGTATGATCAACAAGTATAAATTAGGTATTAGATAAGTAATAAAATAAATGATAGGTCTATCTCTATACGTTGTTTGAGAAAATCGTAATTTTTTATAATACGTTATATACAACACAACATTAAAAAACAATGAAACGAAAGTATAAATAAACAAAGAAATTACAATTAAAAGAATAGAAATACATTAAAATGAGTATTTACAATCTTAACAATTGATTTAACTGCAGACTATTGCAATCAATCTAAAGGTACCTGAGCTGATCCACATCAATATCAGCCGGTCGCGTCCCCAAGATGCTGGCTGCATTGCCCCGCTGTATGGCGATGCTGATGCGCTGCGCCAGATACTCGCCAGATCTCAGGTCACGCGTCGCTTTGACCAGATTTTAAGAACAGTATGTATCTAAATAATAAACTTACTCAAGATTCTAAAAGTTCTTTAACTCGATCGCATGTTACGTCACTAGCCGCAATATCTACACAATTTACTTTAACAATAATGTCCAATCAATGATGTGTAAGAGCCTTGTCTCAACTGCCAAAATTCCTCATCGGTCTATAGTGTGAATTCAGCTTTAGATTTTACGACAAAAGGTGTGAGCACAATCACTTCTCACCATTTCCCGCTACAGTTCCATTATCTAATAGAAGTTGAAAGGTCATCGGGTATAACTCTTGGATAGGCTTTTAGAGCATGTCAACGCATCTCGAAATGTTGTTTATACGACGTCTGTTTCAACATTGGGTTGGGGTGAGGCAGTAGTGCGAGCGATTTAAGCCCGTATTATGAAAGCTTGCTCTGATATCAAAGCTTGACAAACGCTTTTCTATGGCATAAACATCACCCAAGCATAGATCTAATTAAGCATGTTTTCATTATATGAATATATTTAACTTACCTGTCAACGGAAACTTCCGTATTTACTCAGCATAAGTTCTTGTAAGTTTCATGCATTTCGATTATTTTTATATTCATATTCATGACTGTATAGTAATATGGTCAAAATTTAAGAGAAAGTACAAAATAAATAAAAAATCTACCTGTTGCTCCGAGGACGAACTTAAGACACGGGATTATGAGTTTAATTCGTAATTTTTTAAATGTTTAAATTTAATTGTTAAACGGTTTATACTGTATTTTGTCTTGATGTTCATTTCACAATGCGATTTTTAGCGGTTGTATATTCCTATTCAGCACGTCACTTTAATATAAAATTGTCCTGGTAGCGTGTAAAATAAAGACTTTGCAAGAAATAGTAGAGCTTTCCTTACTATAAAAAATCTTAGATCCAGTTCCTAGAGTCATAATAGTGGCTGAAAGCCTTAGCGAGTGTCAAAAGTACAGCTTACGGAAAAAAAATCCAACAAAATCTTCGTGATTTCTTCTGGACTGTAACGATAAAGGACTAACAAAACAGGCAGTCTGGTGTCAGAATCCACTTTTAATAGTCTAGATACGCCAGTAAGGAGGTAGGTAAGATCGCTAACCGCTACTTGTCGAACCTAACCCGAACGTGGGCGTCGAACCGATTTACTCCATTGACTTATACTAATGCGTAGTATCTTTACTGGTCTATTTGGACCATTTTATGTGCGCTTTGCCCGTTTTCTACTCAATATTAGTATTTCGTGTCACGTTGAATCAGTTTAACTAAAAGGACAGGATAGGGAGTAAGTTTATCGATTTGTAACGATTTTATCGAACTTTTTGTTGGGTTATCATCATCGACAAGGAACTCTATACTTGTTACATTATTTATTTACTTTGTGCAAGAGTAGGTATATTCCCCCACCTTTTAGTTACTAGATAATAATCTACATTTCCTATCTAGAAATGAAATATTTTATGTGTCCAAATGTACTGGGGAAATAAAGCACGTTGACTATAGTAGTTGGGCTGAGCATGGCGGTGTAAGAATCTTAACTCCAACTGGTATCGTAAGAGCGTACTAAGTGAACCTACCAGAGGAAAGACAGCAACTTCCTTCTTCGTCGACAAATTTATTTATTCATAGTAATAGTAATAGTCCTCATTAAGTACATATGTTTGTGCGGATAGTAGTTCGGGTAGCTAGAAGACTGTGTATGGAGTGTCAATGAGGACGCCTATGGGTGTCGATGAGGAAGCCTATGGCTGTAAATGACGACGCCTAGGGGTTGACACCCCTATGCGTCCTATCCTATCCTATCGTTATTGACATGAGGACATCTATGGGTGTCAATGAGGGCGCCTATGGGTGTCAATGAGGATGCCTAGGGGTGTCAATAAAGAGTTCTATGGGTGTCAATGAAGACGCCTATTGGTTTCAACGGACAGAGATGATGATTAAAAAGTAAACCTTTATGTGATACCTAAATATAGAAACGCAAAAGTATTTTTATGAGCTTTTTACAGTAAACAGCGACATCTTTGCTTTATTATCATGTTATTTGTATAATAAGCGTACGAATTGGTTTTTAGAGCGATTATAATGGATCGTAAATGACTGAGTATCAAATTTATTACCCTGAAGATTGATTTAATAATGTTCGTTTTGTTTTAATATTATTTTATTAGAAGACATAATCAAGAAAATAATAAAAGAAGTAATTTGGTTTTACAGTTTGTTGGTGACAGTTTTAAACAAAAGTTGATTTAATAAATAGGTAGGGTACATAAAAGGTTCTGACATTTAAAAGTCCATGAAATAGTTTTATTCTATTTTTATTCTTGGAATGTTAGGAAAATGTACAGCTAAAAAATACAAAATGTGGAAAAATAATCGAAATGCATGAAACTTACAAGAACTTATGCTGAGTAAATACGGAAGTTTCCGTTGACAGGTAAGTGAAATATATTCATATATTCATTAGGTTTGTTATGGTAAAACCCGTTGTTTGGGAGTAGCAGAGGGAAGGCAGTTCAGCAGTGTGCAACGTGTCTAAGAGATGTCTAAAGGAAATAAAGTACTTCGAGTTATGAGCTAATTTTTGAGTAGGCTTAAATTATGCTTATCTAGAAGAATAATTGGTTGTTACCCGTGCATATGGTGAAATCACCAAAATAACCATTTACTGATTAGATCAATTAATTTATTGATTTCTAAATTGAATCGATCCCTACATTGATAAATATCGATTCGGCATATAAATCACTATTTTGTTCGTGTTTCTAATTAATAACTCGATCGAGATCGTTATCTAAGGCTAAGATGATCACGATTTTGACCTAGGAGTAGGAAGTGCAGTTTAACCCTACTGACTAATAAATTAACTAATAATTCAATAGTTTTTTTTTATCAAAAACGGACCTTTGTTTGACTACGATCTCACTTAAACGATATTAAACAGATGACTTAGTCAATAAAAATTGACAAAGAAAATAACAATCAAATAATATAAACAAATTAAACTAGTATTTACAATTGAAACAATTGAACTAACTGCAGACTGTTGCAAACAATCTATAGATAGCTCAACTGGTCCATATCAATACCAGTCGGAAGCGTCCCCAAGACGCTGGCTACATTGCTTCGCTGTATGGCAATACTAATGCGCTGCGCCAGATACTCACCAACTCTCGGGTCACGCGTCGTAGCTTCTACCAAGCGCTCAGATAATTTTTTGAAAATTTGGGATATATGGTCAATAAAATGGTTTTATTTATAACAATGACCAATCAATAAAGTAACAGTGAACGAACGGTATGGAGTTGTTTTTTTTATATCATATTATTTATTGTGATTGTATGCATACGGGTATTGTTCTTAGGTGTAGGTAGTCTTAGTGGGTACACAATGCATAAAAACCCTGTCAGGGCGCAACAATTATTTTTCACCTAATCCAATAGCTGTGATAATGTATTGGGCTGAAATTTGGTAGTTTGGTACCTGAAATAACACATACATAGGTTACTTTTTATACCGATAAAATGCGGGCGAAGGCGCAGGCCGCAGCTAGCTAATAATTAATATAATCAAGGATCCAAATTTAGTACCTTCAAAATTCCTATTGACTGACACAATCCCAGCTAAAAAGACTTTGAGTGGGTGTTTTACAAATATGAGGTCATGCGGGTCAAGCAGAATTTTAGAAAAGTTGTATAATGTTCACGGCAATGTCAATCACGAATGATTAATTTACTAGAGCCGTTTATAAAAAGTATTTTAAATTGGACCTTGGATAGAAGATACTAGAGTTGATAGTTGTATGGTTGGATAATGGACAAAAATGTCTTGATCTGTGAGACGCCTCATTAAACTTATTTGGTAGTTTAAGAGATTGGTGTAAGATTTTTACGTGACCGAGTACAGCAGAACCTAGCTTTGGATTATTCTATAATTCCCCTGGATGTTCTTCTAGATACAAAAAATATAAAAATAACATCTATTTAAATGTTGTTTGAATGATCTATTCCTTTCTAATACCAAAAACTAATACCAATGGTATTTGTTTACTGTCGTAATCCATGTTCTATTCCCAACGAATACAAAAACATAACTTTTGGTACAATCACAGAAACAATTTATTTTGATTTCTTATAATTGAATATTATGATCTCAATATATAATCCTAAGCCCCGGAGCCCTCAACATTTTTGAAAGATTTTGCGACGTTAACTGTTTTAATTACAAACTAGATATCATCATCATCATCAGCCCATACACGTCCACTGCTGGACATAGGCCTCCCCCGTACGACGCCACAAATAGCGGTCCTGAGCCGCCTCCATCCATCGACTCCCTGCGACCGGTACGATGTCATCGGTCCATCGAGTGGATGGTCTCCCATGTAGGGGGGGATTTGCCATAATCACCACGCTTGGCAGGTGGATTGGTGATCGCAGTGTTGGTTTTTAAAAATACTCAGAAGGAAGCTGCTGCCCTTCCTCTGGTAGGTTCCCTTAGTCGGCTCTTACGACATCCACGGGTTGAGTTGGAGGGGTCGATATTCGTACGCCGCGGCCCCACGGCTTAAGAATTGTGAAGGATTCATACAAACTAGGATTTTTGGATTCATACAAACTAGATATATTTTGTTGTAATTTTGATTGTTCAAGTTGTTTCAAATAGATTAAAAATTATTTTGGCCTGTTACACATTTTTTCAGGGAAGAAACTGAAAGTGAAGACTTGTATGTCTTATTCTATCTCATACTATGTTATTTAGTATTATGTTGTCACTAATTCTATCGTGTGATTTAGATATCTCTCAAAGTTTCACCACTATATAGATAATATGACCAAAATAGCGTAATAATCAACCAAACAGCTCCTCGTCTACAAACCATCGGTATTTGATACATGATAGCTTATTTAGATTTGATTGTGCAAGTGACCGATGACCACTGGAATTCTGACTTTATGGGAATCGTAACGGTGAGCTAAATAATGTGAGTTATGAATGCGAGCTACGTTTGTAAGTTTGTGAGATACATTTGTGAGCTACGTACGCATAAAAAGTTTTTCAAATTAGGTACTGGAGGAAATTAATGGAGGATCAAAAGAAGTGAAGTTTTCTGTGAAATTAATTTATTAATATTACATTATATATTTTGGAAGTAGCTTCTGCCCGCGGTTTTGCATCTGAAAATCATACAATGGTTGGATATAGGACACTTACACAAATAAAAAAAATTCCATAACATAATTTCCGAAACATATTTTTTTTTCATATGTGTATATCTCAGAAACCAGTTGCTTTAGGAAATTATGTTGCAATGACATTTTTTATTTGTATAAGTGTTCTCTATCCAAACATATAAATTTCTTTGTGCGCCGCGAATTTGACTAAAAAAAATTCGTAAACCATTGTTAGGGCAAAAAAGATCCGTTCAGTTGTTTAGCAAAAAGGACAGACCAACAAAATTACTTTCTAACAGTACCGAAATCGTAGAGAAGATGAAACTTTTTGACAGGTTTCTTATAAAAATAACAGATACGAATCCCATTTAGAGCACCGCTTATAAGGGCATCACATTTAGAGCACCTATTTTATTCCCATTTAGAGCACCCGTTTGCAGGAAGTAGTTTCTCGTATTGGGGTTTTGATATAACTAACCGTAACTTTCGTAATTAATACAATTCGAGAACTTTCTTCCCCCATTTTCGAGTGGATCAAAAAATGTTTATAAGACCTTCGCTTCCGTTCTATAATTATTTCATACGAGTATTTTATTCGATCTATATTATTAAGTAGGTACAGTCATGCCCATAACCTATCTAGACATGAAAACCGTGAAGCGTGCGCCAATTACGTCGCGCCTTACAGAGTATGCCATAGACAATAACGTCAATGATATATTGTTATGCAATTTTTCAATATAATAATAATATTTGCTTAATAAGACATTCGTGAAGGTGCGGCTTGTATTATCACGACATTGTAAAGGTGAGAACACAAATATCAGAAACAGATTTTTGTTACCTCTTTTAACCCATGTACTGAATATTCGCATTCGCAATGTAAATCGTTATGATAGTTAAATGTCCGCAATTTGAAATGTACCTACTGCAGATATTTTTAAATCCGTAATGGTCAATGCCCCCTACATGGGAGATCATCCACTCGATGGACCGACGACATCTTAGCGGTCAAAGGGAGTCGATGGATGGAGGCGGCTCAGGACCGCTATTTGTGGCGTCGTACGGGGGAGGCCTATGTCCAGCAGTGGACGTGTATGGGCTGATGATGATGATGATGATGAATGGTCAAATTGATTCAAAGACATTACGACTATAGGACCAACTATTGGAAAAGCCATTTAGCTTCCAAAACCATTTTAAATTGATGACGTTTTGCTGTCAGGGCCTTTTATATTACAGTCGATGTGCACCCAAGAACATTTAACTTCCAAAACCTCCTGATCCTAAATGGGATGATAGATTAATAATTGAATATATTTGAATTTTTCAGTGACTTATCGAATATGGCTCATAGAACGGCCCACCCTTTAAACTAAAGACGTGATTTTACAAAGATATTTCACTCAAAACGATTTATTATAAAAGGATTTTCACGTATTTTTGTTGTGATGTTAGCCAAACCACAATGTTCAGTCAAAAATACGTGCGAAGTAGGTTAAAACTTTTTGAAACTAATATAAGTTTCAAATGTTTGTAACTATTTCGAATTATTAAATCCAAACCAATCTTTAAAAGTACTTTAAAATCAGGACCAAAACCAGTTTAAACAAGCCTTTATAGAACAGTTTCTCATCCCTTCGCGTTCTCATCGTAATTTGAATTCGATATTTGAACGTCGCTCTGTCAACGCGAGCATAGGAATTTTATAAGGCAAGCTGCCGACGCTACGTTTTTGACGTTGTTGATTGTACATTTTAGCTATGACTAATATCCAATGATATAAGTATTCGTATTATGATTAAGTATAACCAATGTCAAAACAAAAGGATATTCACTCGAAACAAACTTTTACAAATGACCTTCCGTGTTTTAGCTGACAATTTTCACAAGTCGAAAGCGCATCTGCCTTACCTTAAGACAAGTGTGATATTTTTATTTCTTTATTTTTATTTTTAGAAAATAGATTACTGTTGAACGTTAATGGGCTGAAAAATAGGCTAAAAATGTCTATTGAATCAAAACCGTGCCATCACCTAGTCTCACAGGAATCGTGCCTACTTTTAAGTTTATGTTAAAAAGACGCCCAAAAAACGCCACGTCTATACCCGTCCTTGCAAAACTGTCGTGCCTGTACTGATAACGAGGCGCATCGTGAAAACATCCCGCTTGGCGTTATAACTCATGAATGTTTTAATACGGTAACAGACGTTATTTATTTACCTTCCGTTTTGAAATAGAACTTGGCTCTATTACGGACATGCTCGGTAGTGTTGGGACAAAGCTGTGGGAACTGATTTTGACTACATTTTCAGATCGACAGAATTAACTGTATACCTCGTATAACTAAAAAAAAATATGTGGTAATTTTTAACACTATCACTTAGAACAGCCCAGAGCTTCAGCTATATCCCTCCAGTTCGACTGAACGGTGTTAACTTAGAGAGGGTGTACTCATTCGAGTACTTAGGCCACGTGGTTACTACCGACCTCAAGGACAATGAATACATCGAACGAGAGCGGAGGGCGATGTCAGTGCGAGCGAATATGGTTGCCCAGAGATTTGCGTTTAGCTCAGAGAAAGTGAAACTAACACTGTTTCGTGCATACTGTACTTCTCTGTATACGTGCAGCCTGTGGGCGAAGTATACGCACGCGGCGTACAACGACATCCGCGTCCAGTATAATAATGCGCTCAGAGCGGTGTTGGGGCTGCCCCGCTACTGCAGTGCGTCAGGGATGTTTGCGTCAGCGCGAGTCAATTGTTTCCATACCACCATGCGCATGCGCGCAGCTTCCCTGGTGCACAGGTTGCGGGCTAGCTCTAACACCGTCCTGACAATGATAGCCGCTAGAGTGGACTGCCTGTACATAAGGCACTGCTGTGAGCGACACCTGCCCAGCAATCCAATTAGTTTTTAAGTTATTTTAATTAATTGTGTACGATGATCTTTATATGAGTTTATGTGCTCGAAATAAATGATTTTTATTTTTTTATTTATTTATTTATATACTGCTGTTATCTATATCATAGATCTGACCGTATATTTAACTTTTTGGAACTTTTTCTTTACTTACAATCTTTCATTAACATAGAAAATATCAGACCCGGGACTAATATTGGCCACATAAATCGATTCCCTCATCATCATCATCATCATCAGCCCATACACGTCCACTGATGAACATAGGCCTCCCCTGTACGACGCCACAAATAGCGGTCCTGAGCCGCCTCCATCCATCGACCACCATCCATCGACCAGCCATCGTAGGGGGGGATTTGCCATAATCACCACGCTTGGCAGGCGGATTGGTGATCGCAGTGTTGGTGTTTAAAAATACTCAGAAGGAAGCTGCTGCCCTTCCTCTGGTAGGTTCGATCGATTCCCTATAGGTAATCAATGTAAATGATTTTTT
Source organism: Eupithecia insigniata (assembly GCA_947859395.1). NCBI lineage: Eukaryota > Metazoa > Arthropoda > Insecta > Lepidoptera > Geometridae > Eupithecia > Eupithecia insigniata. The sequence continues at coordinate 14,310,699 of OX402002.1, forward strand.
ACTCACCTCCCGTAAACCATCTGCACAGTTACCCGTTACAGCATGGTTTTGTCGTTATTGGCTTGAAAAAATATATGGCATGCTGTACGAGGGGTACAGCGTGTCATAAAAAAAGTCATAAAAGCCAATAAAAATCTATCCCATGTATTTTTCGAAATATTTCACCGTATGCAGATCTAGGTTTATTGATGTGCTTGTCAAATCCTACTAATATTACATATTTGAAATAAACTCTCTGTCTGTTACCTTTTCACGCCTAAACGGCTGAACGGATCTTAATGAAATTTGGTAGGGAGATAGATGGTATCCCGGGGACATGAAAATAAAAATCTATACCATGTATTTTTAGAAATATTTCATCGTACAAATTAGACTAATTAACGAGCTTGCCAAATAAGCCATATGATGGAAAAAATGTTTTCCAAATATGGCAAAATTTTTAGTTTATGAATAACAAATCAATTTTACAATAAATCCATTAAAATCACACTCGTAATACCAATCTAAACCAAGGATTATCTGATGGATTGCAATCGACCGCACTCCGCAGATCAAGGCTGTTCTAATCGCGGAATCATAAGACTTATGTACATCATTATAAAACCACAAGTAGGTCTATGTGAACGACAGTTGGACTATGGTTTCGTGAAGACATTTGGATGGCGACTGTTCAAAATCAAGCAAATGACGAGTGGGCCGAAGTGATACTAGAAATATAGAGTTATTTAGAATTTCCACTTGGGCTCGCGCTATTCAACTATTTGTGGTCCGAAGTGAGACTAACCCAAAAATCCTTATCTCAAAATCGACTGATTTCGTTAAATCAAATTTGAATCAATGAATCAAATCTAAATCAAATCTTAACATACAGATTACTTGTCCACAGTTGGACCGCAATGGATTGCTTGCCACATTGAGCATCTGCCTGCAATCTTTCGCATATTCACTTCGTTTGACGGGTCCTGGTCTTCACTCAACAAGATGTAGGTATCCCCAAAACCGCTGTTGGTTTTATGGGAGAACTTACCAGCTTACTACCGCTTCAATTTGCAAATTCTATAGTTGCGTTACGTATTATGGTCCGTCCGTATTTAAGGAACAGGACAGAATCAGAATCAATAACTTCTAGCAACAACTTGTTTGCGGGTGCCCTAATTGGGAATGAAATCGGTGCCGTAACTGTGGTTCCCTTGGAATCGGTGCTCTAAATGGGAATAATTCCTTTTTTCCTGTAGGCTTACAAAATAAGCACTTAAACAATTCAAATTTTAAACTATAAACATAGTTTTTTTTTTTAAATGACATAATGTCTTTATTGTCAAAGAAAATAACAATCAAATAATATAAAGAAATTAAACTAGTATTTACAATTGAAACAATTGAGCTAACTGCAGACTGTTGCAAACAATCTACAGATAGCTCAACTGGTCTATATCAATACCAGTCGGAAGCGTCCCCAAGACGCTGGCAGCATTGCCCCGCTGTATGGCAATGCTAATGCGCTGCGCCAGATACTCACCAGCTCTCGGGTCGCGCGTCGCTTCGACCAGGCGCAACAAACATAGTTATTATTATCAAATAAGATAGATAAAACATCCAAAGGACTCCAGATGTCCTTGTAGATTTTTTGCACAATCGTGTGGGACTATTCGATGTTTATCTTAGGTCCAATTTCACCGTTTGCTGCCAAAACTAAAATAGTTGAGCGTGATCGAGTTCAAATACATAATACCAGGTGTACGACATGACAGATCTTAAACTCGGTTTAGCGACCGAACTGGATCAGTCTTATGTTGATAATAATTTTTATTTAATAGTATAGTGAGTGTACGGGTCGAATGTACCTATCTAACTACTTAGGTATGTACATAGTCTTAATATAAAAATACTTCACCAATTGAGACAGGCTTACATACAAACCGGTTTAAGTTAGCCTTAATATTGTATAACAAGTAATTAATGTGTAACATAAATAAATGGAAACAAAATAGCTGAACTCGTTTGAAGCTAACTTTTCGCGAAGCGCGTTCAAGTGCGACGGTGAAATTATACCTTAGCCCATATTCTAGCTAATATACAACTTGTGTATGTCCCAAGAATATTGCTCTTTATGGTCACCATTCAACAATGACATCTACGTGTTAAAGCATTAAGATTAAGGCCATATTGCTCTCCGGAGATTGTGTTTTTATGACACTATTATATTTTCAATGGAACATAGGAGTTAGGAATCGTGAACTATGATTGCTAGGTGGATGTGGTAAATTATGGTCAACATCATAAATTGTTGGAGAACCAGGCAAAATCGAAAAATAATTAAAGTGTAGAGAGAATCAATTAACATTACCTATTTCTTAGTTGTTAATAAATCATTATTATTAACTTAATTATATTATCATATCTAGTGGCGACCGCGATGCAATGCGAAATGGAGTGTAGGAAGACCGCACTCGATGGACCGACGACATCGTAGCGGTTCAGGGAGTCGTTGGATGCATCCAACGACTCCCTGCAACCTGCAATCTTACGAAAACTTGTAAACTACTTTACGCAGCGAATTCACAAATCAGCATTCATCATCATCATCAGCCCATATACATCCACTGCTGAACATAGACCTCCCCCAAACGACTCCACGAATAGCGGTCCTGAGCCGCCTCCATGGAGATGGCTCAGGACCTCTATTCGTTGAGTCGTTTGGGAGAGGCCTATGATCAGCAGTGGACTATACGGGCTGATGATAATGAATCAATTATATGTAATTTATACATTAAAATTTGAATTGTCGAAGTGATTTTGTGAGGCTTAAGAAATAAAATGTATTGATTTCCAGTTTCCTTACTGGGCGGCCAGAAGCGCTTCAGCTTTTAGCTTGACGCATCCAGCATCTGTCATTCGCAGTCCGTCATAGAATAGAATATAATAGAATATTTATTTACTTTATAGGGTATATATGTGTTTGTAAATGTTGCACCATTAAAGCACACTAGGTTTGTGTTGGTGCTCACACTCGACTTATATGTAAATACATTTTAATATAATTAAATAGTACAATGCATTTGGATCGCTTATAATCTAACAGACATTCCACCAGGCCTAATGGAACTACACTAATTTTACCAAGTCGCAGGAAAATACCGCATCCATTCTTCGAGCATCCAAGAGCACAATCATTACAGAACTTGGTTCACAATCGGTCACCTTGACTTTTCCTATCATCGGTATGAAATAATTCGACATAATACCGCAACTGCCTGTCATTACCTGTCATTACGATGATGCTTCTGCAATCTCGGCTTGGATTAGTTTTGCTTTTTATAGATTTAAAAAATAAAATAATCTTGTATCACACTTTGTAATCGCTGCAATAATTTTGCTTTGAATGAATCATAGACTAACCCCCTTATTCATAATAGTCTGCTAACTTAAAGCATTGCTGTTTCTCAGTCTGTCTTCTTCTTTTGTCATAAGTCAGAATGAGAAATAACACTGTTTAGCAGCTGTTTTAAGTTAACAGACCATTATGAATAAGGGGGTTAGATTTTTTTTCTATCCTAAATCTATGGATGGGATATTTGAAAGAAAGAAATAAATTAAATTTATTAACAACTACAATCATATGACAGACAACAAGTAGTAGCTTAAAAATAAGTATTACTGATTGTAATTATGAATTAGGAAACGGCTCAGCATGAATGCTGCGTGTGCTGGTTAACCAAACGCACGCAGCGCTGATCTTTTGCCGTTTCCTACATACATACAGTAGCAGACACTGACAAGAAAGACAACGACGAATTAAATAAGATAAAGATATTTTTATTTAAAAAATTACAACATAGCCTTAGGCTTGGTACCTAATTACTGCTATTTAATAATTTTAATATCTGCTATACAACCATATAAGTACATACATTTATCATAAGTTATCTTAGTACTATGTAATTAAGTAGTATTTAGTATCTGAAAGTACATAATGTACAAGTGTTTATAGAAAAGTGTGCTGACACAGCTAACAGGTTAGACTTAGGTACCGATATATTGAACCGACCTGTATGATAAACTAAATTGTATAACACAAATAAGGTCCTTATTTGTGTTATACGATTAAGTTCATCATATCAGCCCATACACAATACAATTTAATTAAAACAATTTATTAAAAAGACTTAAAGTATTAAGTTACATGGCCTATCGATCTATTGATATTTGCGAATTCAGCGAGTTTCGCGATGAGATTAGTTAAATAAAAAAATTATTCAACTTTCCGATAAAGGGAAATTTAAACGAACAAATATGACATCTTGATAGGTCTTTCGATGTAACCAGCCAGTAGCATCTTCTGGAGAGAAAAATCATCTGCTGTTTAAAACTACCGACTGAAAATTGCATGACCGATGTTCCAGCAAGAAGAAATACTGCGCACCCCTTCGCAGTGTCACCGCAGATTCTGGGCAGTGAATGGGTTAACATAGAAACCTAAGTACTCAATAAAACTTTCAACAAAATTGGTGATTCTTAACATCTAAAGTGCCTTAAAACGTTTACAGCGTCTATAAAGCACAATCGGTCTGCCAACCATATTGTGGACTATAAGCCTTTCCTGACTTTTGCGATAAAGAAGGTGCTAATGTACAGCGAAAAGGTGTAATAATGCAAGGGCGTATCTATACCTACGCCATTGAACACACATGAAATAGTGGGTCACCCCATTCCTCTGAACATAAGAACGGCACAGACACGAGATGCCTTTAAAATAAATAAATAAATAAATAAAAATCATTTATTTCAGACCCGTAATGGTGGTCCATATGAAAAGACACAGTAAATACAATTGAAATTAAAACTAACTAGGTACATGGACAAAACATACTCTTATATATAAATTACTAAGCAACCCCTTTGACACGGGCAGGTATGCACTCAGTGCCAGGTGTGTTTAAGCAAATGGTGCTTTTTCTTGAGAGGTTATTGCGATAGTTCTTGTTTTTCTTTCTTTATAAATACCTATTCTATTTATTTTTTGTCTCTTGTTTGATTTTTATACTACCTCTATATTTCAGTAGGTGTTTAGGTATATATACATATGACGACCTCTGTGGCGTGGTGGGCAAAGGTCTGCCTGCGATGCAGGAGGTTGCGGGTTCGATTCCCGCCACGGGACAAATTTTTGTATGATCTGCAAATATTTGTTCAGGGTGTTCTGGTCGTTTTCTATATATAATAATAAAATGTATATTTATGTAATATATTCTATTATGTATATCAGTTATCTAGTACCTATAACAAAAGCTCTGCTTAGCTTGGGGCTAGATAATGTTGTGTGAATTGTCTAGTATTATTTATTTATATTAAGTACTTATCATCATCATCATCATCAGCCCATACACGTCCACTGCTGGACATAGGCCTCCCCCGTACGAAGCCACAAATAGCGGTCCTGAGCCGCCTCCTCTGCCCTTCCTCTGGTAGGTTCCCTTAGTCGGCTTTTACGACATCCACGGATTGAGTTGGAGGGGTCGATATTCGTACGCCGCGACCCCACGGCTTTATAAGTACTTATAGTTACTCACAATTATATCAGAACTACGGAACTATTAACTGTACATGAACTAGAATGCCTTATATTTTATAAAGACTATAATAACATTTACATATAATTATTTATATCTTTAAAACGAATGTTACCACGACCTTTCTGTAAAAACATGTGTTTTTGGTTGGCAGGTAGAAAATGTCTGGCACTAAGCCCATCCTTTGTACCTTAGTGCAATGAAGTTTTTAAATAAAGTAAATAAGTTTACCATAAACAATACCAGTGCGTTCTCCTTTTCACAACTACCTATTGTTTACGACCACGCTGTTCTTAATGTCCTATTATTTTTTTCTTTCATAAAAATAATTACTAAGCTATATTTCGTGACGTCACAAAACCTTTTTGAGGGAATGTAAGCTGTGTATCTTAAATAATAAGAGAGAGACTAGTTTGCTTAGGTTTGCATAAAATCTGTCTTCTTCTTCTTTTAGCTTATTATGATGAGGTCACTATTGACAGTAAAAATATTACTTACTTCAAAGTGACTTTACTGACTCTTCATCATCATCATCATCATGGTCATAACAGCCCTTAGACGTCGACTGCTGGACATAGGCCTCCCCCATACGACGACGCCACAAATAGCGGGCCTGAGCCGCCTCCTTCCATCGACTCCCTGCGACCCCTACGATGTAGTCGTTCCATCAACTGGATGGTCTCCCATGTAGGGCGGGTTTTGCCATAATCACCACGCTTATTTATTTATTTCCTCTGGTAGGTTCCCTTAGTCTTACTTACTCTACCTGACTCATTTTTATCGAGATGCTACACGTTTTTGACTAACACTTCATTCACATAAAGAACAGTTACGGTGACAGTAAATTCGTTGAACAAACAAAAGTGCTTTCACAATTTTATTAGAACAATTAGCGAGTCGTAAAAAGACAACGACAAATCAATTTTATACGAATATCCGCTTCGGCGTACAATTATAGTGTAAAATAACCCATAATAATGCATGTCTCTAAGGTACTATAAAGGTACACACACCATAGAGTTGTCACGGTACAAAACTAGTACCTTTGAAAGCGTTTGCGCACGCGAGCATAAAATCAAATCATACTAATTAATATAAATGCTAAAGTATGGGATAGTATGTATATTAGTATGCAATGCAAAAGTATGGTATAATAGTATGCAAAAGTATGGTATATTAGTATGCAAAAGTATGGTATATTAGTTTGTCATCTCTCCATGAACACACTACTGTACTGATCTGTGAAATTTTGTACATATATGTACGTATGTGATCTAGATTTATTGTGCCGACCCCACATGAGTTGGAAAGGGCATGACAAGATAATGATGATGATGTCCTGGATAACCTGGATGCTTTTTATGCTAAAAAAAAGCGAGTGAAACCGCGGTCTTAAGCTATTTCGTAATTATTTGTATAAAAAATTGAGGGGATTTTGTTTTGGGTGAAAAGATTATATTGTTTAATCGATTGAAGTCGATTGTAGTAACATTTTTCTGTTAATGGACGCAGTGAAAAATATTTTTATGCACGTAATTTTACACCTGTTACTTATCATGATCATATCGGCCCATACACGTCCACTGCTGGAAATAGGCCTCCCCCATACGTCGTCTCAAATAGCGGTTCTGAGCCCTCCATCCATCGACTCCCTGCGACCGTTACGATGTCGTCGGTCCATCGAGTGGATGGTCTCCCATATAGGGCTTATTATTTAAGCCATAATCACCACGCTTGGCAGACGGCTTGGTGATCGCAGTATTGGTGTTGAAAAATACTCAGAAGAAAGCTGCTGCCCTTCCTCTGGTAGATTCCCGTAGTCGGCTCTTACGACTATTATTAGTAAGTATTATCCTCTAGCAAGTATCATAGGGAATGAAAAAGAACAAGTACAATAAATAAAACCAAAATTTCAATGCATGGTAGACAGATACCCAAAGATAAGTGGCTGTTACTCAGAGAAGTGTGTGGCTGACAGTACTAAAGTCTGCCTTTTAAAACTGGGACGAATGCGGAATGAACCACTGAATTTTATTTTCCGTGTTCTGACTAGTTTGGGCCAAAGCCAGTGGGACGTAAGCGGAATGACTCGATTTTTCTTTAAAAAAACAAATATCTGTTAGATAACAAAAGTCGTGTCACCCCCTTTCGGTTGAGTACAGCTATTACGTTACACCTTGTACAATATTTTTACTATGACAATGTAAGGGACATTGTCATAGTAAAAATAACAACTGCTACTTAGTGCTATTCTATAGGTAGGTCCGATATTGAATCGCCGTGGGTGTTATCTAGCCTTACGTATCGCGGCCATTACGGATCGTCCTTTGCAAGGATTAAGGCTATTTATTAGTATAGTGACCATGCTTTGCTGGTACCTGAGGATAGTTGGAAACATCATCATGGGTGGAGACCCAAGATGTCTTGTATTGAAAACACTCAGTTTATTTCGATTCTGTTTTATTGGAGTTAATTTACTTTACATTGTTTTAAAACTGAGAATCGCGAGGTCAAAGGTATAGAAAATGCGGGTCTTGTAGGGGAATATGAGATATCCATCCATTATCCGCGAAAGAGGAGTTGTACAGTTCATGAGTAAATTCGTTGAACGGACCCAGGATGCTTCTTTTTCTGTAAAAAATACAATCCATTGGTGTTGCGAGTAGCGCTGCACTTACAACCCAGGCACCGCTAAAAATTAGCACTGCTATGGCATGATTTGATAAGTGCCACTCCATTACACCCGTGAGTCCTATAGTGTCGTTTCTGTTCAATCCATTCTCTTCTAGTTACCCCGACGATGTCGTCTTCTTCAGGCAATTCTTGCTTCTCGGTGCATGTTATCTGCCAGGTGATCAGACGACTGACCGCAGCAAAAAATATTAAGATTCATAATAACCGTTTCTATTGAACGAATTATCTTTAAATTATATTTAAAAAAAAAAAAACTTTTTTATATTATGCCTTTGACCACCATCACACTTACGAAAGTGAAAATGTGGCCTACCAACTTCACTTTGGCAAGACATCATACTTTCCCAGAAGGAACTTATTCACTCGGGATTTGAAGACTCATAGATTGTACTCTACCGAAAAAACTGTGCCAGATGATCAGTCGTCTGATCACCTGGCAGATAACATGCACCGCAAGGTCTCCTCGGTATTAACAGTTTTTCTGATGAGGCGTTAAAGGTAACATGCACCATAATATTTTTATTACGGCGTTCTGGAAATCTTGAGTAAGATCTAAATTAAGGATAAAAAAATTACACTCGAATGTCCATGAATGGCTTAATCATGGTCACTCTCACGTGATACCTGCTAGGGTGAACACAAAGCGTGTGTTCCTCGGGGACCTCATCAATTGCGCCAGTAGTATAAGTGTTATGCTGTGTTGGTTGTGAATGAAATTTGTTATCCTGCTTTTAAAATGTTGTGTCTTTTAGATAAGTGTATTATTTATCTGAATATAGTGAAAGCCGTGGGGTCGCGGCGTACGAATATCGACCCCTCCAACTCAACCCGTGGATGTCGTAAGAGCCGACTAAGGGAACCTACCAGAGGAAGGGCAGCAGCTTCCTTCTGAGTATTTTTAAACACCAATACTGCGATCACCAATCCGCCTGCCAAGTGTGGTGATTATGGCAAATCCCCCTACATGGGAGACCATCCACTCGATGGACCGACGACATCGAGGCGGTCGTAGGGAGTCGATGGATGGAGGTGGCTCAGGACCGCTATTTGTGGCGTCGTACGGGGGAGGCCTATGTCCATCAGTGGACGTGTATGGGCTGATGATGATGATGATGAGTGAAAGGTCACTATGAAATAAATTAATTAGAAATAAAATGTGAAGTTACGCTTAAGTGAGATGACGATGAGTATTAGAAGAGTCTTGGCACTTATGTGTACCTTAAATTTTCTTGTAAGGTGCCTATAAAATGTAATATTTTTTATGTTGACATTTTAGAATAAATTTTATGCATTGAAAAGCAATATCACTGTTTTTTCGGTAGAGTAGATAGATAGAATAGATAGATAGATAGAATATACTTTATTGCACAAAAGTTGTACATAGGCGAGCATAATGCTAGATAGCAATCTACAATCTATGAGTCTTCAAATCCCGAGTGAATAAGTTCCTTCTGGGAACGTATGATGTCTTGTGAAAGTGAAGTTAGGCCACATCTTCACTTTCGTAAGTGTGATGGTGGTCAAAGGCATAATATAAAAAAGTGTGTAATTTTTTTTTAAATAAAGTTCAAAGTTAATTCAGCCAAAAAAAAACGGTTAGTATGAATCTTAATATTTTTTATTCTTTTATCCGTGGGGTATCGAGACTCTCCGAGTTTTCAAAAAATTATCTGAACGCCTGGTCGAAGCGACGCGTGACCCGAGAGCTGGTGAGTATCTGGCGCAGCGCATTAGCATTGACATACAGCGGGGCAATGCAGCCAGCGACTTGGGGACGCTTCCGACTGGTATTGATATGGACCAGTTGAGCTATCTGTAGATAGTTTGCAACAGTCTGCAGTTAGCTCAATTGTTTCAATTGTAAATACTAGTTTAATTTGTTTATATTATTTGATTGTTATTTTCTTTGTTAATAAAATTATTTTATTTATAAAAGCAAATGCTGGAAGCGTGAATCTAGCAGTTGAGTACAACTGCTAAATTCACGCTTCCAATTTTGACTTAGATAACTCTTTCTGGATTTAAATATATTCTTATTAATCTTCGATTTAATAGATAATTATCAAAAGCATTACCATTTATGTACATAATAGCTGTTCACTGCGGTTTCACCCGCGTTAAATTAGAATTTCACATTTCTAGAGGGATAAAAAGGTAATTTTTCCTGTAAATCTCCCATGGGAAGATGTCAAAGGACAAAAAGTAGCCTATGTTACTCTCTATCCCTTCAACTCTATGCCAAAAATACATTCCTGAGCGCTGCCTCATCCACTCCTACTCAGGGCCCTGGAGTGGCCTGGAAAACCTCCCGCCACAAGCAGTGACCTGTCTCCAAAATCTGTAAATAGACTTGTGAAGCGCGACATTTTGTATGAAATTTTATATAGATAGTTTTAGAAAATTTGTTTAGCCTTAGTATATTTCTTTAAGCATGTGTGTCATGCGATTAAATAACTAAATATGCCAAAAATCCATTTAATTGGTTGCTTACTTAGGGCGTGAAGGAAGAACAAACAAACAAACACACTTTTGCATTTATGATATTAGTTAGGATTAGGATTCCACTCGCTAAATGTTTTCTCAAGTCTGTTATTCCTAGTATGGATAACATCGCGAGCTCCCGATGAATGGACGATGTTCCATTCACTTCTATGATTTGCTTTTATTTTGTTGGTAGTCTTGAGATTTAAGTTTGTTATGTTGTCGATGATTAAGCGAAGCCCAGAAAAGTGATTCGCGGACACTTTTTAGATCATCCATTGTCTTTACGTCTCGTGTCGGAATTAAGTATTTTAATAATTGTGTTAAATAGTACTAAATAAATTCTAGTCTTTACATAGCGCTCTAATATTTTGAATTTTTTTTATATATATTTTTGTATGTTATTTGCCTTGGGACAAATGTTTTTACGATCTGCAAATGTTTGTTTCGGGTGTTCTGGGTATTTTCTATGTATAATAAAAATTGATCTATCTATGTACATAATGTATTATTTTATATTATGTATATCAGTCATCTAGTACCCATAACACAAGCTCTGCTTAGCTTGGGGCTAAGTAATGCTGTGTATGTGTCTGTGTGTGTGTGTGTGTGTGTGAATATATCGCGAACCTTTTAAATGTCAAAATTTTATGATGTAATTATGAATTAGGAAACGGCTCAGCATCAATGCTGCAGTGATGCTGTGTGGATTGTCCAGCATTATTTATTTATTTTATTTATCGTTAACCTTTTGGATGTCTATTTTTGTTTAATATCTTTTGATCAGTCTGCACTTTGGTTAAATATAACATTCCACAATGTTGTTTAAATCACCGTTCGGATTATCTAGAATACTATGAACCTATTTTGAGTTCACATTCTGTTCTCTGAAGATAGCAGCCGAGTACAAAAGATGGATGCGGCAATTGCAAAGTTTACAAGTTATTTATATACTAGCCGTTTTCCGCGGTTTCACCCGCTATGGTGTAGCTTCCCAACAGTGATATAATTTTTTTAATCGATTCATTAGTTTCGGTTTTTACACTTTGGGTTACATTATTGGAGTTTTAGTAAGGATCCCTAATTTGTTTAAAAATATAATATAGCCTATGTCTATATTGTAATTTCCCAACAGTGAAATAATTTTTTCAATCGGTTCAGTAGTTTTGGAGTCCATTCAATGCAAACAAACAAACAATCAAATCTTTACTCTTTATAATATTAGTATAAGTAGGTATATATTTGGTGGTTATAATAAATCGTCAATAAAGTGAGAAAATTATATCTCAAGTTTCTCCAGCGAACTGGAAAATGAAATAGGATGCTAAAGTGTCACGTATTGCCGCTTTCAGTAGTTACTGAAAGCGGCAATACGTGACACTTTAGCATCCTAGAGTAGTTACTCTAGATAGATAATCATACTGGTTTGTGAGGACGATTTTGTATGGATGAAATCGTTTTAAAAACTATTTCTGTTCCATCTCCTGTACCAATAACTGATTACTTTTTTAAACGATTACTATTATAGTTTTGCTTTTTGGTTTACTGTAGCTAAAGATCATTGTTTTTTTTTTCATTTATTTTTTTGTATTTATAAAGAAAATTATAGTCAAATGATAGAAACAAATTAGAACTAGTATTTACAAAGACGTTACTACGCATTGAGAAAAAAAATGTAAGGAACGTTATGCATTTTTGTATAATCTACAACTTTTCTTTAAAATATTTTTGTCTCAGATCTGTAGTTGTTGAAATAACCTAGAAAAACCTAAAAACACAAACAGCTCTCTTAGAAAATCCTTTTTGAAATATAATGGAAAAAGTTCCCTAGTTCATAACGAATGAACGCCTATGGCATTCACCCGTATTCAAGAACAAATTCTCATTCTCTCAAATTACTTATTTACTAGCGTAGTTTAAAATATCGTGATTCTAAATGTACATTTTATAATATCGTAAATTTAAATGTAAATTTTAAATTGAGTAGCTCCATGAGATGTATTAGCGTCCTGCCCACGCTGGGAAAGGGCACGATGCGCCGAACTTGCACGCCCTCTCATATCCAACGAACATAGACGGTTGTTTCCTGAACGCTCATCTGCACGGACACAATCTGTATCGCTTTTGGACCAGATTTTACTAACATCCTTACTTCCTACTAATATTATAAATGTCAAAGTTTCTATGGATGGATGTACGGATGTATGGATATTTGTTCCTGTTTCACGCAAAAACTACTGAACTGATTGAGCTGAAATTTGGTATGGGTATAGTTTGGGACCTGGAATAACATATAGGCTTATCCTGATAAAACGCGGGCGAAGGCGCACGCAGCAGCTAGTAATATTATAAATGCGAAAGTAACTGTCTGTCTGTCTGTCACATTTTCACGCCAAAAATGCTGAACCGATTTATGATGAATGAAATTTGTTACACATAATGTATACTCTAGAGACTGAGAAAGGACATAAGATACTTTTTAAAAAGGGTTTTGTAAAAAGGGTTGAGCGGTGTTGAAAGAGAATAGTAGGGGTTGAATGGTTGTATAGAAGTATCGTCATTTTTGAAGCTAAAAGCTTGGAATTTATTTTTTAGGCTGTTGATTAGATAAACATAAATAAAAATGTCATATACAAATTTTTCCCTCAAGGGGGTAAAATAAATATATTATTTCTCTACTCACTGTAACTTTTCCACGCGGACGAAGTCGGGGGCACAGCTAGTAGTCAATGTTTGCTTTAGTTTTTTTTTGTTAGTAAAATCTGGGTAAATTTTGTGTTTGGGGAACAATATAATAATAACCCAGCATCATCTAGCACTAAGCTTGTGTTATAGTTACTAGTTGACTGATATACATAGGTACTAGAATACATTACATAGATATTTCTAATTATACATAGAAAATACCCAGAACCAACGGGCCAAACAGTTGCAAATCGTACCATTCCCTCACTCTCATAATCCGATGAGGCGGTCGACCGTCACGGCCGGGGAGAGGTGACGCGCAGGACCAACAGCAGAGGCACGGGAGTATCACACTGCTAACTTCCTCTTTTCCTGACTCCGGGCTGCTACTTTAAAGAAAGAAAGAAAGAAAGAAACATTATTGACACAACACAACACACAAACAAACAAACAAAGAAATATGACTACTACTACTAGATACTTTAAATTTTTTTTGCTAGAAAAATCCCAATAACACAAATTTTGGCTCGACAAGGGATTTGAACTAGGAATCTCGTTGAAATCGCAACCGCTTGACCAACGAGGCAGTCTGTGATAGAACTTCGCTTATTCAAGTTCGTTTATCTATAAATTATTTCACCTTTGCACACGTCAATCTCTAGCAATTATTTGAGTTATTAATTCAACACTTTGATACTTTAGTTTCTAAAATAACGGCCACCGTCACAATGCGGACATAATAAGATTGTAGGTACAGATAGAATCAGCAATTGGTAACCCTCTGAAATGTAAACGTTATAGGGGTTACCAAATGATGCTGCCCTCCGTACTTACTCTTTCATTAAAAATTATAATGTTAAGTGCCAAAGGTTAAGTTATGGGCCAACGTTTAGTAATACTTGGTAGTATCTCTGTTCATTAACACCTTCATTGCCCACGAAGCACATTGTGGTTCTAGCAGACCGCGTGCCTACGCTATCGCTAGCTACGGCCCGCTTGTTATTTGCTTAGACACAAAACATGTTTTGAAAAATTTGCTAAACAATAACAATGCAAATTTGGCATTGATATTCATCATCATCATATCAGCCCATACACGTCCACAGCTAGATATAGGCCTCCCCCATACAACGCCACAAATAGTGGTCCTGAGCCGCCTCCATCAACACCCGCGAACACTCAGGTTGTGGAATGATCTCCCGGCTGAGGTTTTCCCAATGGACTATAGTATGAGGTCTTTCAAACAGGGCATTCTAAAGTATTTACAGGACCGGCAGCGCGCGTGTAACGTCCCTGACGTTGCAGGTGTCCATAGGCTGCGGTAACCACTTCCCATCAGGTGGACCGCATGCTTGACTGCTACCTTTGTGGTATAAAAAACACACAAAGAAACCAACCATTTAATGTTTGGTTACTTTACACCAAAACTGCTAAATGGATTTAACCGAAATTTCATATAGATCGTTCTAGACCTGGAAATAAAAAATTAGATGTAATTCATAGTGAACAACGCGTGTAAAGTTACGGGCAGACACTAGTAAATGTGAGTATTAGAAACTTTCCGGTCAGTATCTGCAGTTTTTTTAAAACAACGGCTTATAAACAAAACAGATCGTGATCATTCGTGATCCCGAAACAGCGTGATGGTCGCATGTTCCGCACATCAATCAGGTGTCAACTTGTGCAAGTTTGACCTTTGTTACTATTAGCTGTTAGGGTCAACATTCTGGGGTCAGGCAGCAGACTTTGCGTTGGTTTTTAAAAGAGATCTCATATGAGATGTACTGGACCGAATTTCATCATCAGTTTTTCTTTGGATCACAGAAAATCACGTAAATTTCCAGTTGAATGACCGAAGTTACTGTACTGTACGAAAAGGTACGAAATGGTACTGACCTTTGAAAGTATTGCAACGGCAGATCCGTTTAAATAATTATTGCTTTTATAATTCAATTGTTTTGAAATAACTAATAATAACCAACTCCAAATTCATTAATTTTACACTGTTTTAAAGTTTTTTGGGATAAATACATTATTTATAGTTTATAGGACCACTTCGGGATAATTTACTAGACAATAGCGAAATAATTATCAAAATTGGTTCTTAATCGATAGAAAAATCGACAAATAACGAATACATAAAAAAATATACATATCCGAACCTGTACCTTTTTTCGAAGTCTGATGTATAAATATCGTATTTTGTATCAATAATTATTATTGCATTCCAAAGTCCACTCTGATTAAAATTTAGAGGAAAAGGTAAAGCGGATTTATAGGCGCTTTTAAAAATTTTAGCATTGGTGTCTGTCTAAAATCCGCGGCGCCAAAAACCATCGAGGTGGCGACGTTTAAACTGTATTTAGATAGGTACTTAACCTAAACCACCAAAAAATCTAGATCATCCTAATGAAAGCTCAGCCTACACTGGCTAATACTCCGAAGGCTGAACAATAAAGCCCGGTCCACACTCACGTCCCACGATCCCTTGACCCCGACTCATGCGCTCGCAAATGAAATCAGACGCATCAATCATACGTGAGGAGTGCAATTTGCTGAGGTTGGAGGGCAGAATGATTCCTATTGTAGACATTTTATTAGAATATATATTAATTGGTTGTTGCTGTCATTTGGAGATATTTATTACTCACTAGCTGTTCCCTACACGTTATAGAGCGAGACAGTTTAAAAGGTGGGAGGACGAGCTAAAGGATATTGCAGGGAAAACATTGATAAGGTCGGCGAGAGAAAGAGCAGGGTTTAGAGGAGGTCTTTGTCAAAAGGCAAACAGATGAATATCGATGTCCTAACAATAGTATAAGCAATAGAATTTTAGCAACAAATGTTAAATCTGAATAAAAACTTATATAAAAAGCTGTTACCTGCGGTTTCACCCCCGTTAAATTCGAATTTCACATTTCTAAGGGGAGAAAAAGGAAGATAGAAACGACTTTTTTCCCATAGATCTCCCATGGGAATTTGATGTTTTACCAGGACAGAAAGTAGCCTATGTTACTCTCCAGCTTTTGAACTAACTATATAAAAAGTGAAACTAGAATTTAACGTGGTTCACACGGCTGGGAATAGCTAGAACGTACTAATTTTGAATTATAACAAATTACGATAAAAATAACTTGTATTTTGTTGCTTATTAACTCCAATGCAAATGTCTGCTTAAAAATCTTCAGATACAGTCTAGATACCGATTAGAATGAATGAACACTTTATTGTACCTACTAAAAATTATAGAAAAAACTCTTATAGGTATCTAAATTACAAATAAAGACAGTACAAAAGACGATGATAGATTCAACAGCATTGAACTAAAGAGTAATGTCAGTGCCAAATAACTTAATCCGAAGTACCAATATAATAAAACCAACGACAAAAACAACGACAATGCAGTTCCCAGTCGGTAATTCGTGTAATGGCGGCCGTGGATCGATCTCGTTTAAAAAGTCATCAACACTTGTGGTGTGAACGGAAAGGGGTCACTCGCGATTGTTTTTGATGACACCTTGATTGACAACACCTGGATCAATTTTAGGGTTCAGTTTGTGAATATATTTTTGGAACCAATACCTATATAAACCTAGTTTTATAAAAATATACCTATTTTTTTATAAAAGTAATACAGAACCAAATTAATTCATTATACTTTGGTGTATTTAAAATTAATTTAAAATATGTAGATGCTAGAAAACAAAAAAAATTGATCAAAACGTCTTTAAACTGAATCTTTGATACACAAAAACATAACAGAATGGTCATAATAGAAGTATCAAAATGATGAGAGTTTGAAGATTTCGTTTTTTTTTATTTTTGATCAATTTAAAATCGAAGTTTGGTCCGCCACTGTATAAAATAGTGATAAGGAAACCCACGGGAGATTTAAAATTGGAGAATTGTTTTGACATCGCTTTTATCCAAGTACTATGCAAGTGAGGCATTGGGGCCGCGGCGTACGAATATCGACCCCTCCAACTCAACCCGTGGATGTCGTAAGAGCCGACTAAGGGAGGAAGGGCAGCAGCTTCCTTCTGAGTATTTTTAAACACCAACACTGCGATCACCAACTCGCCTGCCAAGTGTGGTGATTATGGCAAATCCCCCTCTACATGGGAGACCATCCACTCGATGGACCGACGACATCGTAGCGGTCGCAGGGAGTCGATGGATGGAGGCGGCTCAGGACCGCTATTTGTGGCGTCGTACGAAGGAGACCTATGTCCAGCAGTGAACGTGTATGGGCTGATGATGATGATGATGATGATGCAAGTGAAGTAACGGCAAGATTTTGGAAATATAAATAAATAAATGTTTCTTTAGCTACAGAACCAATAATAGTTAGCTTTATTCTCACTTGTCCGATAATTTGGCAGGTGGTTTAAAGCAATGAAATGTCAATGTCATTAGATCGTCATGGGAAAATCACGAGCTAGGTACATCCTGTTGCACAAAACGAGCAGAAACTTATAATTTTCTTTCATTACCCAATGTTTGTGTTTGTAGAACAACTCTTGGACGTTTTGTTTTATGTTACTGTAAGTCAACTTGTAAAATAAATAAATAAACAAAACTATTTTACAGATCCTCAAAAAAAATCGTGTAATATAATATGTCTCGTGCTGTTATTTATATAGGTCATTAATATAGGGATAAATACAGGGACGGAAAAAAATGGAGGAGGCCTTCACTCGATGAGAGGTCCTTAATAATACGTATTATTAATTTCAATTAAATTATCTAAATTCATTATTACATAAATTAAGTTAATTCTCATCACTATTCATAATTATTATATTTGTAATTGTTATTTTATTAAGGAAATAAAATGGCTTTTTTATTATTATAATATAGGGATAAGATAAGGATTGATGAAGTCACTGTCAATCCCTATCTTATCTAAGCAAATTATACCTAGTCTAACTTTTTTGAAAAAATCTTGTAAAATCTTAATCCCAAAGCTGAATTATATCAGTCACTTACAGGATAGATTTAGATTCTGTAAGCTTACTTTTACACAAACTCAGTTATGGTACCTATTACAAGATCTTGGAAAACACACAAAAAGCAAAGGCAAAAGTTGCCTGGGAGTAATCATTCTCAGCGATAATGCCGCCTTTTTTATGGACAATAGACCTACGTTTGGCCACAATCTCACCTGATGGAAAGTGACGATGTGGCCGACAACGGTGTATCACGCATTATAATTGGCAGGAAAAACAGAAGCAGGCAACGAGTTCCAAATCCTTAGCGGTCCGAATGATGAAGGTGGAAGAAAACCACTTAGTACAAGTAGATGGTATATCCACCAGATAAGGATTACCATCCTTCTTCCAGATGAAGCAGACGGACGGCACAATACCTTGTGCCGTCCGTCTGCTTCATCTGGAAGAGAGATGGTGAAATCAGGTCATAAAGTTCCTGGGAGCATTCACTGAAATGTATCCTATAAAATATACTTACGCGTTTTGCGTTTACTTACCTACGAGGCTTTTTATTTGTTGTTGGTATTGGATCAATCAAATTTTTATTAGTTCTTCATACATATGAGTAAATTAGATTGTTGATCACCTCACCTGGGATATCTGCTTTTAGTTAAATAGAATGATGATGACAATGAGGGAGATTCTCAATTTTCCCAGCGACTCATGACTCATCTCAAATAATATTTCTTCAAATCCACGAATCAACTACAATATGATCGTAAGTTGTGTCACAGTGGAGTTAAAATAACTGGTTCAGTGTTACCCAAATGATGGAGAGGTAAATCAATCATTAAAAATGGATCAGAAGGGTAAAATAAATCAGACAACTTCTACTATAACGCTTCTACTGTGGGGCGTCCATTTCTAAAAATGGCGGAAATGTGGTGGTTTTGAACTTTTGCAGTTGTAGTCAGCGAACAGTTTTATGTTGTAGCGCCCCAGCTAGCGCCCCTACGGGGTTCATGTCATAATCTCACTTCTACATACATAAGAACTCGATGTGTCGACACACTTGCGCTTTCCCATCTTTCAAGGACATCCGTGAGGGCTGGTTCGGCGGCAGATTTAGCCAAGGATCTCAAGAGGCGCAATTATACAGGTCTCGACAGAGCCTACGCATTTGCTCCCCTTGGAGTCGAGACCCTAGGTCCGTGGGGTAACGAGGCTCCCCGGTTTTTTAAAAAAATATCTGAGCGCCTGGTCGAAGCGACGCGAGACCCGAGAGCTGGTGAGTATCTGGCGCACCGCATTAACATTGCCATACAGCGGGGCAATGCAGCCAGCGTCTTGGGGATGCTTCCGACTGGTATTGATATGGACCAGTTGAACTATCTGTAGATTGTTTGCAACAGTCTGCAGTTTGCTCAATTGTTTCAATTGTAAATACTAGTTTAATTTGTATATTATTTGATTGTTATTTTCGTTGTCAATAAAGTGCTTTTACGTTAAAAGAACTCAATGTAACATATGAAACAACATAAAAAAAACGGATTATTTACGTTCACTAGTTGTAGTACACAAGAATTTCTAAACATCAAGAATAACATTGACTTCGAGCGCGTTCATGTCTTTTGTATGAAAAATGGTACTTAAGTGCTTAGATTTCAGATCAAAGGGTGTCAAGAATATATTAATTAGGTATTTTTCATGTTTTTTCTTTTTTCTACAAAACAAATTTATAAAAAATTATATGTTTTGTTATTTATGTTTTATAAATCGTTAATTTTTACAAAGAAAATTACAATCAAGTAATAGAAACAAATTCGAGCTAGTATTTACGATTGAAACAATTGAGATAACTGCATAGTGTTGTAAACAATCTACAGGTAGCTCAACTGTTCCATATCAATACCAGTCGGAAGCGTCTGGTATGAATATGAACTTATTAAAAGTTTATTGAGCATTTCAGAAATAGGAGCAATCACAGAAATTTCAGTTTTTAACGTGTATACAAGAGTGTGCCATAAGCAATTTAGTGTTAGAAATCGTTATTTATCTCAAAATCTGTGAAAGGTACTACCTTCAAATTTATGGAAATGATACTTTGAACTTTATCTTGGATTACGTGTTTTAAAAACACGATTGGTGAAATTTTCTCGATAAAATATTATTTTGAAAAATACATGTTTTGCACAAATTTTGCTATTTATCTCAGGAACAGCACATTTTATTTGTTGGGTTTTTGTTTTGTCAAGAAAGCTTGAAGTATTTCTTGAGTTATGTCTTTTAATTATTCGATTGGTTGTTTAATTAACTTGTAATTAGATAAAAACTCATTTTGTGCGCTTCCGCCTTTCCAAAAAAGTATGCTCTGTCCCGCTCCTTTGAACGCAACATCCTATTGCTATTCTTTTTACAAAATGGCGCGCAATGCGCACTCTTAATGGTAAGTGATCATTTATCATGGAGTACCAGAAGACACCATATTTACTCGTACTCTAATTTTGAAGAAACCCACGTGGTAGTTGGCCGAATATACATAATAATATTCCTATGTAAACTGTAAGTACACCGTGCCTTGCTGATCGTACAAACATTTATCCCAAGGCGGGAATCGAACCCGCAACCGGCGCGACGCAGGACGTCGCAAGTGGATCTTCGCCCACCGCGCCACCTATATTGGTCAAACCAGCTATCCAAATGTCACTGCCCACCCGTGGGCGTTGTAGGGAGATCAGAGTTCGCAACGCGATGCCTTATCTAGTTCACGGTTGCGCTATAAATCTGTTACTACGTGGGTGCCCGAAATTAATAGAAGCGATCCTTATCTGGTTTAATAAGTGATTCGGTTTTGTGTTTTTAAGGCGTTTTTAATGAAGGAAATTGATTATAAACTAGTAGTTCCTCATCATTTTTATTTTTACCAGTTTCATCTGACAATAAAAGTTAAGCTAAGAAGTTCAATTCAATGAAACGTTGATGTTGTTAAAGGCTAACTCTGCCCTACTAATCACACTTGCAGTATTCGACATGCATGAGTCATTCCCAACGTCTCGCGTGAGACGTGCTCAGTCGCAACGTCTCACGAAAAGTATTCCCAACGTCTCACGAAAATGCACCCAGAGTAATGTCTCACGAAAAGTATTCTCATGGTTCGGAATGTAGATTTTTGCATGTACGATTAGTAGGACAGTATTGTTTAAAGCTTTATGCCTGTGAAAATAAAGTTGAGTTCAGTTCTGCCCTGCTAATAGCACCTGCAAAAATCGACATTCCCAACCATGTTGATTACTGCAAATGCGATTGGTAGGGTAGAACTACTAGTCTAATATTATAAAAGTGAAATTCTGTCTGGCTGTTTGTTACCTTTTCAAGCCTAAACGGCTGAATGGATCTCAATGAAATTCGGTAGGGAGGTAGATAGTCCCCGAAGACGAACATAAGCTACTTATTATACCGGAAAAAAACGCGCGAAATGTATCGAATATCGAATAAATGTATCGAAGGGTTCCTAAACAAGGGCGTTTGCCCATAATACCCACGCTTAACAGGCGGATTTATGGTCACAGTTAAGGTGTTCAAAATACTCAGAAGGAAGCTGCTGCCCTTCCGCTTGTAGGTTCCTTAAGGGGGCACAATAATAATAGAACTGATTTTTCAGCCAACCTGAAGTACAGGCATGTACAGTGAGTTGCAGTTCCCATACAATGCTATCAGTCGCAGTGGAAGCTGCGCGTCGTGCACTGATGTGTACCTATTGCGCCCACGCACGATTCACAGGAACTTTTGTGTGGATAATCCATTTTATTTTACTCGTCTCATCTAAAAAGCATCGCATATTTGAAATTTCTCCTAACCAAAAGGGTTACAAGACACGTCACTATTAAAATAACTTCTGGTAAGTCGCTGTCTGGCTGAATGTACGCTCGTACAGAATATATCGAAGTCTAAGTCAGGGTGCCTGCATAACTTATTTAATAAATCACTTGTTCGCCATAAGAATGCATTTTGTCTATAATTTGTGCCAACAATTAGGTATAGAAATGGTAGGAATAAATCGGGTGATTTTAGACAGGGCATGAATGTCTTCTATTTTACTGAGAAGCTCAAGACAATCTATTATATTTGAGAAGGAAAGATAGATCAGCAATTTCACGCCTTTTTGAAAGCGGAAGAAAGTAAAACTTTTTGTCAACATAATAGTCTGTCTGCCTGTAGCATCATTTTCAAGCAGCAATTTTGATGATATTTCCTTTGGTTAAAGAATATAAATTTCCTTCTGGCGCAGTTGGGTAAGAAATGACTTCATTGAGGGCATTCAAGGATACGTCCAATTGATGAAAATGTTTGTAATTTGAAATTTCAAAAAATAAAGTTTTCGATATGGACGAACGAATCGACACGTAAAGAGACGTAATTGACAATCGTGATATTTTTGAACTGTTTTCCATAAATCCACCATCAAATAATCACGATTGTACGTACTACTACGTAATTTTTTTAGACGGTCGATTTAAAAATAAATCTAGTGCGAATGTACAGTACAACAAAACCAATGAGTTTGTTCAATACTGTTCGATTTTATTAATGCCTATGACTCGCATGCCCAATATTGCCAGGTGCCCAACCCATTGATAGAAAAACGTGCCATTGCAGATCGCACCTGTTTGAGGTAGTGACCGTAAGCAAAGAGTATGGACTTTAATATAATGCTAGACTATACAAAACCCGCTCACGTGTCTTCGTGATGGTGAAATCGGGCCTATACCTCTCGACACCCCTTCGTCGTTTGCACTGATGTTGTTCCTTTCCGGAATTTACGCCGACTTTTTGACGAACCCATCCAGCATTCGGCAAGCCACCGTTTGCCGCTTGTAACAGTATTGAGAGTATGTTTATGGCAGGCGTCCGTAGTCTCCCTCATAACCCGATTACCCAGTCCATCCATTCATCACAATAACATGGTTTTTTTATTACTTTCATTTTCTTTCGCAATAGTCTCTACAACTGGCGGATATCATCTTCGGGTATAACATATTGTGCAACCAAGGATGATGCCCGCTATGTGTAGCTCTCGCCTTAAGATTAATTCTCATAAAGGGCCTCTGTGCTGTTGGCTAAAATTCGGCTCCACGCATGCCTCCCAAAGGACCGGGTCACTATATGGCCCGTGACGTGATCATGAAAATAAGAAACAGAGTAATAATAATAGGACTATAACATATTATAATATAACAATAAAAAATAAAAATAAACCCTTTATTCAGATATCAAATTAATTATTAAAAGTAGATTGTCGTATCCACTCTAACCCACCGTGGTCCATATACCGTGAGGTGGATTGCAATCTACGAGGGCGCGTTGTGCATACCGCGGCACAGCATTTTATTGCTACTCACATTAGCCATCAAGCACTATCTATCTTTATGTTACACTTGCTTCTGCCGGTGGCTTCACACGCGTTTTTCAGAGACTAAAGCTCCGTATCATGTTGATTTGTACATTAGGAGCGGGCTACCATTGTTAATTTCATGAATAAGGCCTGCAAAATTTTAGCCTGACATATTTTGTTGTTTTCGCGTTATCCTGTCACACATATCTTTACATATCACACTACCGTATGAACGTACTAAGGGGTTTCTTGAACTTCAGTCTGAAGAATGGGTTTGACTCTTGAGCATCGGAATTTTCAGTGTATTTTTGAGGCGACAGATCCTTTTTTCTACCGCAGCGATGGGCTGGTCATTTGAAACAATTTAATTCCAAGACCAGACAGTGCATTTAAGTTCTAAACGTTGTTCCATTACTGTAAAACATTGTATTGATTTGAATCAAACAGCTAGGCATACCCATCATCATCATCATCATCAGCCCATACACGTCCACTGGTGGACATAGGCCTCCACCGTACGACGCCACAAATAGCGGTCCTGAGCCGCCTCCATCCATCGACTCCCTGCGACCGCTACGATGTCGTCGGTCCATCGAGTGGATGGTCTCCCATGTAGGGGGGGATTTGCCATAATCACCACGCTCGGCAGGCGGATTGGTGATCGCAGTGTTGGTGTTTAAAAATACTCAGAAGGAAGCTGCTGCCCTTCCTCTGGTAGGTTCCCTTAGTCGGCTTTTACGACATCCACGGGTTGAGTTGGAGGGGTCGATATTCGTACGCCGCGGCCCCACGGCACATGCATACACAGGCATACCCATTCGTTTAATATTATCAATAGTGTTTTCATTCAGTTCCAAGCACCTTGAAACACATAGATTCACGATTGTACAATGACTCACTCACGGCGAGATCTCACGATACCTGTACCACCTGTGTTTTACTATCTTATGTTATTAACTGAACGGTATTTGTTATATTGGAGCTAGGAACCTAGTTATTACGAATACGATGATATTGAGCATGGTATAAAAAAAAAGGAGTCGTTGGATGGAGGCGGCTCAGGATCGCTATTCGTGGCGTCGTTTGGAGGAGGCATATGTTCAGCAGTGGGCGTGTACGGGCTGATGATGATGATGATGATATGATAAAAGACACTCTTCCAAGACACGATGGTCACGAGGATGGCTCTTGAGACGTCATCATCGTCATCGGCAAATGAGAAGACGAATCTGTTTCCTGGTGACACCAGTAGCGTAAAATCGTAACTCCCCAAACTCCTGTATGAATCTGATAAAAATGTGGTTTAGTTTTTACCAATTATTTATCACATTGATTCGTATTTAACTAACGCTGTTTTGACTGATTTAAGAAACATAATTGATCGGATTACATTTGTTTCCCAACTTCCACATTTTGTTGAAATAAAGTGGCAACTGGACAGTGACGTCACAAGAGCTACTCCCGTAGAAAAAGACCTTATTTTCTTGGATCATATATTGAGTAATTAAGTCTCGACAAAGCTTATGCATTTGGTCCCCTTGGAGTCGAGACCCTAGGACCGACTACCGACACTCTCCGAGGTTTTGAAAAATTATTTGAACGTCTGGTCGAAGCGACGCATGACCCAAGAGCTGGTGAGGATCTGGCGCAGCGCATCAGATTTACCATACAGCCGGGCAATGCAGCCAGCGTTCTGGAGACGCTTCCGACTAGTATTGATGAACCAACTAAGCTATCTGTAGATTCTTTGTAACAGTCTACAATTAGCTCAGTTGTAAATACTAGTTCTAATTTGTTTTCATTATTTTTTTCTAATTTTCTTTGCTATAAAGATACAAGCCAGGATAATTTGATCTGTTTTATTATGATGGAAGTTTTTAGAATAATAACAGCGCATCAACCCTAAAAGGCACTAATTGTAAGCCTGTGCCTTAACCCATTGGATGTCAATCTAAAGCCGAGTACAGGCCGGTGTTGCGCATAATGTACACATCGAGAATGAAACGAGATTTTATTAATAACTAATTAATTAACTAAAAATACGTTATTGAATTAAATTTTTCTTACGAAACCTAAGTAGAGAGTTTTCTAGAAACCCGGTCCACTTCCACTCCCAGTAGGTACCTATTGCCACGCCCTGCTTGGGTAACATTGTGTCTCATATACATTATCTAGATACTAAGACCTACAAATGTACACAATGATGCATTAGAAATATGACTATGAACGTTACACCGTGTGTTAGAATCCGTTTGGTAGACTGTACAAACGCTCGCTGTGTAACATGTAACATCACATGCCGTAACGACAGTCCAAACCGCTTAAAATTCGTTTTTGTTGAATTTACTTACTTCTTCTATCACGCACGCTAAGACCACCACAAAACAAATGCACACTGGCTTTACAAATGATTTCCATTAAAACTTCAAGCATTTAATTCGCTTTATCTGATGCGAGGCGTTGATTTAAAAAACAATACGAATAATCTCGGTAAGGCCATCTTACAGTCACTTTGCAAAAACAATGTATGAATCACTCACCCACATTAGGTCTGAACTCATTATTGATAGTGGTGGTGTGGCCTTGGACTTAGCGGATCTATGAGGTGTGAAGGTACTTTAGAAAGTTATAAAACGAATTTCCTACTAATAAATATTATTAAACTCAGCAACGCAAAACGCTCTTTCATGAGCTTCATTTAAATTTCATTATTACGAAAAAAGTACCAGGAGACCATACATAACCAGGAGATCCTCGTTAAGAAAACTGAAAAAGTCTTGAAACAGTGAAAAAATTTCGTCATACATAACAAGTTATGAAATCTTAGTTACGAAGGGAATGTTATTATGGTGAAACTTTGCGCCGTTTTGCAATTGTGAAGATTTTATTTGGCCGAAGACAATGCCAAAACTACTGAATGGATCGGGCTAAAATTTTGCACACATGAAGATCTAAACCTGAAATAACATATAGGCTACTTTTTCCAAAGACTGCGTGCAAAGTTACGGGCAGAAGCTAGTAAATTCGTAAAAGAAAGAGACCTTGTTATTCACTTTTTAAAACAATTTTTTTCCAAGGTGCTGCATATGAAGTAAATGAAGGTTGAAATTTTGAATCTGAAAGGTCTTTTGTCTATAATCATTATAATACTTCAAGTAAGATTATCTAGAGAATAGAATATTCGAAAACTAGCTAAGCCATTTTCTATTGAAATTTGCCAGGATTTGTGTAGATACACTGGCAAGAATTTTTTTAGTGATTTTTTAACAAAGGTACGTTCAATTGAAGCCTCCCACACACTAACAACCGATTACGTAACTTCACCTGTACCTTAAGTGCACTATGTGAGCACTATTAAGTACTTGCATGTAGGGTAGTCTTTTTGGAGTCTATGGTAGGGACCCATTTATTTCAAGAGTAACGTAACTCATGTTACTCTCGAAATAAATGGGTCCCGTATGAGTTTTTAAGGTTAAGGTATTTAACATGATAAATCGTTCATACGAATATAGCTCAGATTTTACAGTAAGCTAAGTAGTTTTAGAGCTTTCTTTACAAAGGGCGTTGAGATGATTTTTATCAGAATAATTTGCGTCATTTGCTGGCTGTTGTGCGTGTTAGGCTGTTGGTTGGGACGATTATGGATGACGCAGCCTTCAAATAAAGTTAATAGCATTATTTACTTACCAAAGCACCTATTCGACACTAATTAGTGCTGTAACTTTTATTGTTTAGTTTTCTTCTGGAAACTGGACCAAAACATCGTTGAAGGGGAATTTTAAAATTAAATTTCCAGTTTTGCCGCTCGAACAAATTTTCTCAAGGGGAAAACTGGAACAAGAAACTACGGTGAGGAGACAATTCTGGACATTTTAAAATTAAGATTCCAGTTTTCTCCCTAAAGTGGATTTATCAAAGGGCAAAACTGGATTAACCCTTTATTTAAAGCATTAGTACCTATTCCTAAACTGATGTCATAATATTTTTACAAGTTTAATTAATAAAAATAAAAGACGAACATTTCACATTATAATATTCGAAATGTTTTCAAATACATTCTGAGTAACCCTAAAAGCTCACTTAGTTATGACAGGCGCGTCCGCCTTGCATTATTGGATTAAACATTCAAACACCTCATCTCAATCTTATAACAACGCAATAAAGTTCACTCTCCTCTAACTCAGGTGTAGGGAATGCGTGGGTAAGTTGAACTATGTACAATAGCAATAATTAATCTGAAATCAGAATGTACGAAGGTTAAGTATTTAGTAATAATTTAATTGGTACATCTGTTGGTTTGTAAAGCGTTTGACAGAAGCCGTGGGTGGTTTTGTACTTCATAAGTCAAGTGTAATGAATGAAGATGTCACTTGGTGTGACTTGATGATTAGGAAATTGTTGTTGAAATAAGTTTTTGATAGTTCACAATAATTGAGTTCGTAAAAAAAATGCTATTTGAGAAAAATATTTGCACTGATATCTGAATATTAAACCTGAGGCTTTGCATAGTTCACCTTACGAAGCCCTAATTTATATCTGCAAGCAGTTTTATGTTAGGTAAATAAAGTAATATACATATTCCCTCCTCTGCACTGTGCATTCGCTTACTAATGTCACAAATAATGTTAGTAAATTGAAATAAAACGTTTAATAATCGAGGTCCATTGTCCGTGAGAATAATACAAGGAATGAAAACGTTTAGCTACATTATAACTTTGTACAATATTAAGATAATACCACAAATATCACAGCAGGCAATCAGCAAGTCATCTTTCCCCAGTTCACTCTAAAATGGTGCTATGACGAATATAAACCAGCAAATTCTTAAATACACTAATATTACCCTTACAGTCATAGAAATAGCGACCATTTTACTGAATTCCGCAGCTGGTAAGAAACTTGCAAGTAATTTCACCATTTATGGACATGTAAATTTTCGCGAGTGCATCTAAATAATGCCGAGTCTGGGATGGGTTTATGCGTTAATTGCCACGCGCTAGGATCTTATTGCATACCACTATATTGCATACTGCCATCCAATTTAAATGTAGATATTTATGAACCCTATTAGTGTGCAATAAGGAGTATAATGTGGTGGTTTAAGGATCAGTTTGTGCTGGGTAGGGTAGGTAAGGGTATTGTGAGTCTGTGAAATATTTTGTAATGGCCCACGTGACCTCTGCGGATAGGTTTTACAATATTGAGCGCATTTATAAGTCTAGGCAGTAATTAAACTCGTCGGTATTATTGGTTTTACCTATGAGTAGGCTTTATTGACAAAGAAAATAACAATCAAATAATATAAAGAAATTAAACTAGTATTTACAATTGAAACAATTGAGCTAACTGCAGACTGTTGCAAACAATCTACAGATAGCTCAACTGGTCCATACATTTGGCTGCATTGACCCGCTGTATGGCAATGCTAATGCGCTGCGCCAGATACTCACCAGCTCTCGGGTCACGCGTCGCTTCGACCAGGCGCTCAGATAATTTTTTGAAAACCCGGAGAGCCTCGGTACCCCACGGACCTAGGGTCTCGACTCCAAGGGGAGCAAATGCGTAGGCTCTGTCGAGACCTGTATATTTGCGCCTCTTGAGATCCTCGGCCAAATCTGCCGCCGAACCAGCCCTCACGGATGTCCTTGAAAGATGGGAAGGCGCAAGTGTGTCGACACATGTAGCGTCCCACACAATAGGCCTGCCCAGCTCCCAAGGGACTAAAGTCATGCCGTCGGGCCTCTTACCATCGTCACGCAACAGACCATTCGGTTCGAGAATAGCTGGTACGTTAGCGGTGACAAAGGCCCGCCGGATGATGTCGTTAAGGCTGGCATGGCGAGATATCCGACCGGCAGCCCTAGTACACGATAATCCGTGATGACCAAGCTGTTCGACAACAGTACCGCACTGGCATTGATGAGGCGCGCAACACCTTGCACCCAACCGAAGACATGTTGCTATACGGAAAGTTACGGGATCCAATAGAGTGCCAGTATTATATGAAGGAAGTGCTTGCAACCAATGTCAAAATCAAGAAAGTGCAGTTTCGCCTATTAAGTTCCATTTTAATGAAATTATTTACGGATATACAGTTACCACAGGAAAAGACAGGCAATACTTAACCAAAAAAAAAATTATGTACTATTAAAATTTATAGAAGTGAACAAGATATTATAATGGTACCTACCTATATTTAGCTCTCAAATAAGGGAGTATAACTATGAACACAAAAAAGGAAACAATTCAAGAAAGTAATATGTGGGATTTAATTAAAAATGGAGAAGTTATAAACAGTGCCATCTAGGGAAATTTGATCGAACTATTATCATAGTTACTTAGTTTTCACTTCTTTCGGCGGCGGTCCCCAAAGACTGCCCCCATTTTTTTTGTGAAAGACTATTTTGACAATCACCTGCTTACCAGCTTTTCAATATATTCTTCACCACAAATCCATTTCTCTTCACCATCATCAGCATCATTAGTACGCATTTACAGACCATCTGTCCTTTCATGTCACCTTAAAATAAACAATTACCTCCCCATCATGTTTGTCCAAAAATGTACGAAGGGAATGTACTGCGACCTCACATCCGCCTCGCGAACCAAAGCCTAGCTGAATTGGTCGAAAATAATTGCCTAGGTAGTCGGCTTCTTTCCGACAGCAGACTTAAGACGCGAGGCGGCGGTAGGTGGTGCCCACGGCTATGGGTCTTATTCCGCCATCCTTCTTTTTTAGTGCGCAAAGATTCGCACCGTACAAGAGTTCTGTGATCTCGCTGTTGACTCGACCTGACAACATCAGGTTGATTAAAGATGTCAAGTTTTCGAGAAGGACTTCACCTGCATGGCCAGACCCACCAGAAAGAAGATCTTTTAGATGCTGTGGAGTCACAACATCCAGGCCGCCGGCGGAGCCACTCTGGAAAGACATGACAGCTTTAAGCACATCCTGGCTGATCGTGTCCACAGCAACATCACTCTCTTGCGGTGGATCGGGGAGTTGGATATTGGCCCTTGCAGCTGGATGCTTACTCTCAAGAGATATGAGAGTATCATCGTTATTTGGCGCCATCGTGTCATTTGAAAAAAGTATGCGAGAGGCACCTTTTATGTCACCATCACTGAGTTTACTCTCTACAAGTCTATAGATAGTAGACTCAGACAATGGTTTATTTGATTTGGAATTTTGTTGTGTGACCTAATCAACAATTGAAATAGGCACGCCTTCGCACGCAGTGTACCTAACGCAATTTTGTTTGATTCTAACCGTGATAGAAGCTTTGTTGGCCAAATCTTTTTTTACATGTAGTACTCTGTAAGGGAAAACTAGTAAATGCTCCCAAGCTCGTTTGGTGTTTTTTGATACAGTATTCCTAATGGCCTCTGAGAGAGCAGAAGCGACAGAGATGCGGGCACCTCTAGGAATACGTTTAAAAACAGGGGTTGTAGCTTTGTACTCACTCAGAACTTTCCAAAACGGGGATGTGTCAGCCACACTATTAGAATTTTTCATCATCGAAATATCTACCGCTCCTGCAACCGGAACAGACAGCGGGATAATGGGATCCTTATAATTTCTTGTTTGGTGAATTTTGAGGCCTCTCTGTCCCTTGAAAAAACGAGCCTGGGGACATTGTGTGCACTCTAAGAGAGGCTGCACAGACACGATGGGATTGATTCCCGTAGCATTCCTAATTGCATCTAACGATTGCGTGCATTGTATCATCACAATATGAACTTACGAATGTAAATAAAAATTCTTACAAATCTAAATAACCTAACGGGATGACAGCGGCTGGCGGACGCGTGGTAGCCCGGCGCCGGGCTCCACGGCAAACGCCCTCCTTACTGTGAACAGAAAAATAACAAAGACGAAACTTCTGTCAAAATCAACGGAAACAAACTACAAAGAGAGAATCCACCTTTTCAATTTATGTTGCGCTAAGGTTGTCCCGGGCCTGGAAAACAATACCTGATGCGCGCTAGATGGTGGACCGCCGGCCCCAGAGCTCTAAAGCTCCCCAAAGGCCGTAGAAAACTCTTTCTGAAAAAATACAAGCAAAAATCAATTAGCAAGGTGACAGTTTTTTTTTTTTTTTTGAGTAGGTATATTATACGTACAAGATCCCCGTGATCAATCCAATGATCCTATCCATCCAAGGTTGTCTGATAGAGATCGCTCGTGTGCGATAAGACCACCAATTGTCACATTTTTTTATATATTAAATAGATTGTAATTTTTTTTCTAAAGTGTCCATTAAAGCATTTTCTATCGATCTACGAGTATCTATGACGATCTGTGTGGCATGGTGAGAGAAGGACCATCTGAGATTCAGATAGTTGTAGGTTAGATTCCCACAGCGGGGCAAAATGTTTGGTCTACTAATTTTTATGTGTCTAATTGTTTTCTGTCTGAAGTTTAAAAGTAGTAGGTATAGATCAATCTCAAAAAACACAATTCTGATTTCTTTCTAGGCTAACACAAGTAAATGGAATGGTTATCATTATTCAAGAGAAATTTCAAAAACGTAATATTTGACGTACTTTATTTTCACTCTAGCATATTATTTTAGCCACATATTTTAAAACAGGATAAGCCTAAAAGCGTGCAAAATCGCACGGTCCCAGTTTTAAAAGGGATGATAGCACATTTTCACTGAAAACGTGACTTCACTATTTGTTATATGGAAATTAGCGATTTGTCTGACCGTAGCTTGATGCTGATGTTCAATTTTTAATATATCAGTGCTTTTGCAGAGTATTTTGAATCTTGTGTTAAGGGGAGAAGAACTGGTTTTGATAGGGTTTCCGTTGAATACTTTGCATATTTGGTAATTATAAAGAGTTGGTAAGAAAGAAAATGTGAAACTGAATATTAGATTAATAATATAACAAACAGTTTCGTAGTGAAAGCTGCTCTTGAATGCCCCACAATTGGGTAAAACCCTTTCCCAAAATAAAGTCAGTGACGTAAGCAATGCTAATTTATCTCTCGATAAAAAATACTAAAATAAAACTCTTCGTTTCTATATCTTTTTCGCTGCTGAAAATCTAGATAAATCTGAAACATATATTGGTATACACCGGTGCGGCGTCAGCGAGCTGCTAGCTTTCCTGGAGGACATCGGGTGGTTAGACTAGCAGCCCCCCACCCGACACGCAAAAAGGGCCCATCTGAGGCCTAGTTGCGGAAAACAGTCCAGAAACAAGTACCCAAACAAACAGGTAATATTGTTACAACTATTTGAGCCTTTTTCTGGCAATTTATAACTAGTCATTTGACATTCTCCTAATTTCATTGGCTGACATTTTTGCAATTATAATATATTTTTGGTGCACAGGACAACTGGGACAACTTCCCAGCTCTCTTGTACACAGGACGACTGGGAATAAGCTTAACCATGTATTTGTTTACCTAGTCTATAAGTTATCTATTAATTTTCTGAATATTGTCAAAATAAAATAAAAACTATCATCTGAATCAAAACCATCCTAGAAACGAAAGATGAATATACCCAATTACCCACCCTTCGTTAAATTTAAATTAAAACATTCATACAAAAATCTATTGAAAGTTGAACGTTTTCTCAGCTCTATAATATGTCTTTAATGTCATCTTGTTGTTCCATTCAAGTAGACAATTCGCGTATAAGCAGAACATCGTCTACTGTCCATGCGATGCAAGATGCACCTCCATTTAGCAGCTCCTATTCACTTGGCAAATCTATGGGAAATAAAATATTCTATAGAATTATTTAATTGTTTTGAAAAAATCTAATAATTTGGCGTGTTTTAAAAACATAGAGTATCTCTGATAAATCGAACTTCAATTTCCTAAATGACACATTTTTCAGTTTTGTGGGATAAATACTAATCTCCTGGGGATAACATTTTTATGGGACCACCTCGGGATCATTATTTAGGTGTTCAATAGCGAAGGTATTCAAAATCTGTCCATAAATTGACAGAGAAATCGCCAAACATTCATGAATAAAAAAATACTTAAATACATTTTTAAAAGCTGCCCCATTGTTTTTTCTATACCGGACTATATAGTTCATAGTATTTATTCATAACATGTGAAAGTTAATATATTTATGACACGTCAGCGTGGTACATATGAAAAAAGAAAAGACAATCGCGCCAGCTTTTAAAAATTATACCTACATAGGTCATCACCGTTACATTGTCTAAGATAGTAGTAGTACCAAAATACTTTCATATAGCAGTACTTTTGAAATACAAATAAGAAGATAATGCTGTGAAAGACGGTCCATTGGAGATCCTTGAAGAATAGGCAACGCCGAAGCTGGCAGTGAATGCGTTAATGGTAGTTGATTGTTATTTTATGAAATTATGTGTTTGGTAATGAGATACATATCAGTAGTACGAACGTACTACGGCAACTATCCCTACTTTGGGGAGGTATCAGAATTCCAGTTACTAATTTCAGTCAACCGGACCTTTGACACTTAACGGTTCAGTAGTCCGTTTGTACAAGTGAACCGGACTTGTGAGCCTAACTTTTACCTAGACATTATACCATTTCGATGCCCGTCTGATCTCCAAGCCCACCTTCGAATGTCATGAACTCTGCCCCTATCTGCTCAATCATTGTCATTTTGCACTTGCACATTCTACAGTTTTTGTTGGCAACACCAATTACTTAATGATGAATGCGTCTCATATCTTATTGCCGTTGTTAATTGCAGATGGTTGGCAACACTAAGGTTATTGGACGTAATTGGACCACCTGGGGTGGGTTAATATTGTTGTGAATTATATTGTAATTATTAGTAATATAATGAAGGATTTATTAAAGGCTAACAAAATTAAAATGTTACCTATCTATTTTTGAACTACAGTGATAACCACGAAATTATAAATATTTAAATCTTATTATTTATAATTAACTAGCTGATCCCC
Source organism: Eupithecia insigniata (assembly GCA_947859395.1). Lineage (NCBI taxonomy): Eukaryota > Metazoa > Arthropoda > Insecta > Lepidoptera > Geometridae > Eupithecia > Eupithecia insigniata. The sequence continues at coordinate 14,345,381 of OX402002.1, forward strand.
GCGCTTTGACCCGCGTTTAATTCAAATTTCCCATTACTAGGAATTTGATGTTTTACCAGGACAAAAAGTAGCCTATGTTACTCTCCATCCTTTCAACTAACTCTATGTCAATAAAATGGATTAGTTGCTTAATTAGGGCGTGAAGGAAGGACAAACAAACAAACAAACACACTTTCGAATTTATAATATTAGTCATCCTAAACTAACCATAATTAATATTAGGTCTAATTTGTTTCTATTATTGGATTGTAATTTTTTGTGTTAATATAAAGACATTTTACTAAAAACATTATAAATAAATTACAAATTAATGGGTGAGGTCACAGATTAATGTTACTTCGTATCAGATACTTACTCGATTTGATCAATTAACTTTGAGCTTTGTAAATGTAGAAATAATGTTAAAAAAACGCTAATAATAAATATCGTTAAGGAACGCTCTGCTCGCTGTTATCAAGGCGGCTCGCTCAAAGCCACACGCGTCCACCTACCTCTGCAGTCCCCTCGCTGGTCCTTGGCTTGACAGTAGGGTTGACCCTGAGTTTTTGATAATACCATCATGTTAGTTTTTACTACCTACTGTGTTTGTTTGGGACGCCGTCGGCACCTCTGCATCTTTCAAAATCTTCTCAACTTTGCCAGCACTATCCTAAAACAAGACGAGAATTTAAAATGCTCCGCAAATCGTATAATTATTAATCCTACCCCCTCCAAAAAACAATTACTGATAGATAGGTACAGAGTCGTGTTACAGGAATCTGTATGATCATGAGATGATCATTGCCATGATCGAAGAAAACAGATCTGCTCTTCCGGGAGTGGCGCTAGGTGACTTCACTGTTCAGTTGCCACTTCATTTCAACAAAATGTAGAAGTTGGGAAAAAACGTGATAATAATGAATTGAAACATTCATAAAAATGTGAATCGTCAATTATGTGAAAACAGTCAAAACAGCGTTAGTTAAATACAAGTCAAGTTCAGTGATAAATAATTGGTAAATACAAAACCCCATAGTTTTTGAGATTCATACAGGAGCTCGGGGAATTACGATTTTACGCTACTGGTATCACCAGGAAACAGAGTCGTCTTCTCATTCGCCGATTGCCCACGTGACCATCGTGTCTCGGAAGAGCATACCTTGTTTTCTTATACCATGCTTCTTGCAAAGGTCGTAACAATAACACATCTGCGGTAGACCCCATAGCAAAAACCGCGCCAATAAGACAAACATCTAAGACTATGTTATACATTCCCTTTTTGCTCAATAAATAAACACGGTACAATGTACAATGCCGTGCAAAAACAAACAGCTCGTAAGCACTTTTGACCGCATCTGTACTCGCAAACGCGTCAATAATGTTGAGAGCAAAAACTTTAAGGTTATGAGGAGTAGAAAGGCGTGGATATGGCAATATTAGTTTTTATTTAATGTACATAAATAAAATATATAATGCTGAACAATTAATAAAATCCGTGGGGTCGCGGCGTACGAATATCGACCCCTCCAACTCAACCCGTGGATGTCGTAAAAGCCGACTAAGGGAACCTACCAGAGGAAGGGCAGCAGCTTCCTTCTGAGTATTTTTAAACACCAACACTGCGATCACCAATCCGCCTGCCAAGCGTGGTGATTATGGCAAATCCCCCCCTACATGGGAGACCATCCACTCGATGGACCGACGACATCGTAGCGGTCGCAGGGAGTCGATGGATAGAGGCGGCTCAGGACCGCTATTTGTGGCGTCGTATGGGGGAGGCCTATGTCCAGCAGTGGACGTGTATGGGCTGATGATGATGATGATGATGATGAACAATTAATCCAGTAACTTCTCGCTAGCCCCAAGCTAAGCAGAGTTTCTTTTATGGGTATAAATAAGTGTTACACTAGTGCATACGATAGAATACGTAGAAAAGACCCAGAACACCCGGAACATATAAATATCTGCAGATTGTATACAAATTTGTCTGCAGGCAGGGATCAAATCCGCAACCTCCTGCGTCGTACGCAGACCTTCACGAGAGGTCTTGAAATCACCTTTGCTTCCAATCAATACAACGTCGAGTAAAATCTGAAAGGTTAGAGTTGGTTTTTAAGTAAGAAAGAAAATAATTCGCCCATTGATGGTCTGTCAATACCCTAGGAACATGTTGCTAGAAGACTAGAATCATAAAATAAAATTTATTCCACAATTTTTTTTACATGTTAGAAACATGTAAAAATTTCTTTAACCAAGACTAGCTGACCCGGCTAACGTTGTTTTGATGAGAATTTGACCTCTGAGTGTTGAAGATTATTACAGTACTAACTAATATCGCTATTAAAAATGGGGGTTGGTGTTAGTAAAGTGAAAATTGAGGGATATATGTATCTTGCATTTACAAATCAATTTTTTTTACAAAGTTTACAACAATCAGATTTAGGGTGGGCCACCCTTATCTCTTAGGGGTATAAAAAATAGTTAACGACCTATTCTCAGACTACCAAATACACAAAAAAAATTATAAAAATCGGTGAAGCCGTTTCGGAGTAGTTTGGTTACAAACACGTGTGATGCGAGATTTTTATAAATATACCTATATGAAGATTTTCTAGTTTCTTCTTCACATCACAAGCCTACCACAATCTACTGCTTGAAATAAATCTCTACAGATAAGCCCCTTGGGTCTTATTTTTAGGGATTAAATTCACAATCCCCGAGCTGGGGTCACTGGTTTTGGGGTGGGGTTTGATATAGCATAGAAGTGTTGGGTTTTAGTAAAAATATCACCAGTTAATGTTTTTTGCTATTTTTAAGTTCCATACTTTGAGTGTAAAATTTTTATAGAAGAAAAAAATTAAAGATTTTTTCTACTAGACACAACACAACCCAAAAACAAACACAATAAAAGACTACTTAATACCTACTAGATAGCACGTAGAAAGTATACGAGATGAATATTAGGTAGGCACTAACAGAAGTAAGCATTTATTGTGTTGGTACTCAGTAGCCCACACAGCAAGTAGACGAGCGCGTGTGTGTGTTTAAAATACATAGAAGAAATACAGTAAGCTCTACCATTCCTCTACTAAATTCAAGTCAACTCATACGACATCCACGGTCTGCGTCAGAGAGGTCTATTCTTACGCCGCAAAGACCATGTCCATTATTTATTTACCTTATCGTATTTTAGTAGCTCTCCTTAAAGAGTTGTGGTAGATATAACTCACATTCGCAATGACCGCGCGTTGCTGCGATGCTCGACCGCACGGTAATGCGACGTAATAGCTGAAACGTACCGCGTTATATGCAAATTTTTTACGCGTTTACGAATTATCTTTTACTAATTCTTCGTTCTTGAATGGAGACCGCGACTCGGCAACCGTAGTGTAGGACGCCCTCTGAACAGTTGGGCAGATTCTGGATGTGGCTTAAGACAGGGCGTTATTCCGCTTATTTGTGGAGGCCTATGTGGACTAATATAAGCAGATGGTGATACTAATGACTTATTTCTATGGATTTATAACCGACTGCAACAAAAACCCTTAATTTGACGGTTCCTCATTATAACGAATTTATTTATAAACTAGCTGACACAACATAGTTCATAGTTTTTTATTAATAACGCCAAGTTACAAGTCAAGAAAAGTAAGGTAAGCAATATAGTATCCAATATTGACCTTAGATAATGAATAGCGACAGACGTTGTACTGTCATTCAATTCAAACTTATTTCAAACGTGTTTAGCAAAGAGTGTATAATGCTAGGGCTAAGTTTACATAAAAAGTAAGTTTACATTCAAACGTGTTTAGCAAAGAGTATATAATGCTAGGGCTAAGTTTACGTTAAAAAGTAAGTTTACATTCAAACGTGTTTAGCAAAGAGTGTATAATGCTAGGGCTATGTTTACATTAAAAAGTAAGTTTACATTCAAACGTGTTTAGCAAAGAGTATATAATGCTAGGGCTAAGTTTACGTTAAAAAGTAAGTTTACATTCAAACGTGTTTAGCAAAGAGTGTATAATGCTAGGGCTATGTTTACATTAAAAAGTAAGTTTACATTCAAACGTGTTTAGCAAAGAGTATATAATGCTAGGGCTAAGTTTACGTTAAAAAGTAAGTTTACATTCAAACGTGTTTAGCAAAGAGTGTATAATGCTAGGGCTAAGTTTACATAAAAAGTAAGTTTACATTCAAACGTGTTTAGCAAAGAGTATATAATGCTAGGGCTAAGTTTACGTTAAAAAGTAAGTTTACATTCAAACGTGTTTAGCAAAGAGTGTATAATGCTAGGGCTAAGTTTACATAAAAAGTAAGTTTACATTCAAACGTGTTTAGCAAAGAGTATATAATGCTAGGGCTAAGTTTACGTTAAAAAGTAAGTTTACATTCAAACGTGTTTAGCAAAGAGTGTATAATGCTAGGGCTATGTTTACATTAAAAAGTAAGTTTACATTCAAACGTGTTTAGCAAAGAGTATATAATGCTAGGGCTAAGTTTACACTAAAAAGTAAGTTTACATTCAAACGTGTTTAGCAAAGAGTATATAAATATAATGCTAGGGCTAAGTTTACGTTAAGTTTTGCTAAATTTTATGTAAGAACCTTCTACGATTTCATTATGAATGTAAGCGGGTTAACTACGAACCTAGTTTGTGTCGGAAGAACACCAATGTTTCATCCCTTAACGAGGGACTTCTTCAGGGTGAGTGCGGTTCGCGTCGCGCTCGTTCAGCGTCGCGGCGCACACTGCTTCTACGATGGCTTTTACGATTTATTAGAAAACATTGAAAAATAAGACGAATGAAATCGGTAAAGCTATTCTAAAGTTATACATATATAGCTAATAACAGAAATAGGGGTTTATTTATATATATATATAATTTCTTTATATTATTTGATTGTTATTTTCTATATATATTTATTATAAATAGTCCTAATCAAAAACGTAATCGGTGAATAAGTGACAGAGCTCTGATATAACATCCATATATATATATATATATATATATATATAAATTCGTTAAACTAGAGTACTAAGATCTAAAGATATTATAACTTCATATAAGTTAAACTCACAACACAAGTTTTATGCTCACTTTAAGTAAATATTGCCCAGCATTTTTTTTTAGTAATACTAACCATAGTTTGATTTACATCTTAAAATTTTCTTGCTTTCTATATTTTAGAGCAGAATACCTAGGTCTAAGATTATTATTTTGTATCTAGAATGGAGTAATCAAAATCCGTTACAATTTAGCGCAGCATTTTCAAACCATGACCTTTGCTCCGCTGGGTCATTAACCATTGCTCTTCCAATATCAATTGAATCAAAATAATAGTTTCCGGTCCCACGATTCTATTAAAGTCATTATAACAACTATTAATAGATGGTTTTGAACAAGGAATGGGCGTGCCGAATGCCTAAACTGTGCGCGTACAAGATTGTTCTAATTTTGAAATGGTAACAACAAAGAAACAAAAGAAAGTGTTAGTACGTAGGTACGTAGGGATTTTGCTCTAGGAGAGGACATTTACATTTATTGTAATTGAATGTGAATATTTTTAAGTCAGACATTTCAATATTTTCTTAAAACACACCAGTATTGTAAAATAACAGTCATCCACATACAACAATTAAGCAATCATCGAAATTTTCGAACCGTTACAGTTACAAAAAATGGCGCTTACGAACATTAAAATTAAAGCCATACAAAATATATAAGTACTAAATGAAACCTTATTGTAATGGAATAAGGATTGGTTAAACGCTGATTATTATGGGTGCATTCGTAACGAGAAATTATTTGAATTTCGAATACAAGATGTTTTTAAACGGTTTTCCTGCGGGTGCGTTCTGATAATCGTGTATTTGTAAAAGAATTTTAACAAACGAGGTCCAATATAATTATCTCATGGCGATAATTATATTTACAAAAACTTGCTTTTACACGTAGTTGTAAGTCTGTCGTGAATTTGACTAATAACAAATAAATAAATATAAACATCCTTCTCTAAAAAACAGCGTCAAGGATAAAATGACAGTGGTGATAAACATTTTGAAAATGTTCGTCTGATTATTTAAACATGTAATAATAAGTTAATGTGTTTTGTTTTAAATAATCTTTAAAAAAAAATGTAAACGTCAATTGCGAGTTGGACTCGCACACCGAGGGTTCCGTAATTATAAGACCTTGTTTCTTGCTAAATTTCATGATTCTAGATCAACAGATGTATACATCCCGTTGACCTAGAATCATGAAATTATAATGAGGTATAGGTTTTTACATTACAAAAAGATTTTTTTGTGAATATAGTAATATAGTATAAACTTACTGTTTACTCATTTTTCCCTTGACTTATGCTATAAGGCCTTGCTTCTTGCCAAATTTTATGATTCTAGGTCAACGGGCAGTACCCTATAGGTTTTCAGTCCATGGTGAGATTCAAATATTATTTGTTATATAAATAAACTATAAATTCACGATTCCCGGATTTTTCACTTTAGTTATGCTATAAGGCCATGCCCGTGTGGGCGCGGCGAACGAATATTGACCCTCCAACTCAACCCGTGGATATCGTAAGAGCCGACTAAGGGAACCTACCAGAGGAAGGGCAGCAGATTCCTTCTGAGTATTTTTCAACACCAACACTGCGATCACCAATCCTTCTGCCAAGCGTGATGAATATGGCGAAACCCCCCTACATGGGAGACCATCCACTCGATGGACCGACGACATGGTATCGGTCGCAGGGAGTCGATGGATGGAGGTGGCTTAGGACCGCTATTTGTGGCGTCATATGGGGGAGTCCTATGTCCAGCAGTGGACGTGTACGGGCTGATATGATGTCCTATAAGGCCTTGTTTCTTGCCAAATTTCATGGTTCTAGGTCAACGGGAAGTACCCTATAGGTTTTGTGTGCATGTGATTCTCTCAGCTATTTCAAAAAAATTGGGCATAAACGTCCGTAACTCTTGAATGCGTTAATTGATAAGTTCGATTTATATCACGGCTCCAAGAAGTTACGAAGCTGGGTAATTGTTGTTAATTTCAACTCGATAGCTCCACGCGTTTCTGAGAAAAGAGGGTTGACACACGGAAGGACGGACGGACGGGCAGACTGACAACAAAGTGTTCCTTTATGGGTTCCGTTTTTCCTTTTAAGGTACGGAACCCTAAAATTAAGTTTGATTTTACCTGTACTTGCAAAATTCATGCCTTCAACAAAACTATATTCAATTAAATTGTATTGCAAAAAAATTATAGATATTCTATACATAATGATACTATTGAATATCAAAGTCAAAGTTATTAATTTCAATAACACCGTACCGAACACTTAGTAACATATTATACCATGGTTGTCAATGGCACACGAAGAGTTCCAAAGGTCGCGCAAATGCATCAAAACAATTCCTCGCACAAACTCTAATAGACACCCCCGGGCGAAGTCGTATGTAACAAATAGTGCTAATTTTATATAATGGTCCTATTTATTACTTCGGAAGCGTGAGGTGGGGGTAGGTGGGGTCACTTAAGGTTGTGAACAGAATGTGGTTTGGATTTAGGGATGGGTCATAGGTCCTTTCGATAATTTTTAGGGGTATCGTAAGCAAGCATTGAGATTGACAAGCAACACCGACAGAGTCCAGCCAGCGCCTCCGAGATTCTCGCGCCGGCCAGTCCAGCCAGTGGAGGCAGTGGTGCGAGGAGAGACAACATCACTGGCTGGATTGGCCGGCGCGAGAATCTCGGAGGCGCTGGCTGGACTCTGTCGGTGTTGCTTGGCAATCTCAATGTCAAGGTCGAGTATTGTGGTGTCCTGAAGATGTCTCGTGGAGAGAGGAAACTAGTTGACAACTTACTTTGATGAATACTATCAGAGTGGGTTATACGCGGAATTGTTACTAAATATCTTTTCATTCTAATATTTTATAAAGAGCCATCTTCAAACAAAAATCTACAATGTAGAATAATTCTCTGTGTACCCACAGTAGCAACAAACGAAGCCAGCATGTCAAGTCACGCTGTAATAAGTAAATATCGTGCGAACCGAGCGTATCATCGCGGCTACTGTATCATTTCATCGTAATCTAATAATGTTTTTAAGGGTGATCGTCACGGGTTGGCGTGAGATACAAATTATTTTCAGATTTAAAATTTTTTCTGCGTTATACATTGAATAAAATTAACGCAAAAGTAATTTGGCGCAAATCGTGAACTATTTTCTATGGACCCATCATAAAACCAACATCGATATAATTTTGCTTTGGGAGCATATTATAATGTGATTTTTAGCCCAAAATCTCTTATTTTCTCAAATACTCCAAAACTACCAATGAGCCGAAGTTCGTTTTTTCATAAGTAAATAGTAAATGGTTTACAATTTGCGCTAATTTACTTTCGCGCTAGATTTATTCCTTGAAAAAAGCAGAATAAATTAAAAATTTAAAAAATTAATCTCACGCCAGCCCGTGACGAACCACCATAAGGAGAACTTCTTAGGCTTTTATTTATTCTACAACACTTATTGAATTAGAAATTATAAATCTTTTGTATGAATATTGGAAGGTAGAGCGATTAAGTGATAGCAGTGTGACGTACTGGATAATTTTGATAGAGCTTCAAGGTTAAATTGGCTAAAAACTTACTTAGAACGCCTTTTCCCTAACAGAAAACTAATACAGTATCTATCAGCATCAAGTGCAAAAACTATTATAGCGATTTGGAGTATATAAAAAAATACGAAAGAATTTTATCTGATATATTTTTTTTATCTATTTATGCACAAGTACCTAATTACAAACTTGTATTTCCCTCCCAATAAAGTTTGCTGGAAGAGTTCTTTTTGGGGATAAGCTCATCTTTCGCTCTAGTTTTAAGCTTTACATGACATGTAAGTTTTATTTCGTTCAACAGAGAATTTAAAAAAAAATTACTTAAAATTTTAAGTTCTAAATTTTTTCAATTGGGCAGTTGCCCATCGGATTGTTTTCGATTATACAGATCGATTTAATACTCCATTCTACAAAATTATAACCACCATCAGATTTTTTTTAATAAAAATGCGCGGCAGTTCTCCCCTTAATAAAACAGATGATTCGAATAAGCTCAAAGCAATGAGATGTTAGAACAGAGGCCGCCGGCCCAATTATTACGGTCATTATTAAATAATAATAAAAATAATATAATTCAGTTTAGGTAAGTAGACAAATGATTACTTTGTGCGGAACCTTAGAATAGTGATGTGCATGCGGCTTTCGATAGTTCGATCTTAAAAATATTTTGTTGCAATCATTTAAATCTTATACGATCAAACCTTACAAAGCTGATCAAAATTCAAAGTACTCGTATTTTAATCTACATAATCAATATAACTAACACAATGCTTATACAAATTCCTAAATAGTCATTCTCTTTGTTGTCTACGATTATTAGTAGGCTTAAAAAGTTGGGACTTTCACAATATTACATATTATTCATTTATAATCTTGGTTGGGAGCTCTTAATTCTAGCTACAGCTTAGTTTGTTACTGATTTCCTACTGTATGATTTGAACTCCGAGACACCATCGCACCACTTACAAGAACATACGATGAAAACAAAGCAACAAAACTAAATCATTACTTTACTCTAGCAGATATCTAGAATTATATTCGCTGTATGTACAACTTTTTTGTTTAATTAAAATTTTATAACTTAATATTGCCTCTAACATATGTACGTGCAACATGAATCTTGTCGATAAAAATAAAAACATATTTTTTTATAGAATATACTTTATTGCACAAATGTTGTACATAGGCGAGCATAATGATAGATAGATGTTATCTTGTTGTAGAATTAGTTGTATTGTTTCATTTTATCACCATTGTTTGTTACAAAGTAGATTATTCTGTTTATTGTTAGTTCATTTATTATGAATAATAATATTAAACGTAGCTATACACACATAATATGTTTATATTACAATGTAGATTACAACCATTTATTTGCATTATCTTTTTAACCGGCATAGTAATGTGTTTAGATGTTGTTTTTTTTTGTTAAATAGAATAGCATTTTCTACTTGCAAATCTTTGGGTAGTGTAGACAACAATTTAGTAGTAGTATTTATTGTATAAATAAATATATTTTAACTAAGTATCGATAAGGATAACCCGTCCCCTCACTATTCCATTAGGCCGGCGCCGTCTGTAATCGGCTCTCGTTTTATTTCGCGAAGCAGTGCGGTCTGCGCGCCGCGGTAGCCGTGATTCCTATTATAATGTAAATTGATTTACATTGCCTCCTGTCTTGTTTTACATTATTCAATTCACTAGGTTTATTATAATAACTAGACTCTTCCCGCTGCTTTGCTCGTGAGGAACTAAAAGATAATAACATATTTCAAAAAAATACTGGATAATGACACAGTGATTCTGAGCCTAGCCCCAAGCTAAGCAGAGCTTTATATTATGGGTAGGTACTTAATGACTGATATACAATTCAGTACATTACGTAGACACATATATAGTCTTTATTATACATAGAAAGCACCCACACAACCTGTAACAAATATCTACAGGTCGTAGAAAACATTTATCCTGAGGGGCGGGAATCGAACCCGAAACATCCTGCGTCGTAGGCAGACCTTCGCCCACTGTGCCGGTGAAGTCGTAAAATAATAATAACAAGACAATTATTCGGCTTCGCTTACGTGGTTCCTGCAAAGGTAAAACATATTCATCGAGTTATTGTCCCAGATATATAGATAACTCTTTATTGTACTACACAAACACAAAATACAATACAGGGGGAAATGTTAACAATCAATGAAGTACGATTGCGGCCTTACCGCTTTAAGCGATCTCTTCCAGACAAAATTGGGATTGAGTGGACATAAAATAACAATATAGACGCTGGCGAATGTGGCGATTGGATAACTTAAGGAAATAAAAACAATAATAATTATACCTACACTACGTACCTACTTATCATTAACCTACATACACATAAAAAAGGTGTTTAATTTGTTAAATGGATAAATAATTTTGATGAAGCAGTGTCCTACCAACCAGTGAAAAATTTTAACAAGCTTATATACTACTTGCCCTGTTAGTTTGGTGTGGGACAAATCTTGCAACTGAATTTTAGACCAGTTATCCTCAACTGATTGAGTTGAAATTTGGCATATTTATGTAAATTCAGTGACAATGCAATGTGATGGTACCATCGAGCTGGTCTGATGATGGAGACTGAAGATGGCAATATGAACTCCTAAACGAAACGACTTAACCACGTCCAGTTTGGGATCGTTGGATTTGTCTTCCTATGAACATGAACTGATGTTATAAAAGCTTATTTAATTTATTTATGTTAAAAAATTATTTATGAAATAGATAGGTAGAGCTTGTAAGCTTCCTCATCAGGTTCATACGTTCACTGCTGATCATAGCTCCCTGAAACAATGGGAGTTTTGGCATAACCAAAATGCTTCGCAGCCATAGGACGAATGGAGAATGTAATAAGCACTAAATACATTTTCCGTGTTTGGACTACTTTGGGCCAAAGCCAGTGGGACGAATATGGAATAACTCAGTAATTCAGTGGTATTGTGAAAAAAATACACAAAAGGAAGCTGCTTACCAGCAGCGGTAAGTTTCCATACGACCTTACGACATCAACGGGCTAAGCTGGTGAGGTCGATTCTAACGCTGCGCCATCCACGACCCTGATCGCTTATATAGAAAGTTTATTTATATATAATATATATATAAATATATAAATATATATATATATATATATATATATATAAATTGAACTCAAATCTGAGCCTGTTAGAAGCGAATTTTCAGAAATACTATTTACTGATTAGGTAATTCAAGCAATGAAACTTACATGAGGATTCCGTTATACAAGGCACTGAAATTATAATTACAATAACAGCCAATTGGTAAGCTAATTATATTATTAAACATAACTCTATCACAGCTGAATTTGCTGTAATACAATATGAGAGTAACTTGGAGGTGGGTAGAGCATTAGCATGAACGAAGGCATGTTAATAAATAAGAAATATTTATATATTTCATTTAATTAAAATGACCTATTTTGAATAGTTGTACCTTAACTATAAAAAAATGTTTTTTTGCATATTATAAGAGTCCATAGGCTGATGCCATAATATGTAAAACTACTTCATATCGCATTAACAGTCACAGCAGTGCAAGAGCTTTGTTCTTCAGAGTTCATACTCGAACTACGTATGTACAGAGAGCGTCACATGAGTACCCTCCGTCTTTTTCATTACATTTCATTTCAATGTTTTTTAGGCAAGGGGGATACTTAATTCTGATGCGCACTATACATAAAGGTTCACGCAAATTCATAATCTATTTGTAGAGTGCAATAAAAGGTTATCTGTCTCACACTTTACAAAAAAGCACATGCTTTTTTATAACAAATTTTGTTATGCAATCGTTTGCCGAGTGTGGTTTACGGCCGAATACTGAAATGCTCAAATCTGAGTTAGATGTAGCTAAGCGCCTCTCTGGTCTTGCATTAAATTAAAATCTGTCAAAAATTATTTATTTGAGACATGCTTAAAACTGAGTTGCATTTGTGTATTCAGGCGTTAGGCTTTAAAAATCTAATTATTGGGATCGATGTCTATACAACATCCCTCTTTTCACAGGTTCTATTCCCATGCCATAGGGTTGTACCGCCGTAATTAATACACGCCCACATTTATCGATGTTCGACGTGTGAGCTCGCGTAATTTTATTGTGCGCTGCATTTATTCGATAACTTCCTAGTTCGAATTGTCGATGAAAATTGTTTTTGTAATGAATCTTTGCGCTCTCAGGAAACGTTTCGGGATGAGAAAATTTATTGTTTTAAGCTAGTTATTTGTATAATAAAACTAGCCCGGCAAAGTTCGTTCCGCATTAGAGATGGCATTGCATACAAAAATTTATGGGCTAACGAATTTTCTTCATATTGTTTTTGGTGAACATTTATAATTTAATTCTGCTATTCTGGTCGGAGGTTAATCGTTCTAGAGTAATAAATAGTTAAACAAACACGACTTTATTATATGTACATACTATCACTACTATAACAGTTTGGAAAACTATTCAGAGTAAATTTAAATACGAGTAATTTTAAATTGACTCTGAGTACAAGAAGTACCTAGACATGACCCTTTAATTTAATTTAATTTAATTTAATTTAATTATTATTTATTTCATTTAGTAATATATTCCTCTTTGATTTTTGACCTCTTAAAGCCAACAATTTGTTATTTAGTAAATTTCAAGCAAGAATGTTTGTCTGTTTTTCTTTATAATCCCTTATGGTGTTTCCTATGTGAAAAGTTTGTGTGAATATTATAAGATAGAATTAACGACAAGTGTAACATGTGTATCTACGGTGGAAATAAATAAATACAAATAATCATAAATCTCAAAACTAAAATCTCATTAATCTCATCAAAAGCTAAGGTATTTGTTTATGTATTTTTTTTATACGAATACAAAACTATTTTTTACTATTATTTCTAGCTTGTATTTTTGTAAATGGTTATTTCTCAAATGGTATCTTCATCCGTTTTAACACGCCTTGATAAAAACACAAAAATTATCGATAAAAAACCCGAACAAATAGAACACGAATTCGTGCGCTCTCATAAGTTTAATTAAATATTTATTCGTGTAGGGCGGGGCGATCCGCCCTCAACAGATATCGATATTATTTTACTGATAAGGGATCGCTGGGTACGTCCCTAGTGATGGCTTTTTGGCGACGATGTTACAATTATAATTTTTCTTTTATTGGCATGTTTTGGCAAGGATTATATTTATTTTGTCTAATTTAAAAATAAAATTTTAAAAGCGCAAAACTAAGCTCCACTTATTCGTCAGTGCAAAGACGACAAAATTCGATCAAGAATATTCGGCCCGTGTTTAAATTAATTAGTAATGTGGAAATCACCGCATTTTAAGTCGATAGATGCGGACTTGAGTTTTCTTCTCTTCATGGGACAATTTTCGGCTACTTGTTGACAAAATTAAAATGTCTTGTAACACTTTTGCCAAGAACTGTATATTTTTCTGTGCAAATTTCAACCTTAAAGAAGGAGTGTACACACTGACAATCAATGTCTGAAATCTCAAAAGATTTTTTTTAAGGGTTAAGTGTACGAAACTGCGACTACCCATATCTAGCGATTCCATTTCGACACAGAAAATGTATTTATTTAAAAAACATTATTCACTTAGGGTAAGAAGGGTGGGCTTTATGCCGAAGCATTTTCTACCTGCCAACCAGAAACATGTTTTTACAGAAGGTTTGGAAATTTAAAGTTATATCAGAATTCAGAAAACAGCATTATGCCATATTTTAGATCAAATTGCTTTTATCACTTTTTAGAATTTAACACATTCATTATACTAGAACTTTTAATGATATAATAAATCGCTAGATAACCGACCACCGCTACCATAACCTCTGTACCCGCCGTATTCATCACCTAAAGGTCAGCTGTTCGATCACCTTCATTTTTATGATGTCAGCGAAACTAAAAGTGACTCATGTCTATTTTTACTTAATACTTTTTTTTTATTTATAATGAATTTACGTATTTTTCGTGATTACGTGCAGTTACGGCTATTCTTGCAAGGATTAACTGTTTAGTTAAAAAAATACTTCATAATTTGTAAATATCTAAATAGCTCTACTTTCACAAGTCGCGCAATGCACGTTTTTCTTGGATACATAGAATATATGTTTTTGGCCTGGAAAGAATATACTCATCGCCGAATTTTAACTAGGTCTGTTCAGTCGTTTCCTTAAAATGGGCAAGAGACAGACATTTAATAAAATGTGCAGTATGATTAAGAATTGACCTCTCCAGCTCAAACCGTGGATGTCCTAAAACGACTCAGGGCTACCACTGAAAGGGCGCAGCTTCCTGCTGTGTATTTTAAAACCTCCACTGCGACCCCTGTCGCGGCGTATCCGAACGAGTGGTGGAACAGTGCGGTGTTTTGGAACTTATTTTCATGTATAAATTCAACAGGCGACTATCCCTATACGACTTGTATCACCTCGTCATTATCAAATCAAATCAAATCAAATCATTTATTTGCTGTAATGTAGGTACAAAAGTTATTAATTAAAAATGGTATTTCCAATACATTACTACCTCATCGAGGCGTGCAAAATTAAGATAGCATGCAAATGTCACAGTAAAGTTTAGTAATGTTCTAACCTAGGTATATTGTAGATAATTTTATATAATGTCAAAAATCTTAAAGTAATAAGAGGATGTCAAAATTTATCTGTCATAAAATCGTTAATATTATAATAGCATTTGGTAATTAATAATTGTTTCAATTTAGTCCTAAATATATTGTCGTCAAGATCTTTTAATGATTTAGGTATTTTGTTATATATTTTGCATGACATACAGACTACACTTTTTTGTAGGAAAGCTGTTTTACTATTAGGTATTTGGAGTTTACTGTTATCACGTCTATTTCGCACTACAAAATCAGACTTGCGTGGGAAAAGATGGGGATGTTTTCTAACAAATAGCGCCATTTCAAATATATATAACGACGGAAGCGTTAGAATCTTGTGCTCAATGAACAAAGGTCTGCAACTGTCGGTAACGTGCAGGTTAAACATTGATCTAATACATCTTTTTTGTCTTTTAAATATGAAGTCTTTATTGGTAGAGTTAGCCCAGAAAATTATACCAAATCTTAGGATAGACTCTACTGTTCCATAATAAGCTGTTAGTAGTGTTTCTGTGTTAACAATGGAGGATAATTTATAGAGTGCGTAGGTAGAGCTACTTACTCGCTTACTTAAAAGTTCTATATGGTCTTTCCAATTTAATTTACAGTCTATTTGTATACCTAGAAATCTTGTTGATTCTACCACATCTACTTTACTACCATTAAATTGTAGGTCTATTTGAGGATAATTTTTAATTCTTTGACTAAAGTGCATTATGTTTGTTTTATTTATATTAATTTTCAAATTATTATTATTAAGCCATTTAATTGTTGATTTTATTGAATTATTAATGTCAAAATTGTAAGTATTTATGTCATCGCATTTTATTGTTATCGTACTATCGTCAGCAAATAAGGTCATTGGTTGATTGAGTAATCTAGGTAGGTCATTTATATAAATAATAAATAGTAGAGGTCCAAGCACACTCCCCTGTGGAACGCCAAACTGGATTACGTAATACCACTCTGTAATATTTTTCTCCATTCCAATTTAATTGATTGTATTGTTTGGTAACTTTATTATTAATACTCTAAACTCTTGGAATCTTTAATTTTGGCACCACCCATCAACTTACCAAACCAATCCCTAATCTGACTGCCAGGCGCAGACGTGGAGATTATGACAAACCCTACCTATTGGTCGTTTGTGTGCTGATAGAGTGCAGTCTCTTACAAAAATTAATTGAAATTAATGTATAAATTAAATATGAGTCAACAAAATGCTTAAGACTTTGTGAACGACATTAATTTATTGATACGGTACGAAAACTGATTTGCATAGATCATACATTTTTTTGTTGGTCTATGATTAAAGTTTTGCTTTTATGGAAACTGTAATATTGAATGTAATAAATTATTCTATTTTTAAGGCAGAACCCTCAAATCTTGACAAATTAGGTATCACAAGTTGTATCAAATTCCATTAATACCAGTGGTTTTCAAAAAAAATCTTGCTTGTAAAATATTTGCAGGTATCTTTTCATGTTTTTTTCTACAAGTTTCTAAAACACCTTGAACCAACTTATGTTGATACAGGATGCATTGATTCTTCATAATTTTAAGTGAATACTTTTATAAATATCATAAACTTTACAAAACAATGAAATTATAAAACGAGATAATAAAATGGTTCGATTTGAGGCTGAATCTGTTGAAAATAGCTACAGAATCAATAACTTTACTTCTTTACGCTTACAAAATAAGCACTTAGACAAGTAAAATTTTATACTATAAACATAGTTGTTGTTATCAAATAAGAAATAAGGTGTTATTGATATTCTCTTCACTTCAATTTACACTTCAATACTATCCAAAATACCTAACGGAACTAAAAAACTTCACTAAGGGTATGTTTTTTCTTTCCTTTTAAATATTGCATGTTCAATTTTAATTACAATTAATAGGTGCAAATTCTAGGTCAAAATAATTTCATAGAAAGGCTTTTACAATAACAATTGTTTTTACAATAACAATAAAATAAGGCATGTAACAAAACCATTAAATCAATATTATTCTTACGGCAAATCTTCGAGAGCTATATCGGAGGGACCTATTCGGAGAAAAACATTACACATGGTGTTTTTTTTATTTTTAACCTCGCCATAGACGAAAATTTGTAAAAAATGTGTTTCACAATAACTACCAACTTAATTTAAAGGTGATTGAATCTGAATATAAAAAAAAATATTCTTGTTATTTATGTAATTCCTGAGCTACGACATAATCCTACGTATTCGCAAATACTTTTGAAGCTAACAAAAAAATAGTTTTGAAGCTTTCAGTTTCATTCAGATTTCAATAACTTTATTGCTTAAAGCTTACAAAGTAAGATGTTAGACAAGTAACCTTTTTTATTAAAAATAGTTTTATGTATTTCAGTGATGCTCATTTTCTTCTTGCAATTGTCACCACTACTTTAAGTTCTTCAAATAGGGCCCAACACTAAGCATACAGTGTCATATAACATCCGAAGGTAACCATAAACAATCGGATAAAAGATTAAAGACCGTTAGTAATGGGTCGAGAAACATCTCAGACACAGTTTAGTTTAATAAGCTAGTGCAATCAATAACAAGGCACTTTAGAAAACCAAGTTCATATTATAGAAAAAGTATGTATGTTAATAAAAATAACAATTTATTATTATTGAAACTTTAAATCTTTTTTTACTTTTAACATGGGTGTCTAATAAATATTATACAGTTGGTCGTAAGATAAAATGTTTCAACACACCATATACCTACTGCTCTTCGAGGATACAAAATTCAATATAATTAATAATTAAACAAAATACAATTAAAAAACGAACATCAATATTTATTATCTCATAGTAAGTTTTAATTACCTAAAAATAAATCATAATCTACCAATACTGAGAAAACGGTGAGACGAATTAGATAATTACATGGGTACATTTTTTAATAACTGCCACCATAAATGCAATATGAATGGAATAAATGGGAGGGAGGCTCAGTAATAAAAAAATTGTAGAAACACGACACGGGCTAAAATAAAATGACAAAAGTTGTGTAGCCTTTTCTAGCCAACACTGTGATACCGTCAAAGATTATAAAACAAACAGAATGTCGTAAGCAATGAATTAATTATACACGCAAGTTTGTTCAGCTCTTGACTCGATCCAACTCGATTGTGATGCTAATGAGGGAAATCTTGGACCATCGACATTGTGACATCACTAAGATAACAACGAGACTTAGTCTATCGACATCGATGAAATATGTATGTACAATATTGTGACATCTCTACGTTTGCATTTTTTCAGTCAATCAATAATACGAAAAGTATCCAATGGGGGTTTGTACGAGTAAGTTAAATTAAAAAAAAAATATTGGATAATATTTAGGTATTAAACGTATTAAACTGACCCGTGAACTCGTTTTTATATTAGGTACATACTATAATTATGTATGAAAAGGTTTTTGCGGCGCTTCCTTACTGATGCCCCACTGCCCCACTGGTGATGCAGTAGCTCATTATGACTGTCAGAGCCTTCTCTCGAGTGGGGAAGTAATTATTTTATAGCCCTAAATGTTTAGATGTAAGACTACGACGCACCCGTGGAAGGCTCGTACCTATGCGCCATATTTGTTCTGGCACTGCATGTTTGAGAATTCCCACAGAACTGGCACCGCAAGCTTTTAATAGATTTTCGAGTCTTTCAGAATGGCGGGTGGTCTACTTCACAGGCTACTAATCAGTAGTTTCCAGGCAATATTTTCGCGCATCGCTACTCAGTGCAATGGTCATGTCAACTCGTAAGAACGCTTCGCTACTTTCGAGTGAATGGAGGTACTGACGAAGACAAAGTTGATAACGATCTATGATCTATTGGTTGAGTTATAGAGGTCTCGTCAGTAACACTCTCTTGGCCTAAGACACAGATGTCGTTCTCCGACCTCGTGTAGGAGCGGCGGCGGCTGTGCAACTTACAGTGGCGCACTGTGAAGCTGGGCAGTGAACGCGTTAAAAGAGGGTTCTATAAGCTGGAGGTGTCTCTCGCGCCTTGGGGTAGATTTTCAGTATATTGAAAGCTGTCAAACCCCTGCAACCAAAATTAATTATTTTAAGTTTTTAGGATTTTTGCGAGTAGGTGTAATCGAGTTCTAGCACATTAAATGCCCTTGACGCACATTCCCATTTTGAAGCTGTTTTGTCGCATCGCTGAGCTTAGTCAGTAAATGCGCTATGCAACATTTATGCATATATTCATGTTTTTTTTTTTGGCAAATTCCCTAATTTTCATGACATTATTCTTGTAGTCGTGGACTGTACTGAGCGCGAACATAGTAATCAGTCTTTTAGAACACAAGCTCAAACGTAGGTACCTCAAACTGACATACACTTGTAAACGATTTAGTGATTTCACTTATTCCGTTGTAACACATTTCGCGAATGCTAGCTAAATATCCAGTCAGACCTATGATTTGTTCTGTTATACACCACACTGCAATCAGCAAGAAACTAAGGAATATATACCTATATTTTACCATTGTTCTCAGCCTATAAGACACCATAGCTGAACTACAACTGACTAAATTTATTATGACTGAATATATTTAACGGTGTAGGCCCTTTATTTGTCTAATTTCTGGGCAAATTGGGTAAATGTCAGTTGTAAATAGAGCTTTCTGACACACATATACAGGTGGACCAAGAGCTAGGGCTTTTGGCTTCACGGACCGCGAGATCGTTTCTACAACTTCCTACAAATATGTTTTTCAGCTACGGTATTACATTACTATTTCGCTACGGCGATTGACAGTTTTACACTCTGTCGTGGTCACGCGATGAATACAGTACTAGAGCTACCGCCTCTGCTGAGCGGGGGCAGCATTTATTGTAACTACCCTAACTTGGTCTTATAGGAATGTCCATCTGCACACTCTGATGACAGTATCCGCAACGCACTCAGAAACCTAGATAAACGCGATAAATATCCGTGAAATGTTCAAATTCGATTCGAGTCACACGCGTTCCGCGTCCCTGTGTGAAGACAAACAAGATTCGCAGTTAACCCGCTTACATTTAATGATTTCATCAAACGACGATAGGTTTTGTAACTCGGATGCCCGACTGGTTGTTGGGGCTCTTTAAATCTTATCATATGTGTGTATCATTATTTTTCTGCATGATAGGCTAAGGAGCAGGTGAGCATTAACGAAAAGAAAATCTGAGGAATATTTTTTACGTTTTTACGGCAAATTAAAATCAACCTGAGAAAATAAAACTGTTATATTTGATCTCTTCAATGAGAGCTCCGATTATTCAAACTCAGTGTTATCTCATTACGAATGAAGAAATGAACTGGCAACAAAATATTAGCCAAGTAACTCATCCTGTAATTGCTTTCTTGAATTTGCAATAGTATTTACGATTGCTAAGGTCACTATCACATCTCTCGCTAAAAGGGCTGTTTCAGTTCTTGCGACTTTATGTTGAGACTATTTTAACACTATCTGATCCCGTACAAAATGTTTGTTAACCGATAGGGGTAGTGACGGTGACTATTACTTTTTAATTTAACCGCAACATAATAATCTGTTTTGTTCCACGTTAGCCTGCAGTGGTGCTAACGAATGTGGGGCGGACAAGTTGTAGTAGTTCGCCCCACATTCCAAAAAATTCTGCGTTTGTTTGGTTCCAAATTGATAGTGGAATTAAAGACAAAAAAGCAAAACTGGTTTTGTAGGCAATTTTTTGTGTTTCAAAATCGATAAGCCTTTAAAATACTCAAAAATTGCATACCAAACATTAGGAACTTTATGATTTTTGTATCATCATATCAGCCCATACACGTCCATTGCTGGCCATAGGCCTCCCCCATAAATAAAATCATTATAATGCAGATCCCACCTTAACCCTGCATCACTACAAAAGGGTACAATAACAAGTTTGGTCCATAAATCCCTAGGTTAGGGTCACAGGGTACAATTAATAAATTAAGCTGGTACGTTAACAGTGGAATATTCATGGCGTATAATGCATGATAAATGTGGCGAATTGGCGATGCGTAGTCAGGTATAATACAGGTTGCTGGGTGCAAGCGCCAAGGCTGGCAATTCATGCAGACAATATTTGACTACATTCATAGACTGGACAACTTTTTAATGCATACACTGTTAAATAATCTTTGACCGACGATAACGCACGTGAGCTTGTTGGAGCCCGAGTACCTTCACCAGCGACCCGCCTTTTCATGTTGCACGCTGTCCCCTAGCGGTGAAATTTTTCAACTCAAAAGATTACATGAATGAAAAAAACATACACAAGGACAAATACCAACGCGAGAGAAAATGCCGTTAGGGGAGCGGTGGGTATTGCCGTACACCTAACTTCAAAGATCATTTACTTCGAATCTGTAGGATATATGTACATATGTAGGTACGTACATATGTATATAGCCAACTATTATATACCAAATTACCGTATGATTATTCAGTTTTATACGAGCAAAATAATATTCTCAATTAGTTACCTATTTAAAAAGTGGGCTTGCTCGGATTACCGAGCAAGCCCAATTTTCCGCATTCGCATTTCATAATAGAGGGCGGAGGGTATTAACACCCCGCCCCCTATTGCGAAATGAAATATGCTAAAATTAATATAAATCATTTTCTGTCTCTAATTACTACGCAAAAGTGTTGAAAGGCAGCCCTAAAACATACTATATCCACCTCATAGATACGTTCCCCAGCGGCACTGACCGCTCATCTGCATTGTCTTTAACAGCATTGTCTATGGTATTATTGTTGGAGCGGAATGCACGGAATGTGTATTGTTGAAGATATTGATGGCTGAAGGTGAAGGTGCGCCGATTTGAGGGTTTCCAATAGGGCTTACCCTTGGGTTCATCTGATTCACAGCTGGATTTCACTGGTTGTAGGCCTACCAAAGTTTGTAGAACATCAACATCATGAGCAGCCTAATTTCACCCCAGGCTTCTCGAAGTTTTTGCCAACCAAGGTCCTATGCTAGCCATATTGTACAATGTTGAGCAAACAACAATAATAAAAATCAAATAATAGGTAATTTTCTGGTACCCTTGTATCTTATGAATATAATCAATCTTTAATCCATGCTCTCTTGTTTTGTTTTTAAAAATGTATTCTGTTTAATTGGTGTATCTTACCTATATACTGGCAATTTTGGTGATGACGTCTTACTTTTCAAAATTAGAATAATGTAAATCCTTGTATTGGCTGTTAGTGATTATGTACCCTACGAAATTTCTGCAGGGGTGCCTTGGATACAACTCCCTTAGTACACGGAGGGCATATGATCAAATGATTACCTTCTGCAAGATTGCACGTTGCACCATTGATGCCATTGACTTGCACAATGAGCTGCTTCAGCTCTATGTCCCGAATAACTACATTCGGGGCAGGAGCCACCGACTTTTAGTGACACCCTCGTGCCGAACCGTAGCACGTGCCAACTCCCCGTTGCTTCGCGCTCTGAACTCTCTCAACAAGCTAGTAGCTAACTGTCCACATGTAGACATATTTGATGAAGTCGTCTTACTTTTCAAAATTAGAATAATGTGAATCCTTCTATTGGCTGTTAGTGATTATGTACCCTACGAAATTTCTGCAGGGGTGCCTTGGATACAACTCCCTTAGTACACGGAGGGCATATGATCAAATGACTACCTTCTGCAAGATTGCACGTTGCACCATTGATGCCATCGACTTGCACAATGAGCTGCTTCAGCTCTATGTCCCGAATAACTACATTCGGGGCAGGAACCACCGACTTTTAGTGACACCCTCGTGCCGAACCGTAGCACGTGCCAACTCCCCGTTGCCTCGCGCTCTGAACTCTCTCAACAAGCTAGTAGCTAACTGTCCACATGTAGACATATTTGATGATGCATGGAAAGACTTCATTAGTGAATGTATGCGATTTTGTGAGATTGACGGATAAATGTGATTTGACATTATTTATTGTACCTACTATTGTTGAATGCTTATTTTAAATTTTTAATTGTATTATTTTATATTGAATTCATTTTATTTTTATTTGCATTGACTTAATCTAGATTTAATTTGACTTTATGCGATATTTGTATTTTTATTGTATTACTTAATTTTAATTAGTTAGTGTAAGTGGTTTTTATAATCGTTCTAATTAAATAAATAAATTGAATTGAATTGAATGTATAAGTTTATGCATACTTAAGAGCTGTGGATGTTGTTAATAAATAAATAAATATTGTTTATTTCCGTAAATACAATAAATGTACATTTAAAAAAGGTCAAATTCTTAAAAATTAAACACTGATATGGAAATAAAATTATACTTTTGATTTCTGCCGCTTCGCTATGTAGACTAAAGTAACGAAGCGACGAAAAAATCTTTAGTTGTTCTTTTCGAGTTGGAGCAAATGCCGACCCAACCTTTTTTATCTTCTAGATTAGATAGTCTGATATTTTTTGCAAGCCTTTTTACAAAGAATATGTTTGACAATTTACAACAATCGGTTTATCTGGCCAAATCTGACAAATAGTCAGCGTTATAAGAACTTGTCGCCTAAGCAAAGTTATGTAGCCAGCGATTATCCGCTACAGTAATAACATTTTCTGAGACAGGCACTACTATAGTCCTTTCTTTAAAGTCTAGTGGAAGCACTAAACCAATTTATTAGTCATCATCATCATCACCACCAGCCCATACACGTCCACTGCTGGACATAGGCCTCCCCCGTACGACGCCAAAAATAGCGGTCCTGAGCCGCCTCCATCCATCGACTCCCTGCGACCGCTACGATGTCGTCGGTCCATCGAGTGGATGGTGTCCCATGTAGGGGGGGATTTGCCATAATCACCACGCTTGGCAGGCGGATTGGTGATCGCAGTGTTGGTGTTTAAAAATACTTAGAAGGAAGCTGCTGCCCTTCCTCTGGTAGGTTCCCTTAGTCGGCTTTTACGACATCCACGGGTTGAGTTGGATGGGTCGATATTCGTACGCCGCGACCCCACGGCTTATTAGTATAAATAATTTATTAGTAGATTCAGTAAATTAAACTTTATTATAACTTCTTACTTCTACTATAGCTTCTGTCTGCAGCTTCGGACGCGCTTTTCGAGCAACCTATGCACATCCACGGTGTACCGTTTACCTCCGTAGTCCACGGTGTACCGCCTTTCATTACGATCCGTTCAGCCAGTTTGGTATGAAAAGGCAACAGGCGACAGAATAACTTTCGTTTTAGTAAGATAAGTAGGTATGGAGAACTATAGAGTACGGATAATTAAAATTATTTTTAGGGCTAGATGATTCAGCATAAATTCTTTATTCATACGAGAAATTTATTTTAAGGTTCATTTTATTGCTGGGCTTCAGATGGCGTCGACGGTGTCCGTTCCTGAACATGGCGGAGGCATGTAGAATCACGTAAATACTGTTATTCATATGGAAATTTAAAGTTACAGATCGAATGTTCAAGAAATATTCCTAACTCTATGGAAGATCTAAAAAGAAGTGTGAGAAACGGACCTAGTTGGCTGCGCACGATTCCCTATTAATGGCTTACAACACATAGTTCACTGTTCACATCATCATTCGGATCATTATAACATTAAAATGATATCATTCGATAAGTACATTCATGCATAACACGAACACAAACTACCTAATGTCTTATAATGTACCTACCTACATCTACGTACATACAAGAAGTTGATCAAATCAAATCAAATCATTTATTTGCAGACAACGGGTTAAAAGTCTTGCTTATTTTCAACTAGCTGCTGCCCGCGCCTTCGCCCGCGTTTTATCGGGATAAAAAAGCCTATAATATGTTATTCCAGGTCCCAAACTATACCAATACCAAATTTCAGCCTAATCGGTTCAGGTTCATATTATTATGACTAACGCAGAACGAACTCACTTTATTTAAATGTATTTATTGTTTCAGTCAGAGCTTCAAAATTAAGAAATTCACTTTACACCAGTAGCTGACGAGTATTTCTGAGTACTTGACACTAAACAACAATTCCTAAGCTTGGACAGGAAAAGAAATAGAGCAACTCCTATAACGTGTTATTAAAATATCCCATTAGTAACTTACGACGAAACGATTCTCAAACTTATCACATGATTTCAATCAACTCCTCGTACCGTTAGCCACGAATTTACTATTTATTTTGATAATAATAGTTAATTAATATTTTATAGCCACTTTGATCGTAATCTGGATCACGGCAGACAATAGCGTCGTAACTGGATCAAGTATCGTCTTCAAATTGAAACTCGAGGTGGTAAAACCTAGACTAGCGAAATCCCGCCACCCCATTCCCCCTCATGAAAATTCCGGAGATCTTTTCTGGGTCCGTGCATTTCCGGGAGACCGTGGGGAGTTGTGTTTTCGATTCAAATCGAGTGACTGCTATAAGTGTAGTAATACCTTAAACGCTATTAATAAAATAATTATTTATCTACTTGATCGCGTACTTTTAAAAATGTTAATAATCATGGCAT
Organism: Eupithecia insigniata; assembly: GCA_947859395.1. Taxonomy (NCBI): domain Eukaryota; kingdom Metazoa; phylum Arthropoda; class Insecta; order Lepidoptera; family Geometridae; genus Eupithecia; species Eupithecia insigniata. The sequence continues at coordinate 14,371,145 of OX402002.1, forward strand.
TTTAAGCAGTCGGGAATTATGAAAAGCTACACTACAGGATATCTTTTACAGGAAAAATCGTATTTTTATGCCCGGCGCTATCATGCAGATAATAATGTAATTTATTGATTGCTCATACTATTTTCCCCACTTTTTCTTCTTTATTACTTACCTTCTGTGAATTGAATATTCAGACTACAGTTTCTAAGTGGGAAAGGTGTTACGAGCAAGCTAATTGAATGGTACAGATAAATAACAGCTTGTCTGTCTTTTATAGAGACGATTAACCATATTACCAAATATGTATGTAGATCTGAAGATTTCCAGAAAGCAAATCACACGCTTCAAATACAAGACTCTTTAATCCGTTAGTCCCAAACTCAAACAAGTCGAAAACTCAAGCACTGAAGTACTTTGAGATGATTTTCGGAAATAGAGGAGATGCGGTCGAGTGCACTCGAATCAAGTGAGTAGGCTCGGTGGGCAAACACGCCTCTGTGTGTCAATATTCCGATTTGGATTAGGGACACTCATGTTCGAAATCATTTATGGTCTTGGGTTAGTAACGTATAGTATGTACGTATATAGTCCTCCACATCGATTTGACGGCGATAGCAGCGACCCTATACATCAAGGCTTGTAATTTCTATCATGAGCCCATATTGCTCACCAAACCGATCTTGGTCTTAAATACCCTACGACACGTATGGAGAAGGTAAAGTCTCTAGTACACAATGGCCTGTGTACTAGAGTGATAGACCATGCTTTGCAATGCACAACTGTAGGCTACAATCACTTGCCGTTCACACAATGGCGCATGGCTCATTCCTGCCTGACGTACTATGATCTGACGACCTGACGACAAATAAGATGTCCAATCATTCTCCCCATTCTCCCTCTTCTGTTAGCTGTGTTCATAAAAATCTTAGTATGTTAAGTACTATTGAGCTTGTTCTTATATTTTAAAATGTATCTATTTATCTTATTTGTTTAAGGCATTGTTTTCTATTGTATTAGGTAGACCAGTGAGGATTAAATGGGTGAGATAAGATGGCGAGATAAGCTCGGCGCTCGGCAGCGACAGGTCATGATATGCACAGCTGAAAGTTTGTGAAATGTGATGAAGTATGGATTGAGAATAACGTCAACACTTCTGAACAGGTCAGAGCTGAAACTTTGCCTATTATTTCTTAATGTGGTGTATCTATACAATATAACACAATATAAGTAAGACTACTTTTTACCTTGGCAAGACACGTAAAAACCACAGTCAACAGCTAGTGAATAACAGTAAGATCTTATACCACATCCATTCCTTCTCAACTGAGAGCCCCAAAATAATTCCGGTAAGCGATCGCGTGGGCCCGTTGTTATCATAGAGAAAGGAATGCGTACATTGCACGTAACACCGGAATTATACAAACATAATTATACGGTTCATCCGTCTGTTTGTTTAAGATTGGATTGTTGTGATGGTGACGATGTCAATTCACCCACGTGATCTGGAAAAGTCAATTTGATTTCAAATTGAATATAGAGTATAGAAGAATATATTGAAGAGTATAGAGAATATATTGTCTCTATTAAGACGTGGTGTCATTATATTCGTGATTAATGGGCAGAACCTGGCCGTGGGGCCGCGGCGTACGAATATCGTCCCCTCCAACTCAGCCCGTGGATGTCGTAAGAGCCAACTAAGGGAACCTACCAGAGGAGGGGCATCAGCTTCCTTCTGAGCATTTTTCAACACCGATACTGCGATCACCAATCCGCTTGCCAGGCGTGCTGATTATGGCAAAACCCGCCTCACATGGGAGATCATCCACTCGTGATCCACAATGTACCGGTGACATCGTAGCGGTCGCAGGGAGTCGATGGATGGAGGCGGCTCGGAACCGCTATTTGTGGCGTCGTATGGGGGAGGCCTATGTCCAGTGGACGTGTATGGGCTGATATGTTGGGCAGAACCTGCAGTTCACGCACTGTCAGTGAATTATCAATAACCCTGTTTAAATATAAATTTATGACTAGTTCATTATAAAGATGATGATGATGATGAATGGCTGCAAGGTTTCCGTTTTAGTCATTTGAAACCAGAAAGCAGTTCAACAATTTTGTAATTAAAATTAGAACGTGTGGTATCACTACCACTTACACTTTCGTAAAGCGTCGGGTAATTTAGCATACTATGTACCTACTAGCTACCTACAGAGATGAATGAAGTGAAAAGAATATCAATAACACCTTTTTTCTTATTTGATAATAATAACTATGTTTATAATATAAAATTTGACTTGTCTAAGTGCTTATATTGTAAGACTAAAGAAATAAAGTAATTGATTCCGATTCTGATTTTGAATGCCACGCAAAACATACGCTATGGACGATGCTATAGACTACTGACAGAACATGCATACCTACACACAGACAGACAGTAAACATATTAGCTTCTCTGTTTGTGGAGGGGCATATGAGTTGACAAGAACATAATAGAGCGGAAACTTCCGTCCCGGACCGGCTTAAGGTCGCAAGGTCGGTGGGATATTAGCCTTGACGTTAAACAGAATACTCCGTCAGTCAATCGCAGTAGGGCTGTCACGGCCGGCGTCGTCGGTCGCTGTACGCGCGTTTTTCTGTTTCTACGTTCCGTACGATCTGGGAAACAAATTACAATGCCGAGTTATTGTGGTGTGTTTGGCTGTAAAAACTATGCCACATTCACACAGATAATAATTGCTACGTAATAGAGGCGTCACCACTACCTAATCTGTGGCTCCGTTCAAGTAAGGACATCCGTCCTCACTTCACTGAGTTGCTTACTAGTTCTTGAGCTTGTCTTGTTTGTTTTACAGCGAAAAAACGTGCAAACTCATTCAATATGCCCTCGTGTGTGTTACGATATTGAACTAATAATTCTAGTAATACGTCGATGTGCAAAGGAATAACTTTGCATCGGAAACTCACATAATATTTGCACGCCTGCGTGCAGGCTGAATACAATCACTCAAATAGTTTTAAGATCTGAAATACTGTATATTAATATTGTATTCTTGCAAATAAACGATTGATTATGATTATTAAAGTAATTTTTGTTTAGCGGACGCAAGGTTGCGTCATTCGTCATAGACTAAAAGTTAAGATGTGACAATATGTATGTAGGTACCAAGTGTGAATTTTTAGACATGAGTCGAAATGAGTATTAGCTGACGTTTCTTTATATAGCGGAAAATAATAATCTTACACATACATATTTACAAAAGAACTGTGGTAATTTAATGAAAAGGGTAAAACAATAAAGATGAAAAATAATTATTGAAATTGTTTAGAGATAAGGGGTCGTTAATTAATGACGTGAGGCTCGAAAGGGGAGATGGGGATCGACAAAAATCACGAAATATCACAAGGCACATCAATTTTCACGTGGGCAAAGCCGCGGGGTGTACCTAGTATTATAATAATTATCTATCTAGTAATAACAACTCAGTTAGGTCTAGTTTCCTATTTCAATATTATTTTACTATGTTCCTTTAGGTACCCAATTAAATAGGCAGAATTTAAACAAAGTGTCGCATCTATGACGGTGACATCGCATCTTTGGCTCATTAGCCAACCCCCACCAAAAATTAGACATTAAATACACGATCAAATCTGTAAAACTTCTCGTGGTGGACAGTTATCTTTCTCTATTATTACTGTAGTCTCACACAGACAATGTTCTGCCTCGGGCGGGGGTGCAGTGGCGGCGGCGGCCTCGGTGGGCGGATGGTGGCGGCGGGCCTTAGAGCAGTAGTCTTCAGCGATGTCCTGCAGCGTGCGGCCGCGCGTCTCGGGCAGCACGCCCCACAGTGCCACCAGCGCCAGAGCCGAGCCAGCTGCCAGCAGTGCCAGCATGCCCTGTAAGCCCCACGTCTCCATCGCCAGCGGCATCAGCTTCAGCGTCAGCGTCATCAATACGCAGACCGCGAACCCGGAGAGTGCAGCACCCGCCGCACGGTGCTCTAATGGAAATAGCTCACCCACCAGTGCAGGCGGCACCGGCGCACAGCCCAGGTTGGCCAGCACACAGTACAGCGCCAGCAGAGCACCCGCCTCCCAGCCCACCGCCCCCCACTGCAGCAGTGCACAGGCCCCCGCTAGCACGGCCACCGCGCCCCCGCCCGTCGAGAATAGCAACGCGCGCAGAGGCAGCGCGCGTACCAGCCACGCAGAGCTCAGTGCGCTGGCGGCTATTAGCATGTCCCCCACCAGCACGTAACGTTGCGTGCGCGCCGCGTCTGCGTCGTCGGTCAGCGCTTGCACGATCGGCACCGCGTACGCGGGGAACGCATGCCGTCCGCTCGATTCCAGCAGCACGGCCGCTAACAGCGAGATCAGCGCTGGCTGCAGGAAGTTCCTCATCGTGAACTTCTTCAATAAGGGAGCGAGCATCCGCGTGAGTGAACGACGGGCAGGACGGGCAAAGCCATCGTCGGCGCGCTTCTGCGCTGCAATGAGGCCGTCAAGCTCGGCGGTGGCATCGGCGGTGCAGCCCCGCAGGCGGTAAAACACACACTCGCAGTCGGTGAAGTGGCTTTGCTGCACTAGCCAGGCTGGGCTCTCGGGCCACGTGCAGGCGATGAGCATCGCCAGCGCGTAGGGCGTCACGCACAGCAGTGCCAATGTCCGCCACGGAAGCGCCGCCAGTGCATGCACCAGCAGGCTACCCAGGTAGACGGTGCTCGTCTTCAAGTTGAGAAACATGCCACGATGGGACGGGCTGCAGTACTCTCCGATGACGATGGCCCCGACGGTGCAGGCGCCACCGGCCGTGCAGCCTATCAACAAACGCGCTGCCAGTAGGCCGGGCACGTCGCGCGCCACCGCCAGCAGCATCGTGCCTGCCAGTCCGGGCGATAGCACAAAGCAAAAGGCGGGACGGCGCCCCCAGCGTTCCATGGTGCTCCAGCTCAGCAGGTTGCCCAGCACATTGCCTATTCCCAGCACCGCCACTGCAACAGACGCTCTGTCAGCCATGGCATGCTCCCGCTCCCCGCTCCCTGCCTTGTTATCACTAGTACTCACCGATGGAGGAGGCTTGGTCGGCTCGTACGGGCACTGCGGCGTCGGGCCGCTGCAGCATGGTCAGCAGGCTGGACGTGAAGCCCAGCACCATGCCATTCCCCAGCATGGCTGCCAATACCGCCGACACCACGCCCCACTGCAACATAACGCATCTCAAGTACAGGCTCGTTCGACTCGAAGCTCGCAGCTTTTGGAGACCAGTACAGACCTGCCTCATGAGCGGAGACACCATGCTCGCCACACGGTACGACGGTGAAGTGACGGTGCTGTGGCAATGAAGGTGTCAGTGGGAAGACCGCGTTCTGATGAGTAGCAGACAGGAGAAGGCAAAACGCGCGATTTTTTGGTACATGCATGAAACAATAATTTTAAATGTTAGTGTTAAACGGGGAGCAAAATTAAAATTTGCCTGGTGTGTCCCACTGCTGGGCAAAGGCCTAGGCAAAGGCCTAGGCCAATACAAATGACTTCTAATTATTTATTTAATTTTATTGTAATAATTTTACAAAGCTGTTTACAATCAGATTTATACAATAATATTGTAGACCTAGATTTAAATATAACAAGATTAGAAAAGTGTTGCAAACATAGCCAAACAACTTCCCCAAAATATAATTAAATGTTACTGCGTAATATTTTAACTTAATATAATAGAAAATACATTTACTTATATCGTTATATATTATATAGTACCTGGATGACCGAGCTTTGCTCGCTATTTTTTTTTTGTATGAGCTGGAGTATCTTTTATGTTGTTGTATCGTTAGAGCAGTTAGTAACTACCAATAAAAGAAATAGTATTATTATTCGCCAATAGATGTCAAGAAGAATTTTTCAGTTTATGTCATGGCTGGAGGGAGTCTATGGCCTTGTCTATGGATTCATCTATCTTAGCCGACAACATGCAGTAAATTAAAAAAAAGCTGTCATAATGATAAATGAAGGCTTTGTAGCGTCGAAATATTGTCTATGAGAGTGCCCTATCAATAAAGTTGATTATTGAAAACACTAATAAAACGAAATTTTCTTAAAATGAATCCTAGCTAGATCGATTTATCGCCCCCGAAACTCCCTGTATACTAAATTTCAAGAACATCGTTGGAGCCGTTTCCGTGAATCAGATATTATATATATATATATATCGGTCGGATACCTTTAGTCCACGTTCGTAGCTGATCTTTGATAACCAGCTGCGAACATGGAATTTTTTTCTTGCTTGATATCCAGTTACGGAAAGGCATGTTCTTGCCGTTTTCGTAGCCATGTTTCGTAGCCAGCGACGAAAGTGTTTGTTTTATCTCTGTTCATAACTGGTTATTAATTAATAATATTTTATCCACTTTCGTAGCCGAGTTTCATAACCTGGAAATATAAGACTCTGGTCTAGGTGTAAGACGCTGGTTCTTAAACCCTTTTGTTATTCGAGTAATAAATCTAAGAAGACGGAAGCCTCTGTTAGTTATATAATCGTAGTGATCTCTAAAAGTCAATTTATCATCAAAAATTATTCCCAGATCTTTTGCAACAGAGTTGCGAGACAGGATACTGCCAGATATTAAGTAACCAAATAGTTTTTTCTGTATTTTTTTGCAGAGAACGATGTTATAAAACATTTCTCAATATTGAGGTACATGCAATTAACAGAGCACCACTTAACTATGTTGTTTAAATCATTCTGCACATCTAAGCAGTCATCTTAAGACTCCATTTTTCTATAGACTTTTAAATCATCAGCATATAATAATGACGGACAATGAAATCGCTCCGCCAGATCGTTAACAAATATGATGAATAATAGTGGTCCCAAGTGTGAACTTTGCGATACACCCAAGGGGATACGCACTGGAGCACGTTACGAACTTTAATCGTAACCAACTGGCATCTGTTGTTCAGATAAGAATTAATCCAACGCAAGAGACTACTGTGGATCCCGTAATGCGAAAGCTTTGCATATAGAATGTTGTGATTTACTTTATCGAAAGCTTTGCGGAAATCTGTGTAAACCAAATCTACTTGACCCTGAGTAGCAAAAGCCGGGCACAAATAGCTTTTGTAAACTAGCCAACAAGTTACTGACTATTGATCTACCCCTGACGAAACCATGTTGACTCGATGAGATAAAAGGTTTAAAGTGAGAGTAAATTCAATCGTATACTATGGATTCAAATATTTTACCAAAACAAGATAGGATACTTATCGGTCTATAGTTTTCACTCAGTGACTTGTTTCCTAATTTGAAGATTGGGGCCGTCTATTATGTAAACCGTCTTGTAATGTAAGCCGTCTTCCACTCAGTGGGAAATATTTCCGCGCATAGAGACTTATTGAAGATGATTATCAGTGGTATACACAGGTCCTTTCCGCAAAATTTAACAAAAGACGGAGGTATCCCTTCTGGACTAGTGCCTTTGTTATGGGATAACTTCTTTTTAGACAAAACCTCAAATTGTGTAGTACTAACAACCGCCAACACCGAAACATCATCGTGCAGCTGTTGTGGAGCCTGAAGGGAGGTGTACCTAACGTCATGGTCCTCGTATACCGATGCAAGAACTAGCAAATAATTCGCACACTTCACTACTACTTTGGGCCATATTACCGATGTGAAACATGACTTGAAGTATAGTGACGCACGCGAAGGAATGAGCATGTGTCGTAATTTCTTGAGTCATTATACTTTTTGAAGCGTTTGCGAAACTTAGATTCTTCATTGAGGCATTTTTTTACACTCTTGCTATTCCAACTTGGTTGTTTACTAGAGCTTCTGATAACCATTGGGGTGTTTTGTTTAATGATATTGTTTAAGATATCGTACAATTTCTCCAGGCAGATGTCAACTTCAGGGTATGCCAGAGCTTCAGACCTGTTTACTAGGGTTAATTCTTTCTTCATAGTTTTAAGATTAGCTTTGTTAAAATTGATAGTGATAGTGTAGACTATGATCTAACGGACACAAGGGTTGGGCTACAGACACGTCTAAATTGACCATGTTTGACAAAACTAGATCTAGAAACCGGTTATTGTTATTGGAAATTCCGTTATATTGAGACAAGTTAAATGAAGATATCGTTTTTAGTACTAATTTACCTTTATTATCTGTGGGGTTGTTTGGTATCAAAGGACCAGGGTTATTAGGGTGTGTCCATGTAACTTTTGGCGTGTTAAAATCACCTAGAATTAGAAACATTTCGTCCAACTGAGCATCACAAATAATCTTTTGTAAGTTATAGTAATAATCCTCTAATAAGCCTAGAGATATATTAATAGGTAAATGTGCATGTTAGGCTTATTTTTATCACTAGGCATGACAGTTATCCATTAGTCTTCGGCGTCGCTTTCCCAGCGTGATTGACGGATTGTTGTTAGACTTTTCTTGGCGGCAATGAATACACCACCTCCATTAATTTTAAGCGATTTAGAACTTTGTCTATCTCTACGGTAAACTGAGTATCGTGTATCAAACAGTTCAAAAAATTATCAAACACGCTGTCGTTAAGGTTAGTCTTTGTGAGACAGATGATGTCTTAGTCACTAGACAGGGAATTAACAAACAAATATTTTTTCTTAGACCTTATGCAATTAATATTCTGATAGAGGACCTTAACCATAGTGAAACGCTAAAGAAGAAACCAAGTATAGGCTTGCAGAATATAAGACGGGTGGCTATGTAATTTTTGTATTTTTTTTTGTATTTATTTATTTCCACCGTAGGTCCACATGTTACACTTGATGTCGTTAATTATTAATATTCACACAAACTTTTCACATAGGAAACACCATAAGGGATTGTACAAAGAAAAACAGACAAACATGACACTTCATGCTTGAAATTTACCAAATAACAAATTGTTTGCTTTAAGAGGTCAAAAATCAAAAAGGAATAATGATTCAAAATAAAATAAATAATTATTAAATGGTATGTCAAAGTGCTGCTGTACAGGGGCGTTGTCAAACTAAACATAATGTATAATAATTTTACATAATCAAAGAAAATAATAAAGTGTCAGTAAAAATCTAAAAAAAATTAATTTAGTTTCATAATTATGTCAATACTAAAATAAAGCTGCTGTATATGGGTTTTGCTGCCATACTGCGTAAAAAGAGCGCATCTCTGATGAGCAGACTGCGTGGCAGCCCCAACACCATCCTAAAGACAATAGCAGGAAGGATCAACTCTCCCACATGGCATTGTTTCGTGCGGAGGGTAACCTAATAAAGATTAGTTCCTTAGATATACTTATAAGTAAACCTACCCAAGTGTGATCGCCCGAATTGGATGAATCTTGGAATGCGAGTAGAACATTGTAAAATATTAGACACGTGTTTTTTTAGCGTTCCTAACTCACTTTTAAGGCAAAACTACCCCTGCAAAACCGCATTTGGAATTTATTATACATATATATATCTTTTTTTGGTTTCTTGTAATAAATCGCTTTAAGCGATAAGGCCGCCTATTCATTTACCTTTTTGCCAAACTGTTTAGTTTTAAGTTTTTCTTAAAGCATTATCTATCTATCTAATTTAGATGCTTATTTTTCTTAAAATTGTTTGATTTCACACCACAAGCTGGCTAATCCACCTATGCCTTATCTCAACTAACCTCTAAAAACTACCTCTACTCCACCACAAGTATGCAACACTCCTAACCTTGGGAACAGTAAGTTTAATAGCTTATTTTTCATTAAATAGTCTTATATCCTTAACAAGCGAGTTAACCTACCTATCCTCAAGTAACCAACCACCCACCCAATCCCTAATCCACCTAACCCCTAAAAATCACCTCTACCAAACCACAATCATGCTTACTCACCTAACCCTGGGAACCGCGAGTTCAGTGTCTAATTTTTTATTAAAATAATTTATTCCACACTTCAAGTAGGCTAAACCACCACAAAACATTCACCCTCTAACCCACCTTGGTTAGAGGGTGGGTGGTTTAGCCTAAATACCACCAGTACCAAACCACAAGCAGGTTAACCCATCTAACCCTTCGAACCTGGTGGTTTTGTAGGGGTAGTGTTTATCCTTAAAAGTGAGTTAAGGCCGCTAAAAAAATACGCGTCTATATTTTTCAATGTTCTACTTGTATCGTATAAGATTCATCCAATTCGAACGGTCACACTTGGGTAGGTTTACTTGTTAGTATAAGTTAACTGTAATAACATTTTGTAAGTACAATACTAACAAACCTTGGATCAATAGTATTGTGAGATTTTTATTTATTTTATCAGATCATAATATCATTAATTATATTCGAAAATGGTGTAGATACTGTGTGATACCGACAACGACAAGTCTGCCCATACCTAACGTCAACTGCAAATTATCAGCTAGGTACCGAAAAAAATACTTCGAATGTCAATGATCATGGTATAAGAAAACATCATGGTCAATGATATTTTCAACGGATACTTTTAGTAAATGTATGTATTTGTTTACCTTTTCGCTAATGGACACGAGGGAGTGGACTCTTCTGCATCAGCCGTGGAGCACGATCAGCGCTGCTGGTTGCCGACTGATAACTACGAGTAGGTGTTATTCGTTCTAATAATACCTTATGAGCGAGTTTCAAATTTATTTTATTCATAAATACACTTCCACAGATACGTCATTTACGTTGCATTCAAAACAAGAAATGAGTAAAAACTAGTTTAGACTAAACATTATAAAACTGATGTGCAACTGTGTTCAGTCACCCTTAAAATCTGGTCATAAATGGATAGTACGCATAATGTGCGTTATGTTATTTTAAATACACGGAGCATTATCGGAGTACATTAAAACTTAGTAGCCGGTAGCTTGTAAAAGGGCCTAAAATCTTAATTAAAATAATTTATCCGAACTGAAATAGATATTAAAGTTCAAATTAAATTTAGTGTAGTTTACTGCGACTGACTGCATCCTAGATATACGATATTTTTATCATCTAACAGACAAACAAAATTAGTAACGAATGATTTCGGGCGTTAACTCTATCAGTATGGGATAGTGTGTTAATAAAGATAGTGTTAGTGTTAGAGTTATATTTTTTTAATATTAAATAATTATATAAAATAATAAAGATTGTTATATTTAAAAGTATTCAAATTTTAGAACATAAAAATTTATATATATGTTATAACAAAATTAATAACATAAAAACCAATTAAAAATTCTATTAGAACCATTTTCGACTTCGAAAGGCTAGTTATGTATATAATTAACAATCAATATTTATTACACATAACATCAAAGCTGAATTTTAATTTACATAAGCTGTTTGTTCAAATGGCTGCGCAGAAAATGTAAATTGCTTGATCAATTGTCAACAGATAGGTATTATCTACGAAAGTACTATCTAAGTACTTTCCTATGTTAATTCGAAGTATTTATTATTCATTGTTTAAAGGATTATTGTGTTAAATATTTTTTAGATTGTCTTATTTCAACACGAATGTAACGCTCTAGTGACAACCAGAGATGTATATTATTTATTTATTATATGGGTATCATTTAAATGAACAGCATATTAAAGAAGTTTTGGTCAGCCGACAAACCGACTTTGCTAGCAGAAAAATTGAATTGAGCTGCAGTGGTTGGCCAAAATGATTAAATTGGTCAGCAAGTAATGCGACATTGAAACGTCTTTTAAATATGTCTGCAACAATATATTATGAAAGCAGCAGCAAATCGTGAATCGCAGTTTATAAAATTTGGCACGTTATAAAATTCATTTTGATTTGCTAGGTTGAATATAGGTACCTACCTGCCTGCCTATAATGATAGGGATCCTATAAATAAATAAAAAAAAAACATTTATTTTCTCTCACAAAGGTTATACAGAAAGTTTTGTTACATGACATATTATATTATTTACTCTAATATTAACCTGCTTTGTGAGAGACTGGTGCCTGAAAAGGGTATAAAAACCTGTATTGCAGGTCACCAGCACTCTCGCTTTACTATAATCTTCTCACACGTGGGTAGTGCGACACTGACTCCATCAAATTGATTGACATTTATTGTGTGTGTTTCCGTGTGTCTATGTGTGGTTTAATTTAATGAGAATTTAATAATATAGAGTAGTGAACACTGAACACTGACGGTTAAAAGTTTGTGAAATGTGAAGAAGTTTGGATTGAGAATAACGTCAAAACTTCTGAACAGATCAGAGCTGAAACTTTGCCTATTATTTCTTTATGTGGTACACATCTATACAATATAACACAATATAAGTAAGACTACTTCTTACCTTGGTAAGACACGTGAAAACCACAGTCAACAGCTGGTGAATAACAGTAGGATTATGGATTGTACGCATAATGTACGTTATTAAAATAATTTATCTGATATAAAATAGATGTTAAAGTTCAAATTAGGTTTTTATGTATGTAGTGTACTGCGATTACATCCCAGATACACGATATTTTTACCCACGACGCCCCCAGTCCCCTTGAACCCCTCTCCCACCAACTCATCTGATATGGGTATCGTTTTCGACTAACTCGAACTCGCAAATTACGAAAAAGATGTCCATTTCTAAATCCAAGATGGCTGACATTTTTTTATCGCAGTTTTCACTCTTGGATATCTATTTCAACTTAATCAAAGACGTAGGTTACGAAAAGGGGAACTAAATAAAAAAACAAACAGTCTACACAGCCGCCGCGAGCTGCTTGCAAAATATCTCCACCGTTGCTATGCGTACCTACATACTCTATCGAAAAGTCATACGCTGATAAGATCAACGCCCAGCGCTGCATACGGCTAGCGGCCATGGTAGGTATACCCTTTTGGGAACCAAATATACTAACGAGCGGCTTATGATCCGTCTTTAATTTGAATTTCCTACCAATAAGATATTTGTGAAACTTTTTGACACAATACACTATCGCGAGCGCCTCGCGGTGGATCTGTGCATAGCCTTGTTAAGTTTCCTGGAAACGTACGCGACCGCGCGCTCCTCCCCGCCGCCGCCACCGCGGGATATCTGCGACAGCATGCCGCCGACGCCGAGCGCGCTCGCATCGCACGTCAACACGAGCTCGCAGGCCGGGTCGTAGTGCGCCAGCACGCGCCGCCCCATCAGCATCTGCTTCACGCGCTCGAACGCCTGCAGGTGGCGCGCGCCCCATTGCCACCGACTGCCGCGATGCAGTAACTCGTGCAGCGGATGGAGTATACCGCTGAGTTTAGGTACGAACCTGGCGTAAAAGTTAACCATGCCTAGAAAGGATCGTAGCTCAGAGATTTCCGTTGGATTCGGCATATCTTTGATAGCGCGTAGCTTCTCCAGATCCGGCCGGATGCCGTTCTTATCTACGATGTAACCTAGATATTTGACCTCTTTCGCAAGGAATGAACATTTTTCTAATTCTACTTTCATGCCCGCCGATTCTAACTTACTTAACAGCGACTCTAACGCCTTTAAATGCGAGGCCCTGTCCTTATGAGTTAATATTATATCGTCAGCAAAACACTGAAAGTTAGGAATGTTTCCTACTAAATTACTGACGATACGCTGGAAAATTCCACGGCTAGACGACAGGCCGTACACTAGGCGATTATATTTGAATAAACCACGGTGGGTATTTATAACGCAGTATTTTTTCGAATCCTCAGATAGGCATATTTGATTGTAGGCTTGCGATAGATCAATTTTTGTAAATTCCTCCGCACCTGCTAAGTTCGAGAGCAAGTCATCGACCTTCGGCAGCAGATACCTATCGACCAACAGAGCCGGGTTAAGGGGTTACCTTGAAATCTGCACACAGACGGAGTCCACCATCGTTTTACCAACACTAGCGGCGTCGCCCAATCCGAACAGTCAACGGGTTCGATGATCCCGTCGCGCAGCATCGCGTCGAGCTCGGCGTCGACGCGCTCGCGCAGCGCGTAGGGCACCGGCCGCGCGCGGTGAAACACGGCCGCTGCGCCCTCGCGCACCCGAAGCGTCGCACATCCTCTCGTATATCGACCCAGACCGCCGCTCCATACTGTCTTATGTCTGTCGAGCATTTCACGAATATAATCAGTAACAGGTTCCATTTTAAAATTATTGTTTATTTTAGTGCTCCGGAGGACAGGTATTTGTATGCCAAGCTCTGCAAGCCACTGTCTACCTATCAGTGTAGTCACAGCCGTATCTATTACAAATATTTCTAGGTTCTTCTCACAGTCTTTGTACCTAACTTTGCTAATGCACGAGCCTGGCGAACCCGTATCCACCTCCATGGTAAGTACTCGTCCATTCAAAGTCACGTCTAGACTCACCGGCTTGTAGTCACCCAACGTCAACTGGAAAAGCGGCTCTTCTACGTCGCCATCGTCCGAGGACGACTCGCTGGCCCCTGCTGGCCGCACGTAGTGTGCGCCGGCCTCGCGCTGGCCGCCTCCTCGCTTGTCGTACCTCTTTCCGCCGCTGGGCTTGGCCGACGTGTCCTTGTACGGGCAAACCCTCTTTAGGTGACCCTTATTCCGGCAACTGCTGCACACAAAGTTTTTGTATCGGAGTCCACGGCCGCCGCGTCCCGTTCCGCAGCGTCCAAAGACGTAGCCAGAGTTAGCACCTTGGCGTATGTTAGGTTATGTTCCGAAAATAACCTTTGTCTGATAAGGTCACTGCTCACTCCACACACAAACTGGTCCCGCAAATTATCCGTCAACGTTTCTTTGAATTCGCAATCTTTAGAAAGTTTCTTGGGAGCCGCGATGTAATTCATTATATTTTCGCCGGTTTCTTGGCGCCTTTGACGAAAACGATAACGTTCCGCCATGACAGATGGTTTCGGTTGTAAATGTTCACGAACAATGGTCACGAATTCATCGTAGGTCAAGTCCGTAGGCTTCTTTGGATTGCACAAATTCACCATTAATTCGTACACACTGTCGCCAACTAGCGATATTAGAGTAGGCAACTTCAATTCATCTTTGATCGCGTTGGCACGTAAGTACATTTCGACACGCCCGCAGTACAAGGTCCAATTACCGCACTCAGTATCAAATTCCTTAATTTTGCCGACCGCCATCGTTCAAACGTTATCACACAGTCCTGGGTCCCAAAACACGCAATATTTATTGTTTACACTCGTCGCCAAATGGGATATACGGGATAATTCGGTTTAATTCGGATTAGGGGACACAATAGAAACTCCATGTAGCTCTTGAGTAGACCGAATGATTTATTATTTTTATGCAGGTACCTACAACATTGCATTAAGACCTACCCTCATTATTATTAGAACACTTTTGAGGTACGGAACCCTAAAAATAAACCAACTGCAGGTTTAGTCGTTGTAGTCAAAATACGAAATGACTCCAAGCTAGTTAAGACTAAACATTCATAAACTGCTGTGCAAAACTATTCGGCTACCTGTAAATTTACACACGTAATAACACTAGAAATACAGAAGAACAATCAGTTTGTAAAACAAATTATAAGATTTTTAGAACGTTTTCGAAGTATGTGGAGTTAGTCTAATATCTATTGTTTGTATAGAATCCCAGACGTCAAAAATTTCGACGACTTTATGACAAGGTTAAAAAAACTATTGGAACACTTTTTTGACAAAACTTGCATTATTTTTGGAGACTTTAACGTAAATTTCATTAGAGAAGGTAAATATAAAGATGAATTAATTACTCTTATAAGGTGCTATAACTTTAGGTACCTAATAAATACGAATACTTTTTGGATGAATGAAGTAGAGTCATGCATTGACAATATTATAACTAATATTCCAGAAACCAATGTTGAATACTCAGAAGTAGATCAAAATGGACTTGGTGATGGTTACGGGGATCTTCTTTGTAGACTTAAACTTGTTAGCAAACATAAAGTTAATATATTAGAGCCATACATTGTAAAACGCAGGAATTTCACTGAACGCAACTCATCAGTGTTTAGGAAGAGTCTGCTAGAAAGCGATCTTGGTGAATGCAGTGTGAACAAATTCATTGACTCTTTCAAAGGCATATTTCAACAATCGTTTCTGAAAAAACATATTCGAATCAAGGCAAATAGAACTAACAGAATAAATTGGACATCTAAGGGAATCAGAATCTCTAGTAGGATGAAGAGATTCCTAAATAAATTAAATAAAACAACTAGTCATGAGTCGCTGAGAGCATATAGAATTAAATATCTAAGACAATACAAAAAGATTTTGGCGACCTCAAAAAAGCTAGCCGTAAGAAGGGAAATTGAAAGAGCAAAAAATAAATCTAAATGCATATGGAATGTTGTTAATAGACACAGAAACAAAAATGACAAAAAATCTACTGACAAACTAAAATTTAAAATAAACGACGAAATAGTTACTGACGCTCAAAAAATTGCTGACATTTTTTCTGATCAATACAATATCAAACAAGAGAAGACTAATGATAATGATGATAATAATTTAGCTCTTACATACTTAAATAATCATACTATTAGGGTAAGCAATGACATGGAATTTGATTTAACTAACAAAAATTAAATTAGAATTATTGTCCAAAGAATGAAGAATAAACTATCCTATGGTCACGAAATCCCAATATCTGTAATTAAGAATAATATTGATTTATTAGCTGAGCCACTGTCAATTTTTTTAAATAACTGCCTAGCTCTAACCCTATTCCCCAATCAACTCAAAATAGCCCGCGTAATTCTTGTACATAAAAAGGGGACAAATAATGATCCCAAAAACTACAAGGCCATCTCTCTACTGCCCGTCATATCCAAAATTTACGAAAAATTAATTAGATCTTAACGTCAATAAGATCTTGAACGAACGCCAGTTTGGATATCAAGTAAATTAGGAACTGTGGATGCTATTGATGCTTTGGTATACGACGTGGTGACCAATCTAAATAAGAAAATGAAAATAGCCGGCCTATTGTTGGATCTCTCGTCTGCCTTCGATATTTTATTTATTTATTTATTGATATGCAAAACAGAAAACAATCGTATCATCAATATTAAATAGCAAAAATATAACTAAGGTTCATAGACTAGATTGTGATCCAAAACATGCATACACAACATGATTATATAATAGAGCAGTAAATGCATAAAATTTAGAACTTTACAATTAGGTTAAAATTCAAATACAGTAGTGTGATTAAAATGATACAATAATAAAATACCTACCTAAAAATAAATCTAAATAAATGAAGATATTACATGAGTATGTTAAAATATAAGTAATCAAATTTAAAATTGAAAAAACAAAATACATAAAATGGCCAAAATTACCTACCTACATTCTAAATATAGAATCAATTCGAACTTTGAGCGCACTCTGTAGCAAGAGTGGCCAAAACTGATTTCTTAAATTTTATCAGGCTACTCACAAATATGTCAATGTTTTGATCGATAACAATAAATCATTAAACAAGCGACACATTCTTAAAAACCGGATTGTAATATGAAGTATTATTTGAGTAAACGTGCAGGGTGAAAGTATTAAGAAATGGTTTTCTTGACCTTGGTTTGATATTAATGATAATTTGCGAAAGCAAATTAGGACAATCAATATGAGATTGGATTATTCTATAGAGATTTATTAGGTCATGTAATTTACGACGATATTCCAAAGACATCAAATTAAATCTTTCAAGCTTTATGTTATAGCTTGGTATACTTCTTTTGGTCATGCCACACCTATAGCACAGGATCTTCATATATATATTTTTTTATATATAATATTAAGGTCCGCATGTAATTATTTATAAAAAAAATCAAATACGATTTTATTATTGTGAATGAATAAATATTATGAATTATGATTAATAAATAAATAATGCTGGACAAATCGTAGAGCATCATTATTAATAATACGAGGTAATTAGCCTGCAATATTACTATATGTTTATTATATCATGCATGTTATGTTAAGCAAAGATCTTATTCTGAAATATGTAGCTGTAAGTTTTCTTAAAATTCGTAAAATAAAGTAATATTTCGTGGTAACAGGGATATTGGATATGATTTGACAATTACCCAGGTTTAAATACCGTGCAATTTGCTAACTGTTTTCTCATACCATGATCTGATTGATTATGGTATAAGAAAACAGGTATACTCTTCCGAGACACGATGGTCACGTGGTCGTCTCCATTTTACGTCACCATCGTCATCGGCGAATTAGTCAAACAAAACAAATAACGACTGATATGATTTTAACATGGACATAATGGGACATAATGTATATAATTCACAATCAATTTTACTATCATACACTCGAAAACATCCAAGAGGAATAGATAGATAGATAGATAGAAAACTCTTTATTGTACCACACAACACAAAATACATAGAGAAGGAAAAGTTGACAACAATGAAGTACAAAGGGCGGCCTTATCGCTTTGAGCGATCTCTTCCAGGCAACCTTGGGATGGACTGGACATAAAAGAACAATAAAGATGGTGGCGTTAAGAGTTACTTATAAGAAATAAAAAACAATAACAGTTACACCTACACATGTACTATAATACCTACTTATCATAAACTTACATAAACATAAAAATAAGGTTATTCTAATTGTTACACGGATAATAAATAATGTTGATGAAGCAGTTTTTTAAGGATAGGGAGAGATTTTGCACGTCTGATATCCAGGTGAAGAGCATTCCATAGACGGATAACTTGTACATTGAAGGATTTTTCATAGAAAGTAGTATAGTGAGAAGGAACTTCTAAGTCGAGGGTTTTAGAGGAACGCAAAGATAGAGAGTGAGAGTCGGAGAGGAATTTTAAGCGCTCCTTGAGATAAGATGGGCTGGGAGGAAAGAACAAGATACTGTATAAGAGAGATAGTATGTGAGTATTCCTGCGAAGTCGGATGGGTAACCATTTGGGTTTAGCGCGATACTCGGAAACGTGGTCATATTTGCGAAGGCCAAATATGAACCTGATGCTGAAATTCTGAAGGTGCTCAAGCTTATTTAGTTGATCTTCAGTGAGGTCCAGATAACAGGCGTCGACGTAGTCAAGGATGGGGAGCAAAAGAGACTGGGCGAGTGTTACCTTAGTGGAAGTTGGAAGGAAATTGCGCAGTCGCCGCAGTGAGCCGGCCGATGCGAACATTTTTCGGCTGAGCTCAGTCAATTGCGGACCCCAGGACAACTCATGGTCTACGATCAGACCCAAGTTTTTGACGGCTTTGCTTAAAGGAATTGTAACACCATCAAAGGAGATAGGAGGTAAGGTATTCGTGTCGATTTTAGCAGTCGTCCTTGAACTACCCACAACGATGACTTGAGTCTTCTTAGGGTTCACCAGAAGACCGTGCGCTTTGCTCCATACAAGGATGCGTGAGAGGTCATCATTTATTAACCTTATAGCTGATGTAAGATCATTGATTGGAGCTTGTTGATCTGGTAGATCTGGATCGTCAGCGTACAGGTGATAGGAACTAGACAAAGATTCTGATATGGAGTTTATGAAAATTGCGAAGAGAAGAGGAGAAAGTACGCCGCCCGGTGGAACACCAGCAGTGACATCACACCAAGACGAGAATTTATCGTCCAGACGGATGCGTTGCCGGCGACCAAACAGATAACTTGGAAACCAGTCAGTAACAATTGGAGATATGTTAAGAGAGCGAAGCACAGCAGTAAGAATGTCAAAGTCGACATTATTCAAGGCGTTGCTGAAGTCAAGCAATGACAACACAGTCACAAGCCCACTGTCCATGCCCCGGCGAATGTCATCCGTTATTTTAGAAAGGGCCGTCAAGGTGCTGTGACCGTGACGAAAACCAGATTGTAGAGGATTCAAGAGAGAGTTGCTAGAGAGAAATCGGCTGAGTTGATTGTGTACCAGACGCTCTAGTACCTTTGAGAGAAAAGGAAGAATAGAAATGGGCTGGAAATCGGAAAAGGAGGTGGGTCTAGATTTTTTAGGAAGAGGAATAATTTGGGCATTTTTCCAGGCGCTTGGGAAGGTGCTACTGGAAATAGAGTGGTTAAGGATGTGGACAAGGACATGAATAACATCGTCAAGAATGGGCAGCAGCATATTACGACTTATATTGTCATTGCCGACCGCATTTGATGTGATTGACAAGACGCTTCTCCTAACATCACAATCGGAGAACTGACTTAGAAAAAAGGGTGAAGTGACAGGGGTTGGTAACAGAGAAAGAGCCTGAAGAGTGTTAGATTTAAGTATCCCATCAAATTGGGAAGACAAGGAGAAATGTCGATTTAAAGAATCTACGTCTATATCTTTGGGAAGTGTGTCGTTACGTGATTTGCCAACCCCTAGTGTTTGAAGAAACTTCCAGACTTTGGAAGGGTCTTCGTTTTGGACAGAATTGTGGATATGACGGCGATGGGCATCCCTACACACTTTGTTACACAGATTTCGACGCTCAATGTATTTATTGACATTCGCTTCCGAAGGACAACACTTAGCCTTAAACTTGGCCACGTTCTTGCGATGGATAATCTCTTTTATCTGATTTGTGAGCCAAGGCGCTGGCAGATGCTTCAGTTTAATTTTCCTTAGCGGCGCATGTTTGTCGTATAGAATTGTTTATGTAAATGTAAATTGTTTAATAATAGTCAACAGGTAGGTATTATCTATACGAAAATACTATCAAAGTACTTTACTATGTTAATTCGAAGTATTGTTTGTCGTGTGGAGGATTTATTCGAAAGTTTATCTTCACGCTATGATGCATATGCATAATTATGTATCGTCATCATCATCAACCTATATTAGTCCACAGCTGGACATAGGCCTCCCCTAATGAGCGCCATAGCGCCCTGTTTTCAGCTTAACGCATCCAGCATCTGCCTGCAGTCTTCACAGATCGTCATCCCACCTGGCCGGAGGGCTTCCTACACTACGTTTGCCGAGTCGCGGTCTCCATTCAATAACACGTTTACCCCAGCGGTTGTCGGTTCTTCGCGAGATATGGCCGATATAATTATGTATATTGATTTATTATTTATTCCTACTACATTATATATTTTTTTTGTTACAACATTATATAGTTTTTGTTAATGTTCGTGCATGCATGTTGTGCCTAGCTGAATTCGGCCACAGCAGCTAGTCTCAACAAAGATACGTTCACAAGTACAATACTCGGCGAGCGCACAATCTCACCACCCTGCCTCGTACTCTCTCGAAGTCTGGGAAGTTAACGCGCATGATGGAACAGACGGTATACAACAGTCTTCCTAAAAATGTTACAGAGCCAACAAGCCTGACTTCTTTTAAGTACAAGCTGAAGCACTGGCTTATTAATAACAGCTTTTACAGCTACGACGAATTTTTACCCAACAAAAGTGACTAAATGTCTGTAGATATACCATCTATTGTACGTTTTGTTCTTTTTATTAACGAAATAAATTATAATTGAATATTGATAAGCCAGGTGTGCAAGACATATTATATTGCATAAATGTTCATGCAAACCCAGGTGCACTCTCAAGTGGGGTGGGTAATAGTAATTTGTGTATAATATGCTACGGTAAGTATAGATATTGTGTTCGGGTAAACCGACCACTCAGTACATGTATTATGGGTGATAATATAGATATAGGTATATGCGATACTGCTATAAGGAACCCTCGGTGCAAAAATCTGTATGTATTTTATGTCATCATCATCATCAGCCCATACACGTCCACAGCTGGACATAGGCCTCCCCTTACGACGCCACAAATAGCGGTCCTGAGCCGCCTCCATCCATCGATTCCCTACGGCCGCTACGATGTCGTCAGTCCATCGAGTGGATGGTCTCCCATGTATGGGGGATTTGCCATAATCACCACGCTTGGCAGGCGTACTGGTGATCGCAGTGTTGGTGTTGAAAAATACTCAGAAGGAAGCAGCTGCCCTTCCTCTGGTAGGTTCCCTCAGTCGGCTCTTACGACATCCACGGGTTGAGTTGGAGGGGTCGATATTCGTACGCCGCGGCTCCACCGACATAATCTATACTGAAGCCAAAAATTTATTTGTTTTCTATCATGTCTGTCTGTCTGTATCTTGGCCGCTTAGAACTCCGAAACTACTGAATGTATTGAAATGAAAATTGGCTGAATTTTAGTTAATACTACGAGGAAGGACATAAAATTAATTAATTAATTTTTTATCCCGAAATTCAGAAGAGTTTGGGAGAGGGGATGAAAACATACGCTATGTACGATGCTATCTATAGACAAACACATTTATTTAAAAAAAACAATACATTACTTCTATTCTTACAGGTATGCCCTAATACTTAATACATGCATACCCAAACATGGTAATCTTATAGTCAGCTAACACGATCAAATTTTAATCTGGTAAACTCTTCGAGTGGTAAGGTAAACAAGTCTCTTTCTCTACTTTATTACGAATTTCTGTTATTCAACACAAACAACGTTCCGCCTCGGGCAGGGGCGCAGTGTCGGCGGTGGCAGAGAGCGGGCAGCAACGGCGGGCCTTAGGTTGATAGTCCTCGGCGATGTCCTGCAGCGTGCGGCCACGCGTCTCGGGCAGCACACCCCACAGCGCGACTAGCGCGAGCGCCGAACCAGCCGCCAGCGCCGCGAGCGTGCCCTGCAAGTGCCAAGCTTGCATCGCCAGCGGCATCAGCTTCAGCATTAGCGTTAAGAAGAAACAGATCGCGAACCCAGAGAGCGCCGCGCCCACCGCGCGGTGCTCCAGCGGGAACAGCTCGCCCATCAGCGCCAGCGGCACTGGTGCCATGCCCAGGTTGGCCAGCACGCAATACAGTGCCAGCAGTGCACCCGCCCCCAAGCCTACACCCGGCCCCGCCGGGCCCCATTGCAGCAGCGCGCAGGCCGCCGTCAGCACGGCCACTGCACCCCCACCCGTCGAGAACAGCAGCACGCGCAGAGGCAACGCACGCACCAGCCACGCGGAGCTTAGTGCGCTGACGGCCATCAGCGCGTCCGCCGCCAATATGTAGCACTGCGTGCGTGCCGTGTCCGTGTCGCCGGTCAGTGCGCGAACGATCTGCGCTGCGTACGCGGGGAACGCGTGCCGCCCGCTTGATTCCAGCAGCAAAGCCGCTAGCAGCGAGATCACCGCCGGCTGCAGGAAGTTCCTCATCGTGAACTTCTTCAGAAAGTAAGTGAGCTCCTGCGCGAGGGAGCGGCGTACGGGGGGCGTGAAACTGGCCTCGAAACGCTTCTGCGCTGCTATGAGGCCTTCGAGCTCGGCGGAGGCTTCAGCGTCGCAACCCCGCAGATGGCGGAACGCGCACTCGCTCTCGGCGAAGCGGTGGCGCTGCGCAAGCCAGGCGGGGCTCTCGGGCCACGTGCAGGCGATGAGCATCGCCAGCGCGTAGGGCGCCGCGCACAGCACCGCCAGTAGCCGCCACGGTAGTGCCGCCAGCGCATGCACCAGTAGGCTGCCTACGTAGAGGGTGCTCGTCTTCAGGTTGAGGAACATACCACGATGAAGAGGGCTGCAGTACTCTCCGATGACGATAGCGCCGACGGTGCAGGAGGCACCGGCCGTGCACCCTACCATCAAGCGCGCTGCTAGCAGGCTGGTAACGTCGCGCGCCGCTGCCAGCAGCAGCATGCCCGCCAGGCCGGGTGCTAGCACGAGGAAGAAAGCTGGGCGGCGCCCCCAGCGCTCCATGGCACCCCAGCCCAGCAAGTAGCCCAGCAAGGTACCCATCCCTAGCGCCGCCACTGCAACAGACGCTTCGTTAGCCGTGCGAAGCCCTTACTACACCCCTGCCCTGCTGACACAGATACTCACCAATGGAAGAGGCCTGGTCGGCGCGCACGGGCAGTGCGGCCCCGGGGCGCTGCAGTGCGGTCAGCAGGCTAGACGTGAAGCCCAGTATCATGCCCTGCCCCAGCATGGCTGACAGCACCGCCGACACCACGCCCCACTGCAACAAAACGCATCTCAACTACAGGCTCCTTAGACTCGAGGCTCGCGGCTCGCGGAGATCCCCACCGACCTGCCTCACTAGCGGAGATATCATGCTTGCCAGACGACGCGGTGTGTTTAGCAACAACGGTGTAGCGATAGTGCTGCGGTGGTACAGCTGTCGTTGGAGAAGACTGCGACCCGACTGGCAGTAGGCAGATGTAGGCAACACTCACGAATTGTTGCTGAATGCATGAAACAATATAAGTAATGGTTAATATTGGAGTGTTAAACGGGGAGGAAATTACAATTAGCCTGGTGTGTCCCACTGCTGGGCAAAGGCCTTCCCTTGTCTCTCCAATCAAAATATTTTTTCTTGGAGAGACAAAATTAGTATTTTAGAGTTACTTTAAAATAATCCCTTGAAAAATATTCGGCTACATTACTTGCGGCAATTATTTGCGGCCGACGCGACGAGCGACGGTTCCAATGTTTTTTTTTTAGTTTTTTATTTATTATTATTATTTATCTTTGAATATAATTATAGCAAACTTAGAATTATATACAACCGTCAGTATCTCGAACTAGTCTGTGTACAACTGTATGAATATATTATTTTGCTACTCCAACTACAATGTATCATCATCATCATATCAGCCCATAGACGTCCACTACTGGACATAGGCCCCCGTACGACGAGGAATAGGAGATTTTAGCGTAATCACACAGATTGCCAAACGCGGCTCAACGGTGCGCGGTCGGCCTAATTTAGCGGAGCTAGATGGCCGTGCACGAATCTCTTAAACTTAGAGATTCGTGCACGGCCATACAGATCATAATATCATAAATTATTTTTTGAAAATGTAGGTTTTGTGTGATACCTACATTACCTATAAGTCCCCAGATACCTTACGTTAAATAAAAATTATCAGCCATCGAAAAAAAATACTGCGATGGAATATTCTTAATAGATACTTGTGGTATTGATGAAAAAGTATGTGCTTACCTATTTTGCAAATGGAAAAGATAAATTGTGCTCTTCTGCATCATCCAAGGAGCACGACTATCGCTGCTGATTACCGACTGTAAACTACTATTAGGTATTCGTTTTAATTGTACCTGAAGTTTGAGTTTTTAATT
Organism: Eupithecia insigniata; assembly: GCA_947859395.1. Classification (NCBI taxonomy): domain Eukaryota; kingdom Metazoa; phylum Arthropoda; class Insecta; order Lepidoptera; family Geometridae; genus Eupithecia; species Eupithecia insigniata. Next base: position 14,396,136 of record OX402002.1, read on the forward strand.
TATTTAATTCAAAATAAACGCCGTGTACGAGCCGGACTCGCGCACCCTGAGTTTTGTATAACACCTTGCTTATTGCCCAATTTTATGATTCTGGTTCGACGGAAAGTACCCGGGAAGTACGGGGTTTCGGTCCGAGGAGGGAATATTTATTTTTTATTTAACTTGTTACACTTACAGTAACTAACATTAACGTAAACTGTTTTCGGTTTTTTTTTACTTTAAGATCTTGTTTCTCGCTAAATTTCATAATCATGAACAACTGGGACAACGGGTTTTCAGTTTTTTCCCTTAACGTATGCTGTAAGATCTTGCTTCTTGCCAATTTCCATGATTCTAATAATGGAATTACCCCATAGGTTTTGTGTGACTGTGATTACATTAGAAATTTCAAAAAATTGGGATTAAACGGCTGTAACTTTTGTTTGCGTTGAGTTAGAAGTTTGATTTATATCTCGGCTTCAAAAAGTTAGAGAACTGGGTATTTGATGTTAATTTCAAATCGATACCTCTACGCGTTCCTGAGAAAATATGGTTGACAGACTGACAGACGGAAAACACAGTGATCATGAAGGTACGTATACCTATGCGCTGTATTATGGGTTCCGTTTTTTCGAGTTACGGAACCCTTAAAATAATCCAACAGCAGGTTTAGTCGTTATAGCTACAATACGAAATGAGTTTAAACTAGTTTAAACCAAAAGTTAATAAACTGCTATGCAAAACTATTCGGCCACCCGTAAATTTAGTCTTAAACTACGCATAATAAATAATAAATTCTAAACAATTAACAGAGCATCATCTAGCCTTAATAATTTAAACGGTATTTTTTTTTGTGACAGGATATGGGGACAGGATATGGTTTGACAATTATCCTTTATAGTATAAAGGATAATTGTCCAATATATAAAGTTTATACATCAGCATATTTGTTCATAAATTGTATTTTTTTTATTTCTGACTATTTCTTTTAATATGGTAAGTTTTTAGGCCTCTTTACAGCTTCTACAGCAATGAGGCTAAGTCCCTGATAAAGCTACCAGATTTTTTATTAGTTATCAAGCAGTCAAAAAATTTAGTCAAACAAAACTAATAACGACTGATTTGACTAACACTATGGTGCATAATGTATATAATTCACAATCAATTATCTTATCACACACAAAAACACCCAAGCAGAATTTTAATTATAAAGAAAATGTAAATTATTTAATACATTTTCCACAGTATTATCTCTAGGAAAATACCATCTAAGTACCTTCCTATGTTAATTTGAAGTATTGTTCGTCGTGAGTTTTTTTTTCGCATGTCTGCTTATCTCCACATAAACATAAAAAAATAAAAGTTGCCTGGAAGAAATGTAAAATCTCTCAGTAAGGTTATTTTTCTGGAGTACAATAAAAAAAATTCATCATCATCATCATCATCAGCCCATACACGTCCACTGCTGGACATAGGCCTCCCCCGTACACAAATAGCGGTCCTGAGCCGCCTCCATCCATCCCTGCGACCGCTACGATGTCGTCGGTCCATCGAGTGGATGGTCTCCCATGTAGGGGGGGATTTGCCATAATCACCACGCTTGGCAGGCGGATTGGTGATCGCAGTGTTGGTGTTTAAAAATACTCAGAAGGAAGCTGCTGCCCTTCCTCTGGTAGGTTCCCTTAGTCGGCTTTTACGACATCCACGGGTTGAGTTTGAGGGGTCGATATCCGTACGCCGCGACCCCACGGCGCTTAAAAAAAATTGCATTGTATTCTATTAACATGATGTACTTACGTACCTAACTCTCTAGTGACGACCTAGTCTGATGCATATAATGATTTTTATTGATTATTATTTGTTACTACTCTATTATATTTTATTTTTCCTTACCACATTATATATTTTGTTTACTGTTGATAATAAATGAAGGCGAAATATGAACCTATTTCTGAAATTTTGGAGGCGCTCATGCTTGTTTAATTGATCTTAGTGATGTCCGGATAGTAAGCGGCGGCGTAATCAAGAATGGGAAATAGAAGGAAGCATTTGCATTGGAGTCAAGACCCTAGATCCGTGGGGTACCGAGGCTCTCCGGGTTTTCAAAAAATTATCTGAGCACCTGGTCGAAGCGACGCGTGACCCGAGAGCTGGTGAGTATCTGACGCAGCGCATTAGCATTGCCATACAGCGAGGCAATGCAGCCAGCGTCTCGGGGACGCTTCCGACTGGTATTGATATGGACCAGTTGAGCTATCTGTAGATTGTTTGCAACAGTCTGCAGTTAGCTCAATTGTTTCAATTGTAAGTACTAGTTTAATTTGTTTATATTATTTGATTGTTATTTTCTTTGTCAATAAATTATATACTACTTTTAAATACAGGAATTGGACATCAGCGGACAATTCTTTTGTTGGATACAGGAAGGTAAGGAACCATTTTTTTATGATATCGACCGACAGACTCATGTATAAACATCTTCCTAACACTCAGGACACCGGAAATTTGGTAAACCTCTGTTGCAGAATGTTTAAAAGAAGAACTTTGAGAATGGAACGCGGTGCACGCTCTGCTGTGATAAGATGCGTTTTCGCTGCTCCCCCCTATGTAAAAGTAATAAAAGGAACAAGCAAAAAATATTTGTTACAACAAAATACATAGATATTTACATTAGGTGCACATTCGAAACTATTATTAAAACAAGTTATGTAATTCAGAAAAATATGAGAAAAGCAACTAAATAAGTATGTAATTTGCAGACAGCTATTATTACCTATTATTGTATTTGTCTATCGATTTTTTCACTAGGCTAAGCCTGTATCTAAAAAATCATGAGATAATATAAAATATTCGATCAGCTAGCTACGGAAAATTTACTGTGAAATTGACAAAATTAACAAATGAGAACAATCAGGTGAAATATATAAAACTTTAAAATTAATATTAGAGTTCCTACATATATAGGTATATGAAATTTCAGGTAAATAGTCTAATTATTTAGCGATTTGTAAAATTTCTTCAGTTTTATGATAATTTAATGTGGTAAGCCAATTTTTCATTATATGTTTAGCCTCAGTTACACCATTGTTCTTAATTTGACAGTTTTTAGCATAATATTGTAGATATGAATTTTTATAAAGTTTCCTGTTCGTTGTGCGAATTTAGAGTTTGTCGAGAGAGTGACCAATCTATATACTCTACGGCGGGATATGAATTCAAAATCAGGATAAGAATGAATGACGAATGAATGAACAACGACAGAGCAGTATTGAGTATGTAGAGTTGGCGTACGGTCTACCGGTATCCTTATAGATTTCCGTTGTGGGATATCTAAAAGGCTTTCGAAGTATCACCTTTAATACTGAACGCTGTGTTCTCTTAGCTCGTATAATGAAGGTCTTCGCAGCACTTCCCCAACACGATATGCAGTAGGTTATGATATGACTCATAACTTATGAGTGATTGACATAAAGCGATATAAACTGATCTAAGGATGTCAAAGCTTGCTACATAGCGAAGGCTTTTTATGATGCCTATAACCTTCCTTATTCGCGCAGAGAGAGATCCAATGTGAGCTTAAACCGTCAGTTTTTTGTCAATAAAAACACCAAGATAATTTTTAGCTTCTGAACGGATAAGAATCTCACAATTACAGGGCCCTGTCGGACCTGAGCATGTACTGGGTCCTAGTATGCTGCCTTGAGGAACTCCATAACGAACAGGTATGTACAGACAGAAGCATTAATTGGTAACCCCCTCACAGAATATGTCATAGTGTCATTCAGTAGCATGCAGGTTCAAACCATTGAACATAAAAATATTGAGTTTAGTTTACATTATTCTCGTTAATTTGGCTTTTTTACGTATACTTAGGTAGGTATTTCATTATATATAAAGAAGGTAAAGATAACAAGGTTTTACTAAAATGGTAAGTATTTGCTTCGTTATGATTATGACACATAAGTATAATAAGCAGATAACTTACCGTAATTCCAAGCTGACGAGCAATCTCCTTATTACTAATTTGCTGTTCGAAAAGAACCGCGATCTTGGTTCTCACAAATTTACTTATATGCACCATTTCCTTCAATATTCTTCAATTCTTGTAGAATTAAAACCAGTAGGTAAGTCAAGACTCGAATCAAGAATGGCCAGTAACTTTTTCTGTACAGAAACTCCGCTGTCGAATACGAATAACATAAAATTTCAAAGCTTTGTTAACTAGTTCATTGGTTTAGTTGGTTGGGGCATTCGTTATTTGTTATGTGAGCGAATGGATGCCAGGTTCGATTCCCATTTGGTGATACAATTTTTGTTTATTAGAATTTGAGTAAAAGATTTGTAAACCGTGCAGTGACATGCAATGTAAACTTTATATTTGGGGGGTTACCAATTAATGCTTCTGTCTGTACATATACAGTACCGAATTAAACACTCACATAGGGCTTTAAATATCTGTATTACTAGTTTACGCTCTGCAACAGTTCGCAGATTCCTGAATATATAAATAAGTTTTCTAATTCTCGTTGCAAGAGATGTAATATGGAGGTTCCAAGTGAGGTGATCATCAATGATAACTCCTAGGTATTTGATGGAGTTAACGCGAGATAATGTACTGCAGTCACATGAAATAATACGGGAGTGGTTAGAGGGAAAAGTGTGTATCTTAAAGTTGATACCGATTCGCATTAGATTTGTTTTTACTTAGATTCGGTCGTAGTTAACTTACGACCCACGATGATCGGTCCAGCAGATTCATTTATATTTACTTACTTTGGGAAATTTTGTTTTGATTAAATATGCATTTCAACTTAATCGTTAGCTTGTTCAAGTTCGTTTATGCACCGAATATATTTAAAAAAAAAACACACACAAAATACGTAAAAACCTCGGGTACCTATGTCCTACTGAGTTGAATGGCAACCATAAAACATACACTATATACGATGCTATCTATAGACAAACACATGCATACGCAGAAACATTAATTTTATAGTCAGCTCGGAACACGATCAAATTTTAATGTGTGAAGCCGGTCGAGCGGTAAATAATTATATTTCTTTACTTTATTAAATATTTCTGTGATTTAACACAGACAACGTTCCGCCTCGGGCAGGGGCGCAGTGTCGGCGGTGGTAGCAAGCGGGCGGCAACGGCGGGCCTTGGGTTGGTAGTCCTCGGCGATAGCCTGCAGCGTGCGACAACGCGTCTCAGGCAGCACGCCCCAGAGGGCTGCCAGCGCGAGCGCTGAACTAGCCGCCAGCGCCGCAAGCGCGCCCTGCAGGTGCCACACTTCCATCGCCAGTGGCATCAGCTTCATCGTCAACGTCTGGAACAAGGAGATGGCAAACCCAGCGAGCGCTGTGCCTACCGCGCGGTGCTCCAGTGGGAATAGCTCGCCTATCAGAGCCAGCGGGACCGGTGCCATTCCCAGGTTGGCCAGCACGCAGTACAGTGCCAGCAGTGCACCAGCCCCAAAGCCCACACCCGGCCCTACTGCACCCCACTGCAGCAACGCGCAGGCCCCCGTCAGTACCGCCACTGCGCCCCCGCCCGTCGAGAACAGCAGCACGCGCAGGGGCAACACGCGTACCAGCCACGCGGAGCTTAGAGCGCTGGCGGTCATCAGTATGTCCGCCGCCAGTATGTAGCGCTGCGTGCGTGCCATGTCAGTGTCGCTGGTCAGTGCGCGAACGATCTGCGCCGCGTACGCGGGGAATGCGTGCCGCCCGCTTGATTCCAGCAGCACGGCCGCTAACAGCGAGATCAGCGCTGGCTGAAATTCCTCATCGTGAACTTCCTCAGGAACTGAGCGAGCGCCCGCGCGAAGGAGCGACGGACGGGGGGCGCGGAACTGGTCTGTGAACGCTTCTGCGCTGCGATGAGGTCTTCGAGCTCGGCGGAGGCTTCAGCGGTGCAACCCCGCAAGCGGCGGAACGCGCACTCGCTCTCGGCGAAGCGGTGGCGCTGTGTAAGCCAGGCGGGGCTCTCGGGCCACGTGCAGGCGATGAGCATCGCCAATGCGTAGGGCGCCGCGCACAGTACTGCCAGTGGCCGCCAAGGTAGCGCCGCCAGCGCGTGCACCAGCAGGCTGCCTACGTAGAAGGTGCTCGTCTTCAGGTTGAGAAACATGCCACGATAGCGTGGGCTGCAGTACTCTCCGATGACGACGGCGCCGACGGTGCAGGAGCCACCGGCCGTGCAGCCCGCCAGCACGCGCGCTGCCAGCAGGCCAGTCACGTCGCGCGCCGCTGCCAGCAGAAGCATGCCCACCAGGCCGGGCGCTAACACGAGGATGAAAGCTGGACGGCGCCCCCAGCGATCCATGGCCCCCCATCCCAGCAGAAGGCCCAGAATGGTGCCCATCCCCAGCACCGCCACTGCAACAGACGTTCCGACAGCCGTAAGATGACACCGCTCCCCGCCTCCTGCCCCGCTGACACAGGTACTCACCAATCCAAGAGGCCTGGTCAGCACGCACGGGCAGCGCGGCCCCAGGGCGCTGCAGTACGGTCAGCAGGCTGGACGTGAAGCCCATTACCATGCCCTGCCCCAGCATGGCCGCCAGCACTGCCGACACCACGCCCCACTGCAACAAAAACGCATCTCAACTACAGGCTCGTTAGAGTCGACGTTCGCGGCTCGCAGAGTCCACCACCGACCTGCTGCACGAGCGAAGATACCATGCTCGCCACACAACGCCGCCCCGGGGTAAAAGAGTAGCAACGGTGAAGCGATGGTGCTGTGGTCGTGCAGCTGACAGTAGTAGGCAACAGGCGCGAATTCTTGCTGAATGCATGAAACAATATGTATAAGTAATTGTTATTATTAGAGTATATACAAGGGAATTTTGGCGCATCTCAATATTATTCGAGAAATCGAAATCGCCTCAGCCGCTGCGGCTCGCGCGGTGCCTGCTTCTTGTTACGGCTGGCGGAGGGTGCACCTCCGGCACATCTCCGGCAGCGCCGGAAAGAAATAAAAAAAATATTTGCTCGAAAAATATTGCGATGCGCCAAAAATTCCTTGGCACACTTTCTTGTATCATTGGACTAAAGTTTTGTATCAAATTTGAGCCAAATCGGAATTAACAGCGCTTCGGAAATGAAAAAAGTTTCTAAATTTAAAATTTCGATTTCTCGAAATATATTGAGTTGCCCCAAAATCCCTTGGCACACTTGCTTGTATCGTCAAAGAAAAGTCTGTACCTTTGAACCAAATCGGAGCTTTTCTGAAATACAGCCAAATATCAAATATTACTTTCAATTAATCACTTGCGAAATATTCGCTCCGATACTTGCGGCGATTATTTGCAGCTGACTATACCAACATTTTAATAATTCTTACTTTTTTCGCCGCGCTACTTGCGCCACACACCTTTTGATCTAACGAATAAGAAGGCCGAACAAACAACTTCCTAAGCTAAGTGACCAATACAAATTAACCGATTTTACCAGAAAAGTAATCGCTAATTTTATTCACAGACTATAAACTTTTACACGCCATTCAAGAGATCAATTTCTGGTCTTTCAATGACATTGACAGGTTTGATATAGGGACATGAAAAACGGATGGTGCCTTGATCAGGTCTAATCTGCCATTCAATGAGCACCATCCGGGGAGATTGGGTATAAACGATTTCGGTTTCCATCACATTGTATGAAAACAAATAATATGTACATACGATTTTCTGAGTTATCCATATGTCAAACTCAATTGCATTGTCAATACTTATGTTACTTAACGTTAAACCTCATACTAATGTTACTCACACTTACCTTGTTTTGCTCGACTGTATTTTATTACTGCATTGTAGGTATTTACTGTTTGTAAATTTTAGTCAGAATTTCTGTAATCGATCAAAAATAGTAAATAAAAAAACAAATTTTTAATACCTTCGAAGCCAAAATCATGACCAATCTCCCCGGGGCTGGCCCGTTCAATGGGAATGGGATATTTTAGCGTAATCGCACAGCTTGCCAAATCAACGGCGCGCGGTCGGCTTAATTTAGTGGATCCAGATGGCCGTGCACGAATCTCCAAGACGAATAGATCATAATATCACAAATTACACAGCCCCACTAAAATAATTGGCCTATGGCTGACACATTTTTTTTGTATATGGTATAGGTTTTGTGTGAGACTTACAAGTCCCCAGATACCTAACGTCACCTACATATTGACGACCGATGTGGCGCGGCGGGCGAAGGTCCGCCTGCGACGCAGAAGGTTGCGGGTTCGATTCCCGCCTTGAGACAAATGTTTGTACGATCTGCAAATATTTGTCTCCGGTGTTCTGGGTATTTTCTATGTATAATAAAAAATATCTATCTATGTAATATATCGTATTATGTATATCAGTCATCTAGTACCCATAACACAAGCTCTGCTTAGCTTGGGGCTAGACGATGTTGTGTGGATTGTCCAACATTATTTATTTATTTATATTATCAGCCACCGATTTGTTTTTATTGCCGAATGGCGATCTTAATGGATACCTACTTGTTGTATTTATGTTAAAGTATTTACCTATCTCTTTTTGCGAATGGAGAAGAGGGATTGTGCTCTTCTGCATCAGCCGAGGAGCACGACTGGCGCCGCTGATTACCGACTCTAAACTACTACATATCTGGTAATAGAATAATTATTTCTGATGATTGACTTTTTAATTTATGTTATTCAATATAAATCGTCAAGTGAGTGTCTGTCTCGCACACCCGAAGTTATAAGATCGAGATATATTATAAGATCTTGCAACTTGCCAAATTTTATGATTCTAAGTCGACGGGAAGTACCCGTCGACCTAGTACCTAGTACCCTAATACTCCCAGTTTCGGTCAGGGATGCAATCAAAAATTTAATTATCTCATTAAACTAGAAAACCCCTAACACACAAAAAGGGCCCTCCTGTGGCCTAGTTGCGGAAACCAGTCCAGAAACAAATAAATATCAACAAATTTGGGCTTAAACGTCTGTAACTTTTGATTGCGCTGATTTAGAAGTTAGTTCCCAAACTATACACATACCAAATTTCAGCCTAATCGGTTCAGTGGTTTTTGCGTGAAAGAGTAACAAATATCCATCCTTCCAAACTTTGACATTTATAATATTATATACTAGCTGCTGCCCGCGCATTCGCCCGGGTTTTATCGGGATAATAAATAGCCTATATGTTATTCGAGGTCCCAAACTATACCCATACCAAATTCCCGTCTAATCAGTTCAGTAGTTTTTGCGTGAAAGACTAACAAATATCCATACATCCATACATCCATCCATACAAACTTTGACATTTATAATATTAGTAGGATTATACATAATATATCTCGTAATTTAAAATCAATTATTGTACCTACTCACGACATCCAAGTTGAATTTTAATTTACATAAGCTATTTGTTCAAATGGCTGCGCAGAAAGTGTAAATTGTTTAATTAATTGTCAACAGGAAATTATTATCTAGGAAAATACTATCTAAGTACCTTCCTATGTTAATTTGAAGTACGAGTATGTACGTCGCTCGTGTGGAGGTTTGTTGTTTTAAATATTCTTCCGAAAGTCTGCTTATATCTACACGAATATATTGTAACTCTAATAGTGCTAAATTTATACATTATTAAAAATATATAAATAATGTTGGACAATTCACACAGCATTAAATAGCCCCAAGTTAAGCAGAGCTTGTGTTATGGGTACTAGATAACTGATATACAATATATTACATATATTTTATTTATTATACATAGAAAAACGACCAGAACACCCTGAACAAATATTTGCAGATCGTACAAATATTTGTCCTGAGGCGGGAATCGAACCCGTACCTCCTGCGTCGCAGGCGAACCTCCGCCCACCGCGCCACATCGGTCGTCAAATTATTATTTGTTCCTGCTACATACAACTTATATATTTTTTTTATTTTGAAATTACTAAATGTTGATGATTTTGCCAAATTTCGGCCGCGGCGGCTAGTGTCAACAAAGATAAGGGCTCATTCACACAGCATCCGTTTTACAGGATCCGTGTTACTGAATCCGTTTATTTTCCCGAGATGGCGTATGTAGTTGTATTAGCGAGTTCACACACCTGACAGTATTCCGGATCCAGTAAACGATTTTTTCCAGTACCTAAAAATCCGTAAAATGGTCCGGTAACAATCCTTACTGGAGCCGGTATACTGTCAGGTGTGTGAACTCGCTCCTACAACTACCTACGCCATCACGGGAAAATAAACAGATCCTGAAAAACGGATGCTGTGTGAATGAGCCCTTAGCCAGGTTTACAAGACATATTATAGTGCATAAGTGTGCGCGCAAACACAGATGCACTCTCAGTACCCTCACTCTTATTCATAGAAACTACTGCAACTATCCTGGCGCATCGCTCGAAGTGAATCTTGTCTTCCGATACTAGATCGCTACCGGCTTCAGTCCTGCGTCATCCACATCCAGTTCGTCCATTATGTCCAGGAAACCATTAATTTCTTTGTGATTGTGGTAAAATACAATAGATCTTAACCTGTAACGGATTTTTTAAAAATCTAGTACATTCCTCAAGGATCACGGCGGTGGGGGAGGGGTAGACGATATATATATGACATAAAGCACTAAAATGCCTAAATCTCAAGAATTACTATGTCTATTTTCATGATTTTTTCTGATTTACATATACTTTTAGGTCAGCACAATCTACTCTTTCGAGCGTACAAAAATATACATATGTATGTACATGTGTTTGGAGTTGACAGTGAGCATGCAATAACGAACTATATATATTTTATTTATTATTATTATTAATTTATTAAGCAACTAATACGATATATATGTCATCATCATCATCATCAGCCTATACACGTCCACTGCTGGACATAGGCCTCCTCCGTACGACGCCACAAATAGCGGACCTGAGCCGCCTCCATCCATCAACTCCCTGCGACCGCTACGATGTCGTCGGTCCATCGAGTGGATGGTCTCCCATGTAGGGGGGGATTTGCCATAATCACCACGCTTGGCAGGCGGATTGGTGATAGCAGTGTGGGTGTTTAAAAAAATACTCAGAAGGAAGCTGCTGCCCATCCTCTGGTAGGTTCCCTTAGTCGGCTCTTACGACATCCACGGGTTGAGTTGGAGGGGTCGATATTCGTACGCCGCGACCCCACGGCACATACTATATATATGTACATATACATAATTTAATTATTATGATGTAAGTATAAAATCATTCATATTCAAATCAAAATTAAAATCAGTACACCTTACAAAATTACAAATATCTATTGAATAGAGAAAAAAATATTTAGAGAAAATTGTCATGTCAAAATAAAATAAAAATATTCCAAATTGCGTTGGGTAACTAAATATCAAATTTTAATGTTCTAATCGTAAATATTGCATCGCGTTACGTAATCGTTATCGATATTGCTACACTTGCATAATTTAAGGCACAACACTAGTTGATCGATTAAGATCGATGTGCATGCGCGGCACGTCACTACGGCGCCCACGCCTGCAGATCGTTTTACAATTAAAACTTGACTGGGTATTGTTGCCTACAGAGTAGAGCCTCGATGAAGCTTATTTTAATAATGCACAAAATTAAATTAGATGTGACACTGATTAATTTATTTTTACAAGGGTCATCATCATCATCATCATCATCAGCCCATACGTCCACTGCTGGACATAGGCCTCCCCCGTACGACGCCACAAATAGCGGTCCTGAGCCGCCTACATCCATCGACTCCCTGCGACCGCTACGATGTCGTCGGTCCATCGAGTGGATGGTCTCCCATGTAGGGGGTGATTTGCCATAATCACCACGCTTGGCAGGCAAGGGTAATAAGTCGAAAATAAATATCATCCTAAAATTAACATTTCGAACTTGCTAGTTTTTAGAAAGATAAATATTAAACGTTGGCAAAATTCGGGAATATATTCGGAAGTGAGTTGCGGGACCTCCTACGAAATTAATTAATTTATTAAATCAGACAACATTATCAGGACCATTTTTTTAGTGAGCTGTCAAAAAATTTATGATAAAATACATTGAAAGCACAATATATAAAAATTAAAAGGAAGGTTTTAGGACCTTTACTAGAGTCCCGATGAAGCTGTCTCAAGCTAAAACTGCCCAGCGATGCTGTTGGAACTGTCCCGCCCTCTGCGGAGCAATGAGGCAGTTTTCTTACGGATGATGGCGTGTAAACTATCCACCGTGCCTCCGCCAACATACTGGATGCACTGCAGAAGCGCGGCAGTCCCATCAATATCCTAAAGCCATTATTATATTGGACGCGCAGAGCATTAAGCAATTTCTGATTATAACTAAACCACAGGCTGCTCGTGTTTAAAGATTAGCAGTAGGCTTTGAAGAGAGTTATTTTCACTTGCCTATTACAACGCTCCTATTAAAAAATGAAATTATTACCAGAGTCAGTAACATGTATCTAGGTTCCAAGTAACTTTTACAAGTAGCCTCCAGTCTCGTCTGCAATAATCAACCTCTTTATCTTTGCCACCTCATTGTTGAAACGATGACTGGATGAGTCGTTTCCCAGAATAGATCGCCCGGTCCAAATCAAATGCGCAGGAAGCCGAACTGGACTTGTAAATCAGCCATTACATTCTGCTCGCCAAGTTTGTGGAGAAAACTTAGGATATTTTCAGTTCAGATAATTATATCTTGAATCTTTTGGAAATGTCAGAAACAAAATATCTTAGTATTCAAGCTTTAGGATCATTACCTGAAAAAGAGCGTGTTTATTTAGCTATCGTAAATTTTTTGAAGACCGATGTGGCACGGTGGGAAAGACAACCTGCGAGACGCAGCGGTTGCGGGTTCGATGCCTGCCTCGCAGCAAATGTTCGTACGATCTGCAGATCTTTGTTCCGGGTGTTCTTATTTACAATAAAAAATACAGAGTATATAATGTAATATCAGTTATCTACTACTCATTACACAAGCTATGGTTGCTTTGGGTCTAAATGAGGCTGTGTGGATTGTCCAGGATTATTTATGTATTTATACACAACAGACAAAAGGAGCTTTTTTACTTTTGACGTTTGAATTGCTCTCTCTATCTCTCTCTATCTTGTACAGGTGTAGTTAATTCCAAAGCAGATGAACCAATTAGGATATAGTTTTTTTTATATCGAGGAAAGCATTTTCACGTTATGCTAGTTCAAATTAAAATCGCTGAAAAATTTGATTTTGTGTTTAATAAACTTTTAAGTATTTCAAGTAACTATTAATTATTATTTATTTATTCACAAAAAGTACGACTATTTTTACAGGGGCACCCAATGCAATACCTACCTTGTCTTATTAATATTTATCATTATTAATACCTACAGCTCAGGTTACGTATCTATGATGGTTCCTTTTGTTTCTTCTGTTGTTTTCTCCATTGTCCAACAAAACCCCACCTGATAGGCACCAGGGCCTCGCTAACCGTAATACTAATCAGTCGATTTAGATCACACATCATTTACAATGTTAATGTCTGTTAACGAGCAAAGTTGTTAACTAAGGAGCGCTTTCTTGCATACATTTACGTAAAAAGGATCTGCCTTTGGAATCACTGTGCATTGACACTGATTTATTTTAATTAATTAGTGAAGGAGGATCCAGCCTAATTCAGGAAAATAGTTTCTAGATTAGAAGTTTCACTTCATTTATATATTTATTGCATACATGTCCAATATAAGATGTTGCAATATTTGGTGGTACATGAGCCCTGTAATGGCGTTGCAATATTCAGAGCTCTTGAATATAAAGTAATTATTCATATTAATCATTTAGTCCTCATATAAGTAATTATAATATTAATATTCCTATTTACAGGTTTTTTTTTCACTAAGAAATTCGTTCACTGTACCTTTTGCGAAATGATAAGAAATAATTTTTGTCGTCTAGTCTTAAAAATATTGTCCAGTATTACGATTTAAGCATTACGAATCTAAGCGGGTTAGCAACGAACCTTATTTCTGTTGGAAGAACACCAATGTTTCATGTCCAGTTTACGATGTTAAATTAGGAAGTAAGTTTCTGTTCACGATTCTGCTTACTACTACACAATACTTAATAAGAGAATCAACTTAATTTGATCAGTAATAATCACGTGATGCCGGGATAAGGCATACAAATCATCAATGAGTAAATTCAATTGTCACATATATACTTTGTAAAAAGTCTATCTTACCATATGAAATATCAGATCATCTAGCTAGAGGATAAAAAAGCTTGGTACGAGTTTTGCTCCAACTCGAAAATGAACAACATAATAAGCTTCTATAATCTTAAAAAGATTGAAGTGAACAAAAAATCAAGGTGATCACTTTATTTCCTAGTTTTACATAAGTAATATGAATTTTTTAACGTGGCCAAGAGTCCTGAAGGGTCTTATAGAGTATTTTGATATTTGATATCGATATAAAAAAGCAAATAAATAATTTCGTTCTTTTTCAAACATCTCGCGTAAAATATGAATCAGAGTTCCGTAAAAATTAGCGATAGAACAATAAAGTAGACGCCGGAAATCCCGTACATAAAGATTCCATCTTTTTCTGTGATTCTAAATTTAAATAAGTCTTAGATTTTTATTTGGCAAAGAGTTTTAGTACAGAAGCGCCTCCTTACGACATGGACTTACAGTTTTGACGGATGAACTTGTATGATTTTTTTCATACAAAGGACATCAAGGCGCTTCTTTTACAAAAATCTTCACTTTCCAGTTGTAGGTTGCATTTTGTATAAGCCTTTTATTTTGAAAGAAAAAGAATACTCTAGATTTTTTGCGGTTTTATATTAAAAAATTAAACAATTTTTTTTATGTTGTTCTTTTATAGGAACTTCTATCAATGATGGATTGACGTACACAAAACTTTTTGTGATATGAACCTGTTCATAAGAATTGCGTTCCTTACTCTTTGATACAATAAAATTAGGATTCAATAACCGTAGCTCCGCTCGTGTACAGCTCGTATATAGATCATCGTATTGTTCTGTATTTAACGTACGCCCTGTATCGCCGGCGAGGATGGCGCTGCATCGTAATGAAAGGGAGCTGCACTACTGAATTAGAATTAGATTGTGATTGTGTTTCGGTAATGGTGGTGTTTTTTTGTTACTACATGATTATAACCATAGTGATTGTGTAGTAACGATTTTTGGAATAAATGGTAGATATCTAAAGATATGTCTAAATTTAAAAGAGCTTGTTGATACATAAGTCAGTTTGGCTATTTTTTTTCTTAGGCTACATAAATTAAAATACTTTTTTGTGCAGAACACAAGACTTGAATCAATATGAACATTCATTAAAATTCTGGCGTGTGCTTATATGTAATTTATCATTTTCTTAAGTGTACTGTTAAGATTTGTTATTATTACCTATAAGTAGGTGTTTTTTTTTGCAAATGTAAGTAAGTGCATATTTTATTTTGAAAAACAATGATGCATGCAATCAAATGCATTGAATCCAATTAGTTTTACGAATAATGATAAAAATTATAAAGCATACACATTAAGTCCAACATTTGCAAGTAGCAGAAGGTACAGTCGGCACGTTCCAAGCGATGAAGTCATCTGTCGACGACGGCCAATCACGCACGTGATACATATCACAAGTGGCTTATAAATCAATCAGTTGACTGTCCGCGAGGAATAACTTACTGTATTTATGGATCATATTTGAATTTGCGAGTGAAAAAATCTTTGAAGCAGAATAAAGATCATGCTAATTAATTGTGAAAAAGAACTTTAAAGAAATATTCAACTAAAAAACATATTTCTGTATAATCGTTTTAGAAGCAAACCAAACCTGCCAGATTAAATGAAAGAAAATAAATTATATTTAAAAAAGTTTACTCTGCGATTTTTATCCCATTCGGTATGCGAACACAATCAAAAATAAATACGCCCGTGTCAAAAAACCGATTGCGAACATCACAAAACAAAAATGGCCGCGCGCGCTCAGAATACAAGTAACGCATTTGTCAACGGGACCCTATGAGGTGGGACTGTATAATGGTGCCTTTGCCAGCCTATCGCTCTTACATCAATCAAAACACAGGATACATATACTTTTAGAAAAAAAAAGTAAAAAACGAATGTAAAAGCGCGCGATTACTGATTCGTTGTACGCATTCGCCGGAAACGGCACGTAGCGGAAACGTCAGGACGCGATACGATTTCGAATTTCGAATTTGGAATGGGATTTGAGCGGGATGTAGGTGCTGTGGCATGTCCACTCTGGTTTTTTATTAGTCTTTGGTGGTAATAGGATGCTTCGACCATTTGTTTTATTAGCATGTTTAAAACAAATGACATTCGAATTAAGTAAACCCTGTTTAAATTTTAACGTTAACTTAACTAAATAACATGTAAGCCTATAAGTCATAAATAAGTCTAGTATGGGATTTGTGTAATTCCCTGTCCGTACGATAGAGGCGCTGCTGTACGAAATCCTATAGAAAAATGAGACGTCACGATCACGTCTCGTTACTAACGTCAAAAAGAAACGCCCCTCTGTTTAACAACTCTAAAAATAAAAAATAAATTAATTGCTCTTGTTAGCTATTTATATTTTTCTTTCAAAATATAAATAGTCAACAAGTGCAATTTCGAGATAGAGTTCTAAGAAGGCTATAGTCAAAAAAGACCAATTCCTGTGTTTATGGAAGAACTTTACCTGTGGGATAGGAACATTTTTGTTTTTTAAATATTAAGTTTCAGAAGTTCGTTTCTACAAATGTAGTGCCTACAAATTATAAATTAGTAGTAAAAATCCCAAGTGCGTGTGAACCACTCTTCAAGTGCGCACCATCAATACTGCGCAGGTCAGGCTGAAGCACTCAATAACCAATGTAAATCGATTCATCGCAGAGGTTAAGGTTTTTCTCAATAGGCTAGTTTCTTTAAGGGTTACCTTGACTCTAGGTATTCTTCTCTCAAGGACTTCAGATAGACCTTTAACAATAATTTTGTTATTACAGATAATTATCAAAAAACATTCCCTATAACTATTTATTGGACAATTCCTTATTGTAGCATGGTTCAGAAGAAGTTATCAGATGAACCGACGATAGACAGACAAACATACTGAGAAATTTGTTATAAACTACATAATTATGTACCTTTATTTAGAAATAAGGAGACACAGGAAAAAAGCTTAAAATGGACATGATTATGTCGTAGAAATCTGTACTTTTTCTTTCACGACGAACCAAATTGCACAGCAACCTAGTACCTATGCAGGAGAATCACAAAATACATCGCAATACCACAAATTAAGTTAATTCGGTAATACCCAATAAAATAACCTACCTAATACTCGTAACATATCAGACGATAATTTCATGTCAAATGTGTGGCAACTCGTTGTAACCGCAGACACTAAACAAATCTTCTCTGGTTTAGAGTGTCTGAATAATAATAAGATTATATTATGTTTGATTAATAAAGAAATAGAATACAAATACAATACAATTATCCCAGCCCAGCAGTAAGAAATCCCTAGCTTAAATGATAATGATGAAAAGGGATAAAGTGAAAGCCTCTTTATCCCCCAGAGTGATGGATGGATGAAGCGAAGCGTCTGGAACTCAGGGCAGTTTGTTCAACGAACTT
The DNA here is from genome assembly GCA_947859395.1 of Eupithecia insigniata. Lineage (NCBI taxonomy): Eukaryota > Metazoa > Arthropoda > Insecta > Lepidoptera > Geometridae > Eupithecia > Eupithecia insigniata. The sequence continues at coordinate 14,413,742 of OX402002.1, forward strand.
GTTGACGAATTGATGCGAAATTGATGTTTTGACGCGAGGATATTATGCTTTTGAACTATTTGTTAAAGTTGTTATCATGGAGTTAACTCCATGCTAATAACTTAAGTTTAGAAACTTAAGGTTAAGTTGGTCGGTAGACACTTTTGTGACCGTATAAATACTTACCATAAATAGTAACAAATGAATTCTATTTATATCGTAATTTCATCATTTTATTTAAGAACAAAATTTTTATATATATGTAATTATAACTTTTTGACGATATTTGATGGACGTGTTTTATTTGTTTTCTATTTATTTTCGTTATTTTCTTATTCTTGTAAAGTTGTAGATATACATAATAACGAATATATTGAGTAAAGATTTCGAAAATTTATTGGTGACTGCAGTTTTAGAAACAAATAGTTATTTTGCGATATTAGGATAAAGACGACTAACTGAATACAGATGGACCAAAAAAGTTACATTCTGGCACGGTCCCCCAGGCAAAAGAACAAGAGGTAGAACTATAACAAGATGGGAAGAGGATATTAAAGCAATAGCTGGTCCAAACTGGAGAAAAGTAGCTGAAGACAGAATCAAATGGGCATCACTGGAGGAAGCCTTCACCCAATCTGGGCTTCCGGTAGACACATTAAATTATATATTAAGTAAGAGACAAATAAATAACATAGAATAAACTAAATAAAACTAACACATACATATATTTTAAAATGTACTGGAAATAAAAGGCTTTTTAATTTATTAGGATAAAGGTTGCGTTAAAAAACTAGATATAAGTATAACGTACCTTATATCCTATGCATTTCTACTCTCCTGGTACTTTGAGTGAGATAAACGATTTCCCTTATACTGGTATCGAAAAATAGTTTATACTGGGTATTATCAATTAGCGGCGAGAACTTTTGGTAATTCTTTTCTTTAAAGATATTTAAAAAAAAAAAAAGAGTAGCGCTAGTGTCACATCATATTGCGCCTAAATAAATCAAAATACTAGTTTATTACCTTATCTTAATATCCTATGCATTTCTACTTTCCTGGTATACGGCGCGAGATAAACGTAGTCAAGTAAAACCTACGGAAACAATAATGGTTAATCAAGACTACTGACACTAGAAGTATGTGGTTGACAGTACTTTGGCTACTTTTACAGAATTGGGAATCGAGCTCTGCGACGCTCATTTCAAGTGACCGAAATTTTACTCCTGTCAACCTTTTTAGAACTAGTAATTCGTGATACAATACAATACCACTCCGAAACACGTTCATCATTCACGTTTAATTACATTTCATCGATTTCAAACATAGGGACACAAGAGAACTCTTAGTTGCCTGTGTTCAAAAATGTGTTAGATACATATGGATGTAGATAATGTTTTATTCAGAAAAACTTATAACGAAACATTTTGGTAAAAGGTAAAGAATTGAATAAGACACGGCCTTATCGCTTAAAGCGATTGTGCGTGTAATGACAATGGATTTCTTAAATAATAATAAAAATAATAAATAATGCTGGACAATTCACACAGCATCATCTAGCCCCAAGCTAAGCAGAGCTTGTGTTATTTATATGCTAATGTTTATTAAAACGGATAAAATGATAAAACGTAGGTACTCAAATTAAGACTAGATTTAGATACATTTAACGTCATCTACCAGGACCTACAGTAGCAAGACCCTGATGATCGAAATTATAAACTAGTTTTTACAACCATCAAACCAGTGATTACTTGATCGAGTTATAATTTTTTGCGTTTCTTTTATTTTGGGTCCGGATCGTGAATTATTTGATGCTACCGTAATTTGGGTAACTGAGATTAGTGAATGAATAGGTATAATTATGCTTACGTAGGTAGATGTTTCTATGATGCATCGGGAGTGGCTAAACAGCTTCTCTATCAAATTGTGAATAAAATGTCAAATATATTGCTTGGCTTCGAAATTAAATAAAATTAAGTTGAATTTGAAAGGGAGTTCAAGACGAAACAAGAAATAAACAAAATGGATTGATGCATAAAAAGGAGACTTGCTCTTAATTTTGCTATGAATTATTTGTAATAGAAGCCAAAATTATACTTGTTTTTTATGTATAATTTTATACCATGATAAGCCAGAATCGATATCAGCGCAGAATCTTCTCATTAACACATAATTTTTTGTAAAGAACCCTTTACCTCTAGGTTGGTTATTCGTTTTTTCGTTCGCAAAAAGGTAACCTTTTCGATTTGGCACGAGTCCATCAAAATTGATTTTTTCGCTCAATCTGAATGCACCCGACAAAAAAGTAATTGCATTTTGTTTTTGTATTATTTTCATGTTTTTGTAATTAGACCTAAATGTTTGGGATGTCATGGTTTCGGACGATTTCTTAGTAATCAGTTCTACCTACGATGGGAGACTGCTCGGGTCGGCTGATCGACGGATCTAACTCTCCGTATTCCTTGTTTTTTCTAGGTCCGGCTATTCAGTTTATAGGTTTTCAAGGATCAATAAATAATGCTGGAGAATTCACACCGCATAATATACCCAAAAATTTAATTATAATATAATAATATAAACCTGCAGGGCAGCTTGTGGCGAGCTGTTGGTGAGTAGCGACACCACGGGTATACCGAGTGCTCCCGGGGAAATTCCTGATTCTCGTCTCCGCTTGCGGAGTGGTATCCCAAGAGAACTAGACCTCTTGCTTGCTTTCATTGGCCGGTCTAAGTGGAGTCGCGAGAGATGCATCTTAGGATGTAGACTCGGGGGTGGAAGTGTCTAATGGCGTAATAGTGAAATCATCCATTTTGTATTTATTGAATAAGCATCTAATATGATTTAAATTAACTAATTACACTAGTTACTTACGATAGTTTACAGTTTATAACCCTAAATTTATGCTTATCATTACATGATACGGTAAACTCCCACAAAAATGTTTGAGGCATTAGTTTACCATCGTCTCGTCTTTGTCCATCTTATCGTAGCGAATCGGAAAAATGCGAGTGTCTTTCAACATTTTTTTCCTCTTGGTCATATTGATCTTTCAACTTATGATACAACTAGCTGCTGCCGGTGCCTTTGCCCGCGTTTTATCGGGATAAAAAATAGCCTATATGTTATTCCAGGTCTAGGATAGGTACTAGTTATCATACTAAATTTCAGCCTAATCGGTTTAGTAGTAATAAATATCCATCCATACATCCATCCTTACAAACTTTGACATTTATAATATTAGTAGGATAGGATTTTATTGTCTCACTGCGGAAAAATAATTTTGATTTGTGGCCCATAATAGAGCGTACTAGAATCAGAGGTTGATCTCACGATGACTTCACCACTCGTCAAGTGTAATCAAAATAGGTCAAATGGACCTTTAATTTGGAGCTTAGCGCGTGGGTTTACAACAAACTAAATAAACGGAAGTTGATTACCAACAATAAATCTATGTTTTTGTTCCAAATCGATCAACGATTCGAACTGATGCGAATAAGCGATCGTCAGATGGTAATAAATATATAATCAAATATGTGCTAGACAAGGTCACTCTATCTTTGTTAGGTATAAAACATCAAACTGAATTGATTTGGTTATAAATTTAAAACATTCATCCAAAACTGTGAAACTGTTTTGTATTAAATCCAAGCTACTCCTGCCAAAGGTTACAAATAGATCGGGCTGTATAATTTCAGGATCTACATTACCTATCAGCGTTCATACGTCCACTGCTGAACTGTGCCTACCTCAAACAAGGGGACTTTATGATCTTTATGTCGGCAAAATGCACTGACCTCGCTTAAAGCCCTAAACTGAGATTATCTTATATTGAACACGTTCAATTGCAACGGTGAAATTGGACCTTAGTCTCTGCCATAAACCACCGTGAACTCAACTCAGATATTAACCTCAATGAATCAAAATCCAAATTCCCCGGAATCCGTTGACAGCTCTCACGGGAAAGCTATTCATGGTGCTAACCAGATTGATGGTGGCTATACAGATACATTTGTTAGCGTGTCTCTACCACATACAAAGAATAATCTTCGCTACCAGTGTATAAAACAGTGGGTTTAAATCTTATACCGTAAAGGTGGCGGATGAATAAATTTTGAATAAAAATTCTTCATTCAAAATCTTCAACTTCTTTTTTTAATGGCTCCGCTTACTTTACCCTACGACTCTGCCAGTCTCAATATGGAGCGTCATAAACTTCAAAATAATATGATAGAATAGAATAGTATAGAAACGTTTATTTGTAACTCAGCACATACAATTATAAAGAAATGAACATAGAAAAGAAAACAGTTTGCTAGAGTCACAAAACGGTCCTTGTCTCGGCATGGGTTAGTTGTATTTGCGTACAACCAACGCTGGTCTTCCGACAGAGCCGTTTAGTGACGTCACGGAATATAGAAGACAGGTATAAATAAAAATAAACAGTTACATAAAGGAAATTCATTGACAACGGTGTTGATATAAACAAAACAATGAAATAAAATGATCGGTTCTATGAACGCAGAGCCAATATGTGGGGAAAATAGTACGAGATAATCCGTCACTGGATTGTACCTAGAGGCAGTCATAGCTTACAAGTGTAACCGGTGTGTCTTGTACTCGTAATTCCAAAATTAAGTTGGTACTTCAGATTACTTTTTCACTTTTTCCTCTAGTGGACAAAAAAAGTTGAAGTGAAGAGAAAATGAATAACACCTCATTTCTTATTTGATAGTAATAACTAGGTATATTTATAGCAGTTTAAAGTATATAAAATTCGAAAGTATTTTGTAAGCCTAACAAATAAAGTTATTAAAATCTTATATTTGAGATGCTCCTGGATTTCTCAAAAAATAACAATTCACGCTAAGTAACAAAAGTTAAGTTTAACTTTCTTTCGATATCTCATTTTTCCAACGTCCCCTAGCTAAATCCAGCTGAAACAAATCACTAATTAATCACTATTCACCCACATCGCTCGATAACGATCTTCTCACGATCCCCGCCGCTAATTGCGTGTGCTCATAGACACCTGACCCGCGCATTACGGTAGCCAATAGCCGGTAGCAGGGGACAACATACTATTCATTTCTAGAGGTGGGTAGTTAGAAATTAGTTTTTATTGTAAGTCTTGATTGTATTGGTTGATTAGTTTCATTTCGTGCGACGTCATTTTGGAGTAAACAACCAAATAAGTCGCAGTAAGTGCGTTCCGCTACGAGGGGAAAAAATATTCCTAAGCCTTTTGTCGCATTTCGTGCGTCGAATTGCGACATTATAATTTTGTACAACTAAGTTTAAACCATAGAGCAGTAAAACTTATAGAAGTCTCACCCAAGGAATTTATATACTTACGTCTCACCATAATTATTAGAGGTACCTACCTATTTAATTTTTGCAAGTTAGTTTCACTTTTTTATTTTTGATGCCTTCTCTGCTTTTCTCTACCTTGCGCTATCCATGTTTTCTTGCAATGTCATTCAGCTCGTCCTATCTTTAATTTAAACTGTAGTAATATGTTCTAAATGTTTTTTACGAATAAGAAAATTATAATTTCTAACGGGCATCGTAAAAAACTTTTGAAAAGACATTAGAAAGAGGAATTTGTAATCATCTCTCAATTTTCTGATTTACTCGTCCACTAAACAAATCGTTAAATATAAATACATATGTATATTGATATATAGAATAGGTATTGATAGATTCCATCCTAAAATCGACTACCATCCAAGGATGCCTGGAAGAGATTGCTCAAAGCGATAAGGCCGTCCTTTGTACTTCATTTATTGTCAGCATTTCCTTCTGTATTGTATTTTGTGTTCAATAAAAAGAGTTATCTATCCATCTTCTTTAAACTATTTAAGTGTTGCAAGTATACTTGTAGTAGACAATTCTCTTTTAAACCATACAGTTGAGTGAGTTACCCACTATACATTTCAATATTTATGTGTTTTCGCTGGCGCCATGGCAACACCGCTTCAAACACTAATATCCATCTAGAGTAAACATAATTCCCTGAAGCACGTAAAGCGCAGCCACTATGGGCAAGTTAATTTGATTTTAACGGTACAGGGTGCGCAGGAATTTGTGTAACTAGTCTGTGGTAAGTTGACAACAAACTGTTTAACTTATATGTAGTTGTTAGGGATGACGTGTCTTGATACTTGCTAAAATAATAGAAGTTACAGTGGTATCAGTAATTGGCAATAATAAAAAACACGTGTATTTATTTATTTAGTTGAAAAAAAATAGCTTATAAAACTTAAATGGGTAGAAATGGTAGTATAACTTAAAAGTTTTAACTTATAGAACTTAAATATCTTAAACCTAAATTTATATACATAATCTAGTCACGTTGATACAAATAATGAAATCGATCAGATTAAAGTGGTTTGAAGAATCATATACATCCCAAATTATAATAGTAAAAAAATACTACTACCATAATATTAATATGACTATATATTATTATTATCATATCTATACATCCCTTATTATAGTAAAAAATCATAATAATTGACTACTACCATAATATTATTATATCTATATATTATTTGATTTTTATTTACTTTGTTAATAAAGAAGTTATATAATATCTGTTTATGTTAATGTCTATTCATATAATATAATTATTACCTATTAAACTTACTTATAACTAATAACAAAAATTGGATACTGTTTAAATAGGTTTTGCTTGGCGTGGAATAGACATAGATATTGCTTTTTTATACCACTTAAGTCCTAGCTAATAGACAGAATAAGTAAAGCAGGTTGTTTACTCATCGCGAATAGACGATTACTGCCTCACAGGGCGAACACACTTAGCATCGGTCTACGTTACACTGCCCCACGCTCGTCAACCTGAGGCATAGTTAGATGTTAAGCTTTACGTGCTTGTAATTTCACCGGTAACTATAACCTACAAACTGGAACACAGCAATGCTGCTTAGTGATAGAAAAAAGCATGGCCTTACTGAAGCCTACTTCTTCTTTACGGCGAGTTATGTATAGATTTCATATAGGGAAACGTCAATTTTCAACGTTTCGAGCACTATAGAATTTACTGGTGTACACTTAATCTTGTTGAATATTATACGCTCCAGTGTGTCAAGATAAGGTTGTCAGAAATAACAAGCACATAATTATGTGTGATCCCAGCATTCATGAAGTATCAAAACTATAAATCCTGTAGAAAACTCATCTCATTGCGGCTACATTAGCCCGCGACCGCGGAAGTGTAAAAATATAATCTATTTTAAACATTTGTCGTGCTCTACCCTCTCTCCTCACTCTCCCCTCTGCAATCAGAGAACTAGCTGCGGTTCGCGGTTTGTCTAGTAGACTTACTGCTATTGTACAAATTAATGATATTCAGAAATTAGAAGACGTGCGTTCTTAGACTTATAGAAAGTGCGACAAAACGTGTCATTCTAGACCTCCGTTCTCTAATATTAACATAATTAATTTAAAGGAATAACAACGACTTCTACTTAGTACCTACATTGTATAATTAAGTCAGAACTGCACCACCACCGTCTTGTTTTCATACTGTTTAGAGATAGGAAGCTATTCAATTGTTCTAGATTCTAGAATATCTTCATCATCATCATCATATCAGCCCATACACGTCCACAGCTGGACATAGGCCTCCCCCGTACGACGCCACAAATAGCGGTCCTGAGCCGCCTCCACCCATCGACTCCCTGCGACCGCTACGATGTCGTCGGTCCATCGAGTGGATGGTCTCCCATGTAGGGGGGCTTTGCCGTAATCACCACGCTTGGCAGGCGGATTGGTGATCGCAGTGTTAGTGTTGAAAATACTCAGCAGGAAGCTGCTGCCCTTCCTCTGGTAGCTTCCCTTCGTCGGCTCTTACGACATCCACAGGTTGAGTTGGAGGGGTCCTAAGAATATCTTAGTTTACATAATATAAAAATCGCTACAAATCTCGCTAAAAACCTTAAAAATCGTTCTACAATCCACAATGATTTGTAAGAATTTGTTCAATAATTTTTGCATATATAATTTTTGGATGTATTATTTATACCAGAGAAAAAATGATTTTCATGTTTTTAACAAATTTTGTCAGAAAGCTCTCACCACATTTCAGTACCCAAACATGACAGTTTTACAAATAATCACAATAAGTAGCCAAATAAAGAAAAATTCTCTAACAAAACCCCGTTCTAACTAAACCAAAACAGATCATAACCCTTTCATTCACAGAAGTCAGTCGCCAAAAAAACCTGTCACTCAAATTGACAGTTCTATGGCACTTTTTTCGAGCATCGTGACAGCCAAAAGCTTCTATTTTTGACAGATTATCTAATATTTATGAGTCATTTTGCAGTTTCGAGCTAGGCACGGCGGGGGCTCGAGTTCGAATTTTGAATTACATCGCAACAGGATGTCCTAATTGGTTGGTGAAGATAATTCTTTTTGCGATTTTTAAGGCTGAGTACCTTTGCTGTTAAAACGATTATATTTAGTTTATCGGAGATATTTTATAATAATTAAGAAGATCACTCCATTGCCATAAAATTAAATTTTTTCTCATTATATCATACATTAAAGTTTCTATATGTATTTAACACCGGAAAATTATGAATTGCGTCTCGTAAGTCTTTGGTTAGATATTCAAATGCTAATATTCTGCTCATTTTCATTACAATGCTTATTCATAAATGACACCCTGTATAAACGGTCGCGTTACAAAAATTACCGAACGCCCAGAGACAATAGCAGGCATCTTCTCAGAAGCCTAATGTTGTGACTCTGACCACAGACGTTTTGTTCTTTTTTTTTCCTAACCCTAAATCCTATGTCATGGTGATAATCACTGCATACAAATTATAATAAGAACCAAAATAAGTTTTTATTTATTTGTTGTTGGTTTTTTATGCCCACATTCAAGTTTAGCAAATCCCACTAAAATTTAAATGTGGTAAATAGGATGTTCAGTTGAGATTCTGTAAATGTTTAGTATGTAGTAATTATTTATTAATTGCATATATATTTATATACATTTACATAGTTTTAGCTTAGGTGTTAGATAGCTTAATAGTAAGTACATGTACCTACCCTAGGGCATGTTTGTTTAGTCATAAGGGACACTGAATAGATCAGGCTGAAACATTGCATAGATGGAGTTCCACTCCAGATAAACACGGCATTTTATCTGATGAAGCTAGCTATATAAAATCAGAATTTCATACAAAAATCGACAGACATGTGAGCAGTCCGTTAGTGAGATGTGTGCATCATCTAATGATCAATGATCATCGGAAAAATGCCAAATGATCCATAGATCACTCGTACATCGGATATTGACAGGCGTCGGGTATGTTGGCTTACGGATGTAAATTATTTGGAAGAGATAGTATACAACCAGTTGCCCGCGGCTTCGCCTGCTATTTCTAGCTTAATAACTATACAATATAGATCGACCGATGACATAGTAGCAGTCGCAGGGAGTCGTTGGATGGAGGCGGCTCAGGACCACTATTCGTAACGTCGTCGTTTGGTAGAGGCCTATGTTCAGCAGTTGACGTATACGGGCTGATGATGACGAAGTATGTAAATAGAACTACGACCATAAAAAAAAACAAAGTTTCCATTTTAATAGGAAATACATTAGTAAAATATTATTGTGAAAAATATTTAGTAACAATTCCGCTTACAACCTTCTTTGATAAGATCCAACAAAATGCATTCTAATGCACCGCCCTCCCTCCCACAAATTGACATATCGTGCAATCAGAGAAGATAAAGCACAGACTTACGGAATATAAAATTTGCCAAGTCACTTAGCCTCCAACGTTAAGCACACACACAACTTAATTTGTAGAAGAAAATATCACACCAGCTACATTATGAAAAAACCATCAAAGTAACACATGTACTAATCAATGTACTGATGTAGTTTGTACTTAGTACATTACTGTCTAGGTCAGTAATGGGCGGGTTGATGGCCGCGATGATAATGGTCGAAAGCCCTGCGTAGCGCAGGTCCAGGCCATTACAGTGCCGTCATGCATGGTCAGCATAGCAGCCCTTGAAGGACAAACTGAAATACTGGCGGAGACCGAAGGTCGAAGCCTTTACAGAGCGGACAGAAAGGGCTGCAATGAGGAACAAGTTTGAAGGCCAAGGCCGTAGTAAGATTAGCTTATGAGGCCATCATATCGTGGCATAATCATTTTCATAATAATTCCAAGGTAATAGTTGGAAAACGATATGAAAAACTGCAAAACATTTCCAGTTGTAACTTCTACATGTAAGGTTAAGTTACTACATTTTAGATAAAAATAAAGACTTTAAAAAAAATGATCTGATCCTGCTATCGCCAACTAATAAAATGCTAGAGCTAAAATCATTTTAGGTTATAGGGGGCACTCGTACTAAAAATGTTCAAACTTCTCAAAAAGTCTAATTTCGTGACTTCAAAGAGGTTCTATACCTCTCGCTTATCTCTTTGGTTTATGCCAAAATGAGTTGGGTCCCATTCATTTTTTTAAAAAATTGTTGTTTATCTAAAACTCTCTAGCAATATTACATGGCAGGCACTTCTTCAAGTAAGCCTTAAAGATCAACTTTGCTCAAAGTTGGACAAAATAATAACTTTAGATTACAAGAGCCAATTTTGAATAAAGCACCTACTGCTATTTGGTAGTTTATTTTACAATCTCTATTAATAACTTATTTATATTTTCCGAAACCTGACTACCTACTTTTAAAGGAATAATGTGCTTGTGAAAAAACACATCACATCGCAATCTAATTGAGAAACTATTTTACTTGCGCAATAATTCATCTGATAGGTATACAGATTGTCTGTTCTATACAATTTAGATCCGCAAAGGTCATAAAATACAAAATAGAACACTTGATTACTATTTGTAACGTGTATATTAATCCAATTGATCGGTCTGTCCGTCTGACGCGTGTAACGAGTCTATTTTAACGGATCAGAAATAGAAATAATGAGGATAGAGTAGGTATGAACATATAGATGAGACATACGTTTCAAATGCCTTTGACAACATGGTATTTGACACAGATTATTTTATTTTAAATAAATAAATTAATATTAATAATGCTGGACAATCCACACAGCATCATCTAGCCTCAAGCTAAGCAGAGCTTGTGTTATGGGTACTAGATGACTGATATACCTATTTAATATAATATATTACATAGATATATATTTTTATCATACATAGAAAATACCCAGAACACGCGAGACAAACATTTGCAGTTCGTCAAAACATTTGTCCCAAGGCGGGAATCGAACCCGCAACCTCCTACATCGCAGGTGGACCTTCATCCGCCGCGCCACACCGCGTGGGCTGCACTTAGATGAAACTACCTAGTATGCCATGCCAATAATAATTAATGGAATTAATAAACTGACCCCACGCCACGCAACGTAGTATGCGACTCAATGTAGGAAACGTCGGATGGCGTACTATAAGTGTGTGTCTCTAATACATCCTGTTTTTATAAAAATAAAAGTATCCAGATCTCATACTGCATCACGTACGTTGCATATGTGAGGCCAGTCTGTTTTTAGCTAAAGTAAATGTTTACTGCTTCAGTAAATACGGTCGTCGAGTAAGTAAACCTTTCAGCGACATTATACTAAATAATGGCCCATTCACTGCCAAGGCTTAGCGGCTAGTAGACCCCTTCACTGCCCAAGTTCAGAGGTTCGACGAGCATCACAAGGACAGGGATGCCCTGCCCTGGCCTGGTTGATGATTTAGATGTTGTGACCGCGACTAAGTAAACGTAGTGTAGGACACCCTATGACCAGGTGAGATGACGAAATGGGAAAGATTACAGGGAGATGCTAGATGCGGCAACCTGAAGACAGGGCGCTTTATCGCTAATTTTATGTGAGGCAAATGTCTCACGACTAGTCTAGGGTGAATATGAGTGTTTCCTATGCACCAAAAGACCCAGTTGCTGTTAGTGCTTGCAATATTAGTAGATGTAACCCATCTGTACGTTATTCTATGACCGTTCAATTGACAGAGCATCGAAGCCGCCAAAGCGCTTGACTCCGCGACCTCTCGCGTTTTTGTAATCGATGCTCGCTCATTATGTTAATGATAATAGGTTAGGTATCTATAGAAACTGGTATTCCCATGGCGATGGTCCATCTGCAATGATTTCTAGCTTACTCTTTGCGAGATAGCTTATTAATGTTACTTGAACAGTGGTCAGGTTGGATGACGATTTTCTAAAGACTATTGGCAGATACTAGATGCAACTGATGACAGAGTGCTAGGGCGCTCATGAGGAGGCTTATGTACAGGCGTGGACTACCATTTGGCTGATAATGATAATGATAATGAATGTGACTTAACAAGGAAAAACAAAACAGATGGCGGCGGTAGAAATGTCTGAGCCTGGCCACATAGAGATTAGATAATAGGCACTAGAGAGAAAAGGTACCTTGCGTAGGATTACCTGGTAACTCTCAACAAAATTAGTAAAAAAAAAACATGTTTTAACAAGTAACAATACAATTTTTAACTTATCAACATCCCGTGGAATGAGTTCAGAGCGGGATCAGTTGACTAAAGAGCCCAATATTGATGTAAGAGAAATTGAATAGCATATTATTTGTTTTTTTGTGTGTTTTTTATTAATTAATTCAGATTAATTATGCTGTAACTAAGTGATTGCGTTAGTTCCTCACAGGTCCTCCTGTGAGCGAAATCGTATAGAAATGAGGACTATTATTGGTTATTTAAATCCTGGCTAGTGTGGTGAAATAGGCTGCCAGTTTATCACAAGAAATCCAAGACGTCAAGCAATGTCATTATGTCAGTTACCATTTAACACATTTAACTGTCAAACTGATGACAAGACCTGTCAAATGTCAAAGTTCGCCGATTGTTATGATGAATGGTTATTCGTCTTTACTTAGACCTACCCTAATCGTAATCGCACTTGGAAATTATTTAAATTGTGCGCAAGATCCCCAAAAATGTGAACAAAGGTACGAATTTCTCCAAGTTTAGAAAAAAATAATATCTCCCAAACGGGTCAAGATTTTATTATTATTCTTCTTGCTTCAGACTGGCCTTGCCTCCGCGCACAAGCACATTTAAGGTCGTCCACTCATTATGGGAAACCCTGTATATAAAGTATAGTACAAGGTACAAATATTTGTCCCAAGGCGGGAATCGAACTTGCAACCTCCTGCGTCGCAGATGGATCTTTGCCCGCTGACCCACTGATATTTTTGAGCTGTTTAGGCACACAAAAATGTTTCGTGCTGAAAATACCATCAAGCTTCAAGCCATCAAGCAATCCCTCGCTAGCTCAGCAGTCTACTTTAGGGTGCTATGTATTTGTGTATACCTTCACAACTTGACTTGTGACCATTCAGAAAAAGAGAAAGCAAGTTTTTTTCGTGCTTTTTAAATCCCTCGCTAGCTCAGCAGTATAATTTAGGGTGCTATGTATTTGTGTGTACCTTCACAACTTGGCTTCCGACCATTCAGAAAAAGAGAAAGCAAGTTATTTTCGTGTCTTTTTAATCCCTCGCTAGCACAGCAGTCTATCCTAGGGTATGTATTATTGTATACCTTGACAACTTGTCTTGTGACCATTCCACTAGCGAGGCGGATACCTCAATTATTAAACAAATCTTAGACGTTTCACGCATAAAAGATAACTTGCCCTTTTGGACGCTATTAATTAATGAATAGCTAGTATAATTAATTAATTATTCGTCGATAAGTTCACACGGAAGGTTCGACATTGGACAGGTGCGCCAGCGCACGTAATTGTACACCGACTTCCGTTAGACATAAGGACTCGTTACGTGTCCGTCTGTCTGTACGTAGTAGGTCTAGTTCTAGACGTTTCGTCTCGGAATCTATTCTGGTATGCAATGAGGAAGTGTCTATTTTATCGGTGATTGTTGATTCGATTTAAAGTCGTAAACAATCACATAATCCTAATGCTAACTAATATTTAAATGCGAAAGTTTGTTTGTCCTTCCTTCGCCCCTAACTAAGCACCTAACTGACTTGAAGTTGCTAGTTGAAGGGATGGAGAATAACATTAAGGTAATTTTCGTCCTGGTAAAAGGTCAAATTCTCATGAGAGATTTCTATCCCCCTACAAATGTGCAATTCGAACTTAACGCGGGTGAAGCCACGGGGAACAGCTAGTGCCAAATAATATACATATATAGTTTAATAATTATAAATAATATATAAAGGCGTGTCTGGATAAAGGTTTAGCTAAAATCACAAGCTAATAGCAAAGCTAAAAGTACCCAATAGTTATAGCTGAAATTTGGTATTATGCACGATTTAATTTATAGCATAACTAGCTTTTTCTCGGGGTAAAAGTAGCTTATGCTATATCTATCTTCATGCAAAATTTTATTGCGATCCACTAAGCCATTTAGGCGTGAAAAAGTAACAGACAGAATTACTTTCAGATTTATAATATTGGCATGGATTTCTTATAAAACATCATTAATTTGCGAAATTTCAATTGCCTTTTTCGGTCTCCTGTAATATCCTAAAATATAGAGAAAATCATTTCAGGATCTAGTCACAGTTAGTTGTTGGCCAATCGCCATAACTTCTCAAAAATTATCTATTGTTAGAGTCGAGTATTGTTTGACTAAAAGTAGGATACGAGTGGTTTTCGTGAGAACGGCGGGCATAATGCTGAGGTAAGGTTGTAAAGCATAGAATTCACATGCAGCGGCGCCTATTTTTTTATTTGCTTAAGGTGGATTTTGGCAAGCAATCGATGGCGGCGGCTCAGGACCGCTATTTGTACCGTCGTATGGGGGAGGCCTATGTTCAACAGTGGACGTGTATGGGCTGATATGATGATGATGATTATAAAGGTGGCTTTAGTATCACAGCGCCTATGTAAAGCCTATTGTGAACAAGCGCAAGTTAAAAATGTAACTACCTGGGTGCGTTGGTTGCTAGCTGCTGGTCAGCCGACTCGTAATGAGGTTTAGTAAATTTTGTAAGAGTTATCTACATTTAATTTATTCTGTTTATAACTTAATAGTGTTTTGATTTTTCTTACTTTAACAGTCTGCTATTTTCTTATTTTAAGTTTATACTATAACTAGCGACCCGCCCCGGCTTCGCACGGGTGCAATGCTGATACTAAATTATACAAATAAACATTTCTCTTGAATGACTCTATCTATATAAAAACCGCATCAAAATCAGTTGCGTAGTTTTAAAGATCTAAGCGTACATGGGGACAGACAGACAGCGGGAAGCGACTTTGTTTTTATACTATGTAGTGACAACAACAATTGTAAAATATCTCCATTTGGTGAATAGAGTGAGAA
This sequence comes from Eupithecia insigniata, assembly GCA_947859395.1. Taxonomy (NCBI): domain Eukaryota; kingdom Metazoa; phylum Arthropoda; class Insecta; order Lepidoptera; family Geometridae; genus Eupithecia; species Eupithecia insigniata. The sequence continues at coordinate 14,429,070 of OX402002.1, forward strand.
AAATGACTGAAAAACACACTATGAATTGGATAGCTGGATATGATTGCTGTCAGCTGTCGTTCAGAAGTAGCTTTTGTTCTCTTCTTACATAATATTTTTATTCTCAGTGTTCAGCAGTTTTGGCGTGAAGATGTAACAAATATCCATACAAACTTTCAAATTTATAATGATAGTATGATTCTCAGTATCCTTCTATACGTTACATTTCAAACACAGCTAAATAAATAAGTGACAAGAACAATCGCAAGTAACAATGTTCCACAGTTACGTTAACTGTGGAACATAGGCACTCACGTAGTACGTGGCATATAGTGACCTCAACATTTGGTGCCCACTCTCTTATACAGGGTGGTTGAACATAGAAGTGATGTTTTGGTTTATTTGACCTTATAAATGCTAAGAAATCCTTTATCATTAAGCAAATCTTTAAAAAAAATTTGTTCAAAAGCCTTATTCAACCGACTTCTTAAAAAGGAGGTCTTGAATTCGGCTGTATGTTTATAAATGTTTGTTATTCATATGTATTTATGATCCTGAGATAATCCCTTCTAAGTTGTGTTCGTGAAGGATTTCTGTTTGCCCCGTAACAGTTAAGAAACAGTGTAATCTGAATGATCAAGTCCCTCTAATAAAGCTCAACATTACAATGCGATACAATGCATTGAAAAAAATATAGTTAAAAACTAAAATAAATCCCCCCCTACATGGGAGACCATCCACTCGATGGACCGACGACATCGTAGCGGTCGCAGGGAGTCGGTGGATGGAGGCGGCTCAGGACCGCTATTTGTGGCGTCGTACGGGGGAGGCCTATGTCCAGCAGTGGACGTGTATGGGCTGATGATGATGATGATGATGATGATGATGATGACTAAAACCCGACTACATAAAAGTCATAAACAAGCGTTCAAATATTGTCCTTATCATTTTCTTTTGATACTTAGGTAGTCATAACCGTCGGGCTATAAAGACGAATCATACGACACCTCATTTGTTGAAATCGGACCAGTAGTTTCAGCGCTACATAAAAATCGGCTACATACATACAAACACACATACATATGTACATACATAAGGTGTCAAACTCATAACCCTCGTCTTTCGGCAGTCGCGTAAAAATATTGGCATATAATTAAAAACTTGTTGCCATTTCTCAGAAGCTATTTGAAAATTATTAATAGAAATCGTGATCTTCGTGTGTTTCTTCCGGGACATGGAAAAGTAAACTATAAACCTAATATTAAATGGATCCCCATGTAGAGCATATCATAATTGCAATAACCTCCACCCTGTCGTCGCCGAGAAATACTTTGATAACTCAATTCGTCACACATTTAGCGTTTGACTTAGTTTGGTCGCTTTATTAGATGATCAAAGGCGCCGAAAGCGGCAACATCAAAGGCGGCCATCTTTTTTATCACCTTTAATGTGGCAATGATTTTATTGATTTTGTATTATCAATGTATAGATTCGATTGTTTCGATTCTTGCTCTCACTGTAACGCTTATTCGAATAATAACGATTATGTTCGAATAATTAGTTTAGTTTAGTATATGATTTGATTTGGTTTTTTGAGTCTCGTTCTTTGAATTGGTTGTAAAGGTCATTGAGGCTTTATGGTCGTTTTGTTGACCTAAAGAAGAAAAGGTTTTGTTTTATGAACCAATTATTTAGTTTGTATGAACGAATAAACTGTATGGGGTATAGATACGGGCTAGAATAACTTCATATTTATCCTCAGTTAGGCATCTGACTGACAGTCATTGCTGATGATGTGATTAATCTCATCAACTTATATCGCTAACTAAAAAATACGCATTATATAACATTTTCCTTTATTTTATCCTATACAAATTTCTGTATAAATAACCTGTTAGTAGACCCTGGTGGATCAAATTTTTTAATGGTCTAATAAAGTATAGCCATATTTTTGCATCGCAAACGAAACTTTTAAAATTGTCTAACTTGGAGCCAAATCTTTGTCTCATCCATAAAAAGGAACGTAATCAGTTATCTACAGAAGTATACATAGAGAGTGCAGTCCAGTTTGGCTCGCGCCTCGTGGGAACCATCCTATCTCCGCATCTCATCTGATAGCGCTGCGCTATCTAGCGCGATCTGCGCACGAGTGCCGGTAGGGTCGCCATTACTCTTGACTCATGAGGGAAATGGTTTAGTTTTACGGTTGAGTTTGTTTTACTGAAGTTGAGTCAGGTTTAAGTTGGTGAACTATTGAATTTAAAGCATTCATAAATAAGCATATTTATTTTGCCAAGGAACCCGTATTAAATGAATTTAAACTACATATATTAACTTATCCACAATAGAACAAACACACGATTAACATCAACAACTAAAAAAAATAGTAATTTTTATTTTATTTCGAATTTCTATTCTAACATAATTGTAGGGAAAAGCTCAAATACACAAGTAGTGTAAATCCAAAAAATCAACTTCAAAAAAGTTATTTTAGGTTGAGTATGGAGGCAATGTTTACGAACATTGTAGCTTGTGTTCGACCGGAGTATAGCCAGTCTACCACAAACATGTCTTTAGGGTTCATTCCTCATACCGAAGATCTATTCTGTCAAAATTAAGCTTAGCTATTCCACTCATGGAACCCGACAACATTATAGCGGTCGCGGGGAGTCTATGGATAGAGGCAGCTCGGGATCTACTTGTGACGTCGTTTGGTGAAACCTATGTTCAGCAGTGGACGTAAGTGGGCTGAATGATGATCATATACTTAAAATAACATGTCTCTCGTAGATCATGGTCACAGCACGCAGTGCACAGCGCGTTCACGCGACGCCAGCGCCTCGTCGCGTTAAATCGTGCGCTTAGATTCCAGTCGAGACTTATTGCTCCGAATGCAAAGAGTTTATTCACAAAAATACTATTTCAGAGAGCGAGGTTGCGCACGATTTTAGATTTCTAGAAACTACAAGGTCAACTAGATAGATAGATAGATAGAAAATACTTTTATTGCACACTTAAAACTAGAAAACAGTTTACAAATGAGACAAAAACAACTTAAGTGACAATGGGCGGTCTTATCGCTCAAAAGCGATCTCTGCCAGACAACCTGGACATTGTCTAACTTCAACTACTTATATAAGAAGCTAGGTATAGTTTAGGGCGACGTGTTCAATATTATGACTTTTTTTTGTGTTTTGGTAATTTACGTAGACCAACCTGAAAATAGTGTGTGAAAAGAAATTAGGTCTATCTCATCTAATAAAAATTACATATTCAATTTTATTTTTTATATTTTTCCGTATCTCAAAAGGAAAAGAGGAACCCTTATAGGATCACTTTGTTGTTTGTCTGTCCATCCGTCTGTCAGCCGTCTTTTCTCAGGAACGCGTGAAGCTATCAAAATGAAATTAATATCAAATACTCAAGTCCCTAAACCCTTGGAGGCGTGATATAAATCAAACTTCTAAATCACGCTACCAAAAGTTACAGCCGTTTATGCTCAATTTTTTTTCCAAAGGATTCTCATGCACACAAATCCTATAGGGTACTTCCCGTTGACCTAGAATCATGAAATTTAGCAAGAAACAATGTCATATAATTACGGCATCATCGGTGCGCGAATCCAACTCGCACTTGACGTTATTTTATTTTAATCACGGCTTGAACCGTTCATAAATTATAACTTACTAGCTGCTTCCTGCGCCTTTGCCCGCGTTTTGTCGGTATAAAAAATGGTCCCAAACTATACCCATACAAAATTTCAGCCTAATCGGTTCAGTAGTTTTTGCGTGAAAGTAACAAATATCCATACATCCATCCATACAAACTTTAACATTTATAATATTATATATAAGTGGGATACTCCGTTTTAGTACCGTAGCACAAAGTTCCTTCTCTGTGTACGTAGTCGGTAGGTATTATATTCAAATATGGTGAATTAGCCTTAGATGGATTGATAGATGGATGGATGTCCCAGTGTCAATACAATAAATAACGTACAGACAGACTGTTCAACGGGTAATGTCACCTAAAGCAATCACTGACTGGGATTTTGCCAGTTACATGTCGTGTTACCACTTGGTAAGAATAACATTCAATTCTTGCAGACCAAAATATTTACTTTTTGATGCAGACGACGATGCTAGCAAGATTGTTTTAAAGTGAGAAAGCGCCAATGCCCGTAAATAAGTGTCGCTGCATGTTTTTTTTTATTATTCAGACTATCGTTTGATGTGGTCAAACGACACGTCTTTCTATCAGGTAAGACCACAATCTTACCTGATAGAAAGATGATGTATTACGAAGGTCTAAGAGACGATTCACACTAGTCTTGAAGATACCCATGTTGTTATTGGTAATTGTTAAAAGGTTAGACGCTAGAAAGAAAAAGTTTTTAAAATGAAAACGGAAACCTACCCTCCTTACGAATTTAATTTTACCAAATAACACTGCACCGCTACTTTTAGTCTATTATAAAACCCCCACAAAAACGTTACATTTTAAAATCCCTTTTTACATAAACAACCAGATTATTTAAAGAACACGTGATATATTTACAAAACGATGTAATTACAAACATTTATAAATTTGTCGGGCGCACACTATTAGTATGGCGGTAGAATTATAATTTCTCAGTGACATCATTTTACGTAACGATTGAGGTAGTTATTTTAAACTAGTGATCTGTTTTGGCTTTGCATGAAGTAACCTACCTACCCCACCAATGTAATAAAGTTTTATGATATTTGCAACTTAAAAGAAGCATTTTAGAGCTTTGAGAACTAAAACTTAAACGATTTTCGAGCAATGGAGAGGTCAAAAAAATTCGAATTAAAATGAAATAATTCAAATTAAATTATTTGTGACAATTTTCTATCATTGGATATTAATTATTATACGTTTTTTTTACTACTTGACAAATTATAGTAAACACAAACTTCGTTTCTTGCATGTCAAATAGTTTCACTTCAAAAGCTATGACTTTTTAGGTTTTTCTAGTTTTGGAATTTCTCAACAAAAGCTGCATAAGAATGTTACAGTTACTGTTACACTTTCTCGCTGTAATAAACCAGAGACATAATGATTTTTTTCAAGTTGATCTGTCTGCAGTGCACCCACGACCAACGTTGGCGGAGTTATTATTTCACCAAATTATACCGAGCTGATAATTCCACCCACACTATATGCTATTAATTACTACATGTTTTGTTCCGGTCACGTACTCACTAAATGATGAAATAGAAAATTGCTTCATCTTGAACTTGGTTAGAGGTAAAAGTTAATATGGATTAACTTACGCGCCTTTAGAAAATACCATTCCAGTGGGTAATATTTGTTCTTTCCTGCTTCTTATGGGGTAAAAATGTCACCGGCTAAAATTGTCATTGTAAAAATCTAGTGTAACTTTGTCATTGCTCAAATTATTTTAATATTTAATAGGGTAAGTTTGTCACTGCCTACTTTTAAACTTAGATAGACCTTTTAAATGTAAAATGCTGTTATTTAACTTCAAGATAAAATATTCTTTAAGAATGTTAATAATTATCAAAGTACTTATATGTACTATATTGGTCAAAAAAGGAATATCTGAGAAAACTTTGATAAGATCCTACAAAAAATAGTTATTTAAATCAGTTACAGTTCAGTTACAGTTTAAAAGTAATAAGTTTACATTACAGAATAGGGAAATAAAGTTAAGGAATAAGTATTTTATTTTCCAATTTTTCAAAGTCGCTTTAACCCTACCTTACTTTTATTACCAACACAGCAAGCTTTTAGTACTCAACTAGACAAAACGAGGTCAAAAGCCAAAGCATTGTGGGCTTTAGTTTTAATATCCATAAAGCTATTCTTCTCGAGATTATGTTCTTCAGAAGAATTAATTGCACTTTGCCATTAAATTTCAATTTGCGATGCCATTTGTCACGTGGGCACCTCGACTTTCAACGAATGATGGCACATTGGCTACTATTGCTTGACTGGTAGTTTCAGTTCCTTAAGTTACACGGTAGCTTTTCTGACAGAAGAAGGTTTTTTTTTTTGTCAGCCCATCCAACATAAACTGCTTTAGAGTTCTCTTTGACACGTATTTTACACAACTGCGATTTGTGCCACTGCTAAGCAACCTTCAATTCTTTGATCTCACAATCTATGTTTTTTTTTAAGTTTCCGTACCTCAAAAGGAAATACGGAACCCTTATAGGATCACTTTGTTGTCCGTCTGTCCGTCTGTCAACTCTCTTTACTCAGGAACGCGTGGAGCTATCGAGTTGAACTTCAAATTTTCAAATCCATAACTTCTTAGAGCCGAGATATAAATCAAACTTCAGTCAACGCAATAAAAGTTACACCCAAAATTTTTAAATTTTTTTTTTGTCCTCTTTCTCACAATCCATCCATCTTTTCTTCGGTCTTCCTCTCCCCTTATTTCCGTCATTAGAATTATGAAATTTGGCAAAAATCAAGGTCTTCTAGCAATAGAAAAAATCCGAAAACCGTAAATTACTAGATTATTCACAAAAAAAAATATAACTTTTGTGGGTCAGATAAGTTGATCGAACTTTTACGCACAAGATTTCATAGATGCCTTGTGGCCAGAGCGTGGCGTATTCTTCTGAACTAATTTCTTTTGTTTCATCTGAGAATTCTACGCGACGATGCTGCGATGGCGGCGCTAAAAATCGATCTGTAGAAGTGCTGGCAGATGGTAGACAAGCTGAAGTTTTCAGATTTCTATAACTTTATTTCATTTGGCTTACAAAATAACCACTTAGACAAATCAAACTTTATACTATACCTACTAATAATCATAATAATAAAGCCTTTTTATTTCCATAACTAATTTTTCACAATAATAAACTTAACTTAACTTATGAGATAAACACTAATTAGTTAGGCCCCTTTCGAGTATAGGCCTCCTCCAACTACTACTGTGCCAATGTTTACTTCGGTTCTATAACTATACCTAATAGCTAGGTATAAATATAGTAGTAATTATAAAAAAAGATAAATAATACATAGATTCAGGCGCTACTTTGCGGAAATCCATTGCATAATATTAGAATGAAAAAATATTTAGTAGTTTAAACGCAGAATTGTTACTAATTTTTTTTTCATTCTAATATTATAAAAAAAGATATAAATTAAAAGGTGTTATTGATTTTCTCTTCACCTAAATTTTTTTGACCACTAGTAGAAGAACGCTTTGGCACTCATTATGAGAAGCGTACGTCCAGCGTTGGACTACCATATACTGATAATCAACCATATTCAAAGCTGCTGTACAATGTTAAAATCAATTATTCATATCAAATTCTCGGAACGCAAAAATCTCTCCAATGCATATTTACACAACAAATAAGTCTGTCTGTTTGTAAAACCAGATCGGCTCGCTTTAATGGCTCTGCCAATATTATCATATCGGTATGATGTCGATCTGGAATGGCAGGATATTTAAAACCTTTGCTTTCTAATTGATTTGGAATTAAATATGTTTGCGCTACCTGTCATGAGATAATGTAGAGTCAACGATAAAACATTACAAGTATTTTTTCTTTTCTTTACTGATTGGGTAAATTGATCTAAATATATTATCCTTTTTTGATATTTACGAAACGTCATAAAGTACAATTTTTTTAAGTCAATGTTAAGCAATCTTTTTTGGTGACTGTACTAATTCCAACGCTTACAAAATGTCACGGAGAAAGAAAAAAACACGTATTACATAGAAATCTATCACAAATTTTTGATAAAACTAGTTTCTTTAAAAAAAAGTAGAGAGCTTGTTTACTACAATACATTTAACAACTTAAAAACAATAGATAATCAGCAACAAATTTTTAAAAATACAGATACAAAAATTAAGAACATTGGGGACAATATTCAAGCGATTCGGGTATTTGAATCTAAAAATTATCTTGACGATAGACCTGCGCCCTGCGACACATTATTTTACTGCAGGTCGCACCTCTTCCTATTTTTGTTGTTTACACTATAATTATGTTCATAAAGACTATTAATTTTACTATACTTTTTTACCTTACTGTGGTTCTCACCTAAAAGCTCTCAAATCGCCGACATCGACTAAATCATAAAATGTGGAGTTAATCCATTCTCAAAACAACTTGTATTTAACACATGCTCGCCAACGTTCTGTATTTAAATGTAACGAAAACTGAATAACAATACGATCACTTGGGCCTCGGTAGACGGGCAACTATGCCCAAAGGTTTTTGACCGAAAGTTTATGTAAAAAAAAATAAAAAATTACAGTAAAGATATGTTACAGTAAAATTAGTCACTTAATAGTTAGGTATAGTTAACATTGACAGTGGCGTCGTTTGAGTGAGGCCTATGTTCAGGAGTGGACGTATTCGGGCTGATGATGATGATAGTTAACATTATAGGTATGTCCATAAAATATATCCTATTTTATAGTGCCCTTTAACGAACTAAAAATAATTGCTGAGGGATCAAAAACAATGTGTCTAGTACTTGCGACAAAGTTTGTCATGACTACAGGGTTCTTAGTTTTTTCAGTCAGACTAGCTAAAAGATAGCAAATACACGGGCACTAACCGAATCTCCATTCTCCAGCCTCGGCCAATGACAGTAACAAGAAGTGGATTTTGTTATATAACGACTTCTTTCTTTACTTATATCACTCTGTCACCGAAAAATTGCCATAATAAGAGCGAGGCCTAGACTGGACAGTTGGATACCCTGACTGTTAATAATAACTAATAATAAAAAATGGTTACCTGGAAGATATCGCTTCTAAGCGATAAGGCTGCCCATTTTACTTATCCTATTTAACATCTCTCTGAAATGTTGTTTTTCTGTTGTAGAATAAAGAATGTTTGTACTGTATTGTATTGTAATATTATAAATGCGAAAGTGTGTTTGTTTGTTTGTCCTTCACGCCCTAACTAAGCAACCAATAGACTTGATTTTTGACATAGAGCTAGTTGAAAGGATGGAGAGTAACATAGACTTTATCCTGGTAAAACATCAAATTTCCATGGGAGATTTATGGAAAAAAACCTTTTTATCCCCCTAGAAATGTGAAAATCGAATTTCACGCGGCTAACCGCGGGGAACAGATAGTGTTAAATAAATTGCTGATCCACAGCGTCCATGATAGCTAGTTTCCGTAGAAAATGGCCGCCGTGGCTAAAAATTCGGCCGGGAGGACTTTAGGTTGTTTTCATACAATAATCATTTGGAATCATCTCTTGGATTGATTCATGTAGTAGTCGTAACACATGGCAGAGAGGTTTTTCGAAAGAGTTTGTAACATGATATTCCAAAACTTTACAATTTCGGCAAGACTTGAACCCGGAACCTTTCTCTCAATACGGGTCTGCGCTAACAACTGTGATACGAAATCAAGTACTCGACGATTCAAAAATCTTTGGAACTTCCTTACGGACTCTTGTGCCCTTAGCTCCACCACTCTAGTTTGGGATATCATTTAATTTCTTTGAGATCGCGAGAGCTTACGCTAATACATAATGACAAAAACCTTACGTCGTAACATATTAACACTAGCTGCTGCCCGCGCCTTCGTTCGCGTTTTATCGGGATAAAAAATAGCCTATATGTTATTCCAAGTTCCAAACTACACCCATACTAAATTTCAGCCTAATCGGTTCAGTAGGTTTTGAGTGAAAGAGTAACAAATATAGCCATACAGCCATCCATACTTACTTTGACATTTATAATATTAGTAGGATTAAAGTTGCCCATCTACAGCGTTAAACAGAGTTCATACAGGGTACAGTCAAATGGACAACCGTCGCGAGCGCCGGACGTGATCTCGAATAAAGTAAGCCGGGCACATTTGGAATGTGCCATAATGCTGTGGGGTGACTATGCTTTAGGAGAGACATTCTGTTGTCTTTCTCACTGGCTAGAATGTTACAAGTAGATAAAATCAATTTCACTTATATATTATCAGCCCATACACGTCCACTGCTGGACATTAGCTTACCCTATACGAAGCCACAAATAGCGATACTGGTCCAGGAAGTTCACTTCTTTTTTGTGAACCTTATTTCAAGTAGTCATACTGACTTGCATACATAGTACTTATTACCTTAACTTGCTAATCGCAAATACATCTACATTTATTAGGCTTGAAAAATTTCAAAAATAGCTAGTTATTCATTATTTACTTATCTGGTAAAAAGTAAAAATTTGGTTAACTTCGTTGCCAATTCTACTAACAATCTACTTACAATGAACTCATAGAAAGCCTTTACATCTAAACGTTGGTGATAAAATAATGCAACTTCAAATCGACTTCGCTCTCTCTTTTGTTTCCCACATTTTGAACTGCCTGGTGTCCACCATAACCCTGAATCATTGTCACCGCTTGCAATACGCGTGCGCCGCCTGCCAAACCGTAGCTACCTACCGCGCACGCGCCGACATCGATATGAATTTAAATAAGATTAGCTCTACATTTTTATGGCTGACTGTATTTTGCGGTTTGATAATTTTATTTAGGAGAAAAAGGATCTTATCTTCTATACGAGGATTTATACATAGGTTCGATGACATTGTCAAAGTTGCAGGGAATGCTTGAAGTCAGGAAGCACACGAGAAAAAAAGTCAAAAGTCAAAAATTCTTTATTTCCGTAAATACAATAAATTGACACTTAGAAAAGGTCAAATTCTTATTTAAACACTGACATGGGAAAAAAGTGATATTTTCATTTCGGTCGCTTCGGTATGTAGACTAAAGTAAAGAAGCGACGAAGAAACCTTTAGCCTGATAGGTGTTATTTTTAGAATTGGAGCAAAATCCGTCCCAAGCTTTTTTATCTTCTAGATTAAGAGACCGGTAGAGGTGTAAAGAGACTCACGTATTATCAGCAGTGGGAGATCCAAGGTTAAAATAATGTTGATTATTCAAGCAAAAATCACTGTTTGCCATAGAGCAGAGACAGTATCAAAATATTATATAACATTCATATGGCACTAGTTTCTGCCCGCGGCTTCGCAGTCTATGCGTATAAGTACGTAACAGTTTATGATACCTAAAAATTCCACGAAATTTAAATTTAATATCTAAAACTTTTGAATTGTAATTGTGCATTTCAGCTCAATGCATAAGTATTATAAGTTAGTTTTTGATTTATTGGCAAACACATACAAAATTAAATAACAGTTAAATGACCTACTAATCCCCCCCTACATGGGAGACCATCCACTCGGATGGCCCGACGACATCGTAGCGGTCACAGGGAGTCGATGGATGGAGGCGGCTCAGGACCGCTATTTCTGGCGTCGTACGGGGGAGGCCTATGTCCAGCAGTAGACGTGTATAGGCTGATGATGATGATGACCTACTAATATTATAAAAGTTAGTATAAAGAGAATGAATGTTCCTCTTTCACGTAAAAACTACCGAACTAATTGGGTATGTGGTATGCGTATAGTTTGGGACCTGAAATAACCTATAGGTTACTTTTATCCCGATAAAATATGAGCGAAGTCGCGGGCAGCAGCTAGTGGGAAGTATACTTTAAGCGTAACTAGAGGACACTGACAATCTGACACCTTGACATTTTCAGTAAACGCTCAAAAACTTGTAACCTTCATTAAATTCCGATCTTTACAAATTATATCTATAAAGTCACAAACAATCAGTCAATATAACCTGACCTTTAACCGTTCACTATCCATCTGCCTTGAACTGAAGACAATGCATCCTCCCCCGGAATCGAACCCACACTAGGCCTACTTTCGATTTCACACGATTGATTTGGCGAAGGCAGTGATGGATTGCTGGTGAACTTTTGGTGCTTTTGTTCTAATGAAAGTAATTTTTTGTTACATAATGATAACACAGTTTGAAAATTAGTTACATTTTCATGAAATAGAATACATGAAAAGGAAATATAATAGAAAAGAAAATGTTTATTTGCGTTTCAAAACAACAATACTAATACAAGCACGGTACATTAGATACTTATAAAAAAATTCAATGATACAGAACAAAGTTTACGAAAATTGACATCGAGAACACAAATAGGCCACCGGCTAAACATCAAATGCTCCATTGAAAGAGTGCATACACAAATATAGGACTGATTCGTGGCGTCGTTTGGGGCTGAACATATGGGGGAATGTTCAGCAGTGGACGTGTCCTTTGGGGAAAGCCTATGTTCAGCAGTGGAGTGGACGGATTGATGATGCTGATTATACGCAAATACGTAGACTAGAGAACCTCAAGCCTATATCAACAAACTTTAAAATCAACAGATTTTGCTAAATTGAATAGATTAGCCGAAAAATTTGGTAGAATGAGGAAGTAAACAAATTGATGAGTTTTACTAAAGAGCTTATACTAGAGCTATTGTATCTCATACCATACTAAGTATATATTGACTAAGTGGCAAGTATATTTCACAAAAAAAAAGTCACGTTTTCGTGCATTTATTTTTCGTAAGATTGAAAACAGACAATATTTTGATTTACTCCCATCCTCTTCTTTCTTTATATTATACTAACTGCTGCCCGCACCTTCGCTCGCGTATGATCGGGACACAAAATAGCCTAACATGTTATTCCAGGTCCCAAACTATACCCATACCAAATTACAGCCTAATCGGTTCAGTAGTTTTTGAGTGAAAGAGTAACAAATATCCATACATCCATCCATATTTTCAAAATTTGACATTTATAATATTAGTAGGATCTAAAGAAGACTTTCTTTGGACTTCCTTATATTATAAGTACCCATAGAAGATGCCAAGCTCTTTTAGAGGGCCTAGTAAAACAGTAAAGCAACAAAGTAACAATAGTATAACAACGATAACACTCTGAATACTGAGTCATCGTGTTATTTCTCAACGTCGCCCACGGATAACAAACGGTGGTAACCTCGGAAGAGCAAATTAATCAGATCTGATTGTTATTCATGATCTGTTTGTAGGGATTAGCTTTTATTTAGAGTAGGCGCTTACTAAAGTCTTGCAACATGGTCATGACTAAAGTTGGCATCCAAAGGTCTATAAGAATAAATATAATAAGTCTTTATAAACAAACTTAAAACAGCAATAAGAACTACATATGTAGTATTACAATAAGTCTTTATAAACAAACTTAAAACAGCAATAAGAACTATGTAGTATTACAATAAGTCTTTATAAACAAACTTGAAACAGCAAACAGAACTATGTAGTATTGCAATAAGTCTTTATAAACAAACTTGAAACAGCAAACAGAACTATGTAGTATTGCAATAAGTCTTTATAAACAAACTTAAAACAGCAATAAGAACTACATATGTAGTATTACAATAAGTCTTTATAATCAAACTTGAAACAGCAAACAGAACTATGTAGTATTACAATAAGTCTTTATAAACAAACCTGAAACAGCAAACAGAACTGTAGTATTACAATTACAATTCTTTTATTTATGTTGCAGACAGTTTAGACATAAATAAAATTATATAAGATAAGAGTAGGTAGCATAATTAATTATATAACTGATTAGTTAGGTACATTGATTTACTTTAAGTTTCCTTGATCGCTTATTTTCTTAGCGATGTTTGATAAAAACTATTAAACATAGCTAAGAAAATAACCGATGTCTATGCTAGTTAGAATTATCTAACTGCTAACCTTTGGGAAGTGTGAAAATAAGTTTAGTAGATAATCATCATATCAGCCCGTACACGTCCACAGCTGGACATAGGCCTCCCCCATACGACGCCGCAAATAGCGTTCCTGAGCCGCCTCCATCCATCGACTCCCTCCGACAGCTACGATGTCGTCGGTCCATCGAGTGGATGGTCTCCCATGTAGGGGGGGATTTGCTATAATCACCTCGCTTGGCAGGCGGATTGGTGACCGCAGTGTTGGTGTGTAAAGATACTCAGAAGGAAGCTGCTGCCCTTCCTCTGGTAGGTACCCTTAGTGGGTTCTTCCGACATCCACGGGTTGAGTTGGAGGGGTCGATATTCGTACGCCGCGGCCCCACGGCTTAGTTGGTAGTAGTGGGTAGTAGATAATGCTAGATAACAAATATTATAGAAACACATCAATCACAAAAAAAAATAAGTACAATTTAACTACCAAAGTTAATACTTCTGAATCAAAATACTCCATTTTACATGGTTTACTCTACAACATCACCTGAATGCAGCACTTGACTTAAGCACCTCGTCCACTAAAGCATCGCCATTAAGCTCTAAATAGCAAAGCAAACGTCACCGGCAGCGTGTCTTAGTGGTCGGCTCCCGTACTTACTCGCCGTGAATCAACTGACTTAAATTACAGGCGGTATAGTGCGGTGGGTGATCTTGATCGTTAGCAGTACCTACCTAAGTGACAGTTAATAATATAAATTATTAAAATACATTTTTCAAAATTAAATTTGGTAATTACGATCGTGAGCTGGTTGTCGCAAAAGTTATAAACTGCGTAGTGTTCCATCTTAAAACAGTTTAAAGTCCAACTACCAATATTTTGGCCGAGTCATCAGATATTTCGTTTATTTTGTTTGATTGATTTGACCTTTGACAGATCAGCGAACATGTGATCATCATAATCATCTCAGCCAAACGACGACATCTACTGAATGGACTAAATTAAATGAATATTGCTGAACTAATAACCGGCCCCAGCTTCGCACGGTAGAGCACTAGTAGAGCATATCTCAAAGGGATTAGGCAACGTTTTCGATGATAGCTCCCAGGCAGCTTGACTTTTTCAGACACTTCCAATAATTATCGTTATATGACAACACAAACCCTTGACAAATTATATACATAACCTACCTCATGATTCATTTACCCTAACGATTGGTGACCCTATGAAAATTCGTTCAGTAGTTTTTGAGTATTTTGCGCGAACAGACAGACAAACGCGTCGGAGGACTTTGTTTTATAATAATATAGTGATATTTCACATACTAACTCTCTCTTATTCTCAGTTCTTCATTATATAATCATGGTAAGTATCCCGATGTAAGCGTCACTTCGTTTACATCTTGCTTAGTTGAAGTGTATGATATTATTAGCTTCGTGATTTCTTGATTCATTACATCACCATTATTAAATCAAACAGACAGATACCACAAGCTGTAAAGTATCAAAACAGTACTACCGCGCTTCACATCAGTTATTATTTGCGTAGTGAATGGAGCGAATCACCCTGTACTGGGGTCAACGGAACGAGTGCAAATACGATATTTGAGAATTACCTTTGCTCTTGTATACCTGAGATGTCAACTGTAGTACCTTGTCACACTAAGAAACCTTCTTCTTCTTTAAAGTATTCTGCATTAGGTACTGATGGTAAGCTTGGGATGAGTTTTGCTCCAACTCGAAAACTAACAACCTAACAAGGTAAAGGTTTCTTGTTCGCTACTTTACTTTACCTTAAAAATATTGGAGTGAACAAAAAATCAAAGAGATCACTTTATTTCCCTGTTTTACTTATATAATTTTAATTTTGTATCGTGTCCAAGTGTCCTGTAAGGTCTAAAGGAAATAAAGCACTTTGAGTTTTGAATTTTTATTACCCACTTTGAAAGCCTTAATTGAACAGTCGACCAGCTGTTTCCACGCCACCCTATGTTTGGCTTGATTCCAAGCAGTGGATGCATCGTAAGAAGAGCCTCAGCCTTAAAATGACATGGTTCTATAGTGGTTTGGACAATAAAAAGGGGTGTTGACACAAAAACCAACTTCTGAATGCTAAAACTTTTGCAGAAGAGGTTGATGTACTGGAATGAATCGAATATCGACCAGTTTGTTCTTGTAAACAAATAACAAGTTGTTTGTTTTGCTTCATGACAACACTAAAGTACAATCGGGCTAAAATGTATAAGTTTAGTTCTAGTTCTGAATGCTTCATACCTGTTATATAGAAAAAACTTGCGAAAACACGAAGAAGTTAGTTTGAATCCAAATAGGACGGACAGTCAGTCACAGTCAAAGATACAGTTTCTTTAAAAAAAATCATAACTTCGGCAATCCAATATCCATCAAAGTTTTTATATTATGACAATGGGTCAAGAAAGGAAAATTGCTGCCGCAAAGAGCAATAAAAATTGCTAGAAATAGCTACACAGCTCGGTAAAATGCTGAATTTTCTATAAAATATGGCGCTGGGACGTCTGCCAGCACATTAGGGTTTCCCGCTCTCTGATCACTATGGAATTTCAGTGTACAGGGTGTCAATGAATTGAAAAGAAAAAACCAAAACGATAGCATGACGCGGTCGCCCATCTTTGTACTGACCGCGCCCGACGTTACTTAACATCGGTACTCAACATGGTATGGACGTGGAACCCAATATTTTATTTTTTGCAATAGCAGATAAAGAGACATTTATTTAGCCATAAAGAGCAACATGCAGTTTTGATAAGGATTCAACAAAATAGTTATGAGTAGGTACATCCTAAAACCACATAAGTAGGAAGGTACATTAAAAAATAAAATTGTGCCTGCACTACACATAATCAAGGTAAGAACTAGGTATGCCACCTACCACACCAATCTGTAACCAGTGCTGTAAAAGCGAGAATACTCGCTCTACAGCCATTGCAATATTTACCTACGTGCTATTTGTGATTAATGATTATCTGTGTGCAGTAACACTACGCGCGCGCGCGGATCAACGCTGGTTTTCAGTTTGATCCCAATTTAGTGATTTCACAAACATGAATGAGCATGTCAACTCAAATTTCAGTAATTAAAAAAAATTAGACATGTAGGTACATAATAATAAGCAGCAACATTTATACATAACTATCCTGTCAAAATTTTTACTATTAAGAGGTCTTGACAAAAGTAGAGCTATTTTTGCCCTACCAAATAAGTTTTTGTATGGAAACACCCTTTAATTCAAATATCAGTTTTATTTTTATTATATGTTGTTGTAGCGGTAAGAGAAAGACACATTTTCTAAAAATTTCAACTGTCTACGGTTCATAAGATCCAGCCCGCTACGGTACAGTTTATGAGGACGGAGGAGAATGAGGCAGCGGAGGCCCATTTTCACTTTTCGGGTACGGAACCCTCAAATTTGGGCATCAGGGAATACGGACAACGCTTTCTATAAGCGTATTGTTTTCATAATATCAGTTATTTTTAGTAGGAATTTCTTTTGAAATTTTCAAAGAGCTGACCAACGATGATTACTAGCCTAAGATTTGGAACACGAACATCCTGTATTGGGCAAATTTCCTGATATTTGTCCGCGTGCGCGTGATTGACAAGACAATGTATCTATGGTAATGCGATAGGAGGCGCGATTGTGGTTTATTCCTGATTTTACTGAATTATTACAAGTGATGGATTTGTTTATTTTGTAATAAATTGTCAAAAATTACCTACCGTGGTTTTTCTGCTTTATTGAATAAAGTTCATTCATGTCTGGACTTAACATAAAAACTTTTTTTTCGAACACGCTCAACACCTTTCGAATGCATTTCTGCGCATATTACTAAACTAAGTGGAGTGAGTACTAATATGAAAAGTTAGATTTCTATTACCTTATTATTAGCAAAATCCATATAGTTCTTATCTAAGCAGAGCTTGTCTTATGGGTACTAGATAACTGATATACTTAATATAATACAATACATAGATAGATATTTTTTTATTATACATAGAAAACACCCAGAACAAATATCTGCAGATCGTACAAATATTTGTCCCGAGGCGGGAATCGAAGCCGCAACCTCCTGCGTCACAGGCGGACCTTCTCCCACCGCGCCACAGAGGTCGTCAAATATGCTTACAATTGGCATACTTACAGTCTCCCAATTGCAAGCATAGAATATGCTAATAACGCGTAAGTAGTAGTTAAACTTATGCTAACTTTAATCCATCAAAACCTACACTGTAAGCTATTATCTGTGCCTAAACCTAGATAACATCAGCCCATCGCAAGCTATCGCGGATCGAAATATTTCTCAATCCGTGCTCGTCAGTCAAACCTACACGGTGCAGTCTAATATTACTGATAATTAGTCATTTTCAGTTTATTACGAACGACGCCTACCTCTGCTATTTATTAATTCGTTGGGTGTAAAGCGGTTATGGTTCCCACGTAAAAATAGACCCCTCGAACTCGGCCAGGGATCTCGTAAGATTACTCCTACTGCCTTTATCGACTCAGGGACTACCTAAGGGCAGCTTTCTTTCGTATTTTTCTCCCGCACTGTGATCGGTAATCCACCTGCTGTGTATAACTAATGGCAATACTATTATAATAATTAATAATTATTAATTATTATTATATCCCATTGTTTAGGGGAGGCTTTTTGAGCAATGTAGTTGTAGGTACGTACAGATTTCAGGTTTCAATAACTTTATTTCTTCGGGCTTACAAAATACGATATAATAAACACTTAAACATGTCAAATTTTATACTATTAACAGCTATAAATACATATAGTAATTATTATCAAGTAAGAAAAAAGGTGTTAATGATTCTCTTCAATTCATCACTTTAATTTTTCGTCCACTAGTTGAAGAAGTGAAAAAAGCCACTTTTACATTTACATAATCACTAATGTGTGTACATTATGTGTGTTGGTATAATCGACAAATAATTCGATGATTTAAAAAAATCGCAGAAAAAGATGACATATTAGCCAAGAGGGAAAATAGGGTCCATTTGTACCTAACTAAACTTAAAATCCAAGCCTATATTTTACAGAAAGGTTCAGTACATATCAGCTAGATTTGTGACGTTGTATAGTGATCAAGACACATCATAACATGTCACAAATTTTCGCACATATATAGCATCCGCCTTGATAAAAAAGGAGTCTCCATCCCTATACAATCTATGTGTATCTCCTTGCTCAATTTCATTGAGATCTGTTGATCTGTTTAGGCTCAGATTAGGTAATGTTACTTCGATTTAGGTGTCAAAATCTAACAGACGTATAAAATTACTTTCGCATTTATGCTATTGATACTTAATCAAATCAAATCAAATCATTTATTTGCAAGAATACATAAATATTATACAATGTCAGGTCTTATAACTATTTAGGTAATTGTATTCAGCCTGCACGCAGGCGCAGGCGCAGGCGTGCTAATGTTGTGTGACTCATATTACTATAGGTACTATTAAATTTATGTTACAATTCAACTTTCCAGATATTCTTTTACATTATAGAAACAATTTTCCAGTAACCATCCACTTAACTTTTTCCTAAAGATATTACCATGAAGTTCTTTTAAATCTTCTGGTAATTTATTGTAAATGATGATACACATGTTATAAGCATTTCTTTTATAAAATCTTTAAGGCACAGGGGTTTGTAAACCAAATTTTTAAATTTCTTTCTTTTTTGCCGAGTAGTCACATCGCTACGTTTCTTAAAATAGGTTGGGTGTGATTTTACAAAAAAAACAGATTTCCCTAATATTGTACATGCAGGCGAGCGGTTAGAATATTATAATAGTGTATAGAATATTATTATAAAATCTGTGCTATTGATAAGTATTAAATCAAACATCAAAGTTATTTATTTCCTTTAGATTAGACCTTACATTACAGGATTTACTCTTAGACACGTCAGGAAATTAAAATTAAAGTAGCATATACATGTACCTTCCAGAGGAAGGGCAGCAGCTTACTTCTGACTATTTTTAAACACCAACACTGCGATCACCAGTCTACCTGCCAAGCGTGGTGATTATGGCAAATCCCCCCCTACATGGGAGACCATCCACTCGATGGACCGACGACATCGTAGCGGTCGCAGGGAGTCGATGGATGGAGGCGGCTCAGGACCGCTATTTGTGGCGTCGTACGGGAGAGGCCTATGTCCAGCAGTGGACGTGTATGGGCTGATGATGATGATGATAATACATGTAAAATAAGTTTAATACCTACATACACAGGTGTTAACATTAAATATGCACAAAAACCGTATTTTCCGACCACTCATCGAAAACAATCCATACAGAATACCTACAAACCACAACGCCTCTTTTGTCACCTGCGTTTGGATAGTCGCCAAGGCTCGTGTCTGGACCCTGGCGACCAGCCACCCATCTATCTTAGGGATCAAGGCTTGAATACACTGAACTTGTGACTCAGCATCAATGGTGCCAGAAAGAGCAATGGAAATGGATTTCAAGGTTTCTCATGTGCTTGGTTTAGTGTTGAAATTTTGTGAAGGAGTGTACGTTTCGCGTCGCTCAAGCTGTCAAATTACAGATTTCGTGCTGAAACAATTTTTATTGCAATCGGACGAATTGTATCTCAAGTACTATTTCAGTTTTAAGGATGCAGTTTTCTTTTAACTTTGTTTTCAATTGTATTGTGCTACACGTTCCCGTGTCCCCACCACAAGCGGCAGAAGCGGAACCCTGAGGGTTTTAGTGGTGCTACACGTTGCGTAAGAGATACTCTTATTTTGACTTCCACGGAAGCCAGCGCTAGTGACGGGCTTAATTTCTTGTGCCTGTGAGCCAAAAGCCCTACGAACGAGACAAAGCATAATAAGCGTGCATTCATATGCAAGTGGCATGTCCCTTGTCCATTATAATTTGTTGGTTTTCCCGCTCAGCGAATTAATGCTTCTTTCTCTTGCTTTCCATAAAACTGCGTTGAGATCATCTCTAATGTCTGATGTAAACGGGGTAATACAGAATAGGTATTGTGATTTAATTTTTTCTACTCTTACACTTGTACATACTAGTTACAGATCCTACTAATATTATATGAATATGAATGTCAAAGTTTCTAAGTATGGATGTACGAATGTTTGTTCTTCTTCCACGCATAAACTACTGAAACCTGAGGACGAGCGGGAATAACCCGAACTGATTAGTTTGAAATTTGGTATGGGTATAGTTTGGGAACTGGAATAATTTAAAGGTTAATTTTTATACCGATATAACGCGGGCGAAAGCGCGGACAGCGGCACTAGCTGCTTATTTGGAAGATATAAAAAGTTGGTCTGCAGATGCTGGCAACGAACATTTTAAGTAAATAAATTAGTATTTCTGGCTGATATGATGATCAGAATTTGAGAGTGACTATGTACCTTGCCTGCAGCTCGCCACATCCAGCATCTTCTAGTCAGTCTTTTGCAGGTTGTCGTCCTACCTGGCCAGATGGCTATACTACGTTTGCCGAGTCGCGGTCTTCACTATAGAACACGTTTAACCCACAGACTGTCGGTTCTTCGCGAGATATGGTCGTCTCATTCGTCAGCTTGGTAATTATTTGAACAATATCGAAAAACCTCAAAACTCTAAGTGCTTTATTTCCTTTAGACCTTACAGGACTCTTGGACACGTCACAAAAAATTACATAAGTAAAACAGGGAAATAAAATGATCACTTTAATTTTTTGTTCACTTCAATCTTTTTAAGGTAGTAAAGTAAAGAAGCTAACAAGAAACCTTTACCTTGTTAGGTTTCGAGTTGGTGCCTACCTACTTCAGGGGATTCGAAAGTCAACATAATTTTAGGTATTTATTATAATATACATTATATTTTTAGATCGAAGTCTCGATCCACCAATGCTTCATGTTCACATAAGCCAGATGCGGGTCACAGGTCGGTATAAAAATGATTATTCGATATACTGTGACACCTGCGCAGGCGCGCATCGGTCAGCGCGGTGTGCGGCCGGGGATGGGGTCATGCAAGATGAGTATGCATGAAACTAAAATTATAAATTTCATCTGACCTAGGACTACTTGTTTGGCATTATAGAGACTACACATTGCACTTCCATTAATAGTTCCTCAAAAGCGACCACAGGTTCAATTTTCATGGTTCAACTCGTGTTTAAAATGACCCTACCTCCTATTATTATCACTCAAAGTTCTCAACACTCAAAAATCTGACAGTACTATTTTATCTGACGCATTTGTTTGTTAGTTTAGTATATCGCATTTACTGCCCAGTCTCTGCGGCACGGCCCGTAGCAGGGGCGGCGGGCCGCAGCTAGTACGACTCGCCTCGCAGAACTACATGTGTTGATACTGTTGGGTTGGACTTTAACACTTTCATTGCCAACAACGGCAATGAAAGTTGTTAAAGGCTATTATCAAATGTTACTCTACATCAAACTTTACATAAAATCACTAAAGATAAGTAAAATATAACCTTCTTGCCTGTCTCTTGCACAACGCCGTCCAATATGTCGCGCGACTAATATTGGCTGCGGGGCTATGCATCACGCGCCTGTAACTAATGCAGCCCGCACTGACGACATGCGTTTGCGCACCACAACTGCACATTGCAACAACCTGCTATAATCCTTGTAGATTCTAAAGATGAAGAAGTCATCATTATCATCGTTTGAAGATTAGGAACATGCCGTTTTTCCTGATTTTGGTGAAACTCTGGGAAAAATTGGGGTAGGTACGAGACGAATAGAATCGAAGTTTAGTTCGCATAGAATAAGCTAATAGCTCTGATGACTTTTACACTAAGATACTCTTTCACCTCTCTACGGCAGCGTCTGATGAAAAATGGTAAAAAATGGTACGCGAAAAATGATGAAACGGAATTTGATCATTTTATTTAGAAACTTTTGCGATATTTTCCGTAAAAAATTGACGGTGTAGTTCTTGATTATATTTTCTCCTTATGGAATGCTTAAAGGTCATAATCATGATCATCATTCTAGCCTGGTATCATCCACTGCTGGGTATAGGCCTCCTTTCGCTTTTGACAGCCTTTTCTGTCCTTTGGTTTCCGTGTCCACGTACCTATGCCCTGTGATATCGTCAACTCATCTTGCGAGAAGACGATCTTAAATTTAGAGATGACAGTAAAACTAAATAAAACCTTGACTCCACATTTTCCGAGAAAACAAAGCTCGTGCTAACCACAAAAAAAACCGTATTGTTAACAAGCACATGAGTAACGGTTTTACATAATCAGGTGAAGGGCAGGTCCTATTGTCTGCGCTATTGTGCTGTGTGATTCATTATGAGAGTAATTTGGCATAATTATTTCTTACACGTATTTGGTTGGAGTAGAATGAACTGTGTAGGAAGGAAAATCTAAAATTTTAATAATAAACGGCGAGTTGAAGGTTGGGAAGGGACGATTTTAGGGAAGACTTTTTGTCAGGTAAATTAAAAGTATATGAATAGAAAAAGTAATTAAACTCATAATAGGAGGAAATAATGAGGCCTGAGGTTTGGAACACGCTGCCTGCTGCTGTTTTCCCGGCCAATTATTTATTTAAGAAACAAAGTCTTCAAGACACGAGTCAATCGATGTCTTCTAGACATGTGTGATATCATCACTTTCCATCCGGTAATAATTTGTTCAAACGAAGTATTTATTAAAAAAAATATAGCTTATTGGATAATGTTCAAAAATAATAAAAATAGTCTACTCGTTATAAAAATTATTGCTCTACTATTGTTATATTTTTCTAATTTACAGCGCTTTTCATTGCAGTTAATCCTTGATAAAAACCTAACTACCATAAAAAATAACGGTATACCAGTAACCACCAAACCGTTAAATCAGTCTTTCTTTAAAAAATATCAATTAGCTTCAAACGTCCACTTTAATATCTTTCAATTACGTCAATAAAAGGGTTAACGCGCCTGTAAGTGCACATAAAAACATTTCATCTAATGCAATAATAACTTACGGTGAAACAATATCCTTGAAACACATGAAACCTTCGTGCAATAAACATGGTGAAATTATACCGATATCATAGCTATTATGCCACAGGCCTTTAAGACAGCTCAAAAACAAACTAAAAAGCTCGAAAACAAAAATTAGTGTTCTCACGTTGCTGCAGCAACAACTCCAGTTTTAGAACTGAAAGATATCCTAAAAGTTTTCAAGTTCGAATGGTTAAAACTAATTGCTGGCTATTTTAATTGCCGACTAATTTTACGTACTATTTTTAATTGTAGACTATTTTGGATCAGGGCATGCAGAATGGGCTAATTTCCAGAGAGCTGGTTGATTTAGTTATGAATTTTATGATTATTTGTTATTAATTTCTTTTTTATCTTTTTTGAATGAGTACCAAGACAAACCACTTTACGTTTAATGGTAAAAAACTTAACAGAATATGTAACGTTTGTATTGAAATACAAAAAATTTGATTATGTTCTTTGATTCTCACACAAAATTTAAAAAGATTGTAAGTGGTAGAAGTGTCATACCATCTGTTCTTAGTTTTTTTTTCTTTGTTTTAATTATTGATTTATTAAATAATAAATGTCACGTGCTTAAGGAGCGCGGTTAACACGGCGGCGGTCGGCACGTATGTAATACATACTCTTAAGCCAGATACTGACCTGTGTTACACGCGCGCTGCTGACCCCGTAAATGTTTTGGAATGCCCTGTTTGAAAGACCACATACGTCGTCCATGAGAAAACCCCCTGGACCCATGCTGTTTAGTTGAGCCATCTCTAGATTGTTTGCAACAGTTAGCTTAATTGTTTCAATTGTAAATACTAGTTTAATTTGCTTATATTATTTAATTGTTATTTTCTTTGTTAATAAAGATGCTTTTTTAGATTAGCTGTTCTGCAAAGTCTGTGGAACTTTAATACGTTCGCCAATACATTAATTGTTTTCCTGGTTTTAGTGGAATTATCCGAGTGCTGTCGTGTTTTCCGGGTGGGACGCGCTAGAGTCGCTGGTGAGTCGTAAAAGGGATTTAGTTCGGTCTTCTTGTTCACTTCTATGATCCATAAAGCTGACGCAATTATTCTTGACCACACACGATGCTTATAAATATATATAAGCGCCATAGGATTGGTTAAATCGCAACCCCAGAACAAGACGGAATTATGTCAAAAATCTCAAAAACTACTTTTTTGCATATTTGAATCGGCAAAATTTTACCACGTGTACCAACCAAAGCCCTCATATTGTAATTCGCAAAAAAAATTTGCTGATTCAACGTCATGTACTTCGAAATAATACCGTATGGTTTACGAACGTGTGTTAGGCTCTTTTTATTACTTATTCCAAAATAGTTCATTATTGGTTAAAAAAAAAAACACTATAACCGTCTATTGGTGCGAACAATATACATATTTAATACATGAAACGTTAAAAAACATAGCAATAACTATAACAGCAAAAACCGTGGGGCCGCGGCGTACGAATATCGACCCCTCCAACTCAACCCGTGGATGTCGTAAGAGCCGACTAAGGGAACTTACCAGAGGATGGGCAGCAGCTTCCTTCTGAGTATTTTTAAACACCAACACTGCGATCACCAATCCGCCTGCCAAGCGTGGTGATTATGGCAAATCCCCCCCTACATGGGAGACCATCCACTCGGATGGACCGACGACATCGTAGCGGTCGCATTGAGTCGATGGATGGAGGCGGCTCAGGACCGCTATTTGTGGCGTCGTACGGGGGAGGCCTATATCCAGCAGTGGACGTGTATAGGCTGATGATGATGATGATGATGAACAGCAAAAAAACAGTTTTTTGTCGATACTGAAAAGTTATTGTTATACTTACAGCTGTCTTGAACCATGAATGCGATATTGTAAAACAGGAAAGTAGAGATTCACTTCTGAATATCGCAAGAATAGTTGAAATTGTGGTACCTACTTAATTGAATTTATGAAAATAGCAATGCTTGCCTTGCCTATACGTGTGATGAGGCCAATGTTATAGGTTTTTAACACTTACATAGCCCACGACAAATGTCCATCCGCAGGTCCCTCCAGCAAAGACGCAATCTGATGCCTTAGTGGATCTGGGGGTCGCACCGCCGAGAAAAGGCAGTTAATGCGATATACTAAGCTAGATCCTAATATTTGTGTGGTACCTTAGATAAAGAATTCTTTATCTATCTAAGAAATTAGACATAGTGTCTGAAATGGAGACAACCCTTTAGAACCAACTTCATCGAGATCCTAGACGAGAGAATGTCGACGAGTGTTGCCTGGTTTTAAATAAATAAATCGAAGTTACAGTGAGGCTGCGGATCACAGTTTGAAGATATTATAAACAATAATTTAAAGTTATCAAAAAATAAAATAAGAAGTCCCTCGTTAAGAGATGAAACGTTGGTGTTCTTCCAAAACAAACTAGGTTCGTAGTTAACCCGCTTACATTCATAATGAATTTATCAAAAAAAGCTGATACTCTGGTATTCTATGGAATTAGAGACATTTTGTTGTTAATTCATTTGTAGCAAAAACTTCATTGGCTGGATTTTGATTACAAGTAAAACATTAGACCTGAGCAGCAGATTGTTCCTTTTCCAAATTATTTAAAATAAACTTGTTCCATCTTCGAATGCTTAAAAGTAAAAACTCTTACATTGTGTAAAGACCTCTTCACATACAGGTAGAGAGTCCCCGGGCAATAAATTAGTGCATTTAATTATTAATTTCTTTAAGTGCGATCCAAGATACTCGTATATTCCATTCGAGATATATTCCACTGACTCACTGTAGCGCCAACGATTTTATTTCTTTTATAGAGTTTGTAGAGTAGTTGAGAAATAGAGACGTGATGTGTTTGTACCCTAATATGATGCTCAGTTATAGGTACAATCAATTATTATTTATGTAAGTTTGCCTATTTTCGCTGGATTTGTAACTTATTTTCTTCATTATTATTAACAAAACCAGAAAAGCGATTGTTTAAAAAAAATACAAAATAAAATGTTTCGAATCATATTTTTACAAGAAAATAACTCAACCCCAGCTTTACACAGCACAACAGACATACTGATCTATTCATCTCATTCTACATTAGAAAATTAACTTAACCTACGTCTCGTATGAAATTGCAAAATACGAAGAACGTAACGGTTTACTACCGCTTAATCGTACTGCCAAAATGCAACAAATCTCTCAATATCATTTGAAAACTATAATCAAGTTCATATGAAAATTTTGGATCGCCTAAATACGACGAAACGGATATTTCACCTGTTATTTAACATATTACTCTCTAAGCAAAATATGATCTCAAAAAATATTCTATTTCGACGGGACTTGAAATCGCAACCAGTCACAAAATTTTGAAAAAAACAGCTATTTTTTGGGTTCTTATTAAATGTTTTATAAATTAACCCCAGTGTGAAGCTAACGCACTATAAAACTTTTGAAACAATCATGGTTATTCACAACACTAGTTAATAATATTAAACGTATATTTACCATGATATGAGTTTTCTCTCAAATCATCGTAAATATCCCGATAATAACTTTAAAAAAAAAACATTTATTTCGGACAACTTTAATATAATTGAAAGTAAAAGTCCGTATGATGTTGTGGTTCTTAATCTATGTTGCTTTAGTGTTACACTGTTACGTATCCTCTGTTTAATGCCTACTCTACTTCGAATTCGTCCAGCCTTCCTCGATGCGGGCGTCTCGATCTCGAATCGAGATAATATCGAATAAACACAATAAATTATATTTATTACATTACATTCGACGCCGGCCATTATTTGTTTAGTGCTATCGAAATTGGACAAGGAATACGCCCATCAGATGTTTTTGGAAGGTCTGAGTTGCTTTGAACCGTGAGATGATATTTAAATATATCCTACCTATATCCAACTGAAATCTGAGTTTCATAAAATTTAAGGCGATATTATATTTTTTATATACATAGGGCTAAAACACCTTTAATCTACAATAGAATCTGTTCCATAGGAGATTGAATTTCTTCGACCGTAGCTCAGGGTAAACCGATTTAGACCACAAACCTCCATATGAGTATAGGGTTATTCACAACATCTCACGTGTGACGTTCCTATTTCCCTCGTACTTTACAACCAGCACTTTTAATTCCACTGCAGAGCACCACTAAGGTTTTAGCTAAAAACTGTTTATAGTATAAAATTTGATTTATTGTCTGAGTACTTATTTTGTAAGAGTAAAGATATAAAATTATTGAAATCTGAAATCTGAATTTGTCTGACATTCTTTTGATGATTCATTTGATGAATTTGCATAGGCAAAAAATTTGATAAATAAATAAATAATGTTGGACAATCCACACAACATCATCTAGCCCCAAGCTAAGCAGAGCTTGTGTTATGGGTATTAGATGACTGATATACATAACACAATATAAGTACATAGATAGATATTTTTTATTAAACATAGAAAATACAACGAATACCCAAGACAACTATTTGCAGATCGTACAAACATTTGTTCCAAGGCGGGAATCGAACCCGCAACCTCCTGCGATGCAGGCGGACTTTCACCCGCCGTGCCACATCGGTCATAAATTTTTCCTTCTTCGTTTTTAATTTGCAGAAGGAAGCTGCTGCCCTTCTTCTGGTAGGTTCCCTATTACAGTTCCCTCTTACGATGTCCACAGCGTGAGTTTGAGAGGTCGATTCTTACGTGAATGCTACGGCTCTCACTCTCTTCCATTAACAGCATCAACCTCAAAATACTTATACAATACCATCCTTATCTGGTGGATATACCATCCACTCGTACTAAGCGGTTTCTTTTCTTCCACCTTCATCATTCACACCGCTCAAGAATGGAACTCGCTGCCTGCTTCTGTTCTTCCGGTCAATTACAATCTGGTTCTCTTCAAGACAAGAGTGAATAGGTGTCTTCTAGATCTTCGTGATACACCGTCGGCCACGTTGTCGCTTTCCATCAGGTGAGCTTGTGGTCAAACGCAGGCTTGTATAATATAAAAAAACCTACATATTACCTACTCCTATTATTTTTGGTATATGTGTATTAGTTTAGCTTAAACACCGCCATCCAATGATCTTCTCATTTTACCTTGGTCGCCTGGACGAAATCACTTTAAGCGATAAGGCCGTCCATTCCATTACCTTTCTATCATCATCATCATCATATCAGCCCATACCATACACATCCACTGCTAGATATAGGCCTCCCCCATACGACGCCACAAATAGCGGTCCTGAGCCGCCTCCATCCATAGACTCCCTGCGACCGCTACGATGTCGTTGGTCCATCGAGTGGATGGTCTCCTATGTAGCGGGTTTTGCCTTTTTATAGGATAATTTTAATTATCTACTGCTGAATGGTTTATAAGGTTGTGAACTAAAGAATTATATTTCTGTCTATTAATCAGTCGTGCAACAATCAAAGCCTTCAAGACCATTGACGCCTGTAAAAAGGCAAATGTTCACATTTGCAGTGAACTCCACAATATTCACCTGTGCCTCTTATGAATCAGAGTAAACAGCTACCGTACTTAGCCGGGCACACACGAATGTTTGAATAGCTATTTTTATGTATACAATGATGATTTAAGAATTTGATATATAAATCGACTTTGATGGGACTTGACTTGACCCGCTACCTTCCCTCAGTACAGGAATGCATTAATCACTACTGTACTGGACTGTACTGTGTTTGTACGTACCTACGTGTAGGAACGTACGTAGAGAGTTCAAGCACAGATTAGGTAATGTTAGTTCGTGTTCAAGTCAAAGTCGACTTTTATTTCGGATCATCATCATCATATCAGCCCATACACGTCCACTGCTGGACATAGGCCTCCCCCATACGACGCCATAAATAGCGCTCCTGATTTTGTTTGTTACTTCAAAAACACTTAATGAACATATCGGGCTACAAAAATTATAATTATAGATTAGTTAATTAATTACAAAAATTATAGATCCGGAATACATACTATAAGCTTTTTACTCTCCGGAGTAAAAAGTAAAAAGCCGTTAGCAGCGGGCATAGTAAATAATAAGTAAATACTGTAAAACACAGCATAATCTAAGCCCCAAAGTTAGCAGAACTCGTGTTATGGAAATTATAAGACTTATTGTTTTTACCCCATATGAAAAATAGTCATCAAATAAGACATAGCATCGAACTCCCAACATTCTGCGTGTGTGGCGCAACAGTTGCGCCACAACGATTTTACAAGTACTCGGCTTTTTTGAACGAGACGCATTAAGGCAGTTCCCTGACCCAACTAACGCCGCTACCTATTTTTATCGTATTATTACGTAAAACAAAGGAATTTCAAAAATGGTCAGTTTGTGATACCTATCAAAAGCTTATTTTAAACGGCTCTGTAATAGTTTTATTTTGAATAGTTTAGGAAAAAATGCGAAGTTGCACTTTGTGTCCACCAAAGTCAGTTTTCGCATCTCCTCCTAAGCTATACAATACAATATAAAACTATTACAGAGGCATTAAAAATAAGCTTTATGATAGGTGCACAAACTGGCCAAGGGATTTTGGAAATTCTTTTGTTTAACTTAATAAAACGATAAAAATAGGTGGCGGTGCTAGTTGGCTTAGGGAACCGCCTTAACAAGCAATATGAATTTACAGTAGCAGCTTAGCCGTGGCGTGTTCCACCTCCCTGCCTTAAAAAGTACGTTAAGCCGTTGGTCCTGCGCCTGAACTCTTCCCGATTAAATCGGTCTACCGCCGCCGTCTCATTGGAATTCGAGAATAAGAGAATGAGAGACCACCTATGTTTGTACACTTACTTAGACACTAACATAGGTAGATATAAATAAATTCCTGCACACGTGCTAGTCCTTTGAGAGAGCTCCCCGTGGCCAATTGGCTAGGCAGTTATTAGCAATATCGATATGATTTTCACCCAGTTAAACTAGTTCTAGCAGTGCACAGTAGCGCGCACTACAGTCACGGCTATTACCATCGCCAACAGACGTCAACAGACGTAGGTCCAATATTTGTACTGGTCGAATTCCCGGGGCTTGTCTTCACACCGCTCTCTCTTTGATTTAGCTTGTTTTGTGGGAACGAGTTTAAGGTGATTGTAAAACGAATAGGTTTAAATAAAAATTATTTGAGCGCCTGGTCGAAGCGATGCGTGACGTGACCCGAGAGCTGGTGAGTATCTGGCGCAGCGCATTACCATTGCCATACAGCGAGGCAATGCAGCCAGCGTCTTGGGGACGCTTCCGACTGGTATTGATATGGACCAGTTGAGCAAACTGTAGATTGTTTGCAACAGTCTGCAGTTCGCTCAATTATTTTAATTGAAAATACTAGTTTAATTGGTTTATACATATTATTTGATTGTTATTTTCTTTGTCAATAAAAGTAAAGTTACTTTCAAAACTACGATTGTCAAAAAAGTTAAGTTTGCCAGTGATACAGATTTTGGTTAAAATCTCCGGAAATACTAGAACGATAGCTCGATGACCATCATCTTGTGGCATGATAAACTGGGATTTGTATATACCAGATCATTTACATTGAGTGCTAATGAAACTACGTTTATGCACGTACCACGTGTACAAATCCATGAGCCAAAGCTAGTCTGTGCTACTAACTAAATTCGTTTTACTAATTCGGGTCTCGTCCATGGTATAAAAAAATAAGGTCTGCTCTTCCGGGAGTGTCGCCAGGTGACGTCACTGTCCAGTTGCCACTTCATTTCAACAAAATGTAGAAGTTGGGAAACAAATGTGATAAGAGTTAATTGAACAATCAATAAAAAAATGACAACCGTCAATTATATTTGTTAGATCAGTCAAAACAGCGTTAGTTAAACACGATTCAATGTGATAAATAATTGGTAAATACAGAACCACATAGTTTTATCAGATTCATACTGGAGCTCGGGGAGTTACGATTGTACGCTACTGGTACCACCAGGAAACAGAGTCGTCTTCTCATTCGCCGATGGCGTCGATGACGTAGCCTGGCGACACCCACGTGACCATCTATTCTCGGAAGAGCATACCTGTTTTCTTATACCATGGTCTCGTCTTAAGTGATACTTTTAATACCTCTATAGAATTTAAGACTACTTCTAGAGAATCACTCTTCTAGAACACGTTTAGCACAGATTAAATTCCAACGTAAATAAATTCTACGAGTTATAGGCATTGTGAAAATGTATGATGTTGGCTTATTTAGGAATCTCAAACGACCTATTCGTTTGAGATCGAAACCGAAACGGGTACCGAAAGATGAACACAACAATCGGTTCTAAACACAAAAGTGTTTAGAACCGATTGTTGTGTTGTGTCAATAAAGGTTTATTCACATTACGAACCTTCGGCACAAAAGTGCCGAAGGTTCGTAATGTGTTTTTAACTACATATTTTCCTACTCCTTGGCAAAATAAGCCTTGCCATTAGATATTCTCCAGTTCTTTCTCTAGTTTTGTCTACTATCGATTTTCTAGATTTACTTATTATTAAGATTATAGCAGTTAGCTCAATTGTTTCAATTGTAAATACTAGTTTAATTTGTCTATATTATTTGATTGTTATTATCTTTGTCAATAAAGGTTTATTCTATTTGAAAAAAGATTATGGCATATTTTTAACAGAGGTTCTCAATTCGTCTGTATGTTTATTTTTTTTTATGTTTGTTACGCGATATCTCCGCCAATTATGGACCGATTTTGAAAATTGTTTTACTATTATATAGAAAATGATCCCGAAGGGACCCCAATAAAATGTTTAACCCCAGCGAATAGTATTCATCCCGCAAAACTTAAAATAAGTGTTAAATTAAGGGAATTTGAAGTCGGTTTATCGTTTTTTTAAACACGTCATTTATTATTTATCAATCTCAAAATATACCTTAGTATGAGATTTCACCACGGACTTTTCGAATTTTTATGGTTTTTCTTTTATGTTTCTCAAACAATGCTAAACAAATAAGTGCCTTGTTTATCTTTAATAGCGTTGTTAGAATGAGATTTAATATAGTATTAAAAATTAAAATTTGATTTAAATACGGGACTGACATTGTCAACTCAATGACTCAAAGTCCTTAAACTCATTAAGAAAAAAAAGTGTAACGTCTGTCTACAGGACTACAGGTTTTTCTTTTTGTAATTTTCCATGGATGCAATCGTCGAGAATAGCCCCCTCAATTTGCCTAGACCTTTAGTTTCCTAGTAACCACGTACACTCATAAATCCGTAATCCCTATACCTACAGCGTGACCAAGTCTGCACGTTTGAGATTTATTTAATCTATGCCATGCGCATACGCTGCCTACAGGGAAAGATGTCCACTGGCTTACTTGTGTCTCGACCTGCGAACTGAATTTGATATATTAATATCGTATTCCTAAGTGTTATTGTATCCTATTATTTCGCTCGAGCTCGACCCACGACCCTTTTACTGTACCCATGCGAGTGGCGTGGAGATCTTTTGCCCTCAAAGTATGTCAATAATGAAAAAGATACTAGATGACGTAGATTGTAAATCCCTTTCGTGAGACGTTGGGAAAACATTTCGTGAGACGTTGCTACTGGGTGCATTTTCGTGTGACGTTGGGAATACTTTTCGTGAGACGTTGCTACTGGGTGCATTTTAGTGAGAAGTTGGGAATACTTTTCGTGAGACGTTGCTACTGAGCACGTCTCACTCGAGACTTTGGGAACACATAGCGCGTGAAAAAGCACAACACAACTTTATTTTTCTCAGGCAACGAAAATGGACATTTATTATCTTAATTTAACCCCTCACAAGCCGATCTTGATATCTTTTACATATATGATATAAATACCTCACGTGAGGACAATAGTAACACGTCAAGAAAAATGAGGAGAAATTGCTATCAAGAAAGAGTTTTTCTGGAAAACCATCAGATCGTAGGCGAGTCAGCCACTCCAGGTATCGTTGGACACTAAGTGGAAGTCGATGTCCATGAATCCAACGCTTCTGGTGAGAGACAGCTCAGAAATGAGATGCCCGGAGAAGTTTTGTATCAGAAGTTATGACAAAAAATCGTACAAAATTTATGATTTTTTAAATCATAAATACGAGTAGACCTTGATTTCACCACAGTGTCATAATGTCGGCATACCTTGACTTCCAACAAAAAAAAGACTACTTACACTGATAAAATATTTCTTAGGAATTGAGTCAGACGCTCAAATAACCCTGAAAACATCTCCTACAATAGGATCTTAAAGGTCTTTATGTAGTAAGCCTAAATAACGGAAAAGGCGTTAAATCGAATAGGCACTATAGTTTATAGTGCCACAATAGGAAATTATTCTATTCCGCGAGTGGCGCCTAGGTTTGCGAAAGTAGTTTACTTTTGGACTGGCCAAACTGTCGACTTTAGTGCAATTTTTGTAAAACAAGTAATTCAATTTGGTTATTTTGTTCAATAGAATTACAACATATACAAATTGAGATTAGGCTAACTGACCACCTAAAGAACTATTGCTATCTATATGTGCTTTGTTGCGAATATAAAGGGTATACGGTAGGTGGTATGACACAAAATGCCTCGCGAAGTGTCGCATGAATCAGAGTGTATGTTTTCCTTTGGGTTACAAAAGGCCTGCCTGTATCGGTCTAAGGGATGATTTCGTAGATATACTTTTCATTGAATTGGCCAATAATTAAAATAATTAGTGCTTGTCAAATGACGACGACTGGTTTAGGGAAGACTCTTGCCAGCAATGTTAGAAAAGGTATACCCGAGATCTTTAAAAGCCAAGCTTTTGAGGGAAACAACTATTATCGTATCCATGACAACTAAACCTAGTTTGTGTACTACGATTGTTTTTATTATCGTTTCGTTGTTCTATAAAAATGTGTAATTAAATCGCAATTTTTAGTCGCTCGTTCACAATACTAATTCACCGGAAACATGTGGCTATAATCGTAAAACTGTCAATGCCGTAGGACGACAGTGTCATCGTGACAGCAAATAAAGTGATGGATAGTGGGCGTTTATAGGCGTTTATGTGGAGAAAGAAGAACGGAGCGCTAATTTACTGTGTTGTTTTGGATAGATAGAGCACGGAATGAGCCGTTTAAAAACCCTAAACCTTAGAACCCAGATGGAGAATCTGTCGCGGAGAGGAGATAATGTCAATTGAAGTTAGGGACCCGCGTTTTATCCCGATAAAACGCGGGCGAAGGTACCGGCAACAGCTAGTAATGTATAAATATAAAAAGAAATTCTCAATTATAATTTGCTTCCCTAACAACATCCAGAATTCCCAAGCCTTATTTATTTACCTCAATATATCCAGTGTAGCCAACATTAGCGGCGTACAGTACCCGACTATTGTATGCAAATTCACGTACGTGTTCATTTCGACGAAAATAAATGAAAAAGTTTACCAAATCCAATGGTATTCTGTTTTATATTATCACAAAGACATAACACGATGAGCCTTTTTGCTACCAAAGTCACGCTTCACGTTTAGTCTGAAGAGAAGTATATAAAATGTATGATACTGTATTTCTATCCGATCCTATCCTACTAATATTATAAATGTGAAAGTTTGTATGGATGGATGTATGGATATTTGTTACTCTTTCACGCAAAAACCACTGAACCGATTGGGCTGAAATTTGATATGGGTATAGTTTGGGACCTGGAATAACATACAAGCTAGATTTTTTATCCCGATAAAAAGCGGGCGAAGGTGC
This sequence comes from Eupithecia insigniata, assembly GCA_947859395.1. Classification (NCBI taxonomy): domain Eukaryota; kingdom Metazoa; phylum Arthropoda; class Insecta; order Lepidoptera; family Geometridae; genus Eupithecia; species Eupithecia insigniata. The sequence continues at coordinate 14,464,393 of OX402002.1, forward strand.
GGGCAGCAACTAGTATTTATTAAATATGCCTGATAAGTAAATATTGCGTGAAGAATCATAATTTAAATGATTTTATTTCGTCTTGACACGCCATTATCGTATCTACTGTAGAATTTACGTTAGTATGTTTTATGTCCCAGGTACTACAGTTAAAAAATTTTGCAGAAGATAACCCATCTCTTGCTAGGATATGCACTCTGTCAATTCAAGTACAATTTTACTCTCGTAACGTGTAACCCTATTGACGCCAATAACATGTTCATGCATTAAATGAAAAAGGTTTTACTAGCTTATTAAACTGGTATGTTTCTAAAATTGCTTGCCAGTGGCAAATAAATTATGTACGTGTCAAATAAATTAAATACGAGTTGCCATTTTTAAGGAGATAACCTTACCATATTCATTATGAATGTAAACGGGGTAACAATGAACCTTGTTTTTGTTGCAAGACGTGTACGCTTTTGGCACGCGTAACACGCCTAGAACCGCACTCAACTTGAAGAAATCCCTCGTTAAGGATGAAAGGTTGGTGTTCTTCCAACACAAATAACGTTCGTAGATAACCCGCTTACATTGCTAATGAATACGTCAAACAACGATCGTTTTTATATCATGAATTATTTACCAAAACGCTTATCGATGATTTATCTTTATTGAATTGACTTTTCTTGTAATACAATCAAGCTAAAATTCGATAAAAATAACCTAACAAAAACTCACGTTTTGCCTCGACATATTTACATGCCAACAGTATTTAAATCAGTTTATGCCCATCTTTACTGTCACGTTTAGAAACTTTTGTTAAAATATTTGTGTAGCAAACCGTACGGTGTCATAGGTCGATGGTTTTAGGTGACTTTTAGTGCAAGCTTACCTTTACAATGAAATTTTAAAGGTAAGCTATAATGCACTCTATACTAGTACAAATAAGTGTGACTTTTTTTAGGGGCGGGATAATTATTTTGGTTTTGGTGATGGGAAAAGCGGTATGAAGTGTGATAGGTTTTGTCGTATTGTGTTTAGTTGAAATATATGAATGAACACAGATTATGGGTCGTTGTAATCGTAATCTTTGATTTTTATGTATGTTGATTAAGATTAATGGATTTAGGGTTCCATACTGTAAATTTTAGGACGAAAACTATTTATAATAAAAAAACTTACATAAATGAAAATTGAGTTAGTAGTATAATTATAATAACAAAAATTTGTCCCTTTATTGCAGATAATACTCGCGACAGTTGCATAACTATTGCGCGTATTTTCGCTTTCACCCAATTTCATGTAGGTACCTTTGTTTATAGTTCCAATAAAGGTAATTTTTATTTCTTTAAACGTTTTTATTTGTTAGAATTACATAACAAAATTTGTTTATTGTTAGAATTTATGAAGCACTATTTTATTTCGTATTCATTTAGGAACTTTTGTGATATAAGTCATATCTACTCAAAAAGGATAAAATATTTTAATTTTCCACAGTTTTTCAATTCTTATTAAATCACAGCACCCTTCAAGCAAGCGTGACTCTCACTTGTCAATTTTTAAATATATTTTATAGAGTTTTATCGTCGAATAAACGACCGACGTGACCCCGTGACGATATCTTTGTGTTGATACTGAATGAGGCGAGCTTAGACATGGCCATTTGCATTTTTCATTAGTTTGTAGACTTTTTATACACGATTACACACAATTCGTCTGTATATTTTTTTTGTATATACATATGTTACGCAATATCTCCGCCAATTATGGACCGATTTTGCAAATTCTTTCACTATTGTATAGAAGATGATCCCGAAGAGGTCCCCCATTTTTTATATCAAGGGGACTAGTATTTATCCCGCAAAACTTAAAATAAGTGTAAAAGTAAGGAAATTGAAGTAGGTTTATCGGTTTTTTAAAACACGCCATATTATTACACATTTAGGGAAGGTACTTACGGTAACCTTTTAAGTCAGAATCATTTGGTCACTTTAGCTGTTTTAAGATGTCAGAAGAAAAAATGGGTTCAAATAAACGTTATCGAAGTTGCGAGCGGCATCAAATTTTTTTTTCCATACCCATTAGATATCTATTACCTATATACCGCACCTGCCATCCGTAGGAACGGTGGTGGGTTGAGATTTTTGAAGCAAGGTGTCAATTGCAGCATCTTTGTAAGCACCGGAAGTTGAAATTGTCACAAATTATTCAATCGATCGATCAAAAGCCCAAGTCAAAAAGTATGATTTTAAGACTTTTCGATTATTCGATGACGTATCGATTCTATTGTGCACATCCCTATTAACGATTTAAACTGGTGTAAGCCTTGTTAGCGAATTATTAAAAACATATTTATCAATCTTGGCTTTACAAAATGTGACAGTTTTTGATTGATTCAGCGGCATTTATAAAATGTTGTATAAATAGCGATGGACTAGTAACCTCCGGGCTTTAAAAAAATAATATAACGTGCATTCAAAGAAGAGGCCATCATCAATTATTGTCAAGACTTTGAATTGGTAACGCCAGTAGGCACCAAGTAACGTAGTCCACTCCTGCACATAGGTAGTCATACTAGTGAAGCCTAATGAACGCCATAGTGCATAGTCTTGAGCTTCCCGCATCCACCATCAACCATCTTGACGTCTTTCGCACATTCGTCGTCCCACCAGCTGGCCAGTTCAGATGTATTTAGTGTACCTCTCATACTATTTTACCACTCATTGGCTGCATTTTGTATATGAAAAAAATACACAGTCGAATAGAGAACCTCCTCCTTAAAGTCGGTCGAAAAAAACAAAGGAAAATGAGCCCATGAGCGCCAAAAATAACAACCTTTTCAATGAGTGATACACTCAGGAATAAGTCTGTATTGACCAGCTGTTTACCGCCATCTATTTACATATTTGTGGTTTATGAAACTAGCTAATTTCATACAATAAGAAAAATATTCGTAACCACACCAAATTTAAACCCCAAAACCATACCTCCAAAAAACTAAATCAAACAATATTATTCAAATTTAACCAAATACATGCAAGGCGCCTGCGCTCACTCCAAATGTTTATCTAAAAAATGTCTCCGTGTGTTTGTATGTTTGTGTGAAATTTTATGTCAATTTGTCAAATGCCTTCGCCTTTATGAATATTCAGAACGTTTGCTCAAGAGACGTGACAGACAATCGAGGTGAGAGTTCAAGTTACAGTATTCTATTTTAGGAGATTTTACAAAATGTAAATTGGAATAGTTTTAAATTTTGCCAATTCGCTCAGCAACCCACAATAGGTCTTGGCCTAGAGACCTAGAGAAGTCGAGTGTCAGACACTCGACTTCTCTAGGCATCTTTGTTCTGTTCTGACTCTCGCTGGCAGCGCCGAGTTCGCGGAAATAGGTTCAAACAGACCTTATGATATGGATACTAGGTGCAGTGCTGATTTGTGCGTTGGTTCAGCTAGCGGTCGCGTGTTGAGCCGCTGATAATGAGGTCCCAAGTTTATTTATTTATTCATAAGCCAAAAAACAATCGAATTATATGCGTATATTAACTTAAAGTAGGTTCTTACTTTTACAATTTTGGTCTAGATTGAAATCAATTACGTGAACATATTGTAGCGGTCGCAGACCGACGACATCGTGGCGGTCGCAGGGTGTCGATGGATGGAGTCGGCTCAAGATCGATATTTGTGGCGTTGTATGGGGGAGGCCTATGTCTGTGGACGTGTATGGGCTGACATGATGATACTTTATACGTGTTATCTAGTAGGTACTAAGTAGTCTTTTGTTTCTGTGTCGTGTTGTGTCTAATTTTCTTTCCATCTAGGTTGAAATCAATTACGTGAATGTCACGTAATTAATTATCAGTGTATAGACTGACGACATTGTAGCGGTCGCAGGGAGTCGATCGATGGAGTTGGCTCAGGACCGCTATTCGTGGCGTCGTTTGGGAGAGGCCTGTGTTCAGCAGTGGACGTATACGGGCTGATGATGATAATAAATAAATCATGTTGGATAATTCACACAGCATTATCTAGCACCAAGTTAAGTAGAGCTTGTGTTATGGGTACTAGATAACTGATATACTTAATATAATACGATACATAGATATATATTTTATTATTATACATAGAAAACATCCAGAACATCCTAAACAAATATTTGCAGGTCGTACAAACATTTGTCCCGAGGCGGGAATCGAACCCGCAACCTCCTGCGTCGCAGGTGGACCTTCGCCCTCAGCGCCACAGAGGTCGTCTCGGTCGTCATGATGATGAACATAGAAAAATTACGTTGCACGCACTAGATTTATATTACAATTTATATTTTTCATGGAAGAAACATTCATAGCAACAGCCCGGAGTGAGAAAGTTGGCGGTGGTACAACCTCGGGCCTTGTAAAGCACGTGAAGCTGTTGGTCTTGCGCCTGACCTTTCCCCGATCATGTCGGCCTCATGACCCATCAGATTATGGGAATGGAGAGTGTGCCTGTGTTTGCGCACACACGTGTGCACTATAATATGTCCTGCTTGCCTGGCTAGTCTTCGTTGAGACTGGCCGCCGCTGTAGCCAAAGTTTTGGTTAGGAAGTCATCATCATCACCAGGCTAGTAGGCTCTACTATCTTGGCCATACATAACTACAGTCTAATTAAGTCAAAAACCTGTAATTCCACTCCGATCAACTAGTTAACAGAATGGAACTTCAGGGTGCCTTCAAAAACACCCAGACCCTGAACAGATACCAGATACAAATAAAATATTTGCAGATCAAACAAAACATTAAACCTATATCGAATTCGCGACCAGCGTCTTTCACGCAAGCTCTCACCCACTGTGTCATAAAGGTCGTCGTTAATAAACTTCCATAGAAGTGAATCTCTCCGGACCACACACAGTTTATAACGCGAGTTAAAGATCGAATCAATTTTTTCGAATTGCACTATGAATCAACTGTGACAATACTGTGACCATTTATTGATTGAAGCGCTTGCTGGTTGTGGTGACCATGAGGCTTGGAGAATAGATACATTATATTCGTTGAATAACGAACGACGCGCGACGCCACCTTTACAGTACAGTTGATATTACTTTATTTTTAACCGAAAATATGTAACACGTCGAGTCGACTGGTTAAACTATAAGACAAATAGAACTAAATAAATCTATGAAATATCTCACGATAATTGTCTGCTCTATTATGGATCTCGAGAAGGGTCGATAACCACTGATATTATCTTCGGCGTTGATAAAATTCGATAAAAAAGTCGTTTCTTGCCGAATTTGTACTGTGTGTGTTTATCTGGAACCGCATTTGCGCTTCCGGTTCGGATAATTCATCACAATTCATTTATGTCAATTCAATTCCTTCAGCTGCTTCGACTGTTTGGAATGCTCGAATAAATTAGGCTTCAGTAACATTACCGAATCTGTGTAACCAACAGCTTTGAGGTCTCGATGTCAAGCATGGCCATCCTACATTCATCACGTTGTACGTTTACGAGCGCACCGCACTGGTTCCGAAGTTTACGCGGCCGTAATTGTCTAAAACGAGTGCGTATTAAAAGTGTCCACATTATTTACGGCTGTGAATGTAAGGCTAGTTTTACTGTCTAACCATGCTTGAAGAGACGGTGAGCTTTATTTTATATCATTCGAATGTACCAACATTATTGGTAAACTCAACAAATTCACAAAAATATCTTGTAATTCTTTATGGTACACAGTAAAACATTGCATCAACTTATCTAAGATATGAACATAGGCGAGCTTAATCCTAATAAAGAGTTTTCCTCCAGCAAACCTTAGAGCTATCTCCCTGTCTGATAAGTCATTTTCGTGGCCAAAACGACTTGAAAAAAGCAAAATTGTTATGCAGATACTGGGACCATTTTGTGACTACTTACGATGGATGTTTTTAAAGTTATGGCGGATCTGTTAAAACCTTTAGATACAGTTAGATTGTCGAAAGTGTAAGATTTTATTCTCTTGTGTATTATTTGTCTCATATCCTAACTAATATTATAAATACGAAAGTGTGTGTGTTTGTCCTTCCTTAACGGCCTAACTAAGCGACCGATCGACTTGATTTTTGGCATAGAGTTGTTGAAAGAATGGAGAGTAACATACTAGAGAAAGGCTAGAGACTTTATGTAGAGTAGTTTTTATCCTGGTTAAACACGAATTTACGAAAAACTACTGAACGGGAATAAATACCTTTTTATGCTCCTAGAAATGTGTAATTTGAATTTAACGGGGGTGAAACCGCAGGAAACAACTAATTATCGATAAATTCCAGTGGAGACTGATGTAAAATCTTCCCATTAGCTTCTGAACTATGCTGCAAACTTTATCGTCTAACTAAATAGCTATTTGGATCGACTTTGACGACCGTTTATATTTATTGTGACTTTTGATCCTATTTTTTAGATCATTCCCTTTTTATTTGTACGTTAAAATACGGCGCCACCGGGATTTTTAAGACGTGTTTTATTCGTTTGATAGCTATTTTATGAACCTCGATTTTGTTGCGAAAGAAGAAAAAATTACAAAGTATTATCAAAAATAAACTCTAGGTATATTTTCGTTATCGTCTTTTTGGTCTTTTAATACTAGTTTAGCGTGGTCCTAAACTGATTGACGAGTAAGCAAATATGAGCCTTCTTAACTTTATGAACGGTTTTCTTTCGTTAATCCTGCGTTACCGATACGGCAATGGCAAACCAAATTACACTGTACAATTCACACAGCATTAGCCCCAAACTAGTGACGGGCCTAGAGTAGCGCGCCCCTAGTAAGTAGTAAACAAAAGGGACAACTGCCCGCAAGGCAGCTTTTGAGCGAGATGTCCCCTACCCTAACTGTACAAATAGTACACGTAGAAACTACTGTACTCCTATAGCACATTTCACGTAGTAATCGTTCCAAAAAAGTTCATTTTTGTTCATTTCATTCATTGTAAATTAATGATACAAAATAAATTTTGTACTACATTTTGCGTGAAACGAAGAAAAAGCGACCCGTCCTTCAGGGAACGGTTTCTGTATGAAATGGGTAAATATTTACTAGAATAGCGTCAAGCTCCGGATCCACTGAATCAGCGCGCGTGTCGCGATGCGGGTGGTCTTCTCCGCTTATTCCGATGGACGGTGCTATGCAATGCCAAGTAATGTAATGTAAGGTCAAGTAATTAAAATGAAGAGTTATTCCATCTTCGTCCCACTGGCTTCGACCCAAAGTAGTCCGAACACGAAAAAGCAAATTCAGAGTTGATATATTCCGTATTCGTCCCACTGAAAACAGATATTAAAAAAATATATGTATGTTTTTTATTTTATAACACGATAAACAGGGTCTTTGTTGCTTAGCGACCACATCGCCATAAACAAAATCGTTAATTGAAGAAAAATCCGAACCTTGCCATAGATGATATTCTGCAAGAAAATGCTGTAAATTAAGCACTACGTTTAAAAAGCTATACGTTACGGGTTTAATAAAAAATGACTATAACTTTTTAATGAAATACCTAGTTTGGTGTATTAAAATTATGAAACAGAGACAGATCATTCTGTTTTATAATCTGCTACATCTGGTGCTCCCGGACAAAATGGTTAGCCATCAACGACATTCCCTCATTCTGTACGATATAACTTCAAATATTATCTATTTTTACTTAGAACAATCAATTAATTAAGACAATTGCAATTTACAGCGTAACACCATCCCTTTGTCTCGCGACGTGTCACCGGCGCAGACGCAGCTCGCTACACTCTACATTATCTCATTGTTTAGTACCCAGCGCGGCAGGACAGGTGCTTTGTACTTACCTGAACTTATCGACCTATTTGTTCCCATTGTACGGATGGGGTTGGATTTCTGATATCTGTTCGCGTGAACAGCGCAAAAAGGTGGCGATACTTGCTTGCTTCCTTATAATGGTGATGAAGTTGATACAACTGACGTTCAATTTTTTCTATCAAGCTGAAAACTGGGTCATAGATACTCGCAGGACGATTTCATTCTATATGGTTCACCAAAACCTTTTAACATATTAGGCATAATAGTCCTTTTTTAAAAAATAGTTTAAACTGAGAACAAGACCCGATGAATACAGATTTATACAAACATTTGTCCCGTAACGGGAATCGAACTCTCAACCTCCTCCGTCGCAGGAGAACATTGATATTTGATATTTGAATTTCCACTACGTCGGTTATTCCTGTATTAACAACCTAATCATTTAGCACCAAATCGCAACACTTAAAGCTATACAACGCAAGCTAAACCCAAGAATCTATAAATTGCTTATCGATTCAGTAGTCTCCAATAATATCCGATAACACAAAAAAGCACCCTCAATAGTGCGGGGACATCTCAAATATCGATTAATATCGTCAGTAAATAAATAACGCGAGATCGGGATCCGAAAATGTCTGAAGTTACGAGGCGGGTGTATCGGCGCATCGGCTGCCATATCGCACGAATGCCGAGCCGACCGCGGCTAATCGTAAATCTTGCGCATTTTTGTGCTAAGAATGTCTGGATAAATACAGGTAGAGTTTGTCTGTATGTAAAGGTTCTTCGTATTAGAAATCTTATATGACATAGAATATATGTACATATTTTGTTAATTGATAGCCATTTCTAAACCTCTTAGCGTTAGCTAATCTACATAGGTACATAAGTTCTAGAAAAACAGCTCAGTTTATTAGCTAAGTTTTTACTCTATTTCAGTTCTCACGTATTTTACTAAACTTTAAACCCTAATAATATTATAATTGTCAAAGTTTTTATGTATGGATGTATGGATAGTTTTTACTCTTTCACGCAAAAATTACTGAACCGATTAGGCTGAAATTTGAGACCCGGAATAACATATAGGCTATTTTTTATCCGGTAAAATGCGCGCGAAGGCGCGGGCAGCAGCTAGAAATTTATATTTCTCGAATACCTAGTAAAATAGATATAAACTTATATAAACACATACATATATAACTTTATTTACTTCTTGTATTGTACTGTATAACTTTATAAAAAAGCAATAGAACTCGAAGCAATATCCTAGTAAAGAATTTAACTGCCACCCATAAAAGTATCGACGCGTTGGAATTCGGGATCTAACTCGAGATAAATGGGTCATTCCGCGTATTTTGTTATAAATATCATTTGACAGTTCGCGACTCCTAAATTTAGAGCTATCTTTTAAATTTAGAGCTATCTGTCAGTTTGACGTTTTGTTTGTTAAGCGTTCTTTAAATGCTTTGTTGTTTGGTCCAGTTAATGAAAGGTGGTTTTATTGGATCGTAAAATTACTGCATTTCGGAGATATTTTGGCCGAAGTTAGTAAGTGTTTTGAATAGAAGCTTGTTATATATTTTGTTATGGCTGTCCAAAGTCAAACACAAAAAGAGTTATTCATCTCCATGTTTGAATTTGAAGGACTTATCTCTATCTTAATTTTTTTATCTAATTGAAAAATCTTGGTACAATTATCTCATTAGTTTATTTTGTTTCTAAGTTAGTATTGTAAATATGTTTGTATTATAATATAATAGTTCTGTTTATTTAGGTACTGTCTGTGCACTATCAACCCAATTTTTCTTATCTCTTCTTCTCCATCCCAGGGTTGCCTGGAAGAAATCGCTCTCAGCGATAAGGCCGCCTTTTGTACTGTTCATTTTTGTTTAGATATAAGATCTTTAATTAATGTATTTATTTTCTAGTACAATAAAGTGTTCATTCATTCATTCTCAGCCAAAGCTGGTGAAAGAAGTCACGATATAAAACATTTTATAATTAGCCAATAAAATAAACTTCCTCTAACTTATCAGCACGAGCAATCGAGAGGGTGCAAATAAGGATGCGATATAGAAAAGGATATCATTTTACAATTAATTAATCAGCACAGGAAAAAAGAAAACATAAATTCGTTTTCAATCGACTACAAATTATTATAATCCACACAGGGCTACGTCACTTGCAATTAATAAAGCATGTATTTTAAAGTGGTTTTCAAGTTTAAAATGTTATGAACCTGCGAACTACATAATTTGTAAATGTTGGCTAAAATTTAAATAATAAGTAAATCAATGTCATTCGAAATTAAGTTATAGATATCTTCATGCATTTATAAATATTTATTTTTGCATAAAAAGCAATTCAACAGAGGTCGAGCTCTGAACTTTTTGTTTCTTCTTAGATAGATATATTTATGTTTTTTTACAAATTATGTGCATGGAAACATGATCAGTATAATTTAGTTTTATACCTGGCGTTCATTTTTTTTTCTTTTAAACTTATCGTGAAATAAAATAGATAATAAATAAACTAACATTCCTATTCGATTGACTTTTTGAAGAATACCTAATCTGAAACGAATATTGTAGCTGATTTTTTCACTGCTGTGTTTTCCCGGAGAAAAGAAATTTAAATAAAGCAGTACAAACTCTCGTTAACAAATCCTAGTGAAACTTTTCACCTTCACGACTACTATTATTCTGCGCTCGCTATCTCGTGATCTCGGAGCCCAGTAGCACGGGATAATGTATCGACTACATGACATCACTAAAATAAATTTAGTGCTGCGCTCGACCCGGGGTTAACAACGTAACGTGTACAGCACTATTTCTCGCCGATCTGACTCGATACCGTTTATTTAGTGCATTGTTGTGATCGAGTTTTTGTTGGTAATGTAAGGAGTGATTATAGCACAGCAATTGCAAATTATTTTTGGTCGTTGATTAATGCTAGTTGGTAAGTAACGTAAAGCTATAATATCTAGGTAACAAGCTACAGGGCAATATCGAGAAATACTAAAATGTCAATAAAATAATTTAGGATTGTGATATTTTCAGTTATGCAACTAATAACCTTAAACCAATTTTTGGATTACAATGAGAGAAAAGTATGGGTATGTACTTAAAACCGTATATACCGGTATATCCTTTTTAGTTTTACCAGTTTAAAAGCTAATTTTGCGAGGACACATGTACATAATTATGTACATGAGTTATTATGTAAGTTTATTTATAAAGTGAGTAAAACTGTTGGTTCACCGAATAAAATAAAATAAATAAATAAGTATTTAGAGTCGGAACCGAGTAGATAAGATCAATTAGTCGAATGCGCACCGCTGATCTCGACATGTCTCGTGCGATGTTTCGTTATCGCGAGATCACAGTCACATCACTAGCTATACGGGGAATAGATAGGCTGATTATAGTTATTCTATTTATAATAGAAATTCAGAAAATGATGCCTATTATAAAAAACATACTAGGCAATTTTACTTAGACTATGAAAACAAAAACACGTTCCATAAAGCCCCCTTTCAAACCCAAAAATACTCAATCAAAATCAGTTCATCCGTTTGCGAGCTACGACATGACAGACAGACAAACTAAATGACACTTAGACTATTCCTACAATATGATTTACATATGTATTTCCTAAAAGCCTCATGACACTTTAAAACATAAAAGCATTATACAACTCAGAGACGCTAACTAAATGGTACCAACATGAGCGACCATTAACTATAACGGTTGATTTCGATGTTAGACCGGGAATAAAAATAACAATCGAATAAACATCGAAACGGCGATTAAAATCAATTTCCCACAATCACTCGAATCAATAAAATCAAACTTAACTAAACTCATCACTCGTTACAGTTCTACTTTTCCTAAGACATTGTTACGCACTGGGTAGAAGCAACGTTGCGTTTATTTGAAAAGAGGAGGCCGCGCCTGGCGCACCGCTCTTAAAAAGCTAATAGTGTTGAACAAAGATTTTCTTTTTTACAGTGGTGGCTATTGGTAATTTAAACCTGCGAGAATTTACGGTACATTTTTCACTGCAGTGCGTAAATTGACCTAAATGTTCTAAATTTGCATGCACACGGACCATCAAATTTACACGGTCAATCTAGTTATTGTTTTTATGTGTTTTATCTCAATTGATTGAAAGATCTTTCTTTGCTTTCGCGAATGTGAACTAGGCTGGTCCAATTTGAGATTTGTAACAGTTACCTATTACCATCTTTTATATTTGTTATTATAGTGGCGATATTTGTGATACAGATTTTAAGAGTTTAAAATTAAAAGAATTCTTTTTAAATTGCAAGTAGGTACATACATATGTATATGCATATTTATTTAATCTAATGGAAAAATATTACTACAGGCAATTATCCCTCAATGGAATCCCAACAGGTATACCTACTAAGGAAGGTGAACACACAAACTGAACTTCGCGACGCGTAGGGATCAGGGGATCACGCCATTGTCCAATATTGGGCACGTTTTGGGCTGATTTTAATATAAATTTCACCTTCCTAGTCGGAACTAAACAAAAGTCTAGTTACAGGATACTTTGAGGTCACTGGAACCTTAATTACCGACAGTTAGACAATGCATAGAAGCGCATTATACTTCTAGGGTTCAGTAGAGAAACCATTAAGTTTTTAGTAGCTTCAATTATTTTAAATAGCAATATTTGGCAAGGCAATAAATTTGTGAATCATCTTACAAGATCGAGGTTTCTTTTTCATGTTTGCTACTTACTTAAGAATAATTACACCACGTTATTTTTATTAATGCGAAATTTGGATGTTTTTATAGCAATTTGTCTTTGTTCTGATACGCATGTGAAATAGTTCTTTTTTTTATTAGTTTTAGTTTAATTTTATTTACAATTAAAGAGTAGAAACATATTATAACTAGTATAACTATAGTATAGTAGTAACTGTAACTGTAGGTCTAACTGGAGACAGTTGCAAACAATCTAGAGGTGCTGCAGGAGTGGTGTTCAACTGATCCACATCAATATTAATCGGAAACGTACCGAAGACGCTGCATCTCTTCTTAATGTTGCGTCATTAATAAAGAAATAATGTTTGTTCTTAGTCATGTCTGTATACTTACTAATGTATATACGGAACCCTCACACCCAGCTGCCCTAATCAGGCACACTAAATCGCCGTTCCGACCTTCGTTGAACAAAGATGCATTGTACAGTTTGGAACGAATCCAATATTGTTGGATACGACCTCCAAATCACAACCACCGACGAAGACCACCTCATCGCAAACTCTATTCTATTGTGAGAAGTGTAGAGGTGGTTTTAGACAAACGACTGCCAATTTAATCCTACTTCCTAGTTCAATAGGTACCAAGGGTACCAAAGAATAGAATAGAATAGAATAGAATAGAATATTTCTTTATTGCACCATCAATACATTAAATATTTATACAAGAACTTAATAGTAACTATTTCTAGTGTGGTACAATCGGCGGCCTTATCGCTAACAGCGATCTCTTCCAGGCAACCTTTGGATGGATAGGATTCGTACGCATTAGAGCTGACGGTGGCGTAATTAATGACTTATAAACAAAATAATTTTGACATTATAAGTATTTAGATAAAAACAGAAACTGCAAAAATTTTATGATAAGCGTAACACAAAAATAATACAAATAATTTACAAGATAGCAATAAAAATATTAAGATTTATCAGGAGTGGACAGATAATGTTGATAAACCATACTTTTGAAAATAGGAAGGGATTTAGCTTGTCGAATGGATACAGGAAGGGCGTTCCAGAGTCTCGCAGCCTGCAACGTGAAGGAATCACCATAGAACTGGGAAGTGTGTAAAGGAATTTTTAAAAGAAGAGTATCAGAAGAACGAAGGGATAGTGAATGGGACTGATGGAGAAACTCAAAACGGTCTTTTAGATAAGACGGTGTTGATGGAAGGAAAAGAACAGAGTAAAGGAGATTAAGAACATGAGCATTCCGGCGAAGACGAATGGGTAGCCACTTGAGCCTGTTACGGTACTCAGTTATGTGGTCAAATTTACGCAGGCCAAATATGAACCTAATGGAATAGTTCTGAAGACGCTCAAGCTTATTGAGTTGGTCTTCAGTTAAGTCGGGATAACTGGCGTCTGCATAGTCAAGAAGAGGGAGCAATAAGGATTGTGCAAGCGCAATTTTGGTACAAGTAGGAAGGAAGTTACGCAATCGCTTTAAAGAAGCACCTATACCAAAAGTCTTCCTGGAAACTGCTGCCAGTTGAGGACCCCACGATAATTGCCTATCCACAAGCAATCCCAGATTTTTTACTGTATCGCTGATTTCGATCGCGACCCCATTAAAAATTACTTTCGGCATGTCAACCCAGTCGATACGAGCTATCATCCTAGAGCTACCTATAACAATCACTTGGGTTTTACTAGGGTTTACCTTGAGCCCAAATGATTTGCTCCAGTCGTGGATGTTTTCGAGATCTTTATTGACCTCTGCAATGGCTTCATGTAGCCATTCAATAGGGGCTCGCGTGTAGATCTGCAAATCATCTGCATAGAGGTGGTAGGGAGAAGATAAATGTTTGGAGATGGAGTTGATGAAGATTGCAAAGAGAAGAGGAGATAGAACGCCGCCCTGAGGAACGCCGGCATCTAGGTGGCACCATGTTGAAAATGCATCATCAACACGAATGCGTTGCCGACGTCCATTCAGGTAATTACGAAACCAGCCAACCACTGACGGCGATATGTTAAAAGAGCGGAGGAGAGCAAGAAGAATGTCAAAGTCAACGTTGTTGAAAGCGTTGCTGAAGTCTAGGAGTGATAGAATAGTTACAAGTCCGCCGTCCATGCTATTTCTGATGTCATCGGTGATTTTGACAAGAGCAGTGACAGTACTATGGCCTGGACGGAAACCGGACTGGAAGGGATTCAAAAGATTGTTGGAAGTAAGAAAAATACTCAGCTGTTGGTGCACAAGGCGCTCTAAGACTTTAGAGAGGAAAGGAAGAATAGAGATGGGACGGAACTCCGAAAAGGAAGAAGGATTAGGTTTTTTAGGGAGGGGGGTGACCTGAGCCTCCTTCCATACACTAGGGAAAGTTTCAGTCTCAATGGAGTAGTTAAAAAGGTAAGTTATTACTGGAAGGATTTCATCAAGAATCGGGATGATCATCTTTTTACTTATGCAGTCGCTACCAACAGCATTAGACGTGATGGAAAGGATACTCTTTTTAACATCGGCATCAGTAAATTGGCTGAACGAAAATTGAGAAAAGTCGGGAGTGGAAAGAGAAGCCAGAAAATTCAAAGTTTTAAGTTTAGCAGATCCATCAAAGCTGGAAGAGGCAGAGAAGTGTGAGTTTAAATAATTTATATCGAGATCTTTGGGTGTATCTTGACGTGATTTTCCGATCCCGAGTGTGCGTAGGAACTTCCATACTTTTGCCGGGTACAAGATGAAAGGGTACGTTTGGTTTATCTTCATAACATTATCTTAAAAAACAATTGCATAAAGGTTCTGAAATTTGATATGAATGATCGTCCTAAGTATGGAACGGTAACGAGTTTGGTTAGATATGGAAATTTTGTCCTAGAATTAGGTATAAAAAAATTTTACAATCCTATCACACATAGGGTGAAAATCGAGTGCTAATCAGGGTCTATTCCAGATTTCGCTTAAATTCCCCCAAGGGGGAAAATGTAATTGACAAAAAATCTATTCCAGTTTTCTTCCTTGAAGATTCCTCTCAGGGGGAAACAGGAAACGAAAAAGTAGATTCCAGTTTTCCCTCTTGAAGATTGGAGGAAAACTGGAATCGACTTTGGATGGATGTTTGTTAGTTTATAAGACGAAAGCTACTGAATGGATTGGGCTGAAATTATGCACAGGTGTAGATCAAGACCTGGAATAACGTCTAAACTACTTTCGCATGTAACGTTCTATAAAAAGGTCGTACAAGTCATATGCGTAACAGCCACTAAAACGATCACTGTTACGATATGAGGTGTACGCTACGTTTTTGCACACCAGTACGTAAATTGACTAAAGTTTTCTAATATGCGTTTATTGTATACGGACTAGAAGGTTTTTGGGCCTTAGATATTGCTCGTTTTATTGCATTGCACAATAAAACGAGCTTTTCCTTTGAATAGCGTGTGCAAAGCCACATGCAGTCCATAGTAACGAAAAATACCGGAAGGTAGCCAAAACGTCACCCAATTTGCGTCCGTGAAAGGTGCAGTGACATGTTGGTAAGTTTTTGGTCAGTCAAGGTTGAGGATGTTATTGTAGGTATATCTATAGTATTGTGGTAGTATGACTGACCAAACGTGGTGTGGCTTATTGTCTGTGGTCAAGACCCATGTAGAGTGATTTTTAATTACTAATCATCGTGTTGTATGGTAGCGTCAAAATCCACATCAAGAATCCATGAATTTATCTATATTTTTTTTGCCTACCAGCCTAAGATTGAAACTTTTGGAGGTAGAGTGGGATTCTCCCCACTCTAGGTTCTCCTAAGTATTTGACAATGGGGTGTGATATTACTATCAAACACAATAACAAAATAAAACTATTACAGCTAATGTTTACACCTATATATATATTTATTTTCTAAAAATCAAAGCCGTCACCAGAAGGCAGATGGCCCAGAATGCTGGCAGCATTGCCACGCTGATGGCAATTCCTTGAGGGAAATAAAAGCCAGCATTCCAATCACCTCTATGAGAAGTTTACTGAGATCTTTGTATATCGCATGTGCCCCAGAACTCAAGGACGTACTAGGACGACAAGGGTTTCCACCCCATTTTATTTCACAATTGCTTGTTGTACCGAATTGTAGCCTATTAGCGACAATATTGCAACTTTTGGCGGTAAAATAGAGAACTAAAATAGTAAACCTATCTGGAATAAAGATTACTACATCCTTCATCCAATCATCTCTATGTTCAGATCAAAACAACAACACATTTTCGTATCCGTTGATTTTCATATCGATTTGCGACTTTTCGCAACTCTAACTTAAATAATAACATAAGTACTTTTTATACCATTGCAAAATGCCCTGTGATTCATTTGAAAGAAATTCCTGTACAAAATCAGAGGTGTTAAAATTCATCGTGCACTTTTGGTTTTATCGACAGTTCTTTGTCTCAGGTGTTTGACACTTGTCTAATGTGTATTATGTCCTTTTGACACTTTCATACGAGCGCCTGTCATACATACAGATAATTTAATTATACACACATTGCCTGTGGCTATTTTGGGAATAATTGTCTTGGATCTGGCTGATGTAAATGGCATTGTTTTGGGTGGGCTTTGGCTCATTAGTCATCACACATGTCACATTTGAATCTTACCTTATAGCCCGGGTACGCGCTCAAACATTTGTGTATGCATAATTGCACAAACACAGTTTGGGCAAGCAAGATGGAGCGTCTGGCCGGGCTTAAATCAGTTTGCAAATCTGGTCTGTGCAATAATGCATGCAAAATTTTTTAAGCGTGTAGCCGGGCTATGCGTGTTATTGGTGGGTTACATCCTATAAAGGTTGAACGTTTCAAATTAGCGCAAGATTATTTGCTATTTACTTATGAAAAAACTAATTTTGTGTTACTGGTATTTTTGGAGCATACGGGAAAATAAGAGATTTTGGCTTAAATATCATCATATTTCCAAATGTTCCCAAAATACAATTGAAATGAAGTTGCTTTTATCAAGGGTGCATAAAAAATTAATATTAGAAAAAAATTATCTCGCGGCGTCACAAAACGATCAACCTTATTAAGGTTAAGGTTAAGTTATTAGGTTAAAGTTATATTTTTTTCTATTTTTACGATTTACAGAAAAGCCAAAAAAGGTCTTATTACGGTTACTTATCTGTGTCTAGACGGGCCTAAAACAGTTCGGCGCATTTATTATTAGCACACATTAGCACCTACCGGGGCAGACGCGGTGTAAAAATAGACCCTACCTACTCAGCTGTGAGACCCCACTAAGGGAACCTACCAGAGGAAGGGCAGCAGCTTCCGTCTGTGTGTGAGACCTACACTGCGATCACCAATCTGCCTGCAAAACCCCCCTAGGCAGACGCATGTCCAGAGCTGTGGACGTATAAATGCTGGTGAAGAACATACAGATCTAGATAACGAACACAGTCAAATCAACAAAATCTTTATGTATCTGAAAATAAACTCTTAATTTCTTTGTGTATGTAGACATTCAATGACAGAGACTTATATACTTGAAGTTCTTATATTTAAAAGTGGAAATGTAAGGCCGGTCCATGTTCCGCCCATAGTGCTCAATGGTGCGGCTCTGAAGGTAGTGAATAGTTTTAAGTATTTAGGACATATTGTCGATGACTCTCTATGTGATGACGCAGATGTTGAGAGGGAGCGTAGAGCGCTGGCTGTGCGAGGAAACATGATTGCTCGTAGGTTCGCACGGTGCTCGAAAGAAGTGAAAGTCACGCTTTTTAGGGCGTATTGCCAGTCCTTTTACTCGAGTAGCCTGTGGATCAACTGCACCCGCCGGGCAGCCAGTGCTCTACGTGTCCAATACAACAACATTTTCAGGATGCTGATGCGACTGCCTCGCTTTTGTAGCGCATCTGGTATGTTCGCGGAGGCGCGCACAGATGGCTTTCACGCCATCATTCGCAAAAAAGTCGCCTCAATACTCCAACGTGCCCGAGCCAGTAGCAACGGCATCCTGAAAATGATTGTATCGCGTCTAGACTGTCCCATCCAAAACAAATGGATGAAAATATTAATCGGGTCTATCTCTATTTAAATTCTAATTTGGTAGTAAGTATTCAATTATCTTTATTTAATTTGTTCAATTTTTTATGTAATGTATAGTAATTTAATTCTGTAGGATAAGATAATGATTGTGACATATTATTTAATTTGTACGTGTTTATGGATTATAAATCTGAAATAAATGAGTTAATAATAATTATATTCAAAGGTGCGTTTATGAATTATCTAAGAATGAAAGATAAGGAACAGTTACGCACTTTTCTACGTAAGTGTCAACTCTCTCCGATAAATTTTCATTCATACAATATCACACATGGCTTATCTAATCAAATTGACAATAATTCTAAAAACCCCGGTCCGGTTCCACCAATAAAACTAGGAAACAGACTAATAAATTTATTAACGAATCAATAAACTATCTTTTTCATATTCCATATTGTAGCATGAATAAATCAAATTGAACCTTATGGTTTTAAATTTAGAGAAAATCTTATGTTGTGTGGTTTTGGGGAACAAAATATTGGTGTGAAGTTAGAAAGCATGGTTTAAAATTGACTTTTGGAGTAAAGTATACGTTTTATGATTTAGAAAGTGGTTGGCAAAAAGGGTGCGATGTTGGTTAGAGATGCCATAAAATTTGCTTTGTATGGTCGTTGACAATTAACTCAAATTTATATTAGAAAGATGTAAATTTCATCAATATAGTCTATAAACAATACACAGATATACACAGAATAAAATTAACAACGGCTGGACAGATTTGAGTTAATTTTCATTTACAAAACTCCTTCTTTTCCTAGATACCAGAAGATAAAAGTTGAAAGCTAATACCTAAGTTTAAACTCATGAAAATATGGAATGGAATGGAAATTCAGGAAGAAAATACGAACTGAATATATCTATGAGAACTGGAGAGGACTTTACTTTTGTCAGGTCAATAAAAAAGTATACATGTAAAATAGTTTTGTTTGGCAGATAATACCTTCGTAAACAATACTCAATACACAGACAGACATTTCGTCGTAACTCAGTTTAACCACAATTTCTTCAAGTCAAGATTTTTTTTAACTTAATTAATATCTGACATACAACACAGTGTGCGACGGATCTAAACCTCAATCCAAATCTGTTATCTGTTCAAAACAATGACCAAACTTTTCAAGCCAATTGATTACAACCATTAGTTCGTGTTAAGAGCCAAAATATTGGTTACACGTGAAAAATACCCTGATGACAGGAACCATACAAAATAACTACAAAAATCGAATTCAAAACCAAGCAAAAACCAACTCTATGACACCAGTATTAAAGTTAGAATTCCATCGTGAATATTCGCTCAAAATCGGTCTAAATTAATCGCTGGTCGAAAGGATTGGAAGGTGAACAAATTAGATACATAATATTGAATCTAAAGCAATTTGAGGCTTTTTTGTTTTCTCTCGTTTGATTTGTTGCTGATTTGTATCGGAACCGACATTTTTTTATTTAAAAATATTGATACTGTTGTTTTAAAGTAATAAAAATATGGTCGATACGTTAACTTCATAACGTTGATACCTGCATACGTTATCTACAGTCATGATTGTTTTCCAATTTTTTTCCTGTTTCATTATTTTTATCCTACTTCAATCCCTTCAGGGTTGCCTGGAAGAAATTGCTCTCAGCGATAATGCCGCCTTTTGTACTGTTAATTTTTGTTTAGATATAAGATCTGTTATTACCTAATGTATTTAGTTTCTAGTACAATAAAGTGTTCATTCATTCAAAAGAAGAGAATATTCTCCATGCTACTCTAATTTTTTTTTGTTTCCTCCTTACCAAACTCGGAATAGGACAGATGGACTTTTTTTTTTGGTAAAATAAATTGTATTGTATGATACACAGTTTGGACCAATAACGTCTCAGTTGAGATTTGATGATATGATCCATTGGTACACTGTGGTGCATAAACTGTGCACTATAGTCAATAAGTTTATTTTATATATGTTAGATTATGGTATATATTTTTATTTGGGCCGTAGTTTTTAAGTAAGTATTTTACATCCCGTACATGACTACCTCTGTTGCCTGAAATAAATAAATCATTTATTATTTATAAAAGTTTAACATAAATAACTAAATAAATGAAAAGAACCCATTATTCACTAGGAAACCGTAAACCATAAAGCACAAAATCTAATCCTCTCCTATCTCTCCACAATTAGGCCGGGACTACACGGCGCGACACGCTGCGATACGATCGCGTGATTTACGCGGCGCGTCGCGATTTTATCCGCACCCAGTGGTGTGTAATGAGCTTACACTTTACTGATCTATTTTTCGCTAGATAATGCCTTTGTTTGCTTTACTGCGTACTATTTCTTTCACACTAATCTATTTTATAAAAGGTTATCGGCTAAGGGCTTTATAAGTCTAAGACTTTCGGGTACGCCTGTTTTTTTTCTGTCATTGGTATTTACCTAATCTACCCAATATAAAGGATTAATATATCGGAGCCTGTCGTTCGGTTTGACAATAGTATCGATAGGATTTAGTTCTATGTTCACTTAACAGGCTCTATTTCAGTAACACCTAACAGGCTAAAGATTTCTTCTTCGCTTTTTTACTATAGTCTACATACCGAAGCATAATTGATCTTTATAATTGGATCTAACTAGAAGGAATGTAACATTCTGGACAGATTCTGACGGGTTTAGAAAGTCTTAATAAATACAAGCAACATAAATCTAAAATATGACTTTATTTCCACGTCAGCATTTAATTTTAAAAAATGACTTATTCTATATGGTACACTTATTGTATTTAAGGAAATAAAGATTTTTATTTTGGTTCGCACGTTAGAGGTTTTGTACCAAATTCCATACAAAAATGAGACATCTCGATGCTACCTTCAAACCAAACAGTCCCGGTCAATATTGAGTATTGAGTCTCTTTTGATTATTGTCCCATAAAATAAAAGGTACAATGCATGTAATTACGCAATAAATATTACTATGTTAACATATCCCTAATGCTCAAAACATTAGTCACCAAAAACAATAATAAACTTAATAGACATGTAGTTGGATAGTATAATAAATAGCTATTCATGTAGTAAACTTTTGGAAAACTAATAAATAAACTAAAATTTACGACTGAAATAAATACGTGACTTAAAATCGTCATACAACATCATAACAGATCATTACATCAAAAATTATCGCTTTACAAAACAATAACATGAATTTGTGACTTATAAATAACATTGAACATTCTTTAAAAATATGTCACTGTATGTAACTTTCTATGAAAACAAAGGAATTACACTATGAGATCACAGAGTAATAGTGACGTAAATATAGTCCAAATTAAAAACCAGATAAGTTAGGAGTTCTCGAAATAATGAAGGCAACACTAATAAAAAATAGACTAGACCAGAAGAAAATAGAAAAATAGTAATAACTTGAAGAAAGCCTTTAAAAATCGTCATTGTTTTCTTTAGAATTATAAAATAACATTAAAATTAATGTAGAATCTATATAAAATGCGCTCCCAAAGTATTTTACTTTGTTCGGTGGTGAGTCAACTAGGATTCAGAACAGATTCGTCCCAGCTGTGAAACAATGAAAGCTATCTTCAAAAGAAAATAAGGCTTTTATAGAGATTAAAGTTACTTTGCGATATCAAAACTTGACAGATGTCAGCTATCCCATAGCTTGGTCTTACTTCCACAACAGACCACACATACAACTGACCGTGTTCATAAACTATTTTTATTAAAGCACCGTATTAGCATACGATAAAATGGTTATCAAATTACAATGAGCATACATTTGTTTTATGAAATATGGCTCAGCCGACACGAAAGAGGCGTTTAACTGAACCGTACGACCGTGATTTGGTAATAAAGGGGTTAGATCGAGTTTCGGTTCGTTTTCTTTGGGTCTGTTTCATGTAAAGAGTAACATCTATTTATATGAAACAGACCCAAAGAAAACCAACAAGAGTAACCCAAACAAGAGTAACACCTGTTGTTTGGGGTAAAGTACAAGTATACATATGTATTGCAATTACATATGAATAGATATTGGTTAAGTACGCTCTTAGGAAATTATCATTCTGGTAATATTCGCGAATGATAAACAAATGGATCGGAAAAGTACGCTATTAGGAAATTATCACACTGGAATTATTTATGAATGATAAAAAAGGAGAATGGGTAAAAGTTCGAGTAGGGAAAAATGAGAATGGAAAGTTTGCTACGCGGAATTAACGATTTCGGGGATATACAATAAAGCCACCAACGAAAGAAACATAATTTTAGAAAAGCAATTAAAATATACATATTAGCATGTACTTATGTTCTTGCAATAATAGGCGGTCACATCTAAAACATTATTATAAAAGAGTTGGCAAGGCCCAAACAAAATTGAATTACTAATAGGTAACACAGGAAATTGATTAACCATGAAAACGTAAAAACAGATACATATATAAAAATACACTTATTTGATTATTAACACAGAATGAAAAATGCTTACTGCTCATTAAATGCGTAACAATATAATTTACTTATCCAGGCGTGCAATTTTTTGTTAAATTAAATGCATTAAACAATTAAATTATATTAATGTTTAAAATAAAATAATTAGCAGTCATTTATAAAAAATAAAAAATATTACTTGTTAAAATTCTAATCGTTAATAAAATCGTTAACACTGTAGTAACATTTTTTAGTATGTTTCTCAGCTTTCTCTGAAACATTGCAGTAGGCAATTCTCTTATTGACATTGGAACTTTATTGTAAATAGTCAGTGCCATAGCGAAAATACTTGTACGCAACACTTCTGCATTTTACGTTGAAAATTTTCAACTGGTCGCGTCTAGGTAATCTAATAAAAACGCGAAATTAGTTAAACAAACCACTACAAATAGTTGATGATGTGTAGACACAGGTCCGTCTGAAACGCCAAAGGTTCGACAAATCTGCAAAACCTAGTCAAGTTGCCATTCATTAAGATGTAGAGAGTTATGCTTGGAATTGAATTAGAAATAATGTAAATCCGTCCAAGAGCCAAAATCGACATAGCTCTGAAAATTAATAGGATGAAGGGGCAATGGGCAGGTCATATAGCTCGCTGAACTGATAATCGTTGAGGAGTAACGGGTCTAGAGTGCTGAACGCTGTGCAATGCGAAAGGAAGTGTTGGGCCTCCACTCTATGGACCGACGACATTGTAGCGGTCGCAGAGAGTCGATGGATGGAGGCGGCACAGGACCGCTGTTTCTGGAATCGTATGTGGAGGACTATGTCCAACAGTGGACGTGTGTGGGCTGACATGATGATTATGCATCATTCTACACACCAAACTTGGCGAATCACCAAGTCGACAAAACTCTGTCAGCTGCCTACTATAGGTGCCTTTTCAGACAATCCGGTTGCCGGTTAGCCGGTGCCGGGTATCTGGCGGTGAAGTATATGAGCATGTACAGGTAGCTTTCACACGCACCAGGTACCCGGTACTCGCTAGCCAACAACCGGAACGTCTGAAAAGGCACTAATTATTCTCTGAAACGTCGCACTAACCCGTCACCGAGCTGAAATATAACAAACCAATGCTGACAAAATTTTTACAATTAAATTACAATTATATTTATTATAATTATATATATGATATTTGAATGAAACAAGACTAGATATATAACCTAGTCATAGAAATTTGTGATTAAATTCATATGATAAAGCTAAGCTATCATAGCGAATTTTAGTACCGTAACAGATGTTCGTTGAATGAAGCATTTAATATTGTAGTATTGCTGTAAATACCAAATTTCATACATAATTGATGATTAAAAATATCAAAGTAATTAGAAACCATCAAACTGTAATAAGTTAGAATTATTATGTTACGCTTATAAACTTTGAAACCAGTAAGTACAAGATTAGAAAGTCAGTATCAACTTTCAACTCACCACCATCCAATGTACTTATAAGAAAGTAAATAGCCAAATTAAGAATACACCAAGCTCGTAAATTTGACCTTTCAAGGCACAAACAAACAATAATTAGTATAAAAAATTGGCCCAGCGGGGGGGCCTATTATGGCCGCGATGAGCCAATGGGCCAGAAATGACCCAATGGTCCCGATGTGGCACCAAAGGCACAAGTATCGACACCGCGGCTAATTGAACCTCTCAATTGGATACATTAAGCTGAAGGTGATATACACGCGAGGTTTGTGTCCATTGTCGTACGGTAAAATATCGGATGAGACAGTTTTTAGTAATCGTTTGTAAAAACTCTTTCACGACCCTACCAGAAAAGTAACGTATATATTAAGAGATAATAAAAAATCGCACACGATTGTGTAATTTTTCATTGCATTATACGACTTGGCTTTTGAATTGATGAAATCATAAATAGTTAGTTTTGAATAGTTTCGGTTTAAAAGACACGTCTTTACTTTTAATATCTCAGCTTTCATCCCGATTTAACGGATGAGCTTTTCAAGTATTATGCAACCTGCCACGCCCCTACACGATGTTGTGGAAACAAACGCAAACAATCACGCCCACGGATCATGTTCTCGTATTAATTTTGTATAATTGTGGTCTCGGCTTTATGTTACAGCTTTCATTAATTGTTTGGGAATCAAATATGGGATATTGTTAGGGTGTGTATTAATGAAAATACGTTTTTTTATTAAAACTTAAAATACTTGCTGAAATTCGATACCATCATCAATTCATCAAGTATAGTCTCGTCCAGAAGTTCGATTATAGAAAGAAATGGGAGAGAGCTTCATGCCTTTAAGACAATTAATTGTTGTAGAAAAATAAATATTTCATTTCATTTAAAAAACAAGTTTGACTTCATTATTTTTAATAAAGCTCAATTGTTTCAATTGTAAATACTACTTTAATTTGTTTATATTATTTGATTGTTATTTTCTTTGTCATACGCTCGAAATAAAAAAAGCTTCGGTAAATATGCTCTGATGTGAACACAGCTTTACTTGATTTATAACTAACGATTTATTTGAACAACGTTTAATTAGATCTTGAATAATATTTATTAAACATCCATGGTTTTGGTTATTTTAACTTTAATCGTATTTGTATAAACGAAAATATAGAAATAAAATCACGATTATTGGTTATAGCTATTTTAGGTACTTAATGACAGGTGTTTATTTTAAGTGATTTTGTTCTGTTGTGGGTAGTAAACTAATCGATATTTTAACCTGTTCTATTGATAAGATTCAGAAAGCTGTCAACACAATGCTATCATAGGTATTATCTAATTTAGTGACCTCAACGATTGAGTTCTAAGGCCAAGCTCCCACTATTCCATAACAATACTCAAAAAGCAGAGTAGAAATACTTAATAGGTGTCAGGGTAGGGAAATTTTATTTTATTGTTTTTCTCGCCAGTAATGACAAAACAAGAGATAATGAAGTAATGAAAATTCTTAAAATTATAACAAACAAAATAACAGAGAAAACAATTGGTAAATGGTCAGTTTACAGGTTAGTAGTCAGTCACGTTAGTAGATTAGTATACTTAGTCTAAGTAGGACATAAATTCCTGGAAGAAATCGCTTCTGAGCGATAAGACCGCCCATTGTACTTGTTTATGTTAATGTCTATGTGTTTTATTTGTCTTTGTGGTATGCAATGAAGAGTTTTGTACTATTGTATAAATAGTACTTGATATCGCAAATTGTCAAAAAACGACTGAAGCAGATGCTGAATACGGAACTTTAACGATTATTATAAATTTTATGGGGACTTAATATATTTTAACAGTTTTTAATGTAAATCCGCCTTAGAGCATAACCTGCTTAATTTAATTAAAAAACATTGTTAAAAAAAAGAAGCAAAATAATGTACAATAGGCATCTTATGGCGAAATTACTTTGTAATATTATAAAAAATAAGTACCTAGTGGTATTAATGTATTACTAGAGCGCTTGAAGAAAAAGCGCCTACTACTAAAACAAAATTGCTTTCCGTTCATACTTCTACTTAAGTTCTTTCTCTTCCTCATCACCACTCTTAATTCCAAAAACTCTGACATTCGTACATGACCTGGTTTAGCAGCCTTGCACTGAATTATAATATCTAATTATGTTATGTCATTATGTCACAATGCTCTTCTCACGATTGTTCTCTGTGCTAGGCCTTGGGTATTGTTCGTTGTTGAACTGACACACGGAACAAAACGCTCTTAGATAAACTAAATTACAGTAAAATTAAAAAACCCAGAGATTATTCTCGGATGTTCACTCTCTTTGTGGCGTTGTATGGGGGAGGCCTATGTCCAGTGTATGCGCTCATATGATGATCACTTCCTTGATGATGAGCGAGGTCTTGCCGTGGGCGAAGGTCTTGTAGAAAAGTGTATCTAAGGGTGAGTTTAATTACTATCAAATTATGTGATAAAAACGTAATAAAATACCTCAGTGATGTGGTTTCCTTTATTTTTCTCAGCTTTGCTGATACTGTCATGTCAAGTTGTGTAAGGAATATAATAATTTGGCGTGTTTTAAAAACGATAAATCGACTTCAAATTATTAAACTTACCTCTTGTTTACGTCCGTTGCCGTGGAAACTGTTACCGCTCATTGTGATAATTTGATTGTTTTTTACAATCTACTAATCGATTTGGAATCCCTTACTGTTTTTAAGTTTTGCGGGATAAATACTAATTCCCTAGTGATATTTTTTTATAGGACTACCTCAGGATCATTTTCTATACGACAGTGAATAAAGAATTTTCAAAATCGGTCCATAATTGGCGGAGATAACCCGTAACATACAAAAAAAACATACAGTCGAATTGATAACCTCCTCTTATGTGAAGACGGTTAAAAATGTAGGAAATTGCATCACTATACCAACAAGAGTTACGATTTTTAATTTACAATAATACTGATACACAGCCTAACCGCCGCCGCTGCGTACATTGATTAAATATTCAATGATTAAATATCTTCTTGCAGTAGTTGACAAAAAATTCAAGTGAAGAGAAAATCAATAACACCATGTTTCTTTTTTTATAATAATATCTGTTTATAGTATCAAATTGGACTTGTCTTAGTGCTTTTTTGTAAGCCATAAGAAATAAAGTTATTGATTCTGATTCTGTCGCAGTTATTTCTCGTGACGAATCTACGTTGACAAAATACTTGATCATTGATTACCTAATTAAAGAGACGATCAGCTTACAAACAAAAGCCTGTAAGCGGCTTAATTAATTAAAATAATGATTTATTAGGGTACCTGTCCGAGTGTAACAGATGTGTGAAAAAACTGTTTGGTCGAGTGATCTCGAATAATGCGCCGTAAAGGACAGATTACTTATAAGGAAATTAAAATGGAAACGTGATTATAAATTTAAGTTAAACCGAAAAAAAATGGTACTATGAAGAAGGCCGACGGGCACACATAAAAGTGAAGCCGTATTTAGGGATTTCTCCAAAAGCTGATTTAATTTAAGCTCGCTTGTAATGTTAATTATTTTTTTATATATTTAATAAATTTTGAATACAAGCTTTTATATCATCTATGATCAAAGTGCTTGCAATATTCAACTAGGCCGTGATAAGTCTTCAGTCCTTCAGAATCAGTTCATTGATTATTCTGACAGCTGAGGCATGAGTCATGACGCGCCATTAGTTGGAACTACTCGAAGTGTTCCATCCAGGAAGTAGACATTGTGCTCCAACTCGTGTCTATGTAGTTTTATAGTTTTTCGCGCAAGGATTGAAGGAACTGTATAGTTTGAACTTGGTATAATTTAGACCGACGACATCGTAGCGGTCGCAGGGAGTCGATGGATGGAGGCGGCTCAGGACCGCTATTTGTGGCGTCGTACGGGGGAGGCCTATGTCCAGCAGTGGACGTGTATGGTCTGATGATGATGATAATTTAGACCCCTGGATCACCATGTCTCACAGGTTGAATTATTGAAGGCATGTAGTCTGAGAAACCACAAAGATGGTAGGTACGTATATAAGTAAATTAAGTACGTTTATCGGTACTCCAATAGATGACTCTAACCCCCTTATTAATAATAGTGCTAACTTAAAGCGTTGCTAATTCTCACTCTGTCTTCTTCTAATGACATAACTCAGAGTGAGAAATAACACTGCTTAGGAGCTGTTTTAACTTAGCGGACCATTATGAATAAGGGGGTAAGACACTAGAAATATTTGACGTTTTATTACTGTCCCACAATTCAAGCTGAACTCTACGCCCAATAGCTTTAGACTGTCAGTGACAGTGTGTGATCTGAAGGCCATAAAAACAGAGCATCTGATTAAATTTTTCTTCTTTGCCGTAAACATACACGCCTGAGCTTGGATGCGTTGAATGAACTGCACTAGGTTTGCGTCACTAATTAGTTATCTACCTCAGTTTGCTTTACAAATACTCAACCATCTCGTCATTGAGAATTCATTTTATATCAACGAATGAAATCAGCATTTAATTTGATTTTCGATTGAGTTTGGGCCTAAGTTAATTACTCAATTTAAAGTTAAAATCTGTTGATATCTCTTTTGCAATCAAAACTTGCTTAAGTGCACAGTTTCAGTAGTGTATAAGAATACAGAGTTCACAAAAGTAATAACGCTAGCAGTAAAGGTATTTACTGTCCGAACGTTATGTTTTACGTATGCGCACGCGCGTGAAATGTAACGGCTTTCGTTCAGAGTTCAATTTCGTACTGCAAATTATGATCTAAAAGTTACACTTTAAAGCAAAGTTGCTATGACAATAAGCAATAATAAATGTAAGATAGTACGCTGCCTGGAAGAAATGAAACGGATGTACATACTAGTTTTTGTTAGATATTGTTATATACAGGGTGCTACGGAAAGAAGGAGGTGTACTAACCCCATCGATCAACTATCATCGATCCCCAATGGGGTAATCTGTGACTAACCCAAAAGGTGGTGATTCTGGACATGAAGGTCAAAGCCTGTTAATTTTATAAAATATTTTTTAATTTTTTAACTTATCTAGACCCATATTTCTTCATATTCGTGTTCCTGTAGGTGTATTCCTACATTATTATTATCTTCAAATTTCGAAAGATTTTCTAATGTTTTCTCATAATTTCAGAAATAAATATTAAATATTCGCAATTCAAAAAATCTTTATTCACAAGTTGATCCCCTTTGTGGTTGGTTCAGTTTCGAGTTGTCTACGAGCTTATTTTGTAAGCCGAAAGAAATAAACGTTATCGATTTCTGATTTTTTAAAGAAACAAAATTATTTAATTTTTATTAATTAATTGAATTGTTTTCTACGCCAAAACTGTACAAATAAAAGTTAAAAACTGTTGTTTCCACTTTGCAGCCTTAAAGTTCTTTTTATTATCTCCATCGTTGGCAACTTTCGGCCACTCTTTTATTTATTTAGTTCCCAAGTACCTTTCTTGAAGATTAGCTGCTGCCCGCGGCTTCGCACGCGCTTTTTATGTACCCCGGGATATCATCAGGTACTTGATATCCCGGGGTACATAAAAAGCGCGTGCGAAGCCCTACAAAATTTCATTAAAATCCGTTCAGCCGTTTAGGCGTGAAAACAAACAGGCAGACAGAGTTACTTTCAAATTTATAATATTATATAGTAGTATTATGGATCAGGATCACAAAAGGTTTTTTTTTAAATTAAATCAAAAACCTAAAGGGTTTACAGAAACTTTATGCAAGATCAGAATTAGTTACAATTTAAACAAGAACAAAGCAAATCTAAACTGAATAATAACAAGTCCTAAGCACGTCCACCACGTCCGACCGTCCGACAAGAAGTGAGGCTCCGGCCGCGCCGCGCCACTTTCTCGCCACCGCGCGTCACCGCTGACGTCACAGCATCAGGCGACGCTTGCCCCCGCCCCTATTTCAGGGTTTATCTCTAACACGGCCTCTCCTGACCTTGCGGCGACCTCGACCGCTTCACCAGCAGAAGCTTCTTCCAGGCTATCTGAGACACCATCATCAAACAGATCGTTATCTGAAAAGAGCATCACTTTAGCAAAGTCGAAAACCAGCTTTCGAGTTACGACGATTTCGCATAACGATAACAAGCGAGCTCTCAAGCCATCGTACACGAAACCGTTTTCACTCAGAATGTGAAGTGACCTGTCTACTGCTAAGCTCCTAATATTTTCGACAGCCCTATCAAAACGAAACAAGAAGCCTAACTTCAATATTATTCAAATCGAAATACGAACGACAGGTTCCGGATTCCCGTCGCCGTATCGCATGGCAAGAGCATTAGGTTTTTAAATGCATTTGCTATGCCCCGTGGCACGAAGCATCTAATTCGCTTGCCACTATTGCCTCGATCATACCAGAGGCCTCCCATTCGCATAGTATGGCCACTACTCGCATAGAAAAAGCATTAGATCTATAAATGCAATCAATATGCCCCGCGGCACGAAGCATCCCATTCGCTTGCCACGAAAACAGATGATCAAACGATCATCTTAAACTGTGACGAACCAACATATCAACATGAAGGTAAGTCCCGGGAACAACGTCCCGAGCGAGCTCGCTATCAACAAAACAAAACGTGACCGATCATAACAAAACAGCGTTGACGTCAACTTACCACCACCTTCAAAGAAGGCAGCACAGGCGTCGGGCGTCCATTCGCCACGCCAACGAACCATATGCTCAGCTGCTGCCTGAGTTCGCTTGCCATATGAGCCAGTCATAAGCTCGAGCTCATAACGATGGTGAGGGAGGTCCCGTATAACCCTGTACGGACCTCTCATGCCTGAATCAAGCTTGCCAGTAGCCTGAGAAGCCTTGCCGACGAAGACGAAGTCGCCGACAGCGAAAGGACGTGGTTCCTTTCGCTTCTCATTCACACGGCAGTCCTGCCGGTGCTGGTTAGCAGTCAGGAGTTCGGACGCTCGTTGCCTGCGGAGCGTCATCATAGCCTCACGATTCGGGTGGCTATTCTCTAGAGCCACATCTCGGACAAGAGACCTTAGAACAGGAGTGGTACCTTCTATTCCTGTCAACAGATGCAAAGGTGAAGTCTGCGTGGTGGAGTGCTTGGTTATATTTAGCGTTAACTGAATTTTCCACAAGACATCTGACCAACTACTACCCTTTACATTAACTTCTATTCGGAGCATATTTAAAAGGGTACGACAATATCGCTCAACCTGTCCATTCTCACTGTGCATCCCCGGTGTTATAAGGTGAGTAGCACAACCCATGTCAGTTACCCAATTTTGAAAACCTGCACTTTCAAACATTCTACCCTGATCAGATACAATTAAAGATGGAGTACCAAACAAAGATATTGCATTCGTAAACACCCGCTTTAGTTCATTGGTGTCCTGCCTATAGAGTGCGCTTATGAGACAAAACTTTGAAAACGCATCTACCAGGACTAGAACGTATTTAAAGCCGTTAGACTCTACCAGGGGACCAAGAACGTCCAGATGAACGTTGGCAAAAGAAACATCAGGTTTAGTCCATGATTGTATGGGCTGATGTGGTGCACGAGGGACCTTTTTATGTGAGAGGCACAGTACGCAATGGGTTACGTACTTCCTTACAAATTGTCTCAAGCCAGGAAACCAGAAATGACGCAGAATCAAATCGGTTGTCTTGTCGATGCCTACATGATCATGATCATCATGAAACACACGCAATAAGCTCAATCTATGACCCTTCGGAATAAAGCATAGAGGACGTGACTCCTCGCCTGTGGGACTGTATTTATAGTACAAGATGTTATTTTTTTCAAAATAGCGTGTTGAGTCTAACTGACCATCCCTTAACTTCTCCATTAGCTCTTGGATTTCGGCGTCAGCTGTCTGCGCAATTTGTGCCCAGTTATTTGGCTTACGAATATGGGAAACCTGGACAGGATTTCGACTCAAAAAGTCAGCGTGTTGCATTAAAGCACCCTTCCTATATTCTAAGGTGTAGCTAAAGTCTTAAAAATAGACCCACCATCTGGCTACCCTGGGAACAAGATCTATTTTTCGCTCAGTCATTTTAATTGAATTGCAGTCTGTCACAATTTTGAAATCGATTCCAATGAGGTAGTGACGGAAATGTTTCAAGGACTTAACTATAGCCAGCGTCTCAAGCTCATAGCTGTGATAACGAGCCTCCGCCCCATGAGTTGCCTGACTAAAGTACCCTACTACCCGCTTACGTTTACCCTCATGTTCTTGAAAAAGAATCCCACCCAAACCTATTGCACTAGCGTCAGTGTGCAGCTCGGTTGGCAATTTTGGGTCAAATATAGCGAGCACGGGCTCTTGCGTTAAACAGTCAACTATGTACTTGCGAGCTAAGTCTTGATCATTTCCCCAAATGAATGGTTGACCCTTTTTAGTTAATCTCGCAATGCAAGCAGTTTTTACGGCATAGTTTCCTATGTATCGCCGAAAATAACCCGCGAGACCCAAGAATTGCCTCACCTGCCTCACGTTACTAGGTGTTGGGGATTTTACTAACGCTTCTATCTTTCTAGGACTCGGTCGTACCTGACCCTGACTTATTAGCCTACCTAGATACTCAACTTCCGTTTTAAGAAAGGTGCATTTTTTCAGATTTATAGAAAACCCTGCCTTGGAAAGCGTCTCTAGAACCTGTCGCAGTATGGTTAACCCTTCCTGAATAGAGTTGGACATTATCAAAACATCATCGATGTAGGTCAAAACCTTCCCAGTATCTATCAGGTGTTTCAAAGTCTTTGAAATGATCCGTTGATATACCACGGGGGCATTTGTGAGTCCGTACGGCATTTTGACGTACTCATATTAAGACTCAGGAGTCACAAATGCTGTTTTACTTATTGACTCATCATCTCTTAGAGGTACTTGATGAAAACCCGTGGCCATATCAAGGCTCGTAAAGAACTTGCTACTACCTAACTTATCGATGTGATCATCGATCAATGGTAAAGGGAACCTCTCTTTGACGGTTATAGCATTTAAGGCCCTATAGTCCACGCACATCCTATCAGATCCGTCTTTCTTTTTGACGAGTATGATAGGACTTGCGTATTCGGACTGAGACTCCCGAATGATCCCCTTACTCAAAAGATCGGCACAGATGTCACGAACGCGAGCCTTCTCATCGACTGACAGTTTATAGGGTCGATAGTGAACCGGCGCATTACTGTTTAATTTTATTTCGATACTGCCCGTATTCACAGTTGACGTTGCCGTTCCCGTGACGAAGGACTCGTCAAACTCGGTCAACAGCGAAAACAACTGATCCCTATCTTCCCCAATGAGAGGCGTATCTACAAGATCTAAGCTGTGCAAGCTATTGACATGTGAAGTACTGTCGATTCTAATAAGCCGTTGAGTGTCGCTGGTACGTATGTACGTTACTCCTTCACGGTTTAAGACATCAGTACCGATTAACAAAGGTGCGCTTATGCAATCTGAAGGAACAACGAACATATCAATTTCCAGCGATATTTCTGGAAACTCAACGACGGCTGTGACATAAGTAGTTGATTCGATCTCTTGGCTACCTATTCCACGCATGACTTGAAAAGTGGGCTTTTTGTTGCAGTTAATATGACTAACAACAGTGCTAGAGATAAGCGAAATATCTGAGCCACTATCTATCATCGCGTCTACCGGCACTTTATTTACGACTACCGCCATCACATTATTTTGGAGTGGATTCATCAATCTCTGGCAGAAATTTACATCGCTAACCTTGTTACTGTTAGTTTCTACACGTTGCTTAAGGAAACACCTATCTACAGGGTGCCCTGTCTTTTTGCAGTAAGTACAAGTAACAACTGGTTTTCTAGGTGGATTAGAAGCCGTATTCGAATCTGTTGGCTCGGTTTTCGGCTTTTTAGGACACGTGTCCTTCTTATGACCTTCAACACCGCAACT
Source organism: Eupithecia insigniata (assembly GCA_947859395.1). Lineage (NCBI taxonomy): Eukaryota > Metazoa > Arthropoda > Insecta > Lepidoptera > Geometridae > Eupithecia > Eupithecia insigniata. Next base: position 14,498,828 of record OX402002.1, read on the forward strand.
ATAACATTTTCCCCGCATGTTAGCTTTCGAACCCGGACGTTTACCAGATTGAGGGCGTTTCTCGTTATTTGACGAACGAACAGGATTGTGGGTAGATTGCGAATCTTTTTTCGGTTTAGTGTATACAGATAAAAATTTGACCAACTGATTCGTTTGTAACCGTGCGTTAGATGCAGCGGCTTTGACTTGAGGATCGTAAATACCGCGAATAACAATAGCGGTTTTCAAATCGTCCGATAAACCACCTACGATATTTAATTGCAACAAAGATTTACGTGCGTATTCCGCGTAGGTATTGAACTTTGAGGATTCTGTACTCATTATTTCATAAAGAACATTAGCAACATCAATGCTTGGTGGGCACAGGGATCTAAAATCCGATTTGAAACTGGACCAGGTGCGATCGCTACTAACCCAGTCACTCAACCACGTGCTTGCGTACCCTTAAGGCAGTTGCCCACTTGTGACAAGCACTCGCGATCGCCCCACCGATTTGCAATTCGACCGCGGTCAACCTCCGCGCACCAAACATCGAAGTTATGCATACTAGGGTCAAAGTTAGAAACATAGTAATGGGCAGATCTTACTTGAATCAGGGAAGATAACGCGCCCACAAGCCTGTCCGTTGCGTCACCTACAACGGGCCCTCGTGTGTCCGATGGTGACACGAAACCCTCTCGTGCCAGCTGGCAGCCTGGTTCTCGTGCAGGAACGGAGATCTGTTGTACCTTGCCCTCGGCCGCAGAGGAAAACGAATTCACACTGGGCGTCGGAGCTGGTAGCGGTGGTGTCTGACAATCGCGTGGTGGACGTGACGGTATTGAGGCTGATGGAATCGACGGGACAGATAACTTTCCCTCGATCGCATTCAGTCTGCTTACTATTGTATCCAATGCCAAAATATTGGGGCTGTCACGAACGCTATGCGAGCTTCCATGACGCCGTCTATCGGGAGATCTTTTATTGTGTCGAGATCTACTACGATGACGAGACGTGTCTCGTTCGCGGTTTTTCTTCTTTCTAGAAGACCGCCCCGACATAATGAAATAAAGTTTCTACTTACAGTTTGATTACCACACAAACAATCACAAAAATCACTCAATACGAGTATTACCCGCAAATATTAAACAAAATTTACACAAAGAACAATTATCAGAAAAACCGTTAGCGGCTAGCAACGCAGTGATCCCCGCTTCTGATATTATGGATCAGGATCACAAAAGGTTTTTTTTTTAAATTAAATCAAAAACCTAAAGGGTTTACAGAAACTTTATGCAAGATCAGAATTAGTTACAATTTAAACAAGAACAAAGCAAATCTAAACTGAATAATAACAAGTCCTAAGCAAGTCCACCACGTCCGACCGTCCGACAAGAAGTGAGGCTCCGGCCGCGCCGCGCCACTTTCTCGCCACCGCGCGTCACCGCTGACGTCACAGCATCAGGCGACGCTTGGACGCCCCTATTTCAGGGTTTATCTCTAACAGTAGTTTATACCAATTGCTTAATTCTTCTTCGGTTACCATCTTGCTTAATTTTCATCACCATCCATAGAGTCACCCACTATTGGGTATTGTGTAGGTCTCCCGAAATTTGTGTCATCCACCACTTTCCTGCGAAGTGATATTTGAAAAACAAGATTATATACACTGATACATATGTGCTGTAGCTTTTATTGTTTGGTTTTCTTCTCTCGCGGCGGAAAACTGGAACAAGAAAAATCGATGAGGGGGAATTCTAGGCTTTTTAAAATAAAATTTCCAATTTTCCACCTTGAAGAAATTTTCTCAATTGGAAAACTGGAACAAGAAAAAGCGAGAGGGTATGCTGGACATTTTAAAATTAAGTTTCCAGTTTCCCCCCTAAGGGGATTTATCAAGGGGCAAAATTGTAATGACCTCGATAAAAGCCTAAAGAATTTATATCACAATTTCTCAGACCAATAATAACCAATCTAAAGTTCTTCTACGGTTCCCACACGTAAATCAATTTAGGATTTGCAAACTATGACGAATCTTTAAATCAACATTCGCGCAATCCCTTCTATAGTTGATCGATGATCAGCGAGGAGAAATGGATTTTAAATAGGAATAATAGGAATTCGTGGGGCGTGCCTTTGATGTCATAATTTGGGAAATAATCCTTTTAGGGCGGGGAATACGGATTTGGATAAAAAGGGTCAGCACTTTTTATTGTATCTTTGATATGCTCTTCATGGATTGACATGTTTTTTATCCGACTTAAAAAAAAAGAGTATAAATTTATGCTTTTTATAAATTTTCTTCGTCGATTTCTATGTCAATTGTGAACCAATTTTGATGAGACAGAGAGATAAGTTATGATGATTCTTCTAGTTTTGTTGGAGAATGACCGAAGTGGTCCCGGGAGGAATTACTATTTGTCCCGCAAAATTTAAAAGCAGTATAAATATAATGGAATCTGACGTAGATTTTAGAGTTTTTGTAAAACACAACATATTATTTTATACAAATTAGGTTTACGTCAAATCAAAATATAATTCAAGCAAATGGTGCTTACCTATAACTGTTGGTGCATATATCAATAGCTGATAGTCACTTACATAAAATATTTATTCTGTAACACTTTTTATATTTATAAAAATCGGCTACATACATACATAGGGTGTCAAAATCATAACCCTCGACCCCCGTCGTAGTCGGGTAATAAAAATAAAGGCATCCTGTTATAAAAAAAAAATTATAGCACAAAAATATTTTCCTACAATCATTGTATTGACTTCTGCACTGGTCAAAGACCAGAGTTGCCTACTTATAGTTCTATAATTAGACAAATTCTCACCACTCTTTGAATCGGCATGATATGATTGATTGATTCGTTTCATTGATTGAGTCGTTCCTCTTTCCTCAATTATACTCGTTGCATCTCTATGCCTCTACGATAAAAGAGTAACACCGATTTGAGTACCTAACAAGATTTGAGCCTGCTAAGAAACATACAGTCTTACATTTTAGACGTGAATTATTGAACAATATATAAAGCTAAATTATTTAGACGATCATTGGGTGAAAGTCCGCCTGACAAGAGAAGGTTTCAGTTTTTGTATAATCTACAAATATTTGTTTCATTTGCCGTATACTTGACCGTCCATACTTCACGCCTATTCAGTGAAATGTACGCGGTATACGCTATCTAGAGCGGTAGCGGTAAGTTAACGCGCGGTCAGCGGTATTCCGCCAAGGGTGTAACCGAGCCGAGACCTAAGGTCTTAATACCACTAAGGTCTAAATAGGTCCAAACTTAGTATCCATAACACAAGCTCCGCTTACTTAGAGGCTAGCTAGGTAGATGAAGCTGTGTGAAATTTCTAAGTTTTTAGTCTTATTTGGCGCTTCTTGCTATTAATTTTTTTATTAAATAAATAAATTTTGTGCTTGTTTTTAAAGCTTTTGTAAGAATAAGTTGTTGTAAAAATATGTGTGCACGTCTGCAATACTATTCCGTATGTTTTCATCTTAGGGTACAAAAGTTGCAACTCCGAACAACCGAGTAAGCACCACTAATTGGATCAAATCAAATTGTAATTATACCAGACCAAAACTTACGGATCTCTACTCTCGTAAGTTGCTTTAAGAATCGCAGGTCTTTTTACCTGGATGATTGTGAGTTTTTATATGGATGGGCTACTGGGTAAGGCTGCGTGCATTCTGATATTTCCAGTTAAGTTGGGAGAAATGCAGAGCATAACCTTTAAAACGCTTGAAAATGGTAAAAATAAGTAATTCAACAAAAAAATCAAATGAACGTTGAAATATATGCAAAACTTATACATACTCTTAGCTATTTAATCAACATCGATGCAACCCGTTATTCCAAATTAAAATCGTCGTGGAGTTCTATTTTTTTTAATAAGCTTGTCGTTCGTTAATAACCTTTTTTATCAGCAATTGCAATGTGCACATAGCTTTAGAATTCAACAGGAGCCTCAATTAGTTTTGGAGATCGTTACAAAATCGCTTTTCAAATGCGATCGTTGTTGTGTTCAGTTCAACACACAAATAAGATAAATAAATTGAAACGTCATAGAAATTAAACAAAAATGGCGGCGCGATGAAAGCTTTTAATCTTGTTATGCATAGTTCTGTGCGCGTACGCATGTTATAAATTCAAACCAATGTGTAGGTATAATGATTTGATTGTTTTGAAAATAGGTACTAAAAATCTATATCGAATTCCTTAGTTTAAAACTGGTTTTTTTTTTATTATTGCGGGATTTAATAAAGATATAATGCTCGAGAATAAAATTAGTATGGGACCAACTCGGGATCATCTTCTATACAACTGCAAAAGAATCATCAGCAAATTTTTAGCACAATAATTTAATCTATAGAATATAAATAGCCAATTTTGGAATATATTTTAATTACATTTTTCTTGTTTATAATTAATTAGTGGTTGAGGGATATACAATAAATATAAGCTTTGATTGATTGTTTAATGGTCTGGTTTTAGAAGGAATGAAAGTAGATTGATTTATAAGCTCTTTTATTATATAAATGTATATTTTATATACATACATACTTATAATTTTTATTTTTCATTAATATAATTTTATATATATTTATTGCACCCAAAACATAATACAAATCTTTGACTTATTTTACATTTTTATTTAATAACTAATGCTGGACAATTCACACAGCATCATCTAGCCCCAAGCTAAGCAGAGCTTGTGTTATGGGTACTAGATAACTGATATACATAATACAATATATTACATAGATAGATATTTTTTATTATACATAGAAAAACGACCAGAACACCCTGAACAAATATTTGCAGATCGTAAAAATATTTGTGCGAGGCAGGAATCGAACCCGCAACCTCCTGCGCCTGCGCCTGCAGGCGGACCTTCGCCCACCGCGCAACATCGGTCGTCATTTTGTCATTTACAGTTTAACATTTTAAACGACGTAAAAAAAACAATTGGAAAAAGATTAGCTAATCTGAATTTGCCCAAAATTAAAGTGTTTTTAATACTCCTCGAAAATAAACCAGGATGCGATTGACATATGAACAGCTTAAGAGAAATATCTCTGTTTATATCACAGATGCTCTGACCGTTTTATCGTTCATCTGGACAAAACAAACCGTTAAACCATCCCCTTAGCATCCCGGGAATCAAACCCGCATCTGATTCATATCAAAAGTTTAGCTCGTGTCGACGCATACGTATCAGAAATCATAAAAAACTCCTGTCATGTGTCTCAGGGACCCTATTCCAAACACTTTTTGTGCAATACACATAAATATCACAATTCGAAACAGATTTTTAACTTTTACTTGTGCCCTATCAAAAATTACCATAATGTCGGTAAATATTATGGCAATATTTTGTTTTGAATGATGAAGAAATTACACTGTAATAAAATTATTCATATCTTTATGTTTTCTTTATTATATTTCCACAACGTACCTAATAAAGTAGCACTGTAAATCTAATTTGAATTAGTATATCTAAGCACTGGAACTAATTTATGCAAATGTTAGTTTACATCTAACAAATTACTTAATTGCTGGTCAGAAGCAAACAAAAAGAATGAACATTTTGGAATATATCACAATAAGAAGAAAAACCTTGAAATAAAAAGGTAGGTCATAATGTCAGACGAAGATTCTACAACAAAATACACAATTCAGATGTACAGTGATATTACAAAAAAATAATTTCGTTGTTTTATAATACCTACTTCAGATTATATAGGAAGGGTTTTGAAACGTAACCCTTAGGACTGGTAGAGGGTGAGGTGGCTTCGTTCTAGTCTGACCCAATATCTCGAATAAATATCGAATCCCCATTATCAACTTTGTTCACAAACTCCGAGAATAGAACCTTCAAGGTGTAAAACATTGCCCCGAGCACAAAACGGCAACAGACAGTTACAGATTACCACCCTTTTATTATAATCATATTAAGATATCATCTGTTCGACAAAAAGTCACCTTTTCACTGCCTTTAATCCTTTCATTCATTCTTTGAGAATTGCTACCCGTTATGGGACATTTAAATAAAGACGTCAAAAATATAAAAAGTAAACGAGTTTCATTCAAAATGCAACGCTATCGTAGTAACGTAGAGTTGAGATTGATACGTAAGGTTAATTTAAAGATTATAATGTGTGTAAGTCTGTGTTTACTATTAATGTGTATAAAAAGGATATTTATTTGCGTTAAGAACAATAGAGTATTTTTAGAAGGGAAGTTACATGTTCTGGAACAGTGCGAGCAGAATAAGATAGCTTTGAACTTGAAAATTTTATATAAATTATATAAAGTACTATGTAGATCATTTATTCGTTATAAATATGTTGTTAAACATATGTAGTATGCAGTGCCTTAAAGAATGTGTTAGGTTTATCTAAGCCCTGGGTTTAAATTTTTTACGTACTGTGTAAAGACTCAAAAATACTATTCGATAAAAATAAGCTGGGTATTATAGACTGAATCATCTGGCCTCAAAGTAAAGAGCTTGTGACATCGTTTAGCAAAAATTTTATGCCGCAAATCAAAATATATAGGTATTGTTTGTTAAATTATATACATTTTATAAATATTTTCGTCCCCTTCCAATAAGATAATTGTTGTTCAGTGGCATAAATAAAGGGATTATAATTCATAAATGTATTTTTAAATAAACGTTCATAAAGTATTTTAAACTTACGCGATCTGAACACGTTATTAAAAAATATTCACAGGTATTTATCGCGTTTATTTACCTATTTTGCCCGATTTTATAACAGGTTTACACTCTGTCGTAGTCACGGGATGACTGGAGTACTAGAGCAACCGCCTCTGCAGAGCGGGGCCAGCATTTTTTGTAACTACCCTCAATCGGTCTTCAAAAATATAAATATCCGTGAATATTTAAAATAATAAATGTTCATGTTTTTTTATCAATACTACACCTCGTTTGACATCAATCTTACCTGATGGTAAGTGTAACGTAAGTGTACAATATGATGGACTATGTATCACAAAGGCTTAAAATACTTATTTTGAAGAAACGCATGTTAAAGAGACCGATTGCTTTTAAAGGCATACCGAATCCCAAGTCTCCCAAGTCCCAACATTAAGTTGGTAACTATAAAATAATAATTAGACAATCCATCCTGATAACTGTTCTTATAATTATCGTGAACAAAGGGTTTGCAGATGATATCTCTGGTCCGAGTATCTTGCACCCGACAACGATCAACTTAACACATTTCTGTTTCATTTCCTACATGTAAATTGTTTTTGATATTATTATCAGATTTATAATTGTGAATTTAACAGACAGGTTGCGAAATAAGTTACGGTATTGTAAAAAATAATACTTATTTGAATGGCGCAGGATAGAAACTGGAGGCGATTATACTTCATGCAACTTTTAAAATGGAGAGAAACTCCATTAGAACCAATTGCTCAGTGGGTTTTCCAGCATTATTTATTTATTCATTACGGACCAAACAAATGTGTAGTTGTTCCCAAATAATATTTTTTGTAAATGCAATTCTCGCAGAATACGAGTAAATTAGCACTTTAGGAGGTATGTACCTGTGTACGTACATATTAGTTCATCCTTGCAGACCGCACGATTTATTAAGGTCAAAGCTTTTTTACAAGAATAATTGAATACGGCTGCATGCTGGGTCGAATTATGATTTTTTGCAACTTAAAAATTATGCGCTTTTGTGTTCAGAGCAAAAAGTACTTTAAATGAGAAAAAAGTATATAAAGTAGATTAATGGATTCTGTTTTGATGAAGATTTAAAGGTGAAACTAAATTGCGTGTTTTTGTGAGGTGTTTTAGTGACCTGACGATGACATTTTGTGGAGTTAATCTGCTGGTCCTATGAACTTTAGGTGAGATAGGAATGATCCATTCGAATCATTTGATCCGTGCATTTAGGACACGTTCTACCGTGGCCTGATGAGGTTGGGCCCGCGAGGTCCGAAATGTCCGAATTTGTATGTTTTTCTCGTAGTAAGCACCTTATGCTAGTATGTAGTATAGATTAGTTTTTACGCACATAAAATGCATAGCTACTCAAGCAAAGCGCTGTCGTTCAGAATGTTAGTATGTACAATATGTACATAGTGGGTTTAAAACAGTAGATGAACTTGACAAAAACTTTTTCAACTGCAGCACATATCTCGGAAGCTTTGGAGAATTACGTATCTTTTTATCTTGATTCTTATATCTAAGTCTACATTGAATAGAGAAGGTGCGGGAACAGGGAAGCCCATAATTGGTGTTAAATCAACAACGGCTAAATCCTGCGTGAATAGAATCTGCGAATCGCAGATGACCGCGGGTTTGCCGGCGATGCTATCGGTGAACACCTAGCGCTGGCTGCAAGGATCGAAGATAGATTACAGTTTGGATGTGGCGCTTTAGTAAACCAAGATGTCATTCAGAATGTAAGCGGGTTAACAACGAACCTTATTTGATAGTGTAGGAAGAATTAAAGTGCGTAGATAAACCGCTTTCATTCGCAACTAATTCCTCAAACTACGTTAGTTTTTATCCTACTTCCTACTAATATTATAAATGTCAAAGTTTGGATGTATGCTAATATTTTAAATGTCAAAGTTTGTATGGATGTTTGTTACTCTTTCACGCAAAAACTACTGAACCGATAAGGCTGAAATTTGGTATGGGTATAGTTTGGGACCTGGAATAATATTATTGGCTATTTTTTATCCCGATAAAACGCGGGCGAAGGCGCGGGCAGCAAGCTGCTAGCAGTAAAATAAAACTAGAATGTCATTGCAAATACGCGAAATAACGTAAATACAAAATTTATTTATTTCCACATAGGCTATGCAAAAAGTAAAGTAAACAAAGTAGTAGAACTTGGAGAAATCAATGCGTAACAAGGTCAAATAGTCTCGATCAGGTGTCAGTTTTTGCTTTAGTCTTTCTTTCATCACATGCACTAGATATTTTACATTACCCAAACTTAGTTGCTAGACCAAAATTGATAACTTTGACGTGCTTTGATTACCTACCTACTTCTTTTATAAAAATTTCCTAAAAAGATTTTCAAGGATTTGCTTCATGGATAAGCTTTCGTAATACGTACTTTAGGTAGGTTAGAAAAATCTATAAAATCTTTGAAAACCAAAAATGCGTCCTCCATTCCCGCCTCCACGTCCCCTCGGAATTTCCCGGCGAATCGGCGCGGGGCGGCGCGGGCGCACGTAATTGCGGCTTATCGACCATTGTTCCGCTAAGCAGCACAAGGCTGGACGGAGCTTCGTCTGTCTGTACGTATGCATCACTAGACGTTCTGACTAGCTGGTGTACGGTTGATTGCCTTATCTTAAAATGCTGGACAATCCGATGTTCTAGCATCTGAGTATTCCAACCTAATAGGCACATTTTCAAAAAATTACAAAAAATCTTGTTTACAGAAAAGGTATTTGTTCCCTATGGATTTTCAGGTTGACGGCTGTCACTAGTAGCTGGTATGAGCAAGGCTTTATTGTCCTACCTTATTACATATCTTTTGAAGAAGAGACTAGTCTTACCTTATTAGGTACTAGCTGCTGCCCGCGCCTTTACCCGCGTTTTATCGGGATAAAAAATAGCCTATATGTATTTCAGGTCTCAAACTATACCCATACCAAATTTTAGCTCAATTGGTTCAGTAGTTTTTGTGTGAAAGAGGAACAAATATTCATACATCCATCTTTACAAACATTGACATTTATAATATTAGTAGTATTCTTGAATATTGTGTATTTTTGATATTTGATCACTTCAATTATTTTTACTAAACTGATGAAGCCTATAATTTGTTCACTGCCTATTTGGCATAAATTTTAATTGATTATAACAGAGCAGTTAGTATAGTAGTTCTATCTATTCGTTCTATACACCACTTTTTATGCGGGAAAAGTTTCCCGCATAAAAAGTGGTGTATAGATTCGTATAGGTTCTATTCTATACATTTAAACTTCGCCTGATCTAATCCGAAAATAATAATTTTGTTCACTTAGGACGCCAACAACAATTGTTCATTTATAAATTGCTATTTTTGAACAAGTAATCAACAAAAACTACCTCGATGCATCTGAACCTCAAATAAACAATATCAACTTCACTTTTTCGGCATTAAGTATCCTTTGTTTACATACGCATTATACAAATTAGATTTACCAACAATAAATGAGTAATTAAATACAAACAATATGGCGACAAAAAGCAAAGCCTAAACACGGCCTTGGCTGTCCTTTCCCGTCGGCTCGTCGACAATAATCAATAAACTGCATACGAATGCATGTAATCGATTGTATTGTCTTAGCACGAGAGGTAGTGCTGCTATAGAGGCGAAACTCTAAAGCCACTTTACCCATAGGAGCTGTAGGATCGGCTTATTCCAGTTTTGCTTGGGAATTGGATTCTAATGTAAAAGCTCAGAATTCCCCCTCAATTCTTTTTCTTATTTCAGTTTTACCCCTTACGAAAATTGGATATGGTAAACATGATTGAAAAATACACGAAATAAATCACGCGAAACTCGGCCAACAACATGTAAGATGGTGAATTTAACTACGTTTACATATTTTTTTAGGAAAACGTGAGAATTATGTTTATTTGTAGTATGTATATTGCATTGTTATGCCTTAACGCAAAACGGCCCAGTCTCATCGGTGTGACGACGACAGACATTAATTTGATAAATCAGTGGTTCTTTATTTCTTTATTTCTTGTTTCAATTTCTGCAGAAAACTGCTAAATTGAAAAATCTACAATACGGGATTACATCTTTAAGTTCCTGAAATTCATACTTTCAATATGGGTAATTTGATTGTGCTTTTTTTTCGTGCTACCAAGACATGCAGGCAGAAGTTACACATCTACTACGCATTAGTTCCTGTGATGCATGAGGGCCGTTCCATTGTCAAGTTTTTTCCAGATTTCCACAGAGAAGGGCCTGTGAACTATGGCGGTACAAGGTCGCTCCTCGCCTCACGAGTTACGGCCTATTCCTAGACCTAAACTAACGAAAATTATCTTTAACTGCAGCATGGACGAGATAAAATAAGCCATCAAACTGCCTTAATCCTAACTAATATTATAAATGCGAAAGTGTGTTTGTTTGTTTGTCCTTCCTTCATGCCCTAACTAAACAACTAATCGACTTGATTTTTGGCACAGTTAGTTGAAAGGACGCAGAGTAACATAAGCTACTTTTCCTGGTAAAACATCAAATTCCCATAGGAGATTTACGGGAAAAAATACTTTTTTATTCCTCTAGAAATGTGAAATTCGAATTTAACGCGGGTGAAACCGCGGGGTACAGCTAGTAACTAAATATATCGAAGACTCTTTTTAAACTGAATGAACCTTCATAGTGTTCGGGCGAAGGTCCACCTGCGACGCAGAAGGTTGCGGGTTCGATTTCCCGCCTTGGGACAAATGTTTGTATGATCTGCAGATATTTGTCTCGGGTGTTCTGGATATTTTCTATGTATAATAAAAAATATCTATGTTATGTAATATATTGTATTAAGTATATCAGTCATCTAGTACCCATAACACAAGCTCTGCTTAGCTTGGGCCTAGATGATGCTGTCCAACATTATTTATTTACTTATTGTGACCGGCAAAAACTTCAAAACAACATCACACAAGCAGATATTTTATAATACTATACTAGACACAAGTATTCAGTAGGTGCAGTTACATTGCCTATCGAGTGCAAGAGATTCTATCAGCTGCCTGCAACCATTAGATCTATCTCGACAAGTTCTACATATCTGTGCAAACCAAACAATTTGTACTTTATTTATCGGAGATGAGCAGCTCATAAGATCTGCGTTTATATAACCGCGCGCCCCGCCGCCGCGCCACCTCCCCGGCTTGCCGCTAGGGATGGGGTGCAATCAACTTCTACTCCTTTTACTTTTTGACGACCTTTGTAGCGCAGCGGGCGAAGGTCCGCCGTACTACCCTGTGCCTCGGTGCGCAACTTAAACCATCGGTCAGAATCAGAATCAGAATCAATAACTTTCTTTAGCCTTACAAAATAAGCACTTAGAGAAGTCAAATTTTACACGCCTACGCTTGATCCGTCCCCGGTCGTGTCAGTCTGCCGTCATATCGGATATGATAAATAGTTATATTTATTATTATATATTATATTTTCAAGATCTCTTCCCTATTCTAATTAATAGAGTGATGTGGCTAGCCCGTAGCTCCGCTCGGTAATTATATACAGACAGTTTCCTTGTACCTGATTACTTTGTAATAAATGTCTGCATGTAATGGCGAGGGGAAAAGTGTTTGGCAGGAAATTGATGAACAGTTATGGGAGCCGATGGGAATCTCATTTTAGAGGTTAGTATTATAAAAATTTAAGGAATATATTAAAGGTATCTACTAGGTACTAGGTACTTAAACTTTTAAGTATACATTTTCAAATATTTTTAGGAACATCTTTCATCTCAACTGTAACCAAAACTATGTGGCGGGAAACTAAACCTTTTCACCTTACGTACAATGAAAATTCAATTTCGTACCCATTAATTAGCTTTGCGACTTCATCCTATATGATTTGTCATAGCCTGTTTACATTAAATGAAAATTAATATTTTGTCTACAGAGAACGAAAAACAGCAAATAAAAAAATTACAGTTGAGCTAACTGCAGACTGTTGCGTACAATTTAGACGTACATACAACTGATCCATATTAATACCAGAGGGAAAGGTCACACATTTAATTAAATTGAATGTATGTATGTATGTACGAAATGTGTGTGTGTAATGTGCCTGTCTGTACCAGTTCTTCATTTCCGCGCTCGCCTGTACCGGCCTGCCCTCGACTCAGGTTACCGATTCACAGCCATTCCAATCGGTTTTTATCGATATCGATGAACATCGCCTACACTATCGAATATCGATGTTATGACATGTGACGACGATCTTGTCAGCTTGTCATCCTTTCGATTTCTCAAGTTCTAGTAGGCTGTTTTATTTTATCGATTTGACCTAAACTGTTGTTTATTTTTAAACGTAAAAGAGATATCAGAATCTATTTTCTGTTATTCAGATGATCTCTTAGTATTCTAAGTATTATATTCTTAGTATTATACTATCTGCGGCCCGCACCTACACCCGCGTTTTATTGGGTAAAAAAATAGCCTAAGTATATGTTATTGTATATACCAAATTTCAGCCTAATCGGTTCAGTAGTTTTTGCGTGAAAGAGTAACAAATATCCACACATCCATCCATACAAATTTTGACATTTATAATATTAGTAGGATTTATAGCTCTTGAGCGATAAGACCGCCACATGTAACTTAGCTTTAAAGTTGTTTTTTGATTTTTTTTCTACCATCCATTTACGTACGTCCATTACGTAGTGTACATTATGTTTATATAAGGAATTTTCTATATATCTATGTTGGTAATTGACTCCCTTTAATGCATTCACCGCCCATACGAAAACCCGAAGAGCCTCTATTATGACCAGAATCTCTGTGCCTCGCACGCAGATTTGAGTCAAAATTAGATGGACTTTGTGTGCCCAAAACACGTATACGCGTTCCGTGTACTATCTCCAAGTGCCCGTCGACTGGACTAGGAATTTTCTATCTATCTACATATATTGGTAATTGACTCCCTTTAAATCAGATACTTTTAGGACAGAAATTATGAGAAAAACTAAATATTAAATGCTGTTTATTTTGTTAAAAGCAAAGCAAAAAGAACTCCCTCCTCCAGTCAGTTTTCATTTTATTTAAGCGTTTAATTATCTTAATAAATAAATTAGTAAATATCCACACAAAGATTTTCCATGTATTTTCTTTAAAAAATACAAAAGAAGTACCTGCTAGTATCATGTCTGTGGTGTACCTACTTATCAATTTTAAAAAACTGGGTAATAAACAACATAACAATTTTTGTAATTATACATCTTGATTATAACTTGACATCTATGTATTTCAATATTGAGTGAATTAAATTTTACTTTTATTTTTGCAATAACAATTTGATGTGATATGAATAATTTGGTTACTAACATAGTATAATATCCTAGTAACTATTCAAACAACTTTATTTTATGTGTATGTAAGTTTATGTATATGTATTAAGTAGGTATATATTACGTTGTGTAAGTATCATTATATTATATTTATAATTCGTTAAACTTAAACACCATCGTCTATATTGTTCTTTTATGTCCAGTCCATCCCAAGGTTGCCTGGAAGAGATCGCTTAAAGCGATAAGGCCGCCCTTTGTACTTCTTTGTTTCTTAGCATTTCCTTGTTGTATTGTATTTTGTGTTTGTGTGGTACAATAAAGAGTTATCTATCTATCTATCTACAATAGGTAGGTGTACTAACAATGTATGGTGAAAAACTGAAATAGAATTTGATTGATTACTAGACTTCATACTAAAAATTAATAAATAACTGATTACCGTTATCTCATAAAGTAGTGTAAGCTTCTAATTAACGATAAAAGCACCAGATAAGATAAAAAGCCTCTGAACTTGAACAGGATTTTAAACGATTCGTTTTATCTAGTTTACTCATATTTTAATGTTTTTGATATCTAAACGACGCCATGACACAGCTTTTAAGTTCAAACGGGGGAATTAACTAGTTTTCTCGATCTATTCACGAATAAAACGGATAATCTATATTTATAATTTTGCGCTGTGACTGACTGACTAGAGTAGACCTTCGTTGTTAGCCCATGATTTTATGGCAAATTGGGGTTATTATATAGCCTCTCATACATATATTCTTCCTTCCTGAAAACCAGCATTGCTCCACATTATGGAGCTACAGTAAGTTGAGGTGGGGCCTGTTGGTTCACTGGGCAGGCACTTGTTATCTTAAGGTAGATTTAAAATTAAGTCTGAAAACCTATGCTAAGTGTTTGCCTTTGTGTGTCAATAAATTCATTTTCTTTCTTTCTTTCACATACATATATGTATGTACATATCTGTACATACGTGTTATTGATATGTACATACATCCTATACCTCATATATACATCTCATATCTCATACATATGTCTTTATTTAATATACATACGTCCACTGCTGAAAAGACCCCCGAACAAGTGGGGATTGCCATAATCAAAGCTTGGTAGCCGGATTAGTGAACGCAGTGGAGGTTTATAAGAAATACGCAGAAGGAAGCTTCTGTCTTCTTCTGGCAGGTTCCCATAAACGGCTCTTAGGACATCCGCAGCCCTGCACGGCTGTTGTTGTTGTGGTCAATTCATACGTCACGGATACTGTTACGGTGGCCTATTTGGGACATGGATCTCTCCATGAGGGATATTACCAAAAAATAGCTTATATAACTAAATTTTTGCAAAATAAAATGTATTTCTCCCATAGCACGTACAGTTCGTTAAAAGCAAATCGGAAGTCTTTTCTTTATTTCTAGCGGAAACGGAACTAAATATTTTCATAGAGCAACTAAACAGATTGTTGCATAGACAACTGTAACTCATAGACAAGAAAATGTTGATGTAAAAGACAAACTATGTTGATATTCCAACAGCTACGACACGAACGTGCATAGAGTGATGCTTTCTTCTTCTAAGATAGACAGATAGATATACTATATTGCACACTTACAAATAATTAACAAAATGATAATTAACGAATAAACTACAATAGGCGGTCTTATCGCGCAAGACCGATCTCTCCCAGACAACCTTGACTAAGACCTAGTGTTTTGATTTTCAAAATTAAACTCTTGATCGAAGCTATAAAAATAAGCCAAGACCAAAGTCGCGTGCTGTTCGCTAGTCGATCTGATTGTGCTCATGTTGAATACGGTGCTAATCTAATGGTCAAAGAGGTGCACTACTAAATGCAATCTAGATGGATGAAAGAAGTGATCAGTCAAAGGAGCTTTGATCATGATAGGGTAGTATTGATGTTCTTTTGACGGCGTATCGCGAACGCGGATTGCGGAGATCAGAAAAGTTCTAACTTGTCGAGTATTTTTCTTGAATGAGCATTTACTTTCAAAAAATCATCTGAGCGCCTGGTCGAAGCGACGCGTGACCCGAGAGCTGGTGAGTATCTGGCGCAGCGCATTAGCATTGCCATACAGCGAGGCAATGCAGCCAGCGTCTTGGGGACGCTTCCGACTGGTATTGATATGGACCAGTTGAGCTATCTGTAGATTGTTTGCAACAGTCTGCAGTTAACTCAATTGTTTCAATTGTTAAAACTAGTTTAATTTGTTTATATTATTTGAGCATTTACTTGTTTTTTTGACAGTTTTCCAACGTTCCGTTTAGAGCCCATAAATAAATAAATAAGAGGCGACGTTCAAAAATACAAATCTAGGTCAACAAATGTGCGTGGGTAAATACCTAAATCATTTATTTTCCTTCACAAAGGTTCTCTTAAAGTAGTTAAAAATATGGATATTTTATATACTAGATCTAACCTGTATTGTGAAGACTGGTGCCTTATGTAGGTTTGGTAAAACCTGTATTGCAGGTCACCAGGGCTTCACTCTACGGACTCGTACAGTACCCGGGTTTTTGGTGCCTATGTGTCTAGTAAACTTGGCGATACAGATAAAATGAGCTTATATAAAAGATTTATTGAACTTACGGTAATTAAAGACCAATATTAACTAACAGTTAAAATTTAAATAAAAACTAAGAGTCTTTTTGTGTGTAAGAACTGTATATTTTTCAGTGCAAACTAAAGAAGAGGTGTGCAAACTGACAATAAATGCAAGAAATCTAAATTTTTTTGAAGGGTCAAGTGTACGAACTGCCGACAACCCATTTCCTAGTGCATCCAACTGTACCGCAGATAATATTATGTGCAACTAATAATAGACCCTACATTCTCAGATTCACATGACTGTATGCATTAGATAAGCAGTGGTATCAGCTATTATGCTATGAATTATGGCTATCGACCATATCGCATCCAATAACAAGTTCGTGGCCTAATTGGCAGACAATCAAATGCAAAACGTATGCAAATCACGCATTTTACTACTTGGGGCTTATTATGCTCCTTTGTTTTAAGTGGACTATGTTGGGTTGTCTTTGAAAGAACCTTGTCGATAGTGTAGTGTAGGTACTTACCTAGTTTGTTTTGTCTAATTGTATTGGTTGACTGAGGGAAGAACTTTACAGAATAAATAAATAAATAATGTTGGACAATCCACACAGCATCATCTAGCCCCCAAGCTAAGCAGAGCTTGTGTTATGGGTACGAGATGACTGATAAATGTACTTAATACAATACAAAGATAGTTTTTTTTAATTATACATGGAAAATACCCAGAAGACTCGGAACAAATATTTGCAGATCGTACAAACGTTTGTCCCACGGCGGGAATCGAACCCGCAACCTTCTGCGTCACAGGCGGAGTTTCGCCCGCCGCGCCACATCGGTCGTCAAACGGATCGAAGAACTTTTGTGAAGATCGAGGGTATGCAGACTGGCACCCTTATTTAGTGGGGATGGCTTGATCAGGTATAACTTGTGCTGTCTTTAATTCCAAAACCTTAAGAACGGAACGGATAGCCTTATTCCCCATACAAACGTACTTCCGAAACGATCTTATTGAAATTTTCTATACGTAATCGGATGAAAAATATCTATGTTTGCAGGGTTTTTGAAAAAACATCATGGTATTTAAATGAGATCGAAACTAATTTTGACCACCAAATCGAGTCATCTTCAAGCGTTTTTTTATGCATGATATTTTTTATTCGAAAATCTGTCGTGCTGCAAACTTCCTAAATATATTCAACATTATAAATAAACAAAAATATTTTTGAAATCAATCGTTCCCTTAAAATTAATCGGAAAGTACGAAAAAGTATCAAAAAATGGTCCCAACACCAAGCACACGCACATGACAGAAAATCCGTTTCCGTTTGGGAGAGATTCGTAGCCTTCTTAAGCCCATGACCTCACTGTAAGAGGGTAAAATGGTTTCTTCTTTGATAAATGCCTATCTATCATCGAAGTAATCATCTTGCAGTGTAGTCGTGGCCTAACAGATAATACCACATCCATAACTTCAGTGCTAAGTCCCTACTTAGTTTATTTATTTGGACTGACCGCATAGAGACGACCATTGAGGTAAAAATCCAGACATCGGATATCCAGACATCGCCTCGCTGCATCTAAGTCACCAGTTATGACAGACGCTTGTAGTGCGGTCCCGTAGTCTCGTAGCAGTCCAGTACATTTTTATACCTTTGGTTTCCTTTTACCCTGTACCAGATAAGTAATGAAACGTTACCTGTACCCTCCAAGCTGCCATCGCAATGCGGCCGTGTTCTAACGGATTGTCCGAAATGTTGTCTGGGTCATCGCAAACGTCCGTTGTAGTGACAAAATTGACAGTATGTTTGTACATACTGTCAATTTTGCTAGGCTAGATTTGCCATAATGCTGCCAACATGTGACATGACCAAAGGTTTGATAATCATAAGCTCGTATACGTCCACTGCTAGGACGTTTACGAGCTGATGATTATGAAACCTAGCTAATGAATAGGTAGGTAATTTAGTTTCTGCTTTCTTTGTCCATATGAAAAATATGGACAAAGAAAGCACCTATTTCTACTATCTTGTCCTGCCATCTTTCATGTAATCTTCCTTTTCTCCTCTTTCCGTTTGGGCCTTTCCAGAATCCAAAAAATTATCAACCTAAGGATTATTCACAAGAAATGTATGTACATAAAGACTGCCGCTAGTAGTTAATGCTGATACCCTTACTACATATAATCCGATTCAAATAATAAAATCACCATTTATCTGGTTCTGAAGTTTAGCCGTTGATTGCCAATGAGGACATTATTTTACAAGCATGTTTATGATTACAGTGTGATGGCTCTATAGCCATCACACTGTAATCATTGCTAGTAATAAACTACTAATAAAACAACTAGCACAAAGATTGTGTAGTTAGTTACCTGTTGCGGTAAAGGACCACATAGAGAGAGAGGAGGATGCCTGAAAACGAAACTGTCAGCTTACGAAAAACAAAACATGCGTTTTTGACCAAATTGTATGATTCTATAACGCCCAGGCCAGAGACCAACCAAAAAAATACGTAAAACATTTATATCTTCGTGAATCTGAATGAAACTGGCGTTCTTCTGAATATTTGTCTGAATGCTGCTGAGTGTGAGGTGCCTGCGCCACAAATCACGTCAGACATATGGAAAAAGTTGTATGATAACATGCTTTTTGTATATATAACCTAGATAAGCCTCAAAATTATGTTCATATGTTTGTAATTTTATCAGCAACCACAACCCAAACCGGACATACCTAAGCTGATTGGACAGAAAAATGCACTTCAGTACCAGTTTACTTCCCCGGTCCCATACCACCCAGACTCCTATTAGATTCCTGTGTTAGAGACATACAAACGCAGGCAGTCTTAAGCCCTGAAATATTGCGGCCAGGCCTGCACTATTAACCACTGCAAATTACCCAGCCTGACAGAAAGCCAATGACTGGATGTATGGTTGCTAGTTATGGATGTGGCATTATCTGAACAATGTGGGTAAACACATAGGCAAAGAAGAAGTACTTTTTTTATTTGTTCTTTTTTTATTTTCTCTGATTGACGATTACGCGACACATAATGTATTACCCCTCAGGAATAAAATTCTTAGGAGACCATTTCGTTTTTAATACAATAGCAAAATAATTTTCCAAATCGGTCCATAATCTACGGAGAAATCGACGAACATACATTAAAAAAATACGTACAGCCAAAAATAGAACCTCCTCCTGTTTTGTTCTTCGTCAATTTAAAACTCTATCGGCTCTCTAAAATATTCATACATTGGTTATGTCGCGCCAAATCGCCAACCCGTTGCTGACTTAGATGGGTAGACCCCATAATACAGAGGAAAGCAAGCGGCGCCATTAAAAAAGAAGTTGAAGTTGTTGTCACCGATCTAAAGAATTTATATACTTCGTAACGTATATAAATTCCTTGCACCGATCCTCTTTAGAACATCAGTCAAATTTTCAAACAGAATCGGTGCAGCCTTTCCTGTCATTATATTTATCTGCTGTAGGTAATAAGTATAAATCAATTGAATTGAATCTCTTTAGTACCTGGTAGTATAAACCCTGGGGGCTTTCAAAAATTACCTGGTAATCCTAAAGCCTCCACAATTCATATCTCCGCTGAACTCACGACCTACCGTCCACTACTTACCTAACCTACCACTTGTTCAGTTAAAATCCGGAATTACTGCGGACGTGATTAAACGCGAATTCTTCCCACTTGCTAAATATTATACTCGCTATATTATATAATATAATATTTATACTCGCTAAATTACTCATTTGTAGAATGGTTCCCGTTAGTTTTATTGAATCGGTTGGATCGCCGTGGAGGCTGTATGGTAAGTGGTGCAGACGGGCAATTTGTGGCAATCGATCGATCAAAAGAACTTAGGTCCATAAAACTATCTTTGAACGAACATGAAAAGTGTCAAGTTAGGTAGGAAGCAGGTTAAGAATTTAAGGATTCTGTTAAGCAAATTCCATTGAAACTGAAATCCGAAACATCTATCCGTACTATAAAATCTCGTGCTTAGCCGATCAAATTAAAATCACATATTGCAGACAAATTTAATTCTAAGACAAATGTGAAATGGTACCTGCTAGTTACGAGAAAAATCTTCAAGCGGATTATTTTATTCAGATCAATTAAGTCTTGTTGGTAATTCTGTGGTAAAATTAGTACAGCTACTTTTATGGGGTTACTTACTTAAAATAAGATTAAGATTAGTGGAAGCTCTTAAGAATCTAACTTTACTTATATAACAGCAATAAATAATTTTATTCTTATCTGGATTTGAATAAACAAGCAAAAGACAAGAATGGCTCTTCCAGACGTAAGGCGATTTCTCGTCACTAAAACTCTGTAACCGGTAAAGCCTCATTCTGTCACCGCTTTAGCTCTTGGAACCAGTAAGACGTTTTGTTGCCATCTTGAATCATTCAAGTCGCCGGTCTGCAACGCCGCGTACCACAGTGTCTGTATCATTCTAATCCGGGCCATTACCGAGTGACACTTATCCCTGGATCCATACAATATTTTGATAAAATCGTGCACAGATAAATGCCTCCAATTTATCAACAGGATTCACTTATGCGATCAAAAGCGGGGACTTGGAAGGTATAGATGTCGCTTTAGTTTTGTTGGTTAATATTAACATAACTCTACTTGACTAGTTGTAATCTATCGATTTTGGAATACGCAAAAAATCGAAAAAGGACTCCTGGAATTAATTTAAAAAACTCAAAGATGTGAACAGTAAATGAGAAAATATGACCTTAAATCTAACTAAATCTATCTTGGGGATCCTTCCAGCTGAGATTGATTTGGATCAGTTGAGTTCCATTTAGATTATTATAATTGCAATAGTTTGCAGTTAGCAAAAATGTTTTACATGTAAATCGTCAACATCTAGAAACCAAGATATTTTTGGTAAACATAGACATTCATGAATGAAACTACTTAAAATTATAACTATAACAACGTGAACGACAATTAAGTTGCACTCACGCGAAAAGCATGCATTTTTCGCGGCTCACAACACAGCTGACAAAATTACGCTCGTTTGACCCAAGCCTTTCATGACATTCCATGTTACCCTTGAGATGCCTATAGCTATCATACCACGCTATTGGTACCTCAGAGCTGATACTACGTCTATACTTTACAATTCCATGCAACAAAGCTCTTATCAGATCTTGCTCTGATATCCCTTCGCCGCATTTATCTTTAGATTATCGTTATGTCTTTATTTAGCTATGATTTTTGTACTTTTTTAAGGCATTAGATTCATCCGGTTCTAATGTGTTGCGATATATCAGTGACAGATCGGATCTCAAACTGGTTAGATTGATTCTAGGTGTTATGTCGTCACGATTCTCACATTAGAGTCCATTCAGCTTTGAGTTCGTTGACTTGATTTTATAATAAATGATAATTTATTTCCCCAATTTTATATATACGTAGTTATATTGATAATCATATTTTTTTCTTGTAGGTAAAAAATCTGCACACTTTACTCAGGACGTGAATTATAAGTTTGAAAGAATTATATAAAAGCTCAAAAGAAAAAAGTACAGACAGTGCCATTTATACCGTAAAGCAACTTCTAATCCGCCAAGTTTCTCACGAACTATTTATTTATTAATACGAAAACAATGTCACCACGGGGCAGATTAGCGAGACAAAAGAAATGTCGCACTGCGCTTTTGTTTTCTAGAACTTGCGGGCTTGTGTTTTGTCTACGCTAATATATTTCTTTGTAAGTTGGGGTACTGTTAGAAGCGAGCTGTTTATTCTGTGGCCACGTGCTGGTCTGGTTGACTTTTGGTAACTTTTTTTGGTGTTAGTGATAGTTTCTGATGTCTTGTTGCTGTGAAGACATCATGATGTGAAAGAAGAGATTAGTAGAGGAAGTAGGGTAGTTTTTGTCTTGGTCACTATATTTATTTGTTAATTTATTTCAAGCAATATTATTAGTATATGAACAAGTTTAGATAGGCAGTAGACAAGGTGTCTTCTGGACCTTCGTGATACACCGTCGGCCACATCGTCACTTTCCATCAAGTGAGATTGTGGTCAAAAGAAGGTTGAGTATAAAAAAACGTAGCTTAAAATAACCGATAAGGCATCGCAAGCAAGAAACTTCGATGTATATTTTAGTTAGTGTCGTGTCAAAGTAAAACGACGACCTTAATTTAGATATATTCGATTAAATTCAAAGCACGCTCTCAAAGAACGGGCTTTCAAAACAAAGTGTTAATAAATACGTTTCCAATTATCATGTAATCTAACACATTCTAATACCAACGAGGAATATACCAAATAGCTTAAATCAGTTACTTGGTTTACATTACCATTTCTCTAAACAAGATCAGGCTTGAGAAACTCACAGTATAAGTTAGTAACCCTTACGGTATTTCTAAAATAAATCTATTTCACTAATAAATCTCCATAGTAAGATTAGATCTCGTACATCTCAATTTTACTATAAATTTATTGATGTACACAGTACACCGCTGGGCCGCTTATTTATCGAGCTGAGTGTACCTAAATAGGCGGTTTGTGATAATATTGAGTATTGGGTAACGGGACTTTTTAAAAATTTATTAGTTTGGGAAATTAAGAAATTAGGTTTGGATTATCTGGGTTCTGACTTATGTCATTGTTAGTTTAAGGAAGCAAAATAGAAAACTTAACACAACTCTTGAAAATAAAGTTATATGAAAAACAATAGTTGCATTCATTTTCTTTTGTTTTTAACTGACTTCGAAAAAAGGAGGAGGTTTTATGTTCAGCTGTATATACCTATCTTATGTTTTTAATGTAAGTTCGTAGATTTCTCCGTCAATTATGAATATATTTTGAAAAGTATTTCACTTTTGTATAGAAAATAGATTATGAAGGGGGTATAAATACGCAATAAAATATTATGACGTCCATATTTATCCACCAAAATAAAATAAGGGATGAAAAAACTAAAAACCGAATGCGACTGTTTTTAGTTTTTTCATAAAAATCTATTTTTATTTATAAGAATTAATCAGATATTTATATGAGAAACCTTTTTTCACTAAAACATTGTAAATCAGCTTTAGTTTATCTTCGCAATTATATTATAATATATATTACGCTCGATAAGTTACTATCCTCCCAAGAAATATGATTGAAAGCCCACACATATAACCTTTAGTATTATTTTACCAGATTATCAATAACTAGTAGTTTTACATGGTCCATCGTTAAACGGCCATTCAAGTTGAGAAACCGATCTCCACCAATTCCGGGAGTATTTAGGAACATTTGGAGTCGTATACCTCGGGTTTGTAATTTCATACGCAACCCGACTAGCCCGGAACTGTTTGTATTAACACGTAGAAAGTATACATACTTCTAACTATACTACTATATAGGTATACCTATTCCTTATAGGATAGGACGCTCTACCTGTTATGAGATAGAAGATAGGTAGAGGTCCGGGTGATGACCTATGTAGTGCAGTGGCTGAAGGGCCATATTGGATGCAGAATGTTGCAGATTCGACGCTCGCCGAAATACAAATACATTATTAT
This sequence comes from Eupithecia insigniata, assembly GCA_947859395.1. Classification (NCBI taxonomy): domain Eukaryota; kingdom Metazoa; phylum Arthropoda; class Insecta; order Lepidoptera; family Geometridae; genus Eupithecia; species Eupithecia insigniata. Next base: position 14,522,980 of record OX402002.1, read on the forward strand.
GTTTGAATCTGCTAATTTTTATTCCACATCTAGGTGTTTATGTGTAAAAAAAAGCTTGCTTTAAAATGTATAAAAGTCATTTTTTCGCAGATTAGTAGTAGTAATTGACAATAAACGCCTTATCCCCAACCTGGGAACGAACTATTCTGGCGAAAATTGTACGTCAAAGAACCATTCTTTGACACTGGAATACGTACAATTTTTTTTATATTAGCTAATGCCTACTATTATATTGCTGTGTCTATTTTAAATTCTATTGTAATTAGTTAAGTTGATGGCAATCCGAATTAAAAAAATACAAAGTAGATATGTATTCTATGTACTTACGTAAGTATCTACCTATCTACGACTTAACGAATGAAACTCAAATAAAAATATGTAAATAACCATTCATATTCGAATTGAGTGGCGCTTTGAAATAACTCCTAACCGATCCCTAGTTTATCTGCCCATAAATAATACGAAAGGTGATATGTTGTCGCTTACGACATTTGTCGCGTACGATATTTGTCGCGTACGACAGATGGACCGATAATACGATAGCGAGATGTTAAGGAGCCAGCCGCGATTTATGAATGCCTTGCTTCGTGATTAATGTACATGTCTTAAGTATAGGTATGTTTGTATGGTTTGGATCAGGTGCGTTGGTGTCGGGCTTGTGATGTTTGAATTAGGTTTTAGAAGTTCAAAAACTAAATAATGATCATCATCAACAATAGCTCATCCACGGTTGGGCATTTGGACATGGACAGCATTACTGGTTGATAACGAAACACAGCAATGCTGTTTGGCAGTAAATTAGAAGGTGGTAATAAATCCCGTTCCATTAGTATTTTTTTATTAGTAGATATATATATATATATATATATATAGTGGGAATGGTCAGTGATCATTTATATTAAAATTGTTTCTAACCCTCTATTTCAGTCACATATCCATGTCATATAAGACTGCAAGTATGTATATTCCGAGACCTTCTAAAGCAAGTAGGTATACTTGAATGAAGGCCTCCACTACGGTGTAAATAATTATTGTAAAACCGTTACAGAAAAATTATTTTTTATACGTCGCTCTCGAAAACTAAAACTATGGCATTGAAGGTAAATTAAATTGACTGGTAATGACCACTCCAAGATCTGCACAAACAAAAAAAATTATCGACGCTTTTCCTGAATAAATCTTTTCGCCATCTCGTAAAACCTTAAGTAGTTCTTGCATTAAAGCATAAGTTTCCAATATAAGAATATCTTTGGATTCACTATCCCAGTAAGTAAAGTTCTTTACGATATGACCTCGCGTCAGCCATCGACATATCATCCCATCGATATATTATGATATGCGCATGCAAGGTTACATGCAAGTTATGATTAGATATGCAAAGGTCTCCGAGAATATACCGCAGAGCAGGAATATTATTGGTATTGGGAACTATAGAGTCTTGAACTTCTTACCTACATTATGTAAAAAGCACTTATTTCAAAGTAATTATCCCCCAAATCTCCAAAAAATGCTATGCCAAGACTTGCATATGATATGCAAGTTTTGAAATATAATTTTTTGGATTGAAGTCAGGTTTCCCTGGTCCCGTTTTCGATTATGTAAATTATTTCTAAAAGTTCGTCTAAAACGCGATTCGTCCAATTACAATTTTAAACGCGTTTCATCCAACGCGCGTTTTGATCAACGCGTTGCGTATACCTTTACATTTTGATGACGAATAAGACATAAGAAAAAAAACGAATAAGCAGAGAAATTAGTCCGAATAACACACTTAGAATACATCTGAATCGAGCTATATAAGATATGTATATAGTAAGTGACTGCTATAAAAGTAGCTCTATAAAAACTACCCAAAATATCTGAAATACATCATCATCATCATCAGCCCGTATACGTCCACAGCTGAACATAGGCCTCCCCCAATCGACGCCACGAATAGCGGTCCTGAGCCACCTCCATCCAACGACTCCCTGCAATCGCTACAATGTCGTCAGTCCATCGAGTGGGAGATCTTCCCACACTCCGTTTCGCATTGCATCGCGGTCGCCACTCGAGAACCTTTACAACCCATCGGTAAACGGTTGTACGAGCTATATGGCCTACCCTTAGCCACTTCAACCTGAGCCTAATTCTGAGAGCTATGTCGGTAACTTTGGTTCTTCTACGAATTTTCTAAAATACATGCCATGATGTATTTCGTATTTTATAAAAACCGAATTTCGTTACATTTTCAGCGTATTCGCAGGCAGTCTATATAAATTCCCCTCTGCGCGAGCCAGCGATGACAAACAGTGAATGTTGGCGGGCTGCCCGCCACAATGCGATGGCTACCGAAGAATCCGGAAGAATAACAATATGTGAAACTATTCGTCATACCTAGGAATTATGGGAAATGGAGATTGAGATGATGAACACTGGAGACTTTATTGTAGACGTGTGGTCTCTAGGACAGATATCGTAAGGAAAAACCTTCATATAACAGTCAGTTACTGTCAAATGTGTCTTACCCCTTGTAAGCGACACATTCAGCGAAATTGACTTACCTATACGCCATTTTAATGGAAAAAGTTAGGATTTGGTGATGGTTATTCTCAAATCTCTATGTTTATTTTGGAAGTTGATAGACAGCAAAATCATTATACAGAACTTATAATTTATCAAAATACCACCTCTAAAAAAAAGTAACATGACTAAATAAATAAATAATGGCTAATTCGTTAATCGATTCAACGTTTACAAAAAACACTTTAAAAAGTATTAAAAAACGATCGAATGCCGCGCCCATACTCCTACAACACAACCATTAAAAAAGTGCCAGACAAAAAAACGTGACGTCACGGGAAGGACTAACGGTCCCACACCGGACAACCCTTGAAAAAAATACCGTTCGAATTTCAAAACTGTACAGTTTGTAATAAATGTAACTGTCTCATGCACCCGAAGGAGACCAATAAAACAATTACACCAAAAAGGTTTTGTTTTATTTTGTGCAAATTTCTTTTCTACGAAAATATTTTTAGCGATCTTTTGCCAATTTATTTTATGGTATGACGGAGCCTTTGATTTAACTTTACCATTTAGGGTTGCAATTTGGAAAGTGATAAAATTGTACAATGAAAGTAGGTGAGATTTCTACAAAGCCGTCGTATAGCAAAATATTTTTTGCTTTTTTTCACTCAATTTAAATATTGACTACAATCCTAATTATTGCAGTTTTATGGTGTAGCAAGTCATTATTTTAACTTATTCTTACTTTTTTTATTTTTAAAACGTCCCTAATAATCCTAAACGCTTTGCGTTGGCAAAAAAAAAACCCTGATCTTTTTGTTTCGCGTGCGTGTGTTTCAACTTTCAAGTCAATGGACTTAATTTATTATTCCAAGTAGGTATTTATTTTAATACATTTATCTTATCCGCCATATCCTTGTAAATCATAGCTAAAGTGTAAATGCTAGCTTTTTCCTCTTCATTTTATGATAATACGGACGATTCTATAATAAATTACGATTATTTATTCATGCAAAAACTAGAAACATGTTGATATGAACGTAAATGCTTAGAACATAAGTGTTCACTTATTTTTTAGTGGCAAAAATGTAGCCACATCCAGTGTACGAAACTAATCTGTCACCTACTCAAAAAAGCTGGCTAAATTTAGCAGTCTAACTTTGTCAACGGCGTTATCGGTAGTGTTCAATGATTTTGAATCAACCGTTCTTGTTCAAACTTTGTATGATCCTTGATCAGATCACAGAATAGTTGAGGTTACTGTACACGTTATTGCGTAAATAAAGATTGCCACTGAAAGGTTAAAGCTTACTTTACACGTTTACGGAGTGTATGGAAATAAGTGACATATGGTAAAGATAAGTGACACGTATTTATGTTAGCTTGCATTGCATACCGTAAAATGATGCATCCGAATGAGGTGTTATTTGCAGAAATTGAATATAGACTATCAAAGCATCTCGATTTCAATAAATATGGTATGATATCTTCGATAACCTCTATGGATAAGCGGGCGCATGCGACGCAGGAGGTTTGGGGTTGTATTCCCGCCTCGGAACAAATGTTTGTACCATCTGCAGATATTTGTTCAGGTTGAGATGGATGTTTTCTATGGATGACAAAAATATCTATGCAGTATAATGTAAGTACATATTATATATATAAATTAGTCCCCATAATACACGCTCTACTTAGCTTGGGGCTAGAAGATGTTGTGTGAATTGTCCAACATTATTATTATTATATTTGATTGATGATTTGATAAATTATCTGTTCATATTTAGTTTATTAAAGGCCTATAATATAGCAACTGAATCCTGTTTCTACTTCAACAGACCGAATTTTGGTTAGCTGCATAACTCATTATTCCTATACAAAAAAAACACAATTTTACCCCAAGCAACCCCAAAGGAAGTTAATTACTGAATTAGTAGTCAATATTATTATTATTATTATCATCTATATGTAAATTATTTATACTGTTTTCATCCACTCAAATGTAAATCATTTTGTTGATTTCCCTAGTTAACCGAAGGGTAAATAGAACACTAGAAATAGGAATAGTCTTTGTGGTCCCAGTTTTTATTTTCAAATTTGTGCACAAAGCTGTTGCAATTCCTACTCTTTTTATTTCATTGTTTTGTTTATATTTTATATCAACACCGTTGTCAATGTATTTCCTTTAACTGTTTATCTTTATTTATACCTGTCTTCTATATTCCGTGACGTCACGAAACGGCTCTGTCGGAAGACCAGCGTTGGTTGTACACACATACGTATACAACTAACCCATGCTGAGACAGGGACCGTTTTGTGACTCTAGCAAACTGTTTTCTTTTTTATGTTCATTTCTTTATAATTGTATGTGTCTGAGTTACAAATAAACGTTTCTATTCTATTCTATTCTATTGCAATCAATAAAGTATCAGCTGTAGGCAGCTACGGTACAACTCATAAAAATACAAAGGTATAAAACACATAATTTTGTCAAAACAAAATAATTACCTACGCATCAATGCACTAAACCAATTTAGCATTACCAGTCATCGCATTAAAGCGAGGGGCTGCGATATCGCGTCGCGATCTATAACGTCGCGTATCGTTTTATTAATCGTGGCCTGCGCCGGCGCAGTGGCAAAGTTCACGCGATCCCACCAAATCGCCGACCGGTAACTCACGGGCATTAGACCGTGAAACGGGAGTATGAGGATCCGAGCAAGTGCGAGAGAGACGCCAGGATAGATAGACGTTGCGTTAGAAGTTAGCCACGCCCCTCCAGCGGCCGAAGCTTCGATGCCACCTCCGCGAGCATTCGTGCGCTCGCGCCGAACGAGGAACACGCAAACTACGTTCGAAAATTTAATTTTCGGGATGGGATCGGCCGCGCGACTAAAATGCCAGTGAATTTATTTTTAAAGTTAGTTCGAATTATGAAGACTAAAATGTTGTGTCAATAGACTGTATATGTAACAGTGTGTCGGTTACAGTTTGCGTTTTCAGTTACAGGCCGGTCGCGAACTGAGCGAGTTTGTTTGTTCTAGACGAAAGTGACTGACTGTGACACTTGAAACCGATAGTTCAGCTAATTGAGCCCCCACGTATGAAGGCCGCAGTGAAACTTTTATTGACTTAAAATATTGAGGATAATTTCTGTGAAGTGAATGTGGGATTTCTCGGAGGCGTGATACGGCGACACCAAAGATACAAAGGTAGGTAGTGTTTATATCAATAACTATGATATTTTACAACTCTCCTTTTTGAGAAATATAATTTTTGAAACAACAATACATTGCTCAATATTATTTTGTTAAAAAGAAAATTATACATTAAATTAAGGCACTATATAACTTCAATGATGGACCGACGACATCGTAGCGGTCGCAGGGAGTTGATGGATGGAGGCGGCTCAGGACCGCTATTTGTGGCGTCGTACGGGGGAGGCCTATGTCCAGCAGTGGACGTGTATGGGCTGATGATGAATGAATGAATGAAAAAATAACTTCATCCAAATAAAATTTCATTTCAAACCATCATCAGCATCGATACGCACCTATTTAAACGTATCAAAAAAACTATAAAGAGTACCTAATTTCAATTATTAAAAATATAATTAATAAAAAATGGGAACTTGGCTATGGGCCATGAATTTTTTTTAACATGTTTTTGTACAATATCAAATAGCAAAAAGCTTCACAATATTGCCGTTTCATTATATGAAAAAATAGGAACAAGAAAATGGCTTATAACATCTGTATCCCGCAGCAACGTTAAGTTTCCCCTGTAAAAGACATAAACGCGCGCTTTTGGCGTTCGAACATCATTCAGTTTAGATGACTTTCTTTCACTGACCATAACAACAGGAACAATAGTTTGAAAAAAATCTGTATTGACTGTGCTTACTAAGATTACTAACAAGCACACATATGTAATTATGTCACTTTAAAATCATAACCCTCGCCCTTCGATAGTCAGGTAAAAGTACGTATATGTATATCAGTGACAGTATTTTTACAACCCGTTCTAATATCATTAACAATGAAACACTCCAAATGATGTAACAACTTATCTCAAATTGAAAATATTTAATAGAATTTTGAGTTATACAGTATTGCGGGCACCAGTGTGAAAGCTTTATGTTTTAACTATAATGCTCTCTCTCTTAAAATTGTTTAAGTTAGTGAGGACTTAGTAATTAGTTTTCATTGTTGTAAATTCTACGTAAGGGCCTGTCTCCAATAATTCAAAAATATCGTTATTAGAAAGTACGCATAGACAATATTGTAGTACATACCTAGCTGTATTAAATAAAGGAACTTAATTGTGTTTTATTCTTGATTTTAAGTTTTTTGGTTTTAAATATTTTATTTTCTTTTGCCATTTTGTAAGTGGCAAGAAGAATGACAAACTGAATTATTATATAGTGAAATACTTATTAAATACGGTGATTTGAAGTAAGACAGGTTTTTATAATATACGTATAGGTAAAATCTCTATAATAATAAAATTTATTATCCTTAGCTTATTTTATCATTTAGAACCGCACATAGTATACGTAACTAGTACGAATAGTATATATTATGTACATATAACTAGCTTCTGTCTGCAGCGTCGCACGCGCTTTTCAAGTAGCCTATGTCAGTCGCCGTGATATTGTTTACTACCCTGCCAAACTTCATTCACATCCGTTCAGCCGAAGATAACAGACACACTATATTTTCTGTCTGTCTTTTGCTTTTTTCAATAATATAAGTTAATAATAAGTATTTACTGGTTACTGTCAATAATGGTATACAAGCTTTAAAATGTACTTCTTGTAGATAACAATTGGTTGCCTGGAAGAAATCCCTTCTAAGCGATAAGACCGCCCATTGTACTTGTTTATTTTAAAGTCTATGTGTTTTATTTGTCTTTGTGGTGTACAATAAAGAGTTTTGTATTGTAAAACAATAATTAAAAAGCTATAAATGATTTCTTTCAAAGTCTTTTTGTTTTTTTTTTTGTTAAAACGGATATAAAAGGTGTTGGTGATACATAATATTATCTGACTAATATATTATAAGAGCAAGATATTGTACCGTTATGAAATGTTTGACCAAAGACTATGCTAATATACTGAATGGATCGGGTTCCAAATTTTGCACACACAAAGTTCTGGACCCGGATTACCATACACAGGCATAATATAATTTTTATACCAGAAATGTGAAATATTTGAATGAAAAAATATTTAGTACCAATTCCGCATATAACAATCTGATAGTATTCATCTAAGTAAGTTTTTTTTAAACCAGAAATGTGTTCAGCATCACGCCGAAATAACTTAGTATTCTATAATAAATAAATAAATAATTAATGTTAAAAAATTCATACAGCACCATCTAGTCCCAGCTTACCAAAGCTTGTGTTATGGGTACTTGACGTAGATGACTGATATATTTAATACCATTCATAAATAGATGTATATTTTTACCATACATAGAACACCCGGAACAAATATTTGCAAATCGTACAAACATTTGTCCCAAGGCGGGAATCGAACCTTCGCCCACTGCGCCACATCGGTCGTCATTCTACAGTTTACTAGGAAGGTATTTGCAGTTCATTCATTATATACTTTACTAGGTAGGTATTTGCAGTTCATTCATGCTATAGTATACAAGGGAGATATTTGCAGTTCATTCATTCTATAGCATACTAGGAAGATATTTGCAGTTCATTCATTCTATACTTTACTAGGAAGATATTCGAATTTGATATGTTCGCTCATGGCGCGTAGCCAATCAAAATAACATCAAAACAAACAATATTACATGACCCCAAAAATCGAGATTCAATTGAACAATCGTCTATTATGCTCATAATAAGCTGTTATTAAAAAATGAGATAAAAAGGTTCAAAGCTAAGACAATAGGGTCAACCGTGGGATAGTTTCCCACAGGTGGGCTATGCATAAAAAGTCCTATTTGTATGGACACGTAATGTTAGTATGCGACTATGGACAATAACGATTGTTTTAAACTTTACGACGCATAATGCTTATCCTTAAGTAGGTTATCTGGTACGCTATTGTTTTGTGCATTTTCTTTATATTCAAGATATAACTATTGTCATTTGGCTACATTACATACTCATTGCAGTGACATAAGAGGTAACTATTATACATATATTTAATACGTTATAGCTTCTCAGTTTGCTAGCTACTCCTCAATTGACAGAAAATAAAATTTGATTATTAGGTACTTTTTATTTTATATAACTGAAACGGATGTTTGTACATGATTAAACATTTAGATTTTTATAATTGTAATCCTTAACATTGTAACTTTTATGAGATTTATGTAAAAAGTAATAGTGAAACCGCGAGGAACAGCTAGTCTCTACATTTTTATTAGTAAAGAGTTACTAATATTATTAGTACAGAGAACATATGTAGGCAAATCTCAGTCTTAGCAAAAGTTCAAAAACCTTCATTAACAACGTAGGTCACCCTTACGAGTTATTGTTTTCTAAGTAACTTGTATTCTGAACCGTACAATGGTTGCATAGTTGCTGTCTAATGGCTGTATAATTGTACATTAACATCGGCTATGCCTAGTTCTTCAGTGAATATCCGTAATCACTATATAGTATAAAACAATGTCGCTTCCCACTGGCTGTCTGTCTGTCCCTATATATGCTTAGATCTTTAAAACTACGCAATGGATTTTGATGCGGTTTTTTTAAATAAATAGAGTGAATCAAGATTATAGTTTATATGTATAATTTGCACCCGTGCAAAGCCGGGGCAGGTCGCTAGTCTATTATAAAATACGAAAGAATACTTGCATGTATTCTATTCTTTCTACCTTTTCGTGCGTGCGATGCGCTAAATTAGGTATATCAATAAAACTTGTCAGGAAGATAATATTGTTTTCTAAGAAAGAAACTAGACTAATTTTGAAACTCAAATCATGGTAAATATCCCGTTGTAAATGACTTAGGTGTTAACAACCATGGATGGTCAAAAAGAAAGAAGAAAGATAATGTGTTTATCCTTTTTCCTTTTTTTTTATTGTACTACAATATAACTGAAAAAATTACAAAATTAAAATGACCTAGTTCTAAAATAGCTAATAAATACAGTGAACCAATAGGTCCCATCTCAACATAATGTTACTCCACATGGAGTAAAGATAGTTTTAAAACGTTTATAGGGTACATTTTGTCACTCAAAAATGCTTGCAAAACGTGTAAAGGTATAAAATAGTATAGACCTAACGTTCTTTAATTCGATATCAAGTGTTTTGATCAGCCAAGATTGAAAACGAGCAACGCACGCGCAGATTAAGGTTTACATCCCACAAAATTGTTTGCATTGTTTGACTCGCAAAGATAAATCAAATATTATAGAACTTAACAAATTAACTATAAGATTTAATAAACTTCTATGGAACCAATAAAACCTCATGTTTTTATAGGTGAAGTCATCAACTGATCTTGAGGCAAGTTTCATATTAGTGTTTTATTGGCTTCATTCATTTTTTCGTTCACAGAAACCTTAACTCTTATCAAAAAAATAATATTAAAGCAGTTCATTTCATCTTAATTTGTTGTGACGTCATTTTCACTGCGGTTTCTGGCCATCTGCAAAATATTTCCACTTACAGCCGGTTGTTCTTCGTTGATTAACTAGTCAGTGATAATTATAATCTCTTATTTAATAGTTCTTTCTCTTGCCGAATTAGCGTTGATAAGAGATTTGGTTATTGATAAGTCAAATGAAGTGATTATCAGCGTACGAATAAGCAGCGTTTAAAAAACCTTTTGAGTGTGTTTTTTTTTTGTTTTTATAGTGCCTTCATAGCATGCGCTTTTCAAATAATAGGAAAACTTCTAAGAACTTTACGGTAGTTTCAAGTCCCAAAAACCTTGAGGCTGAAATATTTTAGTATTTTTTTTATTTACTTTAACTTTTTAAATATTTTTCTGAGATACCCGTCTCGTCACGGTTTAATAGCGCTCGGCGAAAGTGGAGGGGGTTCTGCGCAGGTGTAAAACGGTGTAAAAATCTAAAATCGACTTCTGCGCGTCAAGTTCAGCGCTACTAAACCGTGACGCGACCTGTTCCTACTTATACAGTATTATTAAGTGATTAGTAATAGAAACCATCTTTCTCAATATTATTTCACTAAAAATGCAAAGAAAATGAGAAATAGATTACCTGTGAAGTTGTCAAAGGCTGTCAGTTGCGGCAGCCGTTCGGAAATCCCTTTGTATAATTACTGCCAAATTGATGGCGCTTGCGCAACGCTTGTCGCAAGCGTTTCCAAAATGGCGTTTTGTAATAATTACCTTTTGAAAAGAAACTGCATTATGAAGGACTGCATTAGTTTACTATGAAGATGAACTTGACTATTTAGAAGAAACTTTTTGAAACACATGCTAATCTTTAAAAATACGTTAATGTTACATAAATACATAAGTATATAAGTATATACTTATACTTATATCAGGTGATTTACAACCTGGGTATCTTGAAAACAAGAATGATATGTGTCTTCTAGACTTTCGTGATACATCGTCGGTCTCATTGTCACCTTCCATCAGGAAGGATTGTGGTCAAACGAACTTTTATTGATATATCATATCATGTAGGATATCAATCATTTGACGACCGATGTGGCGCGGCGGGCGAAGGTACGCCTGCGACGTAGAAGGTTGCGGGTTCGATTCCCGCCTTGAGACAAATGTTTGTACGATCTGCAAATATTTGTCTCCGGTGTTCTGGGTATTTTCTATGTATAATAAAAAATATCTACCTATGTAATATTATTGTATTAAGTATATCAGTTATCTAGTACCCATAACACAAGCCCTGCTTAGCTTGGGGCTAGACGATGTTGTGTGAATTGTCCAACATTATTTATTTATTTTATAAAATAAAAACTATATCGTAAGGCGTAATTCGGCATTGCCGTTATAACATAAAACTGATCCAAAAAATGGAAAACATATTTTCTTTCAATCGGTAACTACTTCTGACATAAACTTGCAAAACTAAGTAAGGTTATGTAAGCACTTAAGGCTTCATTAACTGTAGTTTTCGCCCATTAGTCTATTTTCCCGGCCTTTTACTTAGTGTAAATGAAATCTTATTTCTAATGTAGATCTGACTCAATCGGACCGCCTTATTTACAGTTTACAAGATGGGTAATTACATGGTTCTACTTAGAGCTGTAATTAGTGGATGAACATGGCGACGGTGCAGGTATGAACATTGCAGTAAGCTGTAAAAAAATTATCATGATTGTATTGAGGAGTTGGATAAGATTATACCAAATCTATTTAATGTAGTATATATTTTTTATTATTTTATTCAATAACAACTGCACAATTTTTTTGTATTGGAAATGGTTGAAAGAGTCTTAAAATAAATATAGAAACGTCTGTCTAAATATTATTCATTTATGAGAATATCTGCCTACATGGGAACAAGTTCCGTAATAGATATAAAATCTATTTTAATTCAATTTTTCATGTATACCATAAGATTACATGGAACGCTTGGTCATGTCAAATCATTATAGTCTAGGTATGTACAACTTTATGAAACTTTAAAGAATTAATAAGTCATCTGAAAATCGCTCATATCTGTATAAAGTAATCTCAATAAAAATTGCTATTATTATGACTTTTTAATCACTCTCTCCTAGTAGTAGCAGCGGCCCTATCAGAACTCCACCAAAGCTCCATCAGTCCCTATACCTTAGTTTACAACTCTAATAGGACTCTCTGTCAAAGCCTATGTTGCCAGCACTTAATAGAATCTCCCTTATTTGAGCTGAAACCTTATTTAAGTGTAAATGTGCAAAAACTCGGTTCCGCTACAATTAAATGGTGATTGGTGAATGATTAAGAAAGCATTGAACTGAATGTTGTCATCATTTAAGGATGCTTGAAATTATACGCTGTCTATAAAAACTGTTTTGGCCTAGTGAGCAATACGATACTTACTTCAAATTATTGGTTCTAATCCGGTTCTCCAACCTCTGTAGATTTTGTCCAAAAATGTATCCAGTAAAAGCGACGAAACGTTTCCTATTGCTTTGACTGAGCCCAAATTTTATTAGTTTTTTGTTTTTGATGTAATTTTTACCGTATCACTCAGAAAAATATGCGAATACTACTTTTAAATAATTCATCATACTGAGAATTCAACGTTTTGCGAAACAAATAAACGACATAATTCTGGAAAATTATACATATTGGGATTGCAACATTATGAGCATTCGACTTTCTGTTCCTGGGGGGAAAAACACGTTTTTGTTAAGGGGTTTTCACAGTAAACTATTCTGGACTCACTAGTAACCTGTCAAATTAATTGACAACACGTCCGATTGATATAAAAAGAACATCCAAACAGAACAGCCATCAACACAATGATAACCAATAATGATATTCAATTCCGAACCTAATCTTCCATCATTATGCTCAAGTAACGACGCAAACACCAGAATCCTAGCATCCAGTCCTCAGCTAGGCTAGCTAGATTGGCATTGAGTACGACCATACCACGATCCGATCACGACACGACTAAGAACCGACCACGACCCGACTTGACTTATAATTATAATATATTATTATCATCGTCTTCCGAGCGCATGAGCGTCTCGTCTTCAGCTTGCAGCGTCAAGTTTGCCAGCAGTCTTCCGTAGATTGTTATCCCAACTGGTTACAGACCTACTAACCTATAAGATAGATAGATGTTTTTGTTGTGTTTGGTTCACAATAATATACAGCATAAAACAAAAAACAAACATAGACATTAAAGTAGGTAGGTATCAGTAAAATATAACAACGTATTTTTCAATATAAATACGTATTTTTAGGATAAAACTCACAAGAATAAAAATGTATTATTAATTAAACTAATATACCTAGTCAATAAATAACATTACACTCAGTCCACGAATCACTGGCCAAACTAGCTGCTGCCCGTGCCTTCGCCCGCGTTTTAACGAGATAAAAAATAGCCTATATGTTATTCCACGTCCCAAACTATACCCATACCAAATTCAGCCTAATCGGTTCAGTAGTTTTTGCATGAAAAAGTAACAAATGTCCATAAACCCATCCATCCTTACAAACTTTGACATTTATAATATTTGTAGGAAAATTAGGAAAAATTGGTACTTTTTTATTAGGACTTAGCTTGCTATACAACCTGAGTCGACCGACACACGTTTGGCAATCAGAAAAACTCCCCAGTTTTCTCACTATTCAACTGATCATTGATCATTCGGTTAAATTTGTAGAAGTCCCGACATTAGCTAGTCGTGTCGTAGTCGTAAACCCTAAGTAGTGCCTAAGTATGACAGTAAGACCTAGGCTATAGTAGTAAGATCTCGTAGTGACCTAAGGCGGCCTTCCCACACACACTCCAGTTCTCACGTTCGCGTAATGCCATCTAATGGGCCTGTAATCAATGTGGCCCTTGCACACTTGCTCGGAACGAGACTGCGGGACTGAAAGAGCCTAGGTTTCAATGTGCGGTGATCATGAGTTAAATTTACTTTCTCATTAACATTGAGAACAATATTAAATCAATAAGATAAAACAAAAATATATTGCCGTAAAAGTATGAAAAATAGTCTTTACAATTAATGATTATTTAGCGGGTATTTATCCCGTACTTTTTGTTATTATTAATTTATTAATGGTTAATTATGTTAATTATAGCAAAAGTATAAAAGTCTGAATAAAGCTTTAAATTCTCTAATCAATTGTTTCCCTTAAAATTGTGTCAATGTTACGAGAAACCTTCAGAGCATCCTAAAACTCGGATCAAGTGCAAGACTAGATAAGATCCCTCTAACAATAGAGAGGTTATAAGATCTAGTGCAGTGTGCACGGTCACTTATAAAACAAAGACCGGGCCTTGGCCGTAAATTGCTCTGGTGCTTTACTTTCCGTTTCTTTGCGTTTTTTTAGGTTTTTGACGTTTACACTTTAACCCTTGGAAGTTAATCTTGCTATTTCTAATAATACTTTTACAATGACTTTTTAACCAACTTGTTGGAGGAGGAGGTTCTAAGTTCGGCTGATTGTATGTTTTTTATGATCTCGAGATGATTCCATATAATTGTTATTCCTGAACCATTGCTATTTAACCCGAAAAACTTAAAAAAGAGTGTAAATATTAAAGAATTTGAAGTCGGTTTTTTTATTATTTTTAGGTAATTGAAGTATCCCTAAAGATAAATAGGCTACATTTATCTATGTGAACTAAGCCACGAACAGAAGCTAGTAGACGATAAATTTAACCATAATTGGCATAGTCTTAACTTGAGTTCTTCGCTGTCAAATTGAAATAGTATCACACTAATATTATAAATACAAAACTTTGTATAGATGGATGGATGTTTATTACTTCTTCACACTAAAATAGTCGACGAATAGGGATGACATTTTGCATAGTACATGTTGCCTTAGTATAATTAATTTAAATTTAATTATTAAATACGGAAATCCGTAGAAAAACCAAAATTACCGACATACATAGCTCTCAGAATCAGCAGGCTGAAGTGACGATGGGCAGGCCATATAGCTCGTAGAACCAATAACCGTTGGGGAGTAAAGGTTCTCGAGTGGCGACCGCGGTGCAATGCGAGACCTGGTGTGGGAAGACCTCCCACTCGATGGACCAACGACAACGTAGCGGTCGCAGGGAGTCGTTGGATGGAGGCGGCTCAGGACCGCTATTCGTAGCGTCGTCGTTTGGGGAGGCCTATGAATCAGAATCAGAATCAATAACTTTATTTCTTTAGGCTTACAAAATAAGCACTTAGACAAGTCAAATTATATGTTCAGCAGTGGACATGTACGGGTTGATGATTATGACATTTAACCTATGTGTTATTCCTAAAGATAAAAACGTTCCCATGGGATAGAAAAAACCTTAAAAAGTTTTCCTAAAACAATACTTAGCTCTTTGTTGGCTTAGAATAACGTTTCTATAGGCTAGGCTGCTTTTATCGCGTGCGAAACCTCTGGCAGAAATAAGTTTTGGATAATTTCGTATTGCAGTGTCTGCCATGCAATCCAGAATTTATACCCAAAACAAAATAGCAACTAGTCGTATAATAACTGTCAGTGTTTCGCGGTACATCGGCAATGTTCGTCCCGTTACCGTAGTAAACAAAATCATACAAGCAGAGCCGATAGGTTACATCCGAACAACTTCATCGGGCGGAGTCGTGCGCGCTCGTGATCACTTCGGGTTACTAGGGATGGGGGCTAGTCTTGATTTTAAACGAGACTCTTTTCCAACACCGTCTATGGCGGTGGTTATTCCAAGCCCTTGACCACGGAGGATAATTGCTTAAAACTGCTACGACAGTGGAAATGCTGATGGCATTCCTCGAGTGTTGACGATTGTTTAGTCAGGAACAGCTCTATTTTCTGATTTTATCTATTTCATATTTAATGATTCATAGATTGTAATTTATCCAAAAAAACCCAAAAAAAAAGGTCCACCGAGTGAGAGGTCTCCCCACACTCCGTTTTGCATTGCATCGCGGTCGCCACTCGAGAACCTTTACTCCCCAACGGTTATCGGTTCTACGAGCTATATGGCCTGCCCATCGCCACTTCAGCTTGCTTAGAACTATGTCGGTAACTTTGGTTCTTCTACGCTGATATGATCACTGCTCATTATTAAATTTTTGATACTTCTTATATCCCTAAAAACCAAGACTTGAGACAAAAATGGACTGCTACATCAGTCCTATTTCTCCCCTCACTATTCACCAAGTATAGTTAGATCGCGTCCATATTCGGGCGCTGTCGTATTGACGAGGACGACCGTGTCCTTGTTTGCCGCAACATATTTATTGGATCGTGACGCAACAATGTGCCGATTTGTGTTCTACAGTGTATACTCGCCTTTAGAATGCTAGCACACAGCTCCAACTTTGGTTTATGATGGCTTTCGATCACTTGCATTTGAATTTTGAGTTGTGTTTTCCTTTCTAGTGGTTTCCAATAAAGATTTCTGTATTTGCTCAATGCAGTTGGAATCGTCCCGTTTAAAATCGCATATTAACTTAAAAATATTGATGAATATTTTAAAGTTAATAAGTGACAGCAACAGCTTCGTAGGATTGATTTCATTTATGTCCTTGTTATGGGTATAAAATCAATGATAAATAATAAATTCTTGTTGCACTCCATGTGGTAAACTCTGCTAAGACCTCTATAGGACCCCAGCCATCCGTGCAACGTTTCCTATCATTAAATTCAACAGAGACAATTTATTAACAAATAACCTCATCTACTCCTCATATTAACAAGAAAATTAATTCAACACATCTCGATATTTATATAAAATCTTAAACTTTAACCATTACTAAATGTAATTATCCCCCCAAATTGGATTCACTAGTGATGTCTCCCATCAAAACTTTTGTCGTTCACACTGATTGAAAGTGTATTGAATAATGCCTCTTATGTCGCAGACTGTTAAAGTAATTTTTGTTTGATTGTTTTGCATCGTAGCTTTAAATTTCTCTATCTTACCCTGAAGTAGCCAGAGGTACTTACAAATCATTAATTTACTGGTGATGGTCAGTTAACGACTATTAATTATAATTAGTATCGTCTAAAACTTTAGTTTTGTGTAGGGTAAAGGCGGTAGCGGTAGCGATTCATCAAACACGCTCTTTATTAATTAAGTTCCGGGGCATAAACTTTCCCAGAAAAAAGTAAAGGAACAGACTTTGTGAATTCATTTATAATTGTATTGCTATTATTTTTGTACGTGTAAGGTGTACTGTCTACATACATATGTATAATAAAAAATATCCATCTATGTATGTATTGTATTATGTACATATATCAGTCATCTTGTACCTATAAATAACACAAGCTCTGCTTAGCTTGGAGCTAGATGATGCTGTGTGGATTGTCCAACATGTTTTTTTATTGTGAATATTATTCCTTTTTATCTTAAAATATGCATAAATAACCTTGTATGTTACATATGTATTAAAAAAATTACATAATCAAAGAATACAGTAAAATTCTTAATTTACCTTGTTCAAAAACATGTCAAAATGCCAGGGCAGGGTGCACCCTGCCCTGGCACTGCAGTGCATGATGCCATTCTGTTATTTTATGACCTGCGTATGTGTTTTTGTCCAAAGTAGCTATGTCTTAAAATAAATATGGTTGAATATAATTTCAAACGGTACAAAGTGCCTTTCAAGAGCTACTATCCCGTCTCTCTCAGTTTTTGTCTTAGACCACACCCCTACAGTCAGAAACAAGAGGCAGTCTATCATTCTTTCGCATGACCCCTGGCTCTTCATTTCTAATTATATTCCGGCAAAATTTGACGTTACCAATCTTCACCCATCACATATACCACCACCTTGCACTCTAACAGATCTTATGCCAATCAAAATAAGGTTGATTATTATTATTTTTTAATTGGATACTAAGGTTGTAGACGTGGTGATATTTAATTTGTCAATGTTATTGATGACAGGCTTGTTATTATGTTTTTTAGTCGTGGAAAGTGTGTTAGTTGCTTTGCACTATAAGTTGTTAATAATAAAATAATTGTTTTGTCATTGTGACTGATGGATAGTGTACTGTACGTTACTATATCTAACTTTACATCATCATCATCATCATATCAGCCCATACACGTCCACTGCTGGACACAGACGACGGTCCTCGGAAGGATACAATACCGTGACGTCACGAGCGAACGGGTCACTAACATAGACCAATCGGTGCAAACTGCACTGCAGCTCGCGGGCGCAGTGTTACCATTAAACCGGCTATTACGACGTTCCATCAAAGATGTAGTAACGAAGGCAACAATGCCGTGACGTCACGAGCGCACGCGTCGCTAATTACAGTAGCAAGATCAAGGTGAAAGAGGTCCAAGTGAGAAAAGGAAGCGATTAAAAAAAGGTTGCCATATCTGTGGAGAGTCTTAACTTTTGTAGCTTTATAATATACTGACAGAATTTGTCACCTTTTTTGTCTAATTTAGCGCAGGACCGAACGAATGGTAAATATCTAGAGAAGCCTAGACGGTTGATAAATAATCTATATACGGCAGCTGATACCATCTGAGCCATCCTACATAGAGTTTGTAGGCCGATAATCTCACTTTCTTACATTGTAAATGAAAAAAAAAACTTAGAAATATCGCCCTTCGGGGCTGCCACAATATCTGTGTCGTGTATACATACATATATGAATTTAAAAAACGCACAATCTATTATGTTAATTTAGAGGCTTCCTCAATGACACTCTAAGCGTGTAACTTAAGGCCCTTGCCGACTGCGGCGCGGTCGCGGGTGCTCGTGAGAACTGGAGCGAGTTTTTTCACTTTTACTGCCGCGGTCGAGTGGCACGCACTCGCTCGTGTAAACGGATTACGTGTGTTTTGTAACAGTGTGATGATTGGAGTGATTTATGTAGAGAAAATTATTATCCAATTTACATAATATCTAGCTGCTAGCTGTGGCTTCGCTTATTTCGAACGAGGATAGAACATAGAATCAGAATCAATAATTTTATTTCTTTAGGCTTACAAAATAAGCACTTAGACAAGTCAAATTTAATACTATAAACATAGTTATTATTATCAAATAAGAAATAAGGCGTTATTGATATTCTCTTCACTTAAGTTTTTTGTCCACTATACACATAGCCTATTGTAAAGCCTGCGTACAGTCATTATAAAACTACTTATCAGTAAAAACCTCTTTCTTACAAAAAAAAGGTAAAAAACGGAATCCGATCAGTAGATTCATAGATTAGGTACCTACCCTTCACCAACAATCATTATTTTATTAACCTGCTAACCCTTTCTTCTCAACTTAAACCTTCATTACATAATTCCAACCTTTGTTTTATAACTCATAGCTCCGAGCTATGAACATTTCTGTTTCAGCGTAAATAATTTTCATTAGTAAAATAGATTATTTTTATATACATATTTTATAACATGGGTTAGGCCCATAGAAACTAAACCATAGAATTTAGCTCTAAAGAACGGTTAAAATACCTTCAAGCAGATATTGAAAGCAGTAAATATGTCTCAGGACAGACACATAAAATTCTACAAGGTAGAGCCCATTGTCTCCAGAATTATAAAAGTTAAGGTGGCTTTCACACGATCGAGAAGTTTAACGTGATGCTCAAACTTTGTCACACGCTTCAACGCAGTTCAGCAATTAGATCGAAGTTATTTGATTAACTCGCTCAGACTATTTTGGTCGCAAATTATTTTTTTTCGAAGTTTATCATGAATGCTATCAATGAACTGAAAATAGTACCTACTTATGACCGAGTTACTCAGCAAATGTTATAAATCGAGTTGCAGTGCGTTCTAAGTAAAAGAACTGTGGATGAAGTATGTTTTTGTATATTTTTAATATATATTGACGTCATAAGATGTATGATGCATGTCAGTCAGATATTAGAGACTAGGTGAGAGAATAGTTAGCTAACCTTTAAAATGTAGTAAGTAAAATGAAATAATAACTTGTGACCGATAAAAGCTACACCATCTTTGAAACTAATGTATAACCATAAGATATAATTATGTAAGAAAAAGCATTCAAGTTTCTAGAAATTTTAGTTTTCCCTCAAGCCATTTGACTTCAAACTAATGGAAGCTGCTCGTGTGTGGGCCCCTTAACTAATGTGAGGAAGATGCCAGTAATTTTACATATTTAAGAGGCCTTCATAAAATAGTCTACACTCCTTTGTTGAGTTTCCAAGTTTTCTATTGTACTGGCAAATTATATTCCATCTGCGAGACTTCGAAGAAAGGCATTTACAGCACAAAGGCTTTTAAAATGAAATCACTTACCTACGACTAGTTACAAGATAACACTTCTAAAACTTATACATCAATATCTTACTGAAAATTTGTCTATTTTTTCAATTATCTGATTGTTCATTTTCATAAATTTTGTCACGTTTCCTTTAAACTGATAGGATTTACTGAAGTTCGACATTATATATTATGCGTTAAAATAAAAGATGCGTCAATTATAAAAAATCTAAGGCTAGGAAAACCATAGTAATAAATATATTCAATTACACAATCAGTTCTACTAGCACGGACTGTATGAGGTACTCCTCTTACTTCACCTGTGCCGATGATTTATTAGTACCAAATCAACAACTTTTATGGATAGCGTGCCTACCGTTCATTACTACAGATAACTGTTAGAATATTGTGTTTAAAATACAAATTCTTTGCATTTCATATTAAATGTAGTTAACATGTGGATAAAAATGGAACTCAAGAAAGTAAGTGATTAGAAACGCTTATTAGAGGTATTTTCCTTATTTTCTATAGGACTAGATTAGACACGACGAAATCATAATTAATGAGGGTAACTGGTTTGCCACTGCGTTTGAAATAGGGCTTAAAATGAGAAACAAAGTTAGATAGCTGGAGAAACTTAGACGATATAATCCAATCTTTAATCCCTGTTCCAATAACCATCCTAATCATAGAACAGCCTCGAAGTCTGGATTACAACGGTAAACATAGACAAAAACAAAGTTTCTAATCCTACCCCGAAACCAGCTCATTACCAACTTCACACTAAACACTAGTTCAAACAACCTCACCCAACTTAATCATGGATCTAAAACAAACAATCGAAAATCAACTTTGCTACTAAACTTTAGAATACATTTCGAAACACGGAAAATATTTCTACATACTACAAAACTACGTTACTTCTTACAATCCTAAAAGAGATATCAGACCTTATTGCGTAGGTGGAAGGTTTTGTTTTTTTGATTGTATCAGCAAGATACCGTGGTGGTAGAGTATTGATACATCTTGGCATAATGAGGTCTAATGAGCTAAGCGAGAAACACTGATTGGTCGTTGTGATTATCAAATAGGGGAGCGGGTGCGAAGAGCACACGAGATAATTATCGTATTTGAGGAGCCAATGAAGGGAGTGCCTTGACCTTTCGCATGTTTGGCATTCCATCGTTTCCTCAATTATTAACGTTAATCATTTTATTACTAGCAATGTCTTTAATTAAGGACATATAAGATACTCTGTCGTCTACATAAATTAGTGTTGTTATTTGAACGGAAGATAGTTTCCCGTTCATAAGTCAATCAACTAGAATTGCAAATTTTCTATAAAACAATCATAATATGTATTTCAAGCAAACAACTAAAATCTATTTCTCAATTCAAATTGCTCTGGATTCTCGATTTGAAATCAAACAATCCCATTAAAATAAACAAAATACAGATAGCAAATACATTTATCTTCAAGTAATATAACCTCCTAACAAATAGCATGATGATATTGTATCAAAATTACAAGTACCGTTGGCAAAAACAAGAACAATTTATCGAGAAAACGACTTAATTATTGTCCAAGAAACATAACCTTACCCAAAACAACAAAAAAGGTATTTATTATGCAACTAATAAAATTCTAAAATTCTTTAGGAAAAACCCGCTTCTAAGTAAAGATGCTCCGAAAATAAAGTAACTCATTTGCATTCCAATATTGACAGATAATTGTCAGTTTCGTAATCGTGATTGCCGAGAATTCCGCTTCGATCATCTCAAATTCGTAATCGATTACAAAAGTATTCGTATGTTTATAAATGTCACGGTTTCAGAGCTTTTGTTGTTTGTTCTATAATTGTTGGTATTAATAGTTATTGACATATGTGTCGGTGAACAGTTATTAACACGTTAGGTGTTGAAATTTGACTAAAACCAAGGGCAATGATTCGTTTACACAAAATCGATTCAGTGAATTTTTAAGTGGTTTAATTGTTGCACCTCTATATTCTAAAAATTGCAACACGTTTTGAATTAATCAATTATTGAATTCCAATCGATCAGTCGTCGGTCATCCGTCAAACGGAATATTCATAAGGTGTTGATTGTTATTGGTTTTAATTATAGGATATTTTTATTTTGACTCACACAATTTGGAGTTTTTGGTCCCTATCGTCACTGGCGCGCAAAAGTGAGCTCAATTTCAACAAGAACGAAATCGAAAATTGATTTCCTTAGACTCTCTTTGCCCAATCGGTTTAGCTTAAAACAGACTTTTGACTTTTCTCCTATCCCTACTTCGCAATTACAGTCCGTTCTACATAACGAACCGCGTCAATCGCTTTATGAGATTCCCACGACGGATATACATATGTACGTACGCATACTTGTGCACTGGTGTACGTACAGCCTTATTATCGCGGATTTGTAGCACAGGGCGACCTTGGGGTCAGAATGTATTTATGCCCAGGAAACGCAGGGAAATAGGTAATGTAGTATATGGCTATGGAATTTATGGTAAGAGATATTTTCGCACCTATCGAGGATATTGGAGTTGAATTATTAAATTGCGGTTGTGGAGAGTGCAGTCCAAGCTTGCGGTTTTTTATAATGGACACAAGATGCCAATTAGGTACCTAGGAGCCAATTTCTGTCTAGTCTATACTATAGACCTATCCAACTAAGGCCTTTAAGTCTTATCAAAGCTATTCTTTATAAGCAAGTGAGGATATCACTTATCAAAAAGCGGAATAAACATTACAAAAAAAATTACAAAATTCTTTATTGTACACCACGAAGAAAACATTAAAAATAGACATTACATAAAACATGTACAATGGGCGGCCTTATCGCTTAGAAGCGATCTCTTCCAGGTTTCTTTTGTCGGATATTTTTCGTGGAAGCAAATGTCTGGTAGTCATCGCTCGTGAGCGATAAGACCGCCAATTGTCACATTTTTTGTACTAAATTGTTTCTATCGATCTATCAAGTATACCTGTAATTCCTTATTGTACCCACAATATAACATACTCGTAGCATCAATATAAAACAATAAGTAATTTAAAATCATACAAAATATTTTTATTTGAACAGCAACACCAGAAAACCATGGAGTCTCATACGGCCAACATATGTCTGAATAAGAAGAGCATATAGTGGCTAATATTATTTACCCACATCGCAGTAAAAGTGGGTGTTAACACAATGCCACCGGAACTGTGTAATGTGGATCGCTAAATGGTAGTAGGGTGGCCATGACGACGAACAATTATATTAGACTACTAACCCAGTTCTTTGTCGTCATGGGACCAGTGAATTTTAATATTTTATGCATAAATCCAATATCTTATATTTATAACACAGTGAGAAACAATAGATAGTAGTCAGAGTCTCTCTAAAACCAATCTAGTATAAGCCAAAATCTGCCTGTAGGTACCTGGTTTTAGAGACTAATTTAATTTTCTAAAACAGTATTAAGTATCTTTATTGGTAATTGTTCTTATAAAATGTGAACTATGTCACCCAGACTATTCTAAGAAATCTATTGATTGACACCTCATTAACCAAAATCGGATGAGTAGGCCCTAAGGCGAAACATTTTTAATTTACACGCACGTAAAAAAACTGCTAAAAATAACCCTACGGCTAGGATGTAAAAACATTAAAGGACGTGTGTTGAGATAAGAAGTATCTCAGAGTACACAATTATGGGCACCCTCTCAACCCGTAATCGCTCGTGTGTCCGCCGCACAAAAGCTGCTAATTCGTCCACTATCAACCATCGCACTCGCTAATTTGGAAACTCCACTTTCTACGTGTTTGCGCGATTATTATCGGCCCCGTGCTTTGTGATACAATAAATGATAATTGAGGTATATTTGCCTCAGGTCAACCTAGAGCACTTACCGTGTACATAATACTTTCTTCAGGTTTTGAAAATATTTTTAAATTTGTTTAAAGTTGCATCATCGAAAGACGTATCGCTTTCTCGCCTTATGTGCCATAAAAAAAAATTAAAGAAGATTCAGTAATTGCCATAAGATTTCAATAAACAGACGTTAAATTATGAAGATGACATGAAATATTACTAGAAAATACTTCTTCCACACCGGCACTTTTGATAGATATTGTATTTAAGGTGTTATCAAGCAAACACAGACTCGCAATCTTATTTCTCTTAATTTAACCTAAACTATTATTGAAAAGAAACTTCTTGTTGCCGAAAGGTAACATTATAAAATACAAGCTCTAAGCTCTTGGTAAAACTTAAGACCTAGCAGCTTCCACATGAAAAACAAAACGCATTCTTCAGCACCCATAAACCACCCATTACCGCAGTCGATGCCTCCGCACGCCTGGTCTATTAACACGCGTGTGCCTTTTTGTCAGGGGTTTTTGTCAGCGGGTCTGTTGGACCGCTTTGTGCAGCCGTGCTAACCGATTCAATGTGGCATTGTAACGTGTTAACACAGCACTTAAACTGTTAGAGGGTGGTGGGTGTTCGTGTGTGAACTATTTTCTTATGTAGTACGTAGGTCGGTGCAGATTTTATAGAGTAAATGGTTTTTTTATTTGGTTGCTTCTAAAACTAAAATTTAACAAAGCTTTACTCGCGATCACTTAGGTTGCTTTTGGGTTAGTTTTTTATAAATTTATAAAAAACCTAATACTAACCGTTACGGCTCCCCACCTAAACAAATGCCTCTCTTTCTAGCGATTCAAATGACTAAAAATTTAAATAAAAAAAATTACCACTGGAAAATACAAATTAGTTATAATCGTGTCAAAATATTTCTCTGTAACTACAACAAATCTGCTTACGCAGCCCCCAAGCGCATTAAATATAACCGCGAACGAAAGATGTCTCAGAAAACTTGCAACCAGATTCTATAAATCCTTTATAATCCCATCATTGCTACCTTCCAACAATGAATACAGATCAAGTTGTAAATCAACCAGACCCATGTCACCGCAAGAATCAGATCAAATAATGGATTTGCCTTTTGTATTGTCTACATTTGCCTTTTGTACTGTCTAAATTTGCACACTGAGCGTTTTAGGGTTAAGTCCATTGGGAGTCACAGATTTAAATATTTAGATACTTCGTTTTGTTTGCTTCTTTGAAACGTAATTGTTTGAGATCTGTTTTTTTTTTCAGGTAGGTGATGAAGTAACGGGTTTTCGGAAAAGAAGTATGGCTGACCACTATGTAAGTTTTTTAAATCTAGGTGTATTTGTCCCATCATCATCAGCGCGGTCCCACCGCTGGGGTTACTAGGTATGTTTATGCCATGCACCTCGATCTTGCGTTTAGGCTATAGTACATATAATCCACTAATAAGTGACAAAGATTTATATGCAACTAATATTAAAATCATAGGGTAGAGTAGTGAATCATAATCCATTTTACATCCCGAACTAATTCTGAGTTCCTATGGGCAATTATTAGCCCGTTCCTAATAAGGGGAGGAGCGTGGGGTCAAAGAGCGCAGATAAAATTATAGTCCAATTGTTTTGCTTTCTCGCAGCTCGCGACTTTGTGTTCTATTCGCGGCGCAAGCGCATGCGTGGCGATCTCGATCATTGTCTCGGATTATACCACTATACAGAATGTATATTTATAAGTTTATAGTACGGAGAAACCGATCGATAAAATTAATTTCTCGGTTTAACAACTTCACTAGAGAAAAGAAAAACTTTTTGTTTTTAATATATATTTAGTATTATACCTACAATAATACGAATAGCACTTTCAGTCTTATAAAAAATATTCCACTACAGGACTTATTTTTAAATATTAATTCTGTATTATTCCGTGATCTTGATCTAATAATTCCCAAGTCATAAAGAACTCCGCAATAATACCTAACCTTAGGGAAGGCAATCCACCTTAAGTTTATTTACGGGCAACCTAGAGTACTTAACTGTAGCATTCTTCATTTGTCTTAATTTAATATCGTTGTTTTATCGTTTTAGAACGAAGTGTGAGATGAAATCGACACGTTCTCCATTACCCTCGTCCCGTTAGGTGATTCCTTGCTTTTAATTACTACGATCATCCACTGATTAGTTGTTTGTTGTTGATGGGAAATGAGAGTACCTATTAGTAATCATACCTTAAGTCTAATATGTGTTCAAAATGTTTAATCCTTTTCTCGAAATTAACTGAACAAGACAGTAGGGCAAAATGCTGTGTCCATCTAAGGTTTTCTTTGAGGGAATTGACTATTTAAAGTGCAAAAACATTACGTATAACTTACAAATAATAAAATGGAAGTGCCTGTTTGGTGTGTCAAAACAACAGATTGTTAATAAATGCACAAATTTTACAATGTTTGTCTGTCTGCAAAAGACTATAAAAGAAGTAGGTATGCCTTCTTTTTATTTCTTAAAACGGCGCGCGAGATCGCTGGCTGATACTAGTTTGTAATATAGTAAGAAATTGGGCACGATTGCGAAAAGAAACCGTCCCGTTGTTCCTATCCTAAACTCATATACTAGGGAATACTTTCCCGAAATAGTCCACGTTTTAATGCCGTATTTGAAGGAAAATTACAGGGTCCGGTTCCACCATAATTAACGGAAGGTTAAACTGCAATCAAGATGTAATGGCATGGATTGAGTCTGACCCGAGGCCGTGCCGTAATTTAATATTGTAGCTACAATCACACCGCATTAGGGCTGATGATGGGACCAAGTAAACGTCTTGAAATAGATCCATGTCTGCTATAAAGTACAAATAAATTATGTCAGATCATGTTTGTCCGTTGAAAAGCACGTTCATATAATTTTATTACATTCACAGTCAGAGATTCACGTGAATATGAGTTTGGATAAAAGGGGACAGAAGACCAAAACATGCATGGAATGGATTGGATGGGTGGAAAGGTACCTACGGCGATGACTGCTGATAAAGGAGAATGGAATTATACTTTTAACACCTTACCACTTTTTTATCTTAGAACTCAACAGATGGCAGCGTTCAACTTCAACTTCTTTTTTTAATGGCGCTGCTTACTTTTCTCTACAACGTTTGCGGAAGAATAGAGTGTCATTGGGATGTCATATCAAAGTATGAACGGTCTATGGCCAAGGAATTTCTATAGTTAGTATATAAATACCTTGTCTATGGCATCTTAATTTGACAGACGCAAACTAAAGATAATTGAGTTCGAGGTAGAAATCTAATTAGTGTTTTTCAAAATGTACCCTTTGGATGTTGAGGGAAATAAGGGGAGAGGAAGACCGAAAAAAAGATAGGTGTAAATAAGGTGTAAGTATAGAGATTACGGCTGTTAGAGGAGAGTGGAAGAAAAATACATGTTGTGCCGACCACACCTAGTGTGGGATAAGGGAAGGAACAAGAAGAATAATATCGTAGTCTCGCCTCCATTCCATGACTACGAAATTTCTATGAACTGGACACTGGCAGAAAAGTGGCACACCAGACACATTGCCAATAACAAAGAAGTCAAACTAAAAGCCCAATCTTTTCAGTCTGGTCAACTAGTTTTTGACATTTAGAAAACGCCTCTTTTCCTTAACCAGCCCCGAAAATTCTCACTCTGTGTCTCAATTGTTTGCAGTTAATATTACCGGTAGTATTAATGATACATATCTCTGCCTAAATGAAGTACTTGATGATTACATTTGAATATTCAATAACAAACACAACATGTCTTTTCAAATAACGTAGTACTCTAAAATATTTAGAGCCACATTTACCACAGCCGCGGCCGCGGGCGACATAAATATCTCTATTGCTCCAAACAGAATCAACTCATAATTGTAGGCTAGGTGTACATCGCTTTATTAATAATGTTTGCCCACTTTTAATTGCTTCAGATATAAACTAGAATTATGTTCTAAATATTGATTTAATGTTCTATCAGGGAAATTAAAAGTAATATCTCCAACTCTTGGGTGGGTCGATGAAATAAATTATTAATGCAATACTTTATATTGAATTTATTAGAATGGATTGATAATTAATTTTGATAGCCTGACTTACTTTCACAATTCAAAATATCGTTAATATTTCATTCAACTTTGTTTTTTGGAAAGACCGACGCGACTTCAAAATTATGTTTTCTTTCTTTTAAAGAAAGGAACGCCAACAGAGTTAATATTAAGCATTCTTATAATGTTGGAAAGAAGGAGTTTAGGTCACCTCTTTCTACAGAACTTCATCATTGTTTTTTCTAGCAGAATCTATTCCACTCCACACTACATAGCGCCACAATAACAATAGCCATTACAGCCTCATTTTACGATCCTCATAAAGCAATGCATTTGAACACTTTAGTCCGAACCATCACAAATCATTGCACTTGAAACTAAACCTTAAGATATCATAAGAATAGATCATAAAATCGTACCATTTAAGATCCTTTGTCGAAGATCCGAGGTGTAATATCATCATCACTGGATATTCTATCGCCCCAAGCAATTGGCACACTATTCCACCCCTCTTTCACTCTCACGCTACGTTCTATAACCTATCCCTTTCTGGCAGGGTTCTCGCATTGTCATTTTTACAAATTGACCTATGATCTTGAAATATAGGGATTATAACAAATGAGTTTAAGTACGCTATAAGTTTAAATTGTCTTTAAGGCAAGGTAATGAGATGGATACACTTTCCGACGGTTTCTGCTTTAAAGAAACTTCATCACTAGATAACAAAAGATGAGAAATTATGTTTTTTGATTATGTACCTACCTACATAATATCTGTATTAACTACATTATAACTTACACGTGATATTAAAATTACAAGGCCCGGAACAATTGTCTCGGAAACTTGTTGAATTTACGTCTTGTTTTAATTAATAATAACTTATTTAAAGTTACTTTTTCTCACATAAATAAACAGATTTTCTGAACTGATAAGCTGTATTCAGGTGAATATTTTGTTGACTTACTACTGACACATTTGCCATTGTCCGTTTTTAGGTTAAATTGCAATTTATTACAATCTATTTAACATAAAATTATAATTTTAATTAATTGTATTTTCAAGGTTTTTGTGGTTATAATGCGTAAGCACACAGGGTACTTTACAAAAAAATATTTTTCTGTAATATTATTGAATTTTATTCAAGTTAAATAATGTCCCAAAAATCTTCCGGAAGTGCTTAGCTAACATCTCAGAAATATATTTGTTCAATGCGTTTTTCGGGTTCCGTACCCAATCAGTGAAAACGGGACCTATTACTAGGCCCCGCTGTCTGTTCATCTGTTCAGCGGGTTGTATCTCTTGAACTGTAATAGGTAAACAGTTGAAAATTTGACGGGGTGTGTATAAGTATTTTCGCTATAACAACAAATAAAGAAAATTAAGGGGTCCAAAGTTCATACTAATTGTAAGTTGAATACCGATGACCGAAGTTAAGCAACGTCGGGGTCGGTCAGTACTTGCATGGGTGACCGCGTCATGATGGCTTTTTGTTTTTTTTATTTTTTTATAAACAAACCGTTTTTATGATTCGTTTTGCGAAACAATGAGGGGTTTTCGATTTAGAATAAAAAAATAAAAATTTGTTCTAAATATCTCGATAGGTGGCAGGGCGTCAACTGGAAATTAGGGTAATGCCAATTCCAAGTGAAAGGAAAACAAACTTTTTCAAGTTTTTATTTGACATTGACATACCCTAATTTCCAGTTGACGCCCCCTGCCACCTATTGAGAGATTTGGAACTAATTTTTTTCTTTATAAAAGTGCAAATCGAAAACCGCTCATTATGTACGATGGTACCGAACCCCCCGTGTATGATTTGACTCGCACTTAGCCGGTTTTATTTATTTTTAAAGAGAATATTAGAAGTTGGGTTTCTAGAGTCTCTTTCTCCAATTTGCTGGTGAACAGGCACCTCTTTTCATTATATTTCTGAATATTCACTAATAATTTCGGGGTTTCATCAGCACACTACGCCCATTGCTGAGCATTCCTTCCTCAAATATGTTTTGCCATAACCACCTCGCATGGCAGGCGAATTGGTACTCGCAGTAAAGAAAAAAAAGTTAAAATAAATTTCGAATATTCAAAGGCAAGGTTTAATCTCACTCTCCACAACATTGTAGTCCTCATGATCCAGTGAGTCAGAAGTTAGGCGGCTGACCGGCCCACGCAGCACTACATACATCTATTGTCTCAAGTATATTTACTGTCATATCTCACGGCTCATTTACATTAACCAGCTGATGGGATAAATGTTAACACAAATGGCAAACTTAGGAAAAATTGTAACAAACAAATATGCTTACCTAATTCATTTATTAATATGGGAAATCAATAGACAGTTACTTGTTCTTCTAGGGATGGGGAACATTTTTCAGGGCAGTAAAATAATCTGCTTTACTTTTCACGAGATACCTATTTGCTTCATCTTCAAAATAAAACTAAACAATTATGTACTAAAATAAATAATTGGTAAGCGAGTAAATTATTAATTTTATGTATTCATGTTGTATACACCCTTGCCTTTCTTAAATTGTAAATTGTCTATCAACCCAAAGGTTGCCTGGAAGAAATTGCTTCTGAGCGATAAGGCCGCCCATTGTACTTGTTTATGTTAATGTCTGTGTGTTTTATTTATCTTTGTGGTGTACAATAAAGAGTTTTGTAATTAAGTAAATGAGAATAGGTAACGTACCTTATAGTTTTTTGTAAAACTGTAAGTTTGGGTAGATTGTTATTTTGATTTGATCACTTCCGTAATTTTTTTAAACATAAACAAATTCGAGAAATACTTCTTTTCTGTTTGTCTTAACTTTATTTATACCTTATGCGTTTATATTGTTGTTAGGGCCCACCGTAGCCTTGTTATGACGGATGTGTTCCCACGGCCGCCCACGCGCCTGTTTAGATGCAACTTTATTTATCACTTGGAAATGTCGATTTATTGGGAGTCAAAGTTCAGGTACTTTAAATGGAAATGATTTTTTGTAGAGGTCGTTGAAAGGTTTTAATGAACACTAGAAATGTCATGGATTTTGAAATATTGAAACTTTTGAACTAGGTTAAGGAGGTTGCCTCAAAACAAGTAACTTTAATGGTCTTATCTACTCTCTAAAGTTGTCATTTTAGAAATTTTCGTACCTATTGTGAAAACTCTTAAATCTGCAGATATGTTTGGCAACTAGCTGCTGCCCACGCCTTCGCCTGTTTTATCGAGATAAAAAATACCCTATATGTTATTCCAGGTTTCAGCCTAATCGGTTCAGTAGTTTTTGTGCGAAAGAGTAACAAATATCCATACATCCATCCTTACATTACAAACTTGAACATTTATAATATTAGTAGGAGGATAGACTAATACAGAAGGTTTACCACTATCCATTATGCAACCTCACGTTCAGACATCAATATTCAAACCAAACAGTGCTGCCAACAATTCCAGTGTCCCGAATCTGCATGTGAACTAAAGCAATTAATTGAAATTCAGTAAAATTAAACGAAGTAACTGGTAGGAGGGATATTACAATCTGGGTCTCTTCAAGACAAGAGTGAACAGGTGTCTTCTAGATCTTCGTGATACACCGTCGGCCATATCGTCACTTTCCATCAGGTGAGATTGTGGTCAAACAAAAAAGTCTATATTGAATTGTCCTCGCTCGTATTTCAACACGTAATCCTGTATCTTGTTGAACTAGTCAACAAAATAACTAACCCATCACAAAACTAATTGTTGCCATAAGGAAAATTACAAATTCAAATGTCAAAACGGCCAACACTCGCTTCGCAGTGCGTAGGTCTAATTACTAGCTGAGACAGACAAATTATCGCAGTGCGTGGCCTTCAAAACTGCGAGAGAAAATAACAAGTCTGTTCTTAAAATTTTATTGCTGAAATCACTTTTTGAAATTGAAATATTGCCTCAGTTCACTTTTCTTTATCTTAAGGCACTGTTCTTTCTTTGTTATTTTGGAATAACTTTTTTGACTGTGAAGGTAAGTATTTGCTAGAGCATTACAATGTAATGTCACGTTCTTGCATTTGCAAGAACGTCAAACACAGCGTCGAACAAATGTTGTGTTTGACGTAATGCTGAACAGCTAGTGACGACAAATATTGTATGTTATGGCTAGCGCACCTCCACAGATTAGGTAATGTTACTGCACCTCCCCGCTGCCGCCGTCTCCTATCACCCGCGCTCGTGCCTTTGCTCGATGTAAATGTTACACCAAAAATCTCGTTTGTTTTAAAATCAGGTTGTAACAAAACATCGAGCGTCATTTTGGATGTGTGTTTCGTGTAAATTTCAAAACTACCACTATCGCATGATAGCTGGCCATATTTTGATAAAAAACAATAAAACAGCGAATGCTCGATGTTCTGTTACAAGTAAATTCTCTAGCCTATACTCTCCATTACAAACGTTTATTTAGTTTCAACTGTACAGAGTCGTAATCAAATCTTGCAAGCTAAAGGCCTAGGTAATTATAGGTTTCCATTTGAGCTGAAATTTAGCATGCATTTAATTTTATTAAACGGATGAAAATGGAATATAAATATAATGATAACATAGAGCTGATCAGCTGTTTTAGAGCTGGCAGGTGGCTATGTGGACTATGTAAACGACGTCACTTCATCGAGATTTGGCCCGTTGAATGTCCTGACAATTAACTACTCAGGTACTAATAATATTATCAATATAATATGATAAAGAAGGAGTCATTCCCAACGCCTCGCGAGAGACGTGCTCAGTCGCAACGTCTCACGAAAAGTACCTATTCTCAACGGCTCACGAAAAGTTTTATATTTTGTCATAAGTTTTCATTTCTCTTTTCCTAGCAGACTATCAGTACCAGGAGTGATGATCCTCTTGCAAATAGCACCATGTCTCACTATTACCATATCAAAGCTATTTCTATCTTTACTGGCCTTATCTTGAAATATCATCTGTCCGTCCGTATGTTGCCTATCGAGTACTTTTATTATCTGGATATTAATTCAGCGCAAGTAATGAACAGTTGAAAATTTATTTTTAATCAATTTCTGGAGAGCGTCTTTTAATGGTGGGTCATTAATGGTGCTATTATAAGGTATGGGCAGTAATGGCGGCCTGCGTCGGAGTTATTCAGTTCGTATTAGCTTAAACATTTTGCTATTTCGATTTTAATTCGCATGCAATTTCAATAGCACATTAGCAATTTTACTAGTAATTTAATTTTAACGATACAGTTAAACGCTTGCTGAAATAAGTTCTAGTAATATCTAACTAAATTTATTTAACTAAATATATTTAAATCGTTTATTTTGAAAAAATTAAAATGCTAGACACAATCCACACATTTTATTTCGGGAAAGCCCCAAAGTTCCTACTCATAATTTATGAATTTCTAAGTTTGATACAATTCGTAAATATGAAGAGAAAGCAATAAATATAATTAAAAATGAAGAGTTATAAAGTCATCATCATCATCATCAGCCCGTACACGTCCACTGCTGAACATAGGCCTCTCCCAAACGACGCCACGAATAGCTAGTTATTAAATACAACTTATTTAATTAGGTTAGGCAACAGAAAGTTTAAGGGGGAGGTATTTTAAGAAAACCAAAACAGATATACTTGCTGGCTATAACATTCACGTCGATTAACTAAAATGAAGGTTCCTATTGTACTCGTAGTTAATTAGAAAATTCCAACTCCTATAAAATCCAATAAGTACGTAGAGATACTGTAATCGCGGCCTACATGCAGTACAATTTAAAATCAATATCGCCAACAAACAGTGAGACCTGCAATCCACTTGCCGGTGATTCCAGTAAACCATCACTTAGGGCTCAAAGTAGCCCTTTCAGCCGCAGTACCGGCTAAATAGTCACAGAGGTCTCTATTACAACTTAGTTTCCCATACACATACACGCACAGAACACCGCATAACACCACAGTTCAAGCAAAAACCTTCACTTCAAAGTCCTTACAAGACTCTTTGCCACCATCTCTGGCATGACGGAGTTCAATTTTGAATCGTAACGTCTAATATTGACAGTTCAGTCTCATTTCACTCAAAACTGGACGTTCCATATCGCGTTCGGCAAATCGCGAAACAAGTCCAAACTATTTTAAACTTTAACTGTGAGATCTTAGAGATAGTTTCACGTAGAGAGGGTCACAAGTAACATGGGTTCAGTTCGGTCGTGTGGTAGGTTCGTGAACTATTATCTACGGAACTACACGAATGGCTCCGAGCGGAAACGCTCGGCTTTCTCAGCTATTTGGATTTGCTTGATGTTTTGCCGGTAAGTTGACATCAATTGGTGGTAGCATTGAAACTATTTGCTACCTTTGGAAAGGTCAAACACCATATTAACGTCAGTAGGGGTGTAGCCAGCCAGCTAAGGAGCACAAATGTCTAAATTAAAAAAATCGCGACAAAATACATTGATTTATTTCTCTACTAAGCACTTACCTATAATTCCAATCTGGTGGTAGGAATCTGTTATACTATCTGCCTATTTTGCCTCTACTTTTAGATCATTGAGATTCCTGCAGCTTTTCCTAAACCTTCAGTTGGAAGATCCTATGCGAGTAAACCTTTGAGCTTTAGAAGAAAGCAAATTAAACTTTCATAGAGCAGGTACCATGTAAAACAGCTTTCTTAATTTGTCATTTGCCAATCGACGAGCCAGTTTCAACCACCAACAGCGTTATCGGCATTAGTTACAGTAATCAGCGAACGGGAGCCGCGTCCAGCTGATAAATTCTAGATCTAAATACATAATTACCAATTGAAATTTATAATTAGTATTTAATACCGAACTTATACGAAGCAAACAACATAAATACGACATGTAATATGGAGGAAAGCACCAAAAGCAGCGGGGTGGAAAACTTGAAATGGCTTTGATATTAAGTTTGATGGATAAAAATAAATATGCAGTGCTCGCGACCGCAAATTTGCTGGATCTCTCACATATATGACATATCTTTCTGATTAAGCTTTTATCCAAAGAAGTCAATTGCTCTACAAAATAAAATAGGAAGCTAGAATTCACTCAGAAGAAAATGAAAATATGGTACCGTTTAAACCGATTTCTAAAAAAAGAAGGTTCATGTTCGGCTCTATATACCTACGGTCTTTTTATGTATGTTCGTCGATTTCTAAGTCGGTTATGGACTGATTTTGAAAACTCTTTCGTTGTTGTATAGTAATTTAGTTATAAAATGTCTCATAAAATTTTACTCACGGGAATCAGAGAGTACCTAATAGTCCCGAAAAAAAAACGATATGAATATTAGGGTTGTAAAAACGGTTTAAGTTTTTTCAAAACAATCAAATTCGTCTTTGCACGAAATTGTCACTCCACATTTATAGCTTTTCAACCCTCTTAAACACCACTAAGAAGAATTTCGTCCAAAATATGTTCATATCTAAAGTATTTTAACCACGTGCACTACGGTAGAGCTAGGTTAAAGCTACAGGATTATTTTCAAGAAACGACCTACAGTAGTAAAAAACTACCAAGTCAGTCAAAAATGCCCGCAAATATCGTAAATACTGGGTAGTTATAATGGTCGGTCCACACGCAACCAGTAGCTCCGCGCTCAATTGGCTACTTCAACACCACTGAGATACGATACTTGATCCTACTTTAACGTATCGCAAATTATCAGATCATGGCCAAAACTTGTAGGTCTTATAGTTTAAGTAACGACTGATGCATATTCATAATGATGTTTAGAGCTAGGTAATAAAGTATCGTAGTTTGCGAAAGAGCATTGAGCATTGAGGTAGATGAGAAGCAAGGTGATAAGATTTAAACAGAAAATATTCGTAAAATCAACATTTATCTATCTATTGTATTATGTATATCAGTCATCTAGTAGCCAGAACACAAGCTTTGATTAGCTTAGATGTTGCTGTGTGGATTGTCCAGCATTAATTATTTGTTCTGCATACAGTTTTGATGTAATAGGTACATATTTTTACCATAAATTTCGTCAATAAAAATATGTTGCAGTAGGTATATCTGTCATTTAGAACAAATAACGCAAGCTCTGCTTACTTTAGGCCAAAAAGATGCTTTGTGAAATATGTATGGAATAAAAAAAATAGCAAGAGAAACCCTACCCCCGTTTCTTCTCTTATTAGTAACTGGACCTGTGATCTTCAATAACGGTTAAGAAAAATAACCCCTTCATAGGCTCGGCATTATAAAGATGCGATCAATACATAAACTTGTGACATTATTTGATCGTCGGCGATGCGCGGGAGATTGCGCGATCGCTATCGCCGGTGTTCCTGATTTTATGACTAGTTTAGTAAATAAAAACTTGTCTGTTGATGTTATCGTGCTGTTACATGACCGGGCTGGGTAATGATGCGTGTAGGGGAGGCTTTGGATCCCTAACATTGCTTTAGATTCAGAAAGGGTTGTCTTATTATACATACGTTTCATTATACTTCAAACACTGATAACAAATTTCGCATAAATATTTCGCGATCATTATTCGAAAATAATATTTATGTAGAATGGTAGGATCTCGCCGTAATTTTTTTTAATGTTTCCGCCTAATTAGTGTCAGTTTTCGATATACTTTATGATAATTGGTTAGTTCTGTGCTAATTGAAAATTTGTTCTAAAATAACATAAGTCACAGCAGCCGTCCATATCGTTAAATTAATATGTCAACAGATATTTGAACTGCAAAGTTTCTCATGAATATTCCATTATAGTTATTGACCAACTTGATATATATATTTCTTATGTACCTACATAATAATATTGGCACTGACATAAAATATCACTTAACAAATGATCATCGACATTTACCGGTATTCTATATTTTATGAATGAAAAATGTGCTAAACGCGACATACACTATATCAGAATAATCATTACTTATGGATTAAAAAAACATTAAATATGAATATTGGATTCTTGGTTGTCAGTTGTCATAAACAGTAATTTGTTGTTATCTGTAGTTAATTTTACTAGATACAGATTATATCTGGGGCCCTACGGAGCTGCAGACGCGAATTCCTATCTCGATTCCCTGAAACACCTCCCGAGACAAAGATGCACACAATTAAAAATAAATCTTACATACTATATATAAAGCTTAAAATTCTGTATCGCTTACAGCCACCCGCTGCGAGCGTTAGCAGACCAATTCAAAAAATAAAATATCAATTTTTTGAATAATAAAATCTTAGAGCAGTCACAAAGCGTCGCGCGGCGACCAACGTCTGTTCGAACGTCTAATCTTCCCATTCCAGTCAATTTTACACCTTATTATAAGGCGTTAAGAACGCTTAACGTAAGATTCGTGGGAAGATACAAGATTGCGTCGTACCATGGAATCGCATAAATTCGAATAAAAATGTCAAAAATGAATTCTCAAGATCGTAATCGCAATAAAGTTAATAATATCGCGATGAAATTTGAAATAAATAAAAATAAACAATTGATGTGTGGTGTCGTTACGAATTAGTGTACAATGCGAGTTTATGTGATTGCCCTTTTGTAGGACATTTCGTTTTTTAGGGATTCTGAGGACGGTTGCAGTTCGCTTTTTGTTCGGATGAATTAATGATATGTCAAGATGATTGGGGGTCCAAAGTGACAGTGATGCTGTGAATATTAAAATTATACATGGACAGGTTAATTATAATAAGCTTCGTTTTGCCTTAAATTTTCGCGGAAAACCGCTAGATGCGAGCAAAACAGAAAAGGCCATTGTGGCGATCTTTAGTGAAAGGCCAACGTCCAGAGAGGCCCAAAGGCCCAATGCTGCTAATCCCAATTGCTTCACTATGATAATAGTCTAATAAGCCGTGGGGTCGCGGCGTACGAATATCGACCCCTCCAACTTAACCCCTGGATGTCGTAAAAGCCGACTAAGGGAACCTACCAGAGGAAGGGCAGCAGCTTCCTTCTGAGTATTTTTAAACACCAACACTGCGATCACCAATCCGCCTGCCAAGCGTGGTGATTATGGCAAATCCCCCCCCCCCTACATGGGAGACCATCCACTCGATGGACCGACGACATCGTAGCGGTCGCAGGGAGTCGATGGATGGAGGCGGCTCAGGACCGCTATTTGTGGCGTCGTACGGGGGAGGCCTATGTCCAGCAGTGGACGTGTATGGGCTGATGATGATGATAATAGTCTAGTCGATTCTGCGACGATACTGTTTAAGGAGAACGTATTGAAGGAATATGGCTTAGCAGAATAAGGTCCGCTGCATTGCATGGAACATCTCATGAGCGATGATGATGATAATGCTGAACATAAACTGATTACGTTAACGTCTTGAATAGAAAAGTCACAGAGCACTTAATGGGCTCCAGTCGGCGGTATCTAAGCAAAGTAATGGCTAAGTAAGTGTCAGTAATACGGCGACACGACACCCATAGGTGGTACCTACTTTATGGCGTGCGGTCTGTCTTGGAGCGGGGGAGGAAGCGGATACCTCATATTATTTAGTACAGCATTGTTTTTAGTACTTTATGGTACCTAGAGGCTGTTGCTCTCTCAAATGACAACTGTGTCTAACTGTTTGTAGAATACTCAATAAGCATTTTTTATGTGAATAAATCTAATAGAATCTGTGTGACTTTTCACATAACTATCACATAGCATTCATACAATAGGGAATACTATGAATGCTGTATTTGTCCAATATCATTAATTATAGTTTATTTTTAAGTAGACTCATTAAAATTATCTCTAAAATCAACAATAATAGTATGTATTGTAATTGAATTTATTACAAGCTCTGCTTAGCTTGGGGCAAGATGATGGTATGTGGGTTGTCCAACATTATTTATTTATCTACATACTACTATACTGCGATTCCAAAACCTTGATATTTTTTGTATACAATGGGGTTACAAAACCCAAGGAATATTGATAGAAAATATTCAAGGACATTCGTATCATCGAAGCATAGCACAGAAGCTCGAAACAATTTTTGGTTTCAAAAGCTTTGATTAATAATTTATTTGATATCTCGTTTGTTTTCAAATTCAAATTTAGTAATTTTATGGTACACATGTGAAAATATGCGTTGTTGAATTTTGTGTTTTAGTTTTAAGTGATAACTTTTCTATTACCTTGCTGTTTTGTTTTCTATTATTGTAATACGTTTTTGATAAGTTTTCATTCGTAATTGTCTTTGTTGACATTAAATATTAGTCAAAGACATGTACAGATCTGTATCACTCTCCAATAGTGGAGCTCTACCTGAAATTCAATCTAAAATTTACCATTACGCCGACCAATCGCCTCGCTGAGATAGATTGTGCACGTGATTGGTACTACTGGAGTCTGGAGTGACCCGTGACTTCTGAAGGACCGCTGCTCTTTCAGTTTATAGATCAACACATTCGAAGACCTTTGTGGCGTGGCGGGCGAAGGTCCGCCTGCGACACAGGAGGTTGCGGGTTTGATTCCCGTCTTGGGACAAATGTTTGTTCGATCTGCAAGTATTTATTCCGGGTGCTCTGGGTATTTTCTATGTATGATAAAAAATATCTTCCTATATATAGTATGTACATTGTATTGAGTATATCAGTCATCTAGTACCCATAAGTTAACACAAGCTCTGGGGATAGATGATGTTGGGTGAAAAGACCCAGGATTATCATCTACACATAATCATAGTCGACCAGCAGCTGGTCAAATGAGATGTACCTATTCGTGAGTGTATCACTGATATTGTTTCTTAGCTCATCGACAAAAACTAAAAAAAAAATAACCAATGAGCGGTAATATATAAGTGATACACATATGTACATCTTGGTTAGCGACTGTACAAAGTTGAGTTTTATAACAAACGAGCAACCCGGCCCGGCTTCGCACGAGTATTTAACAAAAAAAAATATTATTTAAATGTAATGGATGTCGTATGGGGGTGGCCTTTGTCCAGCAGTAAACGTGTATGGGCTGGTATGTTGAAATATAATGGAGTCTGTGACACTCGGGAATAAGGTAGCTTCCTAACAGCGAAATCATTTTTCAACTCGGTTCAGTAGTTTTGGACCCTATTCAATGCAAACAAACAAACAATCAAATATTTAATCTTTATAATATGTATTAGTAAATTACTCGTAGTATAGACGATGAGTGGGCCGAAGTGACACTAGAAATATTGATTTATTTTGAATTTTCATTTGGGCTCGCGCGATTCAACTGTTTGTGACCACGAAGTGAGACTAAACTCTTTACGTAACGACGTTACTCTTTTAATCGATCAGGAATTAGACACTTAGGCCAAAGCGTCATATTGTGCTTATTTTATGTTTTTTTCTGTCATGTCTATGAATAGAACTAATATAATGGAAACAACCATCTGATTTATGCCTATTGCTTCACTAGTCGATACAAGACTGTTGACACTGTATCAGCAAAAAGTTGCACTTTTCTAGGAGAACTTTTCCAGCAAATGAAATTCGCTTAAAAACCAGCAAGACCAAGCTAGACCCATAGACAATCTAGAAAATTCGTTTAATCCAATTAGTATTCCCTGCAGAAGTATTCCAATCGTGAACTATTTTACTTAATTAACGTCAAGCTGTGCAGGCTTGACAGTTGTTATTTGACTTTGTAAGTCAGTACTTAGACATAACTTAGTATGTTGGTAGCGAGGTGAAATCCAGTTTACTTATCTTGTACTTTTCGCATACTAAAGGGAATTCTCAGCGTGAGTCTAAATTATTTATCAGTTACAAGGAATCAAGGAACGAAGAGGAACTAAGGGCTGGAATTAGTTTCCGTGTAATCAAAAAAGTACCTACCTAAAATAAAAAGAACATTTCGGAACCACCAGATATTTATTGCAAAATGTTTATTAATTGGTTTAAGTTATGATTACTAACTTTTGAACTGGACTTTAAATTAATAAAAATTCACACAGGATCTAGCCGCAAGCTAAGCAGAGCTTGTGTAATGAGTACTAGATAACTGATATACAATACAATACATACATCGATAGCCAGTTTATCATACATAGAAAATACCCAGAACATCCGACAAATATTAACAGACCGTACATAATATTTTTCATATAACATATAAACATTTTCCCAAAGCGGGAAACGAACTCGCAACCTCGTGCGTCGCAGGCGGTATATTAAACTAAACTATTTATTTTAGGATTTGCTATCAAACTCATTGGCTAGCGAACAAAAATTTACGAAATATACCGACCGATAATTTTTTAATATCTATATTTCTTTACATCTACACTTACGAAATGAAAAGTAGTCCAAATGGGAAGTAGCTCTGCAAACCTTATTAATTATTAACCATGACTATAGATTTTTTATATTTCGTCGCAAACAAGTCTATGTGCGCTAATCAAAAACAACTAGGTACTTACTTACCGTGATTAATCTTAAAAGATAAAAGCACTGACAAACAGACCTGACCTTTACAACAAGTTTTCTAGTTCTCTAGCAAATTCCTAGCTCAAGACAGTTGTCGTGGAGATAAACAGACGGAAACGTAGGTATTTAAATATATTAGTAACACGAGACGTAGATGAGCGGACTATCGAATAGCGGACGAGTGGTGCGTTCTACAGTGAACGCAAAATGTACGGAAATGCAGGTGATGAGAATAGAAACGAGTTCCATACGGACTGATTTGAAGTAATAGGCAAGAAATAATTTGGCGTGTTTTAGAAAACGATCGAAGATAAACCGACTAAAAATTCAAAATAATGATGACACTGTTTTTAAGTTTAGCGGGATAAATACTAATTCCCTGGTGATAAAATTTATGGGACCACCTCGGGATCATTTTATATACAATAGTGAAAGAATTTTCAAAATCACTCCATCATTGACGGAATTGTCCGCGTAACATATGTACATACAAAAAAACATACGGCGAATTGAGAAATTCCTCTTTGAAGTCGCTTGAAAAAAAGAGGTGGGTCAAAAAATTGGTTGATGGTGGTGTAACAGCGAAAGTGTATTGAGGCGTTTTTTATATAGTTTGACCAGACTGAAACGCCTATTTCTTTTAAGTTCTAGGTAAATATAAATTGTATAGCTCGACGATATTAATTATACATTGTAAAATATAGCGCTACAATAAAGACGGGTTTAAAACCTCGATCGACTTGACCTCAGGACCCGCAACTCTGTCCGCCGACACAATAAATAACCAAACGATGCGATAATATAAATATTATACGGAAGCGACTTGTACATAATTTATTGTCTAGTTAAGATGGTCATAATGTCCATCTTAGCGTTTTATGCGATGCAAAGGTGATGCAGTTTTTTACGGTCACTTGTGAAAAATTAATTGTTTTAATAACGGCCTTTACATTTACAATGTTAGTCAATATAATAATACTAACATAATGATAATAATATTAATATATAGATAATAATATTAATATAATGATAATTATATTAAAATTTGATTATATTATTATCATTTCATTATATTAGTAGGTATCATTTGACCGTAGTTGTCCCGTCGTAAGAATTGACTTCTCCAACTGACCCCTTGGATGTCATAAGAGCCGACTTAGGAAACCTAGCAGAGGAAGAGCAGCAACTTCCATCTGTTTATTTTTACACCTATACTGCGATCACCAACCCTGCTGCCATGTGTAGTGGTGGTTTTGGAAACCCCAAATTGGAAGCATGCCAGCAGTGAACGTACGTGTGGGGATGAGGAATAACATTATTAACGATAAAAATTAGAGTATCTACAAAGAGGATAGTAAAACCGCGCCCATTGTGGAACAAGCCGTTCGTGAAAGGTTGGGCTCATCCCGTGACCCTTGATTCAGAAAGCGCACCTTACTACCATTTAGTATTCTCTCCCCTACAATTCTAAAACCAACCTTAACACGTAAACTTAAAACTTAATTCACTTTGAAGATGCACCAGCGACCCTAAACGAAAGTGCCAGAGCAATTTAAATGTAGTATGAACGAAATATGGTAGGTTTTAGAATGTGAGCGGGATGCACTAGAAAGTCTGACTTTGGTAACCCTATGGGACTAGTTGAATAAGTAATAGCAATTTTGATGTTGTATCAGAGATACATAAACAGGTTCTGCTGGTGTACGACTGATAAATACATTGAATGATTTGGAATATTAATTTACTTGATTGCAACTGCATGAAAAATGTTTTCCGCTATTCGTGGTCAGAGTTCAAGTGGTAAACTTGAGACAGGTGTAGCTGGCAAATTAAGATATGACAGAGAATATTTGAAAACGATAAATATGGACCAACGAAAAATCAATCAAAGAACCATTTTTGGAAATTATAGGCTAAAGTGCCCACATTGGTGGGACGAATGGAACATAATTTTAATTCAGACTATTATTATCCCATTCATCCCACTGGTGGGACGAAGCTGGTGGGATAAACGGCACATCACACCAATTTCAAAAATGGACCAAAGATTTTTACAATCGTTTCTGTAATGGTTCCACAGTAGCTCCATAGTACAGCGTCTTTGTCACGGTAGTTGTCACGGCCAGTTATTGGCACAGTTTCGAGTCCTCGACTAAATGATGGCCACCTTACCACATAGGATGTGCGGTCATCCACTGTGACCGATGCACGCCTCAAATACATCGTGTTACATTTATTATCTTTATCTAGCATTTTTATTTGACATCGTAATATTGAAAATTAAACATTATACGTTGATTTTTTAGATAAGGACCACAAAGAAAATCGTGACCTAATAGTTTGCATACATAGTAATCTAACTTATAGAAAAAAACTCTACGTTGTCTATGCGGTAGGTAGGTACAAGTTTATATGATAGACACAATTTTTATTGCCATGTCTTTAAGCAATAAGGTGTGATATTATACTTTTAGATTAGTTTCAGATAACACAACTTTTAGATCGTAAATCATAAAAACTATAATATTTTTTATGAGATGGGCAAATGTTATTTTCATAAGCTATTATTATACTAACAGTAATTTAATATGTTCCTAATATTGAATTATTGATTGAATTCTTAATGTCAGCCTAAAAATTCAATCAACATAAAATTTAAAACGAACCACATACAAAGAGAACACCTTAAACACAATAAAACTGATCTCAAGATAACTTAAATCGTCTGCAATAAAATAGAGTTTAGAATCGTGTGAATCTCCGTGAAGATATTAACTATTTAGACTTACCTAGCTTGCGCTTGAAAACACAATAGTTAAATAAGGCCAATGTTTGTAATTTGGTCCAGTTAGACA
The DNA here is from genome assembly GCA_947859395.1 of Eupithecia insigniata. Classification (NCBI taxonomy): domain Eukaryota; kingdom Metazoa; phylum Arthropoda; class Insecta; order Lepidoptera; family Geometridae; genus Eupithecia; species Eupithecia insigniata. The sequence goes on from OX402002.1 coordinate 14,567,524, forward strand.
TTGGAAACACTAGATACATAGCAGAACAGTACAGGCATGTATGGGCGAATCGAGATCTGTCCTAACTCAATCCATAAAGAGTACCTATAACTCGACTAAAATAAACTGCAAAAGAAAACAATCCCATTTGTATTAGGTACCAAGATCGTAAACGCAAGCCCCCTGTACATAAATCGATGCACCGTACAATCTGTCGCCGCATCGTCGTCGCTTCCCGGACGGGCTTCCACCCGTCGATAACTTCGGATGCGCTTGCGCAAGCCTTATGGAGCCTACGATAGACGGATCTGTACGGAGTTAGGGTTGAATTTGGTTTGCATTAAGTATCTGAATCTGGCCAATGCCAATGTATATAGAGTCTTAGATGAAATTACATCTGAGCGCTCTCGCCTTCCTATTTGGTAGTTGGCTTGGCTCCTATAGATAATAAAATCCTAGGTGGGTGCCATCCTCGGGTCCTGTAATTATTAATACAAATCACTTACATAGTATAAAACAAAGTCGCTTACCACTGTCTGTCCCTATATATGCTTAGATCTTTAAAACTACGCAACGGATTTTGTTGTGGGTTTTTTTTTTATAGATAAAGTAATTAAAGAGGAAGCTTTTTATGTACATACAGCATTGCACCCGTGCGAACGCGTGGCGGGTCGCTAGTAATACATCATTCGAAAATAATGTATTTTATCTATTGCAGAGCGGTCGGCCATTATATCACTGATATAAGTAAAGTGAAGAAGTGACTTGTGCTTGTGTGTGATAGAGCACATCTTCTCCTAGTAAACAAAGGACGTTTGTTTGAACATATTCACAGAATAACTACTTATTTAGTACTACGTACCTTGTAACAAGAACAGCTGCATTGATTTTCATCTACCTATTTTATCTATCATCATCATCATCATCATCAGCCCATACACGTCCACTGCTGGACATAGGCCTCCCCCGTAAGACGCCACAAATAGCGATCCTGAGCCGCCTCCATCCATCGACTCCCTGCGACCCCTACGATTTTATCTATACTCTAATAAATTTCACACAAACAGCTAAACAGCCCATCAGGTTTAGAAACTAGGATGCCACAGACTGGCACAAAGACGGACAAACAAACACGTTATACATAGTAGTTATACCTACTTATTACAACCCTTTTATAACAGACGCTTCGTATCGATGTCTTCTGAATCTCAGCTTGTTTGTAAAATCAGCAAATAACAATAACAACAAAACTTGCGTGATTTAGCCCGTGCTGGTGGTACTCAGAAATTGGCCAACGATTTCAGGCACGACACATTGATATCTGTCGTAATTCGACTTTGATGACCCCTCATTATTTGCCGCTGAAGGTCGTCTATGTGTCACAAGGCGAAGCAACCTTGCCAGTAATACTAGTGGGGCTTCAAATAGATGATATCTAGAACCAATGGCTTGTTTACTTAGCAAGTACCTATATACCGAGGCTGAACCATAGCTTTTGTAATATCGTACAAACAATTATTTGAAATGTGTCGGTCAAAACATTCTCTCAATTCCTTAATAATGGGCCATCTCGCATTTTTTGTTTAAGGTTCTTGGCTTTGAGGTGTGGAAAATGAGTGAAGCATTTGTCCAGGGGTCAAATTCTGGCAACTAATCGCTTAACTATGAAAATTGTATCGTCACAGAATCGTCCATAGATGAAAGAAACTCTAGATAGTGCATGCGGTGCTATTTGCAAGGAGAGATTGATAGATTGGTTTCAGCAGGCGCAGCTAGTATCATGTCTGTGGTTCAACCTTGACACTTGTGATACGCGTCCCTCCATCTGTAGTTCCTGTCATCAAAGATAAAATGCTAATACCACAGGCTAATACATATCATTCTGAGAAAATACCATTGTTACGGTGAAGCGATTAATTTAGTGCAATTCGGCCCCAGCAATAGGCCGGGTCTGAAATAAAACTTTGATTGCTACGGACATTTATAAAATCCTACTAGTATTATAAATTTTAAAGTAACTCTGTCTATCTGTCTGTTACCTTTTCACGCCTAAACGGCTGAACGGATCTTAATGTGGCAGTGAGGTAGATGGTATCCCGGGGACGGATATAGAGTAGGTACATGAAAAACGTGTGCGAAACCGCGGGCACCAGCTAGTATGTCATATGGTTCCCTGTACAGATATTACGTGCGTTCAAATGGTACCTTACACAATAATATAATTTTATGAGAAGCCAAAGTAGTCAATACAACATTCGTCAAATAGAAAATGAAAAGTAACCAGACCATTTCGAACTCCCAATTTAAAATCAAAGCCATGCCATAAAATGTCCCCTATCTACGACCATTCATTCTCCTGTCGGCGATCTGCTATTTGTACAATATTAGTGTATTGGATAAGGCTAGATGCAGCCTAGATAGATGTTATCGAAGTACGCTGGGAATATATTTACTTCAAGGGATAATATTAAAATTTATGAGATATTGAAGACTAAGGGTGTGCGCACATTTGAAGCTACTGGAGATCAAATAAACACTCCTAGCTGTGTTCGTTCTTGCTCTAACGAGTTTCAAACTTAAGAGATATTTGCTTAGTGGGCTACTTTCTTGGATTCTGAGTTCAAAAATGGATCTACCAATAAGAAGAATTTTATTTACCTAGTAAGAAAGATAAATGGTTCACCTCGACGTGATTTTTATGTATTATTACGGATTTTTTTTACATTGTAGTCCAATTTTGATTATGATTTTCGTTCCCGTAAGTAAGCCTATCATTCTCTGTTATTCAGAAATTAAACTCAGAATGTACAATAAAAAAAACCTAGCTCTTATGTTTAGGTAATATGCAAAATATAATGTTTTCCAGCATGTTCTAGCCCTTACAATCGATCTAGATCACCGCAATAATTCATAGATCAATACTTGTGGATCGATATGAATGATCGGCGCCCGCGCCGCGCATTCAAGTGTCAGGATCGATGAATAGATACCACTTTGTCGGCGTGTGCAAGAAATGAATTCAACTGTTGCGTTTGATTTATATAGGTACCGAGAATTTGCATTTTGTTTTGAAACTTAACGTATCTTGAGGAAAGTTAACTGTCTTTTACACCTTCGTGGTGCATCGTCGGCCACACCGTCACTTATTGTTAGGTGATTACGGCTGGCCATCAATAAACAAAGTCAATTACAACTGTGTGCTGTGTACTAGTCTAGCATTTTTTAATTATTTATAACTTACAGGAGTCGAAAATATTGCGCTTTGTTTGCTTCTATTATCTATATTAAGCTCAGGATTTAAAAAATACCTACGTACTGATAATAAAAATAAATGAGGAATCATTTATTTTTTATGAAAAATATTCGATGATAGCACTCTATCTAATCTAAACATGAAGTAACTTACCCCCTTATTCATAATAGTCTGCTAATTTAAAGCATTGCTAATTCTCACTCTATCTTCTTCTATTGACGTAAGTCAGAGTGAGAAATAACACTGCTTAGCAGCTGTTTTAAGTTAGCAGACCATTATGAATAAAGGAGTTAGACTTAAGATCGAAATACAAGTCATAAGACTCTACTTGAACCCTGTAAACTAGACAAACTTTACCGGTATTGTATGAAAATTAAACCAAAATATTTAAAACTTTGTAACATTTGGGTTTTACTAATTGGTGAACTTTTTATTTGACGTGACGTAATTAAAGTATCGACACAGATCAGACTGGGTGGTGACGTAAGAGGCGGGGCGGCCGCGACCAATCATTGTGAGCGCGCTACGCATGCGCACAATTACCTAATAATACCTATCAGATGACAGATCGCCCATTCTCTGTTTGAAAATTAAACCAATCATGAGACATAGCAAACAGTTCTCTGTTTGAAAATAATTAGAACAGAGACACGACTTCTATTCGATTTTCCGAATCATGCTTCAACTTATTTTGATTACTCATTTGTAAAAAGAATGCAACAATATTTTAATTTATTCAAATCATGCTTGCAACTTAACCCTTCTGCTGTCAAAACACAATCTATTCATTGTTTATTGACATAAAAAATTAATAATGGCTTGCTTTTAAAATTCCATGCTTCATAAAAGTAACTGTAACAACAGTCGGCAATGTCAAAACAGATAGAAGACACCCTTAAAAACCACTAAACAAAAATAGCAATACCTTATCAACCCTAGCGAATAACGTTGCAATACTTGCAATGGTAGTCATAAAACAATTTACGCTAAAAAGCTTCAACAATGGCCGGCAAGCGCTGCATCAAAGTCGAGCGATACAAAAGCAATCGTAAAAAGAAATTTTGCACAAGTTGTAACTGCCTTTTGTTAGGCAATGGCTCCGCGTAGTGCATATGGACGCTCGGGCAAAATGAGTTTAGCTGTTTTACAGATATAGTTTAGTGGTCCACTAGATATACCTTCACAGCTAGGCATCGAACACAAGGTACATTTCGTTTTTTAGTATTTTTGATGATCTTATTGGTCAAATGACAGCAAGACTTAGCACAGACAGCTCGAGACAGGATGCAATAAATGATTTAAATCATATTATACTACTAATTTACATAAATGCGAATGATTTACTGTTTGGATGTTTGTTACCTCTTAACACCGAAACTACTGAACAGATCTGGTTGCAATTTTGCACAGATGTAGTTCTAGACATTAACAGGTTACTTGTTATCCTAGACAAACGCGTGTAAAGCTGCAGACAGAAACTGGTAAATAAATGATTATGTTAAATGGTAGACAGAACATAACAGTACAAACGACGTAATAAAAACAATGTCAGAATCGACATTCAATTCATTGTATTCGAATAGAATCGATTCGGGGCACGGTAGCCATTGTGGCGTCATGATGACTTAATACTGTTTAATCATGCATGCTGGTTCCTGTGACAATTGATATTGTGCGCTAAACGGGTAAAAATTTAAAAGCAAAAGAAATAAGACGTTACTGACCACACAATAGAGTACTATTTGGTAAGCGTTACTAAGCAAATTCATCTTACTAGGTATCTATACTTGTTTTTACCTTTATTTTTTTTATTAAGCTAGCTAGAGTGTTTATGGGAATATAATATCTCAATTAAGAACAAATTAGTTAAGTAATTCACTTTTCAATAACTAAGAAAACGTTGCCGAGTTTAACAACTGAAAATTACCAAGACAAGACTTTCGTCACGCATGATCACTTACGATCAGGTGAGATTGTGGTCAAACGATTATAATCATCACTATCATCACTATCAATACATTATGTATTATAAAACAAAGTCCGCCGCCGCGTCGTCTGTCTGTTTGACATAATAAAAAAAATAGAACGGTTTTTCATGCAGTTTTCACCAATCGATAGAGCGATTCATGCGGAAGGTTTCATCAGGTCAGGTCAAATATGAAAATAAATAACACGATAATTGTTGGAAGTGTCGGAAAAAGTCAAGCTGCCGGGGAAAGCTGTCATCGAAAACGCTGCCTCATCCCGATAACAAAACAATTCTATGTGGAATATTCCTCTTTTATAGATATATAAAAAAATCCCCGATGGCGTATTATAAAATTAAAGAATTTAATAATATCCCAAAAATTTAAGACTCCGGCGGGACTTGAACCCGCGACCCTCCCCTGAATACGGGGCTGCGCTATCCAGCTGCGCCACGGAGGCAAGTACCCGACCCGTCGAAAACGCTGCCTTATGTATAATTATAAAATTTCTTTGATTGCCAATAAATTGAAATCACGTCTTAAGATTGCCACGAGCTTTTACAAAAAACTTACGGTTTTACTAATTCGAAAAAAGTTCTCATTGACTTTTACGCAAATCAGTATGGAACAATAATACCAATCATTGAGTAGGTATGTATTCATTAAACGAAAAGACGTAAGAGCTGGTCCAAAGGTGCAGACTACGACGTGGCAGACAATTGTCATGGGAAATGGGTGAGGTGACTAAGCATTACATGGTAAAGGTGCGGTCTCAGGTGCGCGATTGAGCGACACAAATCACGGTCGTGAATGTAGAGCATGTAAGTCGTAGATGATAGATAAAAACAAATAATCAATCTTTTTTTACAAATTGGTATAAATGTATAACAAGTTAAATCAGTGATTGAGTTTAGAACGCAAACCCTGAAGTATCATAATGAAGGTGTGAATGAATGCAAAAAATGCCTTGGCATTTAATCAACCATGGTATTTCATGTACCTTGTTTCTTTGTTTACGTAAATAGAGTTTGTATGTAAAGAAGTGTATAATAAAACACAAAAAAAAGCTGTAAAAACGTCTGCTTAACACTATGACTGCCACATACGCCCTCATCATCGTCCTGTGGATGCTTACAGAGCAGCGACGCGCCACCGCCGCCGCTCCTGGCCCCTCCCCAGGTCGCATCGCTGAAGCTTGGCAGTGAACGCATTAAAGAAAATCTTTAGTAATACGATGTCTCCGTTGCGAGTTAAGCTAACTGACATTATTTAAAATCATTTATCTAATTATTATGACTTGCTATTATTTCTGCAAAGTGGCTGTAAAAGTTTTATTACACAGTAATGCTTCGTATTTCTGTACTTAAACCTAAACACCGAATTAATTACCTACATTAGTTTAGCTAGAAGTTAATAGCAGGTTAGCGATGACACTAACATAAACACTCAGTTCCATAGGTATTATAATATAAGTACTTACGAGTACCTTTTGCCTATTGAGAGTTTCCACATTACTCAATAATTTTATGGTAGGTGTTACTCTATACTGTCGTGGGGCCGTGGCGTACGAATATCGACCCCTCCAACTCAACCCGTGGATGTCGTAAGAGCCGACTAAGGGAACCTACCAGAGGAAGGGCAGCAGCTTCCGTCTGAGTATTTTTAAACACCAACACTGCGATCACCAATCCGCCTGCCAAGCGTGGTGATTATGGCAAATCCCCCCCTACATGGGAGACCATCCACTCGATGGACTGACGACATCGTAGCGGTCGCAGAGAGTCGATGGATGGAGGCGGCTCGGGACCGCTATTTGTGGCGTCGTACGGGGGAGGCCTATGTCCAGCAGTGGACGTGTATGGGCTGATGATGATAATGATGGTACTCTATAGACTTATCAGGATCTCTTCAATAGTTTCCGTTCTCCCACAAAAGAAACAAACGATCTACCATCCAACCTCCCTTTACCGTCTGCCAACTGGAGCCGCAATCACTGAAATAAATATCAAGTCGCGAGCTTGAGGCTCGCCCTTAACTCGATCGCAAAGTATATCTCTCACAACAAACAATAGACGTATTAAAGACAAAGTCAGGTGATAGCGCTTGTATCGTAATACCATTATGCTGGACCAGTCATCGACATCTCTGATTCGGGTACAGCTTACAAATTGAAAGCTGGGCCATTTGTAGTGGTCAAATTACCCTTAGATTGTAACGGGGGCAATTTCTAGTACTATAACTATATAGTGGCGTGGGGCCGCGGCGTACGAATATCGACCCCTCCAACTCAACCCGTGGATGTCATAAGAGCCGAATAAGGGAACCTACCAGAGGAAGGGCAACAGCTTCCTTCTGAGTATTTTTCAACACCAACACACTGCGATCACCAATCCGCCTGCCAAGCGTGGAGATTATGGCAAAACCCCTCCTACATGGGAGACCATCCACTCGATGGACCGACGACATCGTAGCGGTCGCAGGGAGTCGATGGGTGGAGGCGGCTCAGGACCGCTATTTGTGGCGTCGTATGGGGGAGGCTTATGTCCAACAGTGGACGTGTATGGGCTGATGGCGATAAACTATATAGTTTTATTTAATACTAGCAACATTTGTAGATTAGAAATTCGGGTAATCAGTCTAATTACTAATTACCCGAATTTCTAATCTACATTGTTAATTTGTTAATCCTAATTTCTACTCTACCTGGACTAACTCAAAATTCCCATGTTTTGATTTCAAGCTCTAACCTTACTTTGAAGTCTAGATGCTGTGTGTAAATTTTTTATACATCCTGCGTTTTTTTTTGGGGTAAGTATTCCAATTAAGAAGCTTTGACATACAAAATTAACTTGGAAAGTTATAAACAGTTTGTGGTCATATTTAAATATTGGTGTATTAAAATGTGTAATTATACGGTTGATATTAAAAATTAGCAGTCGTCCCGCCCATATAAAAGCTAGTTGTTATTCATATGTAATTTATTTACATTATGGGGTGACCTAGTGGTGACCACGCCTTCTGTAAAGATCATGGTTCGTTCATCGATTATAATGTGTTTATAGTCCGCTAAAAACAGAAATCATTTCCACGGTTTTGTTTATTGGTTTAACTATACTTTTTCTAGTAGTTGTCAACAACTCTCTATATATATATTTAAAGTTTTCATGACATTGATTTGACGTAAACTAAAAGTTTAATAAAGTCTATAAAGTGCAGTATTTATTTGTGACACCTAATAAATACGATGATTAATGGACGGTCGTCAGTGTTCGGAAATAGTCGTAAACAGCCAATTGTCTCTTTCTAACGACCGATGTGCATTATTTATCGCCGGGTACTGTAAATAGATATCCGTTATACCTAAATATCCAACAGTGGACATCTCTTAGCTAAGATGACGGTTATAATATGGATTCCGTTATACTGTTTTAAGTGAAAATACCTAGCTATTTTGAAAGCGCTGTGTCATATCGAACACATTCGCCGTGTCAGGGGTCACACAAGGTCACAGTAAAAGCTCTAATCCACTCTATTATTCAAATCCACATCTAATAAACGCGCTTGTTTGTCGGTCCGTTGAAAGAGATTAATAAATTGGTATGTACCCATTATGTACCTAATCGGAATGTCATCGTATTTTATTTATTGTAAAGAAAACCAGCAGCACATACATACAAATTACATAAAATGAGTCGAAGCAGAAGGGTATTAAGAGGTTTTCACGGTTAAAAATAATAATAGTTACATAAAAAGGGTGAACAATATGAGGAGAAAAGGGAACTCAAATCTAGAGGTGAAATGTTGAGTGATATCTAACGGTGAAAATAGGATGTTTTGTAACACTTTCTATAAGTATTACAATTACTAGTTACATACAAAAGGCAAAAAAATATTGGATGAGGCTTTTCCATAAAAAATCCACAAATTATGAGGTCTCTTTACACAATTTATTTTTCATCGGTGTTGATTGAAATCGATAAGATTATAAGGGTTGCCCGTCATCCGAGCAGATGTTCCTCATCTGATATCGAAAAATTAATTTTCGAATTACATTCTCGATTCAAATATGACATCTGCATATTGATTCCAACCAGTCATCTCGTAAATCGCATTCTTAATTCAAACAATTTGTACAATTCCCAGCGCCATTTCATTCATTCCACAATTCCAAGTTTGAATCTGAATTGAGAATGCTACGTCATCTATCCTATGTTACCTTTCAGTTCGTGCTGTATAATTTTAAATTCTATAGGCAGAGAAATAAAGGGAATTAGCTAGAATGATTCAAAAGGACTTGTAGAAACTTAGGAAGGTGCGTGATATTCCAAAATAAGTGACAAGGGTGAATGACGCAACTGGTGAAATATTTTGTCACAACAATTTGTCACGGTCTGTCAAAAGTTGCACGTCAGGATGACGACGTCCTGCCGCGCAATCGAATGCATTATATCGATTATGGACAATAAATCATTCGGTTATCGATAATCAGTTAACGAAATTGCAGATCAAAGGTGCGAGCCCTGTGTTTGACAAAACATCCGATGAAAAATTATAAAATTGTGTAGCCTTACACAATTTTATGTTACGTTTTTTGTTGCATTTCGTACCCATATTTGTGTAACAAATTATGATGAACTTTTATTTAAACAAATCATCTAGATGCACACTCCACTAACATAAAAACCTCTGATAAGAAATGGTTAAGAGTCGTTTGTTTTCTTCTTTTGACATAAGTCAGAAGGACGATAAAAATATTATCCGTTGACATCCGTATAAGTTGACAGATTATATAGGTAGTTAATATTCTATTGTTTGCTTGAGACAAGAGATAATTGGGAACATTTATTTGCAAATGTGCAAACATACAAAATCTCACCCTAAACGCATATAATATACCTACTGTCTCCATTCCGTCGCGGGTAAAAATAGAGCTTTTCTTACGAACTTTTATGGACATAATATATAAATCGTGCAGTGTCACGACTTACGCCGTTATTCGTCTAGTAAAGACTAGAGTAACTCGGCAGCTCCAGGCGCAATTGACTCGCTTAGACATGCTTATTATAAGAGCGCTAACACGTTTAACACGGCCTGAACATACAAATTAGAGTAATGGACGGCGATTGGTTAATAATCTTGTTTATGCACTTTAACATTGTAAAGATTGGATAAGAGTTTGTATAAATTAATTCAGTAAATCCTACTATATTCCTATTATATTTCACGCAAAAACTGCTCAACTGATTCAGCTGAAATATAGCTAGTTTTTATCCCGATAAAACGCGGACGAAGGCACGGGCAGCAGTTAGTAGATCTATAATTATATATCTCAACTTGACCCAACCAAAAAAAGTTGGAATAAATAAATAATAATAGACCGTTTTCAATGGGTTTATTACTACCTACGTCGGTACACACATAAATAAATTTGCTTACACATAGACTACTTAACTTATAGCTACTCTTTTGCGTTGTTTTGATAAAAAAGTTAGCACAAATTTTCCATTCGCCCCAGTCACTAGAGCTCTATAAAAACCCAATAAATCAGAAATAACTAGACGAAATTATCTCGTTAACATAAAAATTGCATGAATGTGTATCTAATGTGATTGAGTCACTTATGTACCCGATGTGATACAGGCGGTCTATCAGATGTGATACAGGCGGTCAATCAGATGTGATACAGGCGGTCTATCAGATGTGATACAGGCGGTCAATCAGATGTGATACAGGCGGTCTATCAGATGTGATACAGGCGGTCAATCAGATGTGATACAGGCGGTCTATCAGATGTGATACAGGCGGTCTATCAGATGTGATACAGGCGGTCTATCAGATGTGATACAGTTGTTAAGGGTTAAACTCGGTGTAACAAAGTTAAATAAGCTACGATCAAAATGAAATGAAGTGTAAGTTTTGTATGGACAGAATAAAATGCAACCTTTCCTCGCACGTTCTACCTAAAATAATTAAAAAATAAATAATGCTGGACATTGGGGCTTGGGTCTAGATGATGCTGTTCACACAGCATCATCTAGCCCCAAGCTAAGCAGAGCTTGTGTTATGGTAAAATACCTATTTTAAAGCTATGTCAAAAATTTATGTTTTCCAATAAAATCTGTCAAAATTCGTAACACGAGCATGTATCATTCATTTAACGATAATAGAATATTAAAAATATTGTGTTGACCTTTGACTCTATCAACTAGTTTCTTACAAATGTTTGTTTTAACAACATCGTCGGAAACTATCCTACAAACCATTTTCTTAGTTATCTTGTTTTATTTGTTTTTAACTATTGATGCCGCAGTTAAAAACATATAAACCAACTTGATCAAATATTCAAAACACCAAAAGAAATTCCTATAGTTTCCCAATAGATCGGCAACGTTCCGATTCACACAGATCTCCGTGGAGTTGCGCCCGCGTCGCTTCCCGCCATTACTCATTCGCCTCGCTCACTTACAATGCTGCGATTTGTGAGAACAACTACTCCAGTGGGCGCGACTTTTTGTTATCGGTACTTTTTGGATTTGTCTCATTATGGTTTATTTATCACAGAGATTATTACCAATATCGATAAATTTTTGGCATTATATATGTAAAAAAATCATTGATACTGTGTTGTGACATTATTACATCATTTTCTAAAGGTAACCAAAAGAAAATGCATATCATAATTTAACGCCTTTTCGACTTTTCGTAAATATAGCTGACATTGAAAATGTAGTCCTTCTTAATTCACAGCCAATTTCATAAATTCCCGTGTTTTTACAAATAAACAAAACTGCATCACCAACCAAGTCTATAGTTTTTAAACTTTCACGATTGGTCAACATATTAAAGATTATTTATCGGGCCTCCCCGTGACCACGATCGCGCTGAAAACGTATGCGAAAATATAAAAAAAGGTACGCGATAAATACCCAATAAATAATCTTTATTAGTTTCTCTAGATAACAAATGTAATTCTCGTTGCCTCCGATCTAACATCGCATGACATTCAAACGTCAAAACAAAGATCTGGATGGAAGATTAATCTCATCATAATTTATTTGCTATTTGATTACTCATCAGAACCCAGTCACGGACTTATCAATCACGAATGATATAAGGGCATCTTATTTGTTAATATTTACATTGCTAGAGAAGAGCATAAGTAGAACTGACAATAATTTGACAAGTTAAGGGTTTGACAGACGTTGGTAATCTAGGGTTAAAAGTTTAATTACGAGAACAAATAAATTCGGAAAAGTTAGATTCTGAGAACACAGATGAAATATTTAGCAAAAATTACATAAAAGAACAGGGAAAGAGCAAGAAAACTCACTTATTTTCATCTGTTACATTCATTAACGTTATTTCTAATGGTCCGTCCACATGTATCATTTGCACTTGTGATGACAAATTTGACACTGTGTCAAGTCTAGGCTCGCTAAGACTTCACCAACATGTAGACGGACCATTAAGAATGATGTTGTATCCTTTTGAATCGATATAGGCCAGGGGACAGCTTTGACTAGTTCGGTACAGGTTCACCACATTGTAGGCTAGTACAGACGAGACCCCTGACCCGCGCCCGCCATCACTCACTGAGACTCAACAAATGCACCTGTTAACCCTATACTAGTCGCTCTCATGCAGGGCTGCCACTCACGAAACGATTTGTTGCATTTTTATCCAGGAATGGATATTTTGATGTTTTTCTTGTTTTTACGGATTTTTTTACAAAGGAAACATAGCTTATACTTATTGGAAAACAATTACGAGTATCAAAATAAAAAGTTAATCTTCTGATAAGACAAAATGTTTTTGCAACTCATATTTTTTTTTTTAATAAAGGAGTTCTTGTTAGCATACCTCCTCGGAGAAGACTTACTGGAAATAATAATCAGAATTCAAAGAATTTTAATACAATTAATTAGCAAGTCTATCTGGATCGTTTAGTATTACAGAAGAATATATATATCTTATAATAACATGATATCTTATGTAATAAGTGCAAGTAGCAACCCTAGGTACCATAGAGTATTCCCACGAGCACCATAGAGCCATCTACGATAATGGGTGTTGGCGGCAAATGACAGACCGTTCCGTTCACACGCCGGCGGATCTGGAGTAAAATACAGTCTCGGCTCAATCATCGATACTATGTTGTAGAGGTACATCACTATTATCGACATCCGACACCTCTATTCAGAATGCAGTACGTCACTATCGTGGTGGTATACTTTGCAATTTGTAACTGAAAGTCTTATTGGTTGATCTTATTGGTATTGTAGACAGATCGACGATCTTATCGGATTTATGGTTTTGTTTCCAAAATAATTTGAAAATTACAAAGGTGACCTCGGATAGGTATAATATTTACCCGACATTAGGTTCTGCCCGCGGATTCTTTCTCCTTTGGATCTTGAAGAGGTCGTAGACATACATTTCAACTTTCGCATTTCAATTTTTTCGCGTTCAAGGTGGACCCAGGTTTATCAAGGCGTACTTAGTTAGAGGAGGTATGTCCTAAATTCCCACTTATGGTAGAGCAGTTAATAACGTTTGATCTAATGAAATTTATAAAGAAGAAAGTAACTTAAAACTGTTCCAATTAAAATGGCGATAACGGGCAATGAGTAATTAATAATTAACTTGTAGATCGCGCGTCGAGATAACCTCAGATAAATGACAACGGGTTTATCTCGATTCGCGAATTGATACCTCGATTATTTGTCTCGAGAATTTCGGTTCCGTTCGGTATAAAGAATTTAAAATATTAAAAATGCACTCAAAAGTTATGACACAAAGGTTGAGAATGGTGTCAAAATGCGAGTGCAGTTTTAATAAAGTCTTTTTACAGGGATGCACCCGTTGATTTGAGTTACACGCGCCGATAGGTTAGGATTACACGCATGCGCTTGTCATATACACGTCGCAGTCAAGAATTCCAATTTTAAAAGCAAGGTCGATGACATTGTATTCAAAAACTTAATCATAACCCGAATAAATTAGATCTAAAATAAAAATAAGGTTATCTTATTGTTGAAACTAATTATCGTAAAAATCATTCCCATGACAAGTGGCGTTAATGGCAGCGCTACACTTCGCCAATGTCATTTGGCCCAAATTTGGCACAAAAATATTCACTGTTCTTATTTGGCTCAGCGTCAAGGAAAATTTGTTTGAAAGGTTCCGGAGTTACCCAATTAATAAGCCTTCGCCGTCTGTCCGTTTGTTGGAGGCCTCTTTCTAGCTACATAATTTGTAGGTATCCGTAATATGTAGGAAGTCCCAATTTTTATAGAATACTCAAGAGACAGATCACTACATATTATTGTATAAAAAAGTCCTCCGCTGCATCTGTCTGTCTGTCTGTTCGCGATATATTCAAAAACTACTAAATGGATTTTCATGCGGTTTCCACCAATCGATAGAGTGATTCATGAGGAAGGTAAAAGTACATAATTTGTCAAGAAGTTGTGTAAATTGCTTGAAATATAAAGATAATTGTTTGTGTCGGAAAAGTCACCGCCGCGCCGCCGCCGGAGCTTTCATCAAAAACGCTGCCTAATTCCTTTGAGATATAGGTATGTATGCTCTACTAACCGTGCGAAGCCGGGGTGGGTTGCTAGTATGTAATAAAAAGAAAATAACGTAGAAGATATGGAACAGGCACGAGCGCGAATCGTATTTTGTCGGTATATTTCATGTTATTTTTATCCGTTACACCTTCGGCAAAAATAGGCATGAAGCTATAGGGAAACACTAGCGCCAAAGTGTATCCGGGCTTTAGACCTGACGTTACAAAAAGTTTAGTACCGATGTATAAACGATAGCGACTCAAAAAAGGTTACATTTATTTTTATGTTATCATTGCATTTATCGAATATGCGAATCAGCCCGTTTCAAAATTAACATCGGCGTTCGTTAATTAGTCTAATTTACAAGCAAAAACTGCTGTTGGGAATGTTAAATGAATGTTATATGAATGTTAAATGAATAATTTTAACGCTCTGCGACGGTTTGGGGTCTTTGAGGGTATATCGAGATCTGTAATCGATATCGAGTCATATCGGGACACTTTTACAAATATCGAATAATTTTTATTGGGGATCAATAATATTTACTCCGAATTTTTTGTTTGGAATTAATTATACTAATTGTTTCCACGTTACCATGACACTTTCTAAAAGTTTGGTGGGATGAACGTCTGTTCGTTTGCTCATAAAATATTTGCTTCTGCCTGTAGCTTCGCATGCCTTTCCAGGATGAAAAGTAACCTTGATCCTTGCTATCTCCTAGCCGAACTTCATTTAAATCCGTTCAGCTGATTATCTAAACATCCAAACTCTAACAGGCCTCCTAATTTTTAGAATCTCTTACATTGTATGTACAGAATCAGAATCAGAATCAATAACTTTATTTCTTTAGGCTTACAAAATAAGCACTTAGACAAGTCAAACTAGCGTACCTATTAGGATTACAAAATAAATACTTGAATAGTATTTGAAACTTTCATATTTTATGATGTGATAGTGTGATAATAAATATGGATCACTTATCAAATAGAACCTAAATTTGGCATCGATTATTTTATAAAATTACTACTTTCCATGCTTAAATAAAGACGTGCAAACCCGCGGGGAGTAGTTAGTAAATCATACGTGCTTACTTATGGTATCCATTGACTCGAAGATGCTATGACATTCCATCAAAACCCAGTACCGGGTTCACCCATTAGCCTCTGCAAACAAACCTGGTCTCCAAGCGAATGTATCTAAATGTAGGATGCCTGTAACATAAAGCACGTGAACTTTACTCTAAGGCTGTGAACACAGAAACCACTGAATAGGTAAATAGTTTGGTATCGTTTTCATAAAGCTGCAGTCATAATATCTACGGTTAACAGTGCTTTTTGGAAGAAAAGGATAACTTTAGTGAATTTATCTAATAGTGTATTTAGTCATCTAGATAAGGGGCTGTCTATTTTTTTATTTTTTATTTTCTATTCTAGTCTATTCATCACGTGAGGCTCGCAAGGGGAATTTTCAGAGAGTTTCAGTGAAATAAGTATTTCAATTCGACCAAAACCCGTTTCCGCAGTCTAGGTAGGAACTGAAAATTATTAACAGATTAGTGTTAGGTCTCCCGCAATTCAGGCTGCCTCACGCCGGAACCACTGGCAACATGTATTTTTATATTTTTCCGCTCCATAACCTTGTGTTACCAACATTCAAAAAAACTCGCCACTTGCGGCGAAATTTCAATCACTTGCCTCCAATACGGAAAGATCTTTACACCACAGAATAAACGGTACAAACCGAGATTGAGATCTCTCTTAAAGAGGAAGACGGTCAACTGCCTTTTGTATTAGATGTCTTGGATGGATCCATGCTGTAAACAGTACGCCAAGTGCGCTGTAAACTGCGCTATCATGGATGTGATGGCTGATTCAAGGTTTTACTTGGATTACAAGGAACATTTACTTTGTCGACTTATTTTGAATAGATGGAGGAATTCTTATAGTTAGTTGTGTTTTGTTTAACTGTTATCAAACAGTTAGGTTTGGTACCGGTGGTAGAACTAACTAAAGATAATAAGTTATATGTTGTTTGAAAAGCATTTCCGAATGCTGTCAATTTTCAAAAGTTGCTAAACACCTCAAGATAGTACTTACATGTGGTAGATTAGTCTGTTCAGCTGTTTTAGTTATGACTGTGGGTCATGATGGACTGTGGTTTAACTGACAAGGAAAATGCTTATCTACTCCTTTTTTTCGAAGTTGTTTAACAAAGTCTCAGACGTTGTAACTTGCTATGCTTTAGACCCTAGAGAAGTAGATTATAAAAATAACTAAAATATTATAAACATCGTTCAATTAAAAATAACTATCTCAACCAGTCAAAACCTTTCGTCAGAATTTATTTTGCGAATATTTTTTCAACCGCAATCCAAAATATTTGTCACAATTTCACTTAACCCTTAAACACGCTCGGCCGTTCGTTCGCAAATCGGCCAGTCCGGTAAATCACGCAGCGGGCTGCTATCGTGCGCTCATCGCCGCGCGCGCTCTAAATTAGATCGGGCGATGCGCGCGCAGAACGCAAGGAAAGGCTGATGTCACCGGTGATACAGACGTTTTATTGTATCGGTAAACGTATTGTACCTACCGTACGATTTAATTTTCAAGTGGATTTTTACCTATAATCAATTAACGACCAAAAAATATCCTCATAGGCCCAAAGCTACAAACACAATAACCATTAGGTATCACCCAGATAGATTTTAGAGACCAAAACTACAAAAAACTTTGAAATTTATTGTCGATAACATTTTACTATTCATTTTAAAAACAGAGGTACAAATCAGTATGATTGTAAAGGGTTGTTAAACACTGCTATACTGTTTTAATTTATAAAACGTTTGGACTACATTTTTCTCCATAATTATTACACGTGTAAATGGCAAAATTATAAAATATTTCTAGAGTCAAGAAGTATTAAACATAAGAATATTAAATGAAAATCTATTTATTACTCTTCGTTTTTAAGACTCACGCAGCAAAATGTTGTGAAAACACATAGGTACCTAATCTTGTAACGTGATCTCGGGGTTAAAACGGTTTAGTAAATTAATTAAACTGCATAACCCCTCATATTTCGCATAACGACATAATATTTCAGATGTTATCGTGTCATTTTACGTTTAATGCCAACTGTGGTAAGGGCCTACACATCCCATGACAGGTTTGACTCAGTTTCATAATCTTGAGGCAATAACGAAGCATCTCGAGACAAATATAAATGTCTTGTTCAGACTTCCTTGTCAAATAAAGCAATAAAGACACGTTTTCCTACGACAAAATTAGTAGTATTTTATGACCATAAATCAAGTGTCCAGCTTAAGGATTCAATAAATTCAAAAAACCGTTGCAAATTATAAATTAAAATGTATCTAGATAACACATCATCAATATTGATACCTATACATGGCGATCGTGACGCCGCATCTGCCATGAATTCCTAGTTTATGATGGCAACATTACTATTTTAAGACCAACTCATGTCACGTGCAGTACGGTCACATACAAAATAAAACCTCTTTGAAATTAAAAAAAATAATTCCGAATTATGATTTCTCAATCATAATTCAAAATTAGAACACAACCGGCCTGTGCTGCGCTGCGCAAATACTAGCAGCGAGTATTTCAAAACGATTAGGCGATATTTAATCGTTACAAAAGAAAACCAATAACATGCACCATGCTCCTCTAAATTAACAAGTAAATGACTGATTGGAAAATGGTCTATCTCGGTCACGGCGTATTAACACTGAATTGGGTTTCTGAGGCAATTTTTCAGTTGGATATTAATTCATGTCGGTCGATAAGAGCAACAACATTGCTTTGTTTTTAATCATTTTCTGAAAGTGTTTTAATTTATTCTAGGATTGAAGTTTCTGTTATGCGCTGTGTTATAATATTTGAGTTGGTATTTTATTTGTTTTGGATTAAACGGTACTAAACTGCATGAGTTTTTATGAAAATAACATTGCAGTTCTCTAATATTCAGGTTTATTTCTCTGTTTCTCGTCTCTTGTCGTCAAGTTTTTTGCCAAGTTGAAAACTAATGTATATTTTGTTTTTTCCAGATGAACCAAAAGTGCAAAGTGTGCGGGGAGCCGGCAGCAGGCTTCCACTT
Organism: Eupithecia insigniata; assembly: GCA_947859395.1. Taxonomy (NCBI): domain Eukaryota; kingdom Metazoa; phylum Arthropoda; class Insecta; order Lepidoptera; family Geometridae; genus Eupithecia; species Eupithecia insigniata. The sequence continues at coordinate 14,586,414 of OX402002.1, forward strand.
CGGAGCGTTCACATGCGAGGGATGCAAGGTAAAGATCTATAGCACTAGTTGTATACAGCTTAGAGATTGAATATCGCCCACAAAAAAACGGCTATGGAAGTTTTTTAACTTCCTCGATTAAAATATTCGATAAAATATAGTCAAAAAGGTACCGATCAAGTTATCTTTACAATGGATGTCACTGTAGTAGTAGGTCCATAAAGCCATCCGTCAAATGAAGGCACAAATACAGTTCTAATTTATGTACCATAACGTCCATCAGATCAGCTACGTCTTAATCTTTTTGTTAGATTTCGTGTGCTACTAAAATTAACAGCTGCTGATATTATGCAAGACCAATTGGTTGTTACAATACCTAATTAGGAAATAAAATAGAAAATCGGAACAGTAGATTTCAACAATAAAATCAAGGATTGATGTTTCACACTGGTGCAGAAATACGCGCCTCGGCGCCGGCGCTAAAGTTGTTATTGCAAGTTTTCCACTTTGGACGACCACAAAAATTGTCTACCCAGATTATTTTGAGCACTATATGGGTTTAACTTGCTTACAAAAAAATCTATAGAACCACTTAATTAGCGTTATAATTTTTTATATCCACTTACGAAGATTTTTTTGCGTTCCATGCGTAAATCAACTGTGCAAAAACCCTTAATATTGAAAATCGATAAATTAAAATTCGATAGGTAATTGCTTTGATTTCGATTCTTATTCTTATCATCCTCCACTTTACCTATTTAGCCGATCCATACGCCAATATATTTTGCACCTTAGCTGCTAACAGATAGGGAATGAATGTATTTTGCATTTTGGTAGATATCGGCTGTATGTCCGGGAGATGCACATCAATAATTCGATCAGCACGCGCTCATTTTCCGCTTTAGTTTTTTATCGACTGATATCGGTAATTAGTTCGCGTGCCCTCTAACGCTATAATTACAGTAAAATGATACTAACACCGTTTACTCAGATATTTACACGATAAAACGAGAAAATGGGTCGCATAAAAAGCTACAAATGCAAATGGAGATAAATTGCTAATCGTATTTGAAATTCATTAGTCGTTTTTAGTCGAATGATTCTTCTTACACCTAACAAGCGACCCACCATGCGCTACGGCTTTGCACGCATTTAGTATTATAAATAATTTTGAAAGAAATTCTTTAAAGAAGAAGCCACATCAAAATCCGCAGTGGCTCATTGTTTAGAGAAGAATAATAAATAAAGATACAGACGCAGATAGCGACTCCAACTCGCTATCCACGACAAAAGCTAATAATAATAATTTTTTAATAATCCAAAAAACTTTTAAATGGATTGCATTTAAAAGTTTTTTATGGATTGCATTTAAAAGTTTTTTAGTTTTTTATATCGTCTAGGACCAAAGTGCTTGGGAAGATAAATCCAACGAACCCGACCCGACTCGTTTCGTTTAGGAGTTCCTATGGCCTTCGGTTTCCATCATCAGACCAACTTGATGGTACCATGACGTTTTATTATCACCGAAATTACATAAGCATGACAAATTTCAGCTCAATAGGTTATGAATAAAAAAAAATCTAAAAAAGTCTAATATTGAATTCCACCCGAATAAACGCTGGAAAAAAGGTTGTAAAATAGCGTTCACTGACATGTGTTATTTTACCAGTTCTACAGCTGTTACCGTAAGCGCATCCCTATAGTGACGGTGGTCACAAGCAACACAACAAATCGTTGTTTCCTCAAAACGTCCATGTTACGTAAATAGTTGGTGCGTTCGCTACATTTGTATCAATTGGAACAGAACGACAATGGATTGTGCAAGGACGCACTTGTCGCAGGATGCCTACCTTCCTATGGTAGTGATCGGAATAGATAGAGAGCCTTTAGGAATCATAGGTACCTGAAGTATATTGATCGTGGGTCGAATTATAAATTTTTTAGAACGATTTTAGCAACCTCTGAAAACCTCACAGGCGTCCGTAGGCTGTGGAACCGGTTATCTATCAGCTACCATCAGCAGCTTATGGAAGCCTGAACGGCGTATCAGTTTAGTGGTATAAAAAAATCATGAATGACAAACGTGTTATCTGAAAATGATTCGGTAGTTAGTTAAATCCAAAGCGCCGAGGCTGGAGTCAAAACACCAAAGCCGCAATGAATTGTCGCGCCAAAGTGTGTAAATTCCATTAGCTCTATATATAAAGTTTCAAAAAAGCTATAATGGCGGTTGTAAACCCAAGGTCATTTCCTTTTTGTAAAATGACTTGTCTCTACCGTAACCATAGGTGCCTTTCTCCATCACTGACCTCTGAACCATTGCGTTCGAATTGCTCTCCAATCCATGGTTATTTTCCGGCCGCTGGCGCCGAAGACGAAGGTTTCCCAACTAGCCCAAGCACCATGACGAGGGATCTGCTTTGCATGGTTAGGACGTAATGGGGTGAAACGCCTTCGATTTTAAGCCTGGGTAATTTGGTCTGAGCGCTCGGTTATTGAAAAGGCGAATGTTTGGTAATTTAGATTTTGAAACCACTGTGCTAGATCAAGCTATGAAACTCCTATCAGCATTATTGATCTATGCTTACTATAAAACCAAATAAAAGCTGACGATATTTGGTTGTTCGGATCTGAACTCTATCATTTGCGACATCCATCAGAGAAGAAAAAGAGAGCGAACATAAAGATCACCAAACGACCTCTTCCTTCATGCCTATAGATATATACTAACACTGACTTTAATGCCTACCTAATTATTAATACTTACGAATAGGTGCTAATAGATTACCTTTTCCCATGTAGATAATACTCAACGACCGTCATCAAATCTCAATAACAGACTCAGACTAAAGCAGCATCTAAAAACGCCGCTTACTAGATCCAGTGAGTTTCAGAATAAGGCTATAAAGTTACATTGAAACTTCACCGCATAAAGTTAATCTCGCACAGCGCATCAAAGCGCAGTCTATTTCAAAGTACGGCTAATTAAATACAAAGGCTGAATGGGCAGTAAGTCTATATAGCGCGCCGCAATTAGGCCGCCTTTCCACGGACGATGCGCAGGGTGCGTGCGACCCACCGATAGAATTTATAGGGTTTGACAGCTCAAGATTTCTTTGCCAAGAGTGGCTAGTATGAGTTTGCACAAAACCAAAACTGAAATGCAACGAATTACTCAAAAAATTTCGCGGTGTGGCAGAATTATGGTAAATAGTCGCAATAGCCACAAAACAAAGAAAAAGAGTTCGTATTTAACTATTGGATTGCTGACATATTACGAAAAGTAATTCTCCTCTATCCGGGCGGTGCAAAGTGCTAGATGTAGGTATACGAAAACTTATACAGTTTTCGTAAACTGTGCAAAACCCATACTACCCATAATTAAGTCTAACCGCCTGTAAAAAGAAGTAATTCGCCCGCCAAATTCAAATTGTCAGAAAAAGTCGCAACTTTTCAACTAAATTTCCTCGTAATTTACCGTTGCGCTACCTCTCACATCTCTAGTGGCAAGCCCGCCTGACTATAACCGCGCAGCAATTAGCCTGCCGCGCGCGCGCAGCCGCGGCGCTTTGTATGGTAATGCGCATGGTGCGGTGACAAACAGATCAATTCTCAAACGAACACGGACAGGAGCAAGGAATGCTTCTGTCAGGCAGGTTTGCAGTATGGATACAGTGTCTGGGGAACGAAAGGTAGGTCAGAAGATTTTTGGTTTACCGAAGATTTCGTAGGGTTTAGATTATATGTATGTTTGGTATCTGAGTCTGGATATTTTCTTTGTCAAACAAGAATAAAGTTAAAAAAAATCAAGTACCTAAACCAGTAACACTGTTCCTAACCTGCTTACAAACTAGTTTTTTTCATTCTAAATTCACTAGTGTCTTCTTACGTTAGCTTGAAAACCATTTCATTTGTATATTTAATTTTGATGCCATGCGTCAACTCTAATTTCAGTAGGACCAAGAAACTGCTCACTATAATTTCAAGGTGGCAAGGTGATGCAAATTAAATCATAATTCTCCATTCTCCTTTACAATTATAAGCTCGTTTCATAAACCCATAAAACCAGTCAAAGATAACTATCAATAAATAAGATGTTAGATCCGCAGACTCTATCGCTAAAAGCGATCTTGCGACCTTTAGTTAATGCTACAGATAATGTTCTAGAAAACAACAAAAACGTGTGAACTTCAACCTGGTACAATTATTGCGTAAGTGATGAGCAAACAACGAGGTACGACTGTAAGGCTGCTTTACACGGAGATAGTCCTTACCGGACTAACTAGAAACCAATATAATCTATCGTTTATTGGATACTATCATGATCTACTATCATTTAGAATTTTTGTTAGATTGCTCTTGGAATGGATAGAACGAATTTAAAAGTAGAAAATACGAAAAGACCTTTGTTTGATTGAATTTTTGTCTGTGTCTCTTTAGAATTTAGATGTTAAAAAATAGCAAATGAATTAATTCTAAAAAAGAATCATCTATTCGATTTGATTTTGAATTAAAATGTTATAAATTAAAAAGAAATTCAATCTTAAACAGTGTTTCCCAATAATCACTGTGCAGTCCGATCATTCACTCAACTAACTCGCTTCACCACTGGACTCGGTCGCGTAAATGAGACATTAGTGAACCTTAGAGAAGTGGCAACAGACACCTATCATTACAGTCTGTTTGGCCGAGCCGATTGCGATGATTCTCCAGTTGACGTGGTAATGGCGGGCTCTTGATGAAATAACTACCAAGAGAACATTAGATTTATCCCACTCCCAATATTTGTAGAGTAATTACAAATAGGCTCTACTTTTAATGTCTTCAGTGGCTTTACAGCGAACATATACGATGATTTGTACGTAATTAGATGTAAAGTCTGGTTAGTTTAAAGATCACGGGGTTATTAACGAAGATAAAGTAAAGTGGAGACAAGAAAATTACCATTGGATAATGTCAGCTAAATTGTAACTAATATACATAGGTATAGATAGTTCAAGCACGCAAAAATCTAAAGCATTCGACATTATAGATCACAAAAGGTAATGCCTTTAAATCATTGAAATGCCACAGCGAACATCGTCGGCTTTACTCTCATGCAGTAGTTCTAGTGATGCCTTGTACTAAACAAATAGTGATGCGACGCTCGCTCAATAACGATACCGATCGCAGTTCGCACGATCAGCGTCTCGCCACAAATTATTTTCAAATTTGGAGCACATTCAAATTGCAGTAACGCACGCGAGAGGGAAACACTCGCCGGAAAAGATATTTAGGCTAAAGCGAGATGTTTCGTTACGTTTCGCAAGGCATAATAAATCATCTACTAATTTGCTTTTAAAGGTTTTACTGGAATTATCTCGAGAGTAATCGGGTATTGTGCGGGAGCGAGCGTCCATTGTGCCGGCGCTCGGCCACGTTGAAAGAAGCCGCCGGCCTCCGTAATTTGTCAACCGCTTTATAAAAAAACAAAGACTTTTAATGGCTCCTCTAATGTGAGTTAATTAATTGGACTGTTTATACGACTCTAGGTAATTGCCAGGGGCTTAAGTGTTGCCATTTAGAACGCGCTCGGTAATGAGCTATTTTCTTCTCCGCTTAAGCTTCCATGTTATAGATAATGAATTTGAGAAGCACTATCAATTAAACGCGTGTAATACATTTGCGCATTGGAATAAACGCAAAGGTCAGAATAATTCGACTCGCGATTCAGTTCGTAATTAATCGATTAAAAGAATATTACAATAGTTACAATCTATTAATGATTAAGAACGAGATCGATACAAAGTGGTCAATTTGTCGCAACGTCCCACTGGAACAATGCGGCGCGTCATTGCGCGGAATCGATTCGTCTCGTCGCGCCGCAATCGGTTCTCACTTTGCACTCGCTCGCCAAACCGTGTACGGTCTCGTTTTATTTGTTTCCTATTGACGAAATTCGTCACGCGAATTTGAATTCTAAATCATTAACGATTCGAGTATCGGCCGGTTAATTGTCATTGTTTTATAGAGGTCATGTTGAAATTGTCACCGAGCGCGCCGCGCCGCGCCGGTTGGCACACCGATCGACTTATTGGAGCATAGCAATAATTTTTATTCTCGTCACGAAATTCGCAGTGGCGTCTGACGGACATGTTGTACGATTAGTTTATTGCATAATTTATAGGACTGTTGAGGTTTGCGCATCGTTTAATAACTTGAGCGGGGCTGCGTCTAGAGGTCAGGAATCTTGACACGGATAACGGATTATCGATGGTGCGAAAGCATTTTATCTCCATCTCATAAACTGTAATTCCTCCTTCACGGTAATGCACCACGTTTAATGAACAATGGAATTTGAGGGGTCCAAGACGCGCTGCGGCCTCCGCGCGCTGATCGCTGATTTACAACCGAAATGAACTTCTTCAATTCCTCACTGTCCAGCATTCACCGAGTGTTCCACATTATATGTTCAGTGATGTGGATCTCGCACGATATCGACTCACATCAAACGAATAATCGATTGTAATGTCAGAGCTAATCAAAACATCGGCGCAGGTCACTGCTTCCGAACGCAAACGCGGGATGACGCGCTCGCGTTTTTGAACATTATTTTAGTAATTTCCGATCTGTTGCTATCGATTCTAAGTCTTGTTGCAGTGCAGTAAGAGTGACGAGAGTTGTGCGCGTGGTAGGTAAAGTTTGCTAGCCTACTACCGTCGGAGAAAGGTCAAAAATTAAAGTTCGTAATGTTATCTCGCATGTTCTCACGGTAGTTTCGCGTGTGCGTGATCGTGGCCCCGAGTTGATTGGGAAAGTCAATTCGAGAGAATCACTCGATTTGTCACAGTTACAGTTATCGATTAAAAATTGCATCGGTAACGAAACAACTCATGTGGGAAATTATAATCTGCTTCTTGAAATCACTAATGGTTTGCGTTCGGCAATTACTACATCTTCTATTTTCTGAAGACATTTAATTTTCCCTAACAGATTTCTAGCCAAGGAATGTATACCCAAGAAATACCTACGCAGTTCTATGTTTCGCCGTAATCTGAAATTAATGTAATGGGACACTAATATAAAATTATTTAGTTTATTAAAATTCTGCTGCGGTAGGTAAGCCGCACTGCATTGCCATAAAATTGTTCACCATAACGTTTTATACCATAGTTTATGGAGTCTTAATGGTTGGGCCGCGAATTTGTGCCCTTGTTTACGAGGTATACTTTGTAGCGATGGAATATAATAAAGGTCTACTTCGGTAGAACGTCTGGCCTAGGCATGTACCGGGTCAGGGATCGAATGGAAATGAGACCTTGCAAACGTGTTAACCAAAAGCACATTTATTGTGGAGATTAATATCCTTGTAGCTCATTGACGATATTATAGAAATAATAGTTTGTTTCTAATGAATACAACTCTAATGAAACAAACAGAAGGGAACCAAGCCTAGGCGCAACGGAAAAATACCGGGTAAAACGGGGTGAATAGACTTAAGGTTGAATAGAAATGGACGAAATACTGGAACAAAACATGATTTTGCAGAGGTCAGATCCACTGACACAGGAGGTGAACAGACACGCACTAAGGATACTTCTACTGCTGCAAGTCAGGTATGGTCTAGTATTTCGTCCATTGCTATTCACCCAAGAGTCTCTATTCACAATGTTTAACGGTATTGTGGGCTTTAATTACCCTGCGCTGGAACTAGTTGTAATGTGAACGAATAATGCCCAAAACTTAAAATATAAAGTTTTGTATTCCAATTAAACTTTATATTACCTTTTACTACATATTGAATGAAAAATATTTAAATGATAGGTACTATTTATTATTTCATTCTAATATTTAAAATTTGCAATATAAAGTTTTGTGCATTATTTGTTCACATGTTGACTGAGTCATAGCGTGCCTAGGCTTGTTCGTGCTGCCCAGTCTTGCAACACGTTATACGTTAGCTGTGTGTGACTACCTATATCTAACTGGGGGGGCAGCGAGAACATTGGGGGGTCACAATTGGAGACGCCTTGTGTGCTCTTTTTTATGTTTTTTGAAATTTATCTTCTGTTAATAAATAAATAAATAAACACAGAGGACGTTTTCGGTGACTCGGACAACTTGTGACCCGGACCTGTAGCATCTCGTATGCCTACCTAGATATACATATATGATTTTAACCGGCTTCGAATAAAGGAGGCGGTTCTGTTTTTGACTGTTTGTATTGTATGTTCGTCCATTTCTCCATCAATTAGGCACTGATTTTGATAATTCTTTCGCTATTGTAGAGATAGAGAATGATTTCAAAACGATACTATACAAATGTTATTTCTATTAGTATTTATTCTGCAACACTTAAAAAGCGTGTAAAATTAAGTAATTAAAGTAGGTTTTTAGTTTTTCCAAAGAACAATTTATTGTAATAACGGTTTTTATATCTTTAGCGTCTATAGTGAATATAAGTACCTATGTATCTTTCCCCACACTATCCATTAGAGGCACCTTGTCAATATCAAACTTTAATGTTGTCACTGCAAGGTGTATAATTTATGTACCTTTTAAGTCATTCTCTCCTCTCAAATTTACGGCCTTTTGGTGGCGGGCTGCGAATTAGAGGCCGGGGTTTATGGGTGTCATCGTAGCGCTGTTCCTTTTATTATTCTTGGACCAGCGTTATCTTTATACGGGTTGCAGACCAAGAGCTAATCTAAGTTAGTTTAGCTTAGCTGGCATAGCTGACGCAGTTTTCCATACTTGTGTGCAAACCGCAAACTATGCGAACTAAGCTATGTGAGCTAACTAAAATATGCGAAGCTAAGTTACACAAGTGTTGTGATAAAGCCACTTTTATGGGAGCTTGAGTGTATTTTATCGAATTTATAATGATTCCTACAAAATATTGTTCGCCTATTATACTATATTATATTATATTATATTAATCCTTACCATACATATTACATTGTGAACTGTTCAGCTGTTTAATTAAGGTAACAGACAGACAGTCCAAATATATTTCGCACTTATAGAAATTCTCGAGGTAGTTTGGATAAAATCCCATTTCTAGACAAATATCTTAACAAAGAGGTTCTACACATAAATAAAGAATACTGAACTATCCACCCAGCATCAGCATCTAGCCCCAAGTTAAGCAGAGCTTGTGTTATAGGTACCTATTACTTGATGTGTACGTACTTAGTACAATACACTACATAGATAGATATTTTTACTACATATAGTAAACATCCAGAACACCCTGAACAAATATATTTTGCAGATCGTACAAACACTTGTCCCTAGGCGAGAATCAAACCTGCAACCTCCTGCGTCACAGGTGGATCTTCGCCTGCCGCGCCAGATCGGTCGTACACTTACATTTTAGAAGCAATTACAGCTATGCACCGAACCGATATGATACTGTAATTCATATACCTACGTACCGAACTATGTGTACCAAACCGATATGATACTGTAATTCATATACCTACGTACCGAACAATGTGTACCAAATCGATATGATACTGTAATTCATATACCTACGTACCGAACAATGTGTACCAAATCGATATGATACTGTAATTCATATACCTACGTACCGAACTATGTGTACCAAACCGATATGATACTGTAATTCATATACCTACGTACCGAACAATGTGTACCAAATCGATATTATACTGTAATTCATATACCTACGTACCGAACAATGTGTACCAAATCGATATGATACTGTAATTCATATACCTACGTACCGAACAATGTGTACCAAATCGATATGATACTGTAATTCATATACCTACGTACCGAACTATGTGTACCGAACCGATATGATACTGTAATTCATATAATATGTACATATGTATATCATATCGGTTTGATACTTTTTATTATACATATAAAATACCCAGAACACCCGGAACAAATATTTGTAGATCGTACAAACATTTGTCGCAAGGCAGGAATCGAACCCGCAACCAGCTGCGTCGCAGGCGGACCTTCGTCCGCCATGTCACATCGGTCGTCGTAGAGTTTTGATAATCTTCGTTAGATTTTATTTAAATGTATGTAGGTTATTTACAGAAACAACAGGTCGGTACAAAGCAATCTTGTAATTGTAAGTAGACAGTCCGCAATGCAGTGGCATCGTATATATATGAATTACATTATATTATATTGTATCTATTCCTAGATATCTAATACCCATAACACAAGCTCTGCTTAGCTTTGGGCTAGATGATGCTGTGTGGATATTTCAGCATTATTTATTTATTTCTTCTGGTCGTCCATAGATCCCATGTGGATCATCATCATCATTTCAGCCCATACACGTCCACTGCTGGACATAGGCTTCTCCCATACGACTCCTCAAATAGCGGTCCTGAGCCGCCTCCATCCATTCACTCCCTGCGATCGCTAAGATCTCGTCGATACATCGAGTGGATGGTCTCCAATGTGGATATAATCAATCAAATCATTTATTTATACAGATAACGAGTTACATGTTGGTATACTTACTTTTAAATAAAAAAAATATCCCTTGCGATGACTTACCGATCGAGTCATAGTAAAGTCCCCATTACTTCTTCCACTAGTGGACAAAAAATTGAAGTGAAGAGAATATCAATAACACCTTATTTCTTATTTGATAATAATAACTATGTTTATAGTATAAAATTTGACTTGTCTAAGTGCTTATTTTGTAAGCCTAAAGAAATAAAGTTATTGATTCTGATTCTGATTAAAACCTCTGCTTACTTTGGGCCTTGATGACACAGTATTTAATATCTTTTGAAATATTATAATATCACGGATACATCTCACGCCGAGACTGGGAAATCGTCAGAATTCACTTGATTATTCTACTAATTATTACATTTATTCTACTAATAACTATTCTATTAATTATAAATCATCCATTCCATAACACAAAGAAACAGCAACTCAGAACAAATGACCATCGTTATAACTCATCCGGCACTTGTCCACGAGTGCGACCACTCAGTAATGAGTATGTGCATAAATATAAATTGCGATATGGGCGCGGCGAGTTACGACGCGACGACCCCCACTCACCTCTGACCGGTGACCAGGAGGGATTGGGAAAAGTGGCGAGTACCGAGCGAATTGGTTGAACGAACTTTTGATTCTTACATGTAGAAAAATTTAGACCAGACAATCTTATAAACTCATACATCGTTTCGTCTTTATCCGGGAGTGACTGTTGTTACCTTCTTCAATACTAAAATGCTGAACTAATAAAACTGATATAGCCTGCGGCGAAATCATATAGGCTACTTTTTTCTTGCAAAACTATTTAAATCTCTGGCGAAGTATACAGTTTACGCTAAAAACAGACATGTCAAAAGATTTCTACACTCAATAATTTAATCTGTGTCCTTATTGATAAAAAAATGTCATAACTTCGAAAGCCATAATTTTAGGAGCAGTTACATGATCAAGCTAAAGAGCAAGAAAACGCAAGTAGAAGATGCAAGTGCACAAGTGTGTATCCACAACTCGAATGTGTTATTCATTCACTCATCATTACACAGGGCGATATCCATAAAGCAGTGAGATGGATGAGATTGCGACGCATCGCTATCGTATAGTTTACTGGAATAGCGCATGCGCTCGTGGCACATTCAGAGCACGCCGCAAGATGTCATTGTTTCACTTTAAATTCCGAGTCTATGACGCGATACAATGTTGGATTAGCTACTAAGAAATTATACCAACTTATCTCATCTAAAGGCATCAAAATTTTACAATTTAAGAGTAAAAACCAGTAGAGTTACACAAAATCTAGATCTTTTACTAGAATAATTTGACTTAAATAGATTAACATGTAATTGGGCTTTCTGTGAATCTAAAAATTATTTATATTCAAAAAATCAAAACAGTAAAAGGTTTTAAAAATAACGTAACAAGGTGAAATAAAAACTTATGTTCGAAAATTACCACAGTATCCCATCTCTTGTGATTCCCTCCACGTGTTGTGTTTTGGCAACGACACGTGTTGGTTTAGTTAACACTGTTTCAATTGACATGCGCGTACGCACACCCCTGTCAAAATATTGGCGCGCGCTGGTATTGGCTCGCGTTTGTCACTTGCCAAGTCGAGGTGGTGCTGGCAATTTTGAGGATGGTTCAAGTTTCTGAATATAAATTCTTAGCACTGCAAAACATTTCGGTAACACGATTTGCCATCTGCTCGGAAAACACAGTTTTATAATAAAAACAAAAAATTTACCATTGGTTTAGCTACAATCAGCCAAACAAAAAATGATGGCTATGCTCAATGTTAACGTACGATCTCTTAACTCTATAATTTGGACGCAAAGTAAGTCATTGTTCAGAAATATTGTACGGTAATCGGAGTTTCAAAACGCTCAATAACCCGCGAGCTTTCGAGCCTCAACATCATAACCAAGCATTTGCCACCGCATTGTTTCAGAAACAATTCATTACGCAATGACCAAGGTCGAAGGAAAATAAAACCGTGCATAATGCGTACTAGACCAGAACTGAGGAAGGTGTTTTCACTCTCGCGGTCACACGCTCGGGGTGTGCCCAGCGGGGCGTGTAAACAGGGGCTTAGGTCAAACTTGTAAACTTGTAGATGATAGCGAATGTTAGAAACTGTATAAACTAGGGGAAATCGGATTATGTTTCGGCCTACAGGATGGGAAAACTGTATTTAAACCCTAAGACTTCCGCTCGGTCAAACTTGAATTAGATCGTCGCATTAAATGCCTGATGCAGTCCGTATTTTACCGTAATCGCGTTAAAGTTTTACATATACAGAAGCGATAATGGGTTTACATTAATTTTCATTAAACCTAGCTAGACGTATGAAATATTAATTTAGCGACTGCTCGTGTAATATGCCAAGTTAATTGAATTTGCCTGATGTGTTGAAACTTTGATATTCAAGTTAAAGTCAACTTTTAACTTTTAGGTTATGCTTACCTATAGAATAACATTCCTCTTAAGCATAATGACGCTATATTATACTGACCTGAAATAACCTGCTTTTTTCCATCTTTCCAGTCATTCTTCGGGCGGTCGTACAACAACCTGAACTCCATCACAGAATGCAAGAACAACGGAGAATGCATCATCAACAAGAAGAACAGAACCGCCTGCAAAGCCTGCCGTCTCCGCAAGTGCCTCATGGTTGGCATGAGCAAGTCCGGCTCCAGATATGGGAGACGATCCAACTGGTTCAAGATCCATTGCTTGCTGCAAGAACAGCAGCAAGCGGCGCAGTCCCGATCCCCGCCCAGGGTTCCCCCGTCGCCGCACCATCTTGCACCCCCCTTCCCTCCGCATCTGTTCCCTGGACTCGCGCGGCCGAGGACGAAAGAGGAACTGGCTCTAATGGGGCTGGATGAGTACAAGCCGTGCTCCGGCTCCCCTGACTCTCATAGAAGCGGGTCTTCGCCGAAACTGGACGAGAAGGCACGGCTCACGCAGGGTCGGCCACCCGACCGTCCGCTTACACCACCCCGGGACACTTTCATGCCGCTCCAGCTCGCCAATATCCACTCATCCTTGCCGCACTTCCCCCACTCGCCCTTCTTACCCCCTCATCCCTTCAACCCCTTCGCAGCCAACCATCCGCTGCTGTTCCCTCCAGGCTTCCATCCCCTGTACTCCAGACACCTGTTAGACCACGCGGCGCTACGGCAAGCGGCGGAAAACAACAATGATGTTAGAATCGATGATCACAACGCTGAGCATTCGAAACGGTTCTTCCTTGATGAGATTCTGAAGCAGCAGAGGTCATCGCAACCGCCCACGCCTCAGGAGGATGTTATATCCGAGGCTGACTTCGTGCCGACTCCGCCCGCCGAGAGACGGACGTCTGAGTCTCCGTTGCAGGAGAATCCGATGGATCTGTCCGTGAAGTCTGACGGTCGGTCGAGCTCGGCGCGACGGCGATCGGACGACAGCGAGGTGGTGGTGCAGGATGACGGTGACGGCGATTCGGCCAGCGCCGGCGCCTCCGCCAGTGAGGAGGAGGACGTCTCCTACTCCGAGATCAAGAGAATCAAGCTCCACCCCCTCGACCTCACCACCAAAGTCTGACGTCGTCGGTGACGTCACAATGTGTCAGTGAATCAATAACGGCCAGTAAATCGGATTGTGATTTTAATTTTAGAATGTCAAAAGACTGACTTTTTGTTTTTGGATGAAAACAAAAGACAGTGCGTGTTGTTTGTGAGCTGTTGTTATCGCTTGAAAGAGTCTATCCAAATACGTAAAATAAGCGTTTAGTTAGTTAAGTCGTCGGAGCGGACCCGATCGATGGTTGTGTACAAAGCGAGATGTAAATAATAAATTATTGTGAATAGACTAAGAGTTAGGATACTTTCTGTATGTGGTTTTAAATTAATATATTTTTCTGAGTGGAATAAGCCGGGTGTAAACATTCCAGTATAATAAATAAATAGATAGTATATTTTTGTATAGTTTGAATATAATTTATTCAATTTAGAGAAATTTTTGATTGAATTGTTGTTTGAGGACCAAATGTGTTAACTATGGGAGCATTGTGAAACTTGGTTTTATTTGTAATCTTTATAAGTTTTGGTATTCATAACTTTAAGCTTATTTTGAAATGGAAACATTTGACTGTCTATATACATTCCTTCCTTAATGGTAATAAAGTTTATCATTCCTTTTACTTTTAAGATCTTAAGCCAAATTATTTATATTTTTACCATCTTCATGTATGAAAAGAAATTAAATGAATACTCTTAAAGCAAAAAGAATTCCTACTTTGCTCAATTTTAACGTTGAATATTTTAGATTTTTATCGATTTCCTATATCCATACTCAGCTTGACAATTTCTTAATCACATACTCAATAATATTTTGTCAAACAACGATTTTGTAAATATTTAGTAAAATAATGTAGATAGAGTGTTTTTATAAATAAACAAGTGTTTGTAAAATGCATTCCAGATGGCGTACAAAATAAATTGTTCGTGCACTCGATATTTTGTTTGTTTTAAACCCAATACATATCAATTTTTAAAGAAAACTAAAAGATACAAGGTAGGTCAAAGCGGTAGGGGAAATGTACAGAGAGGCTTTTGTCCAGCAGTTGGACTAGATAAGCTGATAACAAAACCAAATAGAAAAATACTTTTAGTCTAAAGTCACTAGTAAACTAAATGGTATACCTACTCCTAGTCTAAGTCTCATTTGCATTTTTTTTTTTTTAATAATCTTAAAATTTCCTACTAACAATAACACTAGGTCTGAGGTAATCTATTTTCAAGCATCTATTTCCAATTCTTGCGCGAAAATTTGAGTATTATTTTTGTAATGGTTAAGCTAAACAATAGCAATAGGTCAATAACGCATAACCTTCCGTGTTGAGATGAAAACATGTCAACGTAGTTGTTGGAAAATTACCAAATAACAGGCAAGTACAGTCAACGAAAAAGTATGCTTTACAGACAGGGTTATTAATCTTTACTGACAGGGTCTGTTCCGGTCCAAAGGCGTTTTTAGTGTAAGTATACGGGTAAATACTAACTATATCTAGGTATCTAAAACTATACCTAGGTATCTATAGCTATTAATCTGCCCTTGGCTCTACTCATCGATAAAAAGTGGTCTTTCCCCAATACAATCGCCATGCCAAAAATTTCATCAGCATCCATTCAGTGATTTAGACGCAAAGGTGACCTGACACAGATTTATTCACATAAGTATTCGTATCTATATAAAAACTGCCGGCAGATTATGTTGGATGTGGTAAGGTGAAGACAGGTTACTATGACCCTCGTTACGGAACAGTGGACTTAGGGTGATGACGACGTCCTCTTTGCTTGGAACATTCTCCTAACCCAATTTTGGTCACGGCGAACAATCTTAACGGATAAAATCTTGTGCGCACAACATAATTGCACAAGTGTGCAAACATAGATGCACTCTCTATTCCTTTACTCTCATAATCCGATAGGACAGCAAATCGTAACGTCCGAAAAGAAGTCAGCACCATAGTATAGCATAGCATAGAAGCTGATGATGATGATGATTATGGATATGGATATTCAACAATTTTATGATGGACTGTATATTTATTTCAACGCTGAAGGTTAACTTAAGGTTAATATTGGAAATAGTAAATGATTAGCGCCATAATTATCTGCATCCACGTCTGTAGAATATCAAATAGGATATAGATAGACACACGCAAAGGGTAGGCCGGGGGCAAAGGTTTAGCTAGAGACGAAATAAATGTAGATAATAATCTACTTACTCAATGGGATGGGTTGAACCTTGGGCAGAAGAGGAGTTAAGAGACCTAAACATCTGTATTATTTATCGTCTGTGACAAGACCGTCGTCGATGAAAGAAAACAAAAGAATATTAAGGTAATATTAAGTTTTTATCAGTATTTACTGCATGTCCGGGTGACATTCTTACATTATTATACGAACGAAAGGTTTAGTCCGTTTTCGCAATTGTAGTTTCACAATTGACTGTGAAAAAAGAATTATTTTTCACTGTTTCGTAATTAACTGTCAAACAAGAAATTCTTTTCTGTTTTCGTAATCGAATATTTTTCTCCTTTCGTAGTTAATTACCAAAAACATATCCATTTTCTTTTTTCACAATTAATTACGAAACAAGAATTAGTCGCACTATTGAACTCCTCGGTAAATAAATTACTTGAGGTCCTGAACTAATCCTTCCTTCAGTTTAATAAAGAAAAAAATCGATTGTGACATTATCCTTATATTGTGACCCGAGAGCTGGTGAGTATCTGGCGCAGCGCATTAGCATTGCCATACAGCGGGGCAATGCAGCCAGCGTCTTGGGGACGCTTCCGACTGGTATTGATATGGACCAGTTGAGCTATCTGTAGATTGTTTGCAACAGTCTGCAGTTAGCTCAATTGTTTCAATTGTAAATACTAGTTTAATTTCTTTATATTATTTGATTGTTATTTTCTTTGTCCTTATATTTATTGTATCAATTTTCTATTTTTCAATTACGGTTTCACAATTGACTAAATCATTACGTCGTCGGTTGTTTTATTACAACCAAAGAAGTGGGGAATTCTAATCAGATTAAAAACCTATGTGATAATATTACAAAAATAACCATCACAAGTTTCGTCCCGACCCGTGGATCAATCAATTCACTTTACAAGTAGAGCTATAACAAAAGTTAGAAGTGCCGCCTGTAGGTAGTTGTAAGTACACTCGTAGTAATAACGCTGCGTTTAATAGTCGCTCTCATGTGAACGTCGCTCCTTGACCTGCAGACGGGCGGCACATCTCCGTGCACGGACTTAGATGCACTAGAAGAGGTATTAAGCTAGAACGTGCATTAGCCATGGGCGATACGAAAATCAAAAATTTCTAACGCGACTAGCTGATAAGTCGATTTGGGACCAGTTGGCACATAAGTAAAAACCTACATACTTTTTAGTAGTATACGACTCCAGCTAAGGTAAAAGAGAAGAAAGTAAGTAACATTTATTTATTTTGTTGGAAAATAAGCCTGTCTGGATGATTCTATGCTACTTTTTCATTAGAAGGAATTGAAATTGCGCCTTAGCGAATTGGGATAATATACCAAATCTCGTTAGCAAATTTCCTTTGAAGATGGTCCGAAAACGTTATTAATACATTATACCAAAATATTTGCAGAAAATACAGGGATTCCATTGGTCATCGAATGGCCCCCCATTCAGTGCAGATTGGACCCCTGTATGGTAAACCCACTTTATTTTCATTCTATATCGATTTTCATCCTATAAAGCTTTTATTATGAATGTAAACGGGTAAACTACGGACCTAGTTTGTGTTGGAAGAGCACCAACGATTCATCCCTTAACGAGGGACTTAGGTTTAAAGAAATTTATTCTCAAAAAGACACAATGTCACATACATGAGACAAAACTTATTCTAAAATTGGTATAAAAGTAAAAGATTTCATCAGGGTAAGTGCGTACCTACGTCAAGGGTTATAGAGCTACTATGATCTGGCCACATCCATTAGTCCATATATCTTCGGCCCAGGCACCTTGTGTAACAGTAGTGCGCATACAATAACCACGTGTTATAGGTCGTCGTGAACGCCAGTATACGTAATTACAGCTAAAGCCTGCCCTGCCGTCTAACACCTGCATTCTGTAATGTTGTCTGTCTGTATGTGTAACTACCCCTTATAGAAGACGCGTTCGTTGGTTGTCAATCTCTTTGGCACAGTGGCTGTATAGCCGCCTAGAAACCACAATTAATAGCGATAATTTCCATAAGATAAAAGACCCGAATGGACAAAAAGACTAGTCATCATTTTTGGCGAAAGATCCATAGTCAGAATCTTTATTTTGAATTTCACTGTTGTCATCTCGAGTTTAGTGTAGGGTCTGACGCGAGAAACACGCCCGACCGTCGTCCTTAGCCCTAATTCCACTAAATAATAACTAATTTCACTAAATTTCATGCCCTAATTTCACTTCCCTTTACACAGTGGTATCGTCTCAGAATGACATATTTTGGAATTTTACCTTTTATGAAAGAAACTCCAGATAGCGTGTCGAAAGTGGCAAGGTTGAAACTAAATCTATCAATTTCTTCGTGAGCAAATAGCACTGCACGCGCTATCTAGAGTTTCTTTAATCTATGGAAGATTCTATGCAGAAGTCAGATGTAAGAAAAGTACCAATGTTTGCAATAAGGTTCGCACTAGGTACATTCAACGAAAGAAATCGCTGTATATAGTAGAGTCATCATGTGTTATTTGACAGTGATCAGCATTGTAGGTACGTAGTTGACTGTTCAGAGCTTCGAAAATCAATATGAGAAAGCTCGTCGAGATTTTCAATAACGTTTCAGACTAAAATGAACAGTGCAAAGTACAATGATGTAAAGCACAAATTGTATCTTGTCAATTTAAACATATTTTATTACCGCTCAAAATTATGGTTTTTCCGTTCCCAACCCTGACTTTTTGCACCAATATTATAACCGAATATAGTGTGATATGTTTTTAAAATAATGAGTGTCCGAGATACGAGCACAGCGGGGAGGTGATATAGTGCGACGCCGTGCATAGATCACACTGTAGGTATTTATGCATTTAAGTACCTGTATATACATATCTAGCTTTGCATCAAGCCAGAACCAACTCTCTACCAATGCTTTATAGTTTATAATCAAACGTGCGTGTTTACAACATCTTGCTAGGGCTGTATGGTGAGCCGCGGGACCTGTCAAGCCATGCCATGCTAATCTGAATTTTCTTGCCAGCTTTTAAAGTTTTAAATTCTTTGGAGATAAAATCGCCTTAAGTGCAAGTGCGGGGAATTAATGCGTAATATTTTGTGTATTAACACGGTTTTGGTACGAGACACGTCTTGTTTGTGGTACTACAAATCATCTGCGGGGAGAAAAACGAATGGGATGGTTTGACAAACGAGATATATGGGGAACAATTAATGCTGGCAACATTACTAAGTTTAATCGCGAGTTAAACAAGTTACTGAAACTGGTAACACTTTAGAACTTACCACCTGCGTCTGTTTGTTTTTCATACAGTATGGTTATTTTCTTTTCATTTTGGTGTTGTAGAAAAATAAGTAATTATTTAATTAAACAGCTTAACACTGATATAACAATAATTTGTAGTGTTTTGTTTTCTCGAATTTGATTTTAAAGGTTCTTCTTAAGATTTAATTCATCATCATCATCATATCAGCCCATACACGTCCACTGCTGGACATAGGCCTCCCCCATACGACGACGGAACAAGATTTAATTGCTGGCTATTAACAATAATAACATAAAATTTTCTAATAACATAAAACGCTAGGCTAATTAAAAATATAATGTGATTTTTATCAATAGATATCTACCATTTTTATGAGTCATTAGTAAATAATATTAGTTCAATGAGTCACAGTCGGGGTCAATGAAATAAATATATGTATATCAAAACTGGTATAACTTTAATATATTCTAGGAACAATCATAGATCTACAATAGTAGCGTCACAGATTATATAATACTATACTAGTATCATTATCATCAGCCCATACACGTCCACTGCTGGACATAGGCCTCCCCCGAACGACGCCACAAATAGCGGTCCTGAGCCGCCTCCATCCATCGACTCCCTGCGACCGTTACGATGTCGTCGGTCCATCGAGTGGATGGTCTCCCATGTAGGGGGGGGATTTGCCATAAATGCGCTTGGCAGGCGTATTGGTGATCGCAGTGTTGGTGTTTAAAAATACTCTTAAGGAAGCTGCTGCCCTTCCTCTGGTAGGTTCCCTTAGTCGGCTCTTACGACATCCACGGGTTGAGTTGGAGGGGTCGATATTCGTACGCCGCGGCCCCGCGGCATACTAGTATACCGTGATGAAAACATTCGATTTATTTATATAAATGACTCGTCACGTATAATTAAAGATGTCCGTCTATCTAACATCTTAATTCGGTCCGTTTCGGATAGATGGGGTTATAAAATTGTTTACACTTCACTCTGTAAGTGATTTAATTTTATAAATCTTAAGTGATTGTCCTGATTTGTTGTGTACATTACCTGATAAGACTCTTTGCTGGATAATGTCTTGTATCTTTACAAAGCTGCTTTATATTTTTGCAATTTACTTAATGTGGAACGTAACATGAGCAGGGCGAAACACTTTTTTGTTAAGATTATATTTCTTGGGCTCTACGAGTGATGGTCCAGATCTTTTATTTTATCAATGCTTCATAAAGTGCATTACAATGTGCGCAAAACTCCTAAGCTGGGGGCCTACTCTGAAAAGGAAAATCGAAGTTTCTTTTTAGTTTTCGTGCAAAACCAACTGTGTCGCTTGCATAAGATTAGAGTTTGCACGAAAAATAATCAGAAACTACGATTTCGTTTTTCGGGTACGGGCCCTGATTCGTATAATTATTACCTGTAGTAAACAGATACAACAAAAAAAAAACAGAAAAGTAGAATTTCCCGAGCAAAAATCAAGTCAATCATTTTAAGCATAACTTGCTATTAGATATATAGATAATACTTTATTGCACACTTGGAAATAATTTACAAAATAATAATTAACGAATAAGCTACAATGGGCGGTCTTATCGCTACCTCGCTATTATGTTTTTGAATTATTTTGAAGAGAAAACAATCGAGCTCTTATTTTTCCAGTAAAATTATTACTGAAGATGCGACTTCAAATAGTGTTGTTCGCTCACGAACAACGTATCGACCGTCCACGAACCGTGGCATAACTCACATTTACTAGTTTCAGACTACGTTTATTGTTTAACGCTGGAAAGCTGGTCACCTGACCTTTTTACCAGCTTTTATTAAAAATATGAAAGCTTGAAATATAAAATTAGCAGTCAGTTCATTTGAGGCACGTTTTGAGAAAACCATTTTTTGGTAGTTTATACATAAAGCTGATAAATGGTGTTCGAGGAAATCTCGCCCGCCCAAAGCTGCATGTTCATACGTTTAGCGAAACATAATTTTCATAAGCACAAATCACACTCCTTTCATGTTATATAGAAATCATGTGTTTTTAGGATAGTTAAAAGTAAAAAAAAATTCTGGGCTTAAATATAAAAAATCTGACAACACTTCAGAATAATTTCAGTACAGCTTTTGTTACTACATAGTTTAAGGTATCCGGGTCGTGCTTACCAGGTTTCACTGTAAATCGAACCGTATTCAATGGAGACACAGGTCATGGGTTCATCATAGCAGATGTGTTTTAATGACTTATTCATGATTTACCTTGTGCCTTCGTGAGCTCTTACCTTCCTATAAATTATAAGGTCACTAGTTATTATTTCAAATGAATTTGAAGCAATTGCTATTGAGTAATGTTGATGGTAACAGTTTACTTGCTGTATCACGTGAGGTTACTGTTACAAATCGATATTTTTGGTCAATTTTTTTATGGGTTTTTCGTTCACTTGCATGTCCCTTTTTAACACATTGTGATGTACACACTCATTTATAGATGAAAGGTTAAAGAAAACTGATTCACTCTTTTTTCAGAACGAACCATTCGTAAAACCGTTTTAAAAGCTTGAGGTCCTACTGGTGTACTAAGAAAGGTTTAAAGTACTTCCACAGACACTTTAAAGCAGTAAATGAAGTCTGCACACAGTAACGAGATGAGTTGTTAATAGTGCAGTTACCGAGGAGATCACTCGACGCCACTATTAGTGCGTTTCCATTGCACACTCGACTTTACGATTAATAGATTGAGTAACTTAAACTTCACCGCCCAGCAGCGCAACCATTTGCCTCTTGGATACTCTGTGATAACGCTTTTACTGCCCAGCTTCTGCGGTGCCGAGCCGCCGCCGTCGTGTAATAAAAGTGTAAAAGTGACAACAAAGCTGTCAAAAATCTCGCTATCTATCACAAACAAATCCTCAATCTCCAACAACAAAAAAACCATCAATCACGATTGACACTGACGAGAAGGAGGCTATAACTTTCAACTTTTCAAGGCGGGTTAGTTTTTCGTAAAATTTTGATTTTTCACAAACCTCTACAGCAACTAACTAGGACCGAGGAAAGCTTTAGATCTATCCAATGCGCCCGCGCATACTTTCCCGCCATTCAGACGATCACAACTCGTAGACGCACAGCTAACACATGCATGTAGGTACATTATATGAAACTACTACCTACCTACTAATCCATGTAGGTAGGTACCATGGTCTGTCTCGTGCAAGGTGGTCCCTTGGCTCCGTTGATTGAGGTCGCAGCCCATCTTTCTATTCCGTTTGATTTGAGTAGATGGAACAGGGTTCAGAGGTTATGGGATTAATTATAGCTGTTTTGTTTATGTCAGTTTCTTAACAAGGGTCAAAGAAGAGCATTTATTACAACTGATGGTATAAGCAAAAGTCCGACATGCATTTCAAGTGGTCTGCAGAAGAGGATGTTAAATTGAGCTTATTCTCATCGTATGTGGAATTTTCTTCAAAATATTAACAATGGGATCTTGCTTTTGCTCCTACTTCGGCCCTAGAAGCCTATCAATAAAATCTGTGGAGATCATCATCATTGTCGTATCGGCCCACTATAGTTCACGGCTGGACATACGACGCCAGAACTAGCGTTTTTTTATTTGCTTGGGGTGGCTTTAGTATCACAGCGACCAAGAAATAGCGTTCCTAAACTGCCTAAGTTTATCAACCATTTTCTGATTCATGCCCCGTTTCCCGGATAACTTTAAGCTTATATAATAGCTACCTCAGTGCAAGATAATAAACGAAATCTTTCACCCACACACACACACATATAATCAAAACCACAAAACTAACATACATTGTTTCTATTTCATAACCCAATCAACAGAGCATTCCAATAGCATTCCTACCTCAAGTTCAGTCCCATTCGTTACCTCACTAAAGCATAATTACACGGGCGACATCGCTGCGGTAACGATTCACATTAAAAAGCGGAAAACAAATGAAGAGGCGATGTTATCGAGAAGAAGCCTCCCCGTGGCGAGCGGCCGGTGTGTAACTAGCCTATTAACTAAGATTCCTATGGGCTATGCGTTTTAGGCTGGGGTACACTGAGTTCAGACTCCAGACGCCGCCACCGCGGATCTGGGAAAGTCTGCAGACAGATGCTAGGTGTGGCTTGAAGACAGGGCGCAATGGCATTAGGGCAGGCCTACGCATAATGGCGATGGTGCTGAAAACGCGTGACAGAAAATCTTTAACATTGAGTAGAAAACTACCTTTGTTTTCTATTATAATAAAGTAGTTTACCAATGGTACACACAAGAAGCTACCTCGTTGTGCAGAGGTGGGGCGCAGATTTCTTCACTGACTAAGAAGAAATTAGTCGCTACCCTCTTGACAGAGTGGTCGTGGTCGTCATATCAGGGAGGGTGGCACGCTTCACAATCCGGCACCATTCTTCCCGCAGGGTATATAATGCGATATAGAAAAAGGCATGATATAAGAAAACAAGGTCTGCTCTTCCGGGAGTGGCTCACGGTCACTGTCCAGTTTCCACTTTATTTCAACGAAATGTAGAAGTTGGGAAACAAAAGTTATAAGGCTAAATTGATAAATCAATAAAAAAATTACAATGGTCAATTATGTTTGTTAGATCAGTCAAAACAGCGTTAGTTAAACAAGAGTCAATATGATAAATGATTGGTAAATACAAAACCACATATGTAGTTGTATTAGATTCATACAGGAGCTCGGGGAGTTACGATTTTACGCTACCTGTAGTAGGAAACACCACCTATCACTAGGAAACAGATTCGTCTTGTCATTCGCCGATGGCGTCGATGACGTAGCCTTGAGCCATCCACGTGAATATTGTGTCTCGGAAGAGCATACTTGTTTTATGATATCATGGAAAAAGATAAAGAAAATGAATATTCGTACGGTCTGGTGTGCCCCAGCCCTCACCACCATTGACAGTTCCATAAAACCGTTTTCCCGTAATATATCTGATCAGTACACAAGTACATATGTAATGCGGCCTGGATAATTACAGAGCGAGCTTGTTACAATATGACGCTGGACGACATTCCCATAATCTACATTTTGTGAATAGGTTTTATTTGTTTTTGAGATTGTTTGCAGTATTTTCCGTTCTTTACGGAGATTGGTAAATATTATTGAATATTTTGCCTTAGCAACCGAGTTAAATTCAATCTCGACTAGTTAGTCGCTTTAGCATTAGTAAGATCGAAGGACTCTTCTTCTCAAAAGTATTTATACCACGTTTTTGTTTCGAGGCTTGGTTCTGTTGGTTCCTAAACTTGCAACTAAAGACTTTTAATGAATTCGCAGAAAGACCTTTGAGAAGACAATTCGATTCCGTGTTTTCAGGCAAATGGTTGTTAAGGGCTAGTCCCGCTTCTGCCTTGCCTATTGTGTAAGAGAGGATAAGGCATTTCAATAAAAATAAATACTACAACATTTAAAACTACATAAGCTTTATGCAATCTGAATACAGGTCTAGATCTAATGGTGTATTCTACGACACAAGCCAGTCACTTGAGTTTCTTCAAGTCAAGGGTGAACAGTTGTCTTCTAGACCTTCGTTTTCTCACCGCTTCTACGTATACGAGTACGAGATGATTAGCTCCTACGCTAGTCCTAAATAGCATGTCACGCACCAGTCCATCGCCGAAACCCGTAGAAGACTCATTGCCCCGTCTTCTCTGTTATCAGTCCATCGTATAATAGGCATTTTATTCATGAGTCGATTGAGAGATCACGTGGGTGAAGTGAAACAGATTATCTGGAGATTTGTTGCTTTCGCCGCTATATAATGTTGTTTTGGATAAGAATGTGTGACAGATTTACTAAAGAGATAAACGATCACAAACAGTCCAGTGAGATATTGGTAAGGGTAAACGTACGAAGGTACAGGACTTTTTTTAATTCCTCGTTGTATTTTTTAGATATTAAATCATTGTTTTTGTAAGATAATAAGTTTATTAACTTTTGGCCTCGGTTTCGCTTGCGCTTAGCTGTGATAAGAAGTAGCCTTTGTTCATCCCTGCAATAGAATCCTATTTCCCAGAAAAAAATACTACAGGGAGCTACTTTCACATTTTAAATATCGGTATGTCTTGCGTTACGGAATATGATAAATACTTTTCATATTATTGATACACTGCAGAGCAAAGGTCTCCTTTTTTCTTGCCATTTATCTCTAGTGACTGCCATTTCTGGCCATTCTTTAAGGTACCTGTCCGTCCAGCTGATCCTTCCATCTACGCACGGGCTTTCCTCGCGGCTTGCGCTCCTTTGGAGTCCAATCTGTGATGGCTTTGTTTTCCTCATTTTCATCATATTTTTTTAGATTTAATGTTTTATTAAGGCAGGAGACTTTCTTCCTCTTTTTTCTGTCCATGAATTTTGTTTTTTATAGGTCAATCATTATCTAATTCGTGCCGACGCAAATTAACCTAAACATAGCTGGTCTCAAATAATATCAGTCAGCTTCCTGATTCATAAGGAAAACCTCCAGTTCTCATCTCATATTAGTTCCATTCCAGCATATATTTTAGAAAATTAAAAGACTATACATACACACTAGCATTGATGCTATTGCCAAATCAAATCATTGAACAATTTGAACATTCATACTTTTTCTCTATTTCAATTGGACTTCAGGATTTTCTGTATATCTGTAATGGAAAATGAGCCTAGTTATTATTAATTAAGGTATTTATTTTCATACCTTCCAAAAGCGTTTCTGGTTGATTAGGAGGAGTAGGGATGTATGTACATATGTACACGGTTTTCGTCGTTTACTCAATATTGTGTAGCTTCCACGTAATGCCTTGACTTGAGAGTGCGAACAGACCGTTAAACAAACTGAAAACTGGATTGCGAAGATTCGGTAAACGGTAGAATTATCAATAATTGTTTTGGCGAATATTTAAATGTTCAGTTATAACGATTTCGGTTTAAATCAGTTTGGCGTAACACGTTTCTGCACGCTATGGCAGCCGTTTACTGATTCCATATCATTTTACCTGCAATTATTTATTATTATAACTAACTAATAGACAAAAAACCGAAGTTTTGGATCCCTTGCATCTTTATACTAGATTATCTTAGTAAGAGCGACGACTACGGCTCGAGAACGATTCGATTGTACAATAAAATGTTTGGTACATATGTGATTGTTCCTAATATTATACACCAACCGTAGCACCTTACCCCTGTATACCTCGTCAGCACAAACTCGTCCACTGCTGAACGTGCCCCCCCCTCCCCCCACAACCCCCTGTTTCTTTGTACTTGGTAGGCGGATCGGTGATCGCAGTAGAAGTGTTAAAATACACAGAAGGAAGTTTCTGCCCTTCCTCTGGTTGGTTCCTTTGGTAGCTTTTTACGACATCCACAGGTTGGGTGGGAGGGTTCGATTTTTACGCCGTGAGCGTCACAGTGGCGTTTCAATGTCCATTGACTCAAACGCATTGTTTTCCTTTTCTGATGATGATGATTAATGTAAAAAAACCGACAAGCTATCATCCCACCATCTCCCTTCCACTTCAGGACAAGCAGACGGACGACACAATACCATCCTTATCAGGTGGATATACCATCCACTCGTACTAAGTGGTTTTCCTCCACCTTCATGTTCGCACCGCTAAGGATTGGAACTCGCTACCTGTTTCTGTTTTTCCAGCCAATTACAATCTGGGTCTCTTCAAGACAAGAGTGAATATGTGTCTTCTAGACCTTCTTGATACACCGTCGTCGGCCACATCGTCACTTTCCATCAGGTGAGATTATGGTCAAACGGAGGTCTATCGAATATAAAAAAAGGTAAATCTGATTTGTGTTGGCGTATTCGGGGACATTGAAAGTAAAAGCATCTACATGAGCAGTAAAATTATAAATTTATATATTTTGAAATTGAAACTTCAATCAATATTCTGGTTATTTGTATAATAAGTTTGCTGCGAGTGTGTCAGAGGTCGACCAATAATATGCGGGAATATATCAGATGTCCGAATGTAGGTGCGAGATAATATGTAGGTACAGGGTGTACAACATTGAATACCTACACATAGAATCCTTGGCAAGGAGATATATGCAACATTGAATAACTCCTGCTGCTTCTGAAAATATAAGATAGTAACTCATCAATCTCTATTATTTTGTACGTTATAATTTTTGGTCAAAAGAAGAAAATAACGTTTAAGGTATTTTGATAAACTTATTTTATGGATTTCAGGAAGTCATAATTCGACAACTAATTTATCAATTAATTAGATATCTATAGCAATCAGAACCGTTTATTTCTTTAGGGTTAACCAAAATATTCTACTCATAATTATTAATTACATAAATAATTAGCATCACGCAGTCACAAATAAGATCCATTGAGCTGTTTAGCCGTGAGAAGGTTACAAACATTCTAACTTTAGCAATAATAAGGGCCCAAGAAAATTATTAATTCCATAAAGCCACACCCTGTAGTGATCCTGATGCAAGTAAGATATTGCCACCATTTGTCATGAGCTCTCGCAACTCATTTTGTACTAATTGGGCGTTGACGATACTGCTCGAGAATTCACTTTATTTATGACGCACAGACAGACGGATTGCCGAAACCATAGCTTGCATTAATATTGATTGTGGCGAGCAAACGGGCCACTCAAATCAAATCAAATCACTACATACCGAGTAGTTACTAGAGTAGGCGGATTTTTTTCGTTTACGGAGCGAATAAGTGGCGAATGACGAAGCGTGACCAAAATAGTTTTTACAGACGAATTTCTGAAAAATCCGAAATCGCCAACGATTTTACTTGGAACCTTAGAATCTTAAATCGGCTGAACTGATTTTCTTTAAACATAGAACTAGGTAAGAAAAATCACTCGCATGAAGTCAAACAAACCTCCTTTGAATCATTTCAACATTTTGTATTTGTATTTATTCAATAACATTACTTCTATTAATAACAGGTCAGACCTAATACAATAAGTAGTCATCAAATTAATTTAAGTCATTCAACAAGCAATTTCATTTAATATGCAAATTTTGGGAATTATTATGCCACATAAATGCACTTTTATGTCGGGACTTTAAAAAAAACAGTCTGCCTTGTTGAGGTTATATATATTTAATTTAAGTAAGTAAATATTAATCTCAAATATGGAATCTTTAATTTATTTGTGTGTAGTAAAATTTTTGTAGTCTAAAATAAACATACTGAATTGAATTGAATTTTCCGCCATGACACTTCCTGATTTCCCTTCCTTACAATGTAATAATGGTCACATAACTGGTGGCCTCGAGTGACTCGTCTGCACCAACTCTATATTGATTGAACAGTGCTCGGTATCGATTAGTCTGCTCTGAGTGAACTCAGCTTGTTCGAACTCTAACCGGCGATTAGCAAACCTCTCGGGTATTAAGACATTACGGGTTTTTATGTTTTTCGTTATCTGTTGATTTTTGAACCGAATTAGTATGTAGGTATGCGAGATTGGGTATTGCGTTGTTATTCGTCATTGGGTGAATGAAAAATAACTAATAAAAGGTGTTGCAGTACCATTTTTAGATAGCGGAGATTGCAGCGATTTTTCTTAATCATTCGTACCCCTGAGGTTTTGAATTGACAGGCCGGTCAGTTGACCACAGGTGTCTTCAGTTTTTCCAATGAATTGCCTCCAAAAGAGAAGACACCATTTTCACATATCGATTATTTGCTTACATATATGTATGTATATGCTTAGATCTTTAATTTGGGCTAGTAATATTACCTATATTAAGCTAGTGAACATGGTGAGTCCACAATGGTCCACAGAGCCGGGTCCCAGGCCCAAACAGTCGAATGCGCCTGCGCCGCCCACAGAGGATGAAACATGACACTTCCTCAGTAATTATCGCTCCCAAACCATAACTTACTTACGGATTGCGCCGTAAATGTAAACACTGCCTTTATCCTGATTACCAGTTAAAACTGAACTCTCTAACTATGCTATTAACAGGGATGATCTTGGGTGTAAGTAATGCTGGGCTGGACATTTCACACGGCATTATCTAGCCCAAAAAAAAACAGTTCTTGTGAATTATGGGTGCCTTCTGGCTGCTAAGTTTCGATGTTTAATTGAATTAGCTGTGGTGTAAAATAGTTGCCTCACTCTGGCACAATTTCAAACTTTTGAAAATCGTAATAAAGTATGAATTGGTTAAAAATTTTGCTTATTTTCTTGGCTACACAGTTAGATACTTCTTTATTGCGATATCTAGAAGTTATATCTTTAGCAGTCGGGCACGGGCTTCTTGGAATATCAATCCGTACTTTTTCAAATCTTTGACCAGGACAAAATGTAAGGAATATTTTTCCATTTTGTCCAAAAACGTGACCTATCTCCCAGAACTAAGTCCTTAATCCAGATTAGGTAAACAAACACACGCACACACAAACACCGGTAGCTCCTGATGCCCGGACTCTTATGAGACTGGTGTCCCCAGGAGATCCACACACACACTCACACACACGCACATATACTCTACAATCTCCCTTTCTCTCACACACATGCTATACATACATTAACAGTCTCGCACACCCCCCATGGTGACTCCTGTTGCCCGGACTCTTAAGAGATCGTCTCCTCAGGAGCACAACACACATACTCACCGTATGCACCACACACACATTATTTCAACAGAGACTGGCTGACTAAGCATCTGAAACCTAAATTACTTAATGAATTTAAATATTTCTTTAATTTCTTATGTTTGCTTTTCTAAGTTGTTATTTCTTATTATTTTGTATAATAATAAGCACTTATGTAAGTAAAATAAGCCGCTTAATTAACTATATTTGTAATAACTATACTTTTTTTTTGTTTTTGGAACTCCCCTAATTTCGGAGGAGGGCGTTGTCATCTGCGACACAGTTTTTAAACTTTTGCAGATGGCATCGTTTCCACTTTGTAACCATGCATCCATTTGTTATTTTGTTCCTTAATAAACGATTTATTATTATTATTAAACGTGGGTTGGCCCCGTGGCTGGCCATGCATCGAAACCAAAACCCTCGGGTTTTCGAAATTTTATTAAGGCTTCAAATTTCCTAACTTGCCCTTTTCCACTCATCCTAAATCCATCCCTACGCCTAACTACGCTATTAAGTCTAGCTTAGAACAGCTTAGAACTATTCCATTATTTTGAGTGCGATCTCAGCCTTATTTGGTGAACAATTTCTCCCAGAGCTTTATCTACCTTTATGGACAGAATGTCAACGAGTGAGATGTACTTATCGAACACCGATCGGGAATAGGTGCCTAGATATTTTATCGGTCTACTGCGACTCTTAAACGAATAAGGGCATCCTTAGATTAGCTCCGCAGACTGATTTGTTTTCTCGATTAAATTTCTGCGATAGGAGCTATTTGTGACATACTTTAAGTTTTTTGGAATTTTCGCATAATATCGCAGAAGATCACATAATAAAACTGGTTACCGCAAAGCCTTATAGTATAGAGACTTACCCCCTTATTCATATTGATCTGCTAACTTAAAACAGCTGCTAAGCAGTGTTATTTCTCACTCTGACTTACGTCAATAGAAGAAGACAGAGCGAGAATTAGCAATGCTATAAATTAGCAGACTATTATGAATAAGGGGGAAGTGTAAGAAAACCATATTTCATTTGTCATTTTTTCATCATAAATTCAAGAAGACAATGGTTACTTACATATATTATTTATAAGAAAAGCTCATTTAAAAAGGTCACAGAAATACCTGCTGTTCATTTCCTACTCTAAAATTTATATTAATTTGATACTAAAGTTATTATTATTTAACAACAAAATTTAAAGGTAACAAGTTGGTATTTCTCACACTCGTAGACCTAATTTTAATTCTTAATTACTGATAATCAAATCAAAATCAAAATTTATTTATTTCGGTTGTTCACTACAATAGTTAGGTAACTACAATAGTTAGGTAACTTGTTTTTATGATTACTAACATAGTCTTATTGGTAGGTACCAATAAGACTATGTTAGTAATCATAAAAACAGATTTCAATATTTTTCATAATACCGTGACCTGTAGGTAAAAGATATCTCATC
This sequence comes from Eupithecia insigniata, assembly GCA_947859395.1. Lineage (NCBI taxonomy): Eukaryota > Metazoa > Arthropoda > Insecta > Lepidoptera > Geometridae > Eupithecia > Eupithecia insigniata. The sequence goes on from OX402002.1 coordinate 14,617,960, forward strand.
CGATCGTGTACGTGAAAAGACTGGTGATGATTAAATGTGTCTCCATAATCCGACGGAATAAATCATTAATAATCATCTAAAATTGTCGTCAATAAGTAGAGCCGCTCCATAATTCATGTTTAACGAGCGCCCGCGCAGTTTTAATAAATAACAGAACTATTTGCCGAACTCGCTTCCTATTCTCGTCTAGTCGATATTATGTCGAAACTTACACAGTCCCGATTAAAGCCACAATTTATCTTCAACAGTTTAAATATAAAGAAGTAAAAAAGTATCTTTGTAGAAACACTAAGAAAAACCTGAATGGAATACATGTGGACATTTAGTGTAATGACTTGAAGCAGTCACGCATCTGTTTAGTCAGTCTTATAAAAATAGTTATATTGTTAAACAATCACGTTTCTATATTACTCTGTTAAGAAGAGACACCATCGAAAATATTCACAAACGCCAAAAATTTCGAATGCCCGAGAATCGGACATTTGATAAGCAGCCGCGAGCTGTTTTTCCGAGCGCTTGTGACCGACAACAACGTAGAGTAGTGCAGATCTAGAGACCACACTTAACTTCACGTAATAAGCTAGTTTCTACCGATGAGTTTGTTTAGGTAGCAGATACTGTGTCAAATGTAGGAATGCAGTTATGTACACTGCATGTTCCGTCAATAGGTTGTAAGTTCGCAACTGATTCGGAAAAATAACAAAAACTCCATTTAACTCAACTGTAAACGCAGCCAAAAGGCCATTATAAGTAGGTAAATAGATTTATAAAATTGAAGTGAAGAGAAAATCAATTTCATTTTATTTCTTATTGATTGATTTAGGTATAGTTTAAATTTGACTTTTCTAAATGCTTCTTCATTAAGCCTTAAAAAAAATATAGATTTCTGAATTCTAATATAATTATTTTCAGGCGTTAAGGTTGTTCTAAATCAGGAGCGCAGCACAAAATTGTGCACGTTGTTAACATAACATACTTAATGTTAACAACGTGCACAATTTTATTATTACATTTCATTTTGACGGCATCAGATGACAGACAGCTGGCGGGCCACTCATTGTAAGCTTGTCGGTAGCCATTTTGTCATTGTAAAGTGTATCTAAAGATAACGAGTTTAAGCCCATATTTGAATGCTCAATTTTTTAGTTTTGTGGTAGCGGCGTGAGATTAATGTGCGCAGAGCTTTATTATTGGACCGATAGACAAAACCACTCTTTTCTCCATCCAATCTCGGTAATTTTACTTAGTACGCACATGCAAAAAAAAGCCAAGTATATTTGAGAATCCTTTGACGACACTTGTAGACATCGCAACAAATCACAGAAGTTTGAAATTATAATTTTTTCTTTTGAAACGTTTCATTTTTCTCTCCTGCATTTCAGACTCCGAGCGTCGTGTGCGTGTAATTATGTAATTAAACATTGTTGTAGTTTATGATTTTGTATTACATACGTTGTTTATTTATGTTATTGATATCAGTTTTTGTGTTTAGTTGTAAAATGTAATCTAAGGTTGTATTAGATAATTCACAAATTTTGTTTTTATTTTTCTGTGGTTTGCCAACCGTGTTGACACGCGCCAAAGGTCCTGTCAGAAAACCAGCGTTGCTCTACTTCTTGTGGAGCAACATTTTGCTGAGATGGGACCTAGGTTTGCTGCGTAGAGTCACTTGTAGCTATTTTAGAATTATGTAGATAATTTTAATTTTGTAATTTTCTCAGTTATATTATTATAATAGTTTGTACTTCATAGTGAATCAATAAACACATTTTTTTAATTACATTTTCTTTCTTTTTGTGAAGTTCTCAGTTATAAATGCCGTTGTTGACATAAAATACATATATTGGATTCTAGAAACGTGTGTGTGACGATTCAAATTGAATGGGGTTGTAAGTCTCTAAATCTCAGTACTCTAAGCTCTCATTACAGTATGATGCCGGCGACGTAATAACGCGGGCGATCAGTCAAGTGCGAGCAACTAAAGGACACGGCTTTCTCAGCGCTGTGTAGGGCTGTAACTTAGCAGTGGAAGCTTCGTCAATGATCATTTAACTTGGATAGCGTAGGACAGTTTAGGATATCATTGCTAATGCTCGACATTGGTTTCGACATTTTGTCGAAAAAATTAAGATAGGGACCCAAAAGTTTTTACCTATGATTAGGTTTGCTTTTTCTGACGCTTTTTTTACAGTAAGAAGTTACTCTAATTTCTATGGTTCTGTACCCACCCAATGAAGGGTGCCAACGGGATCCTATTATATGGCCTGAAACCTGTGTATCGGTCTATCAGTCATAAACCTGGACATTGTCACACAAGATCTACAGCCCTGACAATATATATCACAAATGTCAAACCCAGTAGTAAGTTTATAACTAGTCTCCCCAACCATCTATCCATTGAATGGGAGGATTTAGTGTAATTGCACAGCTGGAACAACTGCAGACCATACAAATATTCATTCCAAGGCGGGAATTGAACGCAACCTTCTTCGACTGTCTAAATAACTTTACTCATGTTTGTTATTAAAAAACAAATTGATTTAAATTAAAGTTCTTTTGTCCTAAATTGGTTCAATATCCTGTTAGTTGGCAACCCTGGGCGGCGCCCTCGGGCGGGGCAGACGACAGATGAGGCTAAATCAGTCAGTTTGTATGTCAACTGCGGTCAGAGGTCACCCAGCCTTCAATCTTCATGCCGACGACTCAACTGCAAGCTTTACACATAATACTCAAAACAAACTTAGTAGTTCAACATTGTTTCTTAGCGATATCTTCTTAAAAAAAAAAAATGTAGTGCATATTTATGGTAAATTAACTAGCTTGTGATATAGGTACCCAAGCGTACCTATTTTGGTGATAAAGGTTTAAAATTATGATCGTTGTAGAAAAGGCACTATTGAAACGAAAAAAGCGCGTTGATGTCTTTTGTATGGAAAATTAGGTACCTACATTGAGTCGTGGATGAAGAATTTTTGCAACGACCGTACAAGTTATAAGCATCCAAATAGAGCATTTTTGAGTTTGAAGCAAATGCTTTTCAATTTTCTTTATGATCGTCAAAGTGCAGGCCAAACCATAGACTAGAATTGTTTCTATGGGCCACACCGTGTTCTAATTTCAAATATCAATTTATGTACTCGTGTTATTACGTTATAAGAATTCGATTTAAAAACATGTGTGATGTTCGAATTTTGAATTGAACTTCTAACAAGTTAGCAAGTTGTTTGTCATTTTTGTTTCTTTTAATTATGTAATAAAAACTTCTAATATAATAAGTGATGTTCGAAGCTTGAACGAATCGATTGCCAACAAATCAGCTAGCTCTATGATGTTATATGCATAGAGTTCCACGATACTCTATGGGTTCCACATACTTCCTTAGCGACCAAAAGGCATGTATCCGGGACTCTCATGCCCTCTGTAGCTCTTCTAAATTCCACTAACGGACACTTGTCGAATTATGATAAAGCACCTGCGAAATTTAAATATCAATTGCATGGCCTAAGTTATTTATGTTTTACTTTACAAGCGGGCTACGTATTTATGTTTTCACCTTACAGAGGTGTTCGAAGCATTGAGCTTAGCCGTAGATTATCTAGTCGTCGCAAACGAGCCACTTGGTCTTGCTAACCAGTGTCAAGTGTTACCAACTTAAAAATACCGATATAAGTCATGTGTGAAGGAGAGAAAAGCAAAGCGACAACATAGTGATTAGCAATTCGCAGTAACTTTTTCACTATCAAGAAGAGTTAATTTCAAGATAAGATAACATATCCGTCGCATTCAAACGAAAGAAGCATTATTATCTTATCTTGAATTTCGAGATAACCATTGATAATATGAAATAATAATACGATGAAATAGCCATCTTCATCTTCTGTTTGTTTACGTTTGTATTACTATTGTGTTTGGTTGGTGTTTATTATTCGTTTGCTGTTTTGTCCAAGTTAAATTCCTCATGAGCTATGTAAGTCTGTGTGTTAAATTTATAACTTAATTAGGTACCTATTAATGTATAACGGAGATGAACAAATGTTATTTTGCACGCACTTTGAGACAGAATGTAGTGATCTAACTTAATATCTAAGACCTACTGTACCTACATTTCAGCAAATAAAGTATTATGATTATGATTATCATTGAAATTATAATGTCACAAGTGAGATTTGACGGCAAACTCTATGTTAGCTTTGAACTACATCGGCTCATATTGATCTCCACAGAGCACGTGACAAATGTCTAGAGCTTCCTCCCTGTAAATGGCAAGCTTGCGCGGACACTCAGACCTGTGCTTAGACCTATACGTATAATGGTCCATTAATGTCATCCAGGGATAGTTCAAAAATGGAATGTGACAGTTTACAAGGCAGCAAATCACCCTGTCGTGCGATTCGATCCTCAATTACTTACGACTCGTGATCGATATATATCGTAAACGTTATCGAACGGACTCCGATGACAATTATCCGGCATTATGTCGAATTTACTAAAGTAAACTGACGTATAGCAATATTGCTAAAGCAGTATGGCTTTCGAAGGCAGGAATCAACAGTTACAAGATCTTTATGATAATGATTGCGAAGGTTTGATTGCATTTTTGGTGTAAGATTTTGATAAATAAATAATGAAGTATCAAATATCAAATTGCTTTATTTCCTTTAGACGTTACAGGACTCTTGGACACGTCACAAAATTAAAATTACATAAGTAAAACAGGGAAATAAAGTGATCACTTTGATTTTTTGTTCACTTCAATCTTTTTAAGGTAAAGTAAAGAAGCGAACAAGAAACCTTTACCTTGTTAGGTTGTTAGTTTTTTATTGAATTTTTGCAACTCATTCGGAGTTTTGTTGTAGGTACTAGCGTATACATTGCCCTTTAAAAGATACACTTATCAATGTGACCTGTAACAAGTAGAATCTAAGTACACCTACTGACTTAATCAGTCATATTAGATTAAAATAAAAACTACACGGCTTTTCTTAGCAAAATGAATAGCAAAAACTAATCAAAACCTATAAAATGCAGCCTAAAACAGCAATTAATCAAGTTAGCTTTTGGAATCTCAAATCGGAATCGCTTCAGGCGTTTCGTATTTCGATGCTTCGTAATTGGTAATAATGAGTCCGCGTTATCCATAAAAATTGTTTGATCTACGCGCGAAAAACATTTCCTGTTGTCGGTAAAGAACTGAATCAAACTGAAACTAGGTCAAAAATGTTAACCCTTCGTGGCACGCCACGCCGCCCGCCGCGTCCGTCGCCGTGGCCCCACCGTGTCCCGCGTCCACGCGCGTAACTCACGTGTATCTGGTGATCTGTGAACGGACGGCCCGCGGCGCCTTCCGACAAACTTATTGTTATTGCCACCAAACTAATGTAATTATTTTACTTTTCAGAACAATGTTGTGGAGCACCTTTTTTTAAGAAGAAGATAATTTTTTTAATAAAAAACAATATTATAAAAGAAAGCAAAACAAGACACTATTATAAAGGTCATTAGGTATATTAAACCTTTATACATCAATTCAATGATATTTTGTATTTATTTATTTCCACCGTAGGTACGCATGTTACACTTGATGTCGTTAATTCTTATAATATTCACACAAACTTTTTACATGGGAAACGCCATAAGGGATTTTACAAAGAAAAAACAGACAAACATGACTCTTCGTGCTTTAAATTTATAAAATAACAAATTGTTGGCTTTAAGAGGTCAAAAATCAATAGGTAAGTATAATTTTTCAAAATAAGATATTTAATAATTAAATTAAAAGGTGTGTCAAAGTACTGCTGTATAGGCACAGTATAGAGGCGTTGTCAAACTAAACATAGATATTATATATACAAAAAATAATAACAATACTGTTGACGCTACCTTTTCATCGAGGTATTATAGTTAAGCTAGCTTCTGATCATGACTTCGCACGAGTGACATTCGGTAAAAATGTATCTTTTTCAAATTTGCCTATAATAAATCCTTTTTAGTACATATATAATGGTTAAAGTAACAATATTATGACAGGGCATTATCTAAATTCTTAAAGTAAACTATACTCAAAGTAAATTAAACTAATAATTAATAAAACAAACTAATCCATTAAAAACTTGATTGAATTGGAATCGTGTTGGAGTTGTGTTGTGTTTTATTCACAGCCTTTAGTTAGCCCATTCTTGACGAATTTAATGTGATTTCCTACCTTTTTGAGTCGAGTCAATCTAATTTCAATCGAAATGTCTAAATAAAAATGTTTATACTAGCTCCATTCCATTCAGCGATAACCTAGCTTGACAGAACGAGACACTTGTAATATAATTTACGCGCCGCACCCGTCTCTTGACCCACACGGGCCGTCTCAGTGGGCCCCGGTGGGACGCCGGCGGGACAGTTGTCCCGGGATTTATATGACATCGTCCGCTCATTGTCTATACCGTAATGCTCTGACTTTTATTATTTATTAATTGATTCTGACATCGACGATAGAATTTTATCTTTCTTTACGGAGTATGGCATGAGACTTTATGAATTTTGGATTTAATAAAGTAACAACGATTGTACGTTTAATTAATTTATTTATGGGGATTTTTATGTTTTTATTCGGGAATTATAAGACTTAATTACAGTGTATAGAGTTATAAATGTCATTATGAATACCTTGAAGGCTGTTTATTTAGTAATTATTTATAGCATGTAATAAATTTGTATGTTTAGCTTAAACTATAAAACAAGCGTAGTTTTATTATTGAAACAACACCACAGACTGATGATGATGACAACTTTGTATGCCAAAGTAAGCTCCAGGTCGAGTATTTTGAAAGGAAATCAATTTGCAACACAAATCCAGGTCTTAAGCTCTTGTTAGCTGGATAATGGGGCACATTAGACCGCAACCCGCGGTTACGGGTTAACCGTGATGATGTGAGCGGTGATGGGTTAAAAATGGTGCTCGTTCTAATTGATGACCCTTCACCTGCAAGCGAAGATGCACCTTCGGCTGGAAAGGATAAGGTTAAAGGTTGAAGGCATGAAAATAAGTGGTATTTACGCTGATTTGGTGAGATTTTAGTACCGCTGATTCTGTATTTAATAATTACCGAAACCGTAAAGTTATGTTATGACCTATTGGGTTGTAATAGGTTAGTAATTCATATTATTTGTAAAACTTATAGTATCTATTATTGAATGGAAGGACTTATGAAATATAGTATTCAATACAGAAACTCAGTCAGTGTTAAAAGTGTCATAGTCTATGATGAATGTAATTTTTTATAAGTACATTGTTTTTACTATAAAACTATCGTAGTTTTAATGAATTCATTACGGATATAAGCGGGTTAACTACGAACCACGTTTGTGAGGTTAGAAACGCATAACCGTAAAGGGAGGAAATTTTTGGTTTGACGTAAGAAACCGACTGGAAAAAAAGCTATTAGCTTAAATTTTAAAAGACATTTTTGAAATCTACCGTTTTTGCAGCTCATAAATCTAGACAAAGATTGTGAATAGGTCAAAAAAGTATAGAATCAAACAGAGTTTTTACTCTATGGAATCAAAGTTGTAGAATTTTTTGACGGCTTGAATTATTTAGTACAATAACATTTCATAGGACGCATTGTTTACGAGATCTAAGCAAAAAAACTTTACCTTGCCTTTGAAGTGAGCCCTAGGGACTATTAGTACATTTATCTCCTAACTGGTCCAAACAAAGTTCCGAAGTCAAACGTTCTGCTTTCGACTTTTCCACCCAACCCGTTCTTTTGAGCACTCATTGACTGGACTAAGAGTCTTTTGCCTCAGTCACTGTGCTTGGCAGGCGGATGATAGCTATAGAAGGAAGCTGTTGCCCGTCTTCTGGAAGGACCTCTTAGTAGACTCTTACGATATCCAAGGGTTGAGTTGGAGAGGTCGTTTCATACATTTAAATATTCTTTTTATTGCAGGTCTCGACAGAGGCTACGCATATGCTCCCCTTGGCGTCGAGACCCTAGGTCCGTGGGGTACCGAGGCTCTCCGGGTTTTCAAAAAATTATCTGAGCGCCTGGTCGAAGCGACGCGTGACCCAAGAGCTGGTGAATATCTGGCGCGGCGCATTAGCATTGCCATACAGCGGGACAATGCAGTCAGCGTGTTGGGGACGCTTCCGACTAGTATTGATATGGACTAGTTGAGCTATCTGTAGATTGTTTGCAACAGTCTGCAGTTAGCTCAATTGTTTTGAATACTAGTTTAATTTGTTTATATTATTTGATTGTTATTTCCTTTGTCAATATTTTTTTATAAGTACCTATTATTATTTGAATTAACTATAAATGTTTTTTTTTTGAGTGTTTTAAGAAGATTGTATACAGCGGGTAACAGAGAGCAAATTTTCGTGTTGTCTTTTATTTTTTATTATTAATTTACCCTTATATATGGTATCCTTTAACAAATAATTAGGTCATATATTTTTATTTTAGTGTTTGATTAGTAAAAATCTCTATAAAAATGTTAATGTTTTTATTTTGAGTCTCATTCATATTTTTCTTTGTATCGATACAACAGCTGTTGTGTGTCACAACATGGTACATAAATTTCCAAAATGGGAGAAGCCACTGGCTCCTTAAACACAGTTAATAACTAGTTCGGGATTCAATGTCGTCTATGGATTCAATTTATATATTTGTAACTGGTAACTGTATCCGTCTCAAATAAATGGTTTTTAACCGACTTCAAAAGAGGAGGTAATCAATTAGTCTGTATTTTTTTTTGTATGTAGGCATGTTACGCAATATCTCCGCCAATTATGGACCGATTTTGAAAATTCTTTCACTATTGTATAGAAAACAATCCCAAAAGGGTTTTTATCCACAGGGGATAAGTATTTATCCCGCAAAACTTAAAATAAGTATAAAAGTAAGGGAATTTTAAGTCGGTTTATTGTTTTTTAAAACACGCCATATTATTACTTTACCATACGTCTCCACACTCTCCTTGTGAACCTGGATAGAATGACTTCATAATCAGAATCAATAACTTTGTTTCTTAGGCTTACAGAATAAGCACTTAGTCAACTTAAACTGTTGAACACGTCAACAGTTAAAAGCCTCTTCCAGCAGTATAAAGCATCTTGCTCCAGTTGGCGTCGTGTGTGAAACGCCGCGCTCGTGATCAACGGCGCAAGATTGAGATGCGCCCGCGCTGATTAGTGGTGCACTAAACTGCGCGGGCGCCGACTGTTCGAGTAAGTAAAAGGTATTTCATTTGTGTAAATAGGTAGTTAGCGATTGCGGAAATGGATATCGCTTAGTATAGTAACGATGATAATTATTAAGCCATTTCAAGAACCGTCACTAAAGGTTGCCTGGAAGAGATCGCTTCTAAGCAATAAGGCCGCCCATTGTACATGTTTTATGTAATGTCTATTTATTAAAGTTTTCTTCGTGGTGTTAATTGCAATTACAAATAATTTTGTAATTGTAAAGTTTTTCGAACATCCTATTTAAAACATATATTATCAGTCAGTATGTAAGAGCAATAGAAATTTGATTTTTTACCTACTTCAAAAAAGGAGTAGGTACTCAATTCGACTGTATGTTTTTTTGTATCTATTTTACGCGATATTTCCGCTAATTATGGACCGATTTTGAATATTCTTACCTTTATAGAAAATGATCCCGAGGTAGTCGCATAAAAATGTATCCCCGGGGTATGTATTTATCCCGCAAAACTTAAAGACAGTATAAAAGTAAGGCATTCGAAGTCGATCATTATCATCGGGGATTTGAAGTCGTTTTATCGTTTTTAAAACACGACAAATTATGTTTTTAATCGATTGAAGAAATAAAAGGAACAATATTCCTTTTCTTTGTTCAATTACATAAAACAACAGTTAACTGTTTCAATTGCAAATATCAGTTCTAAATAGTTTCTATTCTTTAGTTGTAGGTACCTATTTTTCTTTGATGATAAAATCCTTCCTACAAATATTATAAATGTCAAAGTTTGTAAGGATGGATGTATGGATATTTGTTACTCTTTCACGCAAAAACAACTGAACCGATTAGGCTGAAATTTGGTATGTGTATAGCTATAGCAATAACATATAGGCTATTTTTTATCCCGTTAAAATGCGGGTGAAGGCGCGGGCAGCAGCCAGTAATTTTATAAAACTTGATATCAAGTTATTTTCAAACCCAAGTAGACCTTTGTGAGAACTAAAGGGTTGTACCTAGGTATCCTAACACGAGTCACTTACACAAATAATTAACCCCATTAATGATGGTTTATAGTTGTTTCTGTCCACTAAGATAAGCATAATTACTTCATACAGACGGACGGACGGACGTATAAACCAGCACTTATCTAATGAACGCCCATACACTACAGCACCATGCCACAGACCACTATCGCCTCACCTGTATAATTAACACTTTAGGTGTACCTATAATTGTATAATTAACATTGTGTGCAGTTGGGAATTTTATCTGCCCTTAAGTGACGCATTTTTAATCCTTAGAATAGAATAGAAACGTTTATTCGTAACTCAGACACATACAATTATAAAGAAATGAACATAAAAAAGAAAACAGTTTGCTAGAGTCACAAAACGGTCCCTGTCTCAGCATGGGTTAGTTGTATACGTATGTGTGTACAACCAACGCTGGTCTTCCGACAGAGCCGTTTCGTGACGTCACGGAATATAGAACCTTAACACTTACATCATCATCATCAGCATCAGCCCGTACACGTCCACTGCTGAACATACGCCTCCACCAAACGACGCCACGAATAAACACAATTAACACTTACATTATAAATCGATATATATAATGCTGCACAATCCCCAAGCTAAGCAGAATTTGTTTTATTTTATGAGTGACATGGATGACTAACATACTATAATAAATACCATGGTATAAGAATATAAGGTATGGTCTTATGAGACACGATGGTCACGTGGGTGTCTCCATGTCATCATACGTCAAACATACCCTTTACGTCATCGTCGCCATCAGCGAATGAGAAGACCGTATCTGTTTCCTAGTGTTACCAGTAGCGTAAAATCGTAACACCCGAACTCCTTGTATAACCTGCATAAATCTGATAAAACCATGTGGTTTTGTATTAACCAATTATTTATCGCATTAACCCGGGTTTAACTAATGCTGTTTTCACTAATCTAACATTTTCCAATTGACCCTTATCACATTTTTGTTTTCCAACTTCTACGTTTTGTTGAAATCAAGTATAAATTGGACAGTGACGTAAGCAAGATACACTCCCGGAGGAGCAGACCTTGTTTTCTTGGATCATGCTAAATACAATATATTATGTAGATAGATATTTTTTTATTAAACATAGAAAATACCCAGAACACCCGGAACAAATATTTACAGATCGTACATACATTTGTCCCAAGGCGGGAATCGAACCCACAACCACCTGCGTCCCAGGCGGTCCTTCGCCCACCGCCCCACATCGGTCGACTTTGTTAACTAACATTCATGACTTTTTATAGGGTCGAAATTATCTAAAAATGATGAAAAAAAAGAAACGCAATAATTTCCCTAATAATAAGACGAGTCCAAAAAAGTATAGTTAGTAAAATAAATTGATAACAGAGAGTAAATACAATAATAATGATTTTATTGTTTCAATAATATGTCAAATTAAGTAAAACTCAGCCATTTATTAGCATTTTGAGATCCTTTTGCATTCTTCTTTGTGTATATGGATTTTAGTTAGATAAGTAATACTCGTATGTAATCTCACCATAAGTAGGAGCCTGAATAAAAATAGAATTTAAAGAAAAGAGAGAGCTTTTGAACTTTTGACCCAAAGACTTACGACTTTATTATTCACACTCTAAAAACTAATTTACTAAAGATCAACGATAAACGAAGCCATTAAACACATATCCCGGACTTTACAATCGATAGAAAAATCGATTTCCAACAACCCGATTCGTCACGCCGTGATCGATTAGCCATCTACTCCAATTACTCGCCGCCATTATAACATATACCAATAATTATACAATAATAAACCGTTTTGCATTATATTTAGAAGTATTTCAAAGTTATTGATCTAATAAATGCGGCTCGTCTCATGTCGAGGTGTTGTTATTGGGGATAATGTCTTCATCTCCTGAGCCAGCGTGATTGATGGGCAACTATCGAGAAAATATCGATAAACTTGTCGATGATAATGATATCAATAAATAATTAACTGTTATCCAGTAATTTTGAACTTTATGGTGCGATACTCAGGAATGTGTAGCGTGTGCGTTACTTGAAAATGTGGGATAGTGAGGTGCATAAAATATCGATATAAAGATGTACGTGCCTAATCGTGTGTAACAGGTCATAATGGCTTGTTTAATAACAGTGATTAGGTGAACATTAGCCCGTGCGAGCAGCGCCTCCTATCGCCCGCTATCGGACTCATTTCTTTTAAAATAAGAATATCGAATTCACACGGTTCAGCTTTATCGATATTTTTGATCGATAACTTTCACAATATATTCACACATTTTATTTGGTGGTTTTTGTAACATGAGCATCGATATAAAACACGTAAAATATCTTCGTGCCGCAAACGTATGCTCTGATAATTTATTGAGGAGCTTGAATATTTTTATTATTTTTTAATATTGGATGATCAATTTATTAATCACAGTTGATACGATTATTAAATTGGTAGAACCTACCTAAAAATAATGATATCTTGTACAAATTAAGTGTAAGTAATATAAAATTCCGATTTATCTACATAATATCTTTCTTCCAAGCCTAAAATAAAACACAGATAAACAAATCTGAATAAACCGTTAAACATTTAGTTTACCTTGTATATTAATAAAACCTACCTATGTGTTTTACACGGTCATAGTCCGTGTTCAAATTAAAATAATTATTTGTTCCGTCACGTGATAGTGTTGGCCATAAATATCGATAATTAAATATTTATTCGGTTCCATTAGGATCGGAATCGAACCGCTACACCTAATCGATTCGTCACTCAGGAAATGGTCAATTTTTATTAGGAACGCCGTGAAACACGCTCCGAGAGGTAATCTCTATTTGTTCTGTGTCAGGGCTGCCAACTATAACAAATACTTACCTAGTCTTTAAGCTTTCGGCTTTATTCTGACTAAGAAAATATGTCCCGTACAAAATGTTCCGCCCATAAAGACCGTCAAATCTGTCATCAAAAAGGAAGTACGTTGACGATGATTTGGCCAACATGGGTACAGATCATAAAGTAAGACATAAAAACCATTGCACACTTGCAAATGCGACAACAAAAATGTATACTACCGAAACCTATTCACATCAGAACTATACACAGTTATTAACATTTTCTAATACCTACCTACCGAGATTATACATCTTATTTAGACCTTAGATTTTTATTAAATGTGTTTCATCATCCACATCATCATCAGCCCATACACGTCCACTGTGCTGGACATAGGCCTCCCCCGTACGACGCCACGAATAGCGGTCCTGAGCCGCCTCCATCCATCGACTCCCTGCGACCGCCACGATGTCGTCGGTCCATCGAGTGGATGGTCTCCCATGTAGGGGGGATTTGCCATAATCTAAAATCAGCTTACCTACAGTTAAAAAGATAAAAAAAACTAGATTTTTGTATCTACTTTGTTGTTACTGGGTCATTAAAACACGGTGTTGTTCTTCGTTGACAGCCCTACAGCATTTCGAGCATATTGGTAATCGTAATCGATAATTGCTCGATACAATCGAACCATTTATCTGTGTCCACACATGCACAGAATAAACGTTAGTTCTCGCTATCGGATGGAGCCGAGAGCGGTTCGAATCGATTCTTTAATCGATATATCGGCTTCGTGTCACGCGATCGCTCTGGGATAATACTGAAATACAGACTTTAAAAGTAAATACGGCAGCCTTGTACACAGGCCCTTAAATAGTCCCTTTAGTTATCCAAGTGTAAAAGGGCTAGATAGAGATCAAACCTCTTACGTTAGTACTTTGTTTAGAACTTAGCTCAAAAAAGAGTGTACCAAGATGGAGGGTAGAATTTGTTATTTTTAAATCGCAGATACAGCTAGGCCTTCCTATGACCACGATCGCACAGTGTTATACCTACTTATAGCGATCTGATTTTGCCTTTGCCTGCAGCCCTGAGACAGGCCGAAAACAGAGTAGTGTGGAAGCGGTTCATCGGTGTCTCCGTGAAAGTGTTCCAGGACGGGCACGACCTTCAGCAATGAAGAATACGACAAACAAGAAGAGCGATCTGAATAAACCCCTATTCACACCAATATTAACTTCAAGCTCCAAAAGCGGAAATTTCAATAGTTCGTAAGAAGAAAGCTTTAATCTACGTGTAACCATAGAAAGTGCCAACGTGTAAGAAATCTCCAATTAACAGACCATAGGCCACAGACCACCTTGAGGCAAGTACCAAGACATCTGAATCACACGTATGAACTATTAGTGCATTTAGCGCGCGGCTCCTAATCCAGCGCATCCGATTTTGATCCGTTAATTTACGTTCCGTTACCTCCAACATGGACTGAACCAATATTTGTTTGTGGTGCTAACTGATATCATCATTGTGGGCTAGCTTTAGCGCCCAAAATGGATTATCCCGTTATTCTGGTTTCTATAAAGCCTTAAATAGCTAACACAATTATGTGAGAGCAAGAAAACTAAAGCAAATTCTTTGTGTGACCCATAACAAATATCAGAATTAGGGAGGTACTTAAAATAACTGTACCTAACTAAAGGATACGCATCTATGCTTTTGTATTTTTTTTACAATACATTAGCAGTTGAGCAAATAAAATAAACAGTTTAATTCCATTCGTTTTCTAAATCGATTGAAGATGGCGTTTGAAACAAGCGTCCATAACTCGAATTAAGAGCTGTAATCTTATATGGTTTTTATTCGATAAAATTGCGACTTTAGATCATTTTATTGCCTTTCCAACACTTTCGAATCAATTACGGCATTTTACTTAAACGACATACGCCCATAAAAGAACGGCCCAAGAAAATACAATTATTTCCTATACAGAAAACTCATATCTTAAACATGTAATTGAATAAAAGTAAATGTCAACTGTGACCAATTAAAGAAATACCATAATTTGGGTAATAATCGACGAGCGAGGCGAACACATCAACAGACAAACAAATTACCGAGGAACAATCATAAGTAAAAGTATCAAAATTATCTTTCCAGTGATTATAATATCGCAGCGGGCAACCTCTTTGACTGTCAAATGATGTTCTGAATTTAAATACTAATCGATGTCTAGGAGCCGATTTGTCGCGCCAACTCAGTGTTTGAATTTAAATTCGAATGTGGAGGAGTCTCATCAGGAACATTAAGCCTCCTAACTTCTGCCGCGGCTTCGTGCGCACTTTTCCGGGAATAAAAGTACCCTCCTTTTCGGGATATTATCTATCTTTCTAAAACATGAATGAAAAAATATTTTGTAATGCAATTCCGCAAAGTAACGCCTGAACTGAATCTATTATTTATCTATCTTTCTGCCAAATTTCATTGGATACGTTCAGCCGTTTCGTCGTGAAATGTCAGTCAGACAGAGAGACAGAAATACTTTAAATTTATAATATTAATAAGTAAAGTATGTAAGTATAGATGCTGCACTATTTTCAGCGAAATAAGATACCTTTTCTTTAGTGAATGCCAGAAGTTTCAGCACTGAAATAATTCTGCATCCATTGCATAGGCTAGATGTTTTCACCTACGTCTAAGCTGTATAAATGTAGATAACTAACTACATGAATGGTGCCCTATATCTTTCAAGGGGCATTATTTTCTAGCTTGTCTCCCTGCAAGGTGGTCTCTAAGTTACCACAGAGCATCAACACGAACCTATGACTGAATTAAGTTCCTTTCGTGTACTGAGCACAAGGCTTAAAAGAGTTTGGTCTCTTAATTAGTAAGTACCGAGCACAGAGTCGATACGATCACCTATGCTTTATTGAGCAGCTTACATCTCGCTTCCTCTTCCCGATTTAGCCCGAGAGAGATAAGGACGGCACTATGTTTCAGATAGCCATCGCGCGGGCGCCGCCGGCACCCATTCCTAATGCGTGCTTTAAATGTTTACTAATGAACACGATTATTTAAAGTGACATTTTCTGATTTACTTGCGGCTGTAACTAATCTGTTTTGACTTGGGTCTGTTTACACCTCACATTAATACGACTTACCACTTTTAAGGTTCCATGAGATTTGACGTAGGTTAAGTACATATGGGAACATAAGGGAAGAAGTAAACAACTACAATAAAAAGTACAAAGTAAGACTAGATAACCACAGCAACACACTGGCTAAAGACCTACTTCAAGATAAGGATCACATTAAACGCCTCAAGAGATGGCATATTCTAAACCTAGACCAAAGGAACTGAAATGTCCCAACGTTAAAATGGTGCTATTTACTGGAATAGCAACTCAATATCCCACCCAAGACCACATCTAATTATGGCTGAACAGCCGATGGTAGATAAAAAGGAAGAACAAAAAAATTGGTTAAGTACATGTACTTGGAGCTCATGAAAACTCATGGGAATTTACCTGGTCAATTTTGAAATCACAAAAATTAAGAGGCTTGCTCACATCTGGATCTGTTTACCCTTCCTTGCCCTACACGTGTCCTCTGGATGGTGCTAAAAATATCTTCTGGTGGTAGGTTTGAACCGTGACTTGTTACCACCCTCCGGACAAAGCCAGTCAGTAAAATAACCCTGTTGTATTCCGGAATGTGGTCCGGAGTAGTCATTTTGGCGGAGACTGGTCAGAATAGTTATGCACTGGAGCAGCACGAGCGTGGCAGTACAAGTGTAGTGCATACAGAGAGCGGTGCAGTGCACGTACCCCAAAAGTTCTTTGGGGTACGTGCACTGGAACTGTCACACTCGGGTTGGTTACGCTGGTCGCTGAAACGGTTATCAACAAGTTTAAAGATTTCGCTCAAAACACAAGTTATTCAGTATAGCTTATATTGGTAACGAGAGCCCTAAATATGTGTCGTATACTTTTTCGCAAACAATCAATTATTATATAATTTTATCTTGCTTAAATCTTTCTTTGCCAAACTTGCATCTGCTATCTAAGTGCTTATTTTATAAGCTTAGAAATAAAGTTATTGATTCTGATTCTATTAATAAATACTTATACCAACTCAATAAAGCATTATTCAACAGCATTATTTTAATAAAAACATGTCCGCTGCCCGTCCCTTATTGTGCACATGAATAGAGGCGGCACAATAAACACACTTGTCATGTCAGTTCTAATTAGTTTTATGGTCTATGTTCTGAGGTGACATCACACTGTTTTAAGGCGAGGGCACTCTACTAACTTAAAAGCTGCTTTTATGAACTTAAATTCTTTTGTTTTTCTGCTTTTTGATTGTCATAATAAATTTATACTAAAAATTAAGATACGTAGTATGTAGATACGTTTGTGCTACATCTAATAGCATCAACAAACAACAACAAAAAAAATCAGTTAAGGTAAATTATGTAAGTATAAAAACACCTTATTTCATATTTAAATATAAAATATAGATTAAAATATGACTTGTCTGAGTGCTTATTTTATAATATGACTTGTCCGAGTGCTTATTTTATAATATGACTTGTCCGAGTGCGTATTTTATAATATGACTTGTCCGAGTGCTTATTTTATAATATGACTTGTCCGAGTGCTTATTTTATAATATGACTTGTCCGAGTGCTTATTTTATAATATGACTTGTCCGAGTGCTTATTTTATAATATGACTTGTCCGAGTGCTTATTTTATAATATGACTTGTCCGAGTGCTTATTTTATAATATGACTTGTCCGAGTGCTTATTTTATAATATGACTTGTCCGAGTGCTTATTTTATAATATGACTTGTCCGAGTGCTTATTTTATAATATGACTTGTCCGAGTGCTTATTTTATAAGCCTAAATAAATAAAAAGTTATTGATTTCTGATTTCATCCTGTAATTTTAATAACTTGCAATTCCTTACTTACTTATATAGCATTTTATTAATTGATAATGGTAAAGCGTTTGACCACCATCTGACTTGGAAAAGTGAAAATGTGACCTAAGATGGAGCATAACTTTATCGTACCTAACGATTAGCCATGATTGGGTACTAAGCAATAAACTGTCAGATTCATCATAAATAGCACGGTCATGTTTCCAAGTACATTAATTTGCTTCTGGACCGGAGACTCCCGCTCCGGGTCGTTCCTGGTGCAAAGGATTGCCATCGTTATTCAGCGAGGTAATGCTGCCTTTACACCGGGAACAGTCAGGGGAGGGTCATTTAATGTCAATTTTTTTATGTATTCAATACATAATGTATTTGCTGTGTAGAATCAGAATCAGAATCAATAACTTTATTTAGTATAACTTTATTTAGAATCAGAATCAATAGCTTACAAAATAAGCTCGAAGACAAGTCAAATGTTAATTATCCCTATGGCGAAATAAAATAAATATTTGCTTTTTATTAGATACTTTAACATCAGGATACAAACAGCATTTGTAATGAATGCTTAAAAATTAAGTAGGTAAATTGAATCCACGGAACACATACATAAATTCCGAAACTTAAGTTCATTATTCTAATACCTACGGAACCCTAAAACTCTAAAATTCACCAGTTCGTTCTTCACATTGTTGGTATTTCCCATTCTTCGTTTTATTTATTGACATAATTAATAACTTTATTAGAATGACAAGGTTGCATTGCAGCCAAAGGACGCTTTTTACCATATTTTCGTGTAAATTGGTGTTAGCGCTTTGTTTCGTGTTTATTGATATTGGCTTAATGTGACCCTGACTTTTAAAGGCTAAAATAAAATTATTAAAAAGTATTAGGTTAGGTTAGTTATTCCTTGCTTTATTTATATTTAGAGAAGCGCTTTTATTCTATTATTATTTTATTCTCTAGAAAACGAACACGAACCCACATCCGCCAAATTCATTTAAAATGACGGTGACGACCTCTGTGGCATAGCGGACGAAATTCTAACTACGACGTAGGCTGTTGCTGGTTCGATTCCCGCTTCGGAACACATGTTTGTATGATCTACTGATCTACGTTCTAGGTGTTCTGGATGTTTTCTTTGTTATATAATGAAAATATCAATTTATGTAACGAATTATATATCAGTCATCTAGTACCCATAACACAAGCTCTGCTTAGCTTGGGACTAGATGATGCTGTGTGAATTTTTCACCATTATTTATATTATAAATTAACAATATGGTGCAGTCAAAACGATGGATTGATAGGACATCCTACAAATATTATAAATGTAAAGTTTGTGAGTATGGATGGATGGATGTTTGTTCCTCTTTCACGCAAAAACTACCGTACTGATTGGGCTGAAATTTGGTATGGGTATAGTTAGGGACCTGAAATAACATATAGGATATTTTTTATCCCGATAAAACGCGGGCGAAGGCGCGGGCAGCAGCTTGTTAATAAATAAACTAAGTAGAATCTCTGGATATCGGTCGTCTTCTCAATAGGACATTGTATTCCACAACACTGTAAGGGTCATTATGTGTTCCATTATATGCGTAGTATTACAGTCCATTACGTACACCATCTCAATAAACTTATCATAAATCAGTTTGCGTTATCAAAAAACCTTATTTAATGATTAATAGACGATGGTTTTTTACGATGTAAGCAGGTTGCAGGTAAGCAGGTTCTATCCTATTTGCTTACATATTCTGGATGACAGTATGATATACATATATCTGCAAATGCTTACCTACTTTAGATAAGGAATCGCTCTAGCTAACGATAGTACGGGCCTTGACTATATGACTATACTAGACATGTATGTAAGCATTGGTTTTATTGCGTTTTGTTTTTTTTAGGTTCAGATTCGAGTCCTCATTTCTGAAACAAAACCTGAAACCTAATGGAAGCTCTGGAAAACAAATAAAATTGAAAACGTTACAGAGAAGCGAAAAACTCAACGAATCTCTACTAACTTTAAATTAAATGAATCCACGATTCCTTAATCATCATCTTCATCCTTCAAGAAATAAGATTATGAAAGACCGAAAATTTCACACTTCGAGGTGTTCAGCGCCGATGGTATAGCTAGACCAGGAAAATATTTACATCCTCATACAAAACTGGAAATGTAATCGGTAATGTGCAAAGAACTTACATTACCCGGTTCTGTGCGTAGAATATTTTTTCCTTTTACTAACTGTAACAGGTTATGTACGAGTAACAAGGGACCGAAACACACCAGCTTTCTATGTGAACATAGAGGTTTATGTGTGACTGAGGCCTACCAGACTAAGGAAGGTCTCATCTTCAGCTTTATAACCCTTTACAGTCTAAATAAAGCGGATCCGTATTTTACGCGAGGGTTATAAAATTAGTGGATATTCTTGTGCATGTTTCATAGACCGTATAGTCTATGAAATATGCTTCTAGTTGTTTATGAAAACGTTATATAATAATATAGGGAAGGCTATTATGGACTAAGTAAATATTTATATTTAAATCTGTCAATGTTCGCAGCAAACACCTAGAGTTCCAGACCGAAAGTTAACTTATGCTAACAGTTTGTCATATTTGTGTGCAGACTGCAAATTATGCAAACTAAGCCAGTATGAAATACTGCATCAGCTATTCGAACAAATATAGCCCTTAGTCACTCGCGCCTAAAAACTTACGAACAAAACGCGAGTAATTAAGGGTTAAAGAAAGTTAGCTTAGCTTTTGGTCTGCAATCTGGATAACACCGAGGAAAAGGGAACTTTTGTGGCTCCTAGATTTACCTAAGATGATTTTCTGTCAATTAAAATCATCTTGATAAGGCAGCAAAATAAATAACAACTCTATGAATGACCTCCGACAGAATAGTGTGAAATATTATTATAATAAAAACCTGGACATACATATTTCCAATACAATTACGTACATTTAATTACCCGCACCATAAACCATACATAGCTAATACGAATGCATTTAATATTTCCACGCAATATTTTTCTATCTCGACCATTATCTCGAGTTCACATAACAAGCCCAACTTTTCAACTTCAACTTAAGAACGTTGTAAATTGTACGCATTTATAGAGCCTAACCGCGCCCTGGGTGGCGCGATAAAACCAACCTAACCTTACCCCATAGAAAATCACTGTTAAACCCTATTTTGAAAGAAGTAAGCTTGAAAATTGAACATGATTTCTAGTAGAGGCAGGTAAGGTGGGATGGTTTTCGTAGTGAGTTTCAGAAAGTATTATGGGTATTGTAAATCTATCGTTTCGCTAATGACACAGGTCAGAGATTGGGTTAGCGAGGCTCTTTTCATTTTAGTAGTTGACGCCGACGCGACGCGCGGCGGACACTCGGCTGTAACGTGCCGTAAATCTACGGCGTCGTTTACAACATAGGACATTGTAGACGACGTTGTTTTTGACTTTGAAGACCAAACTTTAACGGTGGTCAAACAAGAAAGGACGGAAGTGTACATTTCTATAATTTTCTATAGTTATTCCGCATTTTAGAGTCGAACAACCCTGATGATAACTGCCTCCTATGAGGCGAAGACTGCTCCAACTATAAAGGCCCATTCAGACTTACTTAGTATTACGCTACCCAGATCGGTAGCAGTAAGTTTCGTTTGGATTTCGCTTGATATTGCGCGGTCGAGTATTTTTTGTAAAAGTAGGATTACCGCATATTTACTCGGATTTCAATATACTCGATCGAATAACGCGTAAGTCTGACAAGTAGAAAAAGGACAAAACACTGCTTTACCTACTAAGCAGTGTTTTGTCTTTTTCAGACTTCAATTATTGTGAAACTGAGACCCAAAGGAATCTTAAGTAGGTAGTAGGTACTACCGTACAGTAAACCACTTTACATAGGTTTAACGAGTTTATCCTACTCCTACTAATATTATAAACGTTAAAGTTTGTAAGGATGGATGTATGGATGTACATACATATGTCATGTATTGATATTTGTTACTCTTTCACGCAAATACTACTTAACCGATAAGGCTGAAATTTGGTATGGTTATAGTTTGGGAACTGGAATAAGATATAGGCTACTTTTCATCCCGATAAAACGCGGGGAAGGCGCGGGCAGCAGCTAGTTTCTCATAAAAACATTACAGTTCACTTAAAATGAGATTTTAAATAGTAATTATTTACCAAATCTAAGTTTAAGTTTAGTACATACATTTAACGATACTGAGTGGGCTTTAAATTTCTTTTTTATTTTGACTGACTTGATTATATTTTGAATGTTACCCTTGTCACCCTCAAAGTGATCCACGACAGTGTGTTAGCCGACATTGAAACACGGTAGTTTTATCGTTATCCATTTAAATTTTGTAGCGATGTAAAAATTGATTTTCCATGTCAAAGATTAGAGTATGTTTATCAACGCGTAGGCGGTATTGTATCGGAGCCATATAGGTGTAGTGAGCGGGTGTTACTCTGGCACAAAGATGTAGAGAAAGGTCTCTACATCTTTGTGCCAGAGTACGCCTGCCTTAGTGCTGATAATCACATCAGCTAAGGAGCTGATGTGATTATCTTCTCTGGTAATTAAACTAAGGCAGTTGCAAAAAGGCCTCTTTATGATATCAATAAATAAATAATAATAAAATAAATAATGTTGGACAATCCACACAGCATCATCCAGCCCCAAGCTAAGCAGAGCTTATGTTATGTTATAGGTACTTAATGATTCATATACTTAATGCAATATTTTACATAGATAGATATTTTTTTATTTATATATAGAAAATACCCAGAACACCCGAGACAAGTATATAGAATTGAACCCGCAACATCCTGCGTCGCAGGCGTACCTACATAAGCCGGCGTCACATCGGTCGTCAAAATCGTCAAATTCAATGACGAGTGGAAAGAGACCATCGTGTTACTTCATTAACGTGATCGTAACCTAAAATCAGCTGAGATAGTGGTATAATATTGGTCAACAAATTGTAAATAATAACCAACCTTAACCCGCACCACACGCAGTGCCTGGAACAGAATGATTTATTTGCCTTGCACACGTGCCAGTGTAACAGTCGCAAACTGTAGCTATTATCCAGATAAATTGTTGTGGAAATGTGGTGTCAGACTTTTTCATAGTTTATTATGGGTAGGCGATGAGGTTGGGAGGAGGTCATCTCTCAGGAAGGGCAGTAAGCACTAAACATATTTTGTCGGTTCTTATAAATATTCGGTCTACTTTCATTCAGTGATACCTACCTAAGTAGGTACTACATAATATATATATAGATAAGTAGTTATTCTGTCCGATTTGTTGTATAATTTAGTCGAAGTGCTTTGCAATTTTTATTTAAAATCGGTTTAAAATATGTATACGTAGAAAATTATTGATCATTGCAATTTTCTGCATAGCATGCTACGCCACCGTCTATACCTGTACTATAGTTACGTGTCCATCCAAAGGTTGCCTGGAATAAATCACTCTTAGCGCTAATGCCGCCCATTGAGCAACTGTTTCTGTGTGTGTGCTTTGCTGTTCTGTTTTTCTCCATCTTGGTCTGCAATATTTGAATATTTGTATTGTATTATATTGCAATTTCGTTGTTGTGTTTGTAACAACATATTTCGTTACTTGGTCATTAGTTAAATGTTATTTTCAAACTTAATCGTAAATAATTAATTTATTTATTGTTAGTTTATTAGTTAAATCCATGTATTGTATTGAAGAGCAGGACATCCTGGCACAAGTGATTTTACATACTTAAAAGGATGTAGGCTAACGACTGTCTAGCATGTAACAAACATATTTAATACAAAAAACAATTTTCAATTATACTAAAATACACATTTACTGCTTTTCAGTTGAGAAAATTTCGACAGGCGTACGGCAGCAGTCACGGGCATTTACTAGGTCATTCATGTTTAAGGTCATACAACACAAATGACACCACTTGACATGACCCCAACTACTATAAGAATACAAAATAACTCCACCTGACATGATCCCAACCATCATATAAGTCAATAACAATAACTCTTTACCTGGTAATCCACCTTCGTATCACCCAATAGACATCGAAGAGGTCAATATGACTGTGGTAAAGCACATTTATGGGCAGCGAGCGTATTAGTAACGGGTGTCAAATACGACTTTACATAAATTACTAGCAAGTGGGCACTTTAGCGGCTAGCGGCTCAGTGAATATATCTACTTTTGACGTGGTGGTCGGATGGATTTTAGAAACGACCCCCATCTCAGTCTGTGGATGTCGTAAGAGCCGACTAAGGGAACCTACCAGAGGAAAAGAAGCTTTTTTATATATATATTAATGAAATGACGACCCATGTGGCGAGGCGGGCGAAGGTCCGCTTGCGACGCAGGAGTTTGCGGGTTCAATTCCCGCCTTAGGAAAATTGTTTGTACGTTCTGTAAATATTTGTTCCGGGTGTTCTGGGTATTTTCTATGCATCATAAAAAAAACTATGTAACGTATTGTATTATGTATGTAAATCAGTTATCGTATAATTAGTGCCCTTAACACAAGCTCTGCCTAACTTGGGCTAGATGATGCTGTGTTAATTGTCCAACATTATTTTTTATATATAATGAGATGCAGTTTATGTAAATCATTTCGTGATAAAACATGTGTAGGCTCCTACATATCACACTTTCCGTTAGTTATTAGGTATGTACCTAAAACATACTTATTTTTATTTATCACTGAGTTTAGTAATGTATCTCTCTGAACGAACTATAAATATTGTTGGAAATAATTATCAATTATAACTCCTCATAGTTTTACGCGGTAAGTATTATAAACGACACAGTTTTAAATATTTTGCATATTTTCATCAACAATTAGTAGACCTCCCGTGGTTCTATGCTATTTATGTATATTTTATGTCACTGTTGTACAGAAAATATATCTATGTATACAATCTACGAAATATTAGGGCCTAGTAGGTAGATATCTCATTAGGCTGGTAGCCTATATTGGAATAAATACTAGCTGCGCTACTCGGTGTTACTTGCGTAAAAACATAATATTTAACTTATTTCATCATCCCACAGGAACGCTAAATTTTTCAGGGATATAAGTGTAGTCAATAAACAAGGATATATACAATCTTGGTACCTAATTATATGAAATTTATCAACCGTTTGAACGTGAAAGAGGAACAAACACACACACACACACAGCATACACTTTTTCCTTTTCCTATATAATAATCGTATGACAGTGTGGTAGGGTCAGACAACGAAAACACTTTCTTAGAGAAATCAAAAGAATTAAACGAACGGTCCTGCTCCCCTAGAATGGGGATTTTTGTCTAGGGTAGAATAGAGAAAAATTACGTCACTTTGTCATCGAATGCGTAAATTATTTGAAATTCATTCCTTCAACTTCAATAATGTACGCAATCTGTGGTGATGATGCGATGTCATTATTGTCTATTCTATCCTAGAGATAAATCCCCGTGCTAGGGGGGCTGACGGTTATTATTAGGGGCTAACTACTAGTTTATTATCTAATAACAAGGTTAAGTCAATAATAACATCACTACCATTCTAAGCAAGAGAGGTTAAAGCTATGTTATCAACACAGCTTACCACCAATGAGATCGAAATAATGTATTTACAGCGCTATAAGCTGTAGGCCTTCTATGAGCTAGGTAATCGAACAGGCTGTATAAAAGCTAGTTTTATAGTGTTATAAAATGTGTTGATAATGATGAGGAATGATTGCAGACGCCTTGACCTGTCCCATCCATTCATACTCGGAGCTTCACATTCAACCATGACAAATGAAGATCGAGATCATCAGACGAGCGACTTCTCTTAGAACACCTCACCTGCGCAACGGGTGAAGGTCAGCCTGCAACGCGGTAGGTTGCGAGTTCGATTCCCGCCTCAAGTAAAATCTTGGTAGGTTGTTATTGTTTGGTTCTCCATTTTCGCTAGCATAGCTAAACGTTCATTAAATAGTAATCATAGGTTATTAATAAAGTAAACTAATCTGTATTTAACTCTTGAAGGAGATACGCACAAGCCACGTCCCGTTCAACATATACAGTTTTTAGGGTTCCTTACCTTACCTACCGAAAAAAAAAACCATCATAGGATCACTTTGTTGTCCTTCTATCCGTTTGTCAACCCTCTTTTCTCAGGAACGCGTGGAGCGATACCTCTACGCGTTCCTATAGAAATTAACATCAAATATCCAAGTCCGTAACTTCTTGGTGCCGTGATATAAATCATACTTCTAAGTCAACGCAATCAAAAGTAACAGCCGTTTATGGCTAATTATTATGAAATCATAAAATTTAGCAAGAAGCAAGGTCTTATAGCAGAAGTAAAGGAAAAAATCCGAATACCGTAAAGTCGTTTATTCACAAAAAGAAAATATGCGTGAGTCCGACTCGCACTTGACGTTTTATTCTATTAAAGCTCGATCATTCCGCCAGAACATCAATTTCACAACATGGCGAACCACAACGAGTCCTAAATTACATAAAGCTTGATTCATTGACAGTTTTATACCGGCCATCGGAGGCACGCCCATATAAATTATAATTTGAGACTAGCCTCGTGACCCGACCTCGGCTATAGGCCAATTAGCAGCCGCCTACATGCCTCGTCGGTATAATGTAACGATCACTTTGTGTTTTTATTCCAAGTCCTGTGGTGATAATATGCTTCAGACTAGATCCTCAGGCCGGGATCTATAGTGCCCACTATTAAAAAAAAAAACTTTGATTGAGCTTATTTTATTTAGGAAACATACAGTTATTAATTAGGAACAAAATAAACTTTACATAGCGCAAAAATCAACAAAGTTTTCAACAATCCTACTAATATTATAAATGTCAAAGTTTGTATGGATGGATGTATGGATATTTGCTACTTTTTCACGCAAAAATTACTGAACCGATTAGGCTGAAATTTGGTATGGTATAGTTTGGGAACTGGAATTGTTGATATATGTATGCTATTTTCCCGATAAAAAGCGGGCGAAAGCGCGGGCAGCAGCTAGTAAAAAATAAAAATAAACTAATATACAACGTAAAGAAATTAACTTAGTACCTAGATTTATTTCATACGTAGTCAAAACCAGATCAAGTTAATGGGTTGGAAGACTTACCTAAGCACCGGACAGCCTTCGAGATATACACTATTTATTTACACTAACTAGTCTATGCCTAGCTAGTCTAAGTGTCTAGCTAGGGCATAGACTAGTTAGTATAGTGACTATAAAAAGGCGGTCTATAGATCCAGGCCCTAATCATACCTTGCGATGAAGTTTATCGCGGACATAAAATATACTATGAACATCGTGATTGATAAACAATAAAATATTCGAGACTGGGACCCAATTCTTTGTGGCCGGAGATTATATCGTAGTCTTCGATATAGGTCGAAATCCGACATTGAATCGCTTCGAGATTTATCGAACGTGAAAACGCTCGAGACGTCTTGGGGTCTCAGGGAACGAGTGGCTTATCGAACCACTCACCATCGATATTTTTTAATCACTTAATAAAAGCGTATTGGCAGTTTTGGGCATATTTATCGAATAGATAAATTGTTAGAATAACCTCCTAGTCAACGCACGCGCCGTCGCCATTTCCATTTCATTCGGAATATGAATGTTGTATTAGAAACAATAGTCGTATAAATTATGTATTAATTGGACGCCTAATTCCCGTTTGTGACAGTTATTTTTAAACAAGCTGTTTTGTAGCCATTATGCTTTTCGTATCTCGTTGATTAAATTACGAGGTAGATAAGCATGTAGATATACCTAATGCCTACCAAAAATACAAGGAAACTCAACACTGATTGACAACTTTGATGAATGTATACTTGATTCATTATTATGTACTTATTTATTTAGAATATTCTGATTCAAGCACGTAATGTAAGACACGGGCTCTATGAGACATTTATTGATCTTAATAACCAGTTTTTAAAAACCTTCTTTATACCAGCATGCCCCATTCAGCTCTAGCAAAACTTAGCTCAATGAAGTAAGGTTCAAAATCGCGCTTGACTGCTTGTATTTCAAAGTCCAGTCTTTGATTTATAGGAGCCAAAGAAGCACAGTATTAATTCATTCTCAATTTGTCATGTGAAGTGAGAAAATGTTTCATTGTCTGTGTGAACAGTAAATAATATTGCTATTCCACGTCAGGACACCCAGGGGGGGATTTATGGGGCCTCGGTGGCGTAGCGGTGGAGGTATTGGCTTTTAGCTCACACGGGATGAACTTTGCAAGTGGACTATGAATGTAACCCCATTGAAGAATAAATGAACGCCTAGGTACACATTTCTGAAGATTAATTTATTCTTTGGAACAAAATAGTACTACAGGCAGTCTTACCGCTGAAAGTGGAGTCTCCCAGATAACCTTTGATACGATGACTCGGTGAGGACAAAATGTAAGAATCCATTTCTTAAAGTAAATTATTTTCCATAGATTACATGCAAAATAATGCATGACTATCTTCTATCAAAGTCAGATGACTCTGACAGAAGATAGTCATGTCTACTTCAACGACAATTTTTAATAGATTTCGCTGTCGCGGGTAAAAATCTCCATTCACAGGCATGACTATCTTCTATCAAAGTCAGATGACTTTCGTCGACTATTCGAGGTAGAAGTTAACTCAACAATATGAACATTATGATGACGTTTTGAGTAAGTGAAACGTAATAAAACAATGTCGACTCACTCCGACGTGTTATTCTACTTCGCTATGTAGTGATCATTAAAAATTCACCTAGTCAAGTGCACTAGATGTGAAAGTCGATTGTAGTGGCTAGTGATGTGAAATCATCGATCAAATGTTATATTCCATCGATGTTAAAGGTTTGGTAAACAAAACATTTTGTAGAGAATACTTGCCTACGAAAATTGTATTTTTCTTGTAGTGTTTTTCTTAAGAGTCTCTGTGTTTATATTATACGTAGATTCCTACTGAATAAAACTATCCCCAACAGACGAGGTAGGTTCGTTAATATGTAAATAAATCTATGTACAATACCCTTGGAGTCGAGACCCTAGGTCCGTAGGGTACCGAGGCTCTCCGGGTTTTCAAAAAATTATCTGAGCGCCTGGTCGAAGCGACGCGTGCCCGAGAGCTGGTGAGTATCTGGCGCAGCGCATTAGCATTGCCATACAGCGAGGCAATGCAGCCAGCGTCTTGGGGACGCTTCCGACTGGTATTGATATCGACCAGTTGAGCTATCTGTAGATAGTTTGCAACTGTTTGCAGTTAGTTCAATTGTTTCAATTGTAAATACTAGTTTAATTTGTTTATATTATTTGTTTGTTATTTTCTGTGTCAATAAAGTTATTTTATATACATACAATACTTTGATTCCATGTCAAAGAAAAACCATTAAGTAGGTACTACCTACATTAAGGTACCTATCAATCTCACATTTTTTCATACAAAAGACATCAACGCGCACGCTACGTGCTACGCCGCGCTACGAATTTAACAAACTGCTACGTGCATCGGCTACGCGTAAACGATTTTAAAAACTAGTCCAGACTGCCTGTGCCACACAGTCTATGGTGTACGCTTTGTGCTCTATTGCCTTTAGTTTGTCCAGCAAAGGTAGACCTATACACCTACATGTTTATAACTAACATCAAAAAATGTCATAACAATTTGATTGTTTTGAAAAAACTAAAAACCGACATCGTAGCTTGAAACTGTTTTTTAAACAATATCTTAATAATGATTTTATAAAACTCTAGCTTTTTTAATAAAGTTTTATGGGACCACCTCGAAATCACCTCTATATACAACTGCAAAAAAATTATCCAAACCATCCATAAATGATCGGGAAATCGACGGTCACATAAAAAAATATGATACCCGACCTCCTTTTTTCAAAGTCGATTTACAATTAGATGATATTTTCGTCTATTGTAAACGAATTATGATAATTATTTTCTTTTTACTACCTTTAATTCATGCAGGAAGCCGGTTTGGTTCAGCAGTTCAAAAATAAAGTCATGTTAAAATATCTTTAAATACTGATTTTGAAGTTAAGTCTTTGTTAAAAAGTTATTGGTTTCTTTGGTTAAAAGATAAATAAATAGTGTTGCAAAAGTTTTATCGATTTAAAGTATCGATAGCGACCCATCCCTAGGCAATATGACAGGATGACAAGTGCTCGATCGAGCAATGTTTCAGCGGTGGAGGGCCGGTTGAGTAATAAGTGCGATTCCCAGACGAGATGACTGGCCTGACTGTTTGTAGGGACGCCAACACTTTAAGAAACGGATGGTATTTGTGGTGTTCTTCTAAAAGTCTAAAATAATCGGATGGGTAATTAGTTAGATTACCGTTTTTGACAGAAATTTCCATAATATAGGTACACTGAGTCTAATTATAAGTTAACCGACGCGACGAAACTGCTAATCATCCGATTATGTTTCTATGAACACCACTCTTATTCGCTCATTAGATTCAAGGGGGAAAATGAAATAAGAAAAAACGTTGAGGGGGAATTCTGGACGTTTTAAAATTAGGTTTCAGTTTTCCCCCTAAGGGAGAATTCGTCAAGGGGAACTACGCCACTAACTAGAATAAGCCGAATTAATACGTTTCGACACCTAATAAAGAGAAGTTTATAGGAAAACACGGAAGAAAATTTTGGGTTCAGCTGGCAAGTATACTAGACTACTCGTTTTAACACAATTTTATGAAGAAAGGCACTAATTTATCTTTTGTTCGAAGAATTTAATAAGAACGTCGAGTCATCATGGTCACCTCCGCACTTAACTTCATGAACCATTGTTGTTTTTGTCTTTGAGTGTTCCTGTCTGGGATAATTCATGTCGTTACTACACTGACTAGCGGTGCGCCCAGACTTCCCCTTACACCAAAGCATGACAGAAAACCGTTATCTACCTTTATCTAGTGCTTCAAAATTGGTACCTAAACCTTTAGGACAACGGTCGGTAACGCCTAGTAGCTTCAAAGGGACACAAGCAGCGATAAATACAAGCGAGATTTATTGCAATTTTTCAGGCAGAGAATATGGGTCGAAGTTTTAGGCAGGTACCTACCTACTTTGAATACAATTTTATAAAACTTGTGTAGTGCACTCTACTATTTATGAAGCCTAGAGAAGACAGTCACCAAATATAGCTAGTCAGGAAAGTCAAGTCAATTTTATTATTCTGTTATTGTTCGATTTCTGCTGTTCAAGAGTCGAGAGAGGTAGGCGATTTAAGTGTTATTTTATTAGCCAATGAACTTGCAATATCAATTCTAAGCTTTAAATGTTCTTAACAAAAGGTATTTAAGTACTACTTATAAATAGATATTAATTCGCTCTCTGTTTAACTTATCTAGTAGTTTACATACAAAATGACCGCCTGCACCCAAGTTGCCAGCTAATCGACATGCATTTACTATCGCTAAAGCTATAAATACTGCGCAATCTGCATCTTTTATATGGCAACACCTATTTCATTGATAAAAGCGTTAAATAATTAGTGCGAGATACGAAACCAGTAGCCGGGGTGGACACATACCTGCTATTAAATCTACTTTGTAGAGATGATTTAGATAAGTGGTTACTTACTAAATCATCTACTAACTACGAAACTACATCTGGAATATATCTGCTTAATAACTATCAGTAAAATATAGTTCACTGTTGGACATAGGTCTCCGCTGATAAACATCATAATTGGTTTCTTAGGTATCATTTGGGGGTTATCAAAAACCAAGAAGTGCCTTAAGTAGGTAAGCTAATCCGGCCATTCATCAATGGCCTAAAAAGCATAGGCTTAAGTAACCATTTTCTATGGCAAAACCGTTCCTCAAGCATAGATCGATGACAATACGAGTCTAAGAAAGAGTTCCTGAAAATTACAAACGATTTTAATATTGCTTATGACTTCTCTACCTCTACAAAAGTGTACATCTACGACTCTATACCTAGGTAGGTACAGTTATATGTAGTTATAGGTGTTAATAAACCCAAATTCTTATGATTTGACAATCCCAAATATCTGAAACCGTTACGTATGATTCCTATAATAAAAGTTAATACCGTTCCCGGTGCGTGTGAAGCACAAACGGACAGATGCGCTAATCTCACTAATTCGATATAAATTGAGATACAATGGGATTAGACGCGTACGTACGTTGGTTGTCACGTGGGCATCTGACGTGGGTGACGCAGAACCACGAGGAACTTTGAACGCTGTCCATCCAGTGAAGTTTATATCCATTCGTTTAGTTATATTACTTCAGCCAAATTCGGTGTCAAATATTTGTAAACAAACCGCAGCAGAAAAACTAAAATGCACATGCTTGGAACGCTTGAATTTAGTATTTATTAAAATAATGATTTAAAATCGACAAGGAATACTGAGTTGCATTTAAAAATACACAGCAACAAAGTGATTTTTTTGCTAAGAATGGACAGATTGTTTACAAACATTTGACATGTAATTTGGTGGGAGTATATTTGGCTGTTTAACAATCTTAGAATAATGAAATAGGTATAGGTAACTTGTTCCTAACAAATTTTTCGACGATAGGGTGTGATCTGAGAGTAGTCATGTGACCTACGTGTGACCAATGAGTATACAATAACTACCGCGTGTGACCTATTCATTCAAAAGCAGGATCTGATAGGTATCTGGTATAGAAGATCCTGACATAAGCATTGTGTCAAAAGCAGTACCCAAGTTCATGTTTTTGGGAGAAATCGAAAAATTTTATCTGAGAAATTTAAGAGAATGGTGAAGAGAGAACTATTCTGCAGGTATTGGGGAAGCAAAACTGGACCAGCTAGTACTTTGCCTGGTAGTACTTTACCTACCTAAGAATCAGAATCAATACCTTTATTTCCTTTAAGTACTTGGTGTAACTGGATAAATCAGGCAACAGGACCGACAAACCGGGACATCAGGTAGGTATCTCTTGAATCCAGATGGTTGGTTGTTTGGAAGTAGGTAACACTAACACGACACAGCACTCATGGGCACTGAAGGTTCCTTTGATAATAGTATCACTGACGCTTACCTAGTAGGTATCCTAAATTTAGGTCCTTCGTGCAGATTGTGACCCACGAACATCCATCATCAATAGACCCTTTTTTATAGAACACCCTATTTACACGACGACGCTCCCAAATTGGCGTTTATTCCATCCAGTTCTACTGGTAGTCGGTTTATCTAACTGTTTGGACAGAAATATTCCAAATAGTTAGACTGAATCGAACTTATTTGATACGTAGATTTTATTCAAATAGAATACAGCTAGTGAAGTACAGTCAAATAAAAAAGTAAATTAATCATAGTTGGCTCAAAATTTAGGTGCCGTCCGCGTCCAATCTGCCAGTAGTATACACTCCTCAGTACCTACCCACGAGGCAGAGCCCTGACACGACACGGATGCAATAGGAAGCAATAAACGAAGCATAATTTAAAACTGTTTGTCCACCAACAATGTTTCTATTTAAGTCGAGTGCGAATCAACAGCGTAAAACGGACAAACAGACCGACTTCCTCAATTAGCACCAGCGTGGCTCGAACAGTTAGCTGATGAGCTGAGATTCTGGAAATAAAAGCGTCAAGAGGAAGTGAGCCTCGCTTAAAGTGTTCGAATATATCTTTATATGTAAAATGTTCAGGAACACATTTTGTACAGGTATTTCCGGTAGAAGAGGCGTTCTCAAGAAAGATCAGCAATGAAAGTGATAGCGTCGGGATGGCCTGAAGATTAACCGTTTTGACCACAGATTGATGAGACTCAACAGAAGAAAAATGACGTGCAAAAAGGTGTATTATGTACCTAGGTAATTCAAGGAGTAAGTAGGTATCACGGGCGGTCATGGTAATTTCCTCTTGCGATTATCATATTTACCTTGAACTAATAAAAAGAACAACTTTCTTCATAGTTTGGTAGACAAACAAGTCTGTAAATCTGCACAGTTATTTATATATCTTTGACGCTATGTACACGGTACCCTAAATATGTAAAAACTTGTACACTTCATCGCAAAACTTTCCATATTAGAACATGTACCTTTGTAGGTACCCAAAGAATTAGGTATGTACGTTAGGTCCGCTTGTGCAGGAAATTTTCAGTACGTTTCACTTCCATTAAGGCAGTGAACACTTACCGCACCGCAACTTGTAAGCTCAAACAGTTTCCTAGAAACCTTTAGGTGGTCGCAAACACGCGCTTTGTTTGAGCGCGATTTTAGACTTCATCCACTTTCCCACAACAGTTTAATACCTCCACAAAACCAAGCGAAAATATCCTTTATTTTGACAGCGGTAAAGGTTCGAATACCGCAGGGTGGAAAAGGAAAAACAGTCATAATTTTAATTGCGGAATAAAGCGCGAGCGCATGTTTTGTGTGCTCGCAAACGTGTTAATTACAAGGCTATGGAATGTATCTTATATGGAGTGCAAGTTCTTGCACTTAGAGCCGCGAATGCAAGCGGAATGGCCATAGCACTCGAGGGGTTAAGTTGCTGTGAACTTTGCTGTAGGAGTTTGCTCAATTTATCTTCATTTTACTACTTATAGAGGTTAAGTTTGTCTGTTTAAAATTGGAACGAAGAGGTAACCTTCGAAACGACTACTGATCCGTATTGAAATTCTTTCACCCGCCAATAACTAGCGATGTTGTGACCCGGCAGACGAAGTGTAGGACGCCCTCCGGCTAGGAGAATGAAGATCTGCGAAAGATTGAAGCAGAGGATGCGTTAAGCTAGACAGGGCGATCATAAGGGGAGGCCTATGTCCAGCTGTGGACTAGTTTAGGCTGATGAAACGCTATAATATGCCTACACTAGCTGCTTGCTGCCCGTGCCTTCGCCCGTGTTTTATCAGGATAAAAAATATATGTTAGCCTATATGGTATTCCCTATACCCAAAACAAATATCAGCCCAATCAGTTCAGTAGTTTTTACGTGAAAGAGGAACAAACTTGACATTTATCATATTAGTAGGATTTCATCTAGGTAACGCGTGAGCGAAGCTGCGGGCAAACCTTAGTACGTTATAAGTAGAATTTAGTTTAGTACTCATCAGCCTTCCGCAAACAAGCATGGTGGTTATATCACCATGCTTCCACTCAGATCTGTGATCACAGTGGAAGTATTCAAGTACACCAGAAGGAACCAGCTGCTTCATCTGGTAGGTTCATTAGTCGACTTAAGAGTCGACTAATGAACCTACCAGCTACCGCTAACTTAGTCCGTGGATATCGTAAGCGATATCCACGGACTAAGTTAGCGGTCGATACTTACGTTGCGACCGTCAAGACTGAATAAGGTCTGACTGTAGTTACGTAATTGCTATGAAAGAAAACGAACTTGAAAATCTTATTCTATTTATTTTCGTCTTAGATTATATTAAAAACTAAGTACTAAGAAGGATAACCTCCTAAAATCAAGATTTAAAACTCAATGTCATGTGACAGATTCAACCATAACGAGTTACTTCATTCAACATTGCTATTAAAAGTTTATGACGTCAATGTTTGTCGCGCACTTTACCGGAACTAACCGGAATTTTCACTGACACAATGGAAGTCACAGTATGAGGCATCTAACTAAGCACACACGTCTGTTACTAAGCACACATGTCTGTAACTAAGCACACACGTCTGTATCTAAGCACATACGTCTGTAACTAAGCACACACGTCTGTATGTAAGCACACACGTCTGTATCTAAGCACATACGTCTGTATCTAAGCACACACGTCTGTAACTAAGCACACACGTCTGTATCTAAGCACATACGTCTGTATCTAAGCACACACGTCTGTAACTAAGCACACACGTCTGTATCTAAGCACACACGTCTGTAACTAAGCACACACGTCTGTATCTAAGCACATACGTCTGTATCTAAGCACACACGTCTGTAACTAAGCACACACGTCTGTATCTAAGCACACACGTCTGTAACCAAGCGCACACGTCTGTATCTAAGGACATACGTCTGTATCTAAGCACACACGTCTGTAACTAAGCACACACGTTTGTATCTAAGCACATACGTCAGTATCTAAGCACACACGTCTGTAACTAAGCACACACGTCTGTATCTAAGCACATACGTTTGTTAATTGCAGAATATAAAGAATATCGGTCAATGAACTTGCCAGCAAAATGCGTCAGCCCCCCTAGCACGGAGATTGTTGTCAAGAGTAGAATAAAGAAGAATTACGTCACTTTGACACCGAATGCGTCAATAATTTGAAAACTTCAATAATGTACGCAATGTATGACATTATTGTCTATTCTACCCTAGAGAACAATCCCGTGGTAGGGGCGTGAAGGTAGTAAGGCTACACCTACATAGCCTAAGTAACGTCAATTTCTAATGCTGTTGATTGTTGAATTAATCTAATTACCTACACAGGATAATTGTTTACAGAGGTAGAATTCGTTCGAACCTATTTTCGTTGTGAGTTTGGTTACGTAGCAGTTTTGTATGGGATTTGCGTAGTTACTGATAAAAAATAGTAATTAAAGTGTCCAACGTCCACACCAAGTTGACTTTTTGCAATTACCAAATTAAAAAAAGTAGTTTTTTTTCTCAAATAGTTAAGTACTATGTAACGGAACCTTCCGTGTGCGAGTCAAATTGCACTCGGTCGGTTTTATGTCCTGCAATGCAGGCTATCTAGAGCGAGTACACATTAGAAGTTTTCAATCGCCAATTTAATAAAAATTCTAATTCAATAAAAAAATTCACAAAATCTGTTGCGCGTTTGGACTACGTATGTATCGGATAGATGGATGGATGGTAGATGGTTTATAAAACGCGCGTTACCCAAGCGTGCGCTTCAAAATGCCTAAATTGTACTAGCTCTGGCTTTCCGCGTCTGTATTTGTCTGGAGTACAATGACCGATATCCCTCCCATCCTGTCTGTAGCGTCGAGCCGTTCTATTTGGGCTTGGTCTCCTGATCCGTGACGTATCGTATGTAGATGGTGTCCTCGGGCTTGGGCTCCTCGTGCTGCGACTCGTCCAGCTGAGAGCAGGCGATGGCCAGCGCGGACCCGTCGTGAGAGAAGCTTAGCGAGGACACTGCGGTGTTGTATCTGAGGAGGGAACGGTGCTTCTTAGTACTTATATTCGCTTATACTTTATCTTAGATATATTTGGTAAACAAAGAAATTTATGAATTAAAACTTCACTCAAAATGATAACAATAACAAAGAATAACAAGGTAACCAGTTAGATAACCACTTTAAGTAAAAACAATAACTTCTACAAATCGCGTTATTGCACACGCGCAGCGAAACATGTAAAAATTCGAGTTCTATAATGATGAGATTTTATTTCCGCATTTGGACTCTTACTTGGCTCGTAGTGCTGTACGCGTTTTTACGTATCGTACTATATAATAAAGGTGGAATATGTGAGGATGTGAACATAATTATTGCTCCAAAACTACTGGACAGATAAAGACGAAAATCGGCGAACACATAGAACATAGTCCAACTTAAATAATATATACTTGATGAAAAGATGCAACTTAGATTATTACGTTTAATAAAGTTGCCAAAATGCGTACGGCAACGACGACGGTAGCAAACACTATTAGTTACGAAGTAACATTACCTTATTTGTGGTATTAAGTTATTGGTACCGTTTGACGCCAATTAACCAAGCAAATTTTTCACAAAACCCGCGATTCGCAGTAATCGGTTACCAAGATGACCATAGATGGGCCCGTTTTTGCTTGACGGGAGCCTTTTTTACTTATCTGCGTCGAGAGTGAACGATGATCTCACCTGTGGAACTGACAGAGCCTCTTCTTGTTGAACCCGTCCCAGATGTTGACGTATCCGTCTGAGCCGCCCGTCGCGAACGTGTTGTACACCGAGTGGAAGCTGATCGCGTTCACCGGGTAGATCTTCTCGAGACCTGCGGTAGTTAGTTGGGTATCAGCTTTATTATTCAGGACAAGAGTTTAATGGACAACATCATATTTTCAGGGTGTTATTATAATATGCTACATTGAATTGAAGAAACTAGATTGTCTAACATACAACAGGATATAATCTGAATCGCAGTGAGATATTTGTCAATCTCAATCATTCAAATTCTAGAGAACTAATAATTCTCAATAATTCTGTAATTCTCTAGCCAAATTCGATAAGCAATGTTTGAAAACAAATGTGATTTTCATACAAACTTTCATCTCCTATTCACTTTGATATTTTAACCCCTTGAGGGTCAAATTTATAGAAACATTAAATTATATTTTTATTTATATCTAATTAACGGCCTAAAATAAAATCCAAGCTTTAAAAATGACGATACTGCTATACAATTTTTCAACCTCTTACAACCCTTTTTTGCATTGAAAAGTACCTTTCTCAGGCTCTAAAGTATCTGTGTACCGAATTTCATTTAAATCGGTTCAGTAGTTTTGGCGTGAAAACGTGACAGACAGACAGACAGAGTTACTTTCGCATTTATAATATTAGTAAGGATTTACATCCCTTGTCGGTTTTAAATGTTTCTTCAAAAATGCTTAAAAATAAATCTGAAACTCGATGCAAAGCATGTGAAGTTAAGTTTTTTGGATTGTTTATTTATTTAATGTTATAATCTAAGCTAAGATAATGTAAGAATGTTATATTGGTAGGTTGCTGCAAAGCTTTAAAGAGAAGCTGAAGCAGAAGAGTAGAACATTTAGAACCATTCGGCCATCATTTTGAGCTTCAGCAATAAGCGATTTTAAACGAAAATAACGTATATTATGAATAATTCTCATTTTGAAGGTAGAAAATTTATGAAAACGTCTTCTTAATACAAATTATGGTAGATTCTTTTTATACCCTGATTTTTGACAAAAATGAGAATAACCCATAATTCGTCATCCATCAAATTGAAATTTTCTCCCTCATTTTGAATAGTAGGCTCTAATTGAATGGCTTGCAAGCTATCCTCGTAACTAATGAAAGAGCAATAAACAGGCATGATTTCAAATAGATTTGAACACAAAAAACCTCTTGCGATTATTTTAAAATGTCGTCCAAAACGGTTTTCTTAAATGTTTGAAAACTTTCGTGAATTTTAAAAAGACTGTTAAACAAAAGGTCTTTTGTCACTGAGAGGTAAAATAGATTGCTTACACATTACTCTAATAAATTATAATCAAAACCGTTCACTTATTGTTTAAACTGTGTATTATTAGCAACTGTAAAATTTTGGATTTTCTTTCCAAAAACCAAATAATTCGTAGAAAATCAATGGAGAGACATCGTCTTAGATAACGCTGGCTCAAATGGTTCTAAATGGTCTACTCTGGCTTCTCCATAAAGCTACCACCCAGCTACCAATCACTCAATATAAAATATATATATAGTTTTTTGTAGTATATTTAGTGTGAGTAGAAATAATCTGGAAACACTGGTCAGATTTATGAATAATTTCACCAATATAAAGCTACATTATCCCTGAGTGACATAGGCTATGTTTTATCTCGTACCACATCAACAAAGCAGCCAGCATGAGCAAGTGAAATACAAAACCACTTACCACCATCTTTAAT
Source organism: Eupithecia insigniata (assembly GCA_947859395.1). NCBI lineage: Eukaryota > Metazoa > Arthropoda > Insecta > Lepidoptera > Geometridae > Eupithecia > Eupithecia insigniata. Next base: position 14,657,561 of record OX402002.1, read on the forward strand.
CCGATGACACTTGAAAGCATACTTCTTTTTCTGCACCTCAGGATTACTATCTAAGTATTCTACGGCCACTCTCCCTTCTATGGAGCTCAGCACATAACCTTGCTTGTTGGGAAAGACCCGGATACACCGGGTCTGGTACTTGAGGGAGGATTCGCGGCGTTGGTTGACGTGGCCCATGTTACGAACGTCCCATACAAATATTTTTCGCCCTGATGTGCCCACTACGAACTTTTCACCTACTATACTCATCGTGTACACCTGAAACATAACATATTATAGCTGATAAATAAAATTGGAATTAAATTATTGCAAAGTTTAGTTTGAATCGGTAAGTATTTATTGAACAGTTTTGGTGTGGTGTGAATTTGTTATACATAATATCATCATTATTGAGGAGCGATGTGCCGCGGCAGACGAAGGTCCTCCTGCGATGATACCCTGACTGATATAATTAAATGGCTAAACCTTATGAACCTAAAAATAAATGTGACATTGACATACATTATTCACCATGTTGTGAGTGCAAAAAGGTTTAAGAATTATTAGCATTGATTGTACTCCTTTAGTTGGAATTCTCAGATAGAAAACCTGAATACAAAACTTAGTCAACAATTGTATGCGCTCTACATGGTCTCTAAAGTTGCAAATATTCCTGTTATTACGGCCTATCCATGAGTATGCTGCATCCATCTTGAGTTATTTGGTTCTCTGGGGCAAATCAAGCGGTTAGTTTCGCTACGCTCGGTTCCCGCTATGCACTGATCTTTAAATACCTACCAAAAAGTGCCGCTTTGCTCTGAATTTCTCAGTGCTACCTTTAACAATGGAAGGTACAATTCGATAGAAAAGTGTTTCTAAAGTATACTCGTAAAGCTAGCTTGGGACTGGATAGTTTGAGCAAAAGAATTTGGTAAATAAAAATCTAATTATATTTAAGAATTGCGTATATTTCGATTAAAAATATAAAAACGCTATGAAACAATAGAAATTATACAAATTATAAATCAACGAAAAATATTATTATCAACAAGTAAACGTTACGCAACACGATGAAACAACGATCCTAAAAGAACACACAAAAGTTCAAATTAACATTTACAAATAAAACAGTTTCCAACATTAAGTATGGTTTAAATTAAAATAAAACATGCAAATACATAAACATTTGTACTATTAATAAATAAATAATTATAAAAAATAAGATGACAGTTATAAATTAACACAAAATATCAGACAAAGATTGTAGCTACAGATTATAGGGTATTAATTGTTTTTTTGCAAAAAGAATTGGAGATTTTCATTAAAAAATCACCAAGAGTAATGATATTGTTTCTATAGGCTTCTGTGTAAAGTTGTATCTGGCTGTGGGTGTGAATACTTGACTTTTTTCTATGATTGATATTTTGTTTGTTGAGTCTGAAGCTGTAACAATGAATATATTAAACAATTGCGGTAATTTAACTTACTTTACTTTTACTATTGATTTTAAATATGTAACTTACTTGGCTTGCTTTATGTCATAGTGGCAAGTGTCTTCGGCAATTGTTTGCAAAAATAATATCAAAGTAGTTACGTCTTTTATATGCTGCTTTATTTCCGTTGAAGTCAGAATAATTATTCTGTTTCCGTCTTTGCTGCAATAATCGGCCAATACATATTTGTGAAATTCTTCGGGTATAATGACATCAGCCGGATTGTTGAATTGCCTTTTTGGGACTTTAAGTGACTTGTTCCTAAGTCTATAAAACATTGATTTTACTGATTTGTAGTCGGGTATGTTTCCTGTCCCGAGCCGCCTCCATCCAACGACCCCCCGCGACCGCCACGATGTCGTCGGTCCATCGAGTGGGAGGTCTTCCCACACTCCGTTTCGCATTGCATCGCGGTCGCCACTCGAGAACCTTTACTCCTCGGCTCGGGACCGCTATTCGTGGCGTCGTTTGGGGGAGGCCTATGTTCAGCAGTGGATGTGTACGGGCTGATGATGATGATGATGATGATGATGTTTCCTGTCACATTATAGCTCTTATCTTTTAAGTTTTACATGTGTTTCTCATAAATTTTCTGTACCGACGTGAGATTCGTAGCTATTTCCTGTTTGCAATCGCTCATGGCTAGGGACACTTCATTGTTTGAAAAACTTGGCACGCACTTATTACTGTGTTTATTTTCTTTTATAATTGTTTGCTTTTCAGATTCTAAAGTTTCACTTCCACTGCATTTAAGATCACTTCTTTTATTTACACATTGCCAGACAACAGTTCTTTTATTTTGTCTTACAAAATGGTAATTGTGTCTGGTATATAACAGGGTCTTTCCACCACGTCTACTATCAATTATTGTATAATTTTTCCGGAGCACGGGAAGAACTTGCGTCCGACATGATTGCAGATGTACTAACGAATTAACCTAATTACGCTTATCAGTAAAATAAAGATGCACCAAACCCACAATCCTACATAAAAGTTAAAACTCAGGTACAAATTCCCGGAAGAGGTAACCCAAAAAACTCATTGTTTTGGTGTTGACGGTTTAAGCTATGTGTTGATTAACACGAATACTGTTTACTAGTTATAGTTAGTGAAACTAGTAAGAGAATGTTTATTTAAATTTTTATTATACAATTCCATCAAAAAGCAGAAACACGATGTGTATAGTACATTTTAAATGACTGTGATATTTAAACATAAGCATTTTCTTTTCGACAGTCCAAGAATCTTATTCCGTGCATAGCGGCACTTTTTGTTAGGTATTTTATGATCAGTGCATAGCGGGAATCAAGCATAGCGAAACTAACCGAAATCAAGTGGCAAAGAGTCTATATTTAAAGCACAAAAGAAATATGTGTGATTAATTTGCAGCATCAAACAAACTGAAAGCTGTAAACCGTTCTTTAAGCTGATCATGGTTGTGCTCATTCTATTTTAATTTGAACATCCTTTTTACCCACGTTTCGCAAAATAATAGTTTGAATTTTAATTTGACAAACGAGGTTGCAGGTACGTTATACATATATATATATATATGTTCTGGGTATTTTTATGTATGTATAGTAAAAATATCTATCTGTGTAATATATGGTACTAAGTTTATCAGTCATCAAGTACCCATTACACAAGCTCTACTTGGGGCTATATGATGCTATGTGGATTGTCCAGCATTACTTATTCATTTTCATTACAGTCCTTACATACTGCTTACTGCTCTGGGTAAACGGCTGGGTTCCTGTACTTTTTGCCAGCTTATCCTATCCTGTCTTTGGCATCCCTGTACAGTATTTCATAATTTATGGTATATAATTTTACTTGTTTTAGTGCTTTGTAAGCCTAAAGAAATAAAGTTATAGGAATCTGAAATCTTAGATGTTTCTAAACATGAATCCTATCCTTAGTACAACATATCAATTACCCTCTCATTCCCCTGGTTATAAGTACCCACACAGTTGGGTACCCTGCTATCCCACATCTTCACAGTCCCGTCCCAGCTGCCAGTGAGTACAGCATTCACGTCTGTTGCATACTCCACACAACGAATAGCACCCTTGTGTTCACCCAGTGTGGTCTCCGTGGTAGCATTCAGGTCATACATTTTCAGTGTATTGTCCAGGCCTCCACTGTATGAATGCACTGGATCCTAGAATTTAATTGTGGCACATTTATTACATCTGTTGGTCTAGCCTCCCTTTTAATACATGAAGTTTATAAGCCCAGCAGCTGCTTTGTTGTCATATTTTGACAGCTTGGTACACAGAAGCGTGGTCTATTCTCAAAATACTTACTCGAAAACAAACATCCATGACTGGCAACTCATGACTATACTTGTGCCGCTCAAGGTTCGAGGTGACATCGTAGAGCCTCACTGTGCAGTCCCACGAAGACACAAGCAAGTATTGGCTGGATTTCGGTGCAAATTTTACACTTGAAATAGCATCCTCCGGCAAACTCTTTAGCTTGAATTCTGTGCGGGACTCCGCCACCCGCGTGACTGTCATTGTGGAAGCAATTTTGTAGGAAAATAAAGTTAAAGCTAAACTAACAATTGGGCCGCGAGGCTATTTATTCTCTTTTGTACTGCCTTTGTATACGAAAGATATGTTTTCAAGGAAACAGCCGAACAGCGGGCGACGGACGACTTCAACAACTTCAACTTTTTGATTAATGGCTCTGCATCAGAAGGATTGACACAATTCTGTTCTTCTTCTTTTAGCTTTGGCTGACACAATTCTGCCAGACGGGCGACTTGACTTCTTCGTTATAGGCAATATGTGTCTGATTTGCCACTTTGCTGCCAGTGTCCAGTTCATGGAATTTTTTTAGTCATGGAACATGTAGAGGTGAACCTCAGAGTCAGCGAAGACAAACAAACAAACAACCAATAACGTAACGCGCTATCAGCGTTATTTGCGCTAATTTTAACCTAAATAACGCGTTACGTTAATTATATCGCCAAAAACGCGTTATTATCGCTAAGTTCTTTTATTAATTTTTTATAACGCGTTAAAATTAACGTAGTGACACAATAGTTTGCTCTAACGTTGTGGTCAGACTGATGAACTTTATTGAAATTCTAAGAAATAACTGCATTTTACTTATAACTTTGTTAAAATGTGAAAATATGTCGTGTTGCGCTGTGTACAGTCATTCAAGAAGGACAAAATATTATTATAAAGCTAAATGCCTATTGTAAGGTGTTATCTTATTTATTGTCCTTTTTTATATATTTTGCAAAATTTTATTATGAGTCTTACTGTTGACATCGACATCGATGTAAAATTTTGGGTAAACACAAGATATATACAATTATAATTCTTATCACGTTTATAGGCCTCCTTTGACCACAATCTCACCCAGTGGAAAGTGACGATTTGGCCGACGGTGTATCAGGAAGGTCTAGAATGGTGGGTACACACGTACGTAGGTATATTCTCAATGAGCATGTTTCATCCGAGCATGGCTATCTATAAACATGCTCGACCCTGCGTCTACACGTAACAGGTTGCTCGAAGAACATGTTTAGTGTGCGTTGAAACTCTTTGAGCATCGGAAGATTCCTTGTTGTGTTTAGTGGGCATCGCCTGCTACGTTTACTGTCGGGGAAAAATTTAACCAATTAATTTAATTACAATTAGCATGTAATATCCCATTGTTGGGCAAATCTTACCATGAATTAGGACTCTGAGGCAGTTGGGCCCACGTTCTATCGAAGGTGTCTAGTTCATCGCGCCATCGTTTCTTTAGTCTACCGCAATGCCTTACGCTGTATTAAAAATTTATGAATTAATTTAATTAATTCATAATTTTTTGTCCACAAAATCTCGAGAAAATGAACGAAAGTCCAACATTATAGCTGCGCACTAACATTCACAAAAATATCAATCACGACTAACATGCTCGACCTCGATGTTCGAAGCAAAAATGTTTGTACACGTACAAACATTTTTGCTTCGAACATCGAGCAAGAATTATGAACGTTTGAATCTTGTTCGAATCGAACATTTTGGTTGGCTTCGAGAATTTATCTTGAGTCTTGCATGGTCCACACGTTCGTACTTGCTCGAGATCGAGCAAGTTTATCGAGTATGTACGTACCTGTGTACCCACCGGAAGACACCAATTCACTATATAGATACATAAACTATCACTTTTAATATTTTTTTATTGCGTTCACGCAGAAGTTGGTAAATAAGGATTAATAAATAAATAAATAAATAATGTTGGACAATTCACACAGCATTATCTAGCCCCAAGCTAAGCAGAGCTTGTGTTATGGGTACTAGATAACTGATATACATAATACAATATATTAGATTAGCAAGAAATTTCAGGTTTTATAGCGGCAGTTGCCCAAAATGACAAAGAAACTAAGGCAACGGAAAGCGGAGTGAACCCTAACCCCTTTTTTAGATTTTTGCATCGCGTGAGTGGAGTAAAAAATTGTCAAAAAACATGTTTTTGTGGAGCTCCCTTTAATTTTAATATTTTTTTGATAATACGTTATTATATCGGTAAATGGAATACACACAAAAAATGCAGATGTCTATCTTTTACGAATGATGAGATACAATAAAGCTCGATAGATCGACAGAGAAACAGACAGCGGACGAAATATGGGACGAATCAGGAATGAAATCAGCATAAAAATGTATTTTCCTGATTCGTACTAGTTTGGGCCGAAACCAGTTCGGCTTGACACCGAAGTCATATCCCTAGTCACGCACACTATTACAAATCTGCAACAGCTCACTAACAAAAAACGAAAATGCGTAGAACTGTGTCTGGCGGTATCCTCTAACCGTCTTCTTGCGTGATGGTTCTGCAACTGGATTATAGGGTAAGCAAAAATCCTCAATATACGGGATTATAGTTTATATATCAATGGCTAACTGCCCGAGCTGGCCCGAGCAGTCCGCGTATGGCAGCCCAAAGACAAGACATGAACAAGACAAACAAAATGCTTTTCCTCGTGGCTTTGATAAGTTTGACAAACTGCAAGGAATTTATATACTACGTTAGTAGATAGTTGCACTGTCAAATTTATAAAACCATATTGCCATAGAGTAAAAACTCGCTGCTAAATTCTATGCATATTGCTTTGTGTTACGTTTATCTTTAGTATATTACGATTTCTTTATTTTTAGTACAAATGTGCAAAATACACGTCTATAAGCACTGCAGGCTAACTATAGAACATAACACGTTGCGTAACACATGTTATCTCCATTATTTACGCAAATTTTAGCATTAATAACGCGTTACAGGCATCCATAACGCATTATTCAATCTAATAATCAGCGTAACGCGTTCTTCACGCCGCTCAAAGAACGAAGATAACGTACGTATTGTACGTTACGCAATCTATGGTTAGTCTGCTGAGCTGCTGAGTGAACGCAGCAAAACTTATTTTATATTAAAAATTACTTATAATCATCTTAAACATATTATACCAAAACTAGCGTGGGGTCGCTAAAAAACCCAAGTTTTTTAATCGACAAACCATGAGAAAACTAATAATGTTCGAAATATAGAATTCTGAATCTGAAATCATTTTATCCTAAATTTTATTTCATCTGTGGTTCAACCAAATAAGAACGCAGTCATAAAATTGACATGACATGTTTTTGATGAGGTGTGAATGTGAATCGTAAAAGGAAATATTCGTCTTGCAAAAATGATTTCGATAAAATCTGCAGTTCTGTAACGTTTTGTGATGTTTCTTTTGTGCCACTATTTGAAGAAAACATAGGTCTTTGAAAATATAATATAAGTGTTTACACATTATCCTAAATGTCTACGATACCACCGCGATTCTGAGTCGATTCCGATAGGAACCAATGGAGTGATTTACTACGGAATTAACGATGCAAACCAACTTGAAAACTAAAGAAATGTTTATAGTAAGGGCATTGGAAAAGATCCTGACTGACAAGGATATCAAAAGGTCCTATCACAGCCAGTTGAAAAAGTCTTGTGAAGTTGCTCTAGGTAAGCCCTGACATCTTGTTTCACACCATCAATACATAGCATTTGGTATATCTACTACATACCTACCACAACGGGTAGGTGGTACCGCTAATTAGGTTAAATTGAAATATAATGTAAGTAATAGTTGTGTCATTGTTGGTAAAATAGTGAAGGTATGTTGACCTTGAAGCTCTCATTGGATACCTACATGTTTACCTTATCAGATTAGAGACTTTTGGTTCTGCTTTCAACAGTTAAAACCACAATAGCTCTTAAATGCCATTCATGTGTAAAACCACCTTCTAGCAAAAAACTAGACCAACCACCTACTTTATATTCTGCCTTATTTTAACTATGTCCAAACAAGTTTTATCTAAGTTTACATAATAATATGAAATTTAGATAAATAATGCATATTGAAAGTTTCTAATTGAACACTAAATCCTATCTTGGTTGGTATACTTAGTTACCGTAAAATGGGGTGAATTGGGTAACTTGAAGTTTATAGTGATATTTCACCCATTTGTACTGTCAAAAAGGGGAATATAAATTCTTAGGATTTTTGACCAGACGCCTATTCTACAAAATTATAGTATAAAAACAGTATGTTTTCTAATAATATTTTGAGAAAATCCTTAAAAAATTACTGAACCCTATTCACCCCGAGGATGGGGTTAATAGAATTGAAACAGTGTGGATAGGGTTTCCGGTCAGGGTTGGCAAAAATATTTTTTGCTAACCATACACTGCCTGATGTTAAGCAACAAAGTGGTCTAGGATAATTTTAAATGATTTAGGTAACAATTTACAAATAAGTTGTTACAACCCTATCAAAACACCCCTTTGCTGACCCTATTCACCCCTTTGCTGACCCTATTCAACCCTTTGCCCCTATACACCCCTCGGGCGACCTCATCATCATCACATCATCATATTAGCCCATACACATCCACTGCTGGACATAGGCCTCCCCTAAGTAACTAAAATTAGCAAAAAAATAGGTGTTCAAATTTTTAGAGATTAAATCATCAAAAACTTAATATTACAACTTACTTTTTGTTTTTGTCATATTGTTTTTGTGTTTGTAAATCTTGAAGTTAATGATCTTGAAGAAACACAAAAAACAACACCAGCAGTGTGTTATGTACACTCATGAAAGTTTTATGGGGCAAAACCCACATAGATAGGAAGATTTTTCCTTTGGTTCGGTAAAGTTTTATAGCCAGAACTTGCTTGCTTTGACTACATACATATATATATTCAGCCCATTTTGCGGTACACATTTCCTATTCTGTATTTCAACTCATGTGAGCACTTTATTGTAAATGTAAGTTATTAACATTTTATAATTGTTGTTATTTTCAGAGGAAATTAAAGCTGAACTCAAAAATGGTGGTCAATTGGAACAAGCTGAAAGCCCAACATCAGGGACCCTGCCATTACCAAAGAATGATGCATCTAACATCATCACGGCAGAAAAGTACTTTTTACCTTTTGAGCTTGCATGCCAGAGCAAGGCAGCCCGGATAGTGGTCACAGCCCTGGACTGTTTGCAAAAGCTGATAGCTTACGGCCATCTCACTGGAAACATTCCCGATTCCACCACCCCAAGGAAACTCCTCATAGACAGAATAGTCGAGACAATCTGCAGTTGTTTTACTGGCCCACAGACAGATGAAGGAGTTCAACTACAAATTATAAAAGCCTTACTTACTGTCATCACTAGTCAACATGTAGAAGTGCATGAAGGAACAGTTCTATTGGCTGTTAGAACATGCTACAACATCTACTTGGCAAGCAAAAACCTAATCAATCAGACCACTGCTAGAGCCACACTCACCCAAATGTTGAATGTCATCTTCACCAAAATGGAAAACCAAGCTTTAGAAACAGAAGATATAAATGAAGATGACAAAAGAAGTCATGAGGTTGTGCAACAAAAGATCCCTAATGGCAAAGTAGTGACAGGGGAAAGCCACCATGCAACTGATAGCAATGATGTAGAATCACCACAGCTAGATGAACCGGATGACATACTGGAAGCTAAAATAATTGCTAAGCAAATAGTAGATTCAGTGATAGATAATGCTGTTGATATTGCTAGTAAAAAGAGCACAGAGGAATTTCCCAATGGTCCTGACAACAATGAGAACCCATCAGATACCCATGACAGTGGGAGTGTTTCTCAGGAGAGCAATGGGCAAACCCTGGCAGAGGATTCACTAAAGAGAGTGCCTTCCCAGGAGAGCATGGATGTAGCTTCAGAGAATGATAACTCAGTCACAGCCAAGTTCACTCATGTTCTGCAGAAGGATGCCTTCCTGGTGTTCAGAGCACTCTGCAAGCTCTCAATGAAGCCCCTCCCCGAGGGAACACCGGACCCCAAATCCCATGAGTTGAGATCTAAAATTCTATCCTTACATTTACTTCTCTCAATTCTCCAAAATGCTGGACCAGTTTTTAGAAACAATGAGATGTTCATAACAGCAATCAAGCAATATCTGTGTGTTGCTCTGTCCAAGAACGGTGTTAGTTCTGTACCTGAAGTTTTCGAACTGTCACTCGCCATATTCCTAGCTCTGTTACAAAACTTCAAAGTTCACCTCAAAAAGCAGATAGAGGTGTTCTTCAAAGAAATCTTTATGAACATTTTAGAGACTTCTAGTTCCACATTTGAGCATAAGTGGATGGTCATCCAGGCTCTAACCAGGATATGTGGCGATGCCCAAAGCGTCGTAGATATTTACGTAAACTACGATTGCGACTTATCTGCCGCCAATCTCTTTCAGCGATTGGTCAACGATGTCTCTAAGATAGCTCAAGGTCGACAGGCCTTGGAACTAGGCGCGACGCCAAATCAAGAGAAATCGATGCGTATCCGAGGTTTGGAATGCCTTGTTTCCATTTTGAAATGTATGGTGGAGTGGAGCAAAGAGCTATATATCAATCCAAACCTACAGACTACCTTGGGCGAGAGAACAGCCAAGGAAGACACAGATCATCACAGCATTAAATCTCACGGAGGATCCAGCCTGAGCCTGATCTCCACAGGATCTAGCAATATTGGGAACAGAGAAACGCTAGATTCCCCAGAACAGTTTGAAGTCTTGAAACAACAGAAAGAAGTCTGGGAAACTGGTATCGATTTATTCAATAGAAAGCCTAAGAAAGGTGTGGCATTTTTACAAGAACAAAACTTATTGGGCACTTCTACGAAAGAAATCGCGGAATGGCTTTTGAGCGATGAAAGATTGGATAAAACGTTTGTCGGGGAATTTTTGGGAGAAAACGACGATCATTCCAAGGAAGTCATGTACGCCTATGTGGACGCCATGAACTTTGCGAATATGGACATAGTAGCCGCGTTACGGTATTTCCTCGAAGGTTTTAGACTTCCTGGCGAAGCGCAGAAAATCGACAGACTGATGGAAAAATTCGCATCGCGCTACTGCGAGTGCAACCCTAGTAATACCCTGTTCACGAGCGCAGATACCGTTTACGTGTTAGCATTTTCCATTATCATGCTCACGACTGATTTGCATTCGCCGCAAGTCAAGAACAAGATGACAAAAGAGCAATACATAAAACTGAATAGCGGTATAAGCGACAATAACGACTTGCCACGAGAATACTTATCGACGATCTATGACGAAATAGCCGGCCATGAGATCAAGATGAAAAACACGTCGAAACCGGGGAAAACTTTATTCTCCAATGAGAAGAAACGAAAATTAATTTGGAATATGGAAATGGAGCAGATATCGACCGCCGCTAAAAACTTGATGGAGTCTGTATCTCATGTTCAAACGCCGTTCACGACGGCCAAACACATGGAGCATGTGAGGCCTATGTTTAAGATGGCTTGGACTCCCTTCCTGGCGGCTTTCTCGGTAGGACTTCAAGATTGTGACGATCCTGAGATTGCGTCTCTATGTTTGGACGGCATCCGGTGCGCCATTCGTATCGCCTGCATATTCCACATGTCTCTAGAGAGAGACGCGTACGTGCAAGCGCTCGCAAGGTTCACGCTTCTCACGGCTAACTCCCCCATCACCGAAATGAAAGCAAAGAACATCGACACGATCAAAACGTTGATAACCGTCGCACACACGGATGGCAACTACCTAGGATCTAGTTGGCTAGATATCGTTAAATGCATTTCACAGCTCGAATTGGCGCAGCTTATAGGAACGGGCGTGAGGCCTCAGTTCCTGTCCGGATCGGGAATCAAGCCGCAACCGGATTCCTTGAAGTTCAGCTTGATGTCTTTGGATCCAAGCGTTAAGGAGCACATCGGAGAAACTAGCTCGCAGAGCGTAGTTGTGGCTGTCGACAGGATATTCACAGGCTCCACGAAACTAGACGGAGATGCCATCGTAGACTTCGTAAAAGCTTTATGTCAAGTCTCACTCGACGAACTCAGTCATCCCACTAATCCTCGAATGTTTTCACTTCAGAAGATAGTCGAAATATCATACTACAACATGGGCCGTATCAGATTACAGTGGTCGCGAATATGGCAAGTGCTCGGCGATCACTTCAACAAAGTAGGCTGCAACACTAACGAAGATATCTCATTCTTCGCCGTCGATTCGCTCAGACAACTCTCCATGAAGTTTATAGAGAAAGGAGAATTCGCAAATTTCAAATTCCAAAAAGATTTCCTGAGGCCATTCGAGCACATCATGAAAAAGAACAGTTCACCGACGATACGCGACATGGTGGTGCGATGCATCGCGCAAATGGTGAACTCTCAAGCTCACAACATACGATCCGGGTGGAAGAACATATTCTCGGTGTTCCACTTAGCCGCGAGCGACCAAGACGAGGCGATCGTCGACCTAGCATTCCAAACGACCGGCAAGATCATAACCGATCTGTACGAGAGACAATTCCCTACGATGATTGACTCCTTCCAGGACGCCGTAAAGTGTTTATCTGAGTTCGCTTGCAACGCAAAGTTTCCGGATACTTCGATGGAGGCGATAAGGCTCGTGAGGTCTTGCGCCTCAGCGGTTGGCGCGGCGCCACAGCTTTTTGTGGAGCACGCGGGGCTCGAGGGTGAGCCCGGGGCGCCAGAGGAGGACCGTGCCTGGCTGCGCGGTTGGTTCCCCCTACTCTTCTCGCTCTCCTGCGTTGTCAGCCGCTGCAAGCTCGATGTCCGCACCCGAGGTCTCACCGTCCTCTTCGAGATCATCAAAACGCATGGCGATTCCTTCCGACCCCACTGGTGGAAAGACCTCTTCAACATCTTGTTCCGAATATTCGACAACATGAAGCTGCCCGAGCACCAGCTGGAGAAAAGCGAGTGGATGACGACGACGTGCAACCACGCGCTGTACGCCATCGTAGATGTCTTCACACAGTACTTCGATGTACTTGGCACGTTGCTACTGGAACAGTTGTATGCACAGCTACACTGGTGTGTGCAGCAAGACAATGAACAGCTGGCGCGGTCGGGAACAAACTGCCTAGAGAACTTAGTCATCTCCAACGGGGCAAAGTTCACGGACGCCACGTGGGCCAACACCTGTCAGATCATGCTGGATATATTCAACAGCACGTTGCCTGGAGCGCTGCTAACCTGGCGGCCAGACGACGCGGACGAGGAAGCTCCTCCCGGCAGACATGGGATACTAAAGAAACCGCAAGGAGGCGACGAAATCAAGTCAACAAATCGCGTCTTCAATGGTTTACTTATCAAGTGCGTGGTGCAACTAGAGCTGATTCAAACCATAGACAACATCGTGTTCTACCCTGCGACCTCTCGTAAAGAAGATGCGGAAACGTTGGCGCTAGCAGCGGCTGAGCTCGCGGGCGGAGCGCCGTCGCCCGGGCAGGCCTGCCAAAGGGAAGAACAAGGCATGTACAGACTTCTAAGCTCCCCGCACCTGCTACGCCTGGTCGACTGTCTCCTCTGCAGTCACCGCTTCGCAAAAACATTCAACACAAACAACACACAACGAAACGTGCTCTGGAAAGCAAATTTCAAAGGATCAGTCAAACCGAATATGTTAAAGCAGGAAACGCAGTCCCTAGCATGCGTTCTACGGATACTATTCAAGATGTACAGTGACGAGGCGCGGCGGGAACATTGGCCGGTCGTCCAGAACAGCCTCGTTGGTATTTGCTGTGAGGCGTTGGAGTATTTCGCCGGAGTCACTAATGAGGCACACCGGGACGCCTGGACATCCATCCTGCTGCTGATTCTTACGAGAATATTGAAGATGCCCGATGAAAGAGTGAGTACCTGATAATAAATAATGCTGAACAATATCACAAAGAATCATCTAGCCCCAAGCTGCGAGATATCGAATGCATAGAGTATTTTTTTTTATTAACCTGAAAACAACCTGAACTACCGGAACATAATGTCTACAGATCGTCCAACAAAAAATTACCGAGGCGGGAATCAAACCCGCAACCTCCTGCGTTGCAGGCTAATCTTTGCCCACTGCGCCACTGAGTTTTTTTTTACAATCAATAGACCTTGGTTTGACCACAATCTCAATCGTATGGAGATCGTCAATGATTAGTAGCGGATATTTATCGCGTCCTCATAAGCGCTTTTCATCTAGAAGATAATGTAAGCAACGTAGGAAGGTAATATTTTTTGTAAGTAGATACCTACGTTTACCTCGCGCCTACCATTATTATATTCCACAGCTAAGTATAGGCATCCTCCAATTTATCCCTATTCATACCAGTTTTGGGATGATCACAATGTAGTTTAGAATATGTACATGGACGGTCTTGTCTATTTTTAGGATCTACTGTTTCTTATCAGTTGAATCTTGCTTCGACTTTCGCGACATTAAAATTATTTATCAGATAAGATTAAAATTTTAAATGCCGCACTACGTCCTACGTCTGTTATTTATTATAAGATTTGTAATTATAAGTTATGAATTCACATAAAAACATACATTATAAATAGGCAGAGCTAGACTAATATAAAAAAGGAAAGTGATCTACTTTATTACTATTGCACAAATAATTAGGTTTGTGTTAGTGAGCATATATCGTCATCAGCCCGTACACGTCCACTGCTGAACATAGGCCTCCCTCCCCCAAACGACGCCACGAATAGCGGTCCTGAGCCGCCTCCATCCAACGACTCCCTGCGACCGCTACGATGTCGTCGGTCCATCGAGTGGGAGGTCTTCCCACACTCCGTTTCGCATTGCATATATCACTAACACAAACCTAATTATTTGTTATAATTATCTAGGTAGGTAAAACTTATCACAGACATGATACTAGCTAGGGTGTCATGGAATCTATCATACGTTATAAAAAATTGATTACGAAAAATTGAATACGTTATAAAAATTTGATATTTGGTTATTCATGCGGATAAGATCAACTTTTGCCGCTTCGCTCAAAATTATAGCTGGTGAAATCGACGTAGTAGTTCTGGAAATTAAACTTGCAAGTATTGCAATGTACTACTAGCAACCCGCCCCGGCTTCGCACGGGTAGAAGAGCATTATTATGCCTGCATGTTGTCTGTCGTAGGATCGGATCAGATTAATGCGTTGAATATATGGATTAGATTTAAATGTAATAAATAGCTTTCCAATTACCGCATTGTACGTGACATTTTTTTGAAGATATAATCGGTAAAGTAAGCTATCCTTAAAAGATAGATAATATTATGTCATCGTGGACTTTTTTGTAGATCTATAAAAGAGGAATATCCTACCTTGAATTGTTTTATTGTATCTCAATCCGATTAGGCAGCGTTTTCGATGAAAGCTCCCAGGCAGCTTCAGTTTTTCCGACACTTCCAACAATTATCGTTATATTTCAACCAATTTACACAAAACCTTGACAAATTACTTAAACCTTCCTCATGAATCACTATATCGATTGGTGAAAACCGCATGAAAATCAGTTCAGTAGTTTTTGGATTCATCGCGAACAGACGCAGCGGAGGACTTTGGTAGTGAAAATATATTGGACAATCAGCAACGTATATAAAAACGTTCGTTAGATCGAAACGTCTGTTATAATATCGTCCAATTATCTATATTTTTGAAGAAATCACACATGGGCAGGCCTTGTGACTTCGAATTATTAATGAACTCGTTAAATATTCATATTTATTCCCTAACTTCAATAATTTACGCGATGTATGAAATGATCTCTACAAAACCTTGTCTCTGCCCTCTTGTTACCTACACGGTCTACTCTTCGCGGTCTCTATGAATACATTTACTAATAAATAACTAGTCTAAACTTTAGTTAGTTTTAAAAAGCTAAGTTGTACGTTAGTTGATATAAATAAAAAAAAATAAGTTTGTTAAAGTAGGATAAATTGAAAAATTCTATAGGTTTTGCGTGTCCTTGTCAAACGAGACTAGCTCGTCAGTATAGATAGATTAGTGCAGTAAAGTTATGTATTGTTTCAGTTTGCGGCGCACGTGTCCAGCTATTATCCGCTGCTGTGCGAAGTCACATGCTTCGACCTGAAGCCCGAGCTACGCTCCGTCCTACGCCGGGTCTTCATCCGGATCGGGCCGGTCTTCAACATCGTCGCGCAGTAGCGCACCAACCGTACCTAACACATGGCCTTATAGATTCCTAGGTTAAAGTATGACTTTGATGTTAATGTAAAAAAACATTTCGTTAATTCCTTAAATTTTAATGTTTGACAGCAATCAGTACTTCAGTAGTATTAAAAGTGATCTACGTATAGGGTGTAGTCTTATCTAATGTATAGGGTGTAGTCTTATCTAATTTATAATTTGATATATCAGTTAAATAAAATTGTATAAACATAAAGTACTATCTATAAATTATTTACGATAGTTTATTCTGTATATTTGAAAGTTTTAATATAATGTGGAGCTGAATTCACTCGCCACGATGTAGTTCGCTTACTGTTTAATATTTTGGCTCGACTGATTGGACTGTGATTCACAAATTATTTTCAAAGCTTACCATGTTAACATTTACTTTTATAGAGTGACTTCAGAACTCACACGCTAACTGATTATTATTATTATTCCTTGAAATAAAAATCACTAAATTAGTTTGTTTTTGATTAAACAATCTTCAGACCATCAATGGCGCGTTCCAGAGAATCAACGTCCCAGATGACTAGTTGGCCATCAAGGCCTGAAGTGCTGAACTTCTTGATTTGAGTCTTGTTGCCCTTGAATGGGCTGATGCAAGTAATAGCATTCTGGTGGATGGAGTCAAGGAAAGTATCATTTGTCTCAATGCGAGCCTGTCTGTCCAGCGACTGGAACTTCTTCATAGCAGAGAGTCCTCCCGATTCCTTCCTCTGGGTATTGTCTAGTTTTGCGACGAACTTTATTTCATCGCCATCATGGCAGTACAGCAGGGGAATGCAGCTGTGTCCTGCAGCTATCAGGGAATTATTAGTAATCCAGGTGCATCCCAGGAATGGAAGATATTCAGTCTTTAGTTTGTAAACAGCTTTACCTTGAGTAGCATCAGCTACATTTATGGAGCTGTCATGACCCACCCAGGCAACTTTATTGCCATCAGCAGAGAATGAAACACTGTGCACCCAGCCACCACCTGATGGGGTGTTGGGGAATTCAGCCAACAGTTGTCCTAGGGGTAGCTTGGAGCCCCAAACATTGGGGCCCGGCTGGTCTTCAATATCCTTGATGTAGGCAGAGAACACTCTCACTTTGAAGTCGGCAGAGCCAGCCACAAGCAGGATGTTATTAGGGTGCCAATCTAGAGAGGTCACAGTTGACCGGATGGGCTTCTTGATATGTTTGGATACCCACCAGTTGTTTTCTTTCTCAAAGTAGCAAATAGAGATCAGTCTGGCTCCTGAGCCAACTGCAAACTTGTTCTCCATAGGGGACCACTTGACGCAGGTGGCCGCGCGGTTGATACGGAGCAGTACGAGGGTCGTGCTCCATTTGCCGTCTTCCCCCTGGGTCCAGACATAGGCGTTGCGGTCAACGGAACAAGTTACAATGCGGTTGGTGTTCGGGGCCCAGTCTATGCCCATCACCCTGAGGTCATGCTCCACGAGGTTGTTGGTTTGCTTCCAATCGTTCGCTTCCTTTTCGTAGATGTGAACCTCGTTGTTGTTGGGAGAGAATGCAATTTCTGAAATTTTATGAGCAGATTAATTATTTTCACTTTCAGTGAAGCCCACTAAGACTGGCATATAGTTTTACAACAATACATACGGGTTCTATCTTTATTCCAAGCATGGACAGTTATGGGGGCGCATGAGTCACCAAAAGTTAGGGTTTGCGACATAGTGCCAGCCTGAAACACAAGGGAGGCATTCGTTACATAACGGCAAATTTATGTTTAGTCATACAACTGTCTTTTTCAGAGGTAATTTATACCTTTGTAACGCAGTTTCTGAAGAAAATAAGTCACGCCCCGGTGGATAATCGAACTTTGTAAATGCGGTGATTCGCGGACTCTGGGCAGTCAACACGAATCCTGAAACGTAGCAGCAAAGGCAATATAAAATATGTTGATAACTTTATCAACAAAGAGCTGAAATTCATTTAATAAACTGAAAAATAACTTACATACATCAATCAACAAAGTTTGGAATTTGCGGACAATTTACGCAAGCATTCAAGCAAAGAGAATTATACTTACCTTTATTATTCACGTCAGTCAACTCAAAACATCAAGCAAGTTTGACCGTCTTATGTCCAGCCACTCGCTCCGTATTTTTTGCACAGTTCAATGTGCAGTTATGACTGTACGAAAAGACGGAACAACGCACAGTGGCCACACGTGCAAACTGGACCATGCTAACCATCAAACAAACAACTAGTTCTGCCCGCGGCATCACACGCTGTGTTTCTATGGAAACATTAAAGGTTATTACTATCCTAACTAAACGTGAATTTTATTTAGCAGAGAGAGTATTTATGAGTATCTTTATATATTAAGGTATAAAAAGTAGTTTAACTTTAGCATAGGTACAGCTAACTTATGTAAATCAATGCATTGTGTCAGACCGATCCGTTCAGTGGTTCTGTCATGAAGAGGTGGAGAAACCTACAAATATCTAAACATTTATCCATACTATCTTAAATAACTGGCCACTCACTCAAGTAAACAAGTGCAAACTAAATTTGCGCAGTCCTATCTTTCGCTGGGCTTACGCGAGCCTCTCGTCCACACCTTCCGTCTTCCCTGCGCTGCGCAGGCATGCTTGCAAGTCACACGGATGGTGTGGCTGAGCAAGTTGAGCTCTTAACCCGGCCATTCGACACAAAGTGCTTGAAAAAGGCGCCATAGACAAGAAGTACCGGAAAACTGAATTTTCCGGATGTTTACCGGTATTTTAGTCTGTCATATTCAATCACCTGAAGTTGTTTAGGTTCGATGTCTATTCATTCATTTCAGTCATTCAAGTAAAAAAAAGGAAATAAAAACAAAATAATCATTTCCGGCTGTATTTCATAATATTCTGCGTGTTTAAGCTATTTTCTCCTAAGCGCGTGATTAAAATTGACCAAAACGCGAACAAAAAGTCAAGATATGTCTAGCAACGGTAACTTTCATTCATTTGTTTATTCCCAATCCTAACGGTCAAACCGTATGTAAAATTATTTTTTTTAGGAAGACACCGTGGGCACCGTCGCCACAACTACAATAATTCAAATAGACAACAACCACAATCAAGGGAGGCTCCATCAGTGTTGGCTGATGACAACCCTACCTTGCTCATGTTCCAAGACATCCAACAGAAGCTAACGAGCAGACAAGACCGGCATGAGCGGCTGGTCAAGTGCTCCCGAGACGTCACTATTGAGAGCAAGAGGATCATATTCTTGTTGCATTCTATTATGTCGTAAGTTGTATCTGGCAGCTCCTGAATTATTACCAACTAGGCTATTGTGCAGTTAGTGCTCAAGCCTCAACTGCTGTGGTTTACCTTACATAATTATCACTGTTGTATGCAGCTTCTTTATCTGTTATATACAGCTTATTTCTCTCCTCTCCAAGGCAAATAATCCAAAACAATTTTTCAGTAAAGAAACACTGGAAACTAAATTAGCAGATGCCAAAGACCGTATACAAAAACTCATAAATGGACCTATAAAGACAATAACTCTTGAGTTAGAGAATAGTCCCAATTACTTGCATAGCCGGGCTGTGACTGCCGGCTTCCAGGAGTACATTGAAGCCAGGACATTCCTATCCTTGATTGAAACCAAAAAGATCATCACATTTGCAGATGTCATCAAAGAACTGACCTTTACCATCACATCAGATGATGGTGTAGAAAAGATACTGGTAACGTTAGTTCCGCAGCTGGATTATATGCTGGGTCTGGCAGACCTGAGTGGGGAGCTCATGAGGCGAGCTATCAACAGTATTTCTAGCGGCGACAGTGTAGATTGCTTCTTTGCTTGTCAGGCTCTTCGAGAACTCTATGCTGGGTTTATTGGTAAGGATAAAGTATTATTTTAACATTTTAAACAGCTAATCTCTTCTTAAAAAGTTTTTCTACTACTGCACACCACACTACCCAAATAATGGCAATGCCCAAAGCAGGTGAGATTAGAACAAAAATGATCAATGAATATAGATGAAAAACTTGAAATTTTGCTTTCCACTAGTTATTAAGCACATACTTAATTTGTATTATCACTTCAACTCCGTCTCATTGGTAACACAAGTTACTTTGATTTACCCTGGGAAACATTATCTGCTGATTATCAACAAAAAACTGTGCAATAAATTTGTAAAACTATTGAAAAAATACACAAACACGAAAATTTGTGAAAGCGTAATTTTTTTTAATTATATTGAGCCCTACTCCAAATCGAGGTTGTTGATCTAGACATGTTTGTACTGTACTATCAGTAAACGACAATATAAGGCTATTATTTTATACTGGGATGGGAACCATGGCTGTAGATCTTGTACCATCTTGAGACATTGTTAACCATCCCAAAGTAAAAGTACTTAGTACAATGTTTTGGAATGGCCCTGTTTCATTTGTTCCTGTTGATTGTTGATCCATTCTGTAGTTTTGGCGTGAAACGGTAACAAACATCCATCCAAACATTTATATCCCTGCTACACGCTTTTGTGCATGCATGATTGCACAAATCAGTTTGCGCAAGCAAGAAGAGCCAGGCCACACGCCCCATCTTGCTTGCGCAAACTGGTTTGAGCCCGGCCACACGCTCCATCTTGCCTGCCAAACTGTGTTTGTGCAATCATGCATGCACAAATATTTGAGCGTGTAGCTGGGCTATTAAACATACAAACATTTATAATATACATATGTGTGATCACAAAACAGCTTTGACTTGCCGGAACACAAATTTATCATCTTTTTTTCTGACATTGCAGTATATAAACATTAAGGAATTAATGTATAAAGGAAACTAGAGTATTCGTGAAAATTAGTATGTAAACAGTAGTCCAGTTGCCGCAACAGTTGCTCTGTCTGCACAGCATCTTATTTGATTTAAATAATCTCAACCCAGTGACTGGATAATATAAGGTCACTCTTCAACGTTGTATATCGACGAATGTCGTAATTTCAGGTATATTCAACGCAGGCAAGGAACTCGGCCGCAAACTGCCAACTACGCGCGCGAACGTGGCCAAGGTTGAGCATGCCGTGTACGCGCTGCGCGTGCGCGGTGGCGAGGCACCCAACACTCTGCTTTTGGCCGGTGGCGAGTGGGAGCAGAACGTGGGCTCGGAGGATGAAGGACTCTTTTAAAACTGACAACTAACTTCACTACAATTAATCTTAATGTAACGAGGTCATTTGTAGCCAGAACAGCGAACCGAGCCTTGCGAATTTGCGATCTAGTCTTTATATGGTCACTACTCTCCGATAATTACGTGATCCGATTTAATGCCATTCTCATTCCGTGTGAACACATAACCCTCACACGTAATTCTAAATTGAGTAACAGGTCGATTTGACTGAACATATTTCTGAGCAATTGTTCAACCAATCATCACCTACGTGATAAAATAGTGCTTGTGTGTTGCGCAGGTATTTTTTCCCCAAGCTTCGATCCAAGACCCAGTTGGTATTGGTACCAACAAGATTCGGGTCGGCGCAAAAAAAAAACTACGTCTCAGTAAATAAGAGCACACTTGAGATCACAATCCAGGTGTTACATTTACCGCATAAACAAAAACGCGGCTTAAGAAGGCTACGAATCTCTCCCAAACGGAAACGGATTTTCCCATGCAGATTTGTTGTTGTTTCACGTATAATGAAATAAGGCGCGCTATGAGTTAGAAAGCGCGTCTTACCATCTAATACGAAGCTGTCATGTGGCTGTGTGCGCGTGCTTGGTGTTGGCACCATTTTTTTATATTTTTTAGACTTTCCGATTAATTTTGAGTAAACGATCGATTTCAAAAATATTTTTGATTATTTATAATTTTGAATAATAAAATAAGGATGTTTGCAGCGCGACAGATCTTTAAATAAAGGTGTCTATCATGCATAAAAAATCACTCGAAGATGACTCGATTCGGTGGTCAAAATTAGTTTCGCTCTCATTTAAATATCATTGTTTTTTCAAAAACTAAACCGCTGCAAACATAGCTATTTTTCATCCAATTACGTATAGAAAATTTCAATAAGATCGGGGACATAGTTTCCAAATGAAGCGGAAAGTACGTTTGTATGGGGAATAAGGCTATCCGTTCCGTTCTTAATATTTGAACATTTATTTCCCACTTAAGTTGATAGTGTTTGAACACAGAGTATTGTTTGATTGATAAATAAATAACTTATGTTGTATGTGAAATGTGATATAAGATTTAAGTGATGAACAATTGAAAGGTCCATTAAAAAGTTCAATAATCCTGTATAATGTTTTCTTTACTTACTACTAGTACTGACGAGTCCCACATATTGTTTACTTTTTATCTATATCTTCGGATTCAAAGGTCAGAAATAAATAAATTTAAATTAAACTAATTTTGATAACATAGATCTTTATTGAATCATCTACAACATTTAGACAGCATCTTGCAAAACAAAATGTTTACAATCAACCGCAACATAATTTATACAACAAAATGAACCATCTTTAAGTTGGTTTCCAGTCATCGGATTCGTCAGTCGCATATGGATCCTCCGCCTCGTCGTCATCGGAGTAAGTTATGGTGTCCCTTTTAACAGCCTTTCTCCTTCTTTTACCGGGGAGGATCAAATCTTCCGGCGGCGGAGACTCGCGAGATGAATCTTCACTTTCGCTAGGCGGTGTAATTTTTCGCCGTTTCTTAGCAGGACCTGATAATAATATACAATATTTGCTAAGACCTAATTTGGAATCGTAAAGAATCTTGTTACGTAATGCTGAACAATGATGAACAGCATCCACAGCTAAATACTTAAATTATTCGTAACAAAAATATCACAGAAAATAAAATAATACTTTAGATAACGACATTTGTCGTGTAGGGCATTTATGTTATTTTATCATACTTATTAATTTTGCAAAGGTTTTTATATTTTTCCAAAAATATTTTTTCAACTTCTCATGTTCATCAAATGCACTTTTAGAAGTCGCAACTTTCAGTTTTATCCTTCTCCTTTTGTTAGCTCACATAAAGTTTAAGTTCTTAATCTTAAGTCTAAGTGGGATATAACTATACTTAATTAGTACCGCGTTACAAGAAGCAACGCTTTTTACACTACGACTACTAAACTAGGGAATTTAAAATGCTCAGGAAAATCTGGATTCAGTTATCTGGTAGAGTAGTAGAGACTAGAGTGCTACGAGACATTCGACGCTCACCAGACAGAAATAATGAAATACCTAATCGTGCAAAATGATACGGATCACACGGCTTCATTTTATAATAATAGGTGTTGTATAGTACCGAATATCGATGTGAAGCGCCACCATTACATTCCATGTCAATGACAACATTTTCACTACACTGATTCACAGAGATTCGAATTTTACCCGTTTACTTTATCGTCTTTAGATTACTCATTACAGTTAAAAAAGTACATTTTGAAAGTAAGATGTAGCGGCAGGAATTCTGCTTACGAGTTCCTACATTGAAAATGAATGACAGACAGAAGAACTCATTCTTGAAGTGAAAATGTATCTATTCTATGAAAGAATATATTTTTAGTGATAGTATACTTTTGAAAGAGTATGCGTTTGTCTGAGAGGACACCTATATTAAGATTACTATCGTTTAAATTATGAACTGAATGAAAATTTTAATTATATATTACAAACACAATCTCCAAAATCTACTAATTTCCGTAAAATAACCACCATGGAACTTGTATAGTTACTGTTTGATTTCTGAAAATAGATTATAACTCTATCATGGCTTCGACTTTACTCGATTCTGATCTTTTTGTCCGTTGTTTTAGAATTCATAATCGTAATCGACGCGTTGTCCGTCCTCGTCCTCTACGGCATAGTGGTTGTCGTGGAAGTGAACCGCGTGCGCGTTTATGTAAAAGAACTGGCCGCGACGTTGCACTACCCTTATACCTGCGGACAAGGAAATACTTCACTGAGAAACTGATATATACATTCAAAACTAAAATAAACATAAAAGTAATAAGTATTAATAATTATCATTCACTATGGTTCGGACCGACCATACATATGTCATCATGAGGTTGTAGTAAGTATAGAGAAAAGCCATTGGGTCAAAATACAGTTTCTGAGTGAAATATTTTGATATCTACTTCTAGTAGGTCAGGTTATTGTAGGAATATTTTTATCTGTTGTGGTTTGTTGAAATGAAAGTTGAAATAAAGGAATAAATCATGCAGGTATACCTGCGGGGACTGTCCCCACTCGTATGTTAAAGGATTTTATAGCTATGGTCATTTTTAACCGACTTCAAAAGAAGGAGGTTATCAATTCGTCTTGTTTTTTCTTTGTATGTTACGCGATATCTCCCCCAATTATGGACCGATTTTTGGAAATTCTTTCACTATTGTATAGAATACGATCGCGAAGGGGTCCCATACATTTTTTATCCCTAGGTGATGAGTATTTATCCCGCAAAACTTAAAATAAGTGTAAAAGTAAGGGAATTTGAAGTCGGTTTATCGTTTTTTATATTACATATTTTGGACCTACGAGTATTATGTTTGCAAATAAATATTATAGGTACGAAGTTTGTGTAGCTTTGCGTCGCCCAGGTACGAGAATGTTTAGTAGGCACCGATGACGAGGACGCGACTAGATATCGATTATTTTCCGACTTAAGAATCGTAACAAAAATAAAAGGTGTGTGCTGCGCATTAAATCATTTATAAACATTTACTATGTATTTATATATATTTATGATTTCTAAGACCATTACATTTTTCTGCCAAAATAGTTATACATTATGAAAACTTATATGTATAAAGCTCTCCTCTTTCGTCTGTTCTCGAATGGAAACGAGTAAACATGATTCAGCGTAACCGAGACGCAGGTATAGTTGACGGTATAGTTTCGTTCAGAAAGTGCGGATAAATAAGTTTTCACTTCAATAATGTGCACACTGCTAGAGAGAACTTTTCACTTGTTTGTCGCAGCGATAAGCCGTATAAACATGTAGAGCACCATGACGCACTAGTGTATGTTTGACAGCTAGTAGGTGGTCCAGCGGCGCGCCTTTGCAGGTCGTGCCGGGCAGAGTTAGACAGGGCAGTGAATGTTTTAAAGAAACAACTTGCTCGGCGATAAAATATGAAATAGGCTTGTCGCTGGGCTTGGCAAGTTTCTCACATTTGTACTTAAATTATACCAGTAAGAATTTTTGAAATTTTACTCGGTAATTAATTAAGGTTGTAGAGGTATTTATAAATATATATTTTTTAAACTAGAAGACGTATCGTCCGTGCTAAATCCTCGCTTCTGGCCAAGTATTTTTAGTTCTAATCATATCACCAGACGAAACTAGTCCACTGGTGAACATAGGTATTTCGCAACAGCGCCTTATTGGCTCGTATCAAAGGGTAATGTGGGTTGAAAGCTAACTTAGCTCGCACAGCTGACACTTAAGAGTAGGTACACATTCTACGCGTTCCGCGTTTTAAATCGCGCGTTTGGGTGTGTATGGGTGGGTGTAGGGAACGAGATGGTTTTTAAAACGCGTGCTACAAAACGTCCAGTGTGTGACGCGACAACGCACAAAGGTTACGATCGGTTGGCTCTTTGGCCAACCGATCGTAACCTTTGTGATGCGAGTTGCGTAACATTGTTACTTCATACAATCCTGTTTGAACCACACGCTAAGTTGCATGTTAAAATAAGTCATTGTACGCGACTCACAACTTAAAGTACGCTGGTTTGTACATAGCCTAACGCTAAAAGCTTTCCTCGGTACACATACCGTTCCTGGTTCGCTGCGGCGCCTGCGTGCCGGGCGGGTGGCTGTGCGTGGTCCAGTGACGCGGGTCGGTGCGGTGGCAGTGCGCGCCGTATGGACACTGCGCCTTCTCCCCAGCCCCGTAGTCCGCGTCGCCCGGGTGAGAGTATTGCATCTTGTGTTGAGGATTCCTCCTGGAAAGGTAAGCAAATGTTTCTGTAAAGCACATTGAAAAGTAGGGAGGTAGTGCTTCTGACACTGTATCCCTACTTACTTGCCTGTACAAAATCCTGTCGGCATGTCTGAACCATTCAGCATGTCTAGAGGCTGTGTCCTAGCTGTTAGGGATATTTTACTCAATGCGAAGAGCATTCAGAAAAAAATAAGTTTTTGGAGAAATCGACGCAGGTTATTCACTTGTTTATAACGTTTAGTAAGCTAAACGGTAAAGCAATTTGTTGTATATATGTATATGTAGGTACCTATTGCTTTTAAAATCCAGACAACACCGCGAAGATATTTTTCTCCATGGCCTATTATTTGCCGCTTGAAAAACGTAAATTGTCCTAGAGTAAAATTATGTCTTTAAAATTTAGACTGATCTAAAAATCATGTAGATACGGGTAGAATCATCACTTGCCTGTAGCAGTGAGCGCCGTACAAGCAGCGCTCCCTGGGGCGCACGTTAGGTTGCGCGGGCGCAGCGCCGACATTTGAAGGTCCCTGGAAAATAATGTTTCATTTCACGTATTTTTCGTGCGCGTAGCATTTGAAATCTAACAATTGCTTGAAATCCCAAAGTTTTAAAGTTGAATTTTAAACATTTTATGAAGCTGTAATATGTTTACTTACGGCCTGTCCTGGCTGCGCTGCATTAGGGCTCTGTGGCTCTTTCTTCACATCATCAGCTTCAGCCGTTCCTGGCTCTTTTTTCACATCCATGTTGCTACCAGTGCTTGGCACATCTGTATCACTTCCTTGCGGGTCACTATGACCCAAACTCTCAGTATTGTCATTGTTGGTTTCACCTGATGTTTCTAGTGGAGCACTCTCTTTGGTTGAGCTTCCTGGCTCTTTTTTGACAGCACCTTCGTCGCCAGAGCTATAAACATCTGTGTCACTGTCTGTTTGGTTATTTAGTCTCAGAGAATCAGATGTAGCATCTTTAGAGACATTGATATCGTTAACAATGGAACTGTCTGTTGCCGAGTCAAGGTTCTGATCCTCTTTATTCTCATCACCAGCCTGATTAACATCTTCTGAATTAACAGTATCATTGAGATCTAGAGACTCTGCATTTGTAATGTCATCTTCATGTTCTTTATCTGTCTGAGCCACATCCATGGGCTCTACATTACCTTCATCCTGAGTAAGTGCCCGTGAGCTTCCAATAATGCAATTATCTTTCGTGTTGTTTTGTGTCTCCCCTACTTCTATGTTACTTGTTGGAACAGTTCCTGTCTTAGGACTTCCAGGTTCTGTCTTGATTTTCTTGGCCGGGACAGGGTCTTTGTCTGGAGTATGTGACCTTTTAGTTGGTGTGCTTTGCTCATAATTCTGTGCTTCATTTGGATCAGGGTGTACGACTTTATTTTGCGCTGTGACAAAAAGACACTTCATTTTATTATTACCACGTCATTCCGTGTTATTACTGAATCTTTGAATCCTTAAAATAAAACTGACCAAGTGTGAGTCGAATCGCCCGCGAAGGTTTCCGTACCATCGTACATAACTTAACTATTTCGCAAAAGAAACCCTACAAATGATTTTTCAATAAATCGAAAATAGGAAGAAGCTAAGATGACGCGGTCACCCATCCTAGTATTGATCGCGCGCGACGTTGCTTAACTTCGCTTTGTATGGACGTTGAACCCCATACTTATTAATTTTAATTATTTGTTGTTATAGCGGCAATAGTGTTGTTACATACCGACATAACAAATTCAAACACACTGTCAAAATTTCAATTGTCTATCTGCATCAGGCAAAAAACAAGTTTTTTGTATGGCAGCCAAAGGGGGCTGTCTGTGCAAGAGAAAAACCTACACATTCTGTGATCGACTGTCTACCTTTTACGGTACATGAGATACAGCCCGCTGCAGGACGGACGGACAAACAGATAGTGAAGCGTCCACTATAAGTATACAGTCCTGTTTTCACCCTTTGCATACAGAACCCTAAAAATATGTGATAAAAATCTTATCAATATTGGTCAAGTCCATTTCCTGTCTACATCTAGATTATTATGTTTCTAGCATACCTTCAGCTTTGTCTTTATCATCTTCTGCATCTTCTTTTTTTATATAGATCAGCTCATACCAGTTTTTTTCTGGCAGAAGACCAAAATAATCACCATGAAACAGCTCCACTGACTCTCCAAGAGACAATTTACTCATTGCATCAGAGGAACTTCTTCTGTAGAAACAGGGCTTGAGATGTAGCTGAAAAATAATGTTTACTACAAACATCAGATTTTTTTTATTCATTGAGTGATTTGAATAAATAATAACCATACAATATCTAGCTGCTGCCCGCAACTTCACCCGCATTTTATCGGGATAAAAAATTACCCATATGTTATTCCAGGTCCCAAACTATACCCATACCAAAATATCAGCCCAATCAGTTGAGTAGTTTTTGCGTCAAAGAGGAACAAACATCCATAATCACAAACTTTGACATTTATAATATTAGTAGGATCATTTGCATTTGCTGGATGCACAACGTAGGGGTCATCCATAACGAACGTCACACTAATTGCGTGATTTTTTGACCCCTCCCCGTCCTTAGGAGGGGGTCGTCATATAGTTTGCAATTTTACATCTAGAAGTTACTAAAACAGCGTTTCCGAAATGAGTTTTGTTTCCAGTACATCTGAGGCATGTCTGTGGCATGAATCTCAGCATTAGGGAAGAAAATTTTCGCCACGTATTGCTACGTACGCCGGACTCATAGGCGATCGGCGCGTGACACTAGTAGAGCGAGTGTCTCGCCAACAAAACAATTTAAACCCTATGTCCATACAGATGAGTCGGAAATATTTATAAGTTTTTTGATAATAGTTCAAATTTGGCATTTTAACACTTAAAAAATTACAATCAAATAACTGCAGACTGTTGCAAACAATCCACAGGTAGCTCAACTGGTCCATATCGATACCAGTTGCTGTATAGCAATGCTAATGCGCTGCGTCAGATACTCACCAGCTTTCGGGACACGCGTCACATCGACTAGACACTCAGAATTTTTTTTTTAAACCCTTAGTGCCTCGGTACTCCACGGACCTAGGGTCTCAACTCCAAGGGGGGCAAATGCGTAGGTTCTGTCGAGACCTGCATATTTGCGCCTCTTGATATCCTCGGCCAAATTTACTGCCGAACCAGCCCTCACGGATGTCTTTGAAAGATGGGACGGTGCAAGTCTGTCGACGCATGTAGCGTCCCACACAATGGGCCTCCCCAGCTCCCAATGGACTATGATGTATGATACTCATACCGTCGTCGGGCCTTTTACCATATTCACGTAACAGACCATTCGGTTCGAGAATAGCTGGTACGTTAGCGGTGACAAAGGCCGCCGGATAATGTCGTTAGGCTGGCATGGCGAGATATCCGACCGGCAGCCCTAGTACACGATAATCCGTGATGACGCCCGCAAGCTGTTCGACAACAGTACCGCACTGGCATTGATAAGGCGCGCAGCTCCTTGCACTTAAATGTGATGTCACGAAACTTAGGACCCCTCCCACCCCTTTGTCACATAATGTCACGCTTCGTTGACCCCCTCCCTCCCCCTTAACGTGAGACATACTTTATGGATGATCCCTTAGGATGAATAGAAATACCTAAACGGAGAGAGGCTAACGCCCAAACTTTTATGATGAATAAGAAAGGACTAGGTAGGTACATACTGCTCTTAGAATCAGGGTCTCTCCTTTGGTAGTGACTGAAGCATGCTCACGCGATATCCGAGGATCATTACACTGAAAATGGAATAAAATATTAGTGTCCAACTGAAGTTTCTTTTTATTTATATATTTATTTTTAAGGAAGGCTGACAGCTTATTACAGCTAATAAATTGCCTTCACGGCTAAGTGACAGTGTGTGTGAATATTAAGTATGCTTCTTCCACTAGTGGACAAAAAATTCAAGTGAAGAGAATATCAATAACACCTTATTTGTTATTACTTATTTGATAATAATAACTATGTTTATAGTATAAAATTTGACTTGTCTAAGTGCTTATTTTGTAAGCCTTTATTTGCCTAAAGAAATAAAGTTATTGATTCTGATTCTATGCTATGCATTTATATAGTTTAAAGTAAGTTTTTAAGAAGAGAGCATTGAAATTAAATTTTAATAATCATTGAATTTAGAAGATTCAACATAAGGAAACAAAAAATAATAAGATAGAGTGGTGTCCCACCTTGATACCTCCCTCAACACTAAACAATAACTAAAAGTAGTTTGTATAATATTATAAAAGTGAAAGTTTTTAGTTATGTATGCACTGCGGCCCAACTGGTTCAAAATATTTCTAGCGCTGGCTGCCATTGTACTTGTCGTCAACTACCGGCATTTTAGAGAGAATTTTTTTTAATAGATATCTTTTGTTTTCAATCTAAGTCTAATTCTAAGTGGGGGAACTGGGATCTGCACTGACATCTCGCATAGGAGTGTATTGTGCATTATGCCCCTGCCTAACTAGGCCCTAACCAGCCCAGCTCCTTGAAGTATCGGAGCAGGACTTTTGGTGATTGACAGCTTTGTTTCAGCTTTTCTGTATCTTGTGGTATCCTACCTATTTCATATGTATATTGTGTATACGAGGGTAGAGAATAAAACAGTTGGTTCGTTGACTTGGCGTTTTAATAAGTGAGCTCCCACATTTATATACATAAATACCACTGGCGACGAGGTAAACTGCGTAAAACACCTAAAATTAATGTGTTATGTGCAAGTGTAGATAAAATGCCGATCGGTATTGTGCCTGATTCCTTAAGAAAACAAGTTTTAGCAGAGCTGCACGAGGGTCATTTAGGCGTGGATCGAGATACAGAAGATGTCGAGCATGAGCGCCACGGCGACTATTAATAAATTAAGGGAACTATTCGCACGTTTCGGTCTTCCCTCCCAAATCGTAAGCGACGGCGGCCCTCCTTACGGGTCTTCAGAGTTTGGTAACTTTATAAAAAAAACTTAATCAGCCATACAATCACAAGCCCTTACAGACCGGCAGGAAACGGTGCGGCGGAGAACGCAGTTTAGTTGGTGAAGTGCGCTATGAAAAAGGCTGTACATGAAAGTGTCGACGTAGACACCGCGGTTACCAAATTTTTATTTCAGTATAGAAACTGCGAACATTGCACCACGGGCGTGGCGCCAGCGGAGGCAATGTTCGGCAGACGCCTGCGCGGGCGGCTGGACGTGCTGCGGCCCAGCGCCGAGCGCGCCAGTGAGGCGGCTGCCAGCCGGGCAGCGCGTGCAGCACCCGGTGTGGAGCGGAGCGCCCATCCAGGTGAGCACGTGCTGGCGCAGGACTACCGTGCCTCCAAGGAGAAGTGGGCGCCGGCCGTGGTCACAGCACGGGACGCCCCGCTAACATATCGTTTACGTACCGAGGACGGACGCGAGTGGAAAAGACACATTGATCAATTAATACCCATAGGTAAACCTCGTGTGCGACGATCCACCACCGTACCCGTTAGTCCAGATCGTAAGACGGTCATTAACGATGATAATGAATTAGACGACGCCATTACAGATGAGCTAGAAATTTTGAAGTCTCCAGGTCCTAAAGACACCTCTGACGCACCTGCGGTTTCTACTAGCGAAATAGAATCGACACCGGTTCAAAGCCCGTTTGTAAAAGTACGTCTAAAGCGCGCCTGTACATATAAAAATAAAGATTATAAAGTTTAGACTAGTTACCTATCTGAGTAATGTGTTACCCTTACATTAAGTACCTATAATATGTACCTATATAGTTTTTTTTTGTTAACTTGTTAAATTGTGTAAGTACCTACTAAGCAAGTTTAATTTTATGAGGTTCAAGTAGTACATATCTATTTTCCATTTTTTTTTGTTCATTCAAGGGGGGGCGTGTGGTATCCTACCTATTATATATGTATATTGTGTATACGAGGGTAGAGAATAAAACAGTTGGTTCGTTGACTTGGCGTTTTAATAAGTGAGCTCCCACATTAATATACATAAATACCACTTATCTGTTAACGGATTTGAGTCTCTATGAGACTCTTCAATCCCCTTTTCTATCTGGCCTCCTCTGTGGCCGTGCAGTGTACTACAAAGTGTTCCACAGTCTTTTCTTCCTGTTCAATCTAAGTCTAATGTTTTACATTTTAGTTTAAGCGCTACGCATTAGGGCACAATATAATTATAGACTAAGTTTAATTTTTAAGTTCTTAGTAAGCGAATTTTGTAAATTCTTATGAAAATAAATAACTTAAACCATGTAAAACTTAAAGTTTGTATGGATGGATGTACCTATGGATATTTGTTACTCTTTCACACAAAAACTACTGAACCAATTAGGCTGAAATTTGGTATGGGTATAGTTTGGGACCTAGAATAACATATAGGCTATTTTTTATCCCGATAAAACGCGGGAGAAGGCGCGTGCAGCAGCTAGTGAGGGTATAAGTAGGTAGATAGGTACTAACCCAAGTATTGTTTACATTACCAACAATCAGTTAAATTGATAATAACCAGGGTTGGCATGATTAAAACAAATGGTTTTAAAACACATGTTTAAAACAATGTTTAAAACAGTTTGATTTTAAACCGTGTTTTTTATCACACGTTTAAAAACACAGATTAAAACAAGTTTTAAACATTGTATAAAACGATGAGAAAAAAACAAGCTTTAAAACTACTTTTCATTGCGAATGAATGATATAAAATGAAAGTAATATTTTTTTGATAAGTTATTTATTCAGTCAAACAAAGATCTAAGTACCTAACAAGTACCAGGATTTATATGGGTAATGGGATAAGATAACACGTATTTTTGAAACATGCATTAGATAGTATAGAATATTAAAAATTTCAATTTAAAATCAATCAAAAACAAAATTATAACAAACAAAATTACCTATATTTAATAAACATTATAAAATCAAAATTGTTTGTCAGTCAGGAGAGTAAGACAATATGACAAGATCAAGATAACAATTATTTTTTCTTTTCCTTATTAAGGTATTTAAAAACTGTAACAAGTTTTGCAGCTTTCTCTGTACCCAGTTTATTTCGTACGTCAGAATGAATAAATCCAAATGTTGAAAACAGTCTTTCAATTCCAGCACTTGAAGCTACAGCAGTGTGAAGCTGAGCCACTAAGTTCATTGTTTGACCATTAATTTGTTTTTTTAATGACTGCCACCATTCGAGAGGTCCGACCTGATTTACTACATGATCTTCAAATAGAAAGTTATGAAAGGGATCTGTCATTGCCCTGTATTTAACAACATAGGGCATCGCCTCTTTGTGATAAGCTTCTATAAATAATAAAGCCTCAGAAATATCTTCACTCGTGAGTTTTTCACCCCTGTACTTAGGATGTAGTAAGTTTGCTGCAAAATGAGCTGGAGACATTGCCATTTCATAACGAGCTTTGAACTTCCTTAAATCATCCAATGAATACTCGGTCTCACGCAGTCGTACATTCTCTCCCTCAAACATATTTTTAAGCTCTATCCATGCTTCAGTCACTTCGCCAATACAGCAGGATGTCTTTTGGGAGATGTCAAGTGTAACTGCGATGTTTTCCAGTTTTTTGTAGAGAGCCTGGACTTGTTGCTTCAGCGCCATGTCATTTACTTTCAATGAAATTGACAGATCTATAGCAGTTGAATGATTTAAGCATATATCTGACATTATATGCCAATTTTCTAATAACACTTTTAAGCAGTCAGCCATTGTGTTCCACCGTACCTGTTGTGGTATAACAATTGCTTTTCCACCAGCTTCTTTATATTTGGCAGATGCAAAGTGAGTGTATTTGAAGTACCGCAATATCGACTTAACTTTATCAGTAATATCTTCTGCATTCAAATCCTTTGCTAGAAGGTTTAATATGTGTGATGAACAGCCGTATGTAAGTATATCCTCGTGAGAAGCTAGTTCTTCCTGTTGGGCTAAATCTCGTCTCATACGGCTCATATTTGCTGCGTTGTCTGTCACTACACTTCGCACCGTACATTTGTAAGTTTCACATTGTTTTATTGCCGCAGTAGTAACTTTAACCAAGTAGTCAGCTGTATGGCTTTCGGCTCCTGTGTCTATTCTATCAATTAAATGAGATGAGTCTGTCAACACATCGGTAACACAGACACAAACTATCGAGTCCTGCCTGACATTACTCCACCCATCAATTGCCAGATTAACAACTTTGTTTTTCAATTCATTTTTTACGGCTTCTTGAGTCGAGTTGTAGACTTCGTCGAGTAGCTTGCTAGCAATTTGTTTGCGGTTTGGAGGTTTATATTCTGGGCGTAAAATTTCCATTAATTTCAGTAACTCTGGGTGTTCTACGTGTTTAAAAGGCGTGTTAGTAGCAAACATATAACGAGATAATTGTAAATCAATTTTCTTCTTATCTTCTTGACTTGTAGCAATAATAAATCTTTTCATTGAAATGTTCACGCTCGCGCTGCTGCTGGTACTGGCATTTTTAGATTGAAGAGTAGCAACAGAAGATGTGGGTGTAGCAGAAGAATTATCTGAAGATCGGGAAGAACCAGCATCACTCAACAACTCCTCCTCCACGTCCCTGTCCGCGTCAAGATTTGCGTCAGTGTTAGAACCGGTGGTGGTGCTACATTGCTGGAAGTGTGCCTCCATTCTTTTCACAAGTCCAACTAGTTCTTTCTTACATTTTCTGCAACGCACCCTATTGGTCTTCAGTGTGGTATTTTCTTGGGGGATCAATGTGAATTGTTCCCAAATTGCATGCTTTTTGCATCCTGGAGTTGACATTTTTATGAGGTGTTATCAGTCGCAGAATTAATAATGAAATGAAATGTGAGAAAGAAAGGCACTCGTATTTATAGAATTCATATTAAGTAATTCCCCGCCGGTAAAGTCCCGTTAGGAAAGTCCCTAATGGATGGCTGTCGAATGGAATAGTGGTTATTTTATTCCCCTCATTTAAATATAAATATTAGGGATGGGCCTAACTTCGGCATTCTTCCGAAATTCGGTTGAAATGCCGAACATTCGGTATAAGAAAAGAGTGAAATAGTTGCACAATTTTGATTTTAAGATTAATAAAACATAAAAAAAAACAAATCTGTCATACTCACTCATACCTGATTAAATAAATAAGCCTTTTACATAATTTAAAATCATGGTAATTTATTTATTAATCAAGTAACTAACTGTCATTATCAGTTTCCTTTTTCGACATTTCAATCTTAAGTTTTAGAATTAAAAAATCAAATTCAATAAGTTCTTATTAAATTAGGAAGTCTTATGATTTGAATCAAATAAACTTTTTGAAAATTCAATATATTAATTACTTATAGGTATATTTTATTGTTGTTTGTTAGTTGTTACCATATAAGTGCAGAATAAAAACCGAACTTCGGCATTTTTTATTTTTACCGAATGTTCGGCCGAAATTCGTATTCGGTTCAAACCACATTCGGCCCATCACTAATTAATAAATATTGGGGGTGCCCCTATTCATAGAATAAAATTTATAGTTTATAGGTATTTCCCCGCCGGTATAGTCCTGCTAGGAAACATTCAGGGTGAATGTAAATCGTTTAGTAGTGATTAGAGATACGCAACATAAAATAAATGTTTATCCATTGATCGTTTTTTGTCAATATTTATTTTACTATAGAAAATTTGAAAAGTCAAAAGATCTAGTCTGGAAATGAAACATTATAGGTCGAATTAATTTAAAATAATGCCCTAAACTAAAAAGGACAAAAAAAAAAACAACACAAACACTTGTTTAAAAC
The DNA here is from genome assembly GCA_947859395.1 of Eupithecia insigniata. NCBI lineage: Eukaryota > Metazoa > Arthropoda > Insecta > Lepidoptera > Geometridae > Eupithecia > Eupithecia insigniata. The sequence continues at coordinate 14,693,310 of OX402002.1, forward strand.
AATTTGAACTGTTTGTTTTATAAAATTTAAAAAAAACTGTTTTTTTTCCAACCCTGATAATAACACCCAAGGCTTTACTTGTGTCGGAGGAACTACAAAATACACAGAAAATCATAAAAATGCCTTCAAGAATGAGCTCGACCACTAGTTACGAGACAATAATAAAATAACACACACATATTGCCAATAACAAAGTCAATAATAATAACACATCAGCCACAGGCTGCTCGTCTATTATAAATAAATAAAATAGCCATTTACTACCAAAAGCGAAGGTACTTACGTCGCGAAGAGATCCTCTACCAATGATTTGCACGACACGGTCTTTCAAAGCGTACTTAGATGGTTCTGGGACATCATTGCGAGACAATACAAACGACATCTTTGTAAATTATTTATTTCCATAGATTTAGATCAGCAAATACAGGAATTCACGTGTTTATTTCATACACTGAGCAGTAGGTAATTTATCTTATACCGAAAGATACATCTAATCAGAAAAACCCATGAAAAACCAATCAAAACCCAGAATCAAAACAAAAATATGACAAAAATACATACGAACGAAATTCTTCTTCTTTAAATTTTGGCTCTGATTTGATGCAATTCGTCAGTTTTGAATGGCGTATCAATCAACGAACTCAACCTCCAGCCAAGAACAAAGAAAACTTGACCTGACTTCTTTGTTATTGGCAATATCTGTCTGGTTTGCCACTTTGCTGCCAGTGTCCAGTTCATGGAAATTTCTTAGTCATGGAATGGAGGCAGGATTACAACAATAATATGAGCGGTAAATTTGAAAAAAAAATACCGATGTGATTTTTTACTACGAACACAATTAATCATTCAAGTCCTTAAGAAAATCACTGAACTGGACACTGGCAGCAAAGTAGCAAACAAGACACATATTGCCAATAACAAAGAAGTCAAGTCAATTCAATCTGTGAATTCGGACTGGACGAAAGAGACGTGAACTAAAGATGCGCGACTGCGAATTATCCGTCTAGTCGAATGATGAACAACTACTAATTTCTTTATTCGACTTGAATATTAGTAATATACTAATCTCAAAGTCGAATGAAACTACTAATTAGTAATTACTAATGTCTACGAATGGATCATTCATAGCTCCGATTCGACTTTGTTAGTCGACCGATGGTTTTGAGTGATGAATGAATTATTCGTCGCTCCTGCGGGGATTGAATCGAAACCGACTCAGGCAGTCGAACTAGCGATTACTAACCAAATTAGTTACTAATTTGCTCTAGTCATTCGAATCGTTCGAATGACTTGTCAAGTCGAATAATTCGAATGAAATCATTCATAGTCGCGCATTTTTAACGTGGACCTTATATTCTTCTGCTGTCCTAAACTACGTGGTTCTCTTTATGACGTTCTCCTCCATTTTTCCCGTCCCTAATCTCTGTATTAAGTAGATATACAGGGTGTTAGTGTAAACAGTCTTGTCCTTCAATCAAACCAGCAGCGGTTTAGTAAACTCTAGGTACTACTCATGATACTAAACCTCTGGTTTGAAGGATATGACTGTTTACACTAACACCTGTATAAAAATCAATAATATGAAGTTGTAAGCTAGATTTAATCGCTCTTATCTCGTTCTCTTCTATATTCTATATTAGTTATTTACAATTATTTATTAGGTATTTACCTATGTATCTTGTTCTGTTTGTTTATGTTGTTTCCTCCCTAACCACGCTCACGGATCTCTCTGTATTTTTATTCTCTAAATTCTTTTTTAATCTTTTGCATTTATTTTTTAAAACTGTTGATTTTTGTTTATAATATCAGTTAGGTTTTAGACAGCCAGAACGGACATTGGCAGAATTGTGTCGATCAGACGCAGAGCCATTAACCAAGCAACATTCAACAGCAATCAAAACAATCATCACGTCTCCAAAGTATTTCAATATTTTTCAAAGATTTTATCAAGAGAATGATAAAAACCACAGGTTTAGGATCATCTCACCGGCCTTTGTCAGGCCAGCTTTACAAATACACGAACGTGGTGAAAGGCTGGCAGCAGCGTTGGTTCGCCGTAGACCCTGAGACCGGGGTACTATCATACTATCTGTTCGATGGGCCGGGAGACACCGTGCAGCCGGGACAGCCGGCTAGGGGAGAGGTAAATAGTCTCTGGTACTCAAGATCCCGATCATACTTATATAAATACTAAAGTTTGTATTCACAGAGGGATGGATGTTTGTTACCTCTTCACGTTAAAACTACTGAACGGATCGGGATAAAATCGTGAAAATGTATGCTAAACCTGGAGTTGGCTACATTAAATCCAGAATGAACGCGTACTAAGCCGCGGGCAGAAACTAGTAAGCAGAGGCCTCAGTAAATCACTACGATAAAATATTGTTTATAGGCTCATCTCGCAGGAGCTGTGATATGCCCGAGTGATGAGGACTCAAAGACCTTCACCATCAACTGTGCATCTGGAGACATGTTGAAACTCCGGGCCACAGATGCTCGCGCCCGTCAGGAATGGGTCAATGGATTGAGGGCTATTGCTGAGATACACACTAAGGTGAGAATACACATTTTGGATTAGGCCACCCATCCACGTGCCAAGTGTGGTGATTATCGCAAAACCACCCTTGTCATATCACCTCAGAATTAAGAACCAAATAGCACTGCCATTTACTAAATATCAATTAATCGGATCAGCAACACATAATAGCTATCCTAATTTACAATAAATCACCTTCCCAAATTAAAGAATGACAATGAAGTAACTGTAATTTAAAATTAAAAGCATTCCTTGTGTCTAAATGCTTTTATAATGTGAAAGAATATTAAGACTAAAACATTTTAGATTCTTTGAGCTAGCTTTATTTTCTGAAAACTGAAAACTCTTTTATGAGCTGTTCTTTCCCACAGCTGGGCCTCCCTCCCCCTATCCACTTTTATTCATATTTCTGTAACTTTTCTCAGACATGTCACTTTCTTTTTCTACTTCTAATTTTCTGCAACATGGATATTTGAAAGCCATCTTTCTGTCCAGGCCATGGGTGCAAATCCCCCACTACAACCCCGCGAGCAGTTGGCAGTGCACGATGCCATGGCCTGTGCCCGACAACAGCTGCAAACCACCGAGATGAGGTCAGTTACATTCAATACCCAACCTAACTAGGCATTTTAAGACCAAAGTAAGCAGAACTGGGTACTAAGAAGCATACATAATATACAGGATGTTTGAATATGGAAACTGGGGGTAGGTGGACCCAAATTCAACAGCTTGGCGGCATTTTGAACCAGAAAAGCCTCTCAGCGGTTTTTTCAGATTTTTCGATTTCTTTCCGAGAACTGTTGTAACTTTATTTGTACAAAATAACAAGGCTTAAATTTTTTAAATAACATTTCCCCTTACTAATAAAATAAATATTTAGGTACATACATGCGTGATATCTACAATAAATAAATAAATAAAATAATCTAGGTAAATATAGCAGCTATGGGCATGCAAAGTGTTGAAAAGGGAAACTTCCCTAGTTCATGGTCAACCATGGTATGCCACAAAAATAAATCCGCGGGAATCCCGTCCTGTATTGCAAGCCGCCCCCGCCGCTGCCGCCGCCGCCCGCCGCTTAGGCTACGAACATGCCCTCTGTGCGCATTGAAAGTGTTAATTGATACGGAGCCAAATCTAAACTCAAGCCAAAACATTGATTTCAGATTTCAATAACTTCGTATATAACTTAAGCTTACAAAATAAACACTTAGCCAAGTCAAATGCCTTCTTCTCATAAAAAGTACGTAGGTAGGCCTAAATATGAAAGGCGATAGTTTGCCTTTGTCCTTTCTGTGGTAGGTAGGTACCCAAACAAATAGTGTAATCAAAGCACAAGTACTTCTCTAACGGTACTTCTCCATTGACTAAACCTACATTATAAAATAATAAATAAGAAGTTTGTTTATTCAGACGTGTTGTCAATATATATTTTATTGTGCCTGTAATATATATATGTATATCGGAGCGAAAATATATGTATAATATATTTTCGCTCCGATCTCTATCTTAAAAACAGTTGAGCGCATGAAAAAATGTTTGGAACAATATTTGTCGCTCTCAGAACTTTTATGTCTACAAGTTTTATGACGAGTAATGTTAACATCATTGGAGTTTTAGAACACTTGATAATATTTAAAAACAGACAATCGCGAAAACAGATTTTTGTGACATTTGACCATGGATAACTTACGTACAACTCAGACACGAGATTTTATGAGACTATTGTCACGACTTTATGACGGACAAACTGAAGGTGCGGGTACGAGTTTCCAGCTTATTATCTCTCATTCCGAGGCTACATCCCATAAACTTACAATGAGACTGGATAAATCTATCAGGAGCTTTAATTATACGTGTGGAAAAGGCTCTGTCTCAGGATCCATAATTATTTTCTGTATTTCAGTGATGCGGCACTCGCTAGGTGCATCGAGGCGGCTGACTCACCATTCCCGCACACAGATCCGGATCTACTCCTTTTGAAGGTGAGGTATACACTTGTTACATTTAGATACCTGCATTTGAGTGACGTGACGACATTTATACGGGACACTCCACCCACTTCAACCTTGCGGTAAACAAGTATGTCACTGGAAAATGTATCTAGATGTAACGAGTAGGAACCTATTTTTAAATGCTCATTTTAATGTTATGCTGCAGTGGTATTGGAGGTGTGAGCGATAACCATAACTCATTGAACCTGCTGTGCTGTACATAAGGCTCGCTCAATGATCGCCACTATAACCGGTGCTCATGCGCTGCCTTTAACACTTGTCAAATTACTTAGCTTAAAGTTTCCCATGCCCATGACTTTTTTCAGCTGCGTGCGTGCCTCATTCATTCGGCAGTGAATGTGGTAAAATATTAGTCCTGCAGTGGGAATTGAACTCTCAACTTTGCAACTGCGTCTCCTGCGGACGTTTGTCCACTGCTCCGCACAGGTCGTCAGCTAGGTTGAGGCCAGATGAGCTTATTCTGTGATAACTTCTGAGTTTTGTGAACAGAAGTTCTGTACAGAGATGTACAAAACTACTGGGAATAAGCGAATGCTTCGTTTTGTGTATGAGTCGCGTAAAATAAATGCTTTTAACAACAAAATCTTATCAGGAAGGCCTTTTACTCCATAGATGATTACATCAATGATGTTATTACTTGGCCAGATGTCGCTCCGCACCGCACTGTCAGTAGTATGTAAGAAAATCAATGTTCTGTTTAGCTTTATAGAAATATTGACATGTATCTAAATCGTATTATCCCAGATAAGCCTGAAACTATTTTTTTTTTAAATCTTTGAAAATGTTAATATTTTTTAGTTATATGGGTCCTAAGTAAAATGTAAAAAGCACTGAAAAAAATATCGACTGTAAGGTTTCAGGAAAACAACCGTCCTATATGTAGGCCAGTAGGATAATAGGTAACTAAAAAACGTTGTTAGTCATAATGATGATGAATGATTGTTTGTTAGAAAAAGGCGTACTAATTGTTACTAATCTTTGCCCTAATGAATGTTTATAAATAAGTCTCAAAACACTTGACACATACTCCAGCATAGCATTTCCTACAGCGGGTCAAACATTTTTTATGGCACTGACGGCAGCGTGTTTTTTTTTGTTTGAGGTATAACCAAAATATGATTGATTTGGTCTCTTCTACTATCAGCGTGATCATGCTGGGAAGGTCGACTTGGCCCTCTATTTTCCACTTTTCTATTAGGTTCAATCAAGGCTATTGCTACCCTCCTGCGAAATCCTAGGTCATCAAGTTTTCCATGGTGTGCTTTGTACAATTGCCATGCATTGAGATCAGCAAGATCGATTATGTGTGCGAGTAATGGAATGTAGGTACCATTTCTTTCCTCTTATGCCAATTTGATAATGATATACATATGTATGTATATTATCATCAGACCGGTCTACTCCTCCCATATGTTTGTTATAGATTGCAACCATAGGGGGTTCCTGTATGACGATGTTTCTCTTTTCTGAAAATCTTTTCACAAGTTGCTTAGGATTTTCTCCGACAGCATTTGAAGCAGTACTAATTACACCCTATACCTATTTTTTTACGGCATATTTGTCTCCGACGTCAATAAAGATATTACATCTTCATCTACGACGTTTTCAAACCACTCAATCGGACGCTTATCTTGGAATGCTCCTTGGACTTCAGGCCAATCTACCGGAGACCTGATTTTTTCCACGCGTAAGTTCGCCTGCATTTAGTTCGAGGTGCAACATGTTCCTCTTCCGCATCACTCACTGGATCCTCACCTATAATGGATACTTCTGCCACTTGAAGCAAAATGTTTCGTGGCAAGTTATTCACCATCACATTATCTTCTTCCCCTAAATTTTCGTCGGTTAGGCAGTCCGGGTCAACAAGATGTGGTAGAATACATATCATTCTTTGCCTCTTCATCATCAGGTATATTTTCAAAAGCATCTAAAATTTAATGCGCAGTTTACGGTCTGTAAACAAAAAGTTACTCGCATTATCCTGCTGTCCTGTATGTAGAACACCCCTATTTGTATCAAATAATCTCCACTGTCATATTCCATGATTCATAAAATCATTTTATATCGTGTAGAAGAGGTTATCAACAACATTTTAACACAAAAAAAATAACTATTTTACAAACACAGATTTTTTATGCATACCTGTACCCCGACATACTCGTATCTGCAACTCACTTTTTTGCACGCTTATCAATCAAATATTGCGTGAATAACTGAAATAACTTCGGATTTATATTTTTTATTGAATAGCGCATTTACTCGACACCTCAATTCACATTCAACAATATCCGTAAATTGTGAAGGCAGACGTAATTCTTTTTTTATTTCTACCGACCTATACGTAGGACAGTAGGCTTATCTGGGTTAAATTTAGATTTAGATAGGCAAAATAAGTAATGAAAAATGTAATATGTATTAGACATTTAAGTGATATTATAAATGTGCTAGTAGTTTCTTTTTCACTTCTTCCACTAGAGCACAAAAAATAGAAGTGAAGAGAATATCAATAACACCTTATTTCTTATTTGACAATAATAACTATGTTTATAGTATACAATTTGACTTGTCTAAGTGTTTATTTTGTAAGCCTAAAGAAATAAAGTTATTGATTCTGATTCAAACAAAACTGATATGAAACAAAGAGACGAACCACTCATAAAACCACGTTAGCCTCACTTACAATTAGTTTAGATCAGTCAAGATATTAAAAAGGCAGTTAATAATATTACTGACTAGCTGCTTCCCGCGCCTTCACCCGCGTTTTATCGGGATAAAAAATAGCCTATATGTTATTCCAGGTCCCAAACTATACCCATACCAAATTTCTAATCGGTTCAATAGTTTTTCCGTGAAAGACAAATATCCATACATCCATGCTTACAAACTTTGACATTTATAATATTAGTAGGATAGGATAGGAAGAAGGATTACATAATTAATTAACACTGTGATGTCTCTCCAGGCGACCTCAGCCGCGAGCATGCAGTGCCTGCTTCAATGCCTCGGCATCCTGCACCGACAGCAGCAGTACGCCACCAGCGTCAAACACTCTGAGAGCGACCACCACTAATGACCACCGTTTGATACGTGATCAACTTACCAGCGTAATACACTCGGCGAGCGACCATCACTAACGACCAGCTTGATACATGTTAATATTATAGTAGTGGATATGGGACGTGTGGGATCGATGGTTTATTCGTTTATTGCCCACTGAGACACGTTATCACCAAACGCTTTTTGCATAATCGACAAAGGCTGGTGCCACTCAACAAAAGATAAGTGGACAATTTATTTAACAGACGAAAAACAATAAAGCTTCGTCGGTGAACTTTTAAGTTTATTGTATCAAATCTTCTGTCAGAACATAATGACCACGACACCAACGACCGACTTGACTCTTGTACCTAAGAGGTCGCACCTGAAGCCTCGCATTGATAACGTTAAGCGAGTCTTACCGTTGAATACTCAAACGCAACTCAGACTGTCGCACAAGCGACAAATTTATGACAGACTAGCTGACCCAACATTATCCTATCATACAATTCAAGCAAAGAGTACCGAGTAGTATAAAGCGCTGGGGCTAAAGTTACATGAAAAAAGTATATTTATTATTATATAGTGTATATTATTATAATAAAGATAGTCGATAAGTTTTCTTAAATTTCCTAAGTTTCTGCGCATATATATCATTTTTTTAATGTAAAAACCTTCTAAGAAGTATCAAAAGTCATTACACACATCACACAACAAAAAACATAAATGAAATCGGTAAAGCCGTTCTCAAGTTATGCCGGACTAGGTGAAATAGGGCTTCATTTTTATATACATACTAGCTGACCCGTGCCCACTTCGTTGGGCGGTTGAACAATTTTTCCATAATTTCTCACCGTTTAAACCTTCTCTGGACTACTACAAACATTTCAAAACCAAAATCAGGTAAATCGGCCCAGCCGTTCTCGAGTTTTAGCGAGACTAACGAACAGCAATTGATTTATATAGGTATATATATATAGATTTTCATTGAAAACTGTCAAAAAATCGTGACTTCGACGTGCTTAAATCTGAATTACGTTTGATATTTGTAAGTAAATATTCAACCCAAAATTTGAGAACTTATCTACTGTATGGTATTGAAATTAGAAATCATTATATGTACTGAAGAAAACGATATCTACATTATGACAATTCGACTGATCGGTCTCAAAACACGAATTAAATACCTGCTTTGTCTTAAAAATGGTTTTGTTTGCGAGCTCAACTTTATTAGTGGTGAAATCGGCCCTTGAATTAGAGAGTTAATTTCATTAGAAGTAGATGGGCTAGGCTAGGGTAGATGGGCTAGGCTAGGGTAGATACGTGTGAAGTGATTACTGGAGCCTTTTCGTAGGTTTCATTTTTAAAATGTTTGTGATGAAAGTTATCCCAAATATGGAGCTCACATCTCTTAGTCTAAAAAGACCGAAAGCTACGTATCTTAGTTTTGGCTTGGCTCGCATAGCTGATGCAGTCCTTCATACTTGTACAGAATAACTGTATAGTATACACTAGCAACCCGCCCCGGCTTCAAATATTATGTCGGTCCCAATACCAAACACACTAGGAAGGATGTAGCTTTTCTCTTAGAGCATTTAGAACTTTTCGATTCAGGATATTTTGAATAGAACCTCCTTTGTAAATACCGAACATCCTTTGTATTAGTATCAAAACCGCATAGATAATGCAGTTATTATATTCTCTTTGAGATAATTATGATTGTGTTTTGACGAACTGTCAGTATATTTTGTTTTTTTAGCTTTAAGGTACATACTTTGTTTTTCCAAAGTTATTTTTTATTTGGTTATTTTATAACATTCCTGCAAAATAAATTAAAATGTGCGACCAAGAATTCAGAACTTTACGTATTGACCCCCGGTATCCTTTCCAAAATCAGACCAAGTGAGTAAACTATACTTATCATCAGACCCACTGCTGGGCACAGGGCTCTCTGTGTCTGCCATTCGCCACGGTCCTGTAAACCATCACTTTATAACAATAAGTGACAATGAAATCAATGAAGATTTAGAAAATGATCTTTGTGGATAATCATAGGGATAATGCACATCCATAACCTAGGCCACAACTGGACATATGCCTCTAATGAGCGCCGCCTCCAGCACCTGGCTGCACTCCAGTCTATGTCAGACCGTCTTTGGTCGGAGTGCGTCCAAAACGTTTGCTGAGACGCGGTCTCCACTCAAGAACACGCGATTATGATCAGGATAGAGATAATGTACACGTCAGCTGATTCGCAAAAACATGCTGGAACAGTAAATGCGTGCTGGACTTGGATGGTTTATATACGGAAGAGGTTTATTTAGACACGGGAGTCATGTTTATGTGATCGTACACTCTTCTGCCGGATGTCTGTGCAGTAGGGAAAGACAGTTCTCAGAGTAGATCTAAGACCATTTTTTTATCCGCAGAGCATGTTACGACAATTACTGTGATTTCCACAAATGTACCCGATTGCTGGGCGAAGTCGAGGACTGCAAGATTTTTAAACGGTACTTCGAGACGATCTGTCCAAACGTGTGGATCGCGCATTGGGACGAGCTGCGCGATAAAGGCGCCTTCCCCGGACCTATTTGATTCAATAAACTTCTCAGTGGTTCTTTACTTGGTCTTTTTATTTTAGATTTAGTAGGTACCTACCTAGTTCGTATCTGTTAATGTAATATGATTTGATAGAAGACATGAATCTGTGCTAGGGTAGCTTCATAGACTAGAGACAGTATACTGTAAGAACTTCTTAGTAGTACTTCTGTCTAGTTCATCTTTATGGTTACAATGAGTGGTCTTTGATATGAAATAATGTAATGTCGGTTGAAGTATGTATGTAAGTTCAGTTAAAAATAAAATACGTTGTGTTTCTCAAGATTCTATTTTATTCATCCAATCTATCAGCCATGCACCATTAGGATCTCAACATGGTAGCAGAGCGTGGTTGCATTGGTTGTTCTTTGGGTGAAATGATGATAATGTAAAAGAAGAAAATCGTACAAAGAAGAAAAGGTGGTGTAAAACAAGTGAAGGTATTTTTTCACAAAACAAAAATGACTGAAGATAAAAAGAAATGCGAAGAAAATTTTCTTCAAATATTTGACGGTCTAAACTACGAAAAATGGAAATTCAGACTAAATTTGTTCTTGGAAATGAAAGGATTAAAGATAAATGAAAACGAACAAGATAAGCAAGTAGACATTAGAATTCGAAACATCATAGTGAATAGCGTGAACAATACCCAACTTGATATTATAATGCATCAAACAAGCGCATATCAGATGATTAAAAAATTAGACGAGACCTACATTGCAAAAGGTTGCGCTAATAGGCTATTGATAAAAAGACGACTGCTGGAACTAAAATTACATGAAGAAGAAGATGTACAAGATTTTCTTCAAAGATTCGAGAGGATTATAAATGAACTAAGAAACACAGGAGAAAATATCTCCGAAGAAGAAAGATTAAATTATCTACTGCTTTCACTCCCAAAGAAATATGAATATGTGGTGAATATTGTAGACGCGATGCCTACGGAATCTCAAACAGTTGAGTATGTCAAATCCAAATTGTTACTGGACGTGAAAAAGGGAGAAAACCAACAGACAATGGTTTTTACCACAGGAGAGGAAAAATGCTATGAATGCAATAAAACTGGGCACTTTAGGCGAGATTGTCCAAATAGGAAGACCAACTTCACTCCAAGAGGAAGAGGAAGAAGCGGACATGGACGTGGTCGCGGTCGCAGAGGTAGAGGCCGCAACTACAACGGTGCTACAAATCAATCATTCAATGTTTTCAACGTGGAAGTTGCTGTAGCCGAATCAAGGAACAATATGAGAATTAGTTGGCTTGTTGAGATCCTAATGGTGCATGGCTGATAGATTGGATGAATAAAATAGAATCTTGAGAAACACAACGTATTTTATTTTTAACTGAACTTACATACATACTTCAACCGACATTACATTATTTCATATCAAAGACCACTCATTGTAACCATAAAGATGAACTAGACAGAAGTACTACTAAGAAGTTCTTACAGTATACTGTCTCTAGTCTATGAAGCTACCCTAGCACAGATTCATGTCTTCTATCAAATCATATTACATTAACACACCTCCTTGATTTTATACAAGACATTCTGTGAACTCTACTATCTATCATAAATAACATTATTAATTGAAAGATTCACAAACTTAAATAGCTTCATAACATAACATTGTTCAACATTAAACAATAACACAACAACCCTTTTTTTTCAAAAATAACCGAAATCACTAACTACCTTATAAATCTATCTTAAATTAATAAGTTCCCTAAGTTTCTTAAACTTTAATTTCCCTAAGGCTTTGGTCAGTATATCGGCTATCTGATCCTCAGTATGAACCTTAACTATATTTACAATACCCTGCTTTTCGTAGTCATACACGAAATGATAGCTGATGTCAATATGCTTTGAGTTTTTACAGAACTTCCCATTTTTTGACAAAGCTATGGCTCCGGTGTTATCTTCAAAAATCTTTACCGGCTTAGTGACTATCACATCTAAATCGCCTAGTATTCCTATTACCGGCAAAACCTCTTCTACGCAATCAGCTAACGCATAATATTCTGCGTGTGTTGAAGCCCTAGACACAATTTTCTGTTTGTGTGATTTCCACATTATTGGATTGTTGTATACTCTTATAACAATACCTGTGGTTGATTTCCTATCATTCCTATCAGCTGCCCAATCGGCATCTACAAACGCATCTAAACATTCATCGAACTCTGCATTATAATTCAGTTTTATATTTCGTGTACAATACAAATATTTTAAAACACGTAACGCATATTTATGATAAGTCTCACAGTAGCAATTTTGGAAACGGCTTAAGTAGTTTACACTGTATGATACGTCTGGTCGCGTTCCACAGGCTATGTACAAAAGAGCTCCTATCAAACTTCTATATTGAGTATTTTCATTGTGTTCACCAGACTCGAGCGATAAATTCTGTTCCATTGGTGTTTCATAATTTTTAGTTTCTTTTACATGGTATTTTTCAGCTAGCGTTTCGATATATGCTTCTTGACTCAGTGACATTTTCTTTTGTTTAGGGTCATATTCGATATCTATACCCAAATATTGCTTAACCTTTCCCAAGTCCTTCATTCGAAATCTCTTACTTAGTATTTGTTTGACTTCCATAATGGCATCTATATTCTTTCCGCATAACAAAATATCATCAACATATAAGCACAAATATACTTCATTATTTTTGACACATCCTGTGTACAAGCAGTAGTCATAATCTGATCTTGTAAAATTGATGCTCTGCATAAAATGATGGTAGCACTCGTACCAATCTCTTGGGCTCTCTCTTAGTCCATACAAGGCTTTATTTAGCCTGCAAACTTTGCCATCTTCCACTTTATATCCCTTTGGGGGATAAATATAAACTTCAGATTTGATTATACCATTTAAAAAAGCCGTTTCAACGTCCATACTCTCTATATACCAACTCCTTATACATGCCGTTGACATTAATGCCTTCATTGTGGTCATCCTGGCCACTGGTGAATAAATCTCTTCATTTTCTTCGTAAATTTGCTGAAATCCACGTGCAACGACTCTTGCTTTAAATTTACCATTTGTTTTAATTCTAAATATCCATTTCACATCTATAATTTTCTTGTCTTCAGGTTTATCAACTATATCCCATGTATTATTGATTTCTAGGCTGTTTAATTCATCACTAACGGCTTCTTTCCATTTGCTTACTTGTTCACTTTCCATTGCCTCTTCATATGTCTCGGGTGCATTAGCAGCACTGATATTTACATATACTACATGGTCTTTATATTTACTTGGTAGTCTTTTTTCTCTTCTTGGTCTTTGTGTGTTCACCTCCTCAGGAATAGCGGGTCTGACCTCAGTTTCTTCTTCCATAGTATCATAAAATTCATCATTTTCATGCATTACCTCTCTTCTTAGGTTTTCATTTCCCGTATTTACATCATCATCAGTTTTTCTAGTTACAGCGTCAGATCTACTCTTTACATCATCCGTTCTGCTATTCGCATCTTCAGTTCTTCTCGTTACATCGTCAGTTCTATTAACATCTTCAGTTCTTCCCGTTACATCGTCTGCTCTTCTATTTACGCTATCCAATTCTACGTCTACACTATCTTCATCATCAACTTGTCTTTGTCTGATCACTTCTTCGACCTCGATAAATCTAACATTACGCGAAGTTACTATTTTTTCACCTACCAGTATCCTATATCCTGTGTCTGTATATCCTACTAATTTCCCTTTTACTGCTTTAGGGTTTAACTTTGATGAGCGCCTTTCGTCAGGGATTCGTACGAAGCATTCTGACCCGAATATTTTTAAGTTTTCTACATTTGGCTTCCTACCCAGAAAAATTTCGTATGGACTTTTCTTATCGAGTGTGTTCGTTAGTAATCGGTTGCCTAGATATGCAGCTGTTAGTATGCATTCTGGCCAATATTTTTTACTAAGATTACCATCTGCTAGAAGACATCTTGCTCTATCCATCAGCGTTCTATTTAAACGTTCCGCCACGCCGTTTAATTGATGGGTGTAAGGTGGCCCAGGATTTAGATTTATACCTTTACTTTTACAAAAATTGAAGAAGTTACCATTCAAGTACTCTTTTCCGTTGTCGCATCTTATTTCCTTTATTTTCTTTTCAGTTTGAGTTTCTGTAAATTGTACATATTGAGTAAATCGATCGAAAACATCACTTTTGTTTTTTATTGCACTAACAAAAGCTAATCTACTGTAATCGTCAATAAATGTCACAATGTATTTTTGACCGTTGTACCCTTCTGGTTGTAGTGGACCCATAACATCAGTATGAACAATTTCAAGCACATCATTTGCCCTCCTTCTCGTATTCGCATATGGTAAGTTTGCCATTTTATTTTTTATACATATCTCACAGTCTATGAAATCGTCATTTAGTTTTTCTGGCATTCCGTCGAGAGTTTTATACATGCAAATCTCCCTAAGTTTCCTAAAATTCGGATGACCTAATTTTTTATGCCAATTTTCTTTTAGAGACATATTGACAAAGCTATCACTTGTGCGTAACTTATTTTTAATAATGGTTGCGTTCAACTCATACAATTTGTTTTTCTTATAAGCTTTAGCTAAAAACTTACCTGTGTTTCCATAAATGGTTGCCATGTCTCTTTTAAAAAATATAGAATTGTTGTTGTCTACGATAGAAGACACGCTTAATAAATTTCTTTTCATTGATGGTACATAGTAGACATTATTTACTGTTATCTTTTCTGTTCCGCAAACCATAACTATTCTTCCTTTTTTAGTTGCTTCTAGGCCAAAACCGTCACCTACCTTAATGTTAATATTTTTATCCAGTTCGTATATTTTGTCAAAATATTTTATGTCATTGACAATGTGATCACTGCAACCACTGTCGAGAAGCCAACTAATTCTCATATTGTTCCTTGATTCGGCTACAGCAACTTCCACGTTGAAAACATTGAATGATTGATTTGTAGCACCGTTGTAGTTGCGGCCTCTACCTCTGCGACCGCGACCACGTCCATGTCCGCTTCTTCCTCTTCCTCTTGGAGTGAAGTTGGTCTTCCTATTTGGACAATCTCGCCTAAAGTGCCCAGTTTTATTGCATTCATAGCATTTTTCCTCTCCTGTGGTAAAAACCATTGTCTGTTGGTTTTCTCCCTTTTTCACGTCCAGTAACAATTTGGATTTGACATACTCAACTGTTTGAGATTCCGTAGGCATCGCGTCTACAATATTCACCACATATTCATATTTCTTTGGGAGTGAAAGCAGTAGATAATTTAATCTTTCTTCTTCGGAGATATTTTCTCCTGTGTTTCTTAGTTCATTTATAATCCTCTCGAATCTTTGAAGAAAATCTTGTACATCTTCTTCTTCATGTAATTTTAGTTCCAGCAGTCGTCTTTTTATCAATAGCCTATTAGCGCAACCTTTTGCAATGTAGGTCTCGTCTAATTTTTTAATCATCTGATATGCGCTTGTTTGATGCATTATAATATCAAGTTGGGTATTGTTCACGCTATTCACTATGATGTTTCGAATTCTAATGTCTACTTGCTTATCTTGTTCGTTTTCATTTATCTTTAATCCTTTCATTTCCAAGAACAAATTTAGTCTGAATTTCCATTTTTCGTAGTTTAGACCGTCAAATATTTGAAGAAAATTTTCTTCGCATTTCTTTTTATCTTCAGTCATTTTTGTTTTGTGAAAAAATACCTTCACTTGTTTTACACCACCTTTTCTTCTTTGTACGATTTTCTTCTTTTACATTATCATCATTTCACCCAAAGAACAACCAATGCAACCACGCTCTGCTACCATGTTGAGATCCTAATGGTGCATGGCTGATAGATTGGATGAATAAAATAGAATCTTGAGAAACACAACGTATTTTATTTTTAACTGAACTTACATACATACTTCAACCGACATTACATTATTTCATATCAAAGACCACTCATTGTAACCATAAAGATGAACTAGACAGAAGTACTACTAAGAAGTTCTTACAGTATACTGTCTCTAGTCTATGAAGCTACCCTAGCACAGATTCATGTCTTCTATCAAATCATATTACATTAACATTCTCGACAGTGGTTGCAGTGATCACATTGTCAACGACATAAAATTTTTTGACAAAATATACGAACTGGATAAAAATATTAACATTAAGGTAGGTGACGGTTTTGGCCTAGAAGCAACTAAAAAAGGAAGAATAGTTATGGTTTGCGGAACAGAAAAGATAACAGTAAATAATGTCTACTATGTACCATCAATGAAAAGAAATTTATTAAGCGTGTCTTCTATCGTAGACAACAACAATTCTATATTTTTTAAAAGAGACATGGCAACCATTTATGGAAACACAGGTAAGTTTTTAGCTAAAGCTTATAAGAAAAACAAATTGTATGAGTTGAACGCAACCATTATTAAAAATAAGTTACGCACAAGTGATAGCTTTGTCAATATGTCTCTAAAAGAAAATTGGCATAAAAAATTAGGTCATCCGAATTTTAGGAAACTTAGGGAGATTTGCATGTATAAAACTCTCGACGGAATGCCAGAAAAACTAAATGACGATTTCATAGACTGTGAGATATGTATAAAAAATAAAATGGCAAACTTACCATATGCGAATACGAGAAGGAGGGCAAATGATGTGCTTGAAATTGTTCATACTGATGTTATGGGTCCACTACAACCAGAAGGGTACAACGGTCAAAAATACATTGTGACATTTATTGACGATTACAGTAGATTAGCTTTTGTTAGTGCAATAAAAAACAAAAGTGATGTTTTCGATCGATTTACTCAATATGTACAATTTACAGAAACTCAAACTGAAAAGAAAATAAAGGAAATAAGATGCGACAACGGAAAAGAGTACTTGAATGGTAACTTCTTCAATTTTTGTAAAAGTAAAGGTATACATCTAAATCCTGGGCCACCTTACACCCATCAATTAAACGGCGTGGCGGAACGTTTAAATAGAACGCTGATGGATAGAGCAAGATGTCTTCTAGCAGATGGTAATCTTAGTAAAAAATATTGGCCAGAATGCATACTAACAGCTGCATATCTAGGCAACCGATTACTAACGAACACACTCGATAAGAAAAGTCCATACGAAATTTTTCTGGGTAGGAAGCCAAATGTAGAAAACTTAAAAATATTCGGGTCAGAATGCTTCGTACGAATCCCTGACGAAAGGCGCTCATCAAAGTTAAACCCTAAAGCAGTAAAAGGGAAATTAGTAGGATATACAGACACAGGATATAGGATACTGGTAGGTGAAAAAAATAGTAACTTCGCGTAATGTTAGATTTATCGAGGTCGAAGAAGTGATCAGACAAAGACAAGTTGATGATGAAGATAGTGTAGACGTAGAATTGGATAGCGTAAATAGAAGAGCAGACGATGTAACGGGAAGAACTGAAGATGTTAATAGAACTGACGATGTAACGAGAAGAACTGAAGATGCGAATAGCAGAACGGATGATGTAAAGAGTAGATCTGACGCTGTAACTAGAAAAACTGATGATGATGTAAATACGGGAAATGAAAACCTAAGAAGAGAGGTAATGCATGAAAATGATGAATTTTATGATACTATGGAAGAAGAAACTGAGGTCAGACCCGCTATTCCTGAGGAGGTGAACACACAAAGACCAAGAAGAGAAAAAAGACTACCAAGTAAATATAAAGACCATGTAGTATATGTAAATATCAGTGCTGCTAATGCACCCGAGACATATGAAGAGGCAATGGAAAGTGAACAAGTAAGCAAATGGAAAGAAGCCGTTAGTGATGAATTAAACAGCCTAGAAATCAATAATACATGGGATATAGTTGATAAACCTGAAGACAAGAAAATTATAGATGTGAAATGGATATTTAGAATTAAAACAAATGGTAAATTTAAAGCAAGAGTCGTTGCACGTGGATTTCAGCAAATTTACGAAGAAAATGAAGAGATTTATTCACCAGTGGCCAGGATGACCACAATGAAGGCATTAATGTCAACGGCATGTATAAGGAGTTGGTATATAGAGAGTATGGACGTTGAAACGGCTTTTTTAAATGGTATAATCAAATCTGAAGTTTATATTTATCCCCCAAAGGGATATAAAGTGGAAGATGGCAAAGTTTGCAGGCTAAATAAAGCCTTGTATGGACTAAGAGAGAGCCCAAGAGATTGGTACGAGTGCTACCATCATTTTATGCAGAGCATCAATTTTACAAGATCAGATTATGACTACTGCTTGTACACAGGATGTGTCAAAAATAATGAAGTATATTTGTGCTTATATGTTGATGATATTTTGTTATGCGGAAAGAATATAGATGCCATTATGGAAGTCAAACAAATACTAAGTAAGAGATTTCGAATGAAGGACTTGGGAAAGGTTAAGCAATATTTGGGTATAGATATCGAATATGACCCTAAACAAAAGAAAATGTCACTGAGTCAAGAAGCATATATCGAAACGCTAGCTGAAAAATACCATGTAAAAGAAACTAAAAATTATGAAACACCAATGGAACAGAATTTATCGCTCGAGTCTGGTGAACACAATGAAAATACTCAATATAGAAGTTTGATAGGAGCTCTTTTGTACATAGCCTGTGGAACGCGACCAGACGTATCATACAGTGTAAACTACTTAAGCCGTTTCCAAAATTGCTACTGTGAGACTTATCATAAATATGCGTTACGTGTTTTAAAATATTTGTATTGTACACGAAATATAAAACTGAATTATAATGCAGAGTTCGATGAATGTTTAGATGCGTTTGTAGATGCCGATTGGGCAGCTGATAGGAATGATAGGAAATCAACCACAGGTATTGTTATAAGAGTATACAACAATCCAATAATGTGGAAATCACACAAACAGAAAATTGTGTCTAGGGCTTCAACACACGCAGAATATTATGCGTTAGCTGATTGCGTAGAAGAGGTTTTGCCGGTAATAGGAATACTAGGCGATTTAGATGTGATAGTCACTAAGCCGGTAAAGATTTTTGAAGATAACACCGGAGCCATAGCTTTGTCAAAAAATGGGAAGTTCTGTAAAAACTCAAAGCATCAGCTATCATTTCGTGTATGACTACGAAAAGCAGGGTATTGTAAATATAGTTAAGGTTCATACTGAGGATCAGATAGCCGATATACTGACCAAAGCCTTAGGGAAATTAAAGTTTAAGAAACTTAGGGAACTTATTAATTTAAGATAGATTTATAAGGTAGTTAGTGATTTCGGTTATTTTTGAAAAAAAAGGGTTGTTGTGTTATTGTTTAATGTTGAACAATGTTATGTTATGAAGCTATTTAAGTTTGTGAATCTTTCAATTAATAATGTTATTTATGATAGATAGTAGAGTTCACAGAATGTCTTGTATAAAATCAAGGAGGTGTGTTAATGTAATATGATTTGATAGAAGACATGAATCTGTGCTAGGGTAGCTTCATAGACTAGAGACAGTATACTGTAAGAACTTCTTAGTAGTACTTCTGTCTAGTTCATCTTTATGGTTACAATGAGTGGTCTTTGATATGAAATAATGTAATGTCGGTTGAAGTATGTATGTAAGTTCAGTTAAAAATAAAATACGTTGTGTTTCTCAAGATTCTATTTTATTCATCCAATCTATCAGCCATGCACCATTAGGATCTCAACAGTATCTATCTACAGATACCTAGTGGCAAAGATAGAAAGTTTAAAACATATCAAAAGAAACAGAGTGCTATGGCAATAACAAAGGTTTTTAATAGCTAGTAATAGTTAGGCAGTACGAAAGTATGCGTATTTGACCATAATCAGCTAAAAAAAGCAGGGTTAGTACCTAAACCATCGTGCGTGATCTAAAATCACGTGGACTACCTTCCTACCTAGGTCATAAAGGGGCGGCGGCGGACGCTTAGTTTAGACCTACTTCAGTACCTAAGTACTATCATGGACGTAATATTGGTCCATCTATGGTAGGTACTATCAAATGAAGGCGGCTACGGTTGGGGGGTTGGCCTATTCCTATTCCAAATGAAACAAGATCTTGGAACAACCGAATTTATTTCTCTAAATCACATGGTGATCATGATCACATTACCTAACATAAATAAAATACTCGCAAGTCCAAGTCCCTTAGATTCTGCCGGCGAAGGTTCCCTCGCCGCGCTGCGTGTCCCACTTTTCAACCCACTCGTTGGGGCAGAGGGACTTGAATGCGCGTTGGAAGTAGTAGCAGGGTTCGTACTTCTCGCCGCGGACCTTCTGGCACCGGTGGAAGTCCAGGTACGACTGGTAGCAATGCCTGTGGGACGACGAACAGGTTCATAAATAAATAATTGGCAGGGACAGTTTCTGTATTTTTAACCGACTTCAAAAAAGGAGGAGATTCAAATTCGACTGTTTTTTTTTCTATAAACCTACTTCTGTAATGGACTGTTTTTAATTCTTTCACTATTGTATAGAAAACGATCCCGAGGTGGTCTCATAAAAATGTTATCCCCAGGGGTGAGGGATTTGAAGTCGGTTTTTTAGGTTTTTGAAAACAATCAAATTATATTATGAATTGGACAGGTCACCGATCACTATCCTGCCTGATAGATAAATGGTGGAACCCCCTATTCTTAGGGGGAGACATATGTATTCAGTGTAGTGGATCTTAGCATGAGTAGACAGGTAGAGTGGAAACGCGCGCTTTACCTATGTCCTTGTCTACTCATATGACGTTAGGTAGGTACGTGACAACGAAGGTACTGGCTGAACATTTATACACAGCATCATCAGGCCCAATGTCCAGGCAGTACCTACCTTTGACATTCCCTAAAATATACTCTTCTGTAAAACTTTACTGGTCTGTATAATCTGCCGGAGCGTATGTATATGGTCTACTGTACTGAAGCCTTTTCGGAACCAAACATAAAACGAGGATGACAGCAACTGACTGAATCACACACCGTGCACCCGAACAAGCTGGGTTCGGAAAAGGCTTAAGTACAGTAGACCATATACATACGCTCCGGCAGATTATACAGAAGAGTATACCCGGCAGTTATGTTAGCATTTGTGGACTACGAGAAAGCTTTTGATTCGGTCGAAACCTGGGCACTCCTACAGTCTCTCCAGCGGTGCCAAATCGACTACCGGTATATCCAAGTGTTGAAATGTTTGTACAGCAAGGCCACTATGTCAATTCGTCTCCAGGACCAAAGCAAATCCGATAGGTACTACTGCAAAAAAAAATAAAAAATCTTGACATTAGCCTCTATTTACATTACCTAAATAAGCCATACTATTTGTCAGGAAATACAAAAACCTCTTTAAAAGCAAACATGACCTAACTTAACAATGATTATAATTAGTGCCTGGATTAAAATGTATAAAAAATTTCAAAATGTACCTACCAAAAAATCTAAAATATGGGAAACATGTTTTTTAAATTTTCAAAACTTAATTTTTTTCTAATTTTTTTTAATTTTGCATAACTCTGCAATTGAGTAGGGCACATCTAGGTTGCCGTCTAATGTCCCGGTTAGCATGCTGCAAATTTTTTTCAACGTATGAATCCCATGTTTTTTTCCAGTACTTACATAGCCTAATTTTTGTTTAGCTACTTCAGCAAGGGCCCTCTGATTCCAATCTTTCTTTTCGATAAGTTACGTAAGTTAAGTTTACTAATTATTCGTACAATGCTAAAAATATGGCCTAATTTTTTTTTTAAATATGGATTTATGTCTGTAATATGGAAAAATAAAGAAAATAAAAATTGTATTTTCTCGATCTAGATATCATAACTCGGATAGAAAACATAAAAAAGAACAAAAATCCTTACAATTAAAAATATGTATTTACTTATTATAACCGAGCCCTAATTATAACAGACGGAACAGAAATAAAATAGTATTTAGTACCGTCAAAGAAACTTAAATTAGCAAGCCAAAGCATGGGCTTTGCCTTGCTAATTTAATTTTAGATAGTAGTATGGACTACTATCTAAAATGTATAATAAAATACCTGAATGCATAAAAAACTAAGAAACAAAATTGCATGCACAATCTTACAATCTAGCCATTTGACAACACTAAGAATTAATCTATACTTATAATAAAACTGTAACAGGTCCAATTCTGTACATTGAAGATATTTTGAAAATTTTTTTTGGAGGGCACTCTGTTATCGATACTGATGCCAAAAATGATTTTTTTTTCCATCATGTCTGTCTGTCTGTCTTTCTGTATCTTGGCCGCGCATAGCACCTAAACTACTGAACGTATTGAAATGAAACTTGGCAGGATTTGGGTGCATACTACGAGGAAGGACATAGGATACTTTTTATCCCGGATTTCAATAGGGTTCCCTTGGGAGAGGGGATGAAAGTAAAATTTGTTGGCTGCACATAGCGCCGGAACTACTGAATGTATTAAAATGAAACTTGGCAGGATTTGAGATCATACTATGATGAAGGACATAGGATACCTTTTATCCCAGATTTCAATAGGGTTCCCTTGGGAGAGGGGATGAAAATAAAATTTTTTGGAAGCGCGTAGTGCCGAAACTACTTAATGTATTCAAATGAAACTTAAGGACATAGGATACTTTTCATCCCGGGTTTTAATAGGGTTCCCTTGGGAGAGGGGGATGAAAGTAAAATTTTTTGGCTGCGCGTTGCGCCGAAACTACTAAATGTATTGAAATAAAACTTGGCAGGCTATAAGTTCATACTATGATGAAAGACATGGATACCTTTTATCCCGGATTTCAATAGGGTTCCTTTGGGAGAGGGGATGAAAGTAAAATTTGTTGTCTGCGCATAGCGCCGAAACTACTGAATGTATTCAAATGAAACCTGGCAGGATTTGAGTTCATACTATGATGAAAGACATGGATACTTTTTATCTCGGATTTCAATAGGGTTCCCTTGAGAGAGGGGATGAAAGTAAAATTTTTTGGCTGCGCGTAGCGCCGCAACTACTAAATGTATTCAAATGAAACTTGGCAGGCTTTAAGTTCATACTACGAGGAAAGACATAGGATACTTTTTATCCCGGATTTCAATAGGGTTCTTTTGGGAGAGGGGATGGAAGTAAAATTTGTTGGCAGCGCATAGCGCCGAAACTACTGAATGTATTCAAATGAAACCTGGCAGGATTTGAGTTCATACTATGATGAAAGACATGGATACTTTTTATCCCGGATTTCAATAGGGTTCCCTTGGGAAAGGGGATGTAAGTAAAATTTTTTGCCTGCGCGTAACGCCGAAACTACTAAATGTATTCAAATAAAACTTGGCAGGCTTTAAGTTCATACTACGAGGAAAGACATAGGATACTTTTTATCCCGGATTTCAATAGGGTTCTTTTGGGAGAGGGGATGGAAGTAAAATTTGTTGGCAGCGCATAGCGCCGAAACTACTGAATGTATTCAAATGAAACCTGGCAGGATTTGAGTTCATATTATGATGAAAGACATGGATACTTTTTATCCCGGATTTCAATTGGGTTCCCTTAGGAGAGGGGATGAAGGTAAAATTTCTTGGCTACGCATAGCGCCGAAACTACTAAAGGTATTCAAATGAAATTTATCATGATTTAAGTTCATATTACAATAAAAGGGCATAAAATACTTTTTATCCCGGAATTCAGTAGGGTGGCGCGCGGGGCAAGGGCGGTAGAGAGCGATAGCCCCCCACTGTGGGGGGCACTGGCAGTGGGGCCCCAGGCAGTGAGGGCCCCAGAAGTGGGGCCCCTCACGCAACCGGACCCTCCCAGTAGCCCCCCGCAGTGGGGCCCCCACATTGCCCCGCAGTGGGACCTCAGTAGCATCCACAGTGGGGGGCCCCGGAAGTGGAGGCCGCCGGCAGATGACCCCCCAAAGTGGGCCCAGTGGGGCTCTTGGTCGGGGGGCCCCCACATTTCCTCGCAGTGGGACCCCCAGTAGCCCCCACAGTGGGACCCACTCAGTAGGCCCCACAGTGGAGGGCACCGGCAGTGGGGGCCCCCGACAGTTTGCCCCCCACATTGCTCCGCAGTGGGACCCCCAGTAGCCCCCCGTAGTGGCCCCCCCACAGTAGTGTATAATTTCTTGGCTGCGCATAGTGCTGAAACTACTGAATGTATTCAAAAGAAACTTGGCATGATTTAAGTTCATACTACGAGGAAGGTCATGTAATACTTTTTATCCTGGAATTCGTTAAGGTTCCCTTGGGAGTGGGGATGGAAGTGACATTTCTCGGCCTAAAATTGCGCAAAAATTGCTGAATGGATTCGAATGATACTTAGCATGATTTGGGTTCACAATACGAGGAAGGACATAAAATACGAGTCCATACCCCAAAGCCAACAAAAGGATTACAAAATTGTTATTAGTGCCTTTAAACGTCCTACTGGACAGCATCCGGTTGGTAAAAAGCTCTCGCTACCAATGATGTTGCCGTCGTCCTGGTAGATCAGCACTGTGACAGGCAGGACATTATGCTGCGTACCCGGGATGACCTCTTGCAATGCATTAGCAAAACGCACCAGGCATTTGATGCTCTTCAGTCTCTACTCGCTTATATACCTACTGTAGTGGCGAAGACGGATACAACTTTGATCTTCGACATGTGAATCCGAAAACTGACGAGACTGGACGATAAAGTTTCGGCAATGCAATTCTACGCCTACATTTTACCAATAAGAGGTCGTATTGCTCACCTGCAAAGGTTTCGAGGTTTGTTCAACCGTTTTCTGTTGGACGCTTACGCCAAAATTAAAACGGAGCGTTTGTATACATCAGAACAGAACAAATGAGAGAAGACTGCGCGCTGAAAATTATTTAGATCTGCGAGACGCCATGAATCAAGATAGAAATTGTGAAGATTTGGGACGACTGGTGATTCTTCCTTCCAGTTTTAGAACTGGACAAAAAATGTGCCCTATTCTGCAGTAGGTACTATCAAAAGCTTTTGAAGCGCATAATATGCCTAGGTAAATGTGGAGCTGTGTGACGTCCAGTCACAAAAATCTAGGTATAGGTATGTAAATCTATGCTCCTCCTCCTTGCGTCGTTTCCCCAATCAGGGGTCGTGAGTCGTGCGTGACCCATCATGGTAACAGCTTTTCCTGTACTATGTCGCGCCATCTGCTCCGGCTTTCAGCAACATGCACCGCTGCTGACATGTTGATATCGAGTGTGGTGTGGATCTGGCGCATTGGGCTCCTTCCTCTCGGTCTCTTTCCCTCTACTTTTCCCGTGACGATGTGTTTTTGGAGGTTGTGTCCGGGCTTGCGAGCTATGTGACCAAAGAACTCGAGAATCCTGCGGAGGCACACGTTGATAAGCGTTGCTTCCGTTCTAGCTTGAGCTCCTAGAGTACCGAGAGATTGGTTCTATGCGCGGTCCAGGGAATGCGCAGCATTTTCCGTCAGCACCACATCTCGAAGGCGTCTACGCGTTGGCGATCTTTTGGCTTTCAAAGTCCACGTCTCCGCTCCGTATATGGAGAAGATCAAGGTGTCGACCAAGGTGGTTTTTGTCTTATTACTTATGTTTTTGTCTCTCCATATTTTATCGAGTTGGGACATGGCATTTTTAGCCATCCCAATGCGTCTGCGTATTTCAGTTTCACAAGAGCCATTGTTGCTGATACTAGACCCCAGGTAAATGAAGTGATCGACTGTTTCCAAATTGAGTGTTCCTCTGAGCTCTAGCTTACATGCGCGATCTAAGACCATGATCTTCGTTTTTGACCTATTTATGGCCAGTCCTACTTCATTGCTGTATCGTTCCATTCTGTTCATTAGGGTATACATCTCGGCCTCATCAGCTGCGAAGAGAATGGTGTCGTCGGCGTAGCGGAGGTTGTTTAATTTGGTGCCGTTAATGGTAATTCCACCATTCCATTCTTCGCAGGTTTTCCTTATGATATATTCTCCATAGATGTTGAATACAGCCTTGGCAGACTCTTTTGCCAAACGCAAAGGGTTTCGAAGTCGTTTTTTCAATCCTACCTGTTCCCTGGCTGCTTAAATCTATGGCTATACTATATTAATTAAAATAAGTAATGTTTGTGAGGTTGTAGGGGGTAATCTCTGAATCTACTGAGCCTATTTTGAAAATTATTTTAACAATTGAAAACCACGTTATTTGTGAGTGTTATAGGCTACATTATATTTACAACTAAAAATGTTTACCGTCCAACCAAGTGGGCACGGGTCAGCTAGTTGTATATATAAGCAAAAATAACTGAATTAAGTCTATTGGTTGCTAAGTTAGGGCGTGAAGGAAGTAATACAAGAAACAAGAACAAATTACACATCCCAGCATTTCGATTACGAAAGGTAGGGAAATCATTTATGGGCAATTGCGTGCGTTTCTATAATAAGCTCCCATCTGAAGCAACTGAACTCCCTATTCGTAAATTTAAACAGTACTTTAAACAAAATCTTATCAGGAAGGCCTTTTACTCCATAGATGATTACATTGGCCAGATGTCGCTCCGTTCCGTTCCTGACTGAGTAGTATGTAAGAAATTCAATGTTCTGTTTAGCTTTATAGAAATATTTGACATGTATCTAAATCGTATTACATTTAAATTTATATAGGCAAAATAAATATGTATTCGACGTATAAGTGATATTATAATGTGCTAGTGGTTTCTTTTTCACTTCTTCCACTCGTGGACAAAAAATTGAAGTGAAGAGAATATCAATAACACCTTATTTCTTATTTGATAATAATAACTACGTTTATAGTATAAAATTTGACTTGTCTAAGTGCTTATTTTGTAAGCCTAAAGAAATAAAGTTATTGATTCTGATTCTAAAGAACAAACAAACACACTTTCGCATTTATAGTATTAGTTAGGATTTAGTAGGTACCTAGCATGTATCTATATGTATACAGTATCAAAGATATAAAGCTAAGTACATAGGTATCAAAAGAGACAGTAGGTACCTATGCTACGGAAATAGCAAAGGTTTTTTAGTAGGTAGGTAGGTACCCAGTAAAAGTTAGGGAGTAATCGTATTTGACCCCAATCTCTAAAGTTAACACGTTCGCCCCACATTCCATAACATTCTGCTTTTGCGCCATTTCCAATATATTTCTGGCTTGGCCCCACATGCCAAAGAGAAAATTACAGCTGACAAATAAAACCTTGTGCTTGTTTAAGCCCATATAATGACTTCTGCAACAGTTACAATTATCTCATTGTCGATGATACCTACATTGCCGGTTGCCGGTAATGTACCGAAGCCGTGTGACATTAGTATTATATCGTCGTTATGGTGCGAGAAGTAAACGCGATCAATGTTTTATTGATCTTGAAATTGGTGTAACTCATTAAGGCATAAAGTTAGAAAAACTATTTCTATGAACAAAATATGTATAGATAATTTTACCATACACCTTAACATTCAATAAATTATGTAACTATTTTTCGGTTACTGAGATACATACATATTAATAAGTTATTTAATTCTAGCAAACTCAACTCTTTGTAGACTCTACTGTTTTCTTAGGGTTACATATTGATTCCACTCTTCCATCATCATCATATCGGCCCATCCACGTCCACTGCTGGACATAGGCCTCCCCCATACCACTCCACAAATAGCGGTCCTGAGCCGCCTCCATCCATCGACTCCCTGCAACCGCTACGATGTCGTCCGTCCATCGAGTGGATGGTCTCCCAACACTCCCGTTTCGCATTGCATCGTGACCGCCACTCGAGAACCTTTACTCCCCAGCGGTTATCAGTTCTGCGAGCTATATGACCTGCCTACTGCCTTCAGCCTACTAATTCTGAGAGCTATGTCGGTGACTTTGGTTCTTCTACGGATTTCCGTGTTCCGGATTCTGTCACGCAGAGAAACACCAAGCATAGCTCTCGCCATACCCCGCTGGGCGACTCTGAGCTTATGAACGAGGCCTATAGTTAACGACCACGTCTCGGATTCGTAGGTCACTGGCAACACATTGATTGAAGACTTTCGTCTTGAGGCTCTGTGGTATCTGTGATGAGAAGATATTGCGAAGCTTCCCGAACGCTGCCCATCCGAGTTAGATTCGTTGAATGACATATTTATCAAAGTTGGATTTACCTAGTTGGACCATTTGGCCTAGAGGTTATCAACAACTTCGATAACATCATTTCCAACGTGGACTGGTCTTGCCCATGTTCATTTTCAGACCCACTTGTCCGGACACGGTGTTGAGTTGAGGCTGAGCATCTTGCCAAGGTCTTCCAGCGATTCTGCCACAATTACTATATCGTCGGCAAACCGAAGGTGAGTGATGTAATCGCCATTGATATTGATGCCATTTCCGTCCCAGCCTAAGAGCTTATATATCCACCAATGCAGAAGTGAACAGTTTCGGAGAGATAACGTCTTCCTGTCTCACCCCTTTTTGTAATGGGATCGGATTTGTGTTCTGGTTCTGGAAGCGGATAGACATAGTGGCTTTGCTGTACAAACACTTCAACACTTGGATATACCGGTAGTCCTTTTCTCGGTAACTACTTGTAATATAATAATAGACTATCGGCCGAATACTCAAACGCAACTCAGATTTAAGCACGTCTCAAGTGACGAATTTTTGACAGATTTTCATTAAAAACGGTCAAAAAATGGAGACTTGAGACGCGCTTAAATCTGAGTTGCGTTTGAGTATTCGGACGTTTATGGCTCAAATGAAAAGAAATATCAAAAAAAAATAAAGTTAAAAACTAAAACCCGACTACATAAAAGTCTTAAACAAGCGTTCACCTATTGTCCATAGCATTTTCTTTTGTAGTACTATGTATACTTAGGTAGTCGGAGGCACCCACCCCATATACCTACGGTACAATTAGTAACAAAGGCCTCCGACTACCTAAGTATCAAAAGAAAATGCTATGGACATGATATTTTCTCGGAAACTACTGCTAGATTTTCAGTTTATGGCTCAAATAAAAGTCAAAATCTACATTTTCGATGACAGCTGTAAAAACGGAAAATTATATACCTTGGCAATTACTCTTGCTAAATTTTCAGTTTATGGCTCAACTGAAAGGCAAGATCAAAATCTAAATTTTTTAACATTCGCTATCTATAATTTTGGAAATTTTCTATATTATCTCTATCACCTTCTGTCAGATTTGACATTTGCTGTCACTTTTGACATTTACTGTTGACCTGCAGAGTTGTAAAGCAAGTTTAAAATATAATAACAAAATATTATTTACGTAGATCAAAATGTTTGAATACTTCAAGCATTGTTTATTCTGACTATACTAAAATGTATTACAACAACATGCGAGGCAAAACAAGAACTCAAAATGGGCGAACGTAGAATAAAATTATTAAAATATGCTTACCAATATTTTCAAGGCAGAAAAGGAATATAAAGTGGGGCGAACGTGGAATTTTACATGTGGGGCAAAACTCTGCGGGGCGAACGTGGCACAAACAGTTAAAAAGTTAGTAGCGTTAGTAAATCAGCGACGTGCGTGACCTAAAATCAGTGGACTACTTCCTACCTAGGTCATAAGGGACGCTTAGTTTAGACCTACTTCAGTACCTAAGTACTATCATGGACGTAATATTGGTCCTACATCTATGGTACTATCAAATGAAGGCGGCTACGGTTGGGGGGTTGGCCTATTCCTATTGCAAATGAAACAAGATCTTGGAACAACCGAATTTATTTATCTCTAAATCACGTCGTGATCACATTACGTAACATAAATAAAATACTCGCAAGTCCAAGTCCCTTAGATAGTGCCGGGGAAAGTTCCCTCGCTGCGCTGTGTGTCCCACTTTTCAAGCCACTCGGTGGGGCAGATAGACTTGAATACGCGTTGGAAGTAGTAGCAGGGTTCGTACTTCTCGCCGCGGACCTTCTGGCACCGGTGGAAGTCCACATACGACTGGTAGCAATGCCTGTAATGGCAAAATCCATTTTTCGGCGGACCAAAACCTTTTTAATTTATACCCGTTTTTCGTAATACATAAACACATAGACCGGAACAAATATGTACTTACATCAAACATACACAGACGCAACAAACATCTATCCTGTGGTGGGAATCGAACGCGCAACTGCGGATATTCGCCTACTGCGCCACAGGCCACAGAGGTTGGTCGACATAAATATGAAAATTACTGTATTATGTACTAATTTACAGCCATGGAAATAGTAAATACTGCCGTTTGGTCGTACCTACAAGTTCTTTGCGCACGGCTTCATGTAAATCAGCAGAGGATTGTATCGCGGGAAAGAATTATTCCCGCTACCTATTCTTGAAGGGACGAAGCAAATTAAAAAAAAAAACGATCCTATGGTATGTTAATTTTACTCCTGTCATGTATGCAAGAAGTATGGGTCGGAAACTCGTGTGTGATGTGACGAACTGCCTCAGTTAGAGATTTTTGTAAAGAGAGTATTATGAGAGATTCGCCATCGGGAAGTAAAAAATTTAAAAAGGGAAGCTGACTTTTAGAAACGGGTATCTGGCAGAAATTTATTAAAAGAATTTAACTTTTCTGTGTACATCTATTGTATTTACGGAAATAAAGAACGAAAAAAAGTATTATTTTGAATCAGTGTGGCACCAGATTTATCCTCTGCCTCCGACGGATAGATAGTTGAACCATGAGTTCTTTAGGAGATAAAAGGTTATGTCACAGGACCAACCTAAAGGGCTGGTGGCCTCATCCGCTTATTCCGACTGTGTGTGTTACCAAATCCACAACTGGATTAACTACAAAAGTAGGTAGGTATCAGCGACATTTACTACGCGCAAACGCCTGTTCGTTATCGACATTGTAATGGCACGAGTCCTTTACGTGATAAGAATTTCTAGAGCATTTAACATTTATTTCTTCTAAATCTGATTTTCCTGCCGTTATGCTAGAACGTTATACCAAAACATGGAAATGCCATAAGAAAATGGTCCACCCACGGAGATGTAGGTGGGTCGTCAGTCCTAAACAACAAAGATACCTACTACCGCGTTCCCTACAGAGTGGAAAGTTGCGGGTTCAAGTCCCGTCGAGCTCGTGTATTTTTGGGATATCGTTTAAATTCCTAGAATCGTCCCTATTTGCAGCACTATAAAACTGTGATAAAAACAAACAACCTAAAATAAATTTTTGCAAAGGTCAAGTAAAACAACCTTTGGGAAAATCTACCCACACGCTTTGATGGAAATCTGTAGTTTTAATGAATTAATTTTATTTAGTTAAAGTACATATTAGTAGGGTGATGTTCTGCAGCGAAAGGACACCATAACAGGACAAGGACAAACAAAAGCACGGTAATAAAGAGCTTCTGATTTTACCTGGTCTGGTTGGTGTTAGGGAAGCGCGGGTCGAACGGCGCGGTTTTGATGTCCGCCTGCGATTTGATCATTTCAGGCATGATGCTGCAAAGAACACACACACACTCACTATTATAGCTCTTTATTATGAAAACCTGTTTCACATACCTAAACTATATCACTAAGACTACGGGGGCCTAAACAAATACAATAAACTCGAGTCATTTAAAAATAAAGTTGTTTATACGCGTAATTATTTCCAGTTGTCACAATACAAAACTTATAGCTAAATGCTTACAATATAAATGTTTAAAATATTGTTAATAATATGTTTATCTATGCAAATAACTAGCGCAGTGTTTATTTTACGAGGGGGCGCGTCTTGCGCTCCTCTTCACAAGAAGTCTCTCTGTATTTTTTAACTTCCTGCATGTAGAGAGACCAGGCATCCTTCGGGGCATTGTCAACTGTCTGTTCATCGATAGCTTTAGCTTTCTTAACCATCCCAGTCTTCAGGACTCTGCCCCCGCGTCTTTTACCGATGAAGGGTAATGTTGGCTTCTTGATCTCGGGCTTTTTTACGGCTTCCTCAGCTTTCTTGGTGGCTTCTTGCATCTTTTTGAACATTTCCAAGAAGCTGCCATCATTCTTTATCACAGGCACTACGGTTTTGGATTTGGACGATGAGGCCTGCGCTAGGAGCGCCATGTCTGGCGGTGAGAGCAATTCTGCAAAGTTGGGGCCTTCCACCTCGGGGGGGACGCCATACTCCAAGTCATCTACGGTCGTATTCTCGACCGCACCCGGGGGTGGTTTCACCTCTTTTGGTGGCGTTTTAGCGTCTTTTTCCTTGCGGGTTTTGTGCATCTTCCAGAAGCGTTTGCGATCGGCCACCGTAAACTGTCCGCGCCGCTCCTCCTCGTCGCTGGGCGTGCCGCCCGAGCTGCGGCTGCAGCTGCGAACACGGCTCTCCTTGGGCGGTGTCGAGCCGGGGCTCATCGACCTCTTCTTCCTGCCATCTTTAGATCGGGATCGGCGACGAGATTTCGACTTAGACTTGGAGCGCGACCGGCGCTTAGAGCGACTCTTTGACCTCGATTTAGATCTACGTTTCTTTTCCTTACGCTTCGCTTTAGAGCGCGCGCGCGACGAGTCGGAGGACTCTCCCTCGCTGGAGGAGGGGGTGCGCTGCTCGCGCTTCTTGCGGCGCGGCGGCGTCGGTGGCGGCGATCCGTCACTAGATTTCGAACTGGATTTACCAGATTTATCACTAGATGCGGAGCCACCTCGAGCATAACTCTTAGGGGGAGTAATGGAACTGTCTCTAGCTTTCCTAGGGGGTGTGTCAGACTTATATTTATAGCTCTTCGGAGGAGTCAGCGACCGGTCCCTGTCTCGCGCGTAGCTTCGCGGCGGAGTCACCGAGTGGCGCTCCTTCCGCTCGGTATCGCGTTCCTTCCTAGACTTCGGAGGCGGCGTCACTGACTCTCTCTTTATGCGCGCAGGGGGCGTACCCTCGCGCCGCCGGTCTGCTCCACGGGACTCCCGGCTCGCGTGGTACTTGGTCTCGGCAGCGCGCGAGGACGCAGAGCGCTCCCTGTCGTAGCGCGGCTCCGGCTCGGGGGAGCGCCGCCGTGGGCTGCGACTATTGCGTCCGGACTTCCTCTTGTAGGACCTCTCGGAGGTTGATGATTCCGAGGATGAGCTCCTCTGCGCGCGCCGCGGCGAGCGCGAGTACGAGCGCGAGGCGGAGCGCGAGTGGCGCGCGCGACGCGAATACTCGGGGCTTCGGCTGCGGGTACGACGGCGGCGCGGTGGCGAAGGCGGGCGCTCGCGGATCGCAGGAGGTGCGGGCGGCGGCGGGGGTGGCGCGTAGTGCGCATAGGCTTCGGGCGGGTAGTGTTGTGCGTAGTGCGCCGGGTACTGGTATCCGTAGTAGTCGAGGTGCGCGCCGTAGGACGCGCGCTCAAGAGGGCGGCCGGTCCAGGGGTCGGTAGCGGGTGCCACGGCCACGGGCGGGCCGGCGCCGGGGATGGGCGGCTCGCCGTACTCGCCCTCGGCACCCGGCGGCCCGCCGTCCCACGCGCCGTACGAGCTCATCGCGAGCGCGATGCGACCATAACCTGCGGCGTTTGTGGGTGAGGTGCGCTCACACCTACAAACAGAACAACTTGGTGGTGTAGACGCAGCTCTCGCATCTTTCTCTTTGACTCGAGTTTACTGTTCTCCGTTAGGCCACGATAGTCGCGTTGAGGACAGATACCTATTTGCGTGACGAGGGCCAGGATAACAAATTACGTAATCCAAACGGGATTATGCGATCTTGGGGGTACAAAAATATGCTATGAGGGTTGGGAGGACAGAGTTTTAGATGATATAAAAGCAATACCTTTACCGATGCGCTCACCTTGATAATTATTTAGTATTTTCTCAAAATTATTTTGTCAGAAAATGGCAGACGAACACACTCGCTTCGTTATCACAAACTCATAGACAATATAGAATAGATTTTATTTAAAAAAACTGTGCTACTCATAGACAAATTTACAGATAATAAAAACCGGTAATGTTCCGAAAAATAAGAATGACTAAAATAAGATTAAATACCTACTAGAATTCTATATGTTTGGGATGGGATTAGTACATCTGTGGCAGCGTTGCCGGTGCGGACCATTTTGGTCCGTTTCAGATATTTTTCTGCCTCTGCGGATTTTTTGCGGACCAGAGTATTTGAGGACCTTTTCGGACCAAAACGCCTATCCAAAGGGCCTCAGTACATCCCAGAGCACACCTTAAGATTTGAAAAAAACCAACCAGTACTTATGAAAAAGGCCAGGAAGTATTACCCAATAGGCAATACTTATTGGTACTTATTGGCTCTTCATCTTTTTGCGGTGAATAAATGGAATGATGGACTGTGAGATTTCGGAATTAACGTTTCACTATCGTTTGAAATTTGAATAAATTTTATGAGTACTAGCTAGCAAGGAACATACATGTATTAGTACTAAAGGCGTACATACGTGTTTGAATGTTTTTTTAGCATTTATTAAACCAGTTTTAACAGCATTTGCATACGAGCTAACCTCAACTTACCTTCATACATTATACTGGGTACTTACCTAATTATAATTGACTTTTTGCATCAAAACCTTGCCGCAAGTTTTGTGAACTGTCAGTTTAACGTCAAACTTTTTGAAACCGTTTTTAAGAGTAGGAGTAGGTAGTATGTGTTTGAAGGTAGGTCGGGGGATTATAAATTATCATTGAAACCCATTAGGTAATACCTAAAATGTTGAAATTGAGGTAGGTACCTTAATGTCTCTCGAAAGTTTGTTACCATAAATACGTAAACTCGGACACTTATGCTAAATAAGTGTCCGAGTTTACTACCTTTCTATTTATCCTATTCAAATACCTGAATTGTTTAAATTGACCTTAATGTCTCTCGCAAGTTTGTTACAATAAATATCTAGGTAGCTACTTAGCATAAGTGTCCGAGTTTACTACCTTTCTATTTATCTAAGAAGGACCTACCTTACCTAGTAGGTACAACTTACAGTACAACGTCCAGTACTTACGTAAAATAGAAAATATTTACACTTTATTTCATAGGTATCAATGATGGCTGAATTTAATTAGGATTATGATGATTGATATATCAAGCAAAAATTTATAAAAATAACAAATTGAATTAATTTTCAAGTCGACAGACTTCAACTTTTGGTTTTTAGGATGTTTTCCTTCACTCGCATTAGGACAGAATGAATGCTTAGTCTCCATGTGCATAGTGTGTATTTGAGTGTATGATATGAAACGATATGAAAAAAATGGCAAAAATGCTTGGCGGTGAAGTATACTTACTGCAGCGTTGCCGGTGCGGACCATTTTGGTCCGTTTCGGACCATGAGTATTTGCGGACCTTTTCGGACCAAAACGCCTATCCAAAGGGCCTCAGTACATCCCAGCGATACCTTGAAATTTGAAAAAACATCACCCAGTACTTATGAAAAAGGCCACGAAGTATGGCCCAATAGGCTATAGTATGTCCAGTAGGACAAATCAAAAATAGAACAAAGGTTATTTATAAGCTATTTTTTTAAGTAGGAAGGACCACTATTTTTTTAAGGATACTACTTTTTCGATTCTTTGGTCTCTTCATCTTTTTGCGGTGAATGAATGGAATGGTGGACTGTAAGATTTTGCAAATTCACGTTTCACTATCGTTTGATATTTGAATAAATTTTATGAGTACTAGCTAGCAAGGAACATAGATGTATTAGTACTAAAGGCAAAACTGACTAAAGGCATTAGGCTAAAGGCGTGACTTAGGGAGATAATATAGGTAAGTGGATAGATCTAGTTTATATAGAATATCATTGGATAGATCCTAGTGTTTTATTTATTATTGCTTTCAGCATTTAGTAAACCATTTTTAACAGCATGTGCACATACGAAACAACCTCAACTTACCTTCATACATTATACTGGGTACTTACTAGGGCATGTAAATACCGGGTTGTTTAACAAAACCGGTTTTTCGGTTTTAATTTATCGGTTAACCGGTTAAACCGTTTTCTCAGTTTATTAACATACAAAATAAAACCATAAAATTTGAATGAAATGAACTTATTAATTTGATATGCAATCACCAATCAAATTAATAAAACAAAAATATACACTCTTGCTCAAATAAGGTTATAAAAATTAACAATATAGTGGTAAGAGGCCCGACGGCATGACTTTAGTCCCTTGGGAGCTGGGGAGGCCTATTGTGTGAGATGCTACATGTGTCGACACACTTGCACCTTCCCATCTTTCAAGGACATCTGTGAGGGCTGGTTCGGCGGCAGGTTTGGCCGAGGATCTCAAGAGGCGCAAATATGTAGGTCTCGACAGAGCCTACGCATTTGCTCCCCTTGGAGTCGAGACCCTAGGTCCATGGAGTACCGAGGCTCTCCAGGTTTTCAAAAAATTATCTGAGCGCCTGGTCGAAGCGACGCGTGACCCGAGAGCTGGTGAGTATCTGGCGCAGCGCATTAGCATTGCCATACAGCGGGGCAATGCAGCCAGCGTCTTGGGGACGCTTCCGACTGATATTGATATGGACCAGTTGAGCTATCTGTAGATTGTTTGCAACAGTCTGCAGTTAGCTCAATTGTTTCAATTGTAAATACTAGTTTAATTTCTTTATATTATTTGATTGTTATTTGCTTTGTCAATAAAGATTTTACCAACAATATAGTTATTTGAAAACATTATGTTACGATAGATAAGTCATAAAAGTTACTAAATGAAATTATTTTATGATTTGGTAGTATTAAAACTCTCACTTACTCAAATAAATCTATAAAAATCAACAAAATAGATATCTTAAAACTTTACAATAAATCAGTCTTAAAAACTATTAAGTTTTATTCCCTTTCTTATTTGTTATTAATAAAACTGCCTGTTTCTCTCTTACTTAAATAAAGTTTACGTTAGTGTACGTCCTTTCATCCGCGGGCTACGTCTCATGAACTATAAAATGTAGACAACTGAAATATTGACAGGATGTGTATTGCCGCGATTAAAAAATATATAAAAAGAATAAAATTACATAACGGGCGTTAGACTCCTAACGCCCATACCAATCACCATAGTTACTCGACGACGTCGTTGGGCGTGATCAGTACTTGTACGAGTACTTTTTCGAATAATGAAACCGTTTTTTAAAGGTTCCTTTTGCGAAATAGTAATGTGAGATGGTACGGGACCCTCCGTGTGCGGGTTTTTTCGCACTAATCGCAATAATAAAAAAAATAAAACGTTTATTAATTCAGACAATTACATCTATAGGTATCAAATCTTAGAAAGTTTATAATGCACACATGCAAGGAAAAATATCATAGAGTTAATTTAATTTATATAATAAACTTGTTTAGCATAAGGGTTCATTAGACTTGATATGCAGTGCCTTTGCAGGCTACTGCAATGTCTGTCTGCCAGAACCCTTAGCAAACTATTGGTGCTGCCCAGTATCCTGTGTCTGACGGATATTATTTTAATGCTTGACATATTTTTCATGGCTTTGATACTATTAAATGACTTTGTACATGCGCAGGATATCTTGAAGAAGGCGTTACAAAGCAAAGTGACAAAAAATCCCGATTTCTTTATTCAGTTGATAAATTAAATAAATGCGGTAGTCACTAACTGCTAAATAAATATATATCACTTAATTGCATCCTAAATTTGGTTTCATAATTGCAAAGACCTAAGGGTGACTTTGATTTTTATTATAAACTTTTCATTTGTGATTCGGCTACTTTAATGGCTTGTGTTGTAAGTAGCTTCAAAGGCCAGTCGCCTTTCAGATTTTTTCATCGCCGATTCTAATCGTGAGTAGCCTCAGTGGCGATAAATCATCTACGTTGGCTACACTGTTTGCCAGTTCAAACGAACAGTTCGACCGCTTACCGTAGTACACCACAGCGAGCGACGGTGGCGCCTAATGCACCTATGCAACGCCGCCGTCTCTATCTTGTTTTACTCAGTTAATAATAATAGCTTATTTGCATGATGACAACATTCAGTAACGACTTTTTATGCGGTCCAAAGTTTTCGGAGGTGTTTGTTTGAAATTTTGTATAGATAACGCATAAAATGTTGTAAAATAATTAGGTGGATAAGATATTGTTATGGTCGTTTTAAATAAAGTCTGCAAGGCGTAGTAGTTTGAAATAAATTTGTCATTTATTACTGAAAAAAAAACCGGTGAAAAACCGCCATAATATCAGTAGGTTAATCGGTTTTTCGCTTAATCGATTGGCAATTCGGCGTACAATTACAAGTTACAATTCAATGATATTTCTAATAACTAAGTCACAATAATAACGTTTTTTTTATCTCAGTCCTATATATATACGTTGTCTCTCGATTTTCAGATATCGATATCTTTGTAGTAAAATGTATTCAAAAATAAGAAAAATAAGCGAAATTTATTGAAGTTCTCATAGATAAAGCAGCATACAGTAAAATACATAAGAAATACTTCATATATAAAAATATATGTACAAAATGCAAAAACGGACCTTTTTGTCATATTTCGGATCGGACCTTTTTGCGTTTGACTGCCGGCAAGCCGGCAACACTGACTTACTGGTCTATGTTGGCGGTACACAAACACAACACGCTCGCTCGTATTTTCAGAATTTTGTATTATTTTAGCTAGCTGTAAATGCTGTAATCTTGTAAAATCTAGTTAATTACAAAACTAACCATCGCCATGAGTAAATCTAAAGTAACTGCAGAATGGAAGAAGCGGGTGAAGACAGAATACATGCGACTTCGTCAAGTAAAGGTGCGTTTTCTCACAGTAGATAGGCAAATGTTTTGTTTGATTCTAAATTTATTTTTTATTTTAGCGGTTCAAAAGAGCGGACGAAGTAAAAGTGGCATGGGCTCGAAACTTGCGGATTATGTCGGACGCAGTGGAGACACGTGAATTAAAATTTTTGGAGAAAGGAAAAAGGCCATTTTGGCCTCCTCCAGCGCAGACTCAAAACCACGAGAGTTTGATGAAACGGGCTGAAGTAACATACACTGATGGTAAATATGGCTTTACAAGTTCAAGCGCTCCTGAATGGGTGATTAACGAAATCAATTTCTAATATATGTTTAACGCTTGTTATCTTGGAGCCCATTTTTAAATTATTATTAACTTTTTAAGCTTCCGGAGTAGTGACTAATCAGTCTGTCCCCACCCGCATCATCAACTCTGTGAATCCGATTCCCACCATGTACACCTGGGCTCCAACGCAGAAAAACTTCATGGTAGAAGATGAAACAGTACTTCACAACATCCCATACATGGGTGACGAGGTTCTGGACCAAGATGGAACCTTTATTGAGGAGCTCATCAAGAACTATGATGGGAAAGTGCATGGTAACTTTTTATTAATTATTAAATAATTTTTATTGAATTATTAAAAATATTATTTTTAATATGTAATTAAAATAAATAAATAATCATCTAGCCCCAATTGTGAAATTATGAAAGAACTTCAATAAATAGTTATGATAAGGCATTTCACTTATCAATAACTGGCCCTGTTATGTCCAATAAAACACCATATTTTGGTATATAATGTGTTAGCTATGTAGCAATTTACAACTGGTTCACACATGAAAATATATAACTACCCTTATTCATTTATCCATTTATTTATACTGTTGATTCATATGTTACAATATGTTCTTAAATATTAATACTGAGATCACGACATGATCTAAGTATTAATATGACCCTAACTTAGTCCATCTTGTTATAAAAATAAGATGGACAAGTACCCGCATGTTACAAACATAACAGGCCCCAAAGTTAGATAAGCTTATGATGTGTGTTGACTAACTGGCCAAATTACTTTCATTTATTTATTAATTTTTATTAGGTAGACATAACAACCAATAATAATATAACACTAAAAAACTAAGAAAATACAAACTGGTTTGAGACATAGCCTATGTGCACGTAACAAATAAGTAGACATTTTATAAATCTATGAAATACCATGTTAACATCAGAAAAGGAAGGAACAACAAATATAAAACAATGTGAACTAGTACCTACCTTGTGTTGCTGTCACAAGCATCACCCCTGCTGGTATAATGGAGTTTTTTTTTTAATGTGCATGTACATAAATTTCTCCATCAATCTTTATAATATTCTTTCGCTATTGTACAAGAGAATGATACCGAGGTGGTCTCATAAAAATATATTCCTGAGGGATTTGTATTTATCCTGCTAAACAGTAAAACAATTAAGGAATTCAAAGTTGGTTTATAGTGTTTTTATATTAGTTAGTAATAAAAATAAATAGCTGTAATTTGATCTATGCTTGCTAAATTTAATATTTAAAGATGTATATGTGATGACAACAATTCGGGAGAATCAATAACATGCAGTACATGAAATGAGAGTATTCAAACTGATTAAAATAATATTCGTGTAGTCCAAGTGTCTCCAATACAATTTCCAATGCCCTAAAACCATGCCTAGCAATTTTTAAAAATGCTGCACTGAATTAAATCCTACCCAGGCTTATCTAGTTTATAGAAGTTTGTAAAAGATTTTACGCTTCCTCAAAGATTTGTTGTAGAAGTTCAGAGAGGAGATAAAAACATTCTAATCTGTTATGTCAGTTAAGTGTACTTAAGTTGTAACTTCCAGGTGATAAGGAAGGAGGCTTTATCGACGACCAGCTGTTTGTGGACCTGGTGCACGCGTTGGGGACCTTCCAGACCAAGGATGAGGTGGCCGAGGAGAGAAAGGAGCGCGAGGCAAGACTCTCCAAGGAGGAAAAAGAAGTGAGATTTTTTGTATCTACAAAGTCAAAATTCTTTATTGCCACAGCACTGCAAGGCACTTTCATAATATTTTTATACTAGGAAAGTAAATCACGACTTTCAAAACTTTACGTTTTGTTCACTTCAAGGTAGGTTTAGTTGGATTGGACCATAAAGGTGAAAATAGAATAGAATAGAAATATTCTTTATTGCACACCAAATATTAAAAATAATAAATAAAGAACACAAAAACAAATACAGATAATGTACAATGGGCGGCCTTATCGTTAAAAGCGATCTCTTCCAGGCAACCTTAGGATGGACAAGAGGTGATCGAAAAGAATAGATGGTGGCGTGTAAACAGAATATAA
The DNA here is from genome assembly GCA_947859395.1 of Eupithecia insigniata. Lineage (NCBI taxonomy): Eukaryota > Metazoa > Arthropoda > Insecta > Lepidoptera > Geometridae > Eupithecia > Eupithecia insigniata. The sequence goes on from OX402002.1 coordinate 14,734,449, forward strand.
AATTTATGTAGGAGGTATATAGATAAATAGAAATAAATACTTATATACTTTACATAAATATAGTATAAATATATATTTAATAAATAACATGAAGAAATATAATAAATATATAATATATTTATCTAATAATTTGATGTTGAGGTTAGGAAATGTTCGTAGACCATATTTTTGAATATAGGGAGATACTTAGCATGTCTGATTGAAGTGGGTAAAGTATTCCACAGTTTAATGGCATGTACAGAAAAGGATGAGCTATAGGAGTGGAAGGGGCGGAGAGTTTTCAGTTGTAAAGTGTGTGTTGAGCGGAGGGAGTGGCTATGGGTTTGGTAAAGGTATTTGAATTGTTCCTTGAGGTAACAAGGTGTGTTAGGGATGAAAAGGATAGAATAAAGAAGGGAAAGGAAGTGTGCGTCCCGGCGAAGGCGGATAGGTAACCATTTTAGCTTAACACGGTACTCTGTGATGTGATCATACTTGCGCAGACCGAAGATGAAGCTTATGCAGAATTTTTGAATCCGCTCAAGCTTGTCAAGCTGTGCTTGGGTTAGATCTGGATAGCTGGCGTCGGCGTATTCGAGGATAGGAAGCAAAAGTGACTGAGCAAGCGCAGTTTTGGTGGATGTTGGTAAAAAGTTTCGCAAACGTCTGAGCGTAGCCGCCGATGCGAAGGTTTTTCGGCTAACTTCTGCCAACTGAGGTCCCCAGGACAGTTGGTTATCTATAAGAATCCCTAAGTTATTAACAGTTTTACTAATTTCGATTTGGACGTTATCAAAAAAGACTCGGGGAAGGTGAAAAGTAGAAAGTACCAACCACCTTGTTGTTTTTCAAGTTAGAGCAGAAAACAGGAAACAGAATATAAATTCGCACTAAATTCCAATATTTTAGCGGTTTTTTTTATGATGCGTTCTACAAGGAATATAAATAGCGGAAAAGCAGTTTCCCGTAAATCGTAGAACATTTTCTATGAACCCATGTTTTACAGCACACGATTTAGTGCTACTTAAGGAGCAATTAATAATAGATGATGGCCCATGATGTTAAATGTGGATTTACTCTAGCATCGTGGGGACCCATTACATTTTGTAGGTAAGTTGATAGGAAGAAAAAAATTATATGAGGGGGAACCCTCCAGTGGTGGGGAAGGAGCTAGGGATTTTTAAAAATGTAAAAAAAAATGACATGAACATACTCGAGCGTGTCAGATATTTTAGCATAGATGCTCCAACTTGTCTCTGGTATCAAAGGCATTAATCTGACGATTTGCGTGTTGGGGGTTGCCATAAGCAAGGGTAGAAAATTGAAAAAAATATACTCCGACGCGTCAGATATTCAAAAGGGATGTTAACTGAACCCTAAAAATGCTTCCATTCAAAACAATGACGATTTGAAAGTGGCGCAAGCTCGGAGCGAATATTTAAAAATGCAAAAAAAATCGCCGTATTTACATACTCGATTTTTTTTTCTCGATTGTCAGGTTATTATACAGAACGTTCAGCTTGAGGTCCCAGTATAATACAGTTTAACCCATAAAAAAAGTTATAGAAAAAAAATTTTTTTTTTTGGGAAAAATGGACTAATTTTAACCTTTAATTTTGGCCTTTGACCTTGAATAAGCACACATGGGATCTATGGGGACTTTTGGCACTTTATTTCTACTGGTGTACCCAAGGTCCCTACCAAAATTCAGCTCTGTCGTAAGTTATTTGAATTGAAATGTATATTTTGAGCTGACTACTCTTAACAGACAAGTTTATTATTTCGGCTTGTGGGAATCGTCAGCTTAGTTTTTTTTTTATTATATTGTCATTATTTCCTTCAAAATAAAAAGAAATTCAGCCACGCTAGAGACGTCTTTTTTGCAACTTTATACCGATCGACAGATTTTCTAAATGCACTCTTTTTAGCTAGTCATTAACCCTTACCTTAATCTGACGCGTTTGAGTCAATCAGTTGATCGATTTTTTTACTAATCTGATGGGCCACCCTAGGCTCCCGCGTCTCTAAAGACGTATTATAATATGGTAGAGGTACTCAGCAGGATGCCAGCTTGCTTCCATAATGTTAATCTGACACGCTCGCGTTAATCCCAAAATTCCTCATTGGCTCCCCCTACTATACGGTATTTAATACGAGATTTATTTTTGATTTTATGGGGAAGGCCTATGTGTATGGGCTGATATGATGATGACGATGATGATTTTTGATTTAGTTTTATTCCCTGAACCTCAGAACGCAAAAAATATTAAAAACCGCCAAAATATATGAATTTCGCGCGATTCCGTGTCGTGTCCTGGAGTAAACAGTAGGCTACTTTTAACACAAAAAACATTAGTCCGTGGGAAAGAAATTACCTTTGAACGTTTCCATAGAAACAACGCGTGCGAAACCGCGGTCAGAAACTAGTCTCAAAATCTTTAGTCAAATATTGGTGTTGCCAGTAAATTGGATGAAGTTTTCCAATTTATGTGATCAAAATATGTACATTGGAGGTAGAGTTTTGACGAATATAATAGGTACCTAACACAATCCCTGCTAAAGTTAGAAAGAAGTAACCAAATAACCCAACATTAAACTGACCAAAAAAACATGAAAATGTTCGCCTGGATCTAATCTGAATTTAAATTTTACAGAAAGATTCGGCAAAAGATCAGAAGGACAAAGACAAATCCATAGACAAGGACAAAGACAAATCCATAGACAAGGACAAAGAGAAGGGCAAACAAACAGACAAAGATTCCAAGGAGCCGGATAAGACACCCGGCAGTGAGAAGCAGTTCCCCATATTCGCGATATTCCAAGCCATCAGCTCTCAGTTCCCCGATAAGGGTACTGCGCAAGAGTTGAGGGAAAAGTAAGTTTTACTTTGTTCTTTGTAACCTAAAATATAATATGAGACTAGACAGGGCACCTGAGTCACGTGATTGAGAGGATGATCAAGCGGTGGGTGCCTGAGGACGGGCAACGATGAACGCCGAGGCAGGCTTAAGAGATGCCGGTGATATGATCTCATTCTCAACGCATTCTGGCTAGATTGGTGTATCTTGAAAGTAGCTGGATGCTGAAAATTGTTTGGAGGGAGACAAATTTGCTAGCAGTTGCATGTTAGCAAAAAAATTGTTTGGGTGCAAACAAGGTCCAAACTGCGCTTTAAAAATGCCACCAAGAAGTGCTTTCATAATATAGCAGTTTAATTTTACGCTGCTCTAAATGTGACCTTATTCCTAGGTATATAGAGCTGACATCCCGCAGCGACCCGGACGCGCTGCCGCCGGAATGCACGCCCAACATCGACGGTCCGTTGGCGGAGTCAGTCTCTCGAGACCAGACCATGCATTCCTTCCACACGCTGTTCTGTCGCCGCTGCTTCAAATACGACTGCTTCTTGCATCGTGAGTGTTTCTTACTTATCTCCATAAATTGCGGTATAGTATTAGTAAGACCCTTTTTACATGCGCATGGTATGGTTGCCATGCTACGTAGAAATAGTTGAGTCGGTCAGCGACACAGAAAATAAATAAATAAATAGTGCTGGACAATCCACACAGCATCATCTATCAACCTAAGCGGAGGTGAAATAGCCGTCTTAAAGTTCATACATTTGTTGTTAGCTCGCGAGCCGTGTGCATGTGAAAAGGCAGTAGGTTAAATACCACCAGAGCTAAACTTCTAAACTAAGCGTTGTAAGCTTTCGATTTTTATGACTTATTGTTAGATCTTCTGTTTACGACACGGTTCCTAAGCGGTACAGCTAGAACGCCGTACCGTTTAGAAAACGTGTCGTGAACAAGAGGCCTCGCACTCCGTACGATTAAGAAACCGTTCAGGTTTGTATATGACACGGAAAAATCACCGGACGAGTCGACATACTTTTTTTTTTAAATGCCTATTGCCGCCATGGAAAACATCCGGTGTAGGCGCGGCGCAACGAGGAGCAGACGCGGCGCATACGGCGCCATCGCCGTGCCGTAGCGCCGCCGCCGCGTATGGGAACAAGCTTCCATTGTGATATGGATCAGTACCCACGACGACGACCGCGCCTTTCCATGGCGAATAAACCGTAGATTTACATTGCGAAAAAACGTGTGCTAACAAAGGCCCTAAGAAAGAAAGAAAAAAATCGAATAGTCTAACTAAACACAAATTTACGTATTCAACCGCTTAGCTACGCTGCTTAGCTCTGATGGATAAAGCACTAAGTGCTTTTTATACACCCTGCACGGACCGGTCGCTGTGCTAAGTCGTAATGTGACATTATACTTAGCACGGCCGCCGCCATGCTGTAGCCTAAATGCCGAAAAGGCATTTAGGCTAGCTTTTGACCTGCAGCTTCGCTTGACGTTGTAGGTTAGCATAGCATGAACATATATATACTGGGAGAAAAGTACCTATTTTTAGGGCACCGTACCTTAAAAGGAAAAAAGGAACCCATAAGAGATCAATTTGTTGTCAGTCTGTCAACCCTGTTTTCTCAGGAACGCGTCGAGTTAGAGAGCCGTGATATAAATCAAACTTCTAAGTCAACGTAATCAAAAGTTACAGCAGTTTATGTCCGAATATTTAAAATTTTCCAAGGGAATCACATGCACACAAGACCTATAGGGTACTTCCCGTTGACATAGAATACAGAAATTTGTCAATTAGAAAGGTCTTATAACGTTATTTATAACACAAGTAAAGTGAAAAATCCGTAAACCGTAATTGTAGATTGTTCGTAAAAAACATTTTAGATTCTCGCCATTGAGCGAAACCACTAGGTTACCTACTTCCCGTAGACCTAGAATCATGAAATTTGGCAACAAGCAATGTCTAGGTTAAACGGAACCTTCGGTGCGTGATCAAATCTTTAGATTAAACGTGGATTTCAACAAAAAAATAAAAAACAAGTACGCGTCGCGCACTTGTCTTCTTTTTGTTGAATTCCAAGTTTAATCTACTTATAGATTTAGTTTAGTCTTGAGTTTGATTCTTGCACCAATAAAGTAACTTAACTCTCGCAATAACGAGTCATGACAGTTGTCCTATTTAATAAATAATACCTATAATTATTATCGGAAACTACAAGTTGATTGTATGAATACATATAATAACAAATCCAATAAACTTTGAATGACTTGAAAATCTTTTGTAAAGTAAGTATTTAGTGAACGTAATTGTAGGCTAAATCTAAGTTTTATCATAGTTATTAGAATTTGCACAAGACAGTAAGATATAAACTAGTTAGCTATTCTAAGCTTGTTTATATAAGTACATTGTATGCGTGTTTACGTAGGTAGATGTAATGTGTGTCGAATAGGGCGTAACCGTGTGTTCTTGTTTCACTGACAGGCAGTCAGAATATAGAGGCAGGTGAGAGTCCAAGCTATTTTATATCATACATGAACCTATCTCACTCATTGTTGTTTGGATCCTAACGAATCATGACATTTTAACAAATACCATAGGATAGGACCATTGGGTACCATAAAGCATACCGTAAAACGGGGTGAATAGATATGGACGAAATACTGGGGGAAAAACATCCTTTTGCAGAGATCAGATCAAGAGGTCTGATCTCTGCAAAAGGATGGGACAGTCACGGACTAAGGATACTTCCACTGCTACAAGCCAGGTAATGTCTTGCTCCAGTATTTCGTCCACTTCTGGAGTCTCTATTCACCCCGTTTTACCCGGTACCGTTTGTCTCTCAACACTAAAATTGTACATATCTACTATGTGTGTCCTATTCGTATCCTTACGAACGGGACGGACAAGAATTGTATGCGGATTCAGTTTATTTATTGTACCATGGGAACATACAGAACACTTGGAATTGTCAAATTTCAGAAGATTAATACTCTCCCTTAATGAAAAACCTCTCTCGACTTTAAACAATGGCTAAGAGTCGAGAAAAAACACTTGTTACCTACCCATTCAGTTGAGAGACTTATGTATGGGGGATAAGTTTGCAGTATTAATAATGATAACATTACTTGAATAAAGAATGTTAATCAAAGTACCATAATAGTTTTGAATGTCTTTACATAGAATGTTATCTTTTTACTATCATGTTCCCTTTATCTCATTTTATTTTAAAACAAAATCCGCCGGGTGATGTGGCTCTGTCAATCAACATTTCATTTAACAAAATGGATGTTCACAGTAACATAACACCAGCTTCGTATTATTACCGTTTATATATATTTTGGTTTGGCTTCCATATTCATGTAGTTTAAACATATGTATTTATTCATTTATTATGGAATGATTAGCAAAGCAGTTCATTTTCACGATCGTATTCACAAATTGGTTATTGTAGAAGATCTTCTTTTTCACTGTGACAGTTTGATTCAGCCTACAAGTCGATACCACTATTAAACTCGCCAGACACTTAAGCACTATAAAAGCAATAGTACCTAAAGTAAACAACGACAGTCGCTGAACACGAATTGATTTGAATATTGCCTAAACGATATGTATCTCAAGTAAAATAATAACTTCTTTATTGACAAAGAAAATAACAATCAAATAATATAAAGAAATTAAACTAGTATTTACAATTGAAACAATTGAGCTAACTGCAGACTGTTGCAAACAATCTACAGTTAGCTCAACTGGTCCATATCATTACCAGTCGCAAGCGCCCCCAAGACGCTGGATGCATTGCCCCGCTGTATGGCAATGCTAATGCGCTGCGCCAGATACTCACCAGCTCTCGGGTCACACGTCGCTTCGACCAGGCGCTCAGATAATTTTTTGAAAACCCGGAGACCCTCGGTACCCCACGGACCTAGATCTTAGTAAAATTGTTATGTTCATTTTTATAATCCAAAAGTCATCAACCAATTATTCGATAAAGCTAGCGAACATATTGTCTGCAAATATTTTCTATAAGTATACAGTTGATCACTGTGGTCCTTAGTCGACCTTAACGACCTAAAAACCGTATCAAATCAGAGAGCAGATAAATAAATAATGCTGGACAATTCACACAGCATCATCTAGCCCCAAGCTAAGCAGAGCTTGTGTTATGGGCACTAGATAACTGATATACTAAATATAATAGACAAAATATATAGATATTTTTTATTATACATAGAAAACATCCAGAACAGCCTGAACAAATATTTGCAGATTAGATCATTCTTTAAATAAAAAGATTGCCAAAACCTAATCAGAATAAAGTACTAATTCAATAGCTGAACAGACTGACCGCCGAGTACTCAAACACAACGAAGCCAGATTTTAATTCAAAACTGTCATCGCGACTCGAGACGTGCTTAAAATCTGAATCTCTAGAACTGATAAGTCGTTTTGGAAATCAATTCGTGTATAGCTGCTTTCTTTGCAGACTGTACCGATCTAAAACATAGAAATTAAAACAGATTCTATGACTCGACATACATACAGTTTATTGCTGGTATAAGTTCTGTAAGGCATTACGATCGAACACTGAAAACAAACAGAAACCACTGTCACAGCTGAAAGAGAAGATCTTAGTAATTTAATTCATGTAATTGATATTATCACACGGCAGGTTTGCAAGCGTGCCACCCGGGCCCCAACTTGACAAAGCGCAAGGGGCCCGACCTTAAACCGTTCTCCGAACCTTGCGGGCCCAGCTGCTACATGCTTCTGGTAAGTGATATTATAAATGCGAAAGCGTGTTTGTTCCTCCTTCACGCCCTAACTATGCAGTCAATCGACTTGATTTTTGGCATAGAGTTAGTTGAAAGGATGGAGAGTAAAATAGGCTACTTTTTGTCCTGGTTTTGTAATGTTTTAGTTTAGTTCAATTAGTTTTAATTGAACTAAACTAAAACATGAAATTCCCATGGGAGAGGGAAAAATAACCTTTTTATCCCCCTAAAAAAGTGAAATTCGAATTTAACGCGGGCGAAACCGCGGTGAAAAGCTAGTTAAAAATAATTGTGTAGCGTTTATTATTATCATCAGACAATGTCCTATTGTGTGCACAGTACACAATCTAGAGAAGTTTTGCGCCAATTCTTTTCATACTCGCGTCTAGTTTGACCTTCCATCTTCGCCTGGATCTGCCGCAATTCCTTCCGTCTTCCATCTGTCCCGGTGCTTCTTTGGCGGCAGACATGGCCGGTCTAATACCAATTCAGTCCAGCAGCCCTCTGAGTGACAGCGGTGAAATGTCGAGCATTATATATTAAAGTTTTTGAACTGATCACAGTGTAGATCGACTTCTTCTGAACATTGAAGTGAACCGTTACGCTCGTGTCGGTTATGCTGAACCGAGTATAGGTACCTACTCTGCTGCAGTCAGCAAGCTTAAAGTTTAGACTAGTGTCATGTTGTCAAAAGCACACCCGCTTTTTATTCCAGGAGGGAATGCGCGAGAAGTTAGCGCGCGAGAAAGCGGCCGGGGAGGAGGATAAGGGCAAGTCCAACGCGATGGACTCGCCCAACGACGCCTCGTCAGAGGACAGCAATGACAGCAACCGCTTCCAGAAAGGTATGGCCTCTCTACTAAAATTCACGGTAACCACGAAAAGTATTATTGAAACACAAAAACAAAAAAAAACAAGTGCCTAATAAGTTAGTTCATGGAGTTAGGATGGTTCGGCATGGGGGTAATGCTGAACACAGTGTACTCATAGGCGAGATGTCAGTGCAGATTACAGTTTCTATATTTTTTTGTAAAGTAGCTGGTGAAAGCTGCACCAAACTATACCCATACCAAATTTCAGCCCAATCAGTTCAGTAGTTTTTGCGTGAAAGTGGATAAAACATCCATCCATTCATTCTTATAAACTTTTAACAATTATAATATTATTAGGACTAGACATAAAATAATTTATAATAAATAGGCCATTTATTGGTGCGTGTTATGTTCCAGGAAGCAACAGTAATTCGAGCAACAGCAACTGGAGCAATGGTAACAAAAATGGCGCCGAGACGCCCACTGAACCAGCCTACAATGCGCTAGGTAGGTAACCAAGTTTTACTAGTAGCTTCAACCCTCGGTTTCGCTATCGTGGCCCTAGATAAATCGTAGCCCTAACACTCAGAAATACCTCCCAGTGCAAGAATTTCTAGAAATTAATGAGTATTTCCAGATATTAATTTAATTGAACAACATTATTATTTTAACAGAATTACCTATGCATTATTACTAGCTTCTGCCAGCGGCTTCGCACGCATTGATTTATGAAATAAAAAGTAGCTCATGTTTTATTCCAGACCTAGAATTACCTGTATGAATTTTTTTTGCTCGATCCGTTTTATAGTTTTGGCGTGAAGAGGTAACCAACATCCACCTCCAAACCTCTGTATTTATAACTAGCTGCTGCCCGCGCCTTCGCCCGCGTTTTATCGGAATAAAAAATAGCCTATATGTTATTTCAGGCCCCAATCTATACCCATACGTATAGTAAAATCTGTGCCCATACCAAATTTCAGCCCAATCAGTACAGCAGTTTTTGCGTGAAAGAGGAACAAACATCCATACATTCATTTTCACAAACTTTGACATTTATAATCTAAGTAGGATATACGTGTGATTTATGTAATTGTATCCACTCATGTCTACACCATTACATTGGTAAGTTGGTAAGTGTGCAACTACATATATAAGCGAGCGTGTGTTTGTCTCAAGGACTGTGTGTGATTTGTCTTCAACTCAAATGCAAATAGTGTGTCGAGGTGGAATGTTGTTTTGTGTTTGTTGTGATTGTGTGTGAGCTGCCTGGTATGTAATCTGCACTATTTTTATTTTATTTATTTGGGAAACAAAATACCTACGATTAAGTAACAATACAATGATAAATGAAAACAAATGAAGCTAAACACAGTTTCTACTCGTAGTTTGCAAGACTAGTACTTATTAATAAAAAATTATAAATACAAATACAATTGGGTGTACAAATTATAAATACAGTGTACTTATATATAAGGAGTACAGGTCGCGTCACGTTTTTATAGCGCTGATCTTGATGCGCATTAGTCGTTTTTATTTTTACACACAGTTTTACATCTGCGCAGAACGCCCCTCCACTTTCGCAGAGCGCTATTAAACCGTGACGAGACGTGTAACCAGTCAAAAAAGAAAACTATCCAAAATTACAACATAAATATAACCTTAGTGCAGTTTGAGTGGTGTCAGTTTACGCAACTCTGTTTCGATCCTGTTTCACTCAGTATCAGGTTGGTACCGTAGTAACTGTCTCCTCCACGTAATATCGTGGAATTGGATTACGATTAGGAGTGCCGTCAAGCCTATGTGACATTTATAACGCGCTTTTCGCATGCACGCGGTACGACACGGTAGCCGTACTGTGCCTAACAATAATATAAATAATGGACACTGAAGCCTCTGTCTTGACTCTCCTATCTCTGTCGCGGCGTAAACTACAACGCTGCAACGTTAATAAATCATAACCTAACAGACGTTCGAACATGGTGCGACCGTACCACCGCACTGTACGGCGCGCTCTGTGCAACAGCAGACCGCACTTAGTAAGTGTGTTGTCCAGTGGCATGGTCCAGTCTTTCAGTTCCATCGAACCATTGAACCAACCGCAGACATATTAAAATAATAAATGTGCAGCGGACCGTTTGCCACACGATCTTATATACTCCGGAGCGAACCAAGGTCGCGGTGCGGAGCGGACCATGTTCGATCCTCTGTTAGTACTGTAAGATGGCCTACTATTTAGCGCGACACGGCGAACGTGACTGTGTATGCGTCTCTGTGTAACTCGCTGCCGAATCGTGTGCGTCGATGGCACTCGATATGAAAAGCCGATTTAGTCTCAATAAATGTTGGTGAGAAGTGAACATTTCAGTAAATAACATTATATCTTGCGCGCAGGTCTTTCCGTGGGTGACATCGCCGTGGCGTGGACGGGCTCCGACCAGTCTCTGTTTAGGGCGCTGCACAAGGTGTTTCCCTCCAACTACTGCGCTATAGCACAGCTGATGCTATCTAAGAACTGTCAACAGGTAACCACTTGCTCTATTACACACTTATTACATCGCTCAACAATGGCTATCAGTCTCTGTTTAGAGCGCGGCACAAAGGGTTTCCTGTAACTACTTTGCTATAACACAGTTTATATCGAAGAATTGTCAGCAGGCAGGTACCCAACTAAAACTAACTCCAAACGAATTCAACGACAGCATTTTGTCTTTCGTCCAGCCGTTGTTTGAGCTACGGCGACCACTAACGACACATACATACACCGAAAACAGTATCAACCTAATAATAATGGACCAAATCAAGTCCAATGCGGACAAGGGAGTATCCATACCATACCATACCAGTATCACCCTTCATCAGAATCGGCCAAAAATATATTTTCTGAGCTTTTCATCAGTTATATACTCTGCTCTGCGGGAAATCGTGGACCATCGACACTCGACCTTGATGCACAGGTAAATGTGCAAGCGCCGGAGCCAAGTTAGACTGGACTCATAGGAATTCAATAACAAAGATTCATAATCTGAACTCGGAGACAGAAAAAAATCTGACCGAGCAATAGTCTCGTACGTTACGCATCATTGCACACACACACACACACATATCTAACAAAGGTCGGATACGGAAGGGAAGAATCATTCTTACAGATTGATCAAATTCAAAATCTGAATAATCTAAACAATTTATGTAAGTAAGCATTTCCGACCTTTCCGAATTAATAATTATGAATTCAGAGAGACATTCCGGCTGTATGAGGGCAGCCTTAAAGTATTAGTATTTGGTCCAGGTGTACACGTACTGGATAAAGACGGGCCAGGAGGAGTGCCGCGTGGAGGCCGAGCTGACCCCGCCGCGCAAGAAGAAGAAGAAGCACCGCCTTTGGTCCGTGCACTGCCGCAAGATACAGCTCAAGAAGGACTCTAATTCGCATCATGTGTCAGTATCAACGAGTGCCTATAACAGTCCACTGCTGCACCCAGGCTTACTCTTATATTAATAAATAACTATCTTCTTTTTCCTGCCCTTATCCCACACAAGGTGGGGTCGGCAATATATCATCATCATCATATCAGCCCATACACGTCCACCGCTGGACATAGGCCTCCCACATACGACGCCACAAATAGCGGTCCCGAGCCGCCTCCATCCATCAACTCCCAGCGACCGCTACGATGTCGTCGGTCCATCGAGTGGATGGTCTCCCATGTAGAGGGAATTTGCCATAATCACCACGCTTGGCAGGCGGATTGGTGATCGCAGTAGGTGATCGCAGTGGTGTTGAAAAATACTCAGAAGGAAGCTGCTGCCCTTCCCCTGATAGGTTCCCTTAGTGTTAAGTGTTTTGTATTCCATTCTTGCTGCTATCTGCATTTAGCTCAGTTGATTTAATTGTTAATATGAGTACTAGTTCTAATGTATTTCTGTTATTTAATTGTAATTGGTTCTATTCTTTATTTTAATGTTGATTTTATAAAAGTAGAACCTTATTACCTAATCTTATATTAGGAGAAACTTTGAAACTAAAACCGATAGGTGGGTACTTATTTTTAGTAATCTGATTGTTTTGAAAAAACTTCAAACCGACTTCAGATTTCATAGTTTTTATACTGTTTTTTAAGTTTATGGGACAAATATTTGTCCCTCGGGATCATTTTACTTACAATACCGTTTCCAAATCGATCCATAATTAATGTCACATTTAGCAGTGGACTTATGCTGATAATAAATAATGCTGGACAATTCTATGATAGATTATGTACTGTTGATCAAACAATATGAATGTGTTACAGATTCAACTACACGCCGTGCGACCACCCGAACCAGCCGTGCGACAGCCTGTGTCCGTGCCTGCAGTCGCAGAACTTCTGCGAGAAGTTCTGTCAGTGCAGCAGCGACTGTGAGTATACATATCTTCAGATACAAATAGACGCCAGATTCAGATTAGGGGATAATGCCGTAATCCCCATGCTGGGCATGCCAGTTGGGATCGCAGTTCAGTGGTGGAGCTGTTCTGCAGGGGGCGCTGCTGCACGACCCCCGGTGGATATCGCTTAGTCGACTCTAGGCACCCGCGGGAAGAGTTGGGCTGGTGCAAGTTCTAAGTCGACACCACACGACCAGATACACGGCCCGTAGTTATCAGCAATCTTCTCTTCTTCTAGCCTTTATCAACCCTGTAACCGTGTAGGCTTCTTCGTCGCTTCTTTACTTTAGTCTACACACCGAAGCGACCGAAATCCAAATATCACTATATTTCCATGTCAGTGTTTAATTTTAAAATTTTGAACTTAAGTGTACATTTATTAAAAATAAAGAATTGATAATGAAAATGAAGTAAAGAATTTTTGACTTTTGATTTTTTCAAAGTCCCAGCTATTTTTTGATGTCATCCTTCCATCTCATTTGTGGCGGTCTTTGGTCTCCACGACCATGGGGCGAACGGATCAAAACTTTCTTGCGTCATGATGTCTCCCTGCGGGCTATGTGGCTGGCCAGCCCACTCCCACTCAAGTCTTCCAACTTTATCACTGATGCCGTACACTTTGCTTTATTAGAAACTAGCTGCTGCCCGCGCCTTCGCCTGCGTATTATCGGGATAAAAAAATATAGCCTATATGTTATTCCAGGTCCCAAACTATACCCATACCAAATTTCAGCCTAATCGGTTCAGTAGTTTTTGCGTGAAGGAGTAACAAACTTTGTAATTTATAATATTAGTAGGATAGTTGATGTTAATGCATGTGATGTTATTCCAGGCCAGAACCGTTTCCCGGGGTGCCGCTGCAAGGCCTCCTGCAACACGAAGCAATGCCCGTGCTACCTCGGCGTGCGCGAATGCGACCCCGACCTGTGCTCCGCGTGCGGCGCGGATGACCCGCACCACGCGGCATGCAGGAACATCTCTGTGCAGAGGTCAGACAGCAATCATTGACGTATCAACAGGAGTGGATCTCTCGTAAATTACAACCAGTGCCCGTGCGACCTCGGCGTGCGCAAGTGCGCCTCCGACCTGTGCAGTGTCGACGACCCGTACCACGCGGCCTGCAGGAACATGTTTGCGCAGAGGTCGGGACTCACTGTTATCCTTAAATATAACCAAGGCACCAGTCAACCGATTAGCGAGAATCGAGAGATGGATCGATAACAATGTACTGTACCACACAAAGACAATACAAAAAAGGAATACCTATGGTACCTAAAGGAATCGGTATGAGCGATATCTTGGAGTTGACAGGCGAGGATTTAGTGTGAATACTTTTGTAGCTGGACTAAGCACCAAGGGCTAGTGCCATATGCCTAATTTAACTACTAAGTGGGGGAACTGCAATCTGCAATTAAATCTCGTATGGCAGTATATAGGGATTATCCCCCTGCTTGTCCAACACTGAAATAACAAAGTAGAACTTGCTTTTGGTGTTCAACAGCTACTTCTGAGTGGGAGTAGGTATATGTATGTTTTGCAACCGTGAGACTCCAGCACTGACCGGAAGGTCATCAATTAACAATTGATTTAATGTATCTTAGTTTCTTTTAATTCCAAGTAAAAGAGACTAAGATCCTATCCACGAAGTAGATGCTCAAAGGCAGTAAACGATAATTAAAAATTATATGTTGTAATAAAAATAATTCCCCAATTGTATGTCCCACAGAGGTCTGCACAAGCACCTGCTGCTAGCTCCGAGCGACGTGGCGGGCTGGGGGATCTTCCTGAAGGAGGCCGCGCACAAGAACGAGTTCATCTCCGAGTACTGCGGGGAGATCATCTCGCAGGACGAGGCGGACCGACGGGGGAAGGTCTACGATAAGTACATGTGCTCGTTCCTCTTCAATCTCAATAACGGTTAGTGACCTATTCATTGACTCTCTGTATACGTACATATGTGACAAAATTCAACAAGAAAGAATGAATGTTGATGTCGCGATTAACAAATATTCATTTATATGATAAAAGCGTTTTATTTTAAAAAAAAATATTAAGTTTGTTCTTGAAAATTGTCAATGGTAGCACCTTTAAGTTGTTTGGAACTGCCAAACTATTGAACATGTTTGGTGCCATTCCATAGAAACTTTTTTTATGCAATGATATCTTAGCTCTAGTAAGACACAGGCGTTGCTCGTCACGGTTACTGCGTGTGTTAATTGGTTTGTCGATTTTTACAAAAACATCAATTTCATAAATGAGAGTGCTGGAACTGTTACGTATGATGTTATAAAGTAGGACTTACAACTGTCGATTGTCTTCAAGGCCATACATTGCTTTTATACATCGTTTTAGATTTTATCTCTATCCGTGCAGTTTCCCCAAAACAATGCCGTAACGCAATTTAGAGGAAACATAGCTGTGATAAACAGTTTTGAGCGCATCCAGAGCGCATGGTTTAAGAAAAGAAGGTATGCTCTTCCGAGACATGATGGTCACGTGGGTGGCTCAAGTATACTTCATCTACCGACGCCATCGGCGAATGATAAGACGAATCTATTTCCTAGTGATACCAGTAGCGTAAAATCGTAACACCCCGAGCTCCTGTATGAATCTGATAAAACTATGTGGTTTTGTATTTATCAATTACTAGCTGCTGCCCGCGTTTTATCGGGATAAAAAATAGCCTATATGTTATTCCAGGTCCCAAACTATACCCATACCAAATTTCAGCCTAATCGGTTGAGTAGTTTTTGCGTGAAAGAGTAACAAATATCCACACATCCATCCATACAAACTTTGACCATCCATCCATACAAACTTTGACTTTTATAATTTATTATAAATGTCAAAGTTTGTATTGATAACAAGACCTTCAAAGTTTGTATTGAATGTGTTGTCAACTATCTAGTTCCGGTACACGGTAGTCAATGTCGGCGTTGTGCATAATGCATTATTTTTATTTTGCCTATGTTAAAGCTTAAACTATTGTTTTCTAGCCAATCAACTATTTTCAGCTGCGGGTGTTTTAAGGGATGACAATGACTAATGGAACATTATAAATGAATTCGGAAACATGACGACTGTATCCTGCCTGAGATAATCAAAAGGTTAAACCTGTATTTCAGACTTCGTGGTAGACGCGACGCGCAAAGGCAACAAGATCCGGTTCGCGAACCACTCCATCAACCCGAACTGCTACGCCAAGGTGATGATGGTGAACGGAGACCACCGCATCGGTATCTTCGCCAAGCGCGCCATCCAGCCGGGCGAGGAACTCTTCTTCGATTACAGGTTTGTATATAACGCCGCCAGGTCGTATAATCGGCCGATAACAAGATTGCACATTTCAGATAAATGCCTATGCTGATTTTTTAATTATCAACGTTCGACAGTACGGCTCAACGTCACTTAGTCACCTCGGCGAATAAAATAGACTCTCCCAACATATCAGCATTCCTTTCGTAATCTTCCTAGTTATTCTAGAAAGGGGCTGATTCTACGATCTGAATGTGACACATACACATGTTCCGAGTATCATGTAGTATTATTTAATACTTAGTAGCTTCTGCTCGCGAAGTTTGAAATGGATGTACATATGTATGTTACCCGCCAAAACCACAGATAAGGTATCTATTGTAATGGGTAGGTAAGCAAAAAACCTCAATCTACGGTTGTAATAGATAGAAGACCTACCTTAGTGCTCATTCACACGAGGACGATTCTTCGTTTTTCACGATTCGTTTTTTTTTACGTCGACAATGCTTTTTATATGCCCGTGTTCACACGTATCACGAATCGTGAAAAATTACGAACAGGTCTTAAATCACGTATCGTCTTTTAAAAATCACGAAGGAATAATGACATCGCATCACCATACATTGCGTACATTATTGAAGTTGAAGGAATGAATTTCAAATAATTTACGCATTCGATGACAAACTGACGTAATTTTTCTCTATTCTACCCTAGACAATAATCCCCGTGCTACAAAGGCCGATCTGTCTTTGAAACAGTGTGCCAAGGAATTTATATACTAGCGTAACTGGAAAGTTCACTCGAGATTTAATGCAAAAAGGATTTTGAACCTTATCACAACTAGAAAAGGTTATTTTTTAATGCAATTTAGATTTAAGGAAAAACGGTCTCGAGCGAGACTCACTTTTCAGTCGCTGTGTCCCTTTCACACCCTTGCTAGCATTATACACTGATTAAACTAAAAAGGGAAGATTGGGCACTAGTTCTTTGAAAGTGGAAGGCTAAACTAGGTTACACTAGGTTCACCCACCTCAATCACGATCGGATCAGCGTTTGTTTTGCGCGTACTTGCTACCACGTACTTTTGTGTGATTTATTGACTAAAAGACAGCAATGCCTTCGTGTGCGTTTACTTTGTGTCCAAAACAAAAAACAAAGTCCAAGGCATCACTTTTCACACGTAAATACACCAAAACTTTAAATTACCTGATTATTCTACTGTATTATACGTTACCGCGTTTACCTATTGTCTTTATCATTTTCTTTTGATAACTAGGTAGTCGGAGGCCTTTATTCCTACTTGTACCTAGGTATATGGGTCGTGGTGGTGGGTGCCTTCAACTACCTAAGTATTAAAAGAAAATGATAAGGACAATAGGTAAGCTTTTAGTTTTTTTTATTGAAATATATTTTTTTACACCTTTTTGCTGAAAGCTTGTGAATCGTTAGCTTCAAAAAAGTTTGAAAAATTTCCGGAATGTACAAACAAAGACCTTTGCAACACACGACCATATTTACTAACATTGGAATTTTCGACCCTTACTTAGGCGACGCTATCTCGTAAGACCCCCCATTTTATCTGACGTCACATAGCCTATAACCATCGGGCTATAAGACGAATGATACGACACCTCATTTTTTTAAATCGGACCAGTAGTTTCAGCGCTAAGTGGGAACATAAAAATCTACTACATACATACATATGTACATAGGGTGTCAAACTCATAACCCTCGTCCTTCGGTAGTCGGGTAAAAATTATCGAACCTCGTGCAACATTACGCCAAAAATTGCACAAGACTATATGCTTAGTCATGTATGTGAGTTGAGATACAATTTTTAAAGGGCCACCTCATGATCATTAACTCTGGGGATCTGCTAGCAACTCCAACCTGGAGATACTTCAGCGATTCCAAAATATAGCACTAAGAACGATCTCCAGTGCACACTGGTTTGTGAGAAATTGCGAAATCCATGAATACCTAGAAATGCCGACCATAAGGGAAGAAGTAAACAACTACAGTAAAAAGTAAGACTAGATAACCACAGCAACACACTGGCTAAAGAACTACACTTGAGAGCAAAAAAATCGCACATTCATGATTTTTTGACATAACTAAAAAAAAAAACAAAAAATATTATGTTTCTGTAATGCAGATTCATAGTCTATTTTAATACCTATCCAGTGGTATCTGATTTGTCTTTCAATCATTACATAAAAATGCTTTTGTGGATCAATAACAAAAATGCATGTTTAGTAAAAAATTCTTTATTCAAGTATTGGTGTCAAAGTTATGAAATTAAAAGATAAAATTAATTTAAAGTTTGTTATTAATATCGAGTGTTCCCTCCCCTAGCCTGAATCACTGACTCCATCCGTGTTTTCATTGATGTTACTAGACTTTTGATAAAGTCTTGAGGAATAGCCTCCCATTCCTCTGCGATCGCCTGTTGCAGCTCCTGTAGAGTCGATGGAGGAGCATCTCGGCCTCGAACTCTTCTTTTCAGCTCGTCCCATAGATGTTCGATGGGATTGAGGTCTGGGCTTCGAGCTGGCCACTCCATAACGGTCACATCCACCTCTTGAAGGTACTCGATCACTATGCCAGCAGTATGCGGTCTTGCATTATCTTGCATAAACAGAAAGTTTTCGCCGATAAACCCAGCAAAAGGTACGACGTGGCTCTCGAGTACTTCCTCAATGTATCGTATGGATGTCAATCCTCTTGATTGGCGACCAGTATTCGGTCCGGTGATGAAGGCAAGCTCGGTTTTTGCTTCCATAGACATGCCTCCCCAAAACATGATTGATCCACCGCCATAGGCGACACGTTCTGTTATGCAGCATTGGGCAAATCGTTCTCCCGATCTTCTATACACCTTCCCCCGTCCGTCGTTGCCATGCAAGCACATCCTGCACTCATCAGAGAACAGGACTGCACTCCACTGCTCTTCGGTCCAATTCAAATGGTCTCGAGCGAACTGAAGGCGGGCTTCTCGGTGGGCTGGGGTCAATTTCGGCCCGTTTGCTGGCCTGTGTGCAGTCAGGCCACCTTCTCTCAATCGTCTTCTGACTGTCCACCGGCTAACTTCTACTTCACGAACTTCTTGAAGTCGTTGGCCCAGTTGAAATGCGTTCAAACGACGATTTCTTAAAGATGTCGTTATAAGAAAGCGGTTATCACGCTCTGTTGTAGCACGGGGACGGCCCGATCCTTGTCGCCGTTTGTAGCCACCAGTCTCTTGATACCTCTGGTATACACGCCGAACGGTAAATCGGCTCAAACTCAATTGTCGAGCCACTTGACTTTGCTTAAGCCCCGATTCAACAAGGGCAACCACTTGAGCGGCTACTTCTGGTGTAGTATCCATTTTCGTGTTCCGTTTGAAGCCAATATCAATAGAGAACCTTTCACACTGTACGTTGGTATGCAAATGATGACCATTCCCTCAATATGCACTCTTTTATACCTGCGATAAATCCCGCCGCCGGCCTTACCTGGATCGAGCGACATAAGGGGGTCTATTGTTTTGTTGCTAATGAGTTGTTTTTAAAGGTAAATGTCAACCCTTTATCAGTTCTGCGAATGCCTAGATTATGCACTTTAATTTAATTTTATTTTAATTTGCTGTAAGCTCCAAATAAAAAAAAATTGAACTTTTAAGTAAAAATGTGCGGATGTGCGATTTTATTGCTCTCAAGTGTACTTCAAGATAAGGATCACATTAAACGCCTCAAGAGATGGCATATTCTAAACCTAGACCAAAGGAACTGAAGTGTCCCAACGTTAAGATGGTGCTATTTACTGGAATAGCAACTCAATATCCCACCCAAGACCACATCTAATTATGGCTGAACAGCCGATGGTAGATAAAAAGGAAGAAAAAAAAAAAAGATCATTTTCTATACAATAGCGAAATAATTTCCAAAATCTGTCTATAAATGGAATTATTAACATACTTTATAAACAACTTCAAACATTTGACTTGTCTAAGTGCTTATTTTGTAAGCCTAAAGAAATAAAGTTATTGATTCTGATTCTGACTTCCATTTTTTTTTTTTAACCGTGTGTTTCAAAAGTTTTTCTGTAAACTGGTTTTAAATAAGATCTAAATAGTTAAAATGTTTTTCATCCCCTTCATTAGCTGATTGAACTGTCTATATTAGTAAATATTTTACATTGGGTAGGAGTTTTTTGACTTCTAAGCCATTTTCTATGAACCCCGTCAAAACAAAACAAACACCCTGATAACCACTGCTCTAGGGTCAATATAAATACCATCAAAATTAATTTAGCTTTTAATATTTCTCTAAATGTATGTTTGTTTTACAGATATGGACCAACAGAGCAACTGAAGTTCGTGGGCATTGAGAGGGAAATGGAATTCTTATGAGAGCAACCCAAATAGTGGTCTGGTTCTGGCGAGCCTGAACACTCATCATGAGCTCCGTTCAATTCATGATAAGGACTACATTGTATTGATTCACATTAGTGTAGTGCTTTGAGGTTATAATGTTGTTTATTGTGTTGAAAAGTTATTGCACTTTCAAGTGTTATTTTAGTCAATAAAATAATAAGTAGGTATTTTACATAATTTTAAATTTATTGTAATCTGAAATATAAACTATGTACATAAAAGTCCATCCCAATGTTACATGTATCTATCAATTTTATTAACCTATCTTGTTTGTAAAATGTTTGTGATCTGCTACCTACATTATGTATTATGAACATTATATCCATGCTAGTGTAGACTTCAGTGCAAGTCAAAGGAAGCAATGTATAATAATTATAGTAGTGCCTATGCATAAACCTAATTTGACTTTTTACAATAAATATTTCTTACAAATAAAATTGTATTATTTTGGAGCAAAAAAGAGACAATTACCACATACAAAAAATATATTTCTAAGAATGTACATTTTTACACAACATACAGAGCTATAAAATGGTTGTACTAACTACAGACAGGTGTCCAAAATCACACAAATGGATCTTAACTCGCTGAAAGAAATCCAACTAAATGAACATTTGCTTATAACTTCTCTATTTGTTCACAATAAAAAATGTTGTCAACCAATGATTTGTTTGTGCTTTGTGGTAGTTTAGGAAAATAATAAAGTTTTGACAACAGTGGCGGATTTACACATTTGCCGCCAGTAGGCTATTCAAATTTTGCCGCCCCATACTGACCTCAACAATTCAATACCCTAATCTAATTCACAGTCATATCTATTTTAAAAGAAATTGTCAATGAAATCACAATTTTATTATTTGTCCTTAGCACATAATTATCATATCATCATACTGATTGCGATGATTGTGTAGTGTACTATTCTAGGGGACCAATGTGTCAGTCAGTTCCTAGATTATTTTTAAAACTCACGATTTTGTGAACATTACACTAGAACTAATAACATTTAGGTATTTAATCTGTTTTCTATATATAATTATCATATCATCATACTGATTGTGTTGTGTATACTATACTAGGGGACCAATGTGTTCAGGTTTCTAGATTATTTTTAAAACTCACGATTTAGTGAAGATTAAACGGGAACTAATAACATTTAGGTATTTAATCTGTTTTCTATTTCTCCACAACAATACATTTTTGTCACAAATTTGCCGCCCTAGACTCCAGCCTACTTAGCCTGCTGGTAAATCCACCACTGTTTGACAAGACCGCTTGTTTATCTTTTTTTGTTTCAATGGAGTAGTTCTGTAGGACTGCAGCCATTTGGCATATCAATGGTCAACAACACTTCACTGTGAAAGTCTATTGTTAATCACAGGAGCCATCGAGCCAACCATCCTTCCACCTTTCGTGTACTTTACTGCAATCGAACAATGGCTTGCCTAGTTTACTGTTCACTGTGTTGTGGCGCTCACAGAGCCATTTAGCAAACTCATCTCTGGACTTGGTAATTGGTGGATTCTCTTTTAAACTGAAATAGGGAAGTCTTTATTAAAAACATAATTTATGTTTAATAACTAACACTGATAGTATTGAATATTATACAAGGATGAGATAGCAAAAATTCAAAGAATACATCATGATGACTTAGTGAAACTAGAATGATGCAATACTCACTCTTCTTGAAATTCAATGCGACAAGGCTCACATGGGTAGAAGTGAGCAAATAAGTACATAAACCTGCACATGTTGCGGGATTGCTGGTCTGTGGGCTCTACAGGGAAATATGATGCCATTGAATGAAGGAGACCCCATGACCCCTTGCCGAGCTCTTCCTTATTCAGAGGACAGTCTTTTGACTTCGGAGGACCCTGGTAAACAAACTGTTATCATAACACTAGAATAGGAAAGATTTCTATGGTTTGAAAAAACAACCTTACCGACTTAGAGGGTGATTTTAGGACTGACTGTTTCTGGGCCCAAGATTTGAAGTCAGAACATGCTCGACAAGGCTTTTCTTCTTCCTCTCCACCGTGTGACGGCGGCATTGTGTGATTGTTTTTGTATCACAAATATGTCCATGAAATGTGGATGTATCTTTGTGCAATACTGATAAGTACTTATGACACTGCAGTCAGCATAGAAAAATTATATTTGAGGCGAGACATGCGAACACTTTCATTAGTACAGTAATGTCGTTTATTAGTGAAAATAAGCCATTAGCCGGGTGAGAAATAAATTAAAATTTGGATTTTCGTGCACCCGACCCGACCGTAACCAGCGATGCAAGCTCAGCTGTCTGTCAAAAGTATCAAACAAACAAATGTCAAATTTGGCACGTGACTTTCCATGACTTAGTCATTCTATGGTCATAGTTCAATGAAATAGGGATGTGACTTTACGGATATTACCGTTAAATGCGATAACCTGCATATTAATGGTGGGTGTTCAACAAAATTATCATTATACCCTGATATTATTCACCGTGTAACATCCATCACAATTCACGACATGCCGTATGGCATTGTCGTGATATTATCACAGATTATCCAGAAATATTGAAATACGCGATATTGAAAATGTAATAGCTTCGCGATATTTCTTCTATCAATACTAACCAGCGTTGCCGGCACGGATCTTTTGGTCCGTTTTGGACTTTTTTGTACCTAAGCGTATCTTTTGCGAACCTCACGGTTCGGCTCTGCGCATCTTTTCAGACCAAATCGACTATCGAACCGCGTATCACATTAAGCATAGTTTCCACTGTAGTAGCAAAGAATCCTACTTATATTATAAATGTCAAAGTTTGTATGGATGGATGTATGGATATTTGTTAGGTACAGGTATGTAGGTGCGTGAAAGTTCACGAAAAAACTACTGAACCGATTAGGCTGAAATTGGGTATCGTTTGGGACCTGGAATAACATTAAAGGCTATTTTTATCTCAATAAAACGTGGGCGAAGGCGCGGGCAGCGGCTAGTATTATAATAATAATACTAACGTAGTGGCTACAGTGAGATATATGACGACGTATTTTTTAGTTGAGATAGTTGGAATATCTTTGTATTTTATTGTAAATGATGCTTTGTATTGTACGGTTTAGCTGGTAGTAATTAAGCTGTTATGGAATCTAATCATGCCATAAGCCTTCATTTCACGTTACCACGACGTAATTTCTCGAACGGTGTGCCAGTCAAAATGAAAAAGAGCTTAACCGAACGTTAGGCTCATTTTCATTTTGACTGCTGCACCGCCGCCGTCGGTAACTCTGGTAGCCATGGAGGACCGACAACCAGACCTTCAAACCAGAAACATGACTTTCTCTCTAGATTTTCAAAATTTACTGCTCATTATATGATTGACTGTGTAACACACCCCTATGCCTCGCTCAACAATATGACCATAACGAATGTTTTTGGGGCAATCGATGGGGCATTAATTACCTCTACAATATTTTTTTTGTCCAGGATTTTTTTTATAAGCATGTAATAATATCTTTTCAGGTTTTCAGGCAAGAAAAACTTCTATTTCATAAAACATAAATACTTTATGTAACATTTACTCTTACACAATTAAAATAAATGTGTAATACAATCTTTAAGCCTGTCTGTCAATTGACTAGGTAACATAACAATTAAATAGCATGATTATAAACAAGTATTATTAGCACCATTAAAACATAGATCCTCCCTCTCAACTAGTACCACCCTCGCAGGCTGCAACTATTTCTGAAACAATACACAAATATTACTTTACCAAATAATCTCTAAGTAATGGGAATTTACTAAAGAGCATGGTGTAGGGAGTAAGGGAAAACTTTGTCGTTTAATCTTTCCTATTTAAGCACATAAAGGATCTAAATAAAGAAGACTTGTTATTTGTCCACAAATCGACGATTGAGACAAGCGTTCTGGATTGAGACAAGCGTTCTGGATTGAGACAAGCGTTCTGGATTGAGACAAGCGTTCTGGATTGAGACACGCGTTCTGGATTGAGACAAGCGTTCTGGATTGAGACAAGCGTTCTGGATTGAGACAAGCGTTCTGGATTGAGACGAGCGTTCTGGATTGAGACAAGGGTTTCGTATAATTTTTGTTTTGTTTTAGAGGGCAAAAATCGATTGTCCCATTATGTATGCCTAGGTACAATGAATACTCATAAATGATGCTGGACAATCCACCCAGCATCATCTGGCCCCAAAGTAAGCACAGACGTGGCGCGGCGGGCGAAGGTCTGCCTGCAACGCAAGAGGTTGCGGGTTCGATTCCCGCCTCGGGACAAATATTTTTACGACCTGAAGATATTTCTTCAGGGTGTTTTCTATGTATAATAAAAAATATCGATCTATGTATGTAGTGTATTATTATGTAGTATATACATAAGTGATCTAGTACCCATAACACAAGCTCTGCTTACCTTGGGGCTAGATGATGCCGCGTGAATTGTCCAACATTATTTATTTAAACAATTGTTAGATGTTTTTGTATTGTGTGTATGAGATGAACTGCAGATATTTGTTTTGGATCTTAAAATAATATCCATCTTTTGTATAAAGTATATCAGTTATCTAGTGCCCATAACACAAGCTCTGCTTACTAGGCTATGGCTAGGTGATGCTGTTTGGATTTTCCAGCATTACTTATTTAGATACTGACTAGTAACAAGCGCCCGCAGCGCGTCGACAGCCGGTGAGGTGGGCAGGTCGAGTCCCTCGTCGCAGCGCCGCGCCAGTAGCGGGTCCAGCGGTAGGGCTCCGAGGAAGGGCACCGCTAGCTCGGCGCACATGGTGGCCGCGCCGCCCGTCGTCGCCGGAAATATCTCGCTGCGAGTCTGAGGGATAGAGGATTATACTAACCTTTAGAACACGTTAATTTTAATGATTTGAAACGCTAAATAGTGTTCAAAAGAGATATATGTACATATTATACTATTATCTACCCAAGGCTTCCAAGCGTTATTTCTATGGACAAGTTCAAAGCCTTTTTTAACTTTTGCTGCCTCATCATTCATTTGGAACTTATGTATTTATTCTGAATAAATTATTTTGTATTTGTATTAAAGCTTGTTTCTATATCATGGGAACTGATTTATATGCTGGTCACTGCGAGCGACGATCCTACTCTGCCGTAACACAGTTTTTAAACTAGTACGGGGGGTAGAAGTCACAAGCAAGCTATGCATCACTCGTTTGCAAATTGTGAACTACCTCATACTCATTATTATCTGAGTATGTATGTATTGGGATTTTAAGTAAATTTCTATAATAAAAATATAGAAATTTGCTTAAAATCTCATGAAGTCTTTTAGTTACTTATGATAACCCTATCACCATTGTTTTTAGTTTAATTTTATATCATAATAGTGTAGGATTAAGTTTATCGTAAAGAATGTATTAGCTATTAGTAACGTTCTTGAACAATAAAAGTTTTTATTTATTTATTTATTATATTATTATTTATGGGAAAAAAGTAACCTTAACCATGTTCATACGAGATCTAAAAGTATCTGCGCGCGGCTTCCCGCGCGTTATTTCGGTTTAATAAGTAGCTAAGAGTGAAATTTCGCATAGATGTAGCTACATAATATCTTAATATATAAAAGAACAAGCGATTGTCTGTCCTGTGCGCCGCTGACAAGAGCGAGCTGCTGGCTTGCTTTGAGGACATCACAAACTACCACCCGCCACGCTAGAAGGAGGGATTCTTCGGGACTTCCCCAAGAATCCCTCCGAGGGCAACAAGTAACATACACACCGTCGCAATTTATTAATAGTCTTAGTAGTACTTATTAGGATTTAGGTTTATCGTGATCGTTTCTAAAGTAATTTTAATATCTATATCACGTTCACATCTAGAGTAATAGATTTATGATTATCTATACTTTTACGACAAGCAACGTCGTTAAACATTATTTAAATGGAATATTTTTATTGTTTCTATGAATCACGCACACATTTCTATTATGTCGTCTAGATAAAGGTTGTGATTGAAATGTCCCTTCAATTTGTTAAATATTATCTAAGCGGGCCAGCAGGACATTTACAACCCTAAACTTTATGAACGCAGCTTATACAATTCTGTGGCTCTAACAACAACCAATTGTGTGACGAGCAGTATCCCTTACCTTACAGTTAGGGCACACAAAGATGCTCATGTTCTCTATAACGCCCAGCACCCGGACCCCCACTTTGCTGCAGAACTGCAGCTCCTTGCGGACGTCCAGCAGTGAGGCCTCTTGCGGCGTGCTGACCACGATGGCGCCCGTCAGCCCGGCTGAGGACAGGTACTGGACGGATGACAGGTGCTCGTCAGATGTGCCTGGAATGTGATATTCAGAACACAGTTATAATGGTTTTTGTTTTTAATTTTATAATATTTACCCACACTTAGGGAAACAACACCAGACCTTATCTGTGTGGTAGGACAGTTATTTGTTTAGGGACTCCCTTTTGCGCATTAAGATTCAATTAGGTTCTCATCTGGCGGATACTTGCACACATTAAAAAAAATCTCTTATTCTAATAATTTATTTACAAAATTTTGTGAATACTTACAGCTACATTTATAAAATACAGGCGAAAATATAAGAACATGCCTGAATAGACCAGTGCATATTTGCTGATGGACAATTAAAAGTTTCCACAGACAGGTATACTACATAACATAAAAATAATAAAATTATAAAAAATTATGAAAAAACAAAAGCAGGAGAACTCTTAAACTGAAAAAAAGTTCACTAAGTAAGCGTTATAATATTTAATATTATATAATTTATAATATTATAAATATGAAAGTTTGTAAGGATGTCTAATGGTCACAATACGAATCTTTCTATTGAATTGTGCAGGAGGTGATTTGCTTGTTACTTCCGGCCCTCACCTCTTCATAGTTAAACGAACTTACCAGGAGGTGTGTCAATGAGCAGATAGTCAAGATCTCCCCAATCCACCTCGCTGAGGAACTGCTTGATCATGCCGTTCTTCTTGGGCCCGCGCCAGATAACCGCGTCGTCGGGGCTACCCAGCAGGAAGCCGATCGACATCAGAGATAGGTTATCGGTCACGTACTGAGGAAATAATACTTTCATTTACTGTACTGGAATAGTGAATAGTTTTCAAGCATTGAAAGGCCTGGCCAATTTTCCCAACAGCACGGCATCGCGAAGTATATATAGATAGTCTAACGCGGTCGGAGCGTCTGGCTCAAACCGCAGATTTTCGTGTTCAGATTAGGTATACTTACAACGGGAGACCAGCCCGACCCAGAGTTGTGCACCTGTTCCCCGCGCACGCCCAAGACTCGCGGCTGGCTCGGCCCGCAGATATCCGCGTCCAGGATACCCACCTGCAGACAACACAACTATAAAATTGTCATTCAGTTTAGGTACATACAAGTACGTTTATGTGTCACGCACGACAAGTAAAATGTACGGGACGTCTACCGGCGCTATGGGTTAACGAGCGCTTTTACTACTTATTCTAAGAAATCTGAGTAATCGATAAACAAGGGTCGAATAGGAAGGTTCTGCTGACCTGCCTACTATCATAGTGGCAGGTCAGCAGATTCTACCTTCTATTTGTCATCATCGTCAAAAGCGTAAATTAATTGTTATTTCGTTAAATTGAAGATCTGATTGATTTATTAATGACGATTAGATAACAGTTTATTTGTAGTAGGCGCTACAAGAATCAAATCATGTTGGTCATATTCTCTTTGGCCCTATTTCACAATAAACTTTTCATCCTTGACCCACTTGCAGCTCCCACCATATACTAACTCCAACACAGGTTTTAAAAACTCGCATGACATTCCCCAAATCAAATCTGCTTACAATAAACAACCCATAAAACCTGACCTACATACAAAAGGCTAGTACCAGTACCACTCCGTGCCATCATCCCCTCGCGAGGGACGAAGCGACTCGCGAATTCTACGCCGGCGTCACTGCAGTGAGACTCTGTGAATCGATACGCGCGCTATCTATCTAGTGGACCTACGCGATGGAGTTCGGAAATTCGCAAGAAAGAAGGTCTAGATACAATAGGGTAGGTAAAGAATTGCACACCGACTTGGGAACACTTCGAGAACCTATACAATACAGGATGCAGTTTCAAGATGTTCTCCTGTTTGATATGTACCTATGTGAAGCAACACGAAATATGAAAAGTGCTTTCTACCGAGTGAAAAGGGGTGTAGTTTCCTGACAAAATCTACACACAAAAATCATCTTAATAGCTCGCAAATATCACTCTGCTATTAGTCTTTCTAGCAGATAACACCTTAATCGCATGCCACTCTCTCTCAAATATTTGCATACCGACAATGGTCAAGCGTGTTGATTCACAAATTGTATTAACTTTGTTACCTTCATTTAGGTACATATATTTTGGCAATTATAAAATAAACATATAATTTGCATCAAGATGAGATAGGAAAGCCAACTAATTATTACTTAGGGTACAGTGTTCACACAGGACATCAATTTGCAATTATAATTTATACCTCCCATTCATATGGTTTTTCTACTGCTTTATCTGCATTTGGGCTACCAATGTGGTTCAGTTCGGATAACTTACACAAATGTATTTCAAATAATTAATACATTTGTGCAACTTACATTGACATCGGTACTGGTGGCTGCTAGTGCATGTCCAAGTAGCGATGTCACAGTACTCTTGCCAACTCCACCCTTGCCAGACAGAATTAGAATCTTGTGCTTCACGTTTGAGAGGCGATCTTTTATTACTTGAATAGCAGGATCTGGGTTTGAGGCTTCTCCTGTAAACAGAAAATAATTAAGCAGTCATGTTAGTCAGTAGATAATATTTATTATTATTGGTTTGATATGCCCACTATATAGATGTATGAAATGATGATGTATTAAAAAATAATCTAAAGAGTTCAGTGTAGAATTATTGAGGGTTACCTGATGCACAAATATTCTGATTTGGACATCCTGCACAAGCGGAGGCTTTGCCGGCATCGTCACTTTGTGTCCCAGGACAGTCTGTAATCAAAAAAATATAGTAGGGCTCTCCGCATCAGTAAAATCTATGAAAAATTTAATGTTATTTTGTAAACAAACTAGAAAAGCTGTCTTACGTTGAGGTGCGTTATCGGGCACGGTGCTCATGATGAAAACTTATTTTCTCACAATGTTTTTAATTGTTAGTAAATTGTAAAAAAGCGGACAACAAGAAGCATTGTCTCCAAACATGAGAAATGTTCTCAACAAAACTGAATAAATATTCTCTTTGGAGAAAATCAAATCATGCACACATGCACAAGTTTTTCATTGTGTTACGTTGTGTTGTGACACTTGTGACGTAATGTAAATTCGAATCGTTATGTTGGTCTGATTGAAAAAGAATAATCATGGTTCATAGACAAAACCGGAACAATCCGCCGAAATGTCTGCGGTAATTTTTTTTTTTTTTTAGGTGCAGCTAGCATCATTTAGATCATGTCTGTGGTTTTTATCGAGAAACGAGCCAACACGAACAAATGGCGTCAAATTTGAATATTTTTTAGTCAACTTTTTATTTTTTCAAAATTTATCTTTTTATATTTTTGTTCATTCAATAGATCATCATGGCAAAAGAAGTGTCAATGTGCTCGGTAAATATAGATTAAGTATTATACTGATACCTCACACGAGCAATCGCTCAGAGTTTTCTATTTCTGTTCTTTAGCAACTCCAGCAATGGAGCCCCGTGAAAAGCAACGCAGGGTCGGCCACCATCCCTCCGCAGGTGGGATACTGCTTCCACACACCGAAGAAGCATCCATGGCGACCCATCATGGGATACGAGGAAATTGAAGTCACTCCAATGTAAAACACTCATGTTGTTCTTATTTTATTTCTACGTTTCCATCTCACAGATGATGCTGTGTGGATTGTCCAGCATTATTATAACTTAGTTTTTTCCTCATGGCCTAACTATTTCGTCCAACTGATTTGGCTGGATTACTTTTCATTACATTTCGCTTTGCAATCCCTTGGATGCTGCTGCATATGTGATTCGTAGTTAACTCGTTGAAATTATGTTGTAGGCCGTCGCAGCCCATCACCAACACGATGGTAGACCCGTGCTACACGCCGGCCGGCATGGCGGCGGAGCCTCTGCGCTTCCCCAACCTGGTCACCGGCTTCGACCGCAGCCCCGAGCACGCTGCGCGCGCGGCTCTCTACACGCGGTACGTATTCTTTGATTGAAAGTACCTATATAATTAGGTAAATACTTACCTTTTATATAACTGAATCATCATCATCAGTAGGTACCTTCAGCCATCGTCTGCAACTGTCGTCTATGAACATAGGCCTCCCCAGACGATGCTACAAATACCTACAGCGGGTGCTGCCCCGCCTCTGTCCATCGACTACTCGCGACCGCTACAATTTGTCCTCGTTCTTCCGAGTTGGATGTCGTTTCAGTACGGCATGCGGCACTCCAATAACTCAAATGACATAGGTACATTATTATTGTAGGTATACGCAATACGAGTGGAACCAGAACAGCATCAAGAACTACAACGAGTCTGATGCCAAGAGGAACTTTTCAGAGCGGGTGCGCGCTGATATAATGCGGATGCTGAGGTGAATTTGATACATTTTTATATTTACTTGATGACCGTTCTGATTGATTGCAATTAATATTACGTTTGGTTATTTTTCTGGAACATTAATGTATGCGAGATGACTTACAGGGAGACTGACGAGATAGGAACCCAGGGACAGAGGGACTCCGGCCGGAGAATCGGCGAGAGAATCACCGACACCACCTTCTGGCGCAATGAGGTCCGTAAATAGGGAATATTAGGTACCTACTCAACTTACTGCAGCAAGATTAGGTACCTAGGTACCTAGCACAAAGTAATTCACTCGTATGAAAATTCCTGTAGAATACCGAAGACCTAACGTAGGTACGTAGGTAAATTTAAATAAAAAACTAATGAAAAGACCATAGTCTGTAATTTTTCGTATATAAATAACAAGTAGGTTGACGAGGTTCATTGATCTTAACAGTTAGGTACAGTCAGGGTCAAATTGATATGAGCGTCTAGAGTAGTCAAAATGATGAAGCTTTGTTTGCTAAGATAATTTTGAACACCCTGACTGCTCATATAAATATGAAACAATGAGTAGTAAGATATTTTGAACACCTTGGGTGCTAACAACAATATAGAATAGAATAGAATAGAATAGAATATCATTTATTTCGACACACACATTAAATACATAAAAAACAAACAGAAACATAGATCACGGAAGTTCTTATCCTAGGTTACAAAATTGATTGGCGTTAGTTCGAGTTTTGCCCCATGACCCTGTGCCGAAATAGGTGTTGGCTCAGCATGTGCTGAACTGTTGCCGCTCAGCGCTGTTTTTCAGCCAAAAACCTTTATGTTGGCGTTACGGACGTCTAGCCGGCGACAAGCTTACTTTATATAACAAAACAATATTTATATAACAAAAACAATATTAAATAGTCGTAGTAAAACTCTGTAAATAATGGTACTAATAATTATATAAGTAAACAAAAGTAAATATACTTAATAAGAGGAAGGTAAGTAACTTCTTAAATTATAACATTGAATAAGACAAAGAAGAAATAAATAAATAAATAAACAAACAGCAGGTATGATGCAAAGGAATTGAAAATATGGCGCAGTGATATGCCTATAAGATTGAGGTTCAGTTGGTAACTAGTTTACCCATCTGCAATAACAAGGTATTGAAGCGCTTTTGAAGCCCAGAGAAGGTAGTTTTAAGATTGCTAGATAATCGAGCTATTGACATTTACGTTGCCAAGTTTTCTCTGTTCTTCAACAAGAAATGCCTTGAGTTTTTTCCTGAAATTAAATTTATTTCGAAGGTTTCTTATTGGTGGTGGTATATTATTCCAGCATTTAGAGGCTGCGTATCGGAAGCTACCACGAAAAGCTGTAGATCTATGATGCGGTGTTGCAAGCTGCTTTGAACATTGCCTTCTACCATAGCGCCGATACGCGAACCATATCAGTTTCTCATACAGGTACTTCGGTTTGTGATGGTTTATAACGTCGAACAGAAGACATGCCAGATGGTGTTTTCGTCTTGATTTCATTTTAAGAATGAAGTGCTTATTAAGATAAGGTGTCAAATGGCTTCGCGGAGGGACACTGAAACAAAACCTAGCACAGGCGTTTTGTACCCGTTGAATCAGGCACTGTGTGCGTGCCATCAGCATTGGACCATATACAGTATCAGCGTGATTAAGTTTTGACAGCACAAGTGACTCAACTAGCTGTATTCGTAGGTCTTCTCTGAGGTAGGGACGAATTTTATAAAGAATTTTTAATCTGTAAAAACAGTTCCGCGCACAATCAGCCACATGTTTTTCAAAGCGCAAGCCCGAGTCCATACACAAACCCAGATTCCGCGCTTCATCTACACGCTCAATGGGTTTGTTCAGAAGCTTAACGTCCAGAGCGGATAGACCAGCCACGTTGTTAATCTTATGTCTACTACCGAGAAGCATGTATTTCGTTTTCTGTGGGTTAAGGACTAGGTTATTGTTTTCAGCCCACTCTGCTATTCGCTTAAGGTCTTCGTTCAAATCTAACACAGCTGAATTTGTGTTTTCTTCCCTAAACGAAATATAGACTTGTACGTCATCCGCATATATGTGGTATTTACATTTTAAAATACATTTTGAGATGTCTGCAGTGTATAGAATGAACAACAAAGGACCCAGAATTGACCCCTGCGGGACCCCTCTAGAAACCGCAGCATTTCTTGATCGAACGACGGTTCCGTCTACCATCTTCACCTCAACTGACTGAAAACGACTTTCCAAGTAACTATGAAACCACTTTACTGTATTCTCGTGAAAACCATAGTAATTCAGTTTTGCTAAAAGCAGTGTTATATTGATTGCGTCAAAGGCTCGTGAAAAATCTAACAGAACTAATAGAGTACACATGCCTTCATCTTGTGCTTTCAAGATATTATCAGTTACATCTAATAGTGCGGTCGCTGTGCTACGGGTTTTCCGAAATCCAGATTGTGCCTCAGGAAGGATGTTGTGGTTTTCTAAATAACTGGTCATTTGCTGGCAAACTACTTTTTCAGTTACTTTGGATAGGCACGGTAAGATACTGATTGGCCTCAGGTCTTTTACCTCAGCTGGATTATTTATTTTAGGTAATGGCCGAACAATTGCTACTTTCCATAAGTCCGGGAATTGAGAGGTAGATATAGATTGGTTCACTATAGAGGTAATGACACTTAGCGTTTCCGGGCAGGTTAATGTAAGCATATTTAGACTTATGCCATCATACCCTAAAGCGTTCGATTTCAAACCGCGCATTACTTTTGCAACATCGTCGATTCCCACCGGTTCTAAGCAAAATCTGTAATTCTCGGAGTACCTATTAAATTCAAAATAAGTAAGTAACGAAATACTTACCTGTGACCTGCCAGGTATATCCAGAAAATGACAATTTATTTTTTCCGGGTCTATGAAATGAGAAGGCAATTCATTTTGGTTTTTAGGTAAAACCGTAGATTTAAGATTATGCCATAATTTTTTTGGATCGCGAACTTCACTATTAATATTATATTTAAAGAAGGCAGATTTTTCAAAAAATAACGTTTTATTAACTAAAGAATTTAAACTTTTATAATAATCTTTCTTTCCCGGTAGCTTAGATTTTCTATATGCACATAGAGCTTTATTTTTAAGTGAAATCATTAATTTTAAATTATCTGTCATCCATGGGCATGGTCTATCTCTTACTATGCATGATTTCAGTGGGGCATGATAATCAAATAAACTTAAAATACAATTATTAAAGGAGGACAGCATTTCATTTATATCTTCTATTTTTGAGATTAAGTCCCAGCGAATGGACCGCAAATCCGCATTGAATTTATCCCAACAGATATTTTTAATAGGCCGGTAACAAATACTTTGCGCTGAGGGCTTATCTCGCTTTATTTGGAATTCGCACAACACCATAGCATGACCTAGTAGTGGCCCTACGGCCTCAACCGTGACACGTCGTGCGCATAAATCTGAACAAATAATATCAATCAAAGATGAACTTGTTTCGGAGAAATGAGTTGGTAACGATACAAATTGAGTTAGGTTAAGGCAGGTAAGAAATGTGACTAGTTTTTTTGTTTTACTGTCATTAGGCTGTAAAAAATTTATGTTAAAATCACCCAAAAGAATCAAGTGATCACAAGTTGATAAGCAATTCACAGTGTCCGATAGTGCGTCTAAAAATAAATCCACGTCGAGCCACGGCGGCCTGTAGGCTGTCCCTATAGCGAGGTTTTTTCCGCTGACGGTAAGTGTAATCCACATCTGTTCAACCGCGCTATGTTTAGGATCAATTGGGTGCTTATAGGTCCGCGCGGAGATTCCTTGCGCGATAAAGAAACCTACTCCTCCCCCCCGACCTGACTTCACCCCCGCGGGACGACCAATATGCCTAAACCTGTAGTTAGGAACTTTAGGCACCAGACCATCTTGGCCAGGCTTCAACCACGTTTCATTTATAGCCATGATATCAACGGAGCTACTGTTCATCGCAGCTACCAACTCGTCTTGTTTCGTATTCAAAGATCCCGGGTTATATAATCCAACTTTAAAATTACCATTTGAAATCATTATGTACAGTAAAAAATAATCACTTGATTGCAACCTCGTATAGCGCGGTGGTTTGCTACATTATACATCAGATAAAAAAATATTTCCTGGATGTGTGTAACATAAATAACTAGAAAAAATATCACGAGAGTAAATAGCAATACCAAATAAGTATAATGGGTTATAAAAATACGGGTAGACGTACTTATATAGACTACAAAAGTTAGGTTGTTATGAAAACTTGCTTGTTTGTTTATCTGCTTGAAGGATATCCTACTTACGGCGCAGGGGTCACAGAGGCCTACATATGAAGTACAAACACAGTAATTATAATAATAATACAACTGATAGTATTTCAAGTTTAGGTACAATAGAGATGGCACTAAGTCCAAGAATAATATTAAACACGATTTTACTTTTATTGAAAAACAGTAATCATGCTCTAATATAAATTTTAAACTAAAATATAAAAAGCTAAGAAATAATACTAACAAAAGCCAGACTTTGACTACAAAAAAGTTATATTTGTGGTTTAAGTGCAAACTAAGAGCTAACCAAAAATCCTACTTATGTCTTTTTCTGAGCGAATACGCTCAGCGGGCTTGCCGTCTTCCTTGCGCACGAATATCTTCCCGTCCCTGGTCCAGACATACTTGTAGCCCTGGCGGCGGGCTTCCTCTCGTGCTCTATAGAAAAGCTGGCGGTTTTGACGCGTCAGCCTTTCGTTCACGTAGACCCGGCGCGGCGCGCCGGCCAGGTCCAACTCTGCTGTGGTGATGGAGCGGCGGACCCTGGCGGCCTGGATCAACTGGTTGCGTGTACAGCGACGCGAAAGGCGCACGGTGATGGGGCGAGGGCGTGGCGCGAGGCCTACGCTGCCCCCAGTGCCCCCGTCCTCAAGCCGATTCTGGCGTATTGGTCCGGACCGCTCGACATGCACTATATCATGTTCGTCGATGTTTACTCCCAGCTTGGCAGAAAGTACCTTGACCAGGTGCAGCGGTGTCTCCTCCTTGCCTTCGGGTATGCCGCTGATCTCCACGTCGTTTAAAAAAGACTCCTGGTCCCGCTCATTCAGCTGAGTTTTTAACTCAAAAATCGTCTCCTGTACAGCATCAGTGCTTGTCTCCGACACTTTTTCTTCGTATTTCTTCTCCAGACAAGTCAGTCGAAGCTCCATTGCATCTAGACGGTCAGTACACGACGATAGTGCGCTTTTGAAGTCCGCTATCTCAGAGCGCACATCTCTCAAGCCCTCCTGCATCTCAGCTCGGGTAGCCTTAAGCTCATTTCGCAATAAACGAATTTCCTGCGTAAGGCTGTCATGTGGTAACTCTTCAGACTCACTTTTAGTCGACTTTGATGCCTCAAGCTCATCTCCTCCGGGCCCCCTCACGGGAGTGGTCGATTTATCGGTTTTGGGCAGGCGACTTTTGCAGCCAGGACATGTCCAATTCGGGCTGACCTTTCCTGTCTCGGGGACCTTCACACATATTCGGTGAAATACGACCAAGCACTTTGTACAGCTGACACCATCCTTTTTCTCCTTTGCCATGAACTGGCCGCAGTTTCCGCACTTACTACTCATCGTGTTTGTTTTTGTAGAGGTGTTTGTATAGATTTCGAGCAAGTTTGATTTGTTTTATATTGTCTGTTTTAATGTTTTAAAATAGAAATTCCCAAAAAATGTTTATAAAAGCTTTCGTTTTTTAGAGTTGCGGGTAGCAGCAACTTTACAATAAGCGAAGCTAGGATTTAAATTTTTAAACACAGTTTTATTCACTTTACGCTTATTATTAGCACTAGATAACGCTCACTGTAGTAGATTAAGTATTGAGTCGCACGATTATACTTAGTTTTTAGCCACGGATCGCTTTGAATTTTTTTTAGGAACGAAAGGTTCGCACAGTAGATGCGCACCGTACCGCGTCCGTAACGTCAACGTATATGCAATGACGTATACGCAATATGATGATTCGAACTGCGTATATTAAATTGCTTTTATGTTTTTCAGATCATTTTGATTACTCACGTACTACGCTCATATCAATTTGACGCTGACTGTACGTGTTTAGTATAAACTTTGCAAAACTCGCGTAGATACGTATAAATCACACAATTGATTTTAAAATTAGCTGCTGCCCGCGCCTTCGCCTGCGTTTTATCGGGATAAAAAATAGCTTATAATGATATTCCAGGTCCCAAACTATACCCATACCAAATTTCACCCTAATCGGTTCAGTAGTTTTTGCGTGAAAGAGTAACAAATATACATACATCCATCCATACAAACTGACATTTATAATATAAGTAAGATAGTAGGGAGGATAAACTTCAAATAAAAGCGAGTAGGTACCTACGTACATTAATTGAACAGCCCCGTAGTAAAAAAAAAATGCCCTCATGAACTCTAACCCTGAGTGATGTATTTGCGGATGCGTGGATGAGCCTGATGACGGAATGCCTGACTCCGTGTGAGTTAGATGCCTAATTCAAATGCTTATATTATACTGACTACTCATTTTTATTGTTATTATGAATATAATTTTATTTTCGATTATAATTTAGTTTTTGAAATGTCTGCTATTAAATTGACATTGTAAAACATAACCGATCTACCTTGACATTGTAAAACATAACCGATCTACCTTGACATTGTAAAACATAACCGATCTACCTTGACATTGTAAAACATAACCGATCTACCTTGACATTGTAAAACATAACCGATCTACCTTGACATTGTAAAACATAACCGATCTACCTTGACATTGTAAAACATAACCGATCTACCTTGACATTGTAAAACATAACCGATCTACCTTGACATTGTAAAACATAACCGATCTACCTTGACATTGTAAAACATAACCGATCTACCTTGACATTGTAAAACATAACCGATCTACCTTGACATTGTAAAACATAACCGATCTACCTTGACATTGTAAAACATAACCGATCTACCTTGACATTGTAAAACATAACCGATCTACCTTGACATTGTAAAACATAACCGATCTACCTTGACATTGTAAAACATAACCGATCTACCTTGACATTGTAAAACATAACCGATCTACCTTGACATTGTAAAACATAACCGATCTACCTTGACATTGTAAAACATAACCGATCTACCTTTACATTGTAAAACATAACCGATCTACCTTGACATTGTAAAACATAACCGATCTACCTTGACATTGTAAAACATAACCGATCTACCTTGACATTGTAAAACATAACCGATCTACCTTGACATATCATTTTTAGTTAATTTTGTTTTAATACATATAATTTTGAATCGAATTGTTATGTAACCATTGTAACTAGTGTAGTTGAATTAACTTCTGTACTAGTTCAATAAATAAATAATAAATAAAGGTGCTTCCCTAACGGATCTACGCAGGTTTCAATAGAGATGGAGCGTTTGGTAGCAACTTGCGAGAAGCTGACCGACACGCGGAGGCAGCTGGAGCGAGCCATCGCCGGCATCGAGGGGCCGCTACACATCGTGCAGGAATGCCTGTATCATCGTGAGAAGAGACAGGGTAAGTGATATGATAGCCGAGAGTAATATCATTTTTTTATCATTTCATTTTTTTACTGTTGTTCTTAATCCTTTGTCTTTCATTTCAAGGCCAGTCTTTATTATAAGAGCCATATCACACTGGCGACTTGCAAGCGATTTAAGCGAAAGCGAAAAGCGAAGCGATTGAGAAGCGTGCACACCGCGACGACGACGAGGACGCCGCCGGCGAGCCCGACTGAGTAAAGGCTAATAATCGCGACCTTGAACCGTGCGGGGCGTCAAGTTACGATCTATTCTCGTCTACTGATATGCCATTAGATCGGAAGGAGTGGCGTGTTAGAGAGGAACTCATATCAAACAGGCTGAGCTTTAATTATTCTATAGGTACTTTAATGTACTTTACTGGACGTTATTGTTTATCTAATGAGTATTTGTCAGGTCTGGAGCAGGTGCACGACGCAGTGGAGCAGTCTCTGCTGATGGAGGTGTCCGTTCTGCGCGAGGCACAGGACAAGTTCCGCGCGATGCTCGAAAAAGTAAATATACCATTCAAGGTTGTCTGATTGCTTTTCAGCGATAAGACCATCTTTCACTCTGTTTCTTGTATACCTATTGAGTATTGTTTCTTGTACATTAGGTTATCCTAGGTATATAGTTTAAAAATGTGATAGTTTAGAAATGTGAAAATGTACATATGTAGGTACCTTAATAACAGAACTGCTAGAACTGAAATTTGGTCAAAATAAAGAGCTAGGAATAAGTTATAGACTACTGCATTCTGTGGTATGGTAGCGACTGTTAATCAGTATGATTCTGTAACTCAGGTGCGCGCTCAGAGCAAAAACTGCCGCGCCACGCAACACGAGCTGGAGTCTGATCTACGGAACAAGGAGTACGCGCTGGGCATTGACTCCATGTGCCATCAGCTCAACAATTACTCCAAGGTAACAACAGCACTATCACCCTATTCACCATAGTTAGCCGGCGATTTGTCTATTTGTATAGGCTGGTGGGTCTTAGGTAAGTTAACGCATCAGTATTCTGGAGCCATGGTTACTGTTGTGTTATTTTCTATTTGTAGGGTCTTCAGTTCTACGCGGGCATCGAGCGGTACGACCCCACGGTGTGCGACAGTGTGCGGTGGGCGGCTGCCTCGGCCGCGACGCTGCAGCGGTCGCAGTCGGAACGTGCCAAGGCCATACAACTGCTCTCAGGTATTTTGTGTGTAGGGTGTACAGTTTTACGCGGACATCGAGCGGTACGACAACACAGGGGGTTTTCTAGGCCATACGACTGATCTCAGGTCCTATAAATATTCCTATGTGGGGGAAATGCGATCTACACTGACTTTTCGTATAAGATTGTACATACATAGGTGCCTAACTCGTTACGTACCTACTAGATTATATACTTCGATAGACATCTTTTATCGATTTTTAGCTAAAATAGATTAATAATATTCGATGCTCTTCCAAGATTTTCTCAAAATAACATTCTCTGAAGATTCCTAACGAAACAATTCGGCAGAGAAGCACATAAATAAATATCAATATGTATACCGCTATTTTGGCGTCGTATGGGGAAGGCCTATGTCCAGCAGTGGACGTGTATAGGTTGATATGATGATGATGATGATGATACCGTAGGTAAGGAAGTAATGATATGTTAATCGTATGTACAGACACAGAGAACCTGATCAACGTGTCAGCGACGCAGATCTGGGACCAGTGGAGCAACAGCAACAGCGCCTTCACGCGCCGTATCGCGGAGACCATCGAGATCAAGAACAAGCTGCAGCTGCATCTGCACAAGGTAACCTACACTAACGATGGAATCTTATAAATATATATAGGTATCTCTTGCGGGAATGGCTTTCGTGAAAATGTGCCGTGCATAATGTTATCGGCACATTTTGGACGATTTTTTTAGAAGGTTGCAGAACGCGCCTCTGTGATAGATGATTATGAGGCAAGCACTATCTAATCGATATTTTTGGTGCATAGATCCAACAGGAGATCTTCGACCAGGAGAAGACCCTGGAGCTTCTAAACAAGGCGATAGAAGACAAGCTGCAGCCGATGAAGGTGGCTCACACGCGGCTACAGGCGCGCACCAACCGGCCGCATCTAGAGAAGTGCAGGGACGACGCACAGAACAGGTCTGTACAGTACCATACACAACACAGGGGTGTGTGCAAGTACCTCATACACACACACACGGAGATAAACAAAGATCTAGGTTTACGTATGTAGGTACCCTATACACTGAGATATAGGTTGACGACATCGTGAAAGTGGCATGCCACAAACAAAAGCGAAAGGAGGCCTTGCCTTTACACAGCATTAGTGGATAATCCCGAGATAATAAACAACCTTTAGAATCAAAAAGTTAAGCAGTCAGTCGGATGTAATCACAAACGTGAGACATCTATTAACTTCCCGCTTCCCGAGGAACATCAACGTATTGAAGAGTCTTTCACAGCCAATGGTATGGCCAAATGCTCATAGGACTTCAGCGTTTCTGATGTTTTTAAGACAACACACCCGGAAAACATTAGTTTTCTTTGCGTTCTCTTGAAGTTTTGGCCTTCCTTACATTATTTATTTGTCCCCTAGACTAGTAAAAGAGTGCTGCGACCTTCACGAAACCATGGAAACCCTCCGGTCGAAGATAGCCACAGCGGAGGGCACGCATCAGACTCTACTGGGGGTGCGAGCGGGCCTGGAGGCCGACCTCAGGAACAAATCCACCACGCTGTTTATAGACCGCGACCAGTGCATGGGGCTCCGACGGGGCTACCCCGTCACCGCGGCTATCAAGGCTTAATCTCAAGGATTATTATAGTCGTAGCCAGGGATAGTCATGCGAAATGTGTGCAAGCGGCGGAGAAGGCGAGAGAAAAGAACTGGCAGCTTTGGCAAGCCTATGAAACCGTGCGCGATCCGTGGGTTATAGAAGGCTGGATTGATGAATATTGCGTCGCTACATGACGTAAATAGGTATACATTTTCTCTCGCGTTGTTCGCACTCGCATAACGCAGACGATTAGCTCTCGATTATAGTCTCCTCATACATTGTATAAATTGAACTGTTCTGTGTGAACTGTGTTGTAGCGTTCTTAATAAATTGAATGTGGCCCTGTATGAGTTTTTGATTTGTCAGGAAGAAAGACGCCGGGCGAGGCGAGGCGATAGATAGGTACCCCACCCCGATAGATTTCAGAGTTGACATGACACGTGTACGGCAATCTAAAGAGCTTATATTCAACAGAAGCCTGTTAGGTTTCACGTCACCACTAACGTCACACAAAAACCACGTCACCAGTTAAAGGTTAAAGTAACAAACTGTCCTCTAGACCAAGTCATGACTATATCCCTGCACACACTAATAGACAAGTCATGACTATATCCCTGCACACACTAATAGACAAGTCATGACTATATCCCTGCACACACTAATAGACAAGACATGACTAGAATACCTATCAACCGAAAAAAGCGTTGCCCTATTTTGGTAATCAGCGCAGGAAATGTGCTTCTCCATTAGGCCTAGCACGCAATGCAATCAAACGCACGCGTTTAATCTGTAGCTATGTCTGAAATTGCAAAAAAAGTAACATAGCTTTATACTGTACCTGCAAGCACTATCTTAAAAACATTCACTTGCTACATTTTTAAGCGGTTTATAAACGTACGATTTTTTTGTGTCCCATCTAGTATAGTGGCGCTTGCACAGTGGTCCACCGCATTCGATTTTTGTTTCGACCCACGCACTGTTCTCCAGAAATCCATGGGGGTAACGAAATAAAATTCATCTACACCGATCGCGTTTAATCGCAGTGTGCGCAAGGCCGAACACTTGTCGATCGACATTCTTGGCATACCTAATGAACTGTAACAAATGCCGGTCTCCACTACAGAGCAAAGGGGAGACTGATGGCAAAAATCAAATTTCAGAAAATAAAAAAACCTATGTATATTGAATATTTTATTAAAACTTAACAAAAACATAAGTCAACAAATATTTACTACAAAACTGGCATGTTATATCACTATTTGTACAAGAAATGCCAACAAGCGTACTCAATTAAATATCTACCTTGTAATTTGACTATCTGACATACGAA
Organism: Eupithecia insigniata; assembly: GCA_947859395.1. Taxonomy (NCBI): domain Eukaryota; kingdom Metazoa; phylum Arthropoda; class Insecta; order Lepidoptera; family Geometridae; genus Eupithecia; species Eupithecia insigniata. The sequence goes on from OX402002.1 coordinate 14,777,275, forward strand.
GGCACTGGCAGCTTCATGCCTTCTTTAGCCTCAAAGAATGTGTATGAAAGCACTATTTCATCAACATTCTCCATTTTAGGGTCTTCTGTAAACTCCGGGTCTATGTAGAAAAATACTGGCATGTCCACCTGAAAGGTTAAATTTTATTAAAAAATCAGTCTTGTTTGTGGTGTTTATAAGGTGAATAGCTATACAGCCTTATTCTCCCAAGCAGCCAGGATGATTCATGAGTCCTGCGCAGGCTTGCTGCTATTATGTCTAATTCATGAATTAGATAGAATAGCAGCAAGCCTGCACAGGTCATATGCAAAGCTAATATTAGAAACTTCTTGTTATTGGCAATGTGTCTGGTTTGCTACTTTTCTGCCAGTTTCCAGTTCATGGTAATTGCATAGGAGATTATTGAACACATTTAGCCGGGTGAAACATTCAAAGTAGTTAAATTAGGCAAATATGCCATATTTAAATATGATTGGAGTTTAAATATATTTAGAAATCTTCAATGAAGGAATCCTGAGAATATGATGTGATCTAACCTGTTCATGAGGATTCAACTGCTGCTCTTCAAAGCAGAAGCACTGTATCTTGTTGAAGTACTGGCCGGCCTCAAACGGAATCACATTGTAAGTACTGATGCCAGTGACTGCCTTGTCTGTAGGGTTCTTTGCTGTGTAGAATGCTAGGGCGGTCTCACCAGGCACTAACTGGAAAAGATCAGCAATAAATGTACTATTGTATTTAATAAGTTGCAGTACAGTTTGGGACTACTTAATGTGCAGTGAATTGTCCAAAATTATTTATTTATTATGTTTCCTAATGAACTGCAGCATTTATGGTGCAAACAAACTACAGCTAAAAGAGAACTGAATAAGGCAGTCAGTGGGACTACCTTAAGTGCAGGCCAGATAGTAACGGCGCGGGCGATCAGCGCACCTCTTCTAACTGTTTTAAACTATGTCCCTCTCCTACATTTTGTATGAAAAACCATGGCGTGCAGTCTCTACGTCGTCGTTCCAATGTTCTTTCAAATAAAATGTAGGAGGGACATGGTGCAAAACAGATAGAAGATGCGTGATAGAATTATCGCATGCTCACGCAGTTCCTGTCTGGCCTGCGCCTTATGCAAGGAATGTTCTCGACTAGAAGATGCAAGATAAGTTATTCTTACAGTAATATCATGCTGCTGTGGTTTAAAATTCCACTGCATGGATGACGCAGTGTCTGCATTGAATCTGATTTTGAGTGGTCGGTTCTTGACCGCTTTCATGTCACTCACTACTGTGTCAGCCTCAACTACCCCTGTGGTGCCTCCGTAGCTGTATGCCTGGAATAATTAATTATAAACCGTGGATTAATCTATAGGTCATTGATAATACGTAAACGCTGTCTGAACTTAATTTAGACAGGCTTCATTGCAGGCAATTTCATAGATACTAATGAATATGGGTGTAATAAGGTTATGTTTACCTGACAAAATATCCTATACAATGGAACCGCTGAATAACTTAGACCTACTGTCATTACTCCCATTGCAATCACATAGTTGAGCGTAGACCTAATCCTGCTCTTTTGGTCATGGGCACTTCGCGAAAATACATATTGCGGTAAACATAACTTCGGGTTTAAAAAATATGGATTAATTCCGTAACTACTACCTAAGGTTTTGAACTGGCATCTGCTAGTCCAAATTAATCGATTCATATTAGATATGTTGATTTTTTCAGTTTTTTTTATGATTTTTGCAAATAAAATAGATTTCAACTTCACTTTTTCCAAGATTTGCTAATCTTACTTAGCAGACTGACAGTAGGGATGGGTAAAAAATATCGATATATCAAAATATCGATACTTTTTCAGAAATTAATCGATATTTTTAAAAGGGATATATCTATTTTCGATACTAATTTTAGGTTTAAAAATCGATATTATTAAATTGTAGACAATTATCTATTTCCGGTTACCAATTATTATTATAGTAAGACAGCTTAGAGTATCTAGAATGGAGATGCCAACGCAAGGCGTACCCCTCTGCCGGCCATATGGCCGGCATGTCACTCACTACTGTGTCAGCCTCAACTACCCCTGTGGTGCCTCCGTAGCTGTATGCCTGGAATAATTAATTATAAACCGTGGATTAATCTATAGGTCATTGATAATACGTAAACGCTGTCTGAACTTAATTTAGACAGGCTTCATTGCAGGCAATTTCATAGATACTAATGAATATGGGTGTAATAAGGTTATGTTTACCTGACAAAATATCCTATACAATGGAACCGCTGAATAACTTAGACCTACTGTCATTACTCCCATTGCAATCACATAGTTGAGCGTAGACCTAATCCTGCTCTTTTGGTCATGGGCACTTCGCGAAAATACATATTGCGGTAAACATAACTTCGGGTTTAAAAAATATGGATTAATTCCGTAACTACTACCTAAGGTTTTGAACTGGCATCTGCTAGTCCAAATTAATCGATTCATATTAGATATGTTGATTTTTTCAGTTTTTTTTATGATTTTTGCAAATAAAATAGATTTCAACTTCACTTTTTCCAAGATTTGCTAATCTTACTTAGCAGACTGACAGTAGGGATGGGTAAAAAATATCGATATATCAAAATATCGATACTTTTTCAGAAATTAATCGATATTTTTAAAAGGGATATATCTATTTTCGATACTAATTTTAGGTTTAAAAATCGATATTATTAAATTGTAGACAATTATCTATTTCCGGTTACCAATTATTATTATAGTAAGACAGCTTAGAGTATCTAGAATGGAGATGCCAACGCAAGGCGTACCCCTCTGCCGGCCATATGGCCATACACGTTATATAAAACTACTTCTCTCGTAACCGCGACCATTAGCTGTCGTTTCGTGTCGCGAAGTAGTGCTCAGTGAAAATGGTGAATTGTGCAGTATTACGGTGTAAAAGACGATCAGAGACATCAAACTTAAGGTACCACGGTATTTCCTATCACAAGTAAGTGATATTTTTGTCAATTGTTTTTTGTAATATTGTTTAATTTAGATTCAAATGGAATAGCAGTTGCGACAGTTTTAATACGACGCCAACGTCTTGGTAGAGGGTGTAGGTAAGTAATGTGAGTATAAATTTCTTGGTAGAAGGCGTAGTGTTGAATGAAATTGATTGAGTGAATGATGGAATGAATAAAATGCCATGTGTTTTTTGTACCCATATTTAACCGATTTAAAAAAGGAGGTTCTGTATTGGACTCGTAATGTATGTATACAACATCATTTCAAATTAGTTAACGAAACACGGGGATAGGATCTCTATCGGGAATACATTACTTGGAGCATTCAGAACGGGAGTAGCCGAGCGTACGCAGTCCGAGGTACATGAACAGTCGTTCGTGTCTGTTCATAAAAACTAGTTTGCTGCGATTGTCTCTGTCATTCTGCCTTCAACATGTCGATTTATGGAGCTCCCTTAAAATTTTGGTGGTGCTGTGTCGTTTGTTTATTGCTATTTTTTTTGTACTTTTTGAACGCAGAAACATACGTGCTTTTTTGTACAGCTGGTGTAGTATGTAAGCCGGATAGTGACATGGGCTACTTTTTTTCATCACAACTTGGATGAAACTGCGGTGCTTAGCTAGTTCTTTATAAATAGACTGTGGATTGAAATATCAATACAGTACAAGTAGATAATGATTGAATATTATATTGGGTTGGCACGAAGTAATGAGACAGTTTGTTCTCATATTTAAAATTTTAACATTATTATTTTACAATACATTTAATCACTCAAATACTCGCCGTGAGCATCTATGACTTCTTGCCAACGTATAGGCAAGGACTGAATGCCTGTTACTCAGAACTCAGCGGGCGGTGAGTTGAAGAAGGTGGCTACGTAGGTTTCAACTTCATTAAAAGTGTTGAAGCGTTTACCACGCAAATAATTTTTCATGGCTCTGAATAAATGATAGTCTGAAGGGGCAATGTCTGGAGAATATGGTGGATTAGGTACCGTCTCCCAGCCTAAGTCCTGCAGTTGTTGGCGGGTGGTAGATGCAGTGTGCGGGCGAGCGTTGTCATGAAGTAAAATGACATTGGCTCTTCTTCGTTTTTTTTCTTTGATAGCTGTGGCTAGTTTATCGAGCTGCACCGCATATGTGTTAGCATTAACTATTTCATGATGCAATAATTCATGAAAAAGCCCTGAGAATCCCAAAAGCAACACAATAGAACTTTTTCACTGCGGTTTTGATATTGCTTTGGTTGAGTTGGTGGGTCTTCCCCTCGTGGCAACCAGAAGGCACGGCGCATATTGTTTTCGTAGAGAACCCAAAACTCGTCCCCTGTGACCAAATCCTCTAAAAACTCCTTGCGGTGCGGTCGAAGTAGGAGCGATTGGCAGATAGCGACCCGAGCAGCACGAGTTGCGTCTGTGAGGGCATGTGGTGTCCATCGGGATAAAACTCTCCTATATCCGAGCTCGTGCAGGTGATGTTCTATTGCGTGATGGCTGCAGTGGAGTTGTGTCGCTAATTCACGAGTGCTTGCATCCGGCTTCTGTTGCAATTTATGGCGCAAATCATCATTGTCGAACGCTGGTGGTCGTCCCGAGCGAGGCTAACTTTCGAGGCTACGGTCTCCTGTACTGAAGCGTTTGAACCAACGAGACACTGTTGCGTGGCTTGTAGTATCTGAGCTAAATGCAGTGTTAATATTGTCTGCCGCAGCTCGCGCACTATGCCCTAACAAATATTTGTAAAGGTATAGAGTTCGAACTTGTCGCTCGTCCATTTTTCTTTAAACTAAGTTAAATAATCGTGCGTGTGCTTTTATATACCCCTAGAACAGAAGCACCTAGAATGTTCTATAACATACTAGAATATGGTCGAAAATAATAATTAGAAAAACAACATGAGTAGAGTTTTCTAGAGTGTCGCATTACTTTCGTGCCAACCCAATATTACATTTATAATACAAAGATGCTCCTAATGCTTATAATGACACATTTATCATTTGCTACTTCAAATTAATATTAAAATAAGTTATCTGTTTTATAGATTTCCAAAGGACCCTCTTTTGCGAAAACAATAGGTTACGTTTTGCCAGAGCGATGGTTGGGTTGGACAAATACTATTTACTCAGATCATATTGACCCTGTAAGTTTCAAATTATGAACCAAAAATAAAAAAAAATATTGAATGAAAATGCCAAGCCAACTATATTAATTGAAGCAAGCATTTGGTGCTAGTTCTGTAGTAGTCAATCACAATATGGAATTAGGAAGATTGGTTATGCAAAAGTATACAGATACTAGAATCTCATTTCTTATAAAAAAAAGAACAAATAAATGTGTACGTCACATTTACAATAATTTTTTTTAATTCCTAGCCTTTCATATCCGCTTGGGGCAGTACATTTGCTAACAGCCGCTATTCTTCTCCTGCTCTTTATTTTTCTCACCCCACCACACCAATTAAGAAACAAAATATTTATCAAAAAATGGCATTCATGAAAGATTCATCGAAATCAGTTCAGTCTTAGAAGTTCTAAGACTGAACCGATTTCTATGAAGATGTTCTAAGTTAGAACCCTAAGATTCATAATTGCGTAATATTTGTTGTAATTAAGTAAGTACATACAATAACTATTAGCGCACCGCGGTTTTACTTGCGTAGATAGAATATAGCCTTGTGTTACTCAACAACAGTGTAGCTTTCTATTCGTAGAATAATTTTGAAAATCGGTTCAGTAGTTAAAGAGATTACGTACGCCCTACAAACCTATAAAAAAAAAATATGATTTTGAACAACTCTGATTTCATTAATTTGAAATCATTCATTTTATCGGTCTTTTTACACCCCATCACAACTTTTTTGTGTTAGTGTGTAACTAAACAATAGTGTAACAACAGTAATTCTTTAATTGTGTGCTTGTATTGTGTTTGTGTACAGCTTTTACTTGCGTGTGCGTTTATAGGGATGCTTAATTTATCTGCATTAGTGTGCGTGATTATGTAAATGTGTGCTGTACCGTGCTACCTCGCCTCCCGCGAAAACTGGCAGAATCATTTTAGTACTAAAAGTAGCGCTTGGCAACTCCCTTTCTAGATACTCTAAGTAAGACAGCTTATTCATTGATATCGATAAATGTGAACAAGGGGCAACACATTCCTATATATTTTGTGTTGGTAGCACTGATTGTCTATGTTTGACTTTAAGTGTCAAATTTGTAGTCGATATGTTGGTCTTCCTTCTTCTTGGGGTCAAAGATCCTACTAGCCTACGTTCCGTACCTTGGGGTTATTTTCATTGATCTATGGTCCGCTACACGCTCCGTTTTGCCTGTACAATGATGATGGCCAAAAATATAGATTTATCGAAATATCGATAATTTGTACTATGCATATATCGATACATTTTTTTCATTTGCGCATCCCTAACAGACAGACAGGGTGGGGTGAAGTTTGGTGAAAGTCCGTCCATTCATTCATTTGCTTGTGTCGCCAATGACAATTCATTGGCGACACAAGCAAATCAATAAATGACTGACAATGTTCAGCAAGTCCAAAAAAATTCATTCATTGACATTGACGACACAAGCAAATCAATAAATGACTGACAATGTTCAGCAAGTCCAAAAAAAACGGACAATGTTGACAACCGAGTAGCACAAAGCAAATACAGGATAAAAAATAGTTTTTTCCGTACAACCGGAAGTGGAAATCCTTATCATTCTTAAGTTTTACACAGGCGCGGGCGCGGGACATTTAATTTGGCGACAATGATGGTTTTAGTGACAGAGGACTTATACTAACCCTTTTGTATTGTACAACAATTGGTTTTAAATTTTAGTTAGTTTCCCAAGAAACCTGACTTTTACTGCTGTAAATATTGATATTATTTCAATGGGCATTCGGTGCACATAACTACAATAAAAAGCTTAATAAAAGTAATAAATTTTAATATCACAATAACTTGCCTAATCAAAAATTTTAATTGCTAATCTACCGCTATAAGTTTATGTTTCGTTTTGATATGAGCATCTGTATGCGTTTTTTGATAGGCTTTATACGTACAATCTAGATATGGACATCTAAACATTGGTTCTTTACCGCATTCGTAAGTGACATGTCGTCTGTATGTGCTCTTATGTCGATACTTTCGTTTACACTTTTCACATTCGTAGGACATGTAATGCGACCAATAGTTTTTTGTCTTCATAGGCACAATGGGTAGCATATTCTGCATCATTGTACTATAGAACTCCAATTCACCTGCAACAATGAAACATCATTGACAGATAAAATAAGAAATTACCTACCTAAGTACTTATATAAAATCCTAATAGCTACCACCCACCTCGAATCGCATTGCCCACTCCCCTTTTTCACTGGTTTCAATGATTGCGATACCTAATGTGAAAGGTAGGCAGGTTATATGTTTACCGTACCGGTAATGTAGGTACCTACCTAGTTATTTTATGAACCAAATAGCATGCAACTGGGAGTGAACCCCGAATAAAAACAAATTCATTTAAATCGAGAAACATTTATTCACATGCAGTCCACAAAAAGGAACAAACCAAACACGCTACATTTTACAGAAAAATACAAACATTAAAAAATATTGTGCGGTCTGAAGTTAAATTTAGTTAGGTAGGTTGATACTGATATACTTAATAATAATAAGATGTTGGTAAATAATCCAATGTTTCATCCTCATTATATACCTAGGCACACCTAGTAGGTACGAAGACTCGTAACTCTTATTTATTAAGCATGGCGATTAGATCGAAACTTTACAAAATATGTGGTGGTAAAGAACTTGCGGCTTCATACAATTTTAACATAACTTGGTAGGTAGGTACCCAAAATGAAATTATTTGTTTAGCCATAGGTAGGTATGTCTCAATTTATTCCAATTAGTAGTTAAATATTATTACTTAGTAGGTACGGTGGTATTCTACTAGTAGTCCATTAACTTGGTTTTTTCGATGCTAAACATTTGACCAAATTATTAAAATTTAGCATGCGTGTATAGTAGTTATAAGGTAAATAAATATTATTTTCTCTTTCAATTAAAATTTCTTGGACGGATGCCCATTCCACTCTTCAAATATCGTAGTTGAGTTCAAATCACATCACACTAATATGTATTATAATTACGAAAGTTTGGATGGATAGATGGATGATTATTTTGTGATTCAGTTTCCATGGGAAAGAAATAAACTCTAAACGTTTCATAGAAACAAAGCGTGGGAAGCCGCGGGTAGAAAATAGTGGCCAAATCTTTGATCAAATCAAGTAGAATCAATAGAAATTGGACAATGATCTTTGACGACTGGAATGGGTACCTACCTACCTACCTTACCTAAAGATAATGTTACATTATTATCTAGGATTAATTTATCTTTGGCTCAAGAGTTTGAAGAATTGGCACAATCTTTTAGATTTGCATATTTATCTAATTGCGTTACATTTTATTATTAATAATGACCATTTATGAAAAAAGCTTTTTTGATTTGATCTTATCACTATTAATGCATTATCTATACTATTATTACAACTAAATTTTGGTGGGTAACTATAGGTTAAATTTTTTATTAACTTAGGCAAATTGAACACACAAAAAACATTAATTCGTAACACTTAAAAACAAGTCCACCCACACCACCAGGTATCTACTTAATATAAGACATATTTTCTTTAAAAATAATAAATTTATTTCAATAGCGTAATAGTTCATCTTTAATTTCTATTTACTAACTACTAGCATGTACCCACGAATAACGGGTAACTGGTTATAACAAAGGTATAGGTAGATAGAGTGATGCAAAACTTAATGAGCTCTGTGAACTTAGGCACGGAAGCAATACTGCGCAAGTACAATCAAATAGAAAAGTGATATTTACCAACTAGTGACCCACCCGGGCTTCGGCTACAAATACTTTTTTATGGTGCTTATAGACACACCTGTTGCAGCTGCAGTCTACTGAAGTACCATTTTGAGGTTGAATTCATCGGCTTCTTTTCTCATAAAACTTATGACATCGAATACCATTTTCCATGTTTGACGACGCAGTACGTTATTCCGCCCGCAAGGCATATTTAACTTTCAAGAGAAGCAGCTAATATCACGGAATACTCCACAAAATCGCAAGAATAAACTATCAAGTCAACGAAACGAACACTGAACAACCGTAAAAGACTTTGCTGCGTCATTGTACTCAAAATCATTCATTCGACAGTATTGCCAACTAGATTATAAATAAATTTGCTACATAGTAATTATTTCATTTTCAAACAAGGGTTAATTACGTTGGATAAAACGTTTAATTTCTTCTAACACTGTAGGTTTTAAATAATCTGTCATTGATTATAAGATGTTTTTACATATTCTATAAATATTTAATTGAAAAATATAGTAATGCATAACAAAATGTGCTAGACAAAATAAAAATACGCCAAAATTCTTGCTGGCAGCCAGATCCCCTCTCACCCCGCTTTTTCCCCTCAACGCCTTAATTACGGTTCAGTGCGCAGCCGTTGAAGCCAACTTCACAGAGCTCATAAAGATTTGCGCGTACTCTACTATTACTTGTTTGTTGTAGATACATACCTACCTAAGGGGGCCTCCATAAATTACGTGAGATAATTTTGACGATTTTTCAACCCCTCTCCCCCCTTGGTGAGATTTTGTTGGACCCGCTCCCCCACCCCTTATCTCACGTGAGATATCAAATCATGATTTTTTAAAATTTAAGTACATTATGTAAAGTAATCTGTGTTGCATGTCAGACTTCTGAGAATGTAGTGTAAAACCACAGTGAAATAAAAACAAAATCGACTAATGAAACCTATAAGATTGTTTGGCGGGAGATTCAAGTTTATTTTGTTTCTGTCTTCTACAAGGAATAAAACCAACGGAAAAGTAATTTTCCGAAAACCGTAATGATGTTCTATTACAAATTTGAATCTCGTGCCAACACTAAACCAACAACCACTGCTAAAATAGGTGGAAAAAAAATATGTGATATTTGTCGAGACCCCTTGTCTCCGACGTAAGTTTGGGTAAGATTTGGATCGACCCCCTGTCCCCATAAAAGCCTCACGTAATTAAAGGACGTCCCCTAAATATATAAAATTAACAAAACTATCGCATTTATAACATAAGTATATTCCTAGATAAGGCACTTTAAAGATAAGGCTAAGAATCGACTAAGATTCTTTGGTATATTAGGTAGTAATTAAATAAATATTGACAATTCAAAATTTGAACTTATTTGGTAACATATTTAACAATAACAAATGCAATAGTTATAATTACTAACGTTTAACAGAAATACTGCAAAAAATACACGTAATACTTTTTAGTTGGATTTACTTTTGCATAGGTATTATCTTTGGTAACAAGGAACACGATTCAAACAACATGACGAAGATTAACAAAAAATATAACAATCTAGCACTATGTGTTTAAAATACTTAATAAAAAAACTATATGAATATTTTGCTACTTACGATAAGGGTTTACGGACCCAAGGTAGCGCGCGAGTCATACTTATTGTTAGCTGCCTCCGTTTTACATTAATCTCAAATAAGAACATTATTAAGATTTAGAATCCCTGCTGTGACAGCATTTACCTACTAAAATAATAACTATACAGAAGTCTTACGTACGAGTACCTACAGATAAGGCAAGGCTTGAAAGCGACCGTGCTCGGTATCTTAGTTTTGTTCTGGGATTTCTTCTAGTCTTAGTAGCTCACAATTATGTTCTTCATATTTAGATCTTCCCGGTGGTTATGCAGCTGTAATATAAATATTTTCATAAGTACTTACAATGATTATATTATTTAACAGAAACATTTAAAAATGGTCTACCAGTCTACTTCAAAAATGATTCCGTTTACTTTTTGGCAGCACAACAAAATTGATACCTACAGGAGTATATTTTTAAATACGTGTAGACCATTATTAAACATAGACTTAGTAAGATATTCATGCAAAATAGCGAAGATAAAAAGAAAATAAAAGTTAATGTGTGGGTTATTTGCTTTGTGAAATAATTATTTATACAAGAAATGATGAATACCCGTACCCATTCGAAACAAACACGTTACCGTCAAATGCATGCATTTGTATATGAATAACAGACCAAGAAACCTACCTAGAGTTTAGATTAATCGTTAGTTAGGATTAGACAAGCATGATGGTTACACGGAGGTATGGGCTGAACAAGACTAGACTGTTACTGACATTGGAAGCTCTCAGCGGCAGCGTCATTCTGACTTCACGAAATCCACTTTCTCCGGCATATCTTTGTGGAGATGCCTCTCGTGCAGCAACAGATTGTGCTTCTGATAGGCCCGATACACGCAGTAAGGGCACTTGAAGCTGGGTTGTTTCCTACATTCGTACTTTATGTGCCGCTGCAAGGAGCCCTTGTGTTTGTATTTGTTCCCGCAGTCGACGCACTCATACAGAGTCCACTCCGCTTTGACGCCGCTCAACCCGGACGAACCCAAAGTGCCATAACCCAATATATAAGGAGTGTACAACTGTGCAACTGAAATAAGAGGCAAAACAAAATAAACACGTGCATTATCTATACTACACTACAGCTACCACCGTGTGAAGCCAAGCCACCATATACATAATGTATAAACAATATAAGTTGCCACCAACTGAAAGCCAAGGATGATGCACCATGTCTCCCATATAATTTGTCGGCATTAAACTACCAATAAATATAGCTCCCTAGTGTTAGCATGCGACCTGAACGCCGGTATTAATATCACAAATTGAATATCCCTATTGACGCATATTCATAAATATAAATTAACATGCATGTTGTAAAAATTTTATGACCAAAAGAAGAAGGGTACAAATACGCATAGTAAAACAAAACAGTACCAAGAATAGCAACTTTATTAAATAAAATACAAAAAGGTTATAAAATACAATCAAAAAATGCTTTAAAAATCACTGTAACTTGATTTAATGTAAATATAATGTTAATTCTATAGTTAGCTGTGAACTACAAAATATTATAGGGAGTAATGATTTTCGTCTTAGAATTACATTTCTAGTAGGTACTTCTACTTTGTCTTTTTGAGTTTGAGATAACGATTATCTATTAAGACAACCTACAAAATGTTGCATTTTAGATAAAAATTCATGAATTAATTTCGTACCTACTTTAACAATAATGATAATGACTATGTTTTTGAAGGCACTTAGTTTTATACTGACAAGATTTGTGTGGTTGTACTATTTATTGTGAACTTAACATTTTGATTGTAAAATGGTAACTCCGGATGATAACCTAATGTTGGTAGAGTGTTGGCAAAGTCACTCCATAATAACTCGGAATAGGCTAGGCGTTGCGTTGAGTCTGGTCAGGCGAGACGACCAGCGAGGCCAGTCTGTGCGGGCGCACTCGGCTACCACGGAGTAAGTTTACGGACGCGCTACCTAATTAATCATAAAAACTACATAATTTCTAAATGGTAATGTATAAAAATACTTACTCTAAATGGAAGATTGATGTTACTCCTCAAAATTGTGCAAGATTTTTGCAAATAAACCTAACGGAAATTCGTAAAATTTTCATAATTAAAAATTTAACTTCAACAATGTTAAGGCACTCATTTAACCGTTTCCTAATATTGGCCCCATACATAACATCAAAACTAACAGACAATTTAAGGAACATACAGAGTTATAAAAATATAAATCTGTTCTCACGCAATATTCTCGGCAGAATACAAGCTTAAATTAAGATAGTAAATGCATTAGATGTAAAAGAGATCTAAAAATATAATTGATATAAAACATTAAACTTATATGAGTATTACATTATGGAACATGCATTTATGGCAAAGAACTAGAACGGGCTAAAGAACTAGCTAAGCGAGTATAGCTTCATTTCAATAACCACTAACAATAAGATGCACTAAATTATGTTACGATATGCGATAGTATCCCATTTATTATAACTACGAGAGTGCTCAATCAAGTCTCTACCCTCCGCGCTCTAATCTATTATATCCGATTCCTTGAGATAGTAACTGTAACTGGTAACAATCTTAATCCAAAATCAACTTGTACTTCTAACAATCTATCGTCTCGGCTAGATACTGAAATCAGGAATGATAGTTTACGTAATTAATGCTGTACATAAAAATATATAAAAAGCGTAACTATAGACATCAGTTCGACTTACAGAATAAATGCAACAGTTGCTTTCACCTGCTACGTTTGAACGAGTAACAAGTGTTAATACTTACTATAATAAAGCGAATATTGTCAAAATAATTGTCCTCGTAACGTCGCGGTATTTATAATTCTTCTTATCTGTCGTCGAAAAGGTAACAATTAAAGGCTATTTGTGACCTCGCTAAATGCGAATACATCTAACTAACGTGACTGTCTGACGCCACTATCACAAGAGATATTAATTACATCACATTTATCACAATGGGGATAACTCGGGAATTTGAGGCAAATTTAACTCGTCGCCGACCGCCAACGACGACTCTAGTTAGGAATACATACTATAGAACTGGTACATCTAACGGCGATGCGAGATGCGAGCGGCCGATATTCGCGGCAGTCGATCCTACATTAAGGAGTATTCGTTGAGTGACTAAGTAGCGAGCACGCCGCGCTACGTGCAAGCATCCACGTTGTCCTGCTTTATATACTGGTCGGGCTTGATGTGCAGCTCGCGGTGCATGCGCTCCATGTGGCGCGCGATGTGCATCTTCTGCTTGGCGCGGTAGACGCAGTAGGGGCACTGGAACTGAGGCTCCTTGCCGCACTCCCACTTCTGGTGGTTGCGGAGCGAGGACTTGAGCTTGTAGACGCGGCCGCAGTCAGGGCACGTGAAGCCGGGCTCGCCGGGCGCCGGGCCGAGCCCCGCGTGTCCGGCCGCGCGCATGCCGGCCACCAGCGGCAGCGCCAGCCGCGCCGACCACTGCTCCCACGACAGCCCGCCGATCCGCGTGAAGGACACGTCCTCACCGGCGCCGGCGCAGCTCAAACCTGAAACCGTCACACCACACAGTAACGACCGCGCCCACATCCACAGGTGCGGGGGCACCCCTCCGGTTAAACACTGTTACAAGCGAAACGAATACGATACGTGTTATATACGTACACATAAATAGGACGAGTACATAGATAGATTAATGTATAGATACATACATAAATATTGTTTTCTACTGTGAGTGTTTAACGAGTGCTGTGATGAAAGCTTTGCAAAAAGGAAAGTAAAAAAAAAGAACCAAAAAAGAGAAATCATAACGTTTATTTTAGAAGAAAACATCACTAGCTGAAGTTTTCCTACGGACAATGGCAAAATGTGAATTTCCTCGTGATATAGGAAAGTGAACGCGTGTGAGATGGTGTTACTGGGCCGGTTTAGTCACACAGCTTTTTGTCTATATTTGTTAATGGAAATGTAGTCTCCCGACCCATGGGTTTTCTGCTCTACCTGAAATTATTAATTATATTAGTATGAACGAAAAGGAAACGAAAAAAAACAGAACTTGCCGTGCGCAAATAAGGAAGCGTTTTTTCACACAAACCATGCGATCATGCAGGACGTTAGGTTATGGAGAATTCATAAAAAAAGACTTACTTGTATAAAACCGAAGTACATACGGGAGACAAATAAAGGGACTCCTATGAGGGATGCATTTACGATAAGTGAAACACATAGATCAATATACTATAAACTCTATATTTGATAAAAATTTTCTACCAAGTAAACCCCAATATATTCATATAAAAATCACACTAATTGAATAACTAATATTTCCAATAACATTAACAATGTAAAGGTTATAACATCCAAAATGTTCAATATTTTCATACATCAGTACCTTATACCATGATATGGTGGAATATTGCATATAAAAATTATCTTTTGTATGCTTAGCAATGACTCGAATGTCTCAACAAACATAATAACATTCTTATATTCCATATCATCACTTTAAAACTAATACTGACTTTGGTCAAATAGCTTTGTTTATCCTAGTTAACAAAAATATCAACAGTCAATATGCTAAAATCTTGAAATATATTATTGCCTGAACATCAAATAATATCAATTTTAATAATTTTTTATTATACAATTTTGAACACATTTTATCCCAGTTCACCAAAATACAATCGAAAAAATTACATCATCATAAATACGTTATAAACTACAGGTAACATTGTAGGCACATTATTAATGAGCTTTAACTACGGGGTGCTTCACAGTCGCGTCACATGTACACGGATCGGCGGCGGCGACGTGACGGAGCGTGCGGTACTGTCGCAGAGCCGGCTCATCGAGGCGTCTATGAGGCACGCTCTTTGAGAAAGGACAGTCTGGTCCCTTCATTAACCTAATTAATACATTAACAACATTAAAATAATAAAACTTTGGGTTTATAAAGAATGTAAAGGAAGACAAAGGGATGGTCCCGCTATCAAGGAAGAAACAAGTCAAATAAATTAATAACATGATTAACTATGCAGACTCTACCACTAAAACATTAGGTAGGTAATAAATAATTCTACCCGTGGTGGATATCAGCAAGTAACATTCTATATAGCCTGCCTTCACAGGTAACATTTAATATAACGATATATTACCACTAATATTCTTAATATGATTGCACTTAATTACAAGTTTTGGAATTACTTCCTTTGAGGAATGATAGGTTGTTACGACTAACGACAAATTCGAGTTATAAATATGTTCCGAGACTTACGCTACTATTCGTATATTTGGAAAACAATAGCATCATGATTTGGCCGATCGGATTTATAATAAATATAATAATATTTGGAACAGGGCAAACCGTAGCGAATCATTACATGCGGTCGGGATCCTCCGAATAAAATACTTTGGGTCAGTCTTAACTACATAATAATATAAACTCTAAAACGAAAACAACAAAACTAACACTAAAACCGTTAGGGAATGTGCTCATTACGACTACGTATCCGCTAGCTAGTGTAAAGTAAATTAAAAACGTCTTCAACAAATAACATTACATATAAATATAATTATTGCAGTACCGATTTGGTTGGGTATCTACTTTGGTGTATAGAGTCGCTTGCACAGGCCGGTCCGACGGTCCGACGGTCCGGTCAGACGGAGGTCTTCTTGTTGCGGCGCACCTTGTTGGTGGCGTACATGTACCACTCGGTGTTGTGGTGCTTGCGGATGTGGACGCCGAGGTTGCCGCGCTGCTTGGCCTTGTAGGCGCAGTAGGGGCACTGGTGCGCGGGCGCCTTGCCGCCGCACTCCACGTTCTCGTGCCGCCGCAGCGTGCTCTTCCAGCGGTATTTCTTGCCGCAGTGTCGGCACTCGAACTGGCGCGAGGCCTCGTCGCCCAAGGAGCCCGCGTCGAGGCGCCGCCCCTCCGCCCCGCCGCCCTCGGGGCTGAGCGCGCCGAACCCACCGCCGTAGTACGGCTCTGTGTCTCCCTCCTCGGGCAGCACTATGTCGTCCGTGTCGTCGTACTCGGTGTCCGAGTCAGGCTTGCAATCGAGCGCGGAGACGGCGGGGACGGCGTTGTTGTTGGCGAAGGCCTGATGCAGCAGATGCGCCTTCACGCCGTCTGCCATAGCGTCCAGTGGCAGTGGGTAATCCCCGGCCAGCGCGGAGCGCGCGTGCTGCATGGACAGCAGCGACAGCAGCGCCGACGGCAGCCTCGCCTCCTTGCGATCCTCTCCCTCTGAAATGCGACACATAAGCGGTATTGCGATCCGTGAGTTAGCGCGTCTACGTCCGAACTAATGTTAATACTACAAGGCTAAAAATAAAATTAAGGAACCAAAGAAATGCGTTATAATAATAAAAATATAAAATAATCTCTGTTAGAAATCATAAAAGGCGAAGCTTCTTAATTCATGCAAACATGCACAGTGTAAAACGTCTCGCGAGCTCATCTTCCCATAAGATCGTACCGGGTCGGGTCGGGTCGGGGGACGGGAGTCGATTGAAACGCCCGGGATCTCTTCAAGTCGTTTAATCGTTCAAAAATAGTGATTATCTCAGTACATATACATAAGTAAACGAGGCTCATAATTATAAAATTTAAAAGTAGGCGATTAAAATTACGTAATATCATCTAGATTCTAGAAGGAAGATCGAGTGGTTCATCTAAGATATAAGGCACTAGTATAAAGCACTAGGTGTATAGTGTGAGACGCCGACGGGCGCCGAGCGAGCGGTCGGTCGGCTAGGGCGTGGGCGTGCCGGGCTCGTTGTCGGTGACGGGGCTGAGCGGCCGCTGGTCGGGGTGCTTCTTCTCGACGTGCTTCTTGAGCTCGTTACGGCGGTGCTTGCTGTACGAGCAGTAGGGACAACGGTACTTGGGGTCGCGCCCGCACTCGAGCGTCACGTGCCGCACGAGGTTCTTGCGCGCGTTATAGCAGCGCTGGCAGTTGGGACACTTGTACCCCTTCTCCGTCTTGTACTGCGCGCACGGCAGCGACAGCCGCTCGCTGCGCGGGAAGATGTTGTAGCGAGATTCGGACTTGGGGGTCTTGCCGCCGACTGATAGCTTCTTGTTCTCCTTGGCGTGGTCGGCGGCGGGCGGCGCGGCGAGCGGCGTGGCCGGCGGCGCGACACCCGCAAGCGCGCCCTCTACGAGCGCGGGACTCTTAACCGTCTTGAGGATCGCGAACGTCCGCAGAGGGCCCTCCTCCTCCGTATTTTTTTTACTACGTGTCATGATATTTCGCACCGGTGCTTTCCGACCTGCAAGAGAAAATTCAGTACAGTCCGTTTGTCGGTCAAGCGGGCGATTTAATTCGAATGTGACCCCATGCCATGTAAATAAAAACAAAATAACCGAAATATAAACTATATTTAGAAAAAGAAATTACAAAAAATGAACGGTGATGTATCCATTATAGATTGACCGATTTTGGTCGCAGTAGTAACAAAAGAAAAAGAAACATGATATCAACAAAATAAACGCCTTATCTTAATCAACAAAAACATAAAAGGTAGCAGATCTGATTATCTGATAGGACTACCTAGTTCAAAACATAAAAGGTAGCAGATCTGATTATCTGATAGGACTACCTAGTTCAAAACATTCTCAATGTCTTTTTTAACTTTTCATGTTTTAAACATCTTTATAACAAAAACAACTAAATAAAAAACAAAATCAACTGGTAAGAAGCAGAAAATAATTATCAATGATCTATCAAAACTATTACTCCTTTATAGACTCGAGAACGGTCTGGCTCTCGGGGCTCTCGGGGTGTTTGAGTGCCAAGTGCGTGGTGAGTGACTTTTTCTGCGAGTACCTCCGGCCGCAGGCCTCGCACGCGAACTGCGGCTCGCAGATACATTCGTACTTCTCGTGGCGCAGTTTATTCCTTCGATATTTATATTTTTTAGTTTTGCAAATAGTGCACGTGTAAACTTTTCCCTTATCATTCGAAACTTTCTTAGTGGTAACTTTCTTTGTCGGAAGTTTCGTCTTCTTTGACATTTTAAACTTTTGTCTAGCCCTTCTCTGGGTTTTGGTTATTTTTTTACGTAAAATGGTTTTCTTTCGAGTTTCCTGTTCTATTTTTGGTTCGACTGCAATCTCTATAGACTCAGATTTTACGTCAATGATCTTTAGTAGCCCTCGGGTTAATGGGAATGGGGTTTTGCAGAAAGTTAGGTTTGTAGATGGCTCTGGAAGGGCAAACAATGAAAAGCAAGAGTAAAACATTGAGCACAGAGAATGGTTAGTTAGTTACAAGAAAGCCAGAGTGCTCTGTGGTTGATGTGGTTGAGACGGTGTGAATGTTAACAAGTGTAAGTCATTCGGTAGTTATTTACTTTGTAAGTTAAAGATGAAAGTAGAATTGAAGCAGGTGTGGTGGATTGAAGCGTAGAGTATATTAGCTTGATGGGTTCGAGAGAGCTGGGTTTGATCATTTCCTATGGGAGTTGTGCTGTTGTTGTTCGATTTGTGTAACTGTTTGTGTTACCTATGACTGATGAGGATGATTATTGAAGTGTATTCATAGATAAATGAAATGCGCATCTAAAAGGAATCTGTTACATGCTTCCATAATTTTATTTTATGACTTTGCTATTTCTTACCTAATCAATCATGCACAATGAAACGGAATATAAAAACTGCCGGACATAAATAGTTTAAAACATGAATTGCTAAGAAAGACATCTGCAGTGAAATCACATGTGAATGCAAAAAAAGAGAAAATAATAAATAATAGATAAATAAGCCACATATCCAACTACATTGATAATGAAAATAACCAAATTTACCTTTACCTTGTTCGGCGGGATCCGTTCGCGGTCCGTACATTCACAACTCTCCAGCTCGTTATGAGTACAATCACACTTGGCATTCGATTGTTTGGATTCACGGAATCAAAACGCGAACTAAAACGCATCAATATTGTCAATTGTAAACCCTAATATGGGTGAAGTGAAGGGAAAGTGCATGTTTAAATGATTCTCTACAACTTAACTGATAAATATATAAATGCAAGAGATAATTATCATATTCTCGATAATAAATACGGACATTTTTACTTACCTTACAAATTATGTAGTTCGCCACTCACATTGTTAGAAAGAAATGGTACAAAAATAATTTAAAATTAGCACCAAGGAGGAGTACCGCAGTTGATTGTTTGTTATGCCTGTATTGTATACCGCAAACTACCAAACTAGTGAGGCATGCATACTCTACTGTTTCTAACCCCATCATCACAAACAAAAGCTCACGAGAAACCAATATGTAATAAGATTCAATAAAATATTTAAAATATCTATACTTACCCTGAAGAAGGAGCTCTCAATGAATACCAACATTACCTAGCCAAAGTAGGCTACATTGAACAGTGTACCGTTACCAAAACCTTTTTACCTGCTGCACTGGAAATACCTTCATAAAACCTTATTTTAAATAAAATCGATACAATAATATAATAATATTAGTAGTTTATAATATTAATATTAGATACTAAAATTAATATAGGGTTGAAGTTTCACATGTGAAAACACTAGCACTCTTGTTCCGTCGTGTAATATAATAATTAATATAATATATCATTATAAATAGGTAGATTATTTTAAGCAATGACTGTTTTTCTTATATCAAATTAAATTATGGGAAGACATTGCGCATTTCATCCGTTCCTTTTCTCTGTAACAATTAACTTTTCCAATTCTTTAAATAAATCATTTACGAACAGTTTTAATCATAAAAATGTATTAGGTGAAAAGTGAATTGTTGCAGACCATCATTCAGAGGCCCATTGAACATGTTGCGTTGTACTGTTTCATGTACTTCATTCAATAATAATAAAACCAACGCAGCATGTTTAATAAAGGTGCACTTCTGCAGGTACATGTACATTAGCGCAGTGATATACCTGCAGCAGCGTAGGTCATAAGGTGTGAGTGCTTACCTTGCGACTCTCGTACATTATCACTCGAATTCATTATTTCATCCTGAGATCTTTCCATGTGCCATTGAAAATCTGCAACAAGACACAACCAGTATAAGACTTTGTACAAACAAAAGAATGACCGAGTGACCACTGCTGATAGCTTCATTGGTGAAAGAAGCCACACAAGTAAATGAGTATCACAGATGTCAAGCAACTGTTTTACTTGGGGTATGGTGCCTTGCACAACCTATCTGATTAACTAATGAGTAACTATGTAACTGTTTTTTATGAGGCTCCTTCAAATTTGAGAGTTGTGCTTAATGTTCTAGGCCACCTGGCGCCCTGCCTATCAACCATGGACAGTACTTATGTTATGAGGCGGAGATAATCATAATCATCGTTACTGTATTACATTATTGCACTTTTTTGTTACATTACTGTTGTAAATGAATTTTGATCTGTACTGCTTGTGATCATTGATCAAAATATTTGTTTACTTTTAAATAAAAGCTTTTATATCATCTAGGATCAAAGCGCTTGGGAAGACAAATCCAATGAGCCCAAACTCGAATTGATTAAGTCGTTTTGTTTAGGAGTTCCTATGGCCACCTATGGTTTCCATCATCAGACCAGCTCAATGACATTGTATTGCCACCAAACTTATATAAGTATGCCAAATTTCAGCTAAATCGGTTGAGGATAACTGGTCTAAAACTGAGTGGCAAGATTCCACCCGGACAAACATCACTTTTCACTCGTAAGTACAAAACTTTTTTTTTTAATTTTAATAAGTTAATCTTCTGCCTTAACAGATTACTGCATTTACAGATATGGATAGAAATATAAAATACAATCGTGCGTAAAAAGAGATAGTAATACACGTCTTGTTGCGAGTCACCGTACATGAGTAGCGTATTTTTGTCTCGGTCTAGGTACGCCTTTCCAGCGTTGCTGTTCTTCATCATAACAGCCCATACACTTCCACTGCTGGACATAGGCCTCCCCCATACGACGCCACAAATAGCGGTCCTGAGCCGCCTCCATCCGTCGACTCCCTGCGACCGCTACGATGTCGTCGGTCCATCGAGTAGATGGTCTCCCATGTAGGGGGGGGTTTTGCCATAATCACCACGCTTGGCAGGCGGATTGGCGGTTGTTGTTCTTAAGGTAGATATATTGTACAACATTGGAAATAGCGTGTTGGTGCGTTTATTTGTAACAATACACCATTTTTTGAGCTAGCGCTGGGAGAACGTGCATTCTCCCGTATTTTATTTAGAACAATGCCTGTGATTGAAATGGCAGTTGCTTATTTTGTAAGAAATAAACCACAGTGTACACTTTGTTGGTTTTTTTTTTCATAAATTTATAATGGCCCTTTGGCCCTTTTAATTATAAATTTACGGCTTAAAGGGACTAAAATATTTTTTTATGTAAAAGAATATTTAGAAATTCGACTTGTACAATAAATTTAGTAGTAATTCTTATAATACGATTAACACGATATTTGCATGCCTACACGTGCAGGCTCAATACAGTTACGTTTTGACTTGACTTCTTTGTTATTGGCAATATGTGTCTGGTTTGCCACTTTTCTGCCAGTGTCCAGTTCATGGAAATTTCTTAGTAATGGAATGGAGGCGGGATTACAACAATAATATGAGGGGTAAATTTAACACCTGACATTGTGTTATGTATTCTTGCAAATAAATAAATATATTGATTATGGATACATAATTAAATGTGTTCAAAACAATGACTATAACTGTTTAAGAAATAACCCTAGGCTTAGGTTTACAGAATAAACTCATACAAAAACAGTTTTTTCTTAGTTATTATCAAATAATAAAATTTTAAACAAATAAGAAAGAGTGTTAATTTTTTAGTCTCCTCATGGAGGAAATGAATTAGAAGCATGTTTATATGGGTAGAATACAGATACTAACTGCGTACGACGTCGTTGTGTGGTTGGGGCGGGTCCTCGTGCTCTTCGTCCAGCGTGAGATCCTCGACATTGTCCCTGGAAGCCTCCTCCTTGCAGTGTGGCTCGGGCTGGCAGCCGTTGCTGGCGGCGGCGGCGGCAACGGGCTCGGCCGGGGCGGCGCCCTCCGACATGCGGCGCGCTTTCTTGCGGCGCCGGGTCGGACTCACTGATCCCTCGCGGCTGTCTATGCTGCCATCCCGTACCTACAACAATAAAACATTGCAGATGTTAGCCTCGAGAACATTATAGCACCATGTATGTCAGTGCTTGCGTGCTGCGTGAGGACTGGGTACGTAAAAAAGTATAATTGTGTTGTGATCGCGGAAGTTAAAAAACCTTTTTTATTTGACAAGCTAAATAACACTAATCCACATATTTATTATTATAAATGTATGCTTATTGATAAGCGTGTATGAAGCCGTGGGCTGCAGCTAGTATTATAAATGCCAAAGTTTGCATGAATGGTTAGATGATTTTTTGATGTTGCAGTAAAGATCTTTACGTAATTATTAATTCATAGAAAACTTGATTTGACAACACTATACTTATTGGATTCATTGAATTTAATCGCTATGGTTGTAATGTAACAAAAAGCCAGTGATCATTCATGCCATTGAATAAATAGTTCTTTGTCATAAGTAGGTCAACTTGTACTGTGTTTATCTCTCAAGATAATCTGCCAAGTCTGCTTTAGAACATAGTGCCAAACTTTGTGATCTTCATGTTTTATCACTTTTATGTTGGCAACAGCTGTAAGTTTTTTAGTAACAGGGTAACCATTACAAAGTTCTTTTTGCGTGGCAGCTCCATTCGGAAATAATTTTATTGGCATTGCTATTTTACAGTGTCAGTTGAACATTGTGAAATCTATCAACCTTTTGTATTTATTCTAAACCTAGTAAAAATACAGAAAAAATATTTATACCTATAATTGGCCTATAAATAAAGTTGACTAATAAGATGTCAAGGTTATGGTTTTTGTACAGCTTGTTGCTATTTTAGATTAAATAAGTCTTTAATACAATTCTAGTTCCAAGTACCTACCACTTATTAAAGTAGATAATAAAATCTTTAAAATCTAGGTTGTTTAAAAAAAACACTGTTATAGCGAATATGTAGTTTTAATTAATAAATGTCTGTCCTTCACATGGATCTCTTGATCATGCATATGGAAATGATTCTTTTCAAGTAAGAGAAACAAGATAAACAAATTGCTGCAAATTGGATTAGGTCTGGTACAGCTGATTGCTTGTATCCTGTCTGCACTGCCACATAAGGAATCTGTATCATGTCCCTATCATGCTAACAGAAGATTTCACCTTCACATGATTTCAACCTAGTAACAACATTAAGTAGATGGCAGAAAGCCATTGAGCCATGAGGTCATAACAGACCTGACAACCTATGTACTGTGCAAAGGTCTACAATCCCAAATGCTGTGATTGCAGGTTCCATTTCCATGGAGAGACAGATGTTAGTATGATCTGCAGTGACCAGGGACTGGGTGTCTTCTTATTATATTATAAAGTTATCTCGTACTATTATTACAAGCTCTGCTGACTTTGTGTAAAATTTGTAGCGAGTGTAAAATTTCCATCATTTTTTATTGATTCAATGTCACAGATTATTTATTTCCATAGTTACAGAAGATATTATACACTTGGTTTACCAAGTGTATAGTGTATGCTATAATTTTAAATGTAAAGAAAGCATGGAAATGTTATTATACATATTTGAGTTATATTGATATGTGGATTTATGTACAGACAGAAAATAAGGGGAATGGCATTGTCCAACAGTGGGAAATAGGAGGCTAATTAATTGTAGTTGATTAGCTTACTTGTGGTGGAGGGGAGGGCGCGCGCGGCGGGTGTGCTGGCGCAGCGGGCGCAGGGCGCGACGGTGGCCTCGAAGGCTTGTTGTCTGACAGTCCCTTGATCTGCAGAGATTCGGCGGCCTTTAGCAGGGCCGCCAGTTGATCCTGAGATATATTCACTTCTCCGCGGTACATGTAATCCATCATGGCTCTCAACTCTGCATATTTCACATCCTTCAGTATTATTATTGGATGCTTGTCAAACTGCTGTGATAATACACTCTGTAACAAACAATAAATACAAAGTTACCTAATGTACAGCTTCATTATTCATATAATAATCTGCAGTACCGGTCCAATTAAAAAAAAACTACTAAGTATAGCCAGTTCCAAACTGGGCAGCCTTGCAAGCCAGCCAAAATTATTTATTTTGACTTTGGGTGCTCGCTCACCCACTATGGAAGCAGCCAATATGTTCGATTCCTCATAAGTGAAGCACAAAGCAAGTCAAAGCTAGTAATTGGTAAAGGCTTTCTGTTGTTCATTCAGTATGTAAGCAGGTTACAAGCCTTATCTGTATTGGAAGAACATCAATGGTTCATCCCTTAATGAGGGACTTTTAAGGGTGAGTGTGGTTCTACACAATTTAATTTCTTATTTAATTATTTATTCATTATTCAGTTGTTTATTAGGTATAAAGCTTTGTCTTATTAATGATCGAATAAAATTTCTGAGGGCAGCATTCCATGTTTAGTTTACCAAGTAGTAAAAATAAAAAAAACATCTACTAATTTGACAGACTAATTTACAGAGTGGAAGGTGTAGGTAATAATAATGTAGGTAATTTGTAATGTAATGTAGGAAAACTCATGTAAACAAGTCTTAATTGACACACACAAAACACATCAAACCATTCAGATAAATAAAACTCAGCAGTGTTTTGTTTATTTCCTTTCAATGTGTGAAGTTTATGCATTTTTCATTTGTTTTTATTGATAACAATAGATTGTTTTGAATTAGAACATGAAGCCAAGTTGAAATTCTTCACATAATTATTTGTCATTGGAATGTTCCATACCGACCTACAAACTTATGACTTTGATTAGGACTGCCAATTAATATTAGTAGTTAGAATTTGACTAATGTGCTTGCTAATTTCTACACCAATTGAGCAATTTATAAATTGCCAGGAAAAGTAGTACAGACAACTTTCAGATGCCAACTCATCTTTGCACCAAATTACAAAACTAACACATGAAAGCTGCTGGCATGAAACAAGTGGTAGGTAGGTATGTTTATTAGAGCACAACAGTGCTGGCCAGATCCCGTAGCAACTTTAACGCAAAGCAATTGACCTAGATTGAGGCGAGCTCGCACTTACCTCGAAATAGGGACTGCATGCGGAGAGGACGACTTTGTGCGCCTTCAGCGTTTGTCCTTCTGCTGCAAGAGTGCAGTCCACGTGCATTCCTTTCTCCAGCAGAGTGTCGAATACAGCCACCAGCGTCGACTGGTGGTTGTTCCATCGCAGACAGAACTGCTGGTCGTCGTCCATGTTGCCTCCGAGCCACTCGCCGCGCCCCGAGAGCTACAACCACAACAAGATTCCTTTCAACACACTATAAACACCACGCAATAACTAGGCCACTGGGAAAACTTTGCGACTGCTAGTACGCAAACACAGACGGGCACTGATTTTCTCACATGCGATGCGACGCAAAAATTAGCTCACCGATTCACTTTGTAGATGAGATCACGTCCCAACTTACTAAATTAGCTTTAGGGACCACCTATGAGCCGTAAGCGACGCGGCACAAAGAAAATGGCCGCTTTTCCAGCGCGACAAAAAATAAAATGGCGACGAAAATCTAAGTTTTACTTTTTTCTGAACTAACTTTTCTTGACACATTTACCCAATCCAAGTTCGTCGCGTGGCTGCGACGCAAGAAACTTCGTGAAAAGTTTTGAAACAACAAAGGAACTTCTGAGAACTTACTCGGAAGTTCTCTCAAGTGGAAATTTTCGAGATGAAAAGTCCTGGCAAAGTTAGGACATGGCGTAGCTATCAGTAATTTCCTATGACAAATGCTTACCTTGACTATTGCACTATTAACACTAATTTAACAACTTAAGATATTTGCCACATTTGCACACCCGCCAGCTTTCTTGAAATTGAAAACACTACAACGAACGATGTATAAGATGTTGCAAGTAGAGAAAGGCACCTCTACAAAAATTCAACTCAACAAAGTACAAACAAGTTGGTGGTTGGATGGATTGGATCAAACGAAGCGAAGCGAACGACGCGAATGACCCGAAATAAGCTCTAGAGTGTTGCCATTCGTTAATTTATAGAGAGCTTAACTGAAAATTTTAAATTCAATATTTTTCAGAAAAAAACATTTAAAACATTATATATTTTTATTATTAATATGAAAATGTAACCAAGTTGAGTAGGGTAGTACGTTTTGGTAGACATTATTATGCTAAAATGGTGTTAATGTCCTTGGCCTAGTTTTTATTTACGTTGTAGAAACTCGTGATTAAGTTCGAGATAAAGATTAGAAATATTTATTCCAATCTATAAGTATTCTTCGTTTTATAACAATCATTCTATATAATTCAAAAGAATAACAGGGTTTTTGCTGTGAAGAAACTTTGGCGTGCATGTAGAAAAAAAATAGTTTCAGAGTCATCTATGTTGCATGTGGGAAGCGTTTACAACATGGATTCTATCTATCGATCGAAATCATTACGAAACTCGTACGGGCAACATCGGCAACTAGCGGGAAATACAAAGCCGATAGAAAACTAGCATTGAAGCATCATTGAATGATTGAGGTTTTTAATTTTACAAAACTTGTGAATCACATTATTTATTGTGTTCTGTGATGTGGACTTAGTGTACCTAGAATGGAAAGTACGTACCTACTACCTTCTAAAAATATGTTAACATTAGTAAAAGACAAACAGTTTTCGTATGATCTCTTTAAATTGAGTAAAGTTTCTAATATATCCACTTTGCTCACTTCTTATCACGGACTGTATAGATACGGCGTTAGGTTTTGGGGGACCTCAACGGACAATCATAAGAGTATATAAAGCACAAAAACGCTGTCTAAGAGCAATTTGTCGCTTACAAAAACAAGATTGCTGCAAAACTCACTTTCCTAGATTAAAACTGCTTACTTTTCTAGAAATACACATTTACGAGGTAGCAGTTTTCGTAAAAAATTACCCAGAGCTATTTAAAGGGTCTGCAATTGGAAGCCGCAGCCGCGAAGCCGAGGGTAGATTGCGCAATGTACCTAACCTACCATGTAGAACGAAGTTGCTGCGTTCAAGTGCGTTTTGTATGGCACCAAAAATCTTTAATAAAGTACCAAAATCTATTCGCGACCTGTACATTAAACAATTTAGTGACAAACTTAATGATTTTCTAATTGACACAGTGAATGATTATTTAACTGACCGTACCATTGTTTTAAATTTAGTTCTGAATAGACTGTTTTATTCTTTCTATTGACATCATTCATAATAATAATTATTTTTTGCAGTAATAATTTTATTTGACTAAGTAGGCATATTAAAAGGCAAATTTTAATGATGATTGGATATTTGTTTAATTATAATTAATGTAATGCATGCTGTTTGATTATAAAAAGGTGTTTATTTTGTAATTTTCTAAAAACCAATATTTGTAAAATAATGTTTGTATGCTGAAGTGGCAGAATCGATCGATCTACCCAATAACTAACTGTATCTATCTGATTCACAAACAATAAATTAATTACCGTCAAATAAATCAGAATCAGAATCAAGAAATAAAGTTATTGATTCTGATTCTGATTCTGAATCGATAGCTCCGGAAATTCTGAATTAAACTGTATATTTGATTTTTCCATTTTTGTTCCAGGAAAAATAAAATGAATTTTTGAAAATGTAGAAGTTAGGGTGTGAAAACTGGTAGAATCCGCCATTTTGTTTTTGACATTGACAACACTACCAATCCTTTCTGTCATTCATTATTCTGTCTGTGGTCCAATCACTGTTCTATTAATAAATCTTAATTTAGCTTCCTACCAGAGGATAGAGAGGAAACCGAATAATAATACTTACTTTTGATATTGAAAAAGTAACTATGATAAAAATTGAACGAAACGAAACCCCAAGGATTGATACTGTACCTACCTAGAAATGTACAATTTGCTATTTGGCACCAAGATAAAAATTACCTAAACTCACTGCTCAACTCTATTGGTTTTAACATTCCACAGTCAAAATAAAAAGTTTATGTAACGAAAAATAAAATAAATACAGCTGTACCATCGAAAAGCGTCAAATAGTTAAAAAAGTTGAATAGACTGTCTATTCAACTTTTTGGATTTCTCGTCTATTCCTATTTTAATTTAGAAAATAACTATATCAAGTATTTATGCAATACCTACGGTGGACATAAATAAAATTAAATGAAATAGACGAAGACTCCAAAACCCCCATTTATGTACACACATGCTAACAGAAACCGCTAAGCCACCCTTTTTGTAAGACAACAGAAGCTGTTCGGTGCTTTGGATCGGAATCTTCATCAGTTCATCATAATTGGCGATCACTGTAGGTACCAACTTTTATTGAGATACCAGAGAAGTCTTCAGGTAGATACGATACTAATAATACAAATAAAGTTGTACCATGGGTAGGTTAGATTAATAAATAATAAGATTCGATGGAACATTTGAGTTTTATTTTCGCCAATTCATTGTTCATACGTCCCTAGAAAATCAAAGCCTTAGCTCACACGTCCAGCCTAGGAAACGCGGTTCAATTATTGCATTTCGTTAATGCATTACATGTAGTTAATGCACGGACAGTTCACGTGTTAAGAACCGAAATCCACGCCGTGGTAAACGTGTTCTTGAGTGGAGACCGGGACTCGGCAAACGTAGACTGCTGTCTGCAGCAAGCTGAAGACAGAGCGATAAGGTGCTCAGTAGGAGAGGCCTATATCCAGCTGGGGACTAATAGGCTGATGATGATGGGTAGGTGGCCATAACGCACCAGCGCTGCAGCGTTGCAAGGGAACCTACCAAGGTTCCCTTAGTCGACTTTTACGACATCCACGGGCTGAGTAAGAGAAGCCTACTTTTACGCGCTGCGGCGCCGCGATCACCTCGGCTTGACCTACGTTCTAGTTCCTACCTACACATACTTTTTTGCGCATGTTGCTTTCAACTTCTGTATGTGTATCTGAACGCGATAAAAACATTAGGTATTGTACTGAGCCGATTATCATACAGTTTTTTTAATTTGGAAGGTGTAACGATTATTTTATCAAGATTTTTAGAAATAAGCCACAATCGACATATTTAATGTCGATTTTTGGTACGGAATTACGAAGGTTAATATTTCTACACTGCTCTTCTACCTGTGCGAATAAAGGGTGGATTGCTTGCTAGTTGGGCACATAACCAATTGGGTATGTGCTCGATGCTAGTGGTCTAAGATTAGACTAAAAATCTCAATTATCTCTAACATATTCTATAACCGCGCGGGCCTTGTCTTCAACTTCAACTTCAACTTTTTGGTTAATGGCTCTTCGTCTGGATTGACACAATTCTGCCAGTGTCTGTCTCATGATAGTATCGCAAGCTTTTTATTGGATTGCATTTGTTATACTTTTAAAGCAGTATTTACAAAAAAAAACATTGATTGTGAAAAACAAAATACGTTAAATTACAAAGCTACAGAAAAGAAAAAAAAAGAAAAAACAATACTAAAATAACTCAAGCAATTATGTACCTATTTTTTTAAATATATAAACACATTAAGAGAAAGGACTTACAACTAATTACAACTTTATATCATTATTATATACAAATTTACATAAGGCATAGTTAATTTTCGGGGAGAAGCAGAGAGATAAAATACATTTCATAGAAGTTGGAAGAGGGACATCAGGGGGGAGCGAATCATAGAAGGAGAGAGAAACAATAGGGCAGCTGAAAAAAATGTGATCTACGTGACCCTCATCTATGCCACACTCACATAAAGAATGGTCCCTGATCCGAAGTCTCGCTAGGAAGACAGGAGTGCAAGAGTGGCCTAGCCTTAGTCTACAAATGGTGGTAGTTTTATTGAATTTTCGAAACTTAAAAAACCACGGCAATCGCGGGATGTCCGGTTGGACATCGGCATAATGCTTACCTTTAATAAGTTTTGAGTCATTCCAAAAATCCGTCCAAGTCTTCTGGAGATCATTTTTAGGAAGGAGGCATATGTCGTTGCAGAATAAATGAAAATGTTCAAGCGAACCTAATTGAGCCGCCGCTTTTGCACAGGAATCAGCAGTTTCATTACCTAGAATCCCAGAATGACCTGGAACCCAGGCAAGAACTACATCAATGCAAAGATTTTTGCACTCATAAAGGGCCTGACGAATTTGAAGGATCAGAGGGAAACGTGAAATGTCTTTAAAAGGGTTAGAAATAATTGATTGCAGACAACTTCTAGAATCAGAAAAAATTATAGATTTGTTTAAAGTATGAGATTTTACAAACCGAATAGCTTCTAACAAAGCAACAGCCTCACCAGTAAAAACTGACGAGGAGGAGGGGCATTTAAAACTTAGAGTAATATTTGTAAAAGCCATCTAAACCGCTGCTCCAACCACACTATCTGTTGTCAATTTAGACACGTTAGTAAAAATTTAGTGCCACCCACAAAATTTTGTATCAACTTCCGAATTAAATATTCCCCTCGCATCAACAGAATTCTTAAATATTCCAATACTCAATAAAACCTGTGGGTGGAAAACTAGAGCATCATAGGGAATGGAATATAAAGGATGAGATGGGAACTGCATGACAGACCTTGGAAGTTCTGAAATTTTTTTGAAACTACGGAGTAGACAGGGAATCTTATCAGTATATCGAAATAAACTAAGAAGTAAGGATGGGAGTATTGGATATTTTGGCTACCGGTTATTAGTTGGGTATTTTGTTTCAATACCGCTAGTACCAACTGGTACCCAATAACGTTACTATACCTGATTTCTACCCAATATATTTCTAACCGATTTGGTTAGAAATACCATCTAACTGATTTGGTTAGAAATACCATCTAACCGATTTGGTTAGAAATACCATCTAACCGTTTTGGTTAGAAATACCATCTAACCGATTTGGTTAGAAATACCATTTAACAGTTTTGGTTAGAAATACCAAATACTTGTTGCAGCTACATAACTTTACGGGTGAACGGTCCGCTAGTACCTATGCGTAGATGATAGTTAGGTAAGTATAGGTATTGAAGCGTTGGGTAGTTATGGCTCACGGTCGGTTAGGCGCGATGCTCGCTTTGCACAGTTATTCCCTAGCGGTATGCGGATTTTACAATAGCGTTAGATATTTTAGGACCATGCTAACAGGTACTGAGTTAGTTATTGAATACCGGACTCATCTCTACTAAGAAGATGATTTAGTTTTGGGAGAAGAGGGTGATTAGAGTTTTGGGCTAATTTGAAAAAAAATCTATCAGAAAGATATTGTCGGCGTAAAAATAATGGAGGCTCACCACATAGCATTTATGGGCGAAGACTTCATCGCTCCAATTATAATGCGAAGACATTTCGATTGAATTTTGTCAAACTTATCCAACCCTACTTTACTGCATAAGTTTAAAAGAAAAGAGCCATAATCGAAATGACTTCTTACTATGGCATTAAATACCAATTTTTGGGTGTATGGATGAGAGCCCCACCATACACCGGAAAGTGATCGAAGAATATTAGTGTTTTTTTCGCATTTTTGGGTAATTGAAATAAAATGTTGAGAACCGGTCAATTTAGAGTCTAACGTTAAACCTAAAAATTTTACATGACTGGATATAGGGACAGTGTCACCGTTAATATAAATAGTAACAGGTTATCCGTTTTTTTGTAAAAATAACAGCTGAAGTCTTTGCCGTAGACAAGGATAGACCGTGATCTATAAGTCAGTCACTGAGGTATGATAGAGCTGAATTGAGTCGAGCACATGCCTCATCAAGGGATGAGGATGATATGTATAGAGTTAGATCATCAGCATACTGTAGTATATTACAGAAAGATTCGACAGTCTGGTCAAGATCATAAGTGTAAAGGCTATAAAGTAGAGGACTCAAAATAGAACCTTGAGGTAAGCCCTTCCAGACTAACCTAGGGGGAAGGAGCCCATGGCAAGATTTAATGACCACAGATCTTTCCATAAGAAGGTTACCAATAAATCGGACCAGTTTCTGGGGAACGGTAAGATGGAGAAGTTTCCTCATAAGTCTTGGGAGCTGGACGCTTTGGTATGCAGCAGCAATGTCGAGGAATATAGCTAGGAGATTTTTTTTTCTTTAAAAGCTATATGAATATCCGAAGTCAGTAAACTAAGGTTATCTAGAGTTCCCATACCTTTTCTAAAACCAAACTGAGTTTTAGAGAGGATAGATCCGTTCTCAGCCCACCGTTGTAGGCGGCGGTTAATCATCTGTTCCGTCACTTTGGCCATAACAGACGACAACGCTATGGGTCTACGACTGGATGGATCCGAGGGATCTTTGCCAGGCTTGAGAATAGGTACAATAATTTGGGACTTCCAGTGATCTGGAACTAAACCAAAATCAAACAATTTATTAACTAGAGATAGATATATCTGTTGAGCTTCTATGGAGGCTTTAACAAGAAAGGAATAAGGGATTTTATCTATACCAGGGGAAGAGTCAGGCAGTCCGTCAAGAGCAAGGGTCAGTTCTCTAAAAGAAAAGGGGGCGTCAAAGCTGCCATTGGAAGGAAGGAAAGAGGGAGGGGATGAAATAGAATTACAGAAAGGGGCAGAGGGGGGAGCGAGTTTATCAGAAAAGGCCTCCAGCCAAGAACAAGGATCATTAGCTGTCACATTATCAATAGCACAAGATCCTCTAAAGCGCCTTATTTGCTTCCTTACAAGCGATGGAGGAGATCTAGGAGATAGGCTTTGACAAAATCCTATCCAGCCTTGCTTTTTCTTTTTAACAGATAGTTTTCTAAACTTTGCCGGTGATTTTTGATAATTCAAATAATTTTCCATGGTCATAGAACGACAATAAGCATTCTCAGCCGCCTTACGCTCATTAACCGCTACTGTGCATTCTGAATCCCACCATGGGGTGGAAACCTTAAAATTATGTGAGGGCTTTTTTATAGGGATATGGCGATCTGCACATGCAATAATGCATTCAATAAAATTAACGTAGGAAGAAGCAGGGGACTCTTCAGATATAGAAAAAGATTCCAAACAAGAATCCAGCGAAGACGAGTAAGATAACCAGTCAGCATGAGCTGGGATGTATTTTGAAGATGGAGATGGGTTACAAAGAGGTGAGACGCTATTCGAGTTAGTAATTGAAAGAATTATAGGGAAATGATCACTACCAAATGAGTGAGGTAAGACTTTCCATAAAATATCAGGAAGAAGTAAAGGAGAACAGAGAGAGAGAGATCGATAGCGCTTTTAGGATTTTGATTAGGAAGAGTCCTGCGGGTGGGAGACCCATCATTAAGAATACAGAGGTTAGCTTCATCAATAATTTACAAAAGGGAAAGGCCAAACAAATCGGAGTGGCTGTGACCCCAGACAGTGTTATGTCCATTAAAATCACCCATTATAACCTTAGGAGAAGGAATGGAAGAGAAAATAAGAAGGATATCCGGAATCATAGTAGAGTTGGGATGGGGAATACATATAGATATAAAAGATATACCAAAGGAATTGACACCAACAGCGTTGATGTCATCGGGGAGGGGCGGAAGGGAGATTTGAGAGAATGAAAGGGAGCGCCGAACTAATAGGGCACTCCCGGCATGCCCGTCAGCCCTGTCCGCTCGGAGACAAGAGAACCCTGAGATCCGGAAAAGGGAACCAGGCCTCAACCATGTCTCCGAGATGGCAATCACTGACGGGCTATACCTATTAATTAAGTGAGTCAGTTCATGGCGTTTAGCTCGAATGCTTTGACAGTTCCATTGCAGAACAGTCAGAGGATTCATTCTGGGAGGTCAATGAGATGAGTTGTGATAATTTTGAAGCAACGTTGTTCGGTAGAGGATGTGAGTTCGTAAGAATAATGTTTATGATTAAGTTTAAAAGAGATTCTAACATATTATTATTTTGGGAAGGTTGGTTTAGTGCACAGCCATTAGGCAACAAAGAGATTGGCGTAGAAACAATATCTCTATGGGCGACCTTATCGTAGGTCCTAACTTGTGGGGATGTAGGTTTTGGAGAAGCGTAAACAGTTTTTACATACGAACGTTGAGATTGGGGGACAGGTCTACGAGAGGGTTGGGGGGGAGATTGGGAGAAAAGGCCCTAGGAGAATAATTCTTGAGTAACTTCAGTATAGGGGCGCGAAGTTCTTGGAAACTGGGTAGAGGCCTCTTCATAGGAAATACAGTTTTGTGCCATGACAGCCTTGATTGAACGTTGCCTCACTTGTTCCGGGTAACTTTTACTAGTCGCAAAATGCCGCCCCGAACAGTGTAGACAAGATGCTTCAACCTCAGGGATATCACAGCTGTCTCCAGGGTGTTCTTTGGAACACCTGAAACATCGTGGATGTGATCTACATTGTATTTTCGTGTGACCATACCTGCAGCATGAATGGCACTGAATCGTGGGGTAAGTATATAATTCCACCGGCAAGGAGTTATAATAGAGAAATACTCTAGGGGGTAGGAATTGGCCTTTAAAAGTAATAACAACTGTTTGAGTTGGAATCCATGAAACTTTGCCATCATCCAAAACTTTTCTACTTAACCGTCGAGCTTTTAGTACGATTCCGCATCCAGCAGGAACAACCACGTCTTCCACAAACTCCTGCATAGGTAAATCAGTAGGGACCTGGCGTACCAGTCCCATGCGAGTTGTAGGTTGGAATTGTTGCGATCATTTTGGACATGGGGTAAAGATGCGCGACTGTGAATGATTTCATTCGAATTATTCGACTTGACAAGTCATTCGAACGATTAGAATGACTAGAGCAAATTAGTAACTAATTTGGTTAGTAATCGCGAGTCATTCGTTCGACTGCCTAAGTCGGTTTCGATTCAATCCCCCCAGGAGCGACGAATAATTCATTCATCACTCAAAATCCGATGGTGGTCGACTAACAAAGTCGAATCGGAGCCATGAATGATCCATTCGTAGAGACATTAGTAATTACTAATTAGTAGTTTCATTCGACTTTGAAGATTAGTATATTACTAATATTCAAGTCGAATAAGGAAATTAGTAGTTATTCATCATTCGACTAGACAGATCATTCGCAGTCGCGCATCTTTAACATGGGGAGAATAGATGAATGAATCAATGAAGTTGTTAGCATCTTCAAAGGTTTTAAATTGCACTGAAATTTTGTTCCGACCTATTTGCTTCACACCTTCTGCGCATATTCCCTCAATTTCATTATTGGCTAAAAACTTACCAAATCGAATGGCCTTAAATGTAGTGCCCGCGGCGGGCTCAGGTTCAACACGGGAAACAGTTACAATAAATGGCCCTTTGTCAGTTTTAGAGTAGGTAAGATTAGTACCCTCCTCAATAGATGGGTGAGTGTAGACTGTCTGTAAGGACGGTTTGACCGTCAGGTTTGACGTTGCTTTTTTCGCTGGGACAGCGGCTTCCCTATCAGTCATCGACTTGCAGGAGCCTCCATTCTCCTCTTAGTTCCTTTTGAGTCCCTAGGATCAGGTTCCGGGGGCATGGGAGGGACGGGACTACACCCGTCTATGACGTAGAAGATGGACACGAGCGGTCACAAAATAAAAAATCAGCGAAGAGGACCTAGATACTAAAATAAACAAATAGAAAAGGTATCAAGCTAATTCTAACTAAAATAATGATATTTCTTTGTAAATAACTGAAAAATTACTCAAATTTTACTAAATAAGCTTGTTCCGCTTTCAATCGTCTTCAGGACCGGGCCTTGTTTTGTACGTACTATAATAACACTATCGGAACATTACCTAATCTGTGCTATCGGGCCTACTGTAAAGAAAAGAGGTTGGATGCTAATTCTTGAACCAACCTCTAATGTAGAAACCTTTTTTGTCACCCCACCGCCATTTACAATGAACAGATGAACGAAGGTAATGAAATTATTCTACCAATTTTCAAATAAATATTAATTTTTTTCTGGAACAAAGACGAAAAAACTAAAAATGTAGGATTCGTCAAAATTTTGAGATGAATCGAATGGTTCGATTCTTATCAAGTCACAAAATTTTGGGACAGACCATAAGGGAAACTTGCCATTGTTCTTTTGTACCCCTGTTCGCATTTTTGTGCACTATACCCACAATTTAAACAAAAACTTTTTTTATGAACTGAATTAAGGAAGAGAATAGTAGTGCTTATGAAAACGCTTTCGAATGTTTTTATAACCTTGCCCTATAGATGACGCCTTGCCCAGTAATTTGCTAGACATCTTCAAAGATGAACTTTAAATTTGTAAACTTTTTACTGTGTTTTGTAACGGTGCTGAAACTTGCACCTCTAGTGTAAAAAAAATATATTAAGCTTCGGGGGCTGTAGTAAGGCCGAAGTAGGTAGGTACGTTAACAATTTGCATTTCAAGAGGATTCTAAAAAGCTTTGATAATTTATAAGTACTTCAAATTACTGAGATATGGCCGGCCATCAAAAAAAAACCACGAAACAAAGCTTGCCACTTCCAGAATTTAATGCTCGTTTCATGTTTCCTGCTAACCAGAAGGTACGTTGTTCTGAAGTTTGAGTTGTTTACGTCGCATCGTTATCAACTTATTTAGAAATTATATCGATGTTTCGAACTACCAGCCATTTATAATTTTCGTTGCTTTATTCTAATTTTGTACGGTTAGCCCAACAACTTTTTTATTCTTACTAGAATATGTTTCTGTGTAAATGAATTTACCTAATCATTAAGAGAATTAATGATCATAAACCAGAATGTATCGAAGGTGCTCTTTTTTACTTAAAACCAAATTAAACAAACAAGTCATTATATGTATCTGTTTCAAAACAGACACCGTGCTTGAAGATGCGTTCGAAATTATCGTATAAAATAGGTTTTTCTAGTAGTTTTTTGATGTATTGGTGTTGCTTTTCCGTCAAAGTCATATCAAGTGTTCCTCATACATACATACATTACATATATACTTTTTCAGCAGTCTAGCGCGAGTCATAACTAAAAAAAGGTGGGGAAAAATGTTACGATTTGTGCTCGCATGTGAGGTAATTTTTTTCCACACGAGTAAAAAATTATTCGAATTTAGATAATGATAGATTGATAGAAAATTCTTTATTGTACACTTATTGGTAAAAAATACAAAAACAACTTTAAAACTAATTTACAAGAGGCGGTCTTATCGCTCAAAAGCGATCTCTACCAGACAACCGTGTGGGTGGATAGGATCGTTGGATAGTACTAGGGGATCTGTGTGCTAATGTAGATTAATAAATAAAAATTGAGGGATAAAGAGTTAGCTTGGAGCCAGTTAAAAACATTACGCTAACAGAGTTCAGCTATGCTCCCCTGGAGGACCCCGTACACTACATCTTCTACGTCACTGAGCCAGCGATCGATCTTGACCCTCTGTTTCCTCTCAGTGAGGTATTATTCTTCAAAGAGCTTTAGGAAGACCTCTTACTCCGATATCTTTTAGCTTTAAGATGGAGAGTTGAGACAGTGTCAAAGGCTTTTGCTAAGTCTAGGAATATGGCAAGGTAATTTTTCTTTTCATCAGTGTTTGTTACGATACAATCGACGAGTTCATGGATATCTATATATATGTAGTTATATATACATTTATTTACTTATATACATAGGGACACAGGTATGCTTTCAATGACAACAGATAGTGCTCCTTCACCATAGTTTTGAATAGTAGTAGTGACTTTGCTCGCCTCACCGAGACTGGCAATGCGTTCCATAGTTGTACAGCCCGGGCAGTAAAGGAATGGGCGAAGGAAATAGAGTGAACAGGTACTTGAAGCATAAGTAAGAGTTTCAGAAGAGTGCAGAGAAAGAGCGTGCGAAAGATGGAGAAAGGTTAAAAGCTCTTTGAGATAAGGGGGTGCAGAGGCGTGGAATAAAATATAGAATATGAGAATTTTGGCGAAGCCGTATTACCACTTGAACTTCCTAAGAAATTCCGAGACATGGTCGGTCATACTTGCGCAAGCGAAATATGAACCTTATCCGGTTATCCAGACATTATGCAAGCGGTCAAGTTTGTCTAACTGTTGCTTATCAGTTAGGTCAAGAAAGACAGAATCGAGAACTAATGATTAACATTGAACTAATAATTTAGGATGCTAATAAAAAGGAGTGAGAGGGCCATGCTCGCCACTAACAGTTCATTCGACCTTCGATGAAAAAGATAATAATGTTCGTCCATAGTTCGAACGAGGCGCGAGGTTCAAGTGAATTGTTACTTCTCTAATAGGATAAAATGTATTCATAAAAAACTAAAGTTTTTGCGGGTATGCTGCACAAAAATGTGAACAGCTCGCAAAAGGTTAAGATTTTCTTGAGTTTTGTTCTTCTGTATAATTGACCTTGCCCACGTGCACAATCACCCACCTACTTATAAGGTTCATCATCATCATCATCATCATCATCAGCCCATACACGTCCACTGCTGGACATAGGCCTCCCCCGTACGACACCACAAATAGCGGTCCTGAGCCGCCTCCATCCATCGACTCCCTGCGACCGCTACGATGTCGTCGGTCCATCGAGTGGATGGTCTCCCATGTAGGGGGGGATTTGCCATAATCACCACGCTTGGCAGGCGGATTGGTGATCGCAGTGTTGGTGTTTAAAAATACTCAGAAGGAAGCTGCTGCCCTTCCTCTGGTAGGTTCCCTTAGTCGGCTCTTACGACATCCACGGGTTGAGTTGGAGGGGTCGATATTCGTGCGCCGCGGCCCCACGGCACTTATAAGGTTATCTACTAATAATGGGACAGGCATGTATAGATATAGGTACATTACATCCTTTTTTTACTCATTGAAAAAACTTACATTAATCTACCAATAATGGTTAGGTATGCCCGACTATTGTATAATGTTTTATTAATACTGTGGTAGGTACAATTCTCAAATAAATTGTTGAGTTATTGACCATTGCCCATCCTAGGGAATTACTAAGCAACCTAAAACATTCATTCAAATCTAAAGCTTCCAATCCAATTTCCTGTACCTACGTTGTCGCTTCGTTATAAAAATCAATAGCATTAGTGAGTCGGTACAAACGAATTATACGAGTCTCTTTGTGTGCCTCCCCAGGCTTCCAATGTGGGGAAACAAAAAAAAAGAAAACCAAGAGCGAAATTCTTGTAATAAAAATCAATCGGAACCGAGAGAAGGCGCCGCCGCTGCCGCGCCGCCCCGCCGCCGCCGCCGACTGGTCGGGTGGCAGGCGCTACGCCAGTAGTGGGAGGCCCCCTCGCCTCCACTTTTGCATATATCAACACGAGCTATACCTATTGCACTACCCTCATTCCTTTTGGTACCTAGTTCCATTGTTTTCTTGAATATTTATGTTACGTTCCTAACATCAAAAAATTTTTTTTTCTAATATCCTTATTATATACCTAGCTGGCTGTCATAGATGGTACTTAATTAATACGGGTTCTGGCATCGAGAATGGACGAGACAGGCGGGCGGCTCCCCAAATGGGGCGACTGGCGGCGGCGAACGGTTCTTGGCAAAAAGGCGTTTGTTTTTATTTCCTTGACTGGGAAAAAAATCAGCACGCGCCCGCCCTGCACCTCCTAAACATGCGCCACGCAGCGACGCAGACACGGCCGGTTGTGTGCCGAATTCACTTTCATTTGAGACATCTCTTCGTCTCCCGAAGGTCACCGTGCAGTCGCGGGTGTTTCGAATAATTTTGTGGTGCATATGTGACGCGAGCGAGCGTTTGCGGCGGCCACCGCTGACCAACTAGGTGAGCTCAAGGAATTCGCGGCCGTCTCGTCTTCTTTTGCCTTGAGTTTATCGGCTCCCGTTTCACACCGTCCTTTGCCGTGTTCGGGAAGACGCGGAGCGAGTGCTACCGTTCCCGCGCGTCTAGATCGCACAGACGACAGCAGACACATCATGTTGCGATTGACGTCTTACCTGATTGGACGTCATGAGGGGCAATGAGAGGGTTGACTGCACGCCGCACCGGAAAGTAGGCTGCTTGATCTTAGCTGCACACCTATTCGCTATCTTACATGATACTACCCTCCAACAGGTGAAAATAATCGCACAATTGACTTCGAAATTAATTGTAAAATTTCAACGTTATGAAAAAAAAAGGTTTTTACATACCTATCAAAACACTTAATTAAGTCGATTTGACAAGAATAATAATAATTATGCACCTTTAAATAAGTACCTACCTACAGAGTGCTGACCACAGAACTCGTAATAATAAAGTACTATTATTCCCAATTCTGTGGTACTGACTGACCTACAATTTTGTAATACCTAGAGGTACATAGGTAATTCCTACTACGTACATATTATAATTTATATTTACCGTATTTATCGCTCTACTCTACATGAAACTATAGGTAAGTACTTTTCCATTTCAATGGATTTTATTGGTCCTAATTTTAAAATAACTGGATAAATAAAATTTTATAGTTTTCTAAACTATGTTTATAAGGGTAGTACATTTGCCACTAAGTAAATTCGTCACATTTTTGTAAACTCCATACATTGAAAGTAAATTCGAATTTTTCACGTAAAGTAGGGTTAGCAAGTATAGTTAATGGTGTTAAATCGTATAAATACCTACCTAGTAGGTTGTAAAAATAATTTTCTCAAACATGCATGGAAATATTGTCATTATTGTCGAAAAAATAAAAACGTCAAGTGCAAGTTCCGTAATTATAAGATCTTGTTTCTTGCCTAATTTCATGATTCTAGGTCAAAGGGATGTATGAAATCTATGAACATTTATAATAGAGACTAAAGTTGATAGGTAGATCGGGACCACATTTTAAAATTTTCATTTGCTTACTCCTACGTATGTTTCTCAGAAAATGCCCAACTCTGGAACTGCTGCTGTCAAAAGTGAACCTGCCTCTGATGAAGAAGATAACAGTCGTCGTCAGATAGCTGATCTCTTTCTAAATAACAAGGTAAATTTATTGACAAACAAATTAACCTAGTATTTACAATTGAAACAAACCACCTACCGCCGCCTCGCGTCTAAAGTCTGCTGTCGGAAAGAAGCCGACTATCTAGGCGATTATTTTCGACCAATTCAGCTAGGCTTTGGTTCGCGAGGCGGCAGTACATTCCCTTCGTACATTTTTGGACAAAAATGATGGGGAGGTAATTCTGAAGGTAGACGTCAAAAACGCCTTCAATTCCGTAGACAGGGGCGCCTTGCTAAAAGAAATTAAAGACAAAATTCCAGAAATGTATCCCTATCTCTGGCAATGCTACGGTTCACCGTCAAAATTAATTTACAGAAACAATGTCATTTCGTCCGCGGTTGGTTGTCAGCAGGGCGACCCTCTTGGTCCGGCCATTTTTAGCCTTGCTATCCAACCAGTAATTCAACGTCTTAAATCCAAACTTAATGTTTGGTATTTAGATGACGGAACGATAGGGGGAGACGTGGACACAGTTTTTAATGACCTAAAAATCATCACAGATGAATTTCGGCAAATAGGTTTAGAACTAAATTTTTCAAAGTGCGAGCTTTTTATTTCGGACTCTTGTGTAGACAAAAACAATATCATAATAAAATTCAATAGTTTGGCTCCCAACATTACAGTTGTAGATAAATGTTCACTTCGCCTCCTTGGTTCACCAATTCTTGATGAGTCTTTTCAGTCATTTGTAGATGAGAAAATTCAAAATTTCAACAAAACCTCGAACAGACTTCTCAAAATTAATAGCCATATGGCTTTTACAATTATTCGGTTTTGCTTGTTTGTACCTAAATTTACGTATTCTTTGAGATGTTGTCAACTGTGGAAACACAGCGAGCTCTTGGAAGGCTTAGACAACATAATAAAGAATACTTTATCATCGGTTTTGAATATCTGTTTCGATGACAAGGCATGGTCGCAGGCCTCCCTGCCTGTCAAATTGGGAGGCTTAGGTATCCGCAAAATTTCAAGTGTAGCCCTGCCAGCGTTCTTGTCTTCCGTCTACAGCACTAGTTCTTTAGTAGAAAAAATTTTAAATCCGTCTTTGGTCTCACCTGGAAATTCATTCGAAATTTCGTTCTTAGACGAAGCTCGAATGGCTTGGCATAATGCTTGCCCTGATGCTGCTCCCCCAAAATCTCTTTTGTCCCAACGGCAATGGGACGGGCCTCTGTGTGAGTTGACACGGAATTGTTTGTTACAAACGTGCTCCAGCTCTGCAGATCGTGCCCGTCTCCTGGCCGTTTCTAAATGGGAGTCAGGACATTGGTTGCAAGCACTTCCTTCATATAATACTGGCACTCTATTGGATCCCGTAACTTTCCGTATAGCAACATGTCTTCGGTTGGGTGCAAGGTGTGGCGCGCCTCATCAATGCCAGTGCGGTACTGTTGTCGAACAGCTTGGTCATCACGGATTATCGTGTACTAGGGCTGCCGGTCGGATATCTCGCCATGCCAGCCTTAACGACATCATCCGGCGGGCCTTTGTCACCGCTAACGTACCAGCTATTCTCGAACCGAATGGTCTGTTGTGTGACGATCGATGGTAAGAGCCCCGACGGCATGACTTTAGTTCCTTGGGAGCTGGTGAGGCATATTGTGTGGGACGCTACATGTGTCGACACACTTGCGCCTTCCCATCTTTCAAGGACATCCGTGAGGGCTGGTTCGGCGGCAGATTTGGCCGAGGATCTCAAGAGGCGCAAATATGCAGGTCTCGACAGAGCCTACGCATTTGCTCCCCTTGGAGTCGAGACCCTTCCGACTGGTATTGATATGGACCAGTTGAGCTATCTGTAGATTGTTTGCAACAGTCTCCAGTTAGCTCAATTGTTTCAATTGTAAATACTAGTTTAATTTCTTTATATTATTTGATTGTTATTTTCTTTGTCAATAAAGTTACAAATTGAAACAATTGAGCTAACTGCAGACTGTTGCAAACAATCTACAGATACCTAGCTCAACTGGTCCATATCAATACCAGTCGGAAGCGTCCCCAAGATGCTGGCTGCATTGCCCCGCTGTATGGCAATGCTAATGCGCTGCGCCAGATACTCACCAGCTCTCGGGTCACGCGTCGACCAGGTGTAATGTTTGTCTAGAAACTCTGTACTTTTCTTTCTTTTTTATGTAAATACTGACTTAGAATCGAAGATATGAGTCTATTTATCTAGAAACTCTGTACTTTTCTTTCTTTTATGACTTAGAATCGAAGATGTGTCTATTTATCTAGAAATTCAGTACTTTTCTAAGTTATACGGTAACCTTAGGTGTAAGATTTGAAAGATGCGTCTATTGGGAAGTCGGGAGCTGGAGCTGGGACTGCTACTCGAAGCTCGAAGTCAGTGGTTGTTGGAAACTAGAGCCAGGACTACTGTTCGAAGCTCGAAGTCAGTAAGCTAGCGGATGCTGTGAGCTCTGGACCTGGGAGGTAGGAGAGATGAGTTTAGAAGATTAAGGAATCAAGGGTTCCTCAGGGCCGGCTCTTCTTCAGGATAGGAGGAGATCTTCTTCAGAGGCCAGAGTAGACGAAACCAGGGTAGGCTCCTCTTTTGA
Source organism: Eupithecia insigniata (assembly GCA_947859395.1). Classification (NCBI taxonomy): domain Eukaryota; kingdom Metazoa; phylum Arthropoda; class Insecta; order Lepidoptera; family Geometridae; genus Eupithecia; species Eupithecia insigniata. The sequence goes on from OX402002.1 coordinate 14,821,266, forward strand.
GATAGGAGGAGAAGTCTTCCTCAGAGACCAGGGTTGACTCGTCTTCTTCAGAGGCCAGTAGACTAAACCAGGGTAGGCCCTGGAGCTGGGACCGCTGTTCGAAGGTCAGTGATTGTTGGGGCCTGGAAGCTGGAGCCAGGACTGCTGTTCGAAGCCAGTTAGCCAGCAGATGCTGTGAGCTCTGGACCTGAGAGGTAGGAGAGATGGGTTTAGAAGATTAAGGAGTCAAGGGTTCCTCAGGCCGGCTCTTCTTCAGGATAGGAGGAGGTCTTCTTCAGAGGCCAGGGTAGACTCGTCTTCTTTAGCGACCAGGGTAAACTTTTCTTCAGTAGGTATTGGAGGTGAGGTACTTCTTCAAGGTAGTAACTGTCTTTTCAAGACCCAGGAGTGAACTGATCCATTCTTTCGATTGTGCTCTATTTATATCAATTTTTTTTAAACTCCGAAATTCCATTTCAATGGTTTGAATACATTACCGGCCAGCGTTTTTTACAAAGGTTTTAGTTAGATTCCATACAAAACCTTTTACAAGACCCTATTAGCATAGAGTTTTCAAGTCAATTATAGGTTCCATATAATTGACTTGAAAACTCTACACCACATTTTAGACATCACATTTTAGACGATAAATATACAGTTTTAACAGACATTAAAATGACAGTTAAAGAAATTATCAATGTTTTTCTATAAAAAAACATAGATTTAGAATCAAAATATAAATTTCGGTGTTTTTGCTTTACAATAAGAAAATTACGCGCTATCGATGAGTGTATAAATCATTGTACAGAAAAACCAATTTTTGTAAATAAGATATGTAAGAGAATGGAGGGACTCATATCTTCGTTTCCAAGTAACAATTTACATGAATATCTAAAGAAAAGTTCAGAATTTCTAGATAAATAGACTCATATCTTCGATTCTAAGTCATAAAAGAAAGAAAAGTATAGAGTTTCTAGATAAATAGACATATCTTCGATTCTAAGTCAGTATTTACATAAAAAAAAAAAAGATACAGAGTTTCTAGATAAACATTACACAGGCACTCAGAGAATTTTTTGAAAACCTGGAGAGCCTCGGTACCCCACGGACCTAGAGTCTCGACTCCAAGGGGAGCAAATGCGTAGGCTCTGTCGAGACCTGCATATTTGCGCCTCTTGAGATCCTCGGCCAAATCTGCCGCCGAACCAGCCCTCACGGATGTCCTTGAAAGATGGGAAGGCGCAAGTGTGTCGACACATGTAGCGTCCCACACAATATGCCTCACCAGCTCCCAAGGAACTAAAGTCATGCCGTCGGGGCTCTTACCATCGATCGTCACACAACAGACCATTCGGTTCGAGAATAGCTGGTACGCTAGCGGTGACAAAGGCCCGCCGGATGATGTCGTTAAGGCTGGCATGGCGAGATATCCGACCGGCAGCCCTAGTACACGATAATCCGTGATGACCAAGCTGTTCGACAACAGTACCGCACTGGCATTGATGAGGCGCGCAACACCTTGCAACCAACCGAAGACTTGTTGCTATACAGAAAGTTACGGGATCCAATAGAGTGTCAGTATTATATGAAGGAAGCGCTTGCGACTAATGTCCTGACTCCCATTTAGAAACGGCCAGGAGACGGGCACGATCTGCAGAGCTGGAGCACGTTTGTAACAAACAATTCCGTATCAACTCACACAGAGGCCCTTCCCATTGCCGTTGGGACAAAAGAGATTTTGGAGGAGCAGCATCAGGGCAAGCATTATGCCAAGCCATTCGAGCCTCGTCTAAAAACGAAAATTTGAATGAATTTCCAGGTGAGACCAAAGACGGCTTTAAATAATTTTCTACTAAAGAACTAGTGCTGTAGACGGAAGACAAGAACGCTGGCAGGGCTACACTTGAAATTTTGCGGATACCTAAGCCTCCCAATTGGACAGGCAGGGAGGCCTGCGACCATGCCTTCTCATCCAAACAGATATTCAAAACCGATGATAAAGTATTCTTTATTATGTTGTCTAAGCCTTCCAAGAGCTCGCTGTGTTTCCACAGTTGACAACATCTCAAAGAATACGTAAATTTAGGTACAAACAAGCAAAATCGTGATTAATAATTGTAAAAGCCATATTGGCAGGCTATTAATTTTGAGAAGTCTGTCCGAGGTTTTGTTGAAATTTTGAATTTTCTCATCTACAAATTACTGAAAAGACTCATCAAGAATTGGTGAACCAAGGAGGCGAAGTGAATATTTATCTACAACTGTAATGTTGGGAGCCAAACTATTGGATTTAATTATGATATTGTTTTTGTCTACACAAGAGTTCGAAATAAAAAGCTCGCACTTTGAAAAATTTAGTTCTTAACCTATTTGCCGAAATTCATCTGTGATGATTTTTAGATCATTGAAAACGGTGTCCACGTCTCCCCCTGTGGTTCCGTCATCTAAATACCAAACCAAATATTAAGTTTGGATTTAAGACGTTGAATTACTGGTTGGATAGCAAGGCTAAATATGGCCGGACCAATAGGGTCGCCCTGCTGACAACCAACCGCGGACGAAATGACATAGTTTCTGCAAATTAATTTTGACGGTGAACCGCAGCATTGCCAGAGAAAAGGATAAATTTCAGGAATTTTGTCTTTAATTTCTTTTAGCAAGGCGCCCCTGTCTACAGGATTGAAGCCGTTTTTGACGTCTACCTTCAGAACTACCTCCCCATCATTTTGTCTAAAAATGTACGAAGAGAATGTACTGCGGCCTCACATCTGCGTCGCGAATCAAAGCCTAGCTGAATTGGTCGAAAATAATCGCCTAGGTAGTCGGCTTCTTTCCGACAGCAGACTTTACCCGCGAGGCGGCGGTAGGTGGTGCCCACGGCTATGGGTCTTATTCCCTCCTTCTTTTTTAGTGCGCAAAGATTCGCACTGTACAAGTGTTCTGTGATCTCGCTGTTGACTCGACCTGACAACATCAGGTTGATTAAAGATGTCAAGTTTTCGAGAAGGACTTCACTTGCATGGCCAGAGCCGCCAGATAGAAGATCTTTTAGATGCTGTGGAGTCACAGCATCCAGGCCGCCGGCAGAGCCACTCTGGAAAGACATGACAGCTTTAAGCAGCCGGTGTTCGTCGATCAACCAAAGCCACCAATCGAGCGATCGTCGATCGATGCCATCGATCGACTGTTTATTCCGTATCGGTGTGGTAACACCGTACCATAGAAAATGCAGTAGGTACTTACATACATATTACAATAATTATTTTCCCATCATCTAATAGAGGAAGGTAATAAAATCATCATCATCATCAGCCCATACACGTCCACTGCTGGACATAGGCCTCCCCCGTACGACGCCACAAATAGCGGTCTTGAGCCGCCTCCATCCATCGACTCCCTGCGACCTCTACGATGTCGTCGGTCCATCGAGTGGATGGTCTCCCATGTAGGGGGGGATTTGCCATAATCACCACGCTTGGCAGGCGGATTGGTGATCGCAGTGTTGGTGTTTAAAAATACTCAGAAGGAAGCTGCTGCCCTTCCTCTGGTAGGTTCCCTTAGTCTGCGCTCTTACGACATCCACGGGTTGAGTTGGAGGGGTCGATATTCGTACGCCGCGGCCCCACGGCCCAACGGTAGGTGATAATAATGGTGATAATAAGGTAATAATAATGTGTCGTATCTAATTCTAAACTAAAAAGTTAAGAAATTTTCATGAGCACAACATTTCTTGAGTTTGGAACAGTTAAACTGCTGTTAAATCTTTGCAATAAATTCTACTTTCATTTATAAGTACTCTCATGCATAGGTATAGGTAGGTAGGGAGTGGGAGGGTGCGGGGTGTAGAGGGAGACAAAACGGGGTCCGAACAAGGAAATCTTTTGGCAGGGGTCGGTCAATTTTACGAAAATTAAATAGTGGATTTTTCTGTTTGTACTGTGTAGGTACCATTACGTTAAAAATAAATTCATTATTTGTAGAATTCTTTGTCTATTAAATCTTGCAGAATATAAATAGATTATATTCTGCAAAATTTATATTATTACTAGCTGACCCGTGCCCACTTCGTTGGGCGGTAAACATTTTTAGTAGTCTATAAAACTCTTAAATAACGTGGTTTAAACGACAAATTCAATAGGTAAAAGAATTTTCAAAATTGGCTCAGTAGTTTCAGAGATTACCCTCTACAACCACACAAATCTTACTTATTTTTATTAGTGTAGTATAGTATAGATTTACATACACCTAGATTTTATTGACTGGACGTCACACAGCTCCATATTTACCTAGGTATATTATGCGCTTCAAAGTAAGCTTGATAGTACCTACTGGAAAATAGAGCACTACACATCTATTGTACAGTTCTAAAATTGGAAGGGAGAATCACCAGTCGTCCTAAATCTTCACAATTTCTATCTTGATTCATGGCGTCTCGCAGATCTACATAATTCTCAGCGCGCAGTCTTCTCTCATTAGTTCTGTTCTGATGTAGATATACCAAACGCTTCGTTTTAATTTTGGCATAAGTGTCCACCAGAAAACGGTTAAACAAACCTCGAAACCTTTGCAGGTGAGCAATGCGACCTTCTCTTATTAGTAAAATGTATCTAGGCGTAGAATTGCATTGCAGAAACTTATTTATTATCCAGTCTCGTCAGTTTTCGGATTCACATGTCGAAGATCAAAGTTGTATCCGTCTTCGCCACGACAGTAGGTATATAAGCGAGTAGAGACTGAAGAGCATCAAATGCCTGGTGCGTTTCGCCAATGCATTGCAAGCGGTCATCCCGGGTACGCAGCACAATGTCCGGCCTGTCACAGTGCTGATCTACCAGGACGACGGCAACATCATTGGTAGCGAGAGCTTTTTACCAACCGAATGCTGTCCAGTAGGTCGTTTATCGGCATTAATAACAATTGTGTAATCATTTTGTTGCCTTTGGGGTATGGACTCGTATTTTATTTCCTTCCTCGTAGTATGAACTCAAATCATGCTAAGTATCATTCGAATCCATTCAGTAGTTTTTGCGCTATTTTAGGCCGAGAAATGTCACTTCCATCCCCACTCCCAAGGGAACCTTAACGAATTCCAGGATAAAAAGTATTACATGACCTTCCTCGTAGTATGAACTTAAATCATGCTAAGTTTCATTTGAATACATTCAGTAGTTTCAGCGCTATCCGCAGCCAAGAAATTTTAACCTACTGCGGGGGGCCACTACGGGGGGCTACTGGGAGGGTCCGGTTGTGTGAGGGGCCCTACTGCTGGAGTACCCACTTTTGGGGCCCCACTGCCTGGGGCCCCTGGCAGTGCCCCCACAGTGGGGGGCTATCGCTCTCTACCGCCCTTGCCCCGCGCGCCATCCTGCAACGCGCAAAATTTCACTTCCATCCTGTCGCATAAGGGAACCCTTCTTAATTCCGGGATAAAAAGTATTTTATGCCCCTTTCTTGTAATATGCTACTTACTTTCATCCTCTCTCCCAAAGGAACCCTATTGAAATCCGGGATAAAAAGTATCCATGTCTTTCATCATAGTATGAACTCAAATCCTGCCAAGTTTTATTTGAATACATTTAATAGTTTAGGCGCTACGCGCAGCCAAAAAATTTTACTTTCATCCCCTCTCCCAAGGGAACCCTATTGAAATCTGGGATAAAAAGTATCCTATGTCCTTCATCATAGTATGAACTCAAATCCTGCCAAGTTTCATTTCAATACGTTCAGTAGTTTCGGAGCTATGCTCGGCCAAGATACAGACAGACAGACAGACAGACAGACATGATGGGAAAAAAAATCATTTTTGGCATCAGTATCGATAATAGATTGCCCTCCATAAAATTTTTTCAAAATATCTTCGATGTACATAATTGGACCTGTTACAGTTCTATTATAAGTATAGATATATTAGTATTTTATCTGTAGGTATGTAATGTATATGTATAATTCTTTAGATACATTACAAATAAACTCATTATTTATATAAAACTGTATCTTAAAATTGAAACTGGTGCTCGGCGTAATTAAATTTTCTCAGCGGTCAACAGAAGAAAACAAAATTCACTCTAAACTTAGAGGACTAACATTTTAATTATCTACGGTCTATGGTATGGGCCGGCAAAAAGCCTTACGAATGAGGCGTTGTCCAGAAACAAAAATCCCATAAGTCATATCAAACTATGCAGGTTCTATGCACTTTTAACTTGCCAGATAAATGCCTTTTTTCATTCAGCTTGATGATATTTGAAATATTTTTTTAAGTAAAATCCTCATTTACTTTCGAAATCGCGCCAATAATACAACAAAATTGCAGAGTCATGAAGTGCTGGAGGAGCTAGCTCCGTTAGCACCGGCCGGACCCGCGGCGACACCAGTCTGCGTGAAACAGGAGCCCGTGGAGCACCCTGCACAGAGCCTCGAGACCTTAGAATCTGCTACTCATACCACGGTAAATGCAGTATTTTTTAACGGGCGTGGTTAGTTTTCTTAATTATATCAGGTATATCAGGTAATATCTTTGCTTACAAAAAATATAATTCTTGTATTCTAGAATCAATACCTGTATCTCTTAAAGACACTGTATCTCTACTTATTTACTATATATATATATATAGCCTTGATTTCCACACCTAGGGATCTTTGTTGGAGAGACACATGGCGATCTTGAGGTCATCTGAAGTGCTCAGCTCAGAGAACTTCACAACGCTGCAAGCTGTCAAGGATGAGTCTACTTCTGAAGCAGGTATTATAAGAAACCAAGTAAAATCAAATTCTATTAAAGGAAAAATTATTAAATATTATAAAAATAAAAATCACTAACAATAAGAAGGTTGTAGAAAGTAGAAAAAAAGGAATAAACTATAGTTTGTTTGTACATAAATATAATGTATTGTTGTCTGAAATAAAAAAAAATCTCATTCTTTCAAAAGCCCAGCAGGGAGATCTTCTTGGTCCGCTTGTGTTTTTAGCCTGGCTATTCACAAAGCAATCTGTGATCTCAAATCCGCTCTTAAAGTTTGGTACCTAGACGATGGCACAATAGGGGGTAAACCGGAAGACGTGTTTCAGGATCTGGAGTCCTTAGTTCCCCGCCTTAGAGATCTGGGTCTAGAGGTAAACCCCTCGAAGTGTGAGTTCTTTGCCTGTCGTACTGAGACTCGAACACACATTTCTCGTTTTCATTCTCTTCTACCTGGCCTCAAGGAAATGTATACTCCTGACTTAAACCTTTTAGGTTCCCCAATATTTCTTTCTGGAGTCCCTGAGGCCATCAATGCAAGAAAGCACCTTCTCCTTTCCGCTCACGAACGTCTAAAGAGTCTTTCCGCACACGTGGCGATTATCTTGTTGCGAATGTGCTTCGCTCTTCCGAAGGTCACCTATTTATTGCGGACCACCCCAACTTGGCTTTGCGCTGAGGAAGTTTCATCGTTTGATGAAAGCTAAAAATCGGTGGTAGAGTCGGTTCTTAATGTCTCCCTAGATGGACCCCAGTGGAGTCAGGCGGCTCTGCCTGTCCGGTGTGGTGGTCTCGGGGTACGGTGTGCTCAGGAGGTGGGTCTGCCGGCTTTCTTGGCGTCTCGGCACGGGGTTGCCAACCTAGTCACTACTTTACTTCTCTCTAATGGTGACGGGAGAAGCATACCTTTTGTGTCGGATGCTGTGTCAGCTTAGTCGAACCTTTACTCAGGTGCAACAATCCCTGAATTGACGCATGTTCAGCGGGCGTGGGATGACGTAGGGGTAAAGCGGCTTCAGGAGCAATTGTTACAGGGTGCGTTGGGAGTCAATAAGGCTAGACTTCAAGCTGTGTCGCAACCTGAGTCCGGGGCTTGGTTACAAGCGGTTCCTTCGCCTCACCTGGGCACTCTCCTCGACGATGACTCTTTGCGTGTGGCGGTGGCGCTCCGCCTGGGCTGTAAGGTGTGTGAACGCGCACTGGGAGGTTTCCGCGTCACCATGCCCTGCGAATGTCCCCTGCGTGCTTGAGCCTCCAGGTCTCAGCAGGTCTGATGGGAAGAGGCCAGATGGGCTGACTCTGGTGCCATGGAAAAATGGGAAGTGCCTGATCTGGGACGCAATTTGCGTCAGCACTGTCGCCGCCAGTCACCTGAGTCGCATCATACTCTTTGCATCTGCCGCTGCCGAAGACGCTTGCTCAAAAAAAAGCTTAATTACGCTGCCTTGGAGCAGCTTTACCATTTTACACCATTAGCAGTGGAGACCTTGGGTAGTTGGAGTGTGGATGCGAAGTGTTTAGTGGGAGAATTAGGCCGTAAACTTAATGAAGTGACAGGTGACTCCCGCTCCGGGTGCAAAGGATAGCTATTTAGCGAGGTAATGCTGCAAGCATTATGGGCACGTTTGCACCGGGAACGGTCAGGGGTGGGTTATGTAATGACAAATTTTTATATTGTATTTTTTATAGATACATATGTGCTGAAATAAAATTTATTTTATTTTTTGTATACATATACATATGTATGTAAATGATTTGAATTGAATTAAAATTTTGTGACTCAAAAGTCAATCATATAAAGAGTCGTAGTTTGGAATTAATTTCGGAGAGATTGAAGACCACGAAAGTTTTTTGGACCCAGACACAGACAAAAATAATGTCAGTGAGAGCGGAGCGAGCCGCGTAAAATGTTTTGATAGTTTCGATGTAATTTTTTTATGATGGTAATTTTAAATGGGTCGACTTCGGAGTACGGCTCATGGCATATCCTGGCTATACTGATTGTAACAAAAAAAAAATGATCCCACATCTAGAATGGCAATCCACCGAGCAGCAGCCCACCAGCGGTGACGAGCAGAGCGACTCAAGCGGCCGACTGGAGCCCGATGGCGCTCGCGGCAGCCCCAAGACCTGGAAGCAACAAGACATGGACAACGCACTCGACGCACTGCGGAACCATCATATGAGTCTCACCAAGGTAGCTTTCTATCTATGGTTCAACAACAAAATATAGGCATTTATTAATTCCCTGCCCAGGCTCGAAGAGGCGGTGCAGGAACATCTGTGTTGGGCCATGAAAGTGTTAATGTACTTTGCTCCATCGTCATTTTAATTTATTAAACAGTACCATCGTCAAAGTTTCGCCGAAATTTATTCAGTAAATTTGTCAGTAGCATAACATGAATATCCGTCACCTTGTTCTGCTGGCGTAATCGAATAATCCAAATATAAAATTTTAATTGACCCTAGGCGTCATCCACCTATGGTATCCCTTCAACGACGTTGTGGCAGCGCGCGCACCGGCTTGGCATCGACACGCCGAAGAAGGAAGGCTGCGCCAAGTCGTGGAGCGAGGCGGATCTGCGAGCTGCCCTACATGCGCTTCGGGCCGGTGCCATTTCCGCCAACAAGGCCAGCAAGGCTTATGGTGAGTACTTTTATTGTAATTGCTTACCCGGGAACCCTAGTTTTAATATTATTTATAAAATTAATAAGAACTTGACAGCCTCTTCTTGATTAAACCTGTGTACTAGTAGCGTAACGGAGGGGGGTGGGGGGTCCACCTCGTGTTTGCCCTTTCGGATTTTTTCCTTTATTTGTGCTATAAGACCCTGCTTCTTGCCAAGCTTTTTCGGGTTCCATACCTTAAAAGGAAAAATGGAATCCTTTTATAGGGTCACTTCGTTGTCCGTTTGTCAACCCTCTTTTATTTATATCAACGATTCATCATCGTCATCATCAGATGAAGACGACAACCTCGACAACGTTAGCGACGCTGATGAAATCTCAGGAGTAGTTCCATTAGAATATTATAAATTATAATGCTAATCGTTCAGTGCCTTCCATATACTAACCAAAAATAATGTTTAATTTAATACTTGCTATTAGTATAATTTCATTAAGAGTGTGCCATAAGCAATTTAGTGTTAGAAATCGTTATTTATCTCAGAATTTGTGAAAGCTACTACCTTCAAACATAGGGAAATGATACATTGAACTTTTATCTTGGATTATGTGTTTTAAAAACACGATTGGTGAAAATTTTCTCGATAAAATATTATTTTGAAAAATACATATTTTGCACAAATTTTGCTATTTATCTCAGGAACAGCACATTTTATTTGTTGGGTTTTTGTTTTGTCAAGAAAGCTTAAAGTATTTCTTGAGTTATGTCTTTTAATTTTTCGATTGGTTGTTTAATTAACTTGTAATTAGATAAAAACTCATTTTTTGCGCTTCCGCCTTTCCAAAAACGTATGCTCTGTCCCGCTCCTATGAACGCAACATCCTATTGCCATCCTTTTTACAAAATGGCACTCATAATGTTGATTTTCATATTTATGGAAGCAACATGTATAAAACAAAAAAAAATAAACACGTCACAAACATTTAAGTACTGTTTCTTTGTTTTTGCCATCAAGTGTATATGAATTATGAGCGAGATAGCACGAGTTATTGTTATTCTTGTACGTAATGAAATAATACAAGCCGTATTTCATTGGTTTTAGCCGGTTTAGGTTGCACTATTCTGCGCAAACGAATATTGTTATGCGACTTAGACGTGGTAACACTGTCTGTATGCAGGTATACCAAGCAGTACACTGTACAAGATAGCTCGCCGCGAGGGTATCCGACTGGCTGCGCCATTCAACGCGGCACCGGTGGCGTGGCGGCGCGGAGACTTGCAGCGTGCCCTCCAAGCCATCAGAACTGGACGCGCCTCCGTGCAACGCGCCGCCACGCAGTACGGGATACCCACTGGTGAGACACTTCACTTTGGTATCAGACTAATTCTATTTCGACTCCTCGCAATTTAAAGCAGTTAAGACACGATGGAAGATGTGCCTCAAACATCCTCAAACATCATCTAGACATGGCTAGGTTTGGTATGTCTTTATTATTTAGAGACAAGCGTGAAGCTTTATTTAACACATTAATGTGTCAAACTCACATAATCTCTTCGTTTGCAATATCTACCGGAAGGTTTATGACAAATAATAATTGAACTTGATTTGACGGTTTCCAGGTACCCTTTACGGGCGTTGCAAACGAGAAGGCATAGAATTATCTCGATCAAACCCCACGCCTTGGTCTGAAGACGCAATGAGAGAGGCGTTAGAAGCTGTAAGGTAAGGTTTGACAGATATAAACTCCCACTCACCTTTTCCAATACCTGTTCTATAAGTACATCGATCACGTAGGGAAATAAGCAGTATCAGCAGTTTGACCTAAGTAGGTTAGTCGTGCCGCGAGCGCGGACCGGCCGCCTACGGAGGTCAGTGCTTCAGCAGCAACCATACAAACCGCACTCATTAACATCATATTAGTCGTTTTATACAATATAGGTATTGTTTTTATACTCGATTTTTATATCAGCAACCCGGTAGTATCATACCCGGGGTAGTATTATAATGAAGTCCGGCACGGGGCGCAGACTTCATTAAAATACTAGCTTCTGACGGCAGCTTCGCTCGCACTTTACAGAGATAAAAAGCCTATGTCCGTCCCCGGGATACCGTTTACCTCAGCGAAATTTCACACCTGCGCAGAACACCCTTCCTCTTTCACCGAGCGCTATTAAAACGTGACGCGACCTGTAACGGACAAAAAATTGAAGTGAAGAGAATATCAATAACACCTTATTTCTTATTTGATAATAATAACTATGTTTATAGTATACAATTTGACTTCTCTAAGTGCTTATTTTGTAAGCCTAAAGAAATAAAGTTATTGATTCTGATTCTGATTCTGACAGACAGAGTTACTTTTAAATTTATAATATTTGTATAAAATATGCCATAAACAAAGTTACATTATGTGCTTATTATGAATAAATGATAGCTGTGTCTTACGTACTCGTATGTTGTTTACCTTGTAATTTGTTTATTATAGAAATCTAAAATCTAAATTTTCTGATTCTTACCACTTACTTCCTTTTATTTTAGGGTTGGACAGATGTCGATTAACCAAGCAGCTATCCACTTCAACTTGCCATATTCTTCACTCTATGGAAGATTCAAAAGGTGCAACTATCAGGCTCAGGTAAGTACATTTTATTAAATTGGGAACAACCTAGGTACCTATGTATTCAAGATTGGTTCTTTTCCTCAGCCGGTATCACATCAAGAGATCCACAATCCCCCGGAAATGGGAAACCCTCAAGATCTGAACTACTACCATCAGATGCCACGATACCAGGAGCAGGATCCGGCACAGCAACCATGCTCTCACGAGTTCAACCCAGACGCATCACCATCTCATAACAACTTGGTATTACAAGATCCTTTTTCAGGACAGACGGTCTATTACAGTCAGAATTTTAGCAGTATCGTTACCAGCTGAGAGCACTGTTCCTCAGAATATGAGGGCTAAACAACGTTCTAGTTAGGTATATAATTTCCAGCCGTGTCAATGTTGACGGTTTAATTTATAACGTAGCAGAAAACTCAGAAAAGTAGATTTACTGGTAAATATTGACATTCTACTTTGTAAGATTTGACTGGGAAAAAATATGCGACGATAATATTTTTTAAAATTTTTGATGTAATTGTAATTGAAGTCTAGGATAAGGTAGTATAATCGTTTAGCCTGACATTGTCAGTAGAGTGGTAGTTTGTTTTTGAACAAGTACCTATCTATTTCTCTTCTACTGACGCTAAGCCAAGCTCAGCAGAAGAGTTAACTTCTCGCGCAAGCCCCCCGCGGCCCACCGGAAGTGCGGCAAGAACAAAGCTGCTCCCTTAGTACAGCCCTGTGGTGTGTCATGAGTGGTCACGAGTTAGCATCCATATATGTACACCTGCGGATGTATTCATTCATGATACGCACTGTTTTTACATGGCCTATTTCTTTGTTCACAAGATGACTACTAATATTGCTGTGAGAAATACATAACGTTTACTTTTATAATTAGCTCTCTAAAATCAAGTTTACATTTTGCCTTTCTAAATTTAAAAAATCAGTTGCCTACCTTGGCCCTCCATATGCTGTAGCCAGCATGTAGCCAGCCATGTAACACGGTAAATTCAAATTGAGCCATAATTTAATCTCAGTTTATTTCAGAAACCATACCTTACCTACCTACCTTTACCTTTAGTAGGTAGGCATGATTTAAGGTTTACCTAATCTAGTCTATACATTATTGTAGTGAAATGTGTAATAATTGTAGTCCATAGATGGATCTAAATCCACTGACGAAATACGTAATTTTCTAATTGTGATAGGTACTTTACCTACTTTATTAATTTTTAAGATTATCCTCTAGAAGTTGAGATATTTTCGAAGGAGTTATTTATATTTAAAAGGAGCAATAAGTTAATCGTAAGTTCTAACTAAAAGCTTTCTAAGAATAAAATATACAATCCTCTGAGCTGACCACACGCGTTACACCTATTGTTCTCCAACCATGAGGGGTAATAATTTGCCTAAAACTATTGGCTCCAAATAGCTCGATAGATGGCAAAGCGTCTTAGGGAAATATCGTGAAATACGTTAGTACCTACATCTGTGATCGTGAAAGATAAAGTTCGTGAAGTTCGCATGTAACCTACCATAGTCGAAGAAATTGACTTTTCCTTAATCAAAGGTTTGAGTTTCTCTTGAGTTGACCATAGATTCATATATCATAAAATTATGGTTATTCTATGTCCTAGACTCCTAGTACGATACTCATACTGCCATAGACCGAGAATTTTTCTAACTCTATGCATTCTGCCGTCTTCTAACTAGAAGGCCGTTAACGGGTGCAGTTCCGAAAAGCCCATATGCTGGATCGACTTGAAAAGTACACATACGTTTTTTGACCTGAGCAGTTTTTCCGTTTTTCTGGGTTATTATAACAACTACAGATCTGACACAAATATATTTTAGTTAAGGTTTTATAAAAATGCATACTTTACACAGCTAGTATCATGTCCGTGATACTTTATGCATTCTACAAAAAAAAACCCACATCAGTTTTTTGGAGTTTTTTTTTCGGCTTCTGGCGCGAAGCCACGAAAGCCCAGACCCGTAAAACGTCATTGTAAATACTAGTTCTAATTGATTTATATTATTTGATTGGAATTTTCTTTATACATACTCAAAAAAATTCGCGCCAATTTTCATTTTCATATTTGTACTCAGGTCAAAAAACGTACGTGTACGAAATTTCAATCGATCCGGCATATAACGGACCGACACAAAATTTGGCAAAAACATTTTACCAGAAACCGGAGTATACTATCCCGAAGGCTTTTAACATGCTGAATTGAAATTTGACCTCATTTGGCTCAGGTTTCCGATTTACCTAAAAGTGCAAAAAATACGATTTTACTCACTCAACGATGGATAAGAGATATTAATTTTCGGAACCGGCGTTATTTCAAAGATTTCTCAAGATCTTGATCCCGGAATCCTTCCAGGATTTGAATTCAGCGAGTCAAGAACCTTCGGGATAGTATACATATTCAGGTTTGTGGTAAAATTATCTGTGTGTTAGGTTAAAATAAATAAAAACCTTCATGTATGTAAAAGTCTGTTTATTCGTTTTATCTACAGTTAGATATAAAATAAATTACAATAATTGTTTTCTTTAAAGATTCGGCTACGGCGCTCGCACTGATTAGACATTATACAATTTTGAATAAATCACCCATGATTTTTTAAATAAAATATAACAATTGCACAGATATATAAAATCTATAAGTAATAAACTTTTTTATATGTACATGACAAGTTTTTTATTACAAAAAGAAAACGAAAGTTATTTGAGCTTTCAAATTGATTGCAAGTTTCAAAATAATCGAAAAAGTATACAGTCAAGTTGGGTAACTTTGAATTTCCTTGTAACATTGAATAAAACCGGTTTGAAGATTCAATTTTTTCTCATACTGTACTTGATAGTCACAGACAATAGAAATTGCGTGAAACGGAATCGCCAAATATTCCAGTTGTCAAAAGTGACAGCAAAATATACAACTGTCAAAGAAGTTGTGCGGCCATTTCTCTTCGCGGTTTTTAACGGGCGTAAAGTGTGTGTGCTGCATATCGGATATAAACATCAAAAAGCTATGTAAAACAAGTGAGTTCTGGTTTTTAAGGATATAATATATTATATACTGTCTTTTTTCTTATAGTTATCTTAAAATCCATTAAATTTCATGTTCAAAAGTGCAAAAACACTTGTTCATTGTAAACTTTCTTGATTTTGGGTAACTTTGAATCGTTCAATGTTACCCTATTTCAATTTTATAGAATTCGGGTAACATTGCCATATGGGGTTCCCACTACCTTAATACGTTTTCTTCTACAATTTACACAATTTTTTTAATTCATTTAATTACAGGTACATAAAAATGCCACGAAAATCCATACTGATTAAGCCAGGGGTGCGAAAATATGGCGTAAAATCAAATTGGGTGCTTTATTTAGGATGGAAGCAGCTAAAGAGTACAAAATACCACCAGTCACTTTGTTTTATATAATATAATAAAAGTGTTGGGAGACCTGTAATGTAACACTATCAAAAGTTGAAGAAGACAGTTTTAAGTCCCATTTGTTGATATTAAGTGATGTCGGAATCAGCATGCTAGACTTCAGGGTAATTGTAAAAAAATATTTAGACAAAAATAATAGATAGATTAAACAATTTAAAAACAATATGCCAGGATACGAATGGGGCTCTCTATTCCTAGAGCGACATCCAGATCTAAAAATAAAATAAGCTCACAACATTCCAAGAAAAGGGCACAAGTAAGCACAAGAAGGAAATTTATTCCCTGGATGCATTAACAAAGTAAGGTCTTGAAAAAATAACCGTAACTGTCCTTAAAAAAAAATTATTTGGGCGGGTGGCCATGGTATTCCAATGAACGATGTGAAATAAAAAAAGAAAACGTTGTTTCTATCCTAAAGGAGCATCAGATATCAAGAAAAGATGGGAACATTTTCATAGAAGACGACATTTTGTTTATGGAGTGGGGAGAATAATTTTTTCGTTTTGTATTTTATCTTGTGTAACTTTTGATCTCATGGTATAATTTGATGGCATTCCACAGCTAAATGGTTGCAGAATTTTATCCTTAAGTTTAATTTTGAATACATTTGTAGAAAATTTTACAAAAGTGTGTTTCTTTTCTTTCTACCAATATGGTACCTATTAGTTGTAGGTGGTATCTCTGACGAAATGCTAGGTTATTTACTATCAAGTTGATTGAATTTGACAGATCTATGTATTTTGCATTCAGAATAAGAGCTCAATCTTACCCTAGACGAATATATTGCCGTAAAACAAAAATTTTCGTTGTACAAAATAACGAATTTCAAAGTTACCCAAAAGTCAAGATAACTTTGAACGGTGGTTTTAGAGGCATTAACTCAACCTCATTTTGTAGTTTACATCTTTTCAGTAAAATTATTTTAAATTTGAGTATAGAAGTACACTGATTAATCAATAAAACATAATTAGGCCGATACATTATTTTTCAATAATCGTAAAAAAACCATGAAAAGTGTTCAAAGTTACCCAACTTGACTGTACCAGAAATAATTATCTATGCACAGCTTACCGAACATACAGCGCCATCTCCTATCTAGTAGATTATAGTTTTTATATCCCACACTAGATGGAGCTGATACTACATTAAATTTAACTCACCAACAGATGGCGTTTAACACAATCACTCGTATACATACGCTACAGCGCTATTTGCCGTCAATTAAAATAAATACAATTTATTTACAAAGTTCCACAATGGAAGGTCAACAAGCATTAAAATATTTTATGTTTCAAGCATTTCGTTTTGAAATATAAATCTGTACTACACTTTAAAGTTGATTAAAAAGTAAACTCAAACTAAATCGGCGTGATTAGTGATGCGTGCAAGTCTTGATAGTTTTCAAACAGATTGAAGATACAGAATCAGTAATCACGTCGTTACAGTATGAGTTGCGTTACTTAGCATGCACTTGCAAGTGAATTATAGACTAATATCTAACCCCGTAGGTGTTAAACTACATATTCCTAGAGATCATAAGAATAGAAGAACATTTCGTCGATAGAAAATTAGAAGAGCACGAATCAAACCGACTCATCACCATCTTTGAATTACAATAATTTTGTGCTTGAAATAACGATGAGCCGAAAGGATTTGTTTTTCAACAGTTTCAATATAAATCAGTAAACTGTTTTGTTGTCCATGTAGGTAAAATGCAACATTATTTACGAACTCTAAGAATAGCTAGCGAGTTTGAGGCATCATCGGTGAAATATAAAATTTCGTATAAAATTGGCAGTGATCAAGGCGAGTCTAAAATATTTTACTGATTTACAAGTGGTTCGACAGCGTCACAATACCACTCTCTGTACATTCATTACATTCTAATCCTAGGAGCTATTTACGTATATAATCTCACCGCGCGGTCGTTTCATTAGCGGGACTAGACGCACGGCGGCGGCGCTTCTACAGTTCATACAGTCACACGGAGCCTACGGTCAATGGCACGATAATTGAATCACAGGGCTGCGGCTCATCGGACTCTGTCATGGGTCACTCACACGGGGCCTACACTGGCACCCTTCACATACACTGAGCTAGCGTATAGTATCACTAATACAACACTGAGTTTAGACGGGGCCGTAGTCGGAGAGCGGCTGTCCGGAGCGCGCGGATGGCGCGGATGCAGGCACCGCCGTCGGGGGCGCCGAGGGCAGGGGCGCCGGCAGCAGGGGCGGGCACGCGCGGGGCGCGGGCGGCGCCCCCTCCGCGCGTCACACGCCCCCGCCGGCGCCCTGCTTGACGAGCGCGCGCGCCGCGGGGTGCGGGGCGGCGGGCGCGCGCGCCAGCCGCCTCCACGAGTCCAGCGTCTTGCCGGACCAGATCCATACGCCGGAGGTGATGCCCACCGCCAGCGTCATGAAGTACTTGAGCATGAGCGCGGAGTAGAGCGGGCGCGAGCCGCAGCCCGGGCCGCAGGCGGCGCGCCGCAGCCAGCCCGCGTATCCACCCGCCTCGTACGCCAGGCAGCCTATCACCACTCCGGCCGGCACCGCGTACAGCACGCTGAACACGCCGATGCGGATCATCAGCTTCTCAAGCTTGTCGGCCTTGCAGCCCGCGCCCGCGCCGCCCTGCCGCTTGATCACCGACCGGATGCGGAACAGAGACACGAACCCGGCGAGCAGGAAGGTCGCACCCAGCGCGAAGTAAACGACCAGAGGGGCTAGGACGAAGCGGCGCAGGTTTTCCGGCGAGGTGTTACCGACGTAGCAGATGCCAGCAACGGGATCGCCGTCAACCGCGCCCGCGAGCAGCACCGCCACGGTCTTCGCGGCCGGGACGAGCCACGCCGCCAGGTGGTAGTACTGGGCGTGCCCAGCGATAGCTTCATTCCCCCACTTGAGGCCGGCAGCGAGGAACCACGCGAACGACAGCACCACCCACCAGATAGAGGAGGCCATGCCGAAGAAGTAGACGACTACAAAGACAAGGGTGCAAGCCGTCGGTCCGCTCGGGCCGGTGCGGAGAGCCCCGCCCGCGCAGGCCAGGTCGCGGCCGAGCGCTAGGCGCGCCAGATGCCCGGCGGCCACCATGAAGTAGCAGGCGGAGAGGTAGACGATGGGTCGCTCAGGGTACTTGAACCTCTGCGAGTCGATGAGGAACGTCGTTAGAGTCATGAGCGTCGAGGCGGCGCAGAGGCCGCTCCACAGGGACACCCACACCGCTGCGAACTCCTGGAACAATACATACATTCATACATCACTTTAACTATTTATTTATTGATCACCTAAAATAGAGTAAAGTAACCTTTCTGTATGTACGTCTGTATACACGTCCACTGCTGGCCATAGGCCTCCCCCAAACGACGCGACGCCATGAATAGCGGTCCAGAGCCGCCTCCATCCAACGACTCCCTGCGACCGCTACGATGTCGTCGCTCAATCGAGTAGGAGGTCTACTTGTTTCTGGACTATTTTCGGCAACTAGGCCACAGGTAGGGGGCTGCTAGTTAAATCACCCGATGTCATCCAGGAAAGTCAGCAGCAGAATTAATTAATAAAAAAAATCTATATAAATATAAATCAGTGTCAATGAATATATTCGAATTCTTCTAAGTCCCTGTAATTAAAATATTGATACATACAATAATAGCATTTTCTAACGAGCCATTTTTTGAGTTTTATATATTATATAAGTTTCCAGGTAGGTTCTTTAGATCCTCTGGTAGATTATTAAATATATTTATTGTCATATTGTAGGATTGTTTCTGAGTCATTGTTAATTTATACTTTGGTGTGTGCAATCTGCTGTTGGTAATTTCCCTTTTGGTCTTAGGTAAACATTTTGTAAGTTCAAGATACTGTTTAACGAGGTCTAACGCTTGTTTAATGTAGAGGCATGACAGAGGAAGAATTCGATACTCTGAATAGTGGCTTGCAATGGTCCAAAAAAAAACCTTGTAATATGACATAAAAACCAAAATTATAATTTAAACCAAATCAAAGTGCACTCATGGTTAGTATTGTTGTGGAAGCAGACCTGTCATAGCGCCTGTGCGCAGCTTGCCGCGTGCAGGCTGAATATAATGATTAAAATAGTTTTTTTACAAATGTAAGCCGGGCGAAAAACTGCACAGAACAGACTAAAACGGCGCCTTCCCTTGTTGGGTGCCAAGGTATACTTAGTTCGAGTGGTTCTGCCATAGGAGTAAGTAAGTGAAAGCATTTCTCTACCTTTTCTTCCCTTGTGTAGAAGGCGCCCTGGCAGGGCTGTGCGCAGGTGGTGTCGTTGTCGCGCGGGGGCAGTAGTGGGGGGCGACACGCGCAGGCGGCGCACTCCACCCCCGCGCCGCCGCCCGCGCCCCCGCCGACGGCACTTTCGCAGTTTTTTGGATCCTTGCAGTGTTTGGGGGTCTTGCGGGGCGGAGGGCGAGGCGGCTCGGGCTCCTGGAATAATAGGCATGGATGGTTAACATTTGTTTAATTTATTTACATAAGACATCTAAGTCAACAGACTGCCCAGTCATTTCGTATTAGGTACCTACGTTAACAGCGACAATCCTTGAAACTACAACTCTAGCTCCCGTGTTTTCCTTCGAAATTTAAATCGTCATGTCCTATCATAACTAGTCCGGAACACCACGCCTGCCAATTTAACCGCCACCTATCGAGCTATTTGGAACTTATAATTATTTCTTTTTAATATTTTTTTTTTATAAATGGTGGCACTTGTTCAAGTTAATACAGCCCCCTTTATCTGAACTGAGGCTGAAAGTGCCCCGTAAGTACAATCTTATGCAAACACAGAGTTTTGCCTGTGTATATATAACACAAGCGACTGTGTATATTATACATATATATAGGTATGTTTTCAATAATTGAAAATAACATTGAACTAAAAAAATACTTTCCGTTTATTTTATAATGACGCATGACGTCCAAAAAGGCTTTTCTTAAGAGCGTATACTACCTCAAATTGCTTATTTTTAATTTCGCCGGATGTTCTTATCTTCCAAACTACTGAATATTTAACCTTGAAATGTTTATATGGTAAAGTTCAGGACTTACTCTATCCTTCATATGTTTCGAAAAGACGATTTAAAAAAATTATCTCGATCGAAAAGAATCCAAAGTTCGCTCTAAACTGTACAATAATTCGTCGATAATCGTCGCTTTTCAATAAATATATTAAAATAAGCCTTATAACTTTTTACAGTAAAAAAACCGAATATAAAGCAGACGTTATATGTTTTAGATTTTCAAAATTACTAAATATTATTTTTACCGTAATAAAACAAAAACACGATTTTTGCTGTTACGTACGCTCTCCTCTGTCCCGCTCCTATGAACGCGAAATCCTATGCCTATCCTTTTCACTAAATGCTGAGGTTGTGTAGGCCATTAAATCGTATAAATTTTTCGTGAACTAAATGACCCCGAAAATAATACAAGTTGTCACAGAAAGCTCAACCATGTTAGATTGCTTACACACTACATTAATAGAATTAAATAATTAACAGTTCACTATTGTTTAAACTGACCATTATTAGCAATTAATTGTTGAATTCTGTGTTTCTTCCGAAAACAAAAAAGTTCGTAGAAAATCAATATTGAGATTTCATCTCAGACAACACAAACGACATGGTTACCAACCTGTGCCCTTTCCGTCTCCTCCATACAGAGGTTGTCCGGGTCCCCCGCCTTAGGCAGCCTCTCACAGGCCATGCGCTCCGGCCACTGGAACCCATACTTCTGCATGAGAGGAGCGCAGCCTGCCCGCGCGCGCTCGCACACGCTGCGGCACGCGGGCAGCGGCTTGGCGTAGTCCTCGATGCAGATAGGCGTATACACGGAGCAGAGAAAGAACTTTAGGTCGGGTGAGCATTTGATTTCGACGAGGGGGTAGTATTGGTGGACCTGGAAGGAGAACGGAGTATTAAGAATTGATACTACGAAAAATGTACAAAAAAATTCGGGAATTGCTAACTATGTATTTGGCGAGAAAAAAAATTGTTTTACAGCATAATTTTAATATTGCTTTCACAATTTCATAATAACCGGAAGATCCAAAACTCACGCTATAAGTTCGTTGATCTATGGCTCTCAAAGCCCCCCCCGGTGGGGGGAAGGTGTCATTCGTGCCACTTTTGCAAGGACAAAGGGTTCTAACTGAAAACACTTATTTTTGATTGGAGATTGTAAACCTTCTCGTCTGACGATGTCCTGCGGCTTCTCTCGCTTTGTTTCCGAGATAAAGACTCCTAGCCTATTCCAAATAAATTTAACTTGTCTAATGTAAGTTAATTTTGTAAGCCTATTAAAGAAATAAAGTTATTGATCTGATCAAACATCTTATTATTGTTCTATGGAAATATATTCTGGTTATTATATACATACATACATATCCCATGGAAACTGATTGACATATATAAAAAATAGCCTATTCTTCATTATATTCAGGTCAAGATACCTACATCTAAGCCAAAAGTTCAGCCAGATCCATTAACTAGTAGGTATAGCATAGCCGTGAAGAAGTTCAAACATTCAACTATCGCAGATAGTGTTCAGTGTGAGTATTTGAGGTAAGTACTTACTTCTAATCCAGCCTCCTCCTGGGTATCATGGTCCAGCGCGTTGGGGAAGGAGGTCAGGTTGTACCCGATCCCGCGGCACATCGGGATGTGGATCTCCTGACAGCGCGGCTGCAGCGCGCCTGAAGCAACGCTGCACGCCACCACTAGCGCTACCAACACGCCCCACATCCTGGCGACCAGATTATAACCGCATCTGTAATCAGAGAGGTATCTCTATTAATATTAAGGGATTTATCAACAAAGACAATTACACACACACACCCCACACACACAGAAACAGTTAAGCTAATTGTAGACTGTTGCAAACAATAGAGCTAGCCCAACTGATTCAACTCAATGCCAATCGCAAGCGTCCCCAAGAGAATCAAAGATAACTCAATTAATAAAATAAATAAAGTCTTACAACAAAGTTCCTATACCTACTCATACCCAGGATCATTCTTTGCTCCACTAGTCTAGTATCTATCGTAGATTTTTACCTCTTCTAACATTCTCTATCTCTATTTAAGTTTATAGATTATTGTGGATATACAGAACGCAAATAAGGTAGGAGGGAATCAAAACAGAAAACCTCCGTGATTCATAACGTTAGGTATATAGATAGTTAGTACCTATAGATATGCACTAGGACAGTTTCGGCAATCTGGCCTTATCAATGATATCGCTGGTGATTACACAAGGTAGGTACATAGCCGATCGACTACTGAGTACAACTATCTACAGTAAAAGACTATCAGTGTAATCTGTGTCAACACAGAATAAGCGATATAACGTTATTTGTAATTGGAATCACAATTTGGAACGATAAGGCCCGGGGAAGGCAAGCACACGCTCCACTGAGCTTTCTATAGGTAACTAGTATATATAGGTTCAATTGAAAGTTCAATAATTTAGACGTACGGCCTCGATTATTGTTTGACCAACGTTATCTAGGCACGATTTGTATTACAAAGGATTTGCGATAAAAACAAACATATTTTGTAACCTTATGAAGCAAATCGTTTTGCGATATCAAATATTTTTCTTTTTATATTTATAATACATTAATAAATGTCTCAAAGATTAAAATCGGAACAATTGTTAATTTATATCTAGATAAAGCAAAACAAAATGAATCTTTCACACGCAAAATTTGTCCCTACCTATCTATCATTTACTATTACAACACGGACAGATGAACTGAACACGCTCGAGTAAGTTTTTTTTTTTAATCATTTACAAAGGGTTTGTTCGCTAAGGCGAATAAGACACCCTGATAATTAA
Organism: Eupithecia insigniata; assembly: GCA_947859395.1. Lineage (NCBI taxonomy): Eukaryota > Metazoa > Arthropoda > Insecta > Lepidoptera > Geometridae > Eupithecia > Eupithecia insigniata. The sequence continues at coordinate 14,844,538 of OX402002.1, forward strand.
ATAAATATAAATTAACATCTAACTAAACTAATTACTACTACTTAATCGCTTACTTACGAAAAGGTAAATTTTTTTGGCATCATCTGTTAATGGGTCTGCAAGAATGCTGTTGCAAATGCCTATCTCTAAATTACAATTATTTCTATATTGCGAGTTCTGTACACATTCCATCAATACATGGTAAACATCATCTACTACATTAGATGTTGAACAATTAGGTGTAGAAGTTTTTTTCATCATAAATGAAGTCGAGTACGATGAAAGTACTTCCCAAATTGTAACGCAACTCACAAACATTCGTTGAGCGTACGAGTAAGAATTAGTCCACAATAAAATTAAACTACATAGTTAGTTGTTTTTGTTATTTAAACATGGGAGATACGGATTTGGAATTAACCATACTATGAATGATGGAGGGAATTCAATGAATGGCACTATTACTCTAGTCTAAGCTTCAGTGACATTACATACAATTATGAACATTATGCATCGTTAATAAGTACCTAATAAACGTGATATTTCAAGACCAGCATTGAAGTTTGGTGGGTTGAGCACTTGAGCATACCTAATGTCAGAGATTGCGAAGGGATTGAGCTCTAAATGTGGGAATTATGAGGTCAGAGACACTGTAGTCCTTCAACACGTTGATCATGTCATGATTGAGCCGTTTGCGCAATGTGCTCTCATTCACGTGGAGTGGAAATAAAGCACACAATTACTATTGGGAGGACCCAATGATAGAGTCCTTTGGATAATATTACTTGCTTACTTACTTATAGACAGAAGTTCTGTCTCTAAGCAAGTTCTATCGCAGAACATAGAGATTCTGTCCTAGTATGATCAGATAGCGGTCGCAGGGAGTCGTTGGATGGAGGCAGCTCAGGACCGCTATTCGTGGCGTCGTTTGGGGGAGGCCTATGTTCAGCAGGACGTGTACGGGCTGATGATGATGATCAGATAATTGTTAAAAGGTTGGTTGTTGATTGAGATCGTAGCTATCCTCTAATTAGCAGTTTGCGATCCTCGGAATCTGCATCGGAGACGTGGCCTATCTGGCAGGAAGCGTGTCAATCAGCTAATGTGTCGCCCGCGGCTCGGCTCGCGCGGGACTCCTAATGTGCTTTTAACGACGAAGCAATGCACACGTGTGGCTGCGTACAAACAAACACACGTCGTCGCTTCTTCGGTAATACATTCACATTCGTCATGTATTAGTTGAATGACACGGTGAGCTGGTGAACTATTATAGTTCATGTGGTATGTAGAGGTAGGTACTGTGGTTTGTAGTTGAGGATTTATGCGTAGTACCATGATGACTAATATTGATTATGTTAGCAGTTGCGAAGCTATTTATATTATTATGTGGTGAATTGATAGGTATGCTGGCTGCTAAGATCCGTTATTTTTTACATTCGTGTACTGAAAACATTATACTCGTAAAACTTTAATCAGCTTATAACTGTGCAAATTGGAGAACACTACAGGTTATGTATAAGATAGGTATTATCCACATCGCCAACACATAAAGAAATCATTTAATGGTGCAGTCCGTGCTATCTTGGACTGTATAAATAAACGTGTTTGATCGTAAAGCCGAGCCTGTGTACCCGGAGGTGGCTGCACTGCCAGCGGGTAATGTAATGACAGCTTCTTCAAAAGCTTACTTCAAATAATTTATATAATAATAACCATTTGGAAGTAAATTATAATGCAATGCAAGTGTTAATGTGCCCTACTTTAAGGTAACGTAGCAGCAGCAATCTAAAACTAAGAGGCTGATAAAGTGCAGTCATTAATCTGATAGTAAAACGTATTGCAATAAACTTATGTTTCCAGAACGAATTCCCGATAAAGTGTCAGGTTCCGAGTGTTGGTATTGTGTTGTATGGTGCGTTGGATTCGTTCCGCCCGCACCTGCGCCCGCGCCGCCGCCAGTCCACTATGCACTGAACTGCACTGCACTGCTCGTTTATTACAGTCGCACGTTTATTCCGGTTCACTGGAAATGGTAATAGTTACCGAACACACCTTATTGCCGGAACGTGTTACTTGCCTCTCGGCACTACCATTCCCTATTACTTATTGGAAACTGTTTTGTTCTATGTTGGTTTTGTGACGAAACTGTGGTATTTCCTTTTACTGATGGTTTGTTTTTGCTAATAGGCTGCCCTTTATGTCTAAAAATACAATGGTTTGAAATGTTTGCTGGCGGGTCAGATTATTGGAAAATGACTTTTTGTTTGCTCAATGTGTATTTCGAACGGCAAATATTTGAGTTCAGTTTATCGATCATCCTGTAGAATATGGTAGGTACCTATTTTCGAATTTTCAGTGAATCTGCGTGTAATTGGTTTGCATGTGTGTTCGCGCAGTTATTTGGAAAATGTTTTTCGGGAGTGACGCATGAATTAGCAGAGTCAATAATGTCTGATCGATGTGGCTGGTCTACAATTGGCGTGTTCATATTTGTACGTAAGCGGGGGTTGACGCCCGAAATGCTGGCCCAACGCCAAGCACTTTGAAAGCTTACTTCACTGACTGGGCAGGGTGCGTGTGCGTGCTACGGGAGGAGGGAGCGTGAACGAGACAACATAACAACAACTAACACATTTCTTCGTCGATAATGTGTGAGGCACAAACTCGATCTAATTAATTAGACAATCAATCTATAAATAAACATGAATGAATTACAAATAAATAAGTTAATTCCTATTGTTTCGTATGTCGCTCGTCTCTAGTAGCGCACCCCACACAACACAAACGAGCCTGCTAATGAAAACGAGGGAGCAGACGCGCGCGCGGGTTTCTCAATCGATACGCCGACTTTACCACGTCTTATTAATATTACACCCGGTGTATGGAGATGCCACGGAAGCTGCGGCTTACGAACTTTCTCATATCCATCGAATGTAGCTATGAAATTGCCCCGTCTCATTCCGTCTGATCGATGTCACAGGAATATAATGTATTAAGTAATACAATAGTCAAATTACTCGCATTGTACGAAAGTTCAAAAGAATTGTAATTTCGAGTTATAAACGCGAAAGTTTGGATTGATGTTTGTTATGTTACCCCTTCACGCCAAAAATACTGAAAGAATAGAACTGAAAATTTGCATACAGGTAATTTACTTAGGTCTGGAATAAAAACTAGACGTTTTATCCCATAAATCCGTTCACACGGGTTTCCCTATGTTTGATTTCAGGTTTAGAGCTACATCTATGCAAAATTTCAGCCCGATCCGTTCAGCAGTTTTGGCGTAAAGAGGTAACAAACATTCATCCATTCTCACAAACTTTCGCATTTATAATATTAGTGTGATGTGGTACCTAGGGAAGGGAGTTTAGGTAAATATGCATAAAGAACACTGATACAGCGACATTTCTCGCCGCGGCGGCGGCCGCGCTCATCGACTTAATGAAGGAGCAAAAGTTTAAGAGCCTCTGGTTTCAAAATGAATTGTATATGAGACAGGCGCGAAGAATTACACAGACATAAAATAGAGATATCATTCGACCGTAAGGTAATCATAATAAATATACTTTCATTTGTTTTAAATTATGATAAGCGCTGCACTAACATACAAGTATTATTAGTAGGCATTTAACTAAATTATAAAATATTTTAGATGCTTTAAAATCATTTGCCATTAGGCCGGCGCGGCGCCGCGGCGGCATGCGGCATATCATTCGTTACTTACATTAAAACCCTTCATAATTGAATCTATGTATGTAAAACAATATACATTGACCATAGTCTGCTATAGACAGAATGAAAATAACGTATCATAGATTTAATTTTTTTTTATGTATCCATATTTATTTTTAATCTTTCATTTCGAGATGGTGGTGTGGTGGCGGCGTGGCAGTGAACTTCAAACGAGTGACTGGGCCCTTTACGTGGTACTTCTGAAGTTGTCGTCGTCGGCGTTAAATAAACGGTTAATAAAATAGCTCTGCTCGATTTATCTGTTACAGGATCTTCAGACGACAGTACTGTATGTTACATTATGTTCAGCTTATGATAACTTTAGTAAATGACGTCACTGTATACGAGTAAATAGTAGGTAGCCCCGTAAGTAACTGTCTAATAAAAACAATTAATCATAATTCCCCAAATTTTCTCACACAACCCCGATAATAAAACAGTTGTTACTAAACTGCGTTATTTATTTACATTTGGAAGGTTTGACGCCGCGTCGTGTCGCAGCAGAATCGTCGCTCTGTCGCGTCGCGTCGGTTGCGTCGCTGCTGGTCGAATGCTATTTTACGAGCGATGGCTTCCTGTGGCTAAGAATATTGCGAGTGCGTTGAACGCGTTTTTAACCTGCACATGACCTTTACCGAGACTTTATAAACCGATATGGATAAGTATTTCGACACATTTGTTCTTTCATATTTTAAGCCAACTAAACCACGAATGTTCGTAATAAAAATAACGAAATAATAAAACTATGTTAAAATGATATTTAAATCAAGATACTGTCTCAGATAATGTTAATCTAAATATTCACGTCGAGAGAATTATTGCTACACGAGCTATTTATTAAAGCGATTACGCATCTGCGTAGGCACAGGTTTATGAATGCTTCTTTACATACGCCATCGCCATCTGCGCCGCGCCGCCGCCGTCGTCGGGCTGCAGCGATAAAATACATGTCAAATTGCAATTTACGAGATGCGTCCGGGCCGGGGACGAGCGCTAGTATCGACGTATTTATTGCCGGCTGTAAAACGAGCCCGTTGACGCCCAGTCGCGAATGTGCCTAGCCATAAGAATATTACTAGCTATACTACAAGCCGTAAGAGAGGAAAGCTCCTCGTTTGACCGCACACTACTACATTACCTGCCATAAGGGAATTCAATCCCGGTATTTGCGGCATTCCGCAGCGTGGACTTAGACCTCTCAAATAAATCGTAATAAATAGCGAACAGGTCTCGTTTCATGGTTTTGAACAGAGGCACGTTATGGCACATTATAGTCAATTCTCGTAAACTAATGTTTAATTAATCTCCTAACTAATGTTAAATTTTCCTAGTGCATCATATGAAAATTAAATATGAATTTGGAAATAGCTGCGTAAAAATGTTAGCGTATTAATTGTGTCGTCTGCTAAACTGCTCCTTATATTGCTCACTAGGTAGTCAGCAGCTGAAAAAGCTCGCTCAGCTTCCAAGCTGGTTGGAACAATTGCCATAAGAGTTATATCCATGCTTCTGTAATCCCGTAAATCTAGCGGGATCCCCGCAAGATTTTCGACCGTGATTAGTCCCGCAAAATGCATCCAGGATCCCGGTATTTCGGGATCCCGGTGTACCGGGATTGCATTCCCTACGTGCCGGAGAAAATAATCTTACAGAAGGCAATCGTTTCTGAGTGCACACCTGTATTCCCTGATCTACATGAACACGGAAGTTATAACAAGCAAACATACATACATTGGAATGTATATTATTAGCACTCAGGAAGTTAGTGAAGACACAAGAGGTCAGGTAGAATACTAGATAGAAGTCCCTGTTTTACCTCGAGCAGAGTGAAATGGCTAGTTATCAACTATCAACAAAGTTTATTACGCACCTATCCGGTTTGCGTAAGTGTTAAATTGAAAGGACTTATTTTGTTCTTCAGTGTTTTTTTGATGGCATAGCGATACAAATCATTTGTTTTTTTATAGAAATGAAGGAAGGAGTGTTAGGTACTTGGATATACCTACACAGGAGTAGGTCTCGGAGATAGGAACAGTAGTAACGTTTACTGATTTAATTATAATATAGATAAATATCTATATTATAAAACATAGAACACTTTATTGCACACTGAACATAGAAACAGTTTTAATAGTTATTTATGTACAGTTTAGTGGATAAAACATATTTTGAAAATCCTGTAAAAGCAGCGGGAGATCAAGAGAAAGGTAGAAATAGAAACTAACATGACATACCTGTAAAAGGCACCTTTAGTTATGACAACTGTCAGCCGTCATGTTGACGAATGTCTCTCTAATCATCCACAGGGTAAACAGTGTTTTCTGTTTTATATTATAATAGACAGCGCCTTCGACCGCTTTTTAACAGGATAAAAAAAATAGCCTTGTTATTCCAGTTTCCAAACTATACCCATACAAAATTTCAGTCCAATCTGTTCAGTATTTTTTGCGTGAAAAAGGAACCAACATCCATACTCACAAACTTTGACATTTATAATATTAGTATGAAACATATGTACATACGAGTATGTGTTTAGTTTACCAATTACGCAGATAAAATGTTTGTGATTGAATTTTATATTTACGTTTTGCTATGTGAAACTCGTCCTAACATCTCGGAATTGTAAATTACCTAACATTTGTGTGATTTAAATATCACTCAATATCTAGTATTTTTTAGTTATTGCATTTTGCTGAACTTTGGGTCCTGATTCTGGTAGGCCCTTTCTTAGTTTTTTATGATCAAAAAATTACAACTAATAAAAATTAATTAATTAAAACAAGTAGGTGTTTAAAATTGGAACAGTGGAGCTTACTGCACACTGTTGCAAACAATCTAAAGGTAACTTAACTGGTGCAAATAAATACCAATCGGTAGCGTCTCCGACAAACCTACAGATATACCAAAATAAATACATAGATCATTGTTATTATTAGCTATATAACTTATTAGAAGACATTGAATCTACTACTCCACTAGTTAGTTAAGAGCTATAATCGTACTTAGGTGTACAATTATCGCATAGCACGAGTGGACGACATTGGCCTGTGTCGGTCAAAGCATTTCAATACTTACCTGGTTGTATTCGTACATATTGTGAGATAGGCACAACTGTTTCACATTTATTTTGTAAGTACTCGTATGGATTCGTTGATATTTTATTTGTAAATAAAAATAGTTTTTAAAATATGTACCTAGTTGAAAAGTTTAAGAATCTCTGACCTCCGAATAAATTAACGTACAAAAATTAATATTCTTTGATTACTGTATACATACATATTATTGCGAATACCGTTACAGGGAGTCGTTGGATGGAGTGGACGGCAATGGACGTATACGTAAAAATACAATACAAGTAAGTACGGGCTGATGTTGATGATTGCGAAACATACTTAGACTTCCAATGAGTCAAACAATTAGTCGCTCTACTTAGGTAAGTTAGTCGCCGTAAGGTAAGAAAATATTCGTGTATCATTTTGTTAATTAATAGGTACTTGTACATACGAGTACTTACTAACATAACTATACACTAGCCAAATTCAGTGTATAATTTTTGCAAACAAACGGCCCATACTTAACCTATTTAATCTGTTGCCGCATTTTTTTATACGAAATTTACATTACTTGTCGATTTGAGATCGATACTCCAATAAGAATTGCCTATCTGAAACTCGACGCGATGCCAAGCAAGTGAGTTAAAGTTATTTGGTCAAGGTTTGTTTACAAACATTCTACATCGATTTTGGCTAGTGTATAGATAATGGTCGTCTTTAAAATTATGGTCCTAATCCGTAGAAGCAGCAAGTAGGTAGCAACCCTACACCTACTTGATTCAGTTGTTCCTTATGTCTTCTGAGGTACGTTGCCGTTACCGCACTAGGTGAGTCACCCGGCTGCGCTCGTGCTATAATCGCACGTGACCCGCGCCGTGCCACAGTGTTTGTTTGTCATCATCAGTCATTATACTTGATTTGTGGGGTCATGGGGCCGCTGGTTGTTGCAGTAGGTACCCGGCTGATATAGGCGAGCTAGGTCGGGGACTAAGTACTAGATAGCCTGATCAGTTCAGTAGTTTTGGTGTTAAAAGGTAACTAACATCCAAACTTTTGCATTTATAATATTATTGTGATTAAAGCAAGACCTACATGAATTAAGCGATAAGGCCGCCAATTTTTTTCCTTCTATGAACGTTTTAGATATAAGTTTTACGAATAACGTATTATCTACATATCTATGTATGTATATCATATCTATGTATCTTATCTTTCACTTTAGTTACTATAAGGTAGACAGACAGACAGGCAGACACCCTTGATACGAGTTTCCAAAGAATGTGAGAGATACTTGAGCAAAGAACAGGAATTGGGGAAGGCGAATAACATTAAAAAAGCCGCGACTTTGCAGACGAAATCTGTAAGCTGGCACTGGCAGTAAGTAAACCACAACCATTCGACACTCAGTTCAGTATTCTGCTATGAGTCTAAAGAGCCACGCCGTTCGATATTTGATGATGTCAATAAGTTTAGGAGCAGTGTCGTTCTGAAGGCTCTCATTTAAATCCGCGCAACGCAGGGGGGTGAGATGGAGTGGAGGGTCAACCGGACCGGAGCTAGGATTACGGGATGGGGGCTAATGAGCTTAACCCGGCCAACGGGCGTTGCAGGGTTTAAATTAAACTGTCAGTGGTTGACATTGACAGGGGGTGCGTTCCGAGCTTGGATTATAAATTCATAAATCCATTATTTTGCATACCTGTTAAGAGTGTAGTGTAGATACAGAACAAATCCTGTATACCTACATCTACTTAAACATAATTAACTTAAACAATTTTTAGGTAGTTAAGTTCGGAGAAAGTTTTACTTAGCAGTTCCCGTAATTAACATTTTTGTATAATGTATGATTTCGGGTTATTGTGGTCCTTTGATATCTTTCCTAGATTCCGCCCTGGGGTCAACTCGTACCAAGCAATTTTACGGTTGACAAATCGAAGTGTTCGGGCGCGAGGTCCGACGACGACGACGGCGACGCGCGACGTGGGGAGAGCTTGATGGGTACAGTTTGCAACAAAGAACTCATCATCATTGTAATGATGTTAGCAGGCTCTACTAAGGAATGATCATTATGATCGCTAAGGATATTTTTCTGGTCATGATTATAATGGTAATGGAAAAGGTAGACGAAATTTCCGATTCTAAAAGAGATTTTCTGACGCATTTCCTGTTCTTAAAGTTTTGTACCGATTGAAATGTTTTTTTTTTTTCATTTCCAATCGCAAACGTAACGCAAAACTTTTGGGCAGCGAGATTGGTACGCTTATTGAAAACTACCCCATTATACGAAGGTATATTTTAGTTCGGCTCTCAACTGCCAGTACAGTCGTAAACAGCCGTAAACTTTTAACTGCCCGCTTTGAATGATTTTATCGTTTTGTTCTATTGTTCGTTCATTCGGTCACATTTCGCTTTTGCTAAGTACAATCGTGCACGAAACGCCTTCATGCTTGCTAGTTGTTTTTGTTGTCCCAGTTCCATGTAATTTGATCATGTCCTAATTCTCGATCTGTTTATAATAATTAAGTACTTGAGCACATTAATTGAAAAGATTCTTGTGTAAAGAAGTATTTCGTATTTTTTTTTGTATAATCTTAGCTACTTAGGAACTTGGGCAAATAAAACAATTTATACAATACAAACCATCAACAAGCAATGCAAGCCAGATGTAAGCTTTATGCAAAATACGGTGGAAGTAGCACAATGCGGCGGCTGTGCCGAGTTCGATGCCATTTCTCCACAGAATAGAAATGCTTTCTGTGATTTCACTGTGCTGCATTATCAGTAGAACGTCCGTGTTTTGCTGGGCGTAGACAAATGGAGATGAGCTAAACCCTAAACGCGCTAGGTCACGAAATAAACTCATGGTCGCTAGACTTAATTATTACAATACCTAGCTATAAGTAATAGGTAAGTAAGTTGTATCAAAAGCGATAATTATTTATTGAAGTCTGTTTTAAGTTAATTGAAAACTGCAAAAAATGAGTGCACGCGATGAATCTTAAAATTTAAGTCAAATTCGTAAATTTTATTGGAAACTGCAATAATTATGATAGTAAATGTAATAATGTCCCAGCTGTCTGTCCGTCCGCATCCGTCCAGTGTGGTTCTTCTAACGGAGCCCGGACGAGGCTGCTATCCAAACACGCCGTTTGAAGTAGACTTTGAAGCTTTCCACGTATCCTTTGTTAGAGACCATTCCAGATTCCCTGCGAATCGTATGTGTCTAAACTAAACTCTGATAATGTCGGCCTCATTTTAGATATGGAATAGATTGAGTGATACTGCGAAGGATCATCATTTTTCTTCGAGTACGGTTCAAGGTGGATGTGTAGTTCTTACAGAACAACTACTATTGAATTGCATAAAATTATGAGCTGCGTCTGTTACAAAGTTAAACCTACTATTATATTATGTAGTTATTCTGTGCCGACGCGAGAGTATTGTAATATCCTCATTTGCTTTAATGAATAGACCAAATTTAGGACAGTAAAACTTGTCAGGGACGAAGGTAACAATTGCCGCTACCTGCAAAATATTGCAAATTTCAGCTTTGCATTTTAATCCTTATTGAAGTAATAAACAAGTCTGCAGTGAGATAGAGGATAACGGTATGTACACAGTACTCGAAAGTGTCGACTAGAGACAATAGACATCGTGTCGTAAAAATATTTTGTCCCTTTGCAAATAAACTGCTTTCGCCATAAAACAATTTTTGGATAAGTAGAATTTTTAATAGACTCTTTCAATAATTGAGAAAATTTACTTGGCTGGGATTAAGTAGCAATGAAGCGGATATAAGGATTCGAGGAGCCCAGCCCTTATCAAACGAAATATTGCAAATCTGGACATTCATTTCCGACCGAGACAATTCATCGACAGAACTCAAAACTCAGTCCCATCTTTGATCAATTGGAGTGGAATTCAAATAGCGGAGTCAACGGCAGCGTGAATGCTAGAAATGTCACTCCCTTTTGTTTCAAAAGGGGCTTTTTCGTATCGATCCCTTGCAGCAGGTAACCGGGAGCGGATGATTTATTGCTTGGCTTGTTTGTTCAAATAATCGATGCCCTGGCAAAATTTGCTCAATAGGCCGAAATAAATCGTAAATCAAGGACATTATGGTAGCTTTTCACATGATTTCCGATGCACGCATCTCGATTTAATGGCTCTAAAACGAAAATACTGCGCGCAGTGTTGCTCGCCGTAATATTTGGACAAAACGAACGAGTGCTTGCTAAATTTTCATGCGAATTTATTACAGCACTAAATTGAGGAGTCATCGCGCCGACTCGCGATGTTTATTAAAAAACATAACTCTTCACTCTGTGCGCCTCGCGATCAAGTCAAACAAAAACAAACAGACACCCAAGAAACTGATTTAGGATCAACTGTGTATGGATGGGCTGTGCTTAGTATTAGTTAGGTCCTCTAATTAATACAATCGGGTATCAGTCCGCAGATGAAACGACAAGAAACATAAACGACATGCGACAAGTATGATACGAGTAAGTAGTTATGTATGTAGGTATGTAAGAAGTTTGGTAATAAAACATGTTGTTTGGTTGTAACCAAGCGATGTTACAAGGAATACTGTACCTACTCGGATTGAGAGATAAGACTGATATGTACCGAATACTGATAGCAAAAATTCGTTATAGTAAAATGTACAACAAAATAACTTTTTATTGCCCGCTCGAAATGGGTGGCTCGTATTTCTTCAGGACGAGGCGGCCGGCTGGCGACAAAAACGCGGTTATCGTGATTTACTACCATTTCATAGTATTTCTTAAACGTTTTTGTGTAAAATTTTTACATCCTCAATCAACCCATTCTTAAGTTTATTGGGATTAATTTACAAATGTGTGGGAAAGATACGATATTTGTAACTGATGGATGACTGACCAGCAACGCTAATTCACAGAGTAAATTTTGTGCAGGCAGGCAAGCATCTAACTATCCTAGAATTTACAACAGTGGGTACCTAAGTACAATGATTATCATATTTACCTAGTTCGTAATTACGACAACGATGACTGATTATATCACGAAGTAAAAACGGCTTTCAAAGATGGACACTGGACAGTACAAATGAACCTACATTATAATGTAAAATATTATTCAGGTGGTAGTGAGGGCGATACCAAGCCATGATCGATCATGCAGTTAATTACGTGACGGTATCGCGTCCACTGGATGATTTATAGATATTGCTCCTATCGCCCGATACCAGTGACACGTTTGGATTCCTGAGACTCGATTTTACGTAAAAACGAAAACTTTTTTTTCGGCTCAGTCACCGTTGTTGTTATTTCTTTTCTATATTACCTGATTTAGCTGTTGTCTGTCGTATCCAGCCAGACAGTGTTATACACAAAAACCCTAGTGATTCGCCGAGTACTCGGCCTAGATTGGGCCGAATAATCGGCTTTAAAAATAACGCGGTAGCGGGCAGCACGTGGATAGGTAATTTTTCCCTTACACAGAGTAACAGGGCGATATTGCAGTGCAACGAATCTGTGCACGAAGAATCCCTTTGCGCGGGAAAAACCAGTAAGTCCTTAATGGTGGGTTTCTAATCAAGGTCAAGTAATCTTGGGAAAAGTTGTGGCTCAATACATATAAACACCCGCCAATTCAGATTACAGTGAACGGCTTTTTTCAGAGTCGGGCTTAATATATAAAGCAAAAAGGAGCAAACTAGATCTAAATAGGGCCGGAAAACTAGTGTTTCTGCATCAAAAACTTCCTCTCTTAAATTTTAAAATATGTATATATAACAATTCCTATTATAGATTCTTATGTACATTTTCAATATTTCTGCTGTTTCTCATGTTGCTGTTGTTTTAATGTGTCTAATAATAATGATAAGAACGGGTTTTTTGTCTTTATTTTTCCTTGCAATATAATTAAGGCAGAGTACTCGGTACTCGGCGGTTAATACTAGGTGCTCGGCGAATCACTACTCGTCCCATGTCAACTTAAAAATGAGAATAATATTTGAATTTCTACGAAATTATAAAATGACTTTGCCCAATTCGTTGGTCTTTTTGTAATAATAACATTATTAACATCCTCTATTTATCCAAATATTTGAGTATAGCGTCGTCGGAAAGATAATATTCTTTCTACGAACCTATTATCAGATAGCATTGAAATTAATTCTCAGATTAACACTTAATAATCCACTTACACAAACTAATATCAAAATTTGTTGATCACATAAGTATTTGGACTTCATTATATACGTACATACATTCTGTGTAAAATCGCCTTCGTGCCAAGCAATGAAAGAAAGTAATTGTACCTAATCCGAGAATGGTTTCCTTCTCCAGATTCGAGATAATCTTATCTCATTTCATAATTCTAAATGAAAACCTCGTTAACCAACGTAATAATTTTATAGCGTGGAATTAAAATTAATAATAGTGCTTTAAGCAATTAACAAGTGAAATATTAAATAAACAGGCATTGTGAATGAAACACGTGTGCGATGGTAACGGGCACTTGTCTTCAATAATAACAAATGCTATCGTTGTGAATGTGTTATGAATAGACTGACTGTTGATTCACTTTGCTGTTACTGCTAACTGTATCTGATACTGGTTAAGTACTTCGAAACTGTTTGAGATTACGTCTTTACGCAGCATATCAAGACAGCACATAAAGAAGTTATCTGAAACAGATCTAAAAAGGTTTTTAGAAATTTATCACTGCTTTTAAGATCATTTATGTTGGAAAAATACTTTTCTCAAGTTGATTCCATGTTACCAACAAAGCGAGCGACTATCAGTCGAAGTTCCTCCTGCTGTTTAGTAGTAAATTTGAATACCGTTGGTATTTCCTCATATCAAGAGATCTACTGTCGAGCTCAACAAAAAGCGAAGTTTTCATTTTAAGCCGTGTAAAACGATGGGTGGGCTGGACGTGGCGTATGTATAAATAATTTGATAAATAGCGGACAGGACGGTAGCCCAGCGGGCGTGCTTCTCGCCGCTCGTTAATATTGTTAATAGTTGCTCGTCCCTTGACAGCGAGGGGATCCTAGTGCCTAATGTAAGTCTCGTCTCGCCTCATAGGTGAGTCTCCGGTGACCGCCATGAATTAGGTACTTTAAACACCAGCTTCCTTTGTCAATCGTACTCGAGGAAGTTCTCTTCTGAAGTGAATGATTAGAACATCAGATTTCTGAACTTTCACGGACACTGCTTTCGCAAGTTATGGCGTTGCACAATCAGATAAGCGACGGCTTTAAATAGTAAGCTCGTTACGTGCTTGTTTCCGCAGAACGATTGCGCGAATAATAACTTTATTTTATACAAAACATGTGGATTGTTCCGATGAGGCAGGATGATGCGATCTGATGAAATATTCCGTAGTAATCCGACGGTAATTTATGCAAGCTCAAATTTACTTAACCGCACATAGCCGGACACAAATAATGCATTGTCGGACGCGTGAATCGTGCGTGTGATCCGTGTTTGCTCACTCCGGGCATCGAACCCACACACCTTTATATCCCTTCAAATAAGCACTAATTATATTTAATGCGCTTTAGCTGTAATTAGGAGGTGCGAGAGAATGTGAAACAGTGTTTAACGGTTTCGACAGAGTTTTTGAGGATTGTTTACAGAGTTACGTATACGATTAGACTGCTTTATGAGGTGCTTTTACCATCGCACCCACGCCAAGCCACGCGCATGCGAATACAAACACGACGAGCGATGCCCGACGATAATTACAATGATTATTATAAACATTATAGTGATTTTTAAACGCTTCTGTGCGTGAATGTACTTGCCTTGTACCTACGTGTAACGAGCGATCGCTCATTTCAGTCCCTCTTTATGTTAGTCCAAATGGCTTTATTATCTATTGTTTATTAATTTTATTACGCTAATGAAGTAGGTTATAATGTAATGATATATAAAAATAAGTATATTAGGTACCTATAGAGTTGTTTCGAGCCTACGGAAAGCCACTTACTGTGTAGGTACGTGAGTTATCGCAGCCTGTAAAATAATGTTGGACGGTCAGTAAAGCTAAATTATTAAGCAGCAAACACATGGGACCGAATAGATTCGCGAACAGTTATCGAGCTGTTAATAGGTACCTTTGGGAGATGGAGGAAAGTGCTCGTAAATAACCTCGTGAGTCAGAAGGTAGGTACTACTTCGGTAGCGGGTTATTTTAGACGGGACTTTGTGACTTGCGAATGGGAAAGTGCATTTGCCTTTGTGGAGCTAGGTACCCCCTACAAACTTGTGCCGCTACGAATGGAAGGTCTGTTCTTATGTACCTAGGTATCGTGAAGACAGAAAGCTGTAGGAAGGTACCTAGAATATTTATCTAGTAGGAGTAAGAACTTATTTGCAGTTTTTACCGCGCGCCTGGTGGCGAGTGCAACGCACTCCGTTATTATGAATGTATCTATAGGTACTTTACTGGTACGTAGGTATAGGATATAGGTATGTTCAGAAATTTATTATTTTGCATAAAATACCTATTGAAACAGGATTTATAAATTCTTTGCTGGTAGGTAGACCATTCCACCATTACATCTATCAGATTATAGGTTTTAATTATACTAAATTGATAACTGGTCTAATTACGAGTAGGTAGAACTATTAGATAGACAAAATTTAGATTTATGGTTTTGTAAAATTAAATTATGATTGAAATTAAACTGCCTTGAAATGGGTGGGAAACATAAATTATCAAGATCTATCTTGATGCAATGGTGAAAATGAAAACAGAACTCTATTATCTACGGTCTAACGACACGGCGAGAAAAGTAAACAAAAATACAATCGCCGCTTATAACAGTTATAACAGACAATATCTCATTTCGTCACATTATCGCCTCCAAAAAAATCCAGTCTTATCTGATGATCAGACAGGCGATAGGAGGAACGTAAATCCGACATTGAATCAATAGTGCACCTACCGTCGCTCGACGCCGCTGGCTGCCAAACACTACACTTCACCTTCTTAAGCACCTAATTGAATCCATGTTATCATTTAAAATATCGATCAGTCACACGAGGTAGCTCTCAGGCGACGCGGTATATTTTTACATTCGAACGATGAAGTATTTTTGTTAGCCGTCCTCGGTTTACACACACAAATCACAAGTTCACTGCTGCAGGCAAACGATTCTTTTCATAGCTAGTTATAAAAGATAATGTTACTGATGATCAGCTGAGTAAATGTTTGAAACAATAATAACGATATACGTAAACTGTAAGAGCGCAACGCGTCCATCCAATGTGACTCGCGGAACGAAACTGATTGAGTGAGTGACTGAATGAACGAACGGCGCGCTAGGCCTAGGAGGGACGGAGGTTAGGGACGCGCGGGGGCGACGGGGCGCGGCGCGCGGCGGCGCGGTGCGGCCCGGCGCCCTTTACTTACTTTACCCTGTCCGGCGCGCGCCTAGCTAGACCGATAGATGGCGCTACGCGGAGATTAGACGTACGTAATAGTTTCCCTTCAAATTCAGGCGTGTCGCAATAATTACGTGGGCTGGGCGAGTAATGGGTGAACGAGCTAGCGAAGAATCCCGCCTCCTTATAAATTAGGTAAACGTTTTCAAATTATTTTCCGTCAAACATTTACAAAGTGAATCGCATTTGAGTCTCCTTCAATGTCCGGAATCAATCTACGGGAATTTCACTTTTGAATTTCCATGTCGTCTGTTTGCCGCCGGTAGGTGATGGAAATTAATGTGTGCATTGCGTTTCTTTGCGCGGGAAAAGAAATGTTCAATTTAGGAATCTACGAAGCGAAGGCAAAGATGTAAAATTGTGTTAAAGCTAAGATTGGCTCGTGATCGGAAACTCAGTTTGTCGCAGGGTTAGCCGTAGCATAGGTAGGTCCCTATACCTACCTAATCTGCTGCGTTTACTCTCGTGAGTCGATTCGCTTTTAATTTATTTATCTTCACATTGGTTAGATATCAAAATCGAAACGAATTGACGATGTCACATAATATCCAAATCAGATTCAAACTTTCTATTTGCTACTAAGCATTCCGTGACCTTGCTTGAGCCTGCTCTGTTATCTAATTAATAAACAAGGACCTTACATACCTAACTGGATCAATGAGGGTAGGCACAGACAACCGAAGGGAGTCGCCACCGATTACAGAACTCTAATTAATTAATAAAGTCACCTATCAATTAAAACTAGTCATTAACACTTGATAAACAAGTACAAATAAAATAATAGTGTGTGTAGTAAGTTTACTCCGGGTTATTAGCACAGGCACTCTAGGCCCTAGATAATATTTTACTCAAGAAGCTCGATAGGACAAAACAATAGAGGCGATAAGACGAGATAAATTTTGATTAATAGTGTTGTGTGACCGCCTTAAATCAATTATAGGAATTGATGCTGTGATACAGGAAAATTGATATAATGTTGTCTATTTTATGTGGCAGCAAACCTTTTATATAACGTGATGACTACACTGGGACACTCGGTAGAACTCTACAATTTGAAAGTAGTATAAGTCTTGCAAATGAGACTCGAGACTGGACAAATAGTAGCCAGTTCTACTATTTGTCAGTTTAGAGCCGTTGTCAGTAGCAAAGTAGACATGTAACTTCATCGTCATTGCTACTGTTACTAGATAAACATGAATCCACCACAAATACGAACTTCGCCATTGTTCGAACAGTTTAATGAAATAGAGTTCGGACCGGTAAGACCACCTCCATTGTGCGCGTACAATGCCAGCCACCGCACCGCACCGCTGCACCACCCCGGTCGGTTGTACCGTAGTGTACCCACGGGTACATGTCATGCATGTATCGATACGGCGACCTACTTGCCGGCTCTGCGCGCCTGGTACATTTGTCTAGCCGAGCATCTAGGATCAGAGTTTCTGACGGCTCTTTTGGGCTTTTACCTAAATAGCGGACATGTTTTCTTGTTTGTTGATGTTTTTTGGAGGTTTTGCTTTGTAATTGAGCTAGTTTGTAACCGAGCGAAACAGGAAGGTTTTTGACGTTGTTAATCAAAACAACCCATAGACAAGACACAAATTAGGAATGGTTTTGTTCGGCCAGGTTCGGCCTATAAAAATTTGATGATCCTTTCCATTTTCGCTTCCTAATTTGTATAAGGTATCTTACTTGCTTGAGTCTCTATGTTAAAGCAAACAATTTTTACCCGACTACGAGAGGGTTATGATTTTGACACCCTATGTATGTATGTATGTATGTATTTATGTATGTAGCCGATTTTTAAGTTCCCTGGTAGCGCTGAAACTACTGGTCCGATTTCAACAAATGAGGTGTCATATGATTCGTCTTAATAGCCCGATGGTTATAGGCTATGTGACTTCAGATAAAAATGGGGGTCTACCGAGATAGCGGGGGTCGAAGAAAGGGTCGATTATTTCAATGTCAGTAAATATGCTCGTGTGTGGTATCGTTGCAAAGGTCTTTGTTTGTACTTTTCGAAACCGTTTCTAAAAATTTTGTGAGATTAACGATTCTCAAACTATTAGCAAAAAGGTGTAAAAAAAATATATTGTGCGCAAACGCATTGACATGCAATCAGAATGGCTGACAGCGAACTCGTTAGTGCTATCTTCGTTTATTGTTAATTCAATATATCTTGTTAATATTTATAAAAAATATAGTTAAAAACTAAAACCCGATTACATAAAAGTCTTAAACAAGCGTTTACCTATTGTCCATAGCATTTTCTTTTGATACTTAGGTAGTCGGAGGCACCCACCCCATATACCTAGGGTACAATTAGTAACAAAGGCCTCCGACTACCTAAGTATCAAAAGAAAATGCTGTGGACAGTAGGTGAACGCTTGTTTAAGACTTTTATGTAGTCGGGTTTTAGTTTTTAACTATATTTTTTATAAATATTAACAAGATATATTGAATTAACAATAAACGAAGATAGCACTAACGAGTTCGCTGTCAGCCATTCTGATTGCATGTCAATGCGTTTGCGCACAAAATAGGGTTGGCTCATCTAGTAAAACCGGAATAAACCAATGACTATGAGTTAGAATTTTAGAAACATTTTAAATGATTTTGGATCGTAAATGTCGATAATGTGGATCGTGAATTCGATTTGACCCTTTCAACACTATTAAAAAATAAGGTGCTAAATAGGTATTCTTTTCTAGTCCCCATTCCCGTGCCCACTTCGTTGGGCGGTAAGCATTTTTACTTGTTAATATATTATATACCAGCGACCCGCCCCGGCTTCGCACGGGTGCAATGCTGATACTAAATTATACAATGCCCCTTTACAGCTGCTTATTTTTTTTATCTTGTAGTACCTAGCTTTATTTTAGTTTAGTTTTACTTTGACAATGCCTCTATACAGCAGCTTTCATGACATTTTTTGAAATGTAATATATTTAATTTGTTAAATTTCGGACATCATTTTATTAATTATTGTAATTTTATAAATAGGTACAGCCCTTTTACAGCTAACTCTTATTTTTAATTTTGGTATAGGTACTTAATATTTGACTGTCTGTCTGTTTTTTTTCTACATACAATCCCTTATGGTGCTTCCTTTTTTGATTATAAATTGTGTAATAATAGTGTAATAGGATAAGAGTCATCTTTTAGAAACTAACGACATCAAGTGTATACTAAGAAATACCTACATGTGGAAATAAATGAATTGAATAAACATACAACATATAAACCTTTCTCTTGAATCACTCTGTCTATTCAAAATCCGTTGCGTAGTTTTAAAGATCTAAGCTTAGGCTTATAGGAACATTAGGAACAGACAGACACAGCGGGAAGCGACTTGTTTTGTACTACGTATTGATATATATATATATATATATATTAAGGATGGGAGTTATTCGATATTTTGGCTACCGGTTATTAGTTGGGTATTTTGTTTCAATACCGCCAGTACCAACTGGTACCCAATAACGTTACAATACTCTATACCTGTCCTGATATCTACCCAATATATTTCTAACCGTTTTGGTTAGAAATACCAAATACTTGTTGCAGCTACATAACTTTACGGGTGAACGGTCCGCTAGTACCTATGCGTAGATGATAGTTAGGTAAGTATAGGTATTGAAGCGTTGGGTAGTTATGGCTCACGGTCGGTTAGGCGCGATGCTCGCTTTGCACAGTTATTCCCTAGCGGTATGCGGATTTTACAATAGCGTTAGATATTTTAGGACCATGCTAACAGATACTGAGTTAGTTATTGAATACCGGACTCATCTCTAATATATATGCCTATGACACAAATAACGTGGCTTTCTATTGGTAAAAAAAAATTCAGAACGGTTCAGTAGATCCATAGATTACAAGTTACAACCTCACAAATACCTCTTTATAATATTAGTATAGATAAATTCTTCCTCGTAGGTATCCTTCATGTTGCTAAATTTCTCCAGAGTGGTAACCATGATTATTGGATGCAAATAAATTGACACAATCAGCGTAAATGTTTTATTGAACTGTTTAACTCCTCGCTCAGTTGATAACTATTTTACTAAGTAGAGACGTTTATTACTTTGAATTGTTTAACAGCTTGATTGTAGCAGCGCGTTTAGTTTGTTCTTTAGTCACGCTTTGAAATTAACGGAAAAATATAAGCTGTGGGTCTCACAAGGTCTCACGATAGTTTTTACCTAACTCTAGGTACCTTATTTACCTACGAAGAGGATGTTGGCCTCCGACACCAGACATCTTCAACTGTACCGGCCGACCTCTGCTGGGACCACAAATCTAGAAATACCCACGGGAACTTCATGCCTTCGACTGAACTGAACACAAGGGAACTCTACCAGGTAGGTAGAGTATCACATTAAATGACTAGGTACAGTCTACCTATTCATTTAAATTTATTTGGGTGGTAACGCCCTTATACAAGACACCTTTTCCACTCACTAGCATTAGCTGTCTTCCTGTCAGTCTCGGACGATATTTTTATATAGGCCCTTGTTTCTGAGTATATCGAGGTCCGCTCAGCACTAACCGAGGGATTAAGCGTTAAACCAACAGATGCAACGCACATACACTCACAATCACTCATTCATTATTCACTCACTGCAATCTGCTTTCGATAACATAACCCGTTCATATGTGTCAATGTACCTACATAATGTTCCTAGAGTTGTAAGAGTAACGATGCTCTAAGCTCGAGTATGAGTGATAGCATGACGACGCGACGCGGGCGCCATCTAGTTATCTATGATGAATGTGGCCTATAATCACCTGTAATTATTGTCCTGGCTATTATTCAATCGGCGATGGTATTTGAACAGCTTTATCTTAATCAAGGCTAAGAATAGTTTTAAATGAAAAGGTAAGGTAAAGATAAGAATCGTAAAAAAAATATAAAGTATAGTGGTTTAACAATGGAGCTTTGGCCACAACTGAATGAAGGTGGAAAATAAAAAGCTAACTGTAGATGGCATGCGGGTGGACAGTCGCCGCCATAAATCTCCCGCAGGACATTTGGTTTCGGTAGCCTTGGCTCTGGGTGTCCGACCGAACCGTTAAGAAAAAAACATAAATAGAAGCGACCTTTGGGACGGGTTTGAGTCTGCAGTACGAAACCTGCTCGGATTTTGGTGACCTTGAAAAAAAAGCCTTTTTAAAAGAATGTGATAACATTCGATTGGAAATATGTAACTAGCTACATAATAACGTAGTCGATTTTTTTTACTTCAGTGAATATCCTAATTTGTATAGTGTGCAGATCTATGAAAATAACCGTTAATTAAATAATTATCATAATTTAGTTTATTATAGGCTAATTGAACTAATTGATATGCATGTAGGTGTTAATCACTTCTTTTTACATACCTAAGTAAGTACTTAATTTTCTTATTTAAGTAATGCCACAGAGTATTTACCTAAATTCTTACCTTGAACATTTCTAACAGAAGGTAGGAAGCCTTTATTAATCCTTCTGGTCCATCGAGTACAGAAACTGTAAATAAAACACTAGTTGTGGTCACAACAATGCTCCTGTACCTGACAATAATCCTGTCAGCCCGCCCTGTCTGCTGACACGTGGTGACTTGACTGACGAGATGATCCCCGGACAATGATTAATCCCGGCACAGGGATCCCACAGATGGGGGTCCGATAAAACTGGAGTTTTTAGAGATTAAAGTTTTAGCTAGGAATCGATGGGAATGTGCATTATGGGTATTCTTCGCGGGTATTTATCGCGTCGCGTCGGTCAAAGCTATTTACGGTAAAGATGTTTTCTATTATAGGTTTGCCCTTTCGCGAACCAAGAAAACGTGTTCCTCGTCGTCAGTTTTCCAAACTTCTGTTACTATAGCCACATTTTTAAATTCCAATAGTCAACCTTATTATGCGAGTCCAAATCTTTTACCAGTACAAAGCACCCAAATATAAAATTCTCAATTATTTTCTCATCAGAAACAGTAATTCCCAGATCTTATAAATAACTGTAGTACCTATTCGAGTAACACATCATGTTGGACCGACAGCTAACATGCCAGCACGGACCTACAAAAATATATCGCGTTACTGTAATGATATACCCCTGAGAGCGAGAATCGAACCCGCGCGGTTTAGCACCTACGACCGCAGTGTGGTTCTAACTACCTACTCATTTAGGACATTTCGGATTGTTTCATAAAGTTCATGTCGGTCGAATATAATACATAATGTATAAGCTAGCTTTACTTGAATTGAATGTCGTTATGCGAGAGGAATCTCTAATAATTAGAGTAAAATGTCAACAAACGGACACAAATCTGGATATTAAGGTAGGTGCATTATCAATTTCTAGGCTCAAGAATTTTCCTTGCAATAATCTAGTCTTTGCCCATAAGCCAGCTGTCAATCATTGCGCCAGCCGTTTACAAACTTAAGCTAAGATCGAGCAGCCTACGTTATGTAAAGCAACAAGATAAGACAGCCAATCGTGACATTACTCTAGTTATTAGGAAGTAGGTAGGTATATAATGACCATACGCGGCCGAATTAGCAAATCGCAGTGTGCGGCCTGGACCGCCCTTGAACCACTTCTGCGCGCGCGCCTGCCGGGCAATTAGGGCTGCCAGGAGTTGAAGAACAGTTTAATCGGGGGTTAGTCTTACAGAATTGGAAAAAGTTCAAAGTATTATCTAAAAGAAATAATAAGTCTAGATATTTGGCTGAATCAATTTTTAAGGCACTCCTTTTGTGTCCCTGTCATGGAAAAAACTATAATATTTGTATTTTTTGGCTTGTGTGGATTGAAAGTCGACAAAATAGCTAAGATGTTGTAACCTTTCCCTACAAGTCCCTTCACTACAAGTGCTCAAATTCTAAAGCTTTTCAAAAGAGCTTACTCGAAATGAGACCAGCGCTAGTCTGTGGTCCATTTACTTATCTCTTAACTCCCTTCGTTCCTGAAAAGCCCTTACATCCAAATTCAAGATAACGACGGAGCCATTAGATCTAAAACTTCTCAAGTCGTTCATCCCTGGATCCCAATATGGGCACTAATGGGAGAGCGCGTTTCACAACGCCGCCGCCGGTCGACCAATTTAATACATACAGCAAACTGTATGTATTAAATTGGCTGCGGCTAGCGCGTTAGGGGTTAGGGGCTAGCTTTACTTAACTGGGCTTATTTTGTCTGGTCTATCTTCCAGTGGCCGTTTCATGGAAATTTTATATTCATAGGAGGGAGGGGACAATAATCCACACTATTTATCGACCACATCGGCAAGCGGGCCTGCTACAAGATGTAGTGGAAGCTGGTCTGTGTGAGCTACGAGTGGTGAAGCGATGGACTGACGAGAAATAACACAGGACAGGTAAAATTGGCGTCTTCTTGATAACGGAGCGGCACTTACCAGCAGACGAGCGAGCTTGTGGACAAACTAACATCTCAATCTTGATTGACTGGTTAGTAATTAAACAGACACATGTACTTATAAGATTTCAACCTAAAAGGGACTAGCAAGGCTGCAAAGAAGTTAATGCAATAACGTTTGTTTCTATAGACTTACAACAGCTTTTGTAATTTTTTATTTTTATCTATTGATACTGCAAAATAAGTGGAATGGAACACAAGGTAACACAAGAGCGAAACGAGCCAGAGGGACGAAATATTTTTTCTTATAGAAATAAGTTATACTTTACTATTTTTTTCTCCTTTCCTACTAGATCTCTGTAGCAAGCACACATAGAGTGGGGTAAATTTACCACTCTCGAACATAATACATTGTTTCAGTAGCCAATGATTTTAATGAGTTAGGTTATTTCATAATTTACCTAGATTCATAGATTGTAGCGTTTTTAGACTAGGGCAAAGATTAAATATATATAGGCAGGAATTAAGGTATTGTTTGTTATAGGTTCTCAGAAACCAATAATTATTATTTGTACAAGCTTGATAATGCCTAGACAGTAAAGTATTACTTCTGATTGAAAAGCAATTTATGTGACTATTATTGTTTTACGACTGCAACTCATCTCTAATCAATAAGTTTGATGGATTCCCTGCCAGTCGGTGATAGGTAATAAATAACGTGTTTGTTTGTAAGTACCTACATATAATAATAGGTACCTAGTAGGTAGGTATGTACTCTCTCCTCGACACAGGTTATATATACATCTTCCTGGCATAAAGAAGTGTTGTATCGTGGGTGGTCCCATCCATTAAAGTTGATAACGTAGGTATAAATAAAGTATCATATTTAATTTCTCAACTATAATTAATTTAATTTATTTACAGCTTCTTTTTTAATAATAAATTCTTAATTTACCTATAGAAAGGTAATTTATATCTGATTTTTATGCCTTATAACTTATAATTCCAAATTAAAAACACATCTTTTTCTTAACACTAAAACACTTTCTTACGAGAATGTTTGGTTCAAGACTAATCTTTCAAATCTGCTTGATTTAAACTTGAAAACAGGTAGGTAGAACTAACTCAGTGGCTGGAGGCGCGGGCGTGGCATCATTATAATTGCTGTCGCGAATGGTTGTTTCTCTACCAACAATCCGTTTTGGCAAGAAATGTTTTAAGACAGCAATCACAAAGCAATCTTTACTGAATAAGACAACCGGCCAGATTGTAGTCTTGTATCATAATTGGATCAATCCCGGAAAAGTACCTAGATTGTATAACGAGACATGTTGTGTAATAGATAGAACGCACGCGCAGTAATCAGACAGTTTCATAACCGACTCCCTTCATATACAATTACCTACTATCTAGGAAGGATTACCTATTCATTTGTAATTTTGCCTCAAACTCCTATTTTTAGAAAATGTCAAACTAAACTCTCGAGAAATCTGAGTGGCTTTAGATGATATTTTTGAATGAATTTTCAATTACATTGTATACAATAAAACCAATTACCTACGTACTCTACCTAATCTCCTCCCAATAAATAGTGATATCTGGTAGCTATTACCAGATGCAGTAAAGTACCGCCCACCAACGATCCGTATCAGCAGTCTCTTGCGCATTATCGAATTGTTTACAGAAATGCGACTCCTGCGCATACCGATCTAGGAATTGCAAATAGATCAAATTACCTTCCATCTACATTATATGCGAGCTAGCTTGGTGTTCTAATTCTGTGAACTAGGATCATAAGAAAGTTAGGCTTAGTTTTTATACTGATGGTGATGATGATGAGAGATTCCCTTGTAATAAATAATATACTATGGACTATAGAAACATCATCGTAAAGGTTATTTGGGTATATTACAGATTGCATATTCGTAGTCTAAAATTATATATTTTTTATTATGTAGGTACCTAACTAATATTATATTGTAAATATATCCCTAAATAAAGTATTTGCTTGTTATTCATAGGCAGTTGAGCAGTCAGTCGTAAACCTCTTCGAATGCAAATACGTGTTCTTGCGATTGATATTATTTTAAAATTCAAATAGCTGGTTCTCCACCAACCACATGCCTGCAAACTTGTTTTTTATAGTTTTTAGGGTTCCACGCCGGTGCGGGAAAACTAAAACATAGAATTTAGAGAAGTATAAATAGTACCTATCATCATAGATAAACAATGTAATATATAATAGCGACTGCACTACTTGAGTTAACTCAAAACATTGGGTTTTTTTCTACAGAAACCAATTTTTCTATAAATTTTATTTTCTCACATAGGTATACTTACCTAACATTTTCGTTGTTTGACGAATTCATTTTGAATGTAAACGAGTTAACTACGAGCCTAGTTTTTGTTGGAAGAACACCAACGTTTCATCCCTTATAGGCTTACATGATGTGGGTGGGTGAGGTTCCACAAATTTCCGTCTACCTACTAACTAGACTGTTTAAGAATTTTAACTCTGAAGTCAGTGACTAAAGTGTTCATCAAAAGTGTAGTAGGTACTGTGACTCACTCTTAGCCATATTCAGTTTGCATTTGGCGACCATAAGTTCCCACCAATAAGGTGCAGGTGGTGGCAGCTATGGCGCTACACACATTTCCAAATATCATTTAAAATTGAATTATTTAACGACTGCATGGCCAACGACCGCGACACGACAACATAATTTTATTTATTTTTGTAATTTATGCGAATTGTTACATCCTTTATACGATACGATATCTCGTTTGTATAAGTTATTCGTTTGGTAAACGTGCGTAGGCGCTTATTGATGGAACTATTTGTTTAGAAAGATGCGGTTTTGATATCAAGGCTGTTATCTATTTTGTCATGTTATTATGAAAGTGAACCTGTTTGTAAGGTAAATTCATTTATTAAGCCGGTTTGAAAATTATGCTCACTCTTTTATAAGATTTATTGTAGATCCTATGATCTGTCTATACAGAGATTAGTTATTTTATTTGTATAACAGCCAACTTTTTTATAGATCGAAGATAGAAAACGGGTTGTTGTACATTTGCCACAATGTAAATTCGTCACGAAAAAAAGCATGTGTAAATCGCCACAATTATTTTTATTACATACCTAGTCTCATTACTTTACTTACTTTTGTATTTCTGTAGAACAGGTAGGCGCTTCTTACAGTCAGTTACAGGTCGTATCGTCGTCGTCTGTTTGAATCGTTTACTGCACCTATACAGAAGGAGATACGTCGTAGTCGATAGTTTATTCACAGACGTAATCGAGAGCCTTGCCTGCCTGCCTTGCGTGTGAGCCATTGTGTCTTTATGGACACGGTGTGGTGCGACACCTACGAGACTGGTTTCTGCACACCATATAGGATGCAGGTAGGTACCATTTTATAAAACAGGATTGAAAAGCAATCTCCAAATATCCAGAAAATGTAGAGGGAGCCAGCCATCTTAGTTAGACAATAACGTAGAGGCGAGACTTGTGATTTGGTAACGATACTGAAAAGCTTTGCCAATCCTACTTAATATTATAAATGTCAAAGTTTGTAAGAATGGATGTATAGGTGGATGGATGTTTGTTCCTCTTTCACGCAAAAAAGACTGAACTGATTGAGCTGAATTTGTATGGGTATAGTTTGGGACCTGGAATAACATTTGATAAGCTATTTATTATCCCGATAAAACACGGGCCAATGCGCGGGCAGCAGCTAGTTAAGTTATAAACAAATTAAAATAATTCAAAATCTGGGATTAAAAAATTACTGACATGTCTTCACGAACATAAATTTCCCTATTCAAGTTTACCTTTACCTACTTTCATCTCAACCCTCATCTCATACATAGGTTACTTCAGAGAATAAATAATTCCATGGAAATAAAAATAGCCATGCCATAGATGGCAGTAGCTAGTAGGCAATAGCTATGTGTGCCTCAACTCTAGCAAGTTGTATTGAACTGTCCCAATAGGATACCGTAGACGTAAATAGCTATAGACTTGGAGAATGCTATGGCGAAACCAGAGGAAATCCGCACTTTATGAAATGTTAAATATAGAGACGCGCGGAGAATAAGTAAAAATGTACTTTTATTAGAATGTGTAAAGCAATAAACTTTATATTTGTGAAAAATCGAATTTGATTTTCCGCCTATGTCCCACTTTGGTCCGAAGTGAGTGGGACGAACACGTAATAACTCTCTCAAAGACAGTTAAACATATTTTTCATTTATGTGTATCAGTTATCTAGAACCCTTAATACAAGCTCTGCTTAGCTTGGGGGTAGATGATGCTGTGTGAATTGTCTAACATTATTGATTTATTTATTTAAGAAATTTTGAATTAAAGTAAAAGTCGAGGTCTTGCGATAAAAGGGCTCAAACTAAAACGGCAGAATTTACTGTTATTAGGTTATTACTTATGTATACGTAATAAGCAAGTTTTTTGTTTTAATTTTACACCTTTGTTAAATGTGTTCGTCTATTTAGATTATTATAGAGTTTTACGACTACAATAATGGCCTAAAGTAGAGGTCACACCTGACGTGTTAAACATGGCCTTACTTTTAAGTATAAAAATTAACACTTCATTTTATGAGGAAAATATTCGTGGTGTGACCGAGGATCGAGTGTCTGCCGTTTATAGCAATAGTTTCAGGTTTTAATCCTTATAATTTCCTTGGCTATAAAATAATCTCATAAAGAGCATAAGTGCTTATAGCTAAGCAGAGGCAGGTGCCGTATTCTGCTATTTCCAATCCTTAGAAAATATAAATATTTGAGTAGTCAGTGAACTGGTTCGTGGTTTAAAAAGCTATGCTTATACTAATTATATCGAGGACAGGTGGTGAAACGTCCATTATTAATTTACGTACTATCGATCTGTTTTAAGGTTACAACTTCGAACATTAGCACTGTATTCATAAAATAATTATTCGTAAGTATTTTGCCAAACGTCAGCGTAGCAAAGAATAAAGAAGAGTGGGAACACGATTAAGTCCTATCCTATGAAAAATCGCTAGTCTTTGTCGGTAGAGTGACTTTTCGTGTTGCCTCAAATTGCCTGCGAAGTTCTAGTCCAACAGCAATTCATTGGAGCCCAATCAGAACGGAACTACCGGGAGTCATGAAGAATGAATGACTTGTGCTTTGCTCTACCATTGTATACCTACCTAAGTTTTCATTAAAAAACACGGTGTCATCAGGTCAGATCAGACTCTGATCTGATAGGTACGTGCTAAAAAAATAGATTACGAACTTTATTTAAAGAAGTTAGTTTAAGCCGCGTAAAATATAAACTTTTGTTACTGGTAGAATATTAGATAAATGAAGCGGTTCTAATTTCTTTAACAATTTCAATTCAATGCTCAATGGAAGGCCTCTACCGGATGTATATAAATTCTGATGTAATCCTTCTCATTATGCAGCCATCAATATCATTGTCTAATCAAATATTCTAAACACAGATGATGTAAATCCTTGATTTTGTATTCTTTAGATATCTACTTGCAAATTATTGAAAACGAGGCGCCATAAATATTATTATTAGTATTTGGTTAAATTAAGTCTATCAAACTTGCTTGTGTTAGTAATTACATTGTTGTGATATAACTCTACTAATTTATTAACTATATTCTATGTATAACGTAATAGCGTACCAATATTTTCCTCGAGGCGTCTATCTAAATCTTTTTTTTTATCTTAAAACTACTATATTTTCACACTAAAACGTCATTTCGTATGGTATAAAATTGCAAATGAGTAATTTATAAGCGTAATTTATCACAAGATGGGCCGTTAGCCGCATACTGATGCGCGTTTAGGTGGCAACGCAACGTGTCCGTCAATTAGTTAGAATTCCCGCCGCTACGATAAGGAACAACTTATATACGGTTTTATATCAGACACCGTTTTACGAACCGGCTAGAAAACCTCTATAAAATTGTATTTGAAATTCACTATCAAGAAAACTCGCTAATAGGTAATTAAATAGTTTTGATAACGTGGCGTTTCTGAAGTTCTCTCAAAAGATGTTTTAACCTAAGTAAATACTTGTATGGTAATTTATTTTATACAAAATTTTAGAGTCTGCTATTTT
Organism: Eupithecia insigniata; assembly: GCA_947859395.1. NCBI lineage: Eukaryota > Metazoa > Arthropoda > Insecta > Lepidoptera > Geometridae > Eupithecia > Eupithecia insigniata. The sequence goes on from OX402002.1 coordinate 14,874,223, forward strand.
GACTGGGCTTTTATGTCAGTCTTTTAAAAATAAATAAAAAAAATCCTCTATCGAGCTTTACGAAGAAGGTTTTTTATAGAAGTGCAATATTTGATATGCGGGTAGTTTGAGGTACCTAGATAGATACCAAAACCAACTATTTATTTTATAACCATTTAAATCTAAAACCAAAGTTACACAAGGCTTGAATTATTCATGTCCATCGGAGCGATGCTTGACAGTTTATCCGTGTAGGTGTATTCTTATTTATTTATCGAGGAATGCGCACGCCCCCTGAATATTTATACGGAACACTCGATTAGCACTAGTACCTATTGTCTGGAGGAAATCGAGTGATTTGTAGGATTTGCAACAAGCTTGCGTATTGGTACTAGACATGTGCGCCGATGCCCATTTGATCGGCGGCGGCGTCTGGTGTCAAATTTGCCGGCGGCGGCGGCGGCGTTATCGGCGTAATCGGCGCGGGTGTGAAAATTAGTAAAAGAGACCACTTTTTATTTATAAAAAGTGTAATTAATAAGGATTGAGGATCACTTATCAAAATTATATGGCACGCTTACTCTAGTAAGCGTGATCAGATAAATCATATTTTTAAATTATGAGCGAGTGGAGCGAGCCGTGAAATAATTAACGTTTTTTTCGGATGTTCGGGAAAAGTGAGCTAAGCTAGTCCTGAAAATCTTAATTTCTTTATGGTGGTAGATTTAAACCTTTGAATATAAATAACGGCAAGCAGAGCAATCCACCCGCGTCGCCGCGGCGTAAGAATATCGATCCCTCCAACTTAGCACGTGGATTTCGTAAGAACCCACTCAGGGCACCTACCAGAGGAAGGGCAGCAGCTTCCTTTCTGAGAATTTTCAAAACCTACCTACACTGCGATCACCAATCTGCCTGCCAAGCATGGTGATTATGGCAAAACCGCCCCTACATGACAGATACAAACAGAAAACGGCCCCAGTCCCCGGCAGCTCTGCTATTCCTAGTCACAGTAGCAGCTAAGGTAACGGCGGGGCAGAGGGTGCTAGGAATCTCCGGCAGAAATTGTGCTACCAATCTAAATACCGCCGATCTTTGCACCAACGCACGAACTTTGAGGACCGACTAGAAGATTATTAGAAGCGGTATACAAGTTGCATTGGGATATCTTAGGGTTATCAGTAGTACAAAGTCAGGGAGACACAATCACCCTTAATTCCGGCAACTTGTTCTATTACCAGCTGTCCCAACACGGTATCGGGTCTCTCGTCAACAACATTGTAAAAATCGAGAGCATCTTGAGCAGGGTGGCGCGTACCTTATACTCAGAATCACCAACCGGTATTCGCTGAAGGTCCTACAGGTATACACCCCGCACTCGGGACGCCCTGACAATGGAGGTCATGTATAACGACATTTCACAGGGCATGCAAATATGCCTCGAAAACATACTACACAGTTGTTATGGGTGCTTTTAATGCGCGGCTAGGCAAGAAGAGCGGTGATAAACTGAGAGTAGGCCAGTTTGGGTTTGGACAGCAAAACCAAAGGAGACAGCGATTGGCCGACTTCATGGAGAAGGAGGGACTCTTCGCGATGAACTCTTTTTTCAAGAAGCGGTCGTCCATAAAATGGGAGTTGCTGCACCCCAGCGGCAATAAGCGTGAGATAGACTTTATCATGACGACCCACAAGCACATATTCAATTACGTCTCTGTGATCAACAGGGTGAAAACCGGCAGCGATCACCACATGGTTAGAGCGTCATTGAATATCAATGTTAAGCTAGAACTATGTCGTCTGATAAAGTCTTAGTTACGCCCAAATCCTGCCCAAAAACAAAATCCCGAAAGCTTTCAGTTGGAGCTACAAAGCCGTTTTGAATGCCTCGCGGATTGCGCAACAGTGGACGAGCTGAATAAAGGACTGGTAGAAACTGTCCATGCGAGCGGATCGGAGTTCCTTAGGACCCGCCGCAGAAATAAAACACACTCTCGGAGGTCACACTTTACAGGTTATCGCAGAGAGGATCGAAATGAAGCTGCAGTCTTCGGCAGATCTGTCAAGATACGGCGTGCTCAATAGACAGATCTCGAAGTCCATACGACCCGATTTGCGCTCACCCAATACTAAAAGTATTGTTAGTGCAAAAAAATGGAACAAGGGCTTCTAGGTGTTAGCAAGAGACTTGTCTTTAGGACAAAGCCAGTTGACGAAGTTGAAGACCGATAACTGCAGCATCATTTCCAAGCTTGCGATCTTGAAAAGTTTTATGGACGGCTCTACATCTCATCGCAATGCCCAGGCCAAACAGGGTAGGTGGTGCAAGAGCCCGTTTAACCCTACACTGTACCAAAGATATCCCGGTCAGCCTTTACGAGATAAGGACGGTTCTCGAACAGCTTAAAAACAACAAGGTACCGGGGGATGACGGAATCACGCCAGAACTTCTGCAAGCGGGTGTACTTAAAGTCCTTCACAAGGTGTTCAACTCCGTCATTCTTGAGGGACAAACGCCAGAGGCGTTGAACACGAGTGTAGTGGTACTGTTCCTTAAGAAGGGTAACAAAAGCCCTTCTTAGGAACTACAGGATTTACAATATAGGCTCATCTCGCCACGAGCTACGTCTATAAGCTGTTTTTGGGAGTTATCACGAACCGTCTCTTTTGAAGGTTTGACGACTTCCAGCCTCCCGAACAAGCTGAGTGTCGAAAAGGATTTAGTACCGTAGACCACATTCCTACGCTCCGGCAGATTATACAGAAGACAGAGGAGTATAATTTACCGTTATGTCTAGCGTTTGTGGACTACGAAGGACTATTTCTGTTTTACTTAGGTAATATTAATTTTGTGACGAGTCCAAGAGTCCTGTAAAGTCTAAAAGAAATAAAGCACTTTTGAGTTTTGAGAAAGCCTTTGATTCAATCGAAACCTGGCCGGTGCTACAGTCTCTCCAGCGGTGCCAAATAGACTACCAGTATATCCAAGTGTTGAAGTGTTTGTAGGGCAAGGCCATTATGTCTATCTGGCTTAATTCGGTTGCTGACGATATAGTCAGTGTGGCAGAATCGCTGGACGACCTTAGCAAGATACTCAGATACCTCAACACCGTTTCCGGACAGGTGGGTCTTAAAATGAACATGGGTAAAGGGGGTTGACAGATGGACAGACGAACAACAAAGTGATCCTATAAGGTTTCCGTTTATCCTTTTGAGGTACCGAACCCTAAAAATACTAATTTTGCATATAAAATATACTAAATTTGTTAAGAAAAGTGATTTATTTAGTTTAGATATGATTTGAGTTTTGACGCCGATGACGCCGATGAAAACATCGGCGGCGGCCGCGTGGCCAAAATGATCGGCGGCGTGCGCCACGCCGATCGGCGCACATGTCTAATTGGTACTTTATTTTATTGCAAATTAATATTATTTCTATACGTGTTCATTGCATCAATAACTACCTACCCACAAACTTCAATCTAAGTAAGTAACTACGCCATGCTAAAGCTCAAAATAAAATATTCAAAGCCTATTTTCCGGCTAGGTACGCATAAAACGACGAAAAAAGCCACCAATCGAAGCCAATAGAACAAAACTCAAGCGGAATGTGCATTCGAATCCAATCTGTCGCGGCTCGTTGCGTGAAACAAGCGAGCGAGGCGCGAGCCGCCGCCGTCCCCGGGACATCGTGCGTCGCTGCTGCAAGACAGCACCCATGCATTCGTTTTCGAAATTGGAATCGAATAAAACCTACCGAAAACTGTAAGTATAGAAGTAAAGTATTTATTTCATATCACTTAAGTCGACGAAAATTCCGTGCGCAGGGCGCAACTATATTACCTATTCAAAGTAATTTAATTAAGTTCGAAATAGTACGCAAGCTCACTGAATCACCGATATTTCGATACCGGCACATGGCGCATGTTATGGCCTCAGTGCAATGTGCAGTAATTGATGTATTACCGTCGGAATGGCGCTGGCAGTGGCTGCATAATTGCAGTATTAATTACTACATTACAGCTACTAGCTGCTGCTATTTGCGCGGAATTGACGGAGGCATTACTTATCTAGCGATTGAACTGTTAGCTTTTATTGTAACCTGTACCTATAAGATACCTTGATGTCGCGTTATGTTCGTTAGCTTGAGGCTAATTGAGGGGAACATTGTTAAGCTTCACTGGCCGGCAAACTAAAAAGGCCGGTTCTTGGTTGGGAAGACAAAATCGCGGTGGAGAACTTTTCCATCTAGACATAACATATACCTATACTTAGTATTGACAAGTACCTATGTAATGTATGTAGTTCTACTAAAGTTGCAGTAAGATCGAAAAAGGTACATAATAAGTATCAGAAAAAGGTATTTAAAAGAGCTTTTCAAGAAGAATGGCTAACTCTCACTGAGCACAGTTAATTGTACCTACCTACAAGAGTGTTGTAGTGTGTGAGCTATGCAGTAGGTAAACTAGTCGACATGTTTGTCCGTGCGTCTGTCTGTTTGCGCAGTCGCACTCGAATCAACTGAACAAACACCACCGTACTTACTGGATACTTTTCCAATTCGACGACATGTTCCAATTATATTGGTTTTGTCGATTTGTAAGTTTCTTTTGGAACTTAATTTTTTTTTGTTTCATATATGTAAGTATTATGTACTTAGGTAGATACTTCGCACAAAATATAGTTGATTTATGCAAAGGTGCGCAAGCGCAACTAGCAAATGGGGTACAGAGACGATAAAGTCGGAATTTATGTCACTAGCCAACTAACTTAAATGATGATGAAAGATTATTTATAAATTATTTATTTAAGCTAAATCATTATAAATTATTCAAATGAGTTTATAGTCCGCGATTATTCCTTATGAAGTTGTAAACATGTCTTGTTATTCATTAGGCAACGCTGTAAAATGTCGTAAAAATTATACAAATATCACATTAGATTGAGAAAGAATTTTTTAATTTAAACAGGATGAAATGAAACTGAGAGATGTCGACAACTTTTATGAGTAACTAGCTGACCCGGCAAACGTTGTTTTGCCTTCAACCCTTATCACTTATCACTTAGGGGTATGGAAAATAGATAATAGCCGATTCTCAGACCTACTGAATACGCATATAAAATTTGGTAAAAATCGGTAAAGCCGTTTCGGAGGAGTACGGTAACTAACATTGTGACATGGAAATTTTATATATAAGATTATTCAATCGGAGGAAGGAGTATCCATCCATAGCACTCTTACTCGATCAGTGTTTTGAGTAGCAATCAAATAGAAATACGCGATCTGTCTTATTATGTAAGACGTAGATAGACATATGTATATATTATACATATTATTTACTAGCTGACCCGTGCCCACTTCGTTGGGCGGTAAACATTTTTAGTAGTCTATAAAACTCTCAAATAATGTGGTTTAAACGATGAGTGTTTAAACAAATACAATAGGTAAAAGAATTTTCAAAATTGGCTCATTAGTTTCAGAGATTACCTCCTACAACCACACAAACCTTACTTATTTTTATTAGTGTAGTATAGTATAGATTTACATACACCTAGATTTTATTGACTGGACGTCACACAGCTCCACATTTACCTAGGTAAATTATGCGCTTCAAAGTAAGCTTGATAGTACCTACTGAAGAATAGGTCACTACACATCTATTGTCCAGTTTTAAAACTGGAAGGAAGAATCACCAGTCGTCCTAAATCTTCACAATTTCTATCTTGATTCATGGCGTCTCGCAGATCTACATAATTCTCAGCGCGCAGTCTTCTCTCATTAGTTCTGTTCTGATGTAAACCAAACGCTTCGTTTTAATTTTGGCGTAAGTTTCCACCAGCCATTTAAATTTTGGCGTAAGTGTCGACCAAAAACGGTTAAACAAACCTCAAAACCTTTGCAGGTGAGCAATGCAACCTTCTCTTATTGGTAAAATGTATCTAGGCGTAGAATTGCATTGCAGAAACTTTTTAGTGTCCAGTCTCTTCAGTTTTCGGATTCACATGTCGAAGATCAAAGTTGTATTGTCTTCGCCACGACAGTAGGTTTATAAGCGAGTAGAGACTGAAGAGCATCAAATGCCTGCGCGTTCGCCAATGCATTGCAAGCGGTCATCCCGGGTACGCAGCACAAAGTCCGGCCTGTCACAGTGCTGATCTACCAGGACGACGGCAACATCATTGGTAGCGAGAGCTTTGTACCAACCGGATGCTGTCCAGTAGGTCGTTTATCGGCATTAATAACAATTGTGTAATCATTTTGTTGGCTTTGGGGTATGTATTTTATGCCCTTCCTCGTAGTATGAACTCAAATAATGCTAAGTATCATTAGAATCCATTCAGTAGTTTTAGCGCTATGCGCAGCCAAAAAATATTACCCTACTACGGGGGGCTACTGGGGGTCCCACTGCGGGGCAATGTGGGGGGCCCACTGTGGGGGCCTACTGAGTGGATCCCACTGCGGGGGCTACTGGGGGTCCCACTGCGAGGAAATGTGGGGGCCCCCCGGCCGAGAGCCCCACTGCTGGTGCCTCCACTGTGGTGGGCTAATGAGGGGGTACCACTGCGGGGCAATGTGGGGGGCCCACTTCGGGGGGCCATCTGCCGGTGGCCCCCACTTCCGGGGCCCCACTGCCGTTGCCCCCACTGTGGGTGCTACTGAGGTCCCACTGCGGGGCAATGTGGGGACCCTACTGCGGGGGGCTACTGGGAGGGTCCGGTTGCGTGAGGGGCCCCACTGCTGGAGTCCCCACTTCTGGGGGCCCCACTGTCAGTGCCCCCCACAGTGGGGGGCTATCGCTTTCTACCGCCCTTGCCCCGCGCGCCATCCTGCAACGCGCAAAATTTGACTTCCATCCTCTCTCGTAAGGGAACCCTTCTGAATTCCGGGATGAAAAGTATTTTATGCCCTTTTCTCGTAATATGAACTTAAATCATGCTTAATTTCATTTGAATACCTTTAGTAGTTTCGGCGCTATGCGTAGCCAAGAAATTTTACTTTCATCCCCTCTCCCAAGGGAACCTTATTGAAATCCGGGATAAAAAGTATCCATGTCTTTCATCATAGTATGAACTCAAATCCTGCCAGGATTCATTTGGATACATTCAGTAGTTTCAGCGCTATGCGCAGCCAAGAAATTTTACTTTCATCCCCTCTCCCAAGAGAACCCTATTGAAATTCGGGATAAAAAGTATCCATGTCTTTCCTCATAGTATGTACTCAAAGCCTGCCAAGTTTCATTTGAATACATTCAGTAGTTCCGGCGCTATGTGCAGCCAACAAATTTTACTTTTATCTTCTCTCCCAAGGGAACTCTATTGAAATCCGGGATAAAAAGTATCCTATTTCCTTCCTCGTAGTATGAACTGAAATCCTGCCAAGTTTCATTTCAATACGTTCGGTAGTTTCGGAGCTATGCACGGCCAAGATACAGACAGACAGACAGACATGATGGAAAAAAAAACATTTTTGGCATCAGTATCGAAAATAGAGTGCTCTCCAAAAAAAAAATCAAAATATCTTCAATGTACAGAATTGGACCTGTTACAGTTTTATTATAAGTATAGATAATATAAATACGTTGGTCAAATCATCTTTGACATTGAGTGAAAGAGGAATGTTCCTCAAGTTGGCTTATTCCTGAAGTACTCCAACATTATCTCCCAATCTGCTCGACGAAAAACAATTGAACTTCCATTATACATACATATGTACGTCAACAATACTTTTGATCATTATGAATGTAAGCGGGTTTACTTCGAACCTAGTTTGTGGAGAAGAACACCCTTTCATCTCTTAACGAGGGACTTCATCAAGGTGAACGAGGTTAATGAATTCGTCAAACTACGAAAATACATAGTAAAATAGCACTTACATATATTTGTTTGGCCGTTAAGCCGTGGGGCCGAATAATAGTGCGGCGTACGAATATCGACTCCTCCAACTCAACCCGTCGATGTCGTAAGAGCCGACTAAGGGAACCTACCAGAGGAAGGGCAGCAGCTTCCTTCTGAGTATTTTTAAAAACGAACACTTCGATCACCAATCCGCCTGCCAAGCGTGGTGATTATGGCAAATCCCCCCCTACATGGGAGACCATCCACTCGATCGACCGATGACATCGTAGCGGTCGCAGGGAGTCGATGGATGGAGGCGGCTCAGGACCGCTATTTATGGCGTCGTACGGGGGAGGCCTATGTCCAGCAGTGGACGTGTATGGGCTGATGATGATGATGATATTTATTTACACAAATAATATACTCTATATTAAACCCTTTGCATATGCATATATTATATCCTTTGCATATGCATGCATAGAGCTGCAAGATTAATGCCTTGAGGTCTTGACACACGAGGACTTTCTAGCTGTCCGGTCGACGACCAAGCGATCACTACGAGTATATTGGTCCGGTCCGGGCTGCTACCCCAGTGCTACTTTAATAGTCATTTTATATTATATTTTGCTTTGTATCAATTTAAAGGGTTTTGGTCATTAGCAAATAGTTTCTATTAGCTTACTTAATAGTGTTTAGGTTATGAACCACGATAAGATAAGCCAAAGCGTATGAAACCAAAAAAAATATTGTTTATGTGAAAAAATTACGTATTGGGTACCTAAATCAGTCAATGTTTCTGCTGAGGGACCTCATGAACACGCCATAACGATCAGTATTCCTCTCGTCAATGTCGGACGTGATCAGAGTACCTGATCGGGTAAATCGGGAATTGGCGACCAATCCACTGTTTACCCTCATGCGCTCTGTGATTTAGCCCTTCCTGCTTAGCCAATGAATGATCGATTGCCAGTTGTGAAATTGCATTAAACGACCCAGAAAGGTAATGTTACCTCTCACGATTTCAAAACACCGCTGGGTGCTAATCAAACACTAAATCACCAAACAACGAACTCGAATAAAATCTTTATAGTGTTGCCGTAAACTCATGCGGTAAACCCATTAGAGACATAAAGCGTAGGCACATAGAAATTTCCATGTTTGAAATCATCGATTTATGTATCTCGATGTTTGAAATAATATTCAGCTGTTTTCATTACCTATATGTTTTTAGTGCCATGCAAGTTAAGTGCTGCCAACAATTTTATTTCTCACAGTATTTTCAAAATTGACTGGTAGGTATAAAATAAACGTTCTAAATTCAGAGCAAAATGTCCAAACTGTCTTCAAAAGTGTCGCAAATACTTCCAGCTTCACCGACAGTGTTCCACCGCTGTCAATTTGAAATACGAGTGTCGTCCGAAGAGGTTTTATTGAAACGTCGTCGGTGGCAGCGCGTTCTACCGCGCAAGTCGTCTGTTTCTTGCTCAATACAAAAGCTCAGCGAGCGTTGTTGACTTAGGAAGTGTCCGGGAGATAGGGACCACCTACGCTTGGCGACTGTATAAAGTGGTTGCTTGCTGCTGTCAAAAGGGAAATAATGGCGTCGCACTGCATCTATATCTAGGAATAACGAGCCAGATCGAATCTCATGCGGTGGAATACTTACTGGTTTGTTTTATGATCGAACGATGCGTTATTGAGAAACATGATATTGGAGGTATAAACTGAATAATATTTCGAGTTAAATAACGTTGGATGTCACAATTTATGTGGGACTTGCCTTAAGAGAACATTCCGAGTCCGAGAAATAGCATTTTTATTTCGAATTTCCTCAAGCACCTGAGCTGTTGAAAATGTATAATACACTACACGTTTAGATTTGGAAAGATAGTAGTAAATGCAAATAATTCTCATAAATTCAGTTGCTAGTAAATGCAACTGAATTTATAAGTTGAGTGTTGATTCGATAACCTACATAGGTACCTAAGGGGAGGGGAATGCTAACATGTAGGTTATGCCTTGCTCAAGCAATACAGCGTTGTCACAGCTGAAAAAATGCATTAAATAAATCAGTTGAATTCTCTTATCCTTTGCTCGTTTAAATAGAACGTGTCGCGAGTTCGTGGCAGATTCGTAATCGATTAGGCTCCGTTCGTGCGCTCCCGATTCATTAATTGGAACGAAAACAGCGCGCACCCGCGACAAATATCTTGAGTAAGACGCGCGGACGCGTGTTCGCTTTTTATTTTGCTTTTTCAAGATGCGAGGGACACGGCTCGTTAGGGCGCCGACGTCGTCAGTGCCTGTCACAATCACGGCATCTCCTCATTACTCGGGAGATTGATGCAGAACACCTCGCAACACTTACTTCGTTCCTGAAATAACCCCACATTTGTCAAAATGATACGCGCACTCGAATCGAGAGTTATAAAATGTAGAGGCCTCAAGTTTCGGCGCAACAGGTGCAATCGTAACGCGATATTTGAGACCCTAGAGATGAAAATGCCGGAGCGGATAAAAAGACAGGAGTCGACAAAAAAGAAATACCTTTCGTAGAAACAGTCGCGAGGACGTGAGATATTTGTAGTGATAATATTAGTTGTCGAGCGTATGCGTTTCCCTGAAGCGTCGGCGTCGCGCCTGGGAGCGCTAGCCCGCCGGTGACATATTAATTACTAATAGACGGAGATATCCTTCCTTCAGCCGAATTACGCATTTAGAACACGCATGTGTTTCGGATTCAAGATTTGCACCTAATAACAGTAATAAAATATCTTTAAACTTTATTAATAAGTTTAAGCATTTCAACATTTTCAACCGAAGAAATCAATCATTGATTAAGTCTATTAAAGTTAATACATAATTACTAAACATAAAAGTAAACATCGAAAGTAAGCATTATGTTGAATGACGATACTTTATTTTTAAGTAGAGAATCATAAATCTTGCAATATCAATAAAGTTGAAAAATGTTCACTCTCTGCTCATAATATTTTGCTAAAGCCATTAAGATCTTTTCACAGCGTTTTGCCAATTTCTTGTCTGTATTCATTACGAGTTTCCGAAGAAATTGAATTGTTAAAATGAGTAACAATGAAGGAAACGATTCATCACGATTGACAGGTAAAATGTTTACCCGAGGACAATTTGAGCTAAAAGCCCATGGCGAATTCCATCATAAAAGGAGAGGTGTCATGCCGTATCTTCTCTCCCCATGAAATTGACTTTGTCACTGGCCATAAATCTCCTCGAAATGCCAGCAAAAAATGGCATCAGCATGCGCTCAGCCGACGGATGTTTACACAACAAGAGCCGTCCACAATAATGACTCACTTTTTGCAATTTTCCACAGAAATGTTTCGGAGTAGTGGACTCACGCGTCCCGGGCCCATTGTGCGGGCTTATTGTTGCGAACCCGAGACAAAGTTGTCAATACTTTTATTGAAACTTAAAAATGCGATTGTGGTTAATAAAACTGTAGGCTGAGGCTGTAACGAATTTATAGCAAAACAACATTTACAAACGAATATTTACTGCCAGAAGTGTTTGCCATTAAAGGAAAAATATTTTTTTTTTCAGCTTAGCTAGGAATGAATTAATATCGACTTGAAAGACGTTTTCCTTACGGCTCTGGAGGGGTGCCAATAAAGTAGTTATAAGGCTAACTTTCTGCGAGTGTTGGAAGGCCATAACTCGTGGGCCGGATGGCAATAAACGTCACGAGGACGCGCTACCTAGCACTATCAATCCCGTTTGCATCCTATCGAGCGTCTCAATCGGTCGCCATTTTGACTCTACGTCGTGCACGCCAAAAAGACAGTGTTGCTATACGAGAAAGAAATAAAAAAGTAGGAATGTCTGGTTTCTGGATAAAAAATGAGTGCCGTATGGTAGGCGCGGGCGTGCTCTGCGCCCTGCGGTCGTTTGTTTAAGGTCGTTTTAGTGCGTCTCGTAGGCAGCTCGGATTATACGGCTAGTTTTATGCTCAGCAGTAATTTGAATTATTAATGGCTATGATTTGCGACCGCCGCGCCGCGCCGCGCGCCGTGAGAGTTGACAATGGACCCTGTGATTTATGGAGCTGTTTTTGAGTGGAAATCATTCACCTAGTTAATTTACGAGGTCTTGGCTTGACTTATTTGAGGTTGTTAGGTAAAGCTATTAAATACATGCTCGGAATAGGTATCTGCCGGCGCAGCTAGTATCATGTCTGTGTATCTGCCTGACTAAATGCATCGCTTTCGAATGAAAACTCTAGTAGTATGAATGTAGTACGTAATAAAATAAAGGATGAGTTTACAGTTCTAAATTGAACACCGTTTACATAATTTAAAGTTTTAAAACTCTGTCCAATAAAGAGCCATTAACGTCATAATCCTGTGTCCACAAAGCCAATATCTTATTTTCAGCGTCTCATAAAACAAACACTGACAATCGACCGTCTAAAAATATCACAGAGCATGTCTCCGATGATTTATTTCACGCAATGTTTATGTTAGCAGGACGTGGTGGCGTCTGTTCGTTTTCGTTTACATTATCTACCACATTCATCACCTACCCTCCTTTTACAACCGACTAAGATTCAATATCATTTAACTCGTTAAAAGTAGCTGGCAAACTTATTGCTGCGGTTTTTTCTCTATCTTTGTCTGTGTTTTTGAAGGAGGTTCAAGTTTTTGAGTTGAATAATCCATGTTGGTAACACAGTGGTGTGGGTGTGGACAATAGGTGTGCGTAGGCACCGGCGCAGGCGCAGCCTTGCGACTCACCTCGCTTTACGATGCAGGTACACTCGTTGATATACGTCAATCTGGATACTTTTTAAATAGCTATCATACTAAAGGAAGATTGTAACTGTAACGTTGTAACCATGACTGATACCTAGTTACATTTGAACGAATTTTCGTTCAAATGTAACTAGGTATCAGTCAGTAGTGACGATGAAGTTTGCTACGACCGCTCTTCAGTCTGCGACAAGCAGAGTGGTAAAGATTGATCAATTCGTGATGTTGACTGTATCGTACATTATGCATGCTGATTTCGTTGCTGATATAATGCCGAATAATTACAATTTTATGAAGCATTTATGACACCTCGTTAGTGTGGGATTGCTATAAAAGTTTAATCTTCAACCTACAACCAAGCTAACAATAGTGCCTAACAGCTTCAGGTATTGTGGTACGTGTTCTGTCTGAATTTAAATTATATACTTATTAAGAAGACGTCTAATTAGGTAATGAAATCATACACATAGGTTGTTATTGAAAGTTTGAAAACGTAATCTAGCTTTTATTAGAAACTAAGTAGGGTTTCAATAAATATAAGAAAAATATATAAATGTAAGAAAATACATGTATGTAATGTATTGGGTCGAGTCACGTGGGTGGCGCGGCTGGCATCCTAAACTATTTGTTAAAAAGTTAAACATCTTGAAATGTCACTGTCACACGCCCCCTTGGGAAACTGATTGTCATTGTGGTGAGATAGGTGCATGCTACTACGGAACTAAGATCGAATCGTGGAACTCATCACTTTGACTCGTTTTATCGAATGTCAGAAAATGTTTTACGTACGTTTTTTGGTGAAAACAAGTAAACTTGAATATCAAAGAGTACTTACTCCACCTTTGAAGGATAGATACATTAGGTACTCAAAAAGATTATACCTCTTATACTGTCTTTAAAAGAGAGTCAATCTATTCTTCAGTTTCATATTTAAAGTCAATATGGCCGTTGTTGTTGATATTTAGAAGATAATAATACGATAAGAATACATTACCTAATAGATTCAGCCCGCGGCTTCGCACGCGTTATTGTTGAATCGTTTAGTTAAATGTTATTTCTATCCTATGTTTTATTCCCGATCTAGATTCCAAACCTATATTTATGGGAAATTTCAGGCCGTTAAGTAGTTTTGGCGTGAAGAAGTAGGTACACTAGTGTGATGTGATGTTAAAGTCCGAAAATATTTAGAGCACGCTTGAAGAGGTGAAAGCAAGCCACGTAAATGATTCTCAAATGAAATCGAATAGCGAGCTGTTCATCGTACTAACGCATCCCGTCCTTACTTTTAACATTTACTGGCCGAAGCCCGCATCCTAAAACAAAATGTCTGCGGCCGCATGTTTGTTTACCTTGTCCAAAAATGCATTCGTCATGCCCCTCTAGAATACACCACAGGTTTTAGGAGCAGGCCCAAAGCTTGGAGACATCACGCGGATATAGCACGGACTGAACGGTATGAACGAAAAGCATGGAAAGTTCAATCTGAATTCTGTTGATTTTTAAACCTATTTAATGTTGGAATTTTGTTATTCAATTAGATTTTTCAGTTTAGCTATCTACCTACAGTATCAAAAGTATATCTGTTCAGCTTATACTTCTTTAGCATAAACATGAATCATGACCTCATCATCATCCGCAGACACTAAACAAACCTTCTCTGGTTTACTGTCTTATAAAGAATAGTTTAAGCTTTTGATTAATAAAGTAAATAGGTATATAAATACCTACTACAATGCATGAAGCTATCGGAAAACACATTTCGATTCTGATAATACCATGAATTAAGTTGAAAATTACAGGAATCTAAAACACCACGGGTAATTATTAATTTTATGTTAAGCTTTAAGCTCTGTGCTCTATCGTACTCTATGGCTCTCAGCATCCGTCAGCTCGAGCAGAATGACATGTTTACTATTGTTAATAGTTATTTGTGATAATGGTCCGTCACAATCGATGTCATACTCGTTCCCTGAAAAAGGGTTGTTTGTTTGCCGCCATTGTTGTAGCGACCGGTTTTATATCCTCTGGAACTATCGATCAACGATCCTTATTGTTTCTCAATATTATAGCAGAAAGTGTCGTAAAATAAAAGTAGTTTTACGGTCTTTTAAAGCCTTGGGAGTAATAAAGTATACCTACAGAGATTTCAGTGTTAAAATTTTAATCATTTATTATAAAATTTATAGAATTTCTTATGGGGATTCTGTCATTCTCTTAATGCAACTTTCTTGGTGTTCCGTGTTTGATCTCGAAAAATCAATTGAAATGAAATAGGATCTTCAAAAATAGGAAGGTATTGTGTTTCATGGTCCTGGTTTTTCAGCAATGTAAAATTTAGTTATTAAACAACGTGGTATATTTCATGTAGGTACCTCCGTTGTCTGTTTTTAATGATTACCTACCACTCTGACTAATAGAATTGAGGTAAAAAATGAATAAAATTCGTTATGGCACCAATTGGAGACTTTATCCAAAGAATTCGTTCCGATCATAAGTGTGAATTTATGGTGACGTAAACATTAATGTAAAGTGGTCTATGCAAATATTGAAATATAGCCGACGATCGGGGTAGTCGTAAATTTGGGCTGGTTGAGGAGCGAGAGTCATTAATATCATTATAATGCATCTCTTGGAAGGACTGCGAGAATGACGGACGACATCGGACCACCCTGATATCGTTTACTATAGGAACTCAGTCACACATTCATTAAAAAGTTGCAGTAGGCTCTTTATTAGTAGAACAACCAGCTAAATAATTTGTTAACTTCTTCTTTACTCTCAAAATGGAAGCGAAGAGAATCCAGTAGCTTAGCTAGCAGATTAGTTCTAAATTATGTGACATTTTCTCAATGTATTAACATATCATATTGTTTTATGGAAATAAGCTTTATTAATTCTGATTCAGTTGGTTTACTAAGTATGTATGTAGCTGATTATTTTATTTTCGACGCATTATTATGACCTACAAAGAACTCATGTACATTAAGATTAACACAATCAACACAAAAACCGATAACCTAAGCTGGAATTTATAGATGTCAACTTATTAACTATTTATTTATGTAAACATTTGACCCGTTCACGATTAGATAAAATGGTTATTTCGGGTTAAGAACGAGTTTTAAGCATAGTTGATAAGTTCTACAGACATAGTTGAAATAACTGACTAATTAAAAGTATCACGGTGGTTGACAGCGCTTCATTTACCTAATTATCATCGATTTAAAGTGAGTCATTGTTTTTCGGTTGAAATGATTGGATCGAGAACGTGTGGTACCGAACTCTATTAGTTTTGCAGAATTTAATTTGTATGCAAATGAAAGACGCGGTATCACCGAGATGTTATTAATTTGCCTTCGAAGTGAAGGTCTTACACAGCCATTGATTGCTTTATTTGCATCGCTGTTTAGAGTTTGTGTGTTTATTTTGTTACGCCATAGCTATCTACTCGCAGCCCTTCGATCATTATCATACAAGTTCCCTCTAACCGCTGAAAGCATCGCAAAAGTTTTAGTAGTACCACAGATTAGGTAATGTTATGGTAGTACTTACTTACAATTTTATGATTCCTGTTGGTGTCAGTCGACCTGCAACAGAATACCATTTACTTATTCGATATTTATGTTTCAACACATAAATGTTTACAGAATTTTTTATGATATAAATGATTGTTTAAATACAAGATCTTAGTTACCTAATTAGTTATAATTGTTTGAATGCATGTGTGAATATAGTGAGACATGAGTGCATTGTTTCGAGTTATACCATCTTTATACCATGTTTGACGCAATAAATATATTTAAAATTGCATAAAACAAATTAAATTTAGTTGAATTGTAATTAAATTACAATTCAAGTGATATCTTCTGAGAGTGATTTGAATCAGTTCCGTTGTCTCGGTACCTGGTCTGGGAGAGGTATAATTTCTAAAAGCCCCTCCGTTTTTTCCACAACAGCTGCCTCGCAGCGGGACATCGTTTTTTCAACCATAAATATCAATTCTCACAATCCGACTTGCATTTGTATTTATTTAGGGCTGACTTGTGGTACGGCGCGGGGCACGCTCTTGGGACGCTTCCTTTTCCTTTTGCTAAATTCTTTTGTGACTTTATGAATGAGTAATTAATGGCGCAATTTACCCAGGTGTCCGATATCACGTTTTATGTCAAAATATTTTAGCTTTGACCATTCAATAGGTTGGAGTTGGACCCTATAATACGTTTTTAGAACGTTTCGTTCAAATGCTGTTATTAATATTATGTAACAAGCTTAGCTTGTGTGTAGGTTTACAAGATTCTTATATCAGTATCTAGATACTTAGGTATCTACTACAGTCGGCGTGAAAGCTTAATCAATTCACGCTTGTTTTAATGGATGATGGTGTAGACGCCATCAAAGGATTACCTGTTATCCACAGTCAATGTTTGGCTTCACAAGAGAATTGTGTGTAAACATGTAAACTGCCGCAGCACACGTGCGAATTCGTTTTGTTTTCCGCTCTACCGCCATCTTGAAATGGCGCGGAAACGCTAAATGGCGGACAAAAGCGGACGTTCCAAGAATTTTCAATATTAATGACATAATAGTTAAAGTTTAACTGCCGGCCGAATGGTAAGTAATTGCTGTAATGGGTTCGAATCCGAATTGAATGGTACCGAGCATTCACTTCTAGAAATTACGGAACTCTTAGTGATCAATGGAGTTATGGGTTTAATTGAGCGGTGGCGTCAAGCTTTGTAATTTTTGCGAGACCTGAAGTGACAACTCAGTGATATTTAACCTCTATGGATTTCTTTTGAAGGAGCTTACCCCTTCTCGATTTGCGCGTTTTAAATATTGTATCTAGTGTGATGGCGGCGCGGGCGGCTGACCCGACTGCAGATAAGAAGCAGACGTCACTCAGCAAACACAGGACACCTATGTAATCTAGAATGGCCCCAAGATAAAAACACAGGTCAAAAAACTATTGATAGTGCTCTTAATAAGAACGCTCAATTTTGTTATGATTGGAAAAGTTGAAAATAATAACTCTTTATGATCCTGTGTGGATTGTCCAGCATTATTTATTTATTTATCTCATAGACATATACCTACGTAGGTAATATTAAAAAAAAAAACCAGTAGGTACGTTAGTACGTTTACTGTTACTCAACCACCACTACCATAAACATGTTATGTTAGTTCACCTCTCGAAACTTGAGATAGATAGATTATTGAGCTTATTCAGATAATCACTTTGTATTGTACTAAGTACAAAACTTTTCTTGATCACGATCACAATTCATTAGATAAGTAATCAATTAACGGTGAAATTGATGTAGAGTCCCTCAGGGCCCTTACAAAGTCAACCGTAAATTATATTGTGACAAATAACGATATACCTACTTATATGAAGGTAGGTACTGTCTGAAAACTTTATTTATGCTCGCATTCGAGGATTTGTCTATGAGGTTATCAATGAATCGTAGAGTCAAATCATTCAAGTCAAAGTCGTTAAGTTCTGTTGAATGCTCGTTGTAATTCACACCACGACATGTGCGGATCTCATACACTACCCGGGACTCCATACATCCATTATTCGCCAAACTTCATCGTTAATTAACTCCGGTATAAAAAATAAACATTTGACAGATGCGTGATTATCCAGCCAGTGCAGTGGAGCGTTATAGGTACATTGTGACAGGTCTTATTGCTTTGAGTAAAATACATACACGAATAAGTGGTTTCAAAGCTCTAACAATAATGTGACCTTTAACAATAACAATTAATAGTAAATCAGCCCAAGGACCTAAAGTAGAAGATCCGGTATTTTATCATTTGTAGAAAGAGAACAACATGCAGATATTATCGAAAATGTTGAGTAAGGAAACCTGGCGTAAAACAACATTAACTTAATTGAACAGAGATTGAGATCTGATATGCTTATTACAATGTGCAATGTATTTTAATACGTGACAAGCGACTGCAGTGTTGTGACACATGCCAGGTCGCGACTTAAAGGTGTCGGTTATCGACCTCCGGCGATTAAATCAGCTGATTACCGGCTAATTCTGTCAGCTCGGATCAGCGACTAGGCCCGCACTGTTTTAAATAATCACTCTCGGTACTCCACTGTAAACTTAACTCTATCAATATAAACGCTAGTCTTAAAGTACCTTGGCAAAATAACGATTTGTGGTGATAATGTCTAATGTCATTCACAAGCGAAATAGAGGCCTATAGTTCGGGTAGTAGAGTGGAACTTCATTTGCAGATAATGAACGTGATGTTGAAACAGGCTATTGACATATAGACTAGACTTTGACTAGATATAATGCGAGTAGGTTGCATTGTTGTTTTAATTACAGAGATAAATTTCCTCATGCTAAATGGAACATTATTTTTATACTCGGTACACCTGCTCGGAAAGTTGCCTATTCCTTTTCCAAATATAAGATAGAAAGTAAGTCATTGCAGGCGTATAGGTATCTGGGAGGAAAAACTCTATGGAATTTCATTTCTCACGCGTTTTAGCGGGAGGGAACTGCATGGAAATCCATTTCTAACGTGTTATTTTTTTTTTATTTCGTAATAGATCGGCCGGTAGCTAAGGCTATTTTCATTATAGGTCGAGCAAAGCTCGGTAATCCAGGTACTATTATCGTATACCTTAACCGTACAAGAATTGCTCGTTTAACGAGCAATTCTTGTGTATATATATGTATATAATATATATATATATATATAATCTGAATCTCTGAAACGGCTCGAACGATTTTCATGAAATTTAGTATACAGGGGTTTTCGCGGGTGGTAAATCGAGCTAGCTAGGATACATTTTTAGAAAATGTCGTTTTATTCGTGTTTTCGATAATCAGCTTTATCGATAGGGCACTCCCATAGACAAGATTTCGACGCTACAAAGCCTTCATCTATCATGTATGACAGCTTTTTTTTTAATTTACTGCTTATACTCATAGGATATATAGGATATGACGTCACAATGGGGTAGAAAAGTTGTCAGCGATAGATGAGCCCATAGGCATTCTGCTTCTCTGTCTGTGTCTGTCCTTTTCACGTCTATACGGTACGACTTTTGCAAGGAGTGTTCAGATTTCAATAACTTTTCTATTTCTTTAGGCTAACAAAATAAGCACTTAGACATCGGCTAAAAATTAGTTATTATTATCAAATAAGAAATAAGGTGTCCTCTAGTGAAAGAAAGAAGAAGAAGAAGGAGACATCGGACATAGCCACATATAGGAGAGATGGTATCCTGGAAAACCGCGTGCAATGTCGCAAGCACAAGCTAGTTTTTATATAAATTATAAATATTTTACCTCGAGCTAACATTATAAAATCTGAAATTAGGCTCAGACGTAAACGTTCTCATGCAAGGCAATAGTTGAATTCGCTCTCAAGTCAGTAATTAGAGGCCGCCCATTGCACATTAATATCACTAATTGAAGCAGGACTAGCCTACGGGCTTTCCTAATTACAACGCGTTAGGTCTTACTCTCAAGATGGAGGTAAATTACTGGATTTCCCTTCGCAAGCAGAACTCTACGACGGATGTCTGCTGGTTGGCTTATTTTATAAAACAATTACCTAATTTATTTGTATTTAGCAATTTTTGTGTTTTCTCATATTACTTACCTAAGTCAGACACACGCGATAGTTTTACTAAACAGTGAACACAAGGGAGAATAAATAAAATCTGAAAAATCGACTGGTTTTGAATGGAATTAGGTGTGACGAGAGCATGACTGTTGAAGACATTAAATGAGTAAGCTAGACCGCAACCTATGTATCCTACTAATATTATAAATGTCAAAGTTTGTATGGATATTCGTTACTCTTTCACGCAAAAACTTCTGAACCGATTAAGCTGAAATTTGGTATGTGTATAGTTTGGGACCTGGAATAACATATAGGCTATTTTTTATTCCGATAAAACGCGGGCGAAGGCGCGGGCAGCAGCTAGTCTATCTATAACTAAGAACCCTGTTCTCATTTAAGTGACATTATACAATTTGTCTTTTTGAGAATAAATGAATATTAAACATATGTACATGCAAACATTCGGTTCGTCTAAAATATTATTGACTGTATTATTAAAATAATTCTCACGCCGCCCTCAGAGAGCTATTAAAGACTTTTCTAGAAATATAAAATGTCAACCTCCCGAAGTGAATCGACCGGTTCCCAATCGACCACGATCTAACGACACTCGTGATCTCATACAAATATTAATAACAAAACAATGAGCCCCAGATGCTATCGCCTGATTTATTAACGCGGGATACTGACTAATGGAGCTACACACTGTACGAGCTCCTCCTACGACATTATTGGTGAAGTGACTATGTCGTTATGTTTAAAGTTCATTGCGGGCTTCGATATTTTGACCTGTGTTATGTATAAAAGACTGATTTCTCGATAAAGTCCGATAATTTTATAACGACAATAATGAAAATTAACGGAAATAAGATGAATTCATACAATAAGGTATGAGGATGACTTTTCCAGTATAAAAGGTAGGTAGTACTTGCCTAAACTTGTTATATGGTACTGAATATAGATATATGGGAACGTTTGAGTAGGTTTTTTTGTCAGTTGGAAAGAGACTCGAAATGCGAGTGATCTTGTTGTTTACTCCAAAATCTCTGGACACCAAGTGCGAGTAGGTATACCAAACTCGCAACTAGAAAAGTTCCATGCTGTACGGGCAAGTTATCTTCGTAGAAGATTCTTCCTTAACTTAATAATTTCCATTTTTCTAAAGAAATAAATCGATAAGGTGAACAAAATTCTATGATATATAATATAGGGCAAAGCAGCAATGCATTCAAAACAAGATGAAATCATCGTAATTTTTATGAAGTTGAATGAAATATGACACCACAAGTGATACCCAGTAGTAGGAGCATCGATCTTCCGATAACATCGACAACCGAATGTTTTGGACTTTGTTATTAATTTTATTATCGAGTGGGTTTAGGAGCAAAACAAATATTATAAACAAAGACGGAGATGGGATTGTGAGATGGCCCATACATACTCATACAATACATTATCTTTTGGGTTATGTTACTGGATGGCGAGATTTTTTTGTAAATACAGAATAAATTAGATACATTGTATTGTTTTCCAGCAGTTTCGATATTGTTAAGGACCGAAATAAAAAATATCACGTTATTTCTATGTTCTATCCTTTTAAGATAATGACTTTTCCAAACGTCATTTATAATTTGTACATGGAAATAAAGAATTTTTAGAGATTTCAGAAGGTACAGTAAATTACACATATCTCATAATATCATCTCACCTTAAGGGAAGGCAGATATTTTCATGTTGACATGAAATGAAAAGATAAATTAAAAGACACTTACGATTGACGTAGTTGTTACATGGACAAGAAAGATGACTAGGAAAAAGTTTAAAAACTAATTCATTGCTCGTTCGCGTTCACATCGCAAAGAAACTACCTGAAGAGTGAAAGGAATGCTCATTAGATTGAGAGGAGACAAACAACTGGGAGGATCAACTGAATGGAAACCGACAAAACATGTCTAAACATTTATTTTAATTAGATTCATGAGGCTGGTATTCAGTTATAAATTATTTAGATTACACGCTCCTTTAAAAGCAAAAACTAGACGATGAGTGCAGGTTTTTTTTGTACCCAAAGCGACATCTCTTTTTTGCTTGTCCAAGGTTCTGATAAAAAGTCACTAAGTCAGCTAGCCAATGAAAAAAATAGACAGAACGTGTAGGAGATGTGTTTATTATCATTTCGCAATATAAATACTTCAGCAACCGTTTCTAAAAGATAAGCGCTAAAACTCCCAAACCGTGACTCGGCGCCACTACCCTCTACTGTTCCTGAATTTGAATATTTTGTTTGCAGATAAAGTAGTACCTACCGCACGCGAGCTGATGACTCATTGAGGACGGAATGTGCCTCTGTGCTTTACCTTATCTATGCTCGATCAGCGGTCTTAAAGTTCCATCAGTACCATAGATAAGATGAAGCACAGATGTACATAATAATATCACGTTGAGGACGAGGCTAGTATAGTATAGGCGTTATTTATAGTTTGAACTGACAAAAACTCATTAAACATGGTCCATAATTATATGTATTTTAATGACAAATACATACATCTAGATTATTATTGTTTTTATTTCCTAAGTAACTCAAACGCTACTGTCTATATTGTTCTTTTATGCCCAGTCCATCCCAAGGTTGCCTGGAAGAGATCGCTAAAAGCGATAAGGCCCTTTGTGCTTCATTGTTGCCAATTTTTCCTTCTGTATGTATTTTCTGTTTGTGTGGTATAATTAAGAGTTATCTATCTAGCTAGATGTATATTATTGATTCTGATTCAGATAATTAGGTAAGTACCTATGTTGTTTAGAAGCACGGCAGAGCAATTCCACGTAGCACAGTTAAACTGTCACTGAAATGAATCATTCCTCAGATTATTCGGATCGATGTGGCCCTGCTTTATATTCCTCCACCCACACTTGTTACATTACAGGATGAACTCCGAAAGGATTCAGGGTTCTTCTTGAACTAGCCCTTCTTGGGATTAAACGCACGTTCGCCCCTTTCATAACGAACCCTAATAAGATGTGTTGTGAGTTTACACACGTTTTAAAAGCTTTCTTACTTGAACAAAACCTATGTAGGCCCTAACAAAACGAATATCTAACCGTAACTTATGTTATTGATAGACGTCGAAAGTTATTGTTTATTGTGTTATTGCGGTAAATTTTGTTATTACTTACTTCAGGAGTAGACCTGAGTAGGCACTACAAAAGTAGTTGGGACCTTCATAAAAAAGGTAACAAAAAGGAACAAAATAAAGAAATCTGTGCTTACGTAAGCACAGATTAGGTTAATTACCTTTTTATTATGTAAGTTCATAATATGTATTTCTTTAAACAGATTTGGGAAAATTCAGACAAATTAAATTATAAAGTTTGAACACTTTCAACTAAGTGCATGATCAATCTGTTAATTAGAGCTTGCCATAAGAAATTAATAATGTGTTTTTAAATATTTGTGCTTCGGAACGTATTGTAACTTGCAAATTCGCAATGTTTGTACATAAGTACATTGCGAGGTATTTTAGAATATCTACGTTTCGAAGTCTTATACATATTTACATCCCAGGTACATTATCCTAAAGTTAGTAGTGATCTGTACCAGCACCTCCCTGCGCCTGCCAGCCCCCCGGCCGCCGCCCGGGTCCCGCGGGAAATCCGCAGCCCTGCGGCAGGCATCGACCCATCTCCTATGCCCCTCCGATACGTATACCTACCGCACACCTCGCTGGAATGTACATTACAGCTAGTACTTTACTAACCACACCATCAGACTACAATTTAACAGTAGGAATGCAAAGAATATCATTCAGTTAAAACTGTGTACAAGTTGCGCTGAAATCTTAAAACCAGTTACTTTAGCAGAGCTCCTTCTAGACAAGATGTAACAAACATGTAGGCTTCTTAAAATTATAAAAAAATATATATATACCAACATTACCAACTCTGCCGTCTGTTAACTCCAAAAAGTAGTTTTCGAGAAATGGGCAAAAAACGTTTGAATCGAACACATCGGTTATGATTTATTTGTATCAATTATTTATATTCTATTTAATGAAAAATCCTTAATGCACTGAGCAGTTAAAGTATTTTAACCCACGTATTAGCGATGTATTGTGGATTATGTAGTTGCTTTCAAGTTAAGGAAAAGTCAAAAGTTATCACTTAACTGCCTACAAAGTTTTTAATTCTATGGAATTTTATAAAGGTTTTTTAAATAAAACAGAGAATTTTGAACTGTATTCTTTTCCATTAAAAAGTAAAAAATTGACATTTGATTGCTATTGATTGTTGCCGGCCTTACAGTTAACAGACGGCAGATCTGTCTTTATGAATAAAACGCCTGTCCGGTTACACAATCATCATTGCTAAAACCGGCTTGTAAGACATCATCAAATCATTCACTTTTGAGTAGATACGTAAACGATCGTAGGATGTTCATTGTTCAAAACATTTATACTATAGGTACCTATTATTCTCAACTTGTGGGTTCTAATAAATAAAGCCAGGTTTATTATCGATCCGCGGCATTTGTCTGTAAGTGCAAATGTCTGTCGCCGACAGCCACAAATAACACGAATAGGGAAGATTCTTGAACACAGCCAAATTAATAATACAAAGCAATTTATTTAACCAATAGGAAACGGCTCATTTACGAAACCAGCAATTTACTGTCACGCTTTTGAATTTAAATGCCTCAAGATTCAAAATACAATAACGATAAATTAGTAACAATTGAGTGCGTAGTTGCACCAGGTCGGCTTAGCAAATAACAATAAAGTGAGGCATATAAATGATGGAGTTTATCGCATAGGTAGCGGACCGAACAATCAGAGCAATCCATTCGACTCTATTTACAAGCCATTACTTTATTTATGGAGGCGACACTAGCGGAGCTTGTCAAAATGTTATTTATTTCAATTCTGGTAAGGGAGAGACTGCTCCTACCGACACTTGTCCATAAGCGGTAGAGATAGCGCGAGATAGAAGTCTCTCAACAACAAGGTTAATATAAAAGAGGTATTTTGGTTTTTAACCTCTTCGGGAACATAATGGCAGAAAATGCATATAGGGTTTTTTGAAGATTTTGAAGCACATGTTCTTTTTTCGATAACTAAACCTACCTGAAAGATGTCTAGCTCGAGTGAAGTTCTCCCATTTAGATACGGCTAATTGCTTACATAAAGACACCACAGTCCACCCACTGGAACTCGCAATCTCTCCCACTACACTACCCTTCCGTCTCCATTACGTGGGGTATCCGGTATCCACCAATAAATGCGTAATTAATAACAATAACCGCCAGACGGACAGACAATAACTCAATCAAGGGGACTGCCATTGGATTAGGCAACTCATTTACTGTCTGAATGTTTGTATTTGACGGAGTGGAGGTGGGACTCCGGACTAGGAGTCACGGACTTGTGTAAATGGATCAGTATCGAAACTTGTGAACAGGTTTTCAAATATTGCAAACTGTAACCAGAGAATGGGTATGACTCATGTTGGCATTTTCGTATATTGCCGGTAGGTAGTTGGTGTAGGTAGATGTTGGTAAGTAAAAAGTCATAGTTCATACGAAGCCTAGGCTTGTACAGGCTGCCACTTACGAAGTAACATTACCTAATCTGTGCTGTCACTGTTATCACAATCAATATGTTTGGACGACGAAACAACGGATTATAATACAAGAAGTAGTTAATAATTATCTAGTAATTATTGCTTCACCTGCGAAAAGAACGATCACTTATAAAAAAGCATAATATTTCTAATGTTACCCATAAGAGTCCTCGCAAACTTGCTGACTCTATTCTAATGAAAATGTAGTTTCATTTTCCTTAGCAAACGTTTCACTATTTCCCCCTTGTTCGTCAAGTATCCCGAAACGGAGCAATAATGAGGTAATCGACGCCCCACGGTTGCTGTTTGCTGCTGTCAGTTAGTAATTACCACCTTGTAATGGAATGGACTGGATCATCTATCGTATACGTTGTAACGTCTACTGCTAGGTACTTCTATTGTTTTGCCTAGAGCTGTTTAGTTTACGAGTATTTAAAATGAATTATTTGTCATTACACGTTATTTGCGATGATTCTGTCATTATGAGGACGGGCCATAATTTTGTGATACTCCGAGAATTCCAAATAGATACCCAGGGTGGGTGTGTGTAATGATGCCCCAAAACCAGCTGTCTTTACACTTTTTTTTGTTGATTTGCCAAAAATAAAAAATAATTACGACTATTTCACTGTTTTGTTTAGAAACTTTTTGATATTTTCGAAAGCCCGGATGTAGATACCTAGGTAAAAAACTTGTGAGCTAAGAACACAAAAATAAAATGTACGTTTAGCTTCGATTCTGTCGGTTGAAGTGGGTTGGTAGTCTGCAAGCCAGCCACGTCCCGGCTTCTATAACGTTGGTACATTTTGTAGGTTCCTATGCAATGCTATTACATTCTGAATTCTTGAATTGCACTTCTGAATGGATACCAAGAGGCTAGCAATTTATTTAGGATATAGTTTTACCAATTCCCATTTTCTAAAGCTACATTTTTGCAGCAATAGTTTTCTTAAGAAAAACCACCCATTCCCTATGTTCTAGTTAAGTTAGGTAACTTACTTATCACATATGTAGGTAGGCTCTTCTTCATTTTCATCTAAGTTTTACATAGAGTTTTAAATCAAAAGCCGTATCTATCATCGAAAATGCCATCTACATGGCAACATTGCCTTTGCCAACGTCCTGAACAAATTCAAATTACCTACGTAACCTCGTTAGCGGAGCCCCAGGGCTGATTAGAGGCCTCATGGCTCGACCGCCCTCTGATTAGCCAATCTGCCCTAATGCCCCGTGTACTTACATGCCTGATTGTCTATGAACCCTGATACCCAAGTCCCATACTTAAATACGTATGTACGAGTATGTATAGTGCCTAAATTACATCAAATACTTTATAGCGGGCTGTTTTTAGGTAAGATAGAGCGGGTTCATGGACTTTCCATCCATCGCATAGACTTTCGGTTGAATAAAATGATAATCATCTTTAGATGGTACCAGAGTCAAGGAAGTATTTTAAAAGTTTGGGTTCTCTTTGAATGCTATTATGTTAAACCCACAGCTTCTTTAGTAGTTAAACTTTTATTTTCGCTCATCGTATCTGCGCCTGTTCTGGCGCGTCCAATGCATAGAAAGCTGCAGGATATTTCACTAAAATCAGCTAAAAGTTGTGCAGAGTGGCCTTATTCTACAAAACTGCCCGTTGGAGAGCCGCCAGGCATTCAGCGACGATGCTCATTGTTGTATCGAGCTTGTATCATTCCACCATTTTGAGACAATGACGCCATTTCGTGTTTTCGCGGGAAATGAAAGAAAATGAATGATGAGCTGCTATTCACGAACCAGCCACGAAATGTTGAGTTCAATTTAAATTTCAACTTTCTATTTAGATCTTGTCTCGTTTCTATTCCCTTGGTGTAAATAGGGCTGATAATTGCCCCGCCTCGGGTCAGGTTGCAAGCGTTATTGGCAGCTGTGTAATTCAAAACTGTGTTGTAACTTTCCTCCCTACCTACCTATTTCCGGATTTTTGTGTATTTATAAGAATGTTTTTAATGGAAATCCTATTTCTACTCTATTATATGTGGTAGATAACGAAAGAGTAGTACTTAGATACCTACCTGAAGTGAAAATGTTAGAAGATAGCACCGATGAGTCCCGGACAGATTGAAGGATACGATGCCCGGAAACCTCTTGAGATGATTACCGGCTAGTTCCGTATTAAATAAAAGTTACTTTCAACAAACTTGTAAAGAATCCGGGAAATCAGATAACCTTATATTATCCACAGTGACCTCCGTTGTCGCCTTCCTACCTTTTATCTGATACCCCGCCAACATTGTATTTGATACCCATGATTTAGGTACCCTGAGAGGTACATAGAGCAGTACGAAAACACAAAGTAAAAGATTGTGCTATTTGAATACAAAAAGTGCTAAAGGCGGAGATTTAGTCGCGAAACCACTGTTATTGTGAATCGATTTTATTAGTAGAATTGGGCCCCAGGTCCTTTGATTTTATTAGGTTAGTAGAGTACGTAACGAGATTACTTTTTAAGTTAATTTGCTTTATCTTCGCGACAGTAAAATAGCGTTAAAAAGCAATCACAAAGCTTTAAGACTAAAACGGAGGTGATAAGTGGTAAGTATCCAAGTGCAGTTACGTCTGGATCGTATGTAGAAGTTAATACTGTTGCTGGTTTACGAGTGCGCTCGGAATGGATTGCACCGAGTGCAGGAACTGCTCGAACTGCTCGAACAATTTACGAGTGCAATGTTTTCGTTTGCCTTGGATGTTTAGTTTTATCTAATTTATGAAGCTTTTAATGAATTCATAGGTGAATTTTCAGTGGAAAACGTGTGGAGTAGGAGTGGAATTTAGACAGTAGGTCCTCTATTGACTTTTACACCCAAATCACCCCTTACAGAGTCTACTCACTGAAGTCGGCGGCGCTAGAGCCCGGCGGATGCGATGTGTGGTTTGTCAACTTTTTGACAGTGGTTTGACAACGCGCGTGCGTGGGCTCCAGGATCAGGATTAGGATTAGGATGGTACCTACAGAAACAGATTTCTAAACAATCGTAATTAAGCGACTTCGAAAAAAGGAGGAGGTGCTATGTTCGGCTATATGTATATGTTTATGTTCGTCGATTTCTCTGTCAATTATATTGAAAATTATTTCGCCATACCTCTACTTTAGAGAAAATTAAGGGATTTGCAGTCGGTTTTAGATTTTTCTAAACACTTAAATTATTTTCTAATAATGAAGCTTAATGACACAAATAGGAAAGCACCTGTGGATCAATCAACCAAAATACCTACAAGCTTTTCACAAGCTCATTATCTATCAAATACACTGAAATCAGGAGACTCGTGCTTGATTTTCTCATAATGCTCTACTTTAAACTCATAGTTTAAACTAGGACACAATGCAAAGCATGCACTAATCTTCCAATCAGCCAACAATGCCTGAACGCTTGTTAATCTCGTTCATATTTCTAGTTCACAATCTTTCATCAGGCTTTTATGATCGCATCACGTGGTCCATAATCCCCACCGACGGCCGCAATCTGAATTACAACTCGACGACAATGCCGTAAATCGGCTTAAGATCGAGTCGACGCCGTATCGTTATTAAATCGATAACGAGACGATGGGTATTAGGTTGTACCTTTGTGATGCTGTTCCATTATTAGACGTGGATACCTAACTATTCCTGAACGTTCCCTCTTTGCTATTGCTAACTGAATAATAATAATAATATTCTCTCTCTTCTCTATAATATCTTGTTTTACGCCTCTGCACCCCCTTATCTCAAAGAGCTTTTTACCTTTCTCCATCATTCGCACGCTCTTTCTCTGCGGTCTTCTGAAACTTTTATACTTCAAGTACCTGTTCACTCTACTTCTTTCTTCGCCCATTCCTTTACTGCCCGGGCTGTACAACTATGGAACGCATTGCCAGTCTCAGTGAGGCGAGCAAAGTCGCTACCACTATTCGAAACCATGGTGAAGGAGCACTATTTAGGCTGTTGTCATTGAACGCATACCTGTGTCCCTATGTATATAAGTAAATATATATATATATATATATATATATACATATATATATAAATTTATATATGTAGTTTATTTTTGGCATAATATTTATTATGAGTATTGTTATTTATTAAATCTATACTAGCACACAGATCCCCTAGTACTATCCAACAATCCTATCCATCCACGGTTGTCTGGTAGAGATCGCTCTCGAGCGATAAGACCGCCACTTGTAACTTAGTTTTAAAATTGTCTTTTTTTTGTATTTCTGTTTCTTATCAATAAGTGTGCAATAAAGAATTTTCTATCTTCTATCTTCTATCTATCTTAAGAGTGGTTTGAAAGAATCATTGAAAAAGAAATCTATCGAGGAAAGTTTAAAAAAATAATAATAATAATAATAATAAACCTGCAGGGCAGCTTGTGGCGAGCTGTTGGTGAGCAGCGACACCACGGGTATACCGAGTGCTCCCGGGGAAATTCCTGGTTCTCGTCTCCGCTTGCGGAGTGGTACCCCAAGAGAACCAGATCCCCACCTCTTGCTTGCCTTCATTGGCCGGTCTGAGTGGAGTCGCGAGAGATGCATCTTAGGATGTAGACTCGGGGGTGGAAGTGTCTAATGGCGTAATAACGAGGAAGCCCGCTCACGTGTCTTCGTGATGGTGAAATCGGGGCCGCACCTCTCGACACCCCTTAGTCGTTTGCACCGATGTTGTTCCTTTACCGGCATTTATGCCAACATTTTGAGGAACCCATCCAGCATTCGGCAAGCCACCGTCTGCCGCTTGTAACAGTATTGAGAGTATGTTAATGGCAGGCGTCCATAGTTTCCCCCATAGCCCATTTATCCAGTCCATCCATTCACCACAATAACATGGCTTTTTTGTTATTTTCATTTTCCTTTGCAATAGTCTCTACACCTGGCGGATATCATCTTTGGGTGTATTATATTGTGCAACCAAGGATGATACCCGCTATGTGTAGCTCTCGTTTTTAGATTAATTCTCATAAAGGGCCTCTGTGCTGTTGGCTTCGGCTCCACGCATGCCTCCCAAAGGACCGGGTCACTATATGGCCCGTGATCATGGAAATGAGAAACAGAATAATAATAATAATATAATAAATCTCTTTTATTTCCTTAATAAAATAAAATGTATTATGAATAGTGATGAGAATTAACTTAATTTATATAATAATGAATTTAGGTATTTTAATTGAAGTTAACTGAATTAGCAGTTTTATTCGAAGTTCATTCATAATTATTAAATCCAGAATGAGTCACACCAACACATCAAAATATCACTATAAATTTGCAAATAATAGTAGATTTTGTTTCATCGAAATCGGACCAGGATTTCCAAAGTTACAACGTTGTAAAGTTTCGCCCATTTGATTAAAAACCTATTTTACAATCGTTGAGCTTTCTCAAAGTTTTTGTATCTCTACTATGAGCCGAATTAGATATTTTTTTAACCTCTTTCATACAATTTCATCTTCCTCTGCAAAATGCAAAAATCCTTGTTTAAATTCAGGTTAAAGGGATCAGGACAGGACATATACCGTTGCAAAATGTGAAAATACAGCAGACAATAAAAATGCTATGGTATTACATAAGGTTCACGTTCAGTCGGTCAGTGTGGATACGCCGTATCTGGCATCTTAATGGCGCGGGGCGACCTGATGCGGCCCCTGATAACTCCACGGGGATCAACACAGACTGGGGCACGGCCCGGGCTAGATGAACCAACGGAGTCTGCATATCTGTACCTTGATTCATTCATTACCTACCTGTCTCTCTCTTTCATTAGGTAGGTAGGTACTAAACTTAGCTTTGAAAGAAGGAATAGAGTAACCCAAGTTCATATTTTTGTTCATCATTATCAGCAATTAGGATTATGTTGGTCAAGCTGAGCAGGCTTTTCCCAACGCCTTCTTCAGCATGCCGATTTCAGCATCTGTTATCAGTATTTTGCAGATCGTCATTCCACCTGGCCACAGGGTGTAGAGACAGATCATCCTACACTGCAGTATATTTTTGAGGTTCATGATTTTTACAGGACTTTGAAGTCACTGTAACTCAAATGGCGGACAGCATTTGTCAATGTTCGGGTCGGCCAGATGTATCATTAATTACCTACATTAGACTGTCAGATCAGGGGCCTCTCAATGCCCACTCTGTGAACTTCTCTTTGTATTTGCGCCCTAAGGCCAGTTCACAGTATCAGTGGAAACGATCTTTGACTCAACGACGTTGAGTCAGACTTATCAGGCAGCTAACTTGAAACTTTCTTTACGCAAACTGTCGCCTGCCGAGCTGACTCCGTAACCTTGGGAACTAATTAGCTAGGAACGGAGAGAATCAAACCTTATCTCGTAATCATTTCCTAGTTTTGGAGTTTGAATATACTTACCGGAGGAGCCTTGGCAGGCACTCCGAGGTTGGCGCTCGTTTACACTGAGTTTCTTTGCTACTTTATGTACTTAGTGAACAACGTGGGAACATTGTAAGAATCTTTTATCCCAGTGATGTCGAATAGAAATCAAATAAATAAATTCTCTTTATTATGCCATTTTTTGGGTACCTATGACCCAGTTGATCACACGGAAACATGTTCGAAACGTTGTCACATGATCACGCCAAACAGGTTCGTTTGATAACGTAATCCACCGTGATAAGAAAAACGCTAATGCACTAAGTACGTTTGATCACGCCATAACCTCCTATTCATACCTTACTTTTATGTTACCATTGCGAGTACACTAAATAGATTTTCATGATTCTGTACCTACTTACGAATCTTTTTCGTAGGTATAGTAAATTGAATTGATAGTTTGAGTTCATTGTTCGTTTGAATTCGCGCATTTTATTTTATCTTTGTGCTTCTGATAGAAAGTTTAGAAATAAAAGCTTTTCTTATAGTTCACATTTGTTTTACATTTCATAAATAGGTAAACCTATTATTATACTATACTTTGCGTAATCTCTTTGTTATTTATTACCTAATCTAAGTTCCTAAAATAAAACAATTCAGAACGTGCTCTTATAAAGCCAAAGGTGCCACAAAATAAACCAATGCAACAGGTAATAACGAGCGAAAAACAAATAATTATTATCTCCAGAGTGGTGATTTGAATCAATTGGTCCATCAAACACCCACATTAACCCACCCACTCAATGCTCTATACCTACATGTGTTTTACCCACACAGGCGCTACACGGCTATATGATACCCACACCACACCAGCAGGCCTGTGTTTTTTCTATAATGAGATAATGAAAAGGTATAAGACTTTATTGCGCGATCTTAGCATTTATTTGGCTCTTTATTTGTTTGCGAGCGATATTTTTTTGGGTAGTGTGATTATTATCGAATTAATTGTTTGCTTGTCTTTTTCAATTTGATTCGTTCGTTCTTGTATGTTTAATAAGGTAGATTTTCAAAATATTACCTATAGATTATTTAAGCGCACGCGTATAACGCATATAAACGGTTACATACCATTTAGGCCTAGCCTTAACATTTGAGAGCTGATAAAATTATTACCTACTAACACAGCGAGTTTTTACTATAGAGTAAATACTCGCTGTGTTAGTAGGTAATATTTTAGGGCATAGGCCCTAGGTAGGTACTTAGCTTACCCAAAAATTATTAATAATTACCTAGTATGTCAAAAAACTAGTAAAAACCATCACAAAAACTCAGATTATCGTTTCTCCAAAAGGACCAGTGAATACAAAGTTCTAAACTGCGATGGGGCAAAAAGAAGCAAAGAAAATATCAATCGGATTGCCAGACAATGACAGCTGGAAGTCCTTTACAAGTGTCATGTCATAACATTTGACACGATTATCAAAGGGACAAATAAAGCTTTGTGAGAATGGATAGAGATAGTTTTAAATATACAGCGGCCTTTTATAGATTGAATTAGAATTATAAAATTATAAATTTTTAATGATCATAAGTATTTCATTTAATTGCTGCATTGTTCAACTACTTATCTGTTGTTATTGCCGACATAATCAACAAACACTATTAATATAGGCTAAATGCCCTAACTAATCATTCGACTTGATTTTTGGCATAGAGTTAGTTGAAAGAATGGAGAGTAACATACATCCTGGTAAATACATCAAATTCCTTCTGTGGGAGATTTACGGGAAAAATAACTTTTTTTTCATCCCCCTAGAAATGTGAAATTGGAATTAAACGCTGGTGAAACCGCGGAAACACGAGAATATTTATGATGAAAGTTTTTATGTTGAGATGGTGTCTTCACACCAAAACTACTGAATGGATCGGGCTGAAATTTTGCATAGAGGTGTAGGTCTTGATTGACAGGCTTGTTTATTCTAACGTTCAGTTGTTTGCACGGACAGGTAAAAAGGTTGTGGCAACTATACAAAGAGACTAATAGTACACAGCAGAGATAAATGCAGGTGAATTTTGAAAGGATAACGTAATACAGAACTTGCAAAATAAGGGTTTATATAATTTTGGGTAGGTATTTATAATATTGACCTTGGACCCCGTTTGTTAATTTAATATTATATTGTGACACCAACAGAATATCCCCCCGCGATATTGTGCACTAATTTGACTAACACCCTATATTGTATTAAGTATATCAGTCATCTAGTACCCATAACACAAGTTCTGCTTAGCTTCGGGCTAGACGATGTTGTGTGCATTGTCCAAGATTATTTATTGTTTTCTCAATAGCCACGTGATCGATACGCGTCGCGACATTTGGGTGTTATGTCGAGTTTTTAATCTGATAGGATTTTATAAAGAACGTACAATGTTATCACACGGGAAACCCATTTACGGATTACGTAGGTCCATGTTTGACTTTTAATTATGGACTCTGGGTCCCTTTTTGCACTTCCGGTTTATAAATAGTGGTAACATTCCGTTTTGCTGATACGACTTTACCTAAGTTTTTGTTTTTCCTGTTGACTGAAATTTTATTAACCGCGAGGTGTGCTTTATTTTTTTCGAGTGTGATAGATTGGGTCTTTACGAAGTCCAAGCATCAAAACCGCTAACACGATTTTGAAATAATTAGATACTTACCTATCAAAATACTCATCTGGTCTGCTATATGATTCTTAGCTACATTTAGTGGGCATTCTCCCTCTCATTTGGATTGGAAAAATCGGGTACCGAGGGGGGGCTATTCTTATTTCTTACTAACTACTTACTAAATTCTTGCTAAACGCTACATCTTTATGATGTAGCGTTTAGCAAGAATTTAGTTTGAACAAGGTATTGTCACAAATTCTTGCTCGGACGGATTCAAATTCGGATTAGGTACATAATGTAGTAGGTGTACCAGTTTAGCTACGAGTAATTCATAATCTTAAAATTTTTGATTTCCTGTTCTCTTTTAAAATTCTCGCTAGGATAGAATATAAAATAGTTCCTAATAAAACATGTCGCGGCAATATAATGCAACAGTACTGTACCGATCTGTCTTGTAGTCTAGAGTCTAGACTACTGTAGACGTGCAATCTCCCGCCGTACATCAAGCCGGGCGGCGGCGTTATTGCGAGAATATTGTCCTCCATGCATTTCCGACGATGCGACGGTCGTTTTGTAGCTATAGAAATGCTCCTGGTTCTAGCTGATAACATTTCGATTTTCTCATGACATCATTCTCATCTTTTAGCTAAAAGACTTTATAGTTTAAACATCAAACACATAAACCTTTACGGTTTTATCTAATTCAGTATAACACGAAAAATATGTGATGGAAAGCGATTTCATCCAGGCAACCTTTATTTTGGCCGTGATAGGGCACTTGCTTACATCCGAAGGTTTGAGCAGCTCTCAATTGACAGATTTTATTGATTACTATCAAAAAAAGCGACTAGAGATCGGCTCCAATCTGATTAGCGACTGAGTATTCGGGGTTGGACATATAGGGAGGGGCTGATGATTTTGATTCGGTGGTCTTGTAAGTACATGTTGTCAAATCAAACAAAAGACTTTATGATGAATGTAGTACATGTGCGCGGACGGGCCATGATGTGGTATGTACACAAGTATTTCTGTACATAATAAATAACCATATTATTAGGGTTAGGTAATAATTAGTTTTATCGTTCAATTCAATTAATGACGCCCTGATTCAATCAGACCTACCATGTACCAAAGGTTACCATCTATTATAGGTCTCCTTACATAGATAGACAAGGTAATCTGTCTAATCGACAATATTGCTCTACCTATAGCGTTAACAGTACTGTGTAGTATATTCTATAGCAGACATATAGCATGGCGAACGATATTGCAACAGCTCAATCATGGCAATTGTATGGTAATGTGCTTCCGTAACTTATGGCTGGTCAGTCTGGCTTATTGCACTTCTAGGAACAGCCGGTCTAGCCATATTTGCATGTTTGTGACATTCTACGACACGCCTCATTTCCTTATTGGGAGTTAGTATTTTTTCTAGAAAAGGGTAGATCAAGTGTGTTAAGGATTTCGACATAATAGAGTATGGATTTGTTGCCGATTGCATCCAAATCAGTAATTCTAGTGAGTTTGTGCACTGAAGTCAGAGTTGAGTTGTAACACAACTACACAATTGTGGTGTTGTGTCTATGTAATAATGTGTCTTATAAATACGACACGATTTTGACACATCACAAGTGTGGTTCTACCTTAGGTTTTCTTTTTTCTACATGGGTTCTCTACTCTTTTAAGCAGACAAGAAAACACCTTCTTATAGGCACACGCCGACGGAGCTGAAAGACTTGGAAAACTGCAGAGTTGTGTAAATTATCGAAATTCATTTGTTTTAATGTGACAGTCGGTCGACAAATAGTCGAGATCGAGTGGTCCCAACAACCCTTTGTAGTTCCTTATTATCTTATCTCAAGAGAATCCACTATTCCGCCTTCCTGGCAAGGAAACTAGAATAAAAATACACAACAAATCTCTTACGAACAGTCCCACTGTAGTAGAAAAGCCAAAATATTACCTTCCTACATCGTTTAGCGTTTCGTTATCAGAGTGCGACGCGCCGGTTAAAGGTACTCATTCTTAAAATATGGGACCATAACTTTTACAGAGGAACATTGTAAACAAAGAACCAAGGAAATGATAGGAGATGTATGAATACTATTCGCATGTATATTCCCAGATATGTATGGAGATTTGTATGGAAATGCGGGTTATTGAAACATTGGCGGGGACTGCGGGATCTAGGGGCGTGTATGGCATGATATGGAGTTTCAGCATGGGCCGTATCTCATGGGAGTGCCATTCTTGTATTTGGCAAGGGGATGGCTCGTAACGTCTAGTATTTGTGGAAAGAGGTCATGGTGCGGTGACCTGGTAAACATTCGGTGATATTTGTAGCTACAGACAGAGAAAACTAGATTTTTCCGGTATCATTTCATTTGAACACAAAGGAGCACTAAGACACATCTAAAAATGACATGAAATGACGTAACTCATCACATGTTATGGATTTATTTGTTTATGTTTTATTATAATGGCTCGCAATTGATTAACGTTAATATAGCACAAAAATCATAAAACAGTCTACAGTCATTCTATAGTTAATACTATAGTTTCTTTGGGGTTTCTTTTGCAGAGGTAACTAACTACCCTAAGTAGAATCTATTTAATAAATTTATAGTTCTGCAATAAAAAAATGTAGACACGTCCTAAGTCGCGAGCATCACATCAGTTATTCAACAATTTTTTGCGACAACTTAATAACATTAGAAGTCGTCTTCTAATGTTATTAAGGCCTGTTATCCACTGTGGAGATGTTCCTTCGCCTAGTATTAGCATGTACTTCTTCGAGAAGGGCTTAATTAAGATTCTACGAGGCACGCGCCGCACGGTACGGAGAAGCGCCGCCGTCGCTCGGTAAGGACGAGGTGTAGGGGTGGCACCTGTTTGTGATAAGGCTCTGACTGTGTGCTTCGTGCATAGCCTCTGGTCACTAGTGTTCTAATCGATCAACGATTTAATCTATTCTTCCCCAAAGAAAATATAGTAAGATGTTTTTGGTAATCGCTAATCGATTAGAAGCGCTTTCGTTCTACTCATCTCGCTCAGGATTGGAGGATAAATAATTATATAAAATGTATATCATACCCTTAATACAGTATAATAAGGATCATAATTTATCTTTAAGTACAATAAATTAGTCTGGTCATCAAAAAATTACCTTGTCTTAGATTCGGGAACAAGCACAGCATTGATGTCTCGAAACCAGTGATAAAAGCGGATACATGATAGGTACTATGGATGTGAGTTGATTATTTTGATGACTAACGTTGACAGCCCTGCTAATAGGTACACGGACCGGGTAGTAGCGGACGCTGGTAGGCTTAAAAACTCGCATAGCATGCACCGGTCGCAGG
The DNA here is from genome assembly GCA_947859395.1 of Eupithecia insigniata. Lineage (NCBI taxonomy): Eukaryota > Metazoa > Arthropoda > Insecta > Lepidoptera > Geometridae > Eupithecia > Eupithecia insigniata. The sequence continues at coordinate 14,912,394 of OX402002.1, forward strand.
TATGTCCCGCGCCTTACGGAGGCGGGCACTTCTTGCGGCCCGTGTGCGCCGCCCTTAAACATACAAATGTAAGGAGTTTATGGCTTCGGTATGTGTACTTCCTGATGCTCGGAGTGACAAGTTTGGAACGGAACTCCTGCTGTATTTGGACTATAAACTGCGTAGGCTTTTTATCCAGTAGCTCTAGTACTATCTAGTTGTATCTGTGCCAATGCCGAATTTCTAGATATTTTTATTAAAACGGAGGGAGCAGGAAAAGAAAAAAATAGTGTTCCTTATCTATGTAAACAGGTCGATTATGTTTATAGTTGGTACGGAAATCATGCGACGGCTTATCTCCCGGTACGATTTATGGAAGTATGTAATAGGCGGTAAAATAATCAAATAATATTTTAATTGGTTCTTCATTAAAGTCTAACTAGTTTCAGCCAGCGGCTTCGCACGCGTTGTTTCTATTGTTGCCGATTTATTGGATAAAAATAATTACCTGTATGCAAACCCGATTCGTTCAGTAGTTTTGGCGTCGAGAGGCAACAAACATCCAAACTTTAGAATTTATAATATTAGTGTGATAATAGTGTGATTTGATTACTAAGGCGCATATTTGTATATGAGGGACTAGTAAACCCGCTTAAATTATAATGAATTCGTCAAACTACGAATGTTTTTTATAGTAAAATGCTAAGACGAATAACCTTCTTGAAGCCAATACACCGCACTGGTGCTGTGCTTCACAGAAAAAAGGCACGTCGAGGGAGTACAGTTTTTGTACATCCTTGTGGTCTGCGCAGACGCAGTGCTGACACATTTAGCGGCGCGCGCGCATTACCATTTGTACAACACGCAGCGTCGCCGGTGACAGAAATATCGTGGGATGTGCGCGATCACATGTGGACTCACGTTGGGATGTTATTCTGGAATGGTGACTAAATAATGATTCAAGTATAATACTCTAACGTTGTACCTAGCTACAAAGTTGTAGCACGTTGTATTATTGTCAAAAAGAAACAAACGGTTATTTTAAACGACGTTTTTCATAAGAGGTCGTCCATTTATCAAGTGAGGCTCGAAAGGTTTAGAAAAAATCACGAAATATCACAACAGGTGTAGTGAAATATCATATGCGCCCAGGACCTAGGACCTAGGTTAACTGTTCGCCGCCGCCGAAGATTCGGCTAGGAGGACATCATCATTATAGAGGTAAAGATCATCAAAGGACATAATCTTAATCATCAATCGACTCACACCTAATAATCGTCTGGTAACTCATGCATTACACGATTTGTTTATTGTTCCTAGAATCACGAAGTTGTAATAGGTACTGGTTAGTTTTTCCGAGTCTCCTTGCCGATGTAGTAAAGAATATCCTGATTGAAATTAGCTGAACATTCGTAGAAGCTCATCAATATTCATCGCCGATTGTAGAGCTGCAAATACTTAGAAATGACAACGTAGAGACGAGAATGAGTCACCTCAACCTTTAATAAATCCTTTGGATCCTGTTATCTTTTACTAATCTTGCTACCTTTAATAAATCCTGCCACTTAGTTTTTTTTTTCAAATGGAGTAAGAATCTGGAATAAGACTGGATAATTCTAAGAAAAATTCAGACATAAAGTAATACCGTTATTTTAATTTCAGAAGGTAGAGATAACTTGCCAGCTTGAGGATTAAGAGCATTACCCTCATTATAAGATACCTATTCTAAACTTGTAATGTGTATCCTTCGTTACATTACAATAAATAAATAAATACCCTCACGAGAAAAGACAATAAGGCACTTATCAGCGGAAGGCCTGCGTCCAGCAGTGGACCATTGTAGGCTGATGTGTGAGGAGAGAACTTAAATATGCCAAATCATAATTTCTGAAAAACATGCGTCTCACGATGCCACTTCTAAATGTTTATAGTCATTTAAACCGCTGTTGAAACTAATAAGTTTAAATATTTTGACATGTTGACAGTTTTATTTGCATTTACAATTAAATACCACAATATTCACATGTTAGGTATTTTTGTGCGCTAATCAACTGCATCCAGTTTGAGCTTTATCATTTGGTTTCAAAGTTCAGTATTGTTCAAAGCTAAAAAGGTGTTGCCAGTACATCCCACTGCTAATAAAATTAATCTTACGTCACTTGCTAGTCTTGTAGTTATGTACTGGCATGATTAATGATCTTGAGAAACAGGTCGTATTCCAGAATTCCAGAAAGTAATTAATTAGGTTATTGTTCATCGGTTAGAAAATCGTCAGTGGGGTGGGGAGGAGCCATAGCCTGGATAAGTGACGTTAGCGTGGATAACAAAGCCACACAAAAAAATTTGGTTGTGCGACGAATCGGACTTTACTTTTCGGACGTATTTTTAGCTGCTGAATTGATATTCAAAGTGAATATTAAGATCCAGAGTACCATTTTTTTAACTTCAAAAAATTTATTAAAAACATACGCGTCTACTAGATCGCTTTGGGAGGGTCCGCTGGCTTTATCGTCCTTAGATATTTACATATTCACATAAGGTTAGAAGTATTAACACCGTAGGAACCAAAAAACAGATCCAGGCCCAGCTGAACTCGTATATTTAGCGAAAAAAGAAAAAATCGTAATTTGACCTCTTTTTTAACAGACTTCAAAAGGAGCAGGTTCTCTGTTCGTCTGTATGTTGTTTTTTTAGGTCCATATGTTAAGGGATATCTCCGCCAATTATGGACCGATTTTGAAAATTCTTTCACTATTGTATAGAAAATGATCCCGAAGGGGTACCATAAAATGTTTATCCCCAGGGGATTAGTATTTATCCCGCAAAACTTAAAATAAGTGTAATAGTAAGGTAATTTGAAGTCGGTTTATCGTTTTTTAAAACACGCCGTAATTATTATATAACGACAACACGTTTCAAACACTTTGTTTACGTACAATTCTTTTTATACAGTATCTTAATTTTGACTTTTGATTTTGATTCAGCAGCTCAAAATACGTCGGAAAAGTATAGTCCGATTCGTTGCACAACCAACGTCTTCTATTGTGGAGCCAAGTATAACCTATATAATAATTAACATGTTTTTCACTTCTCTTGCTCAAAAAGTGTATCATAATAGTGTAGCTTAGCGGGCCTAAAACTCGAGTTTAATACCTCGGCCACATATTCAATGTTAAGAATGACTCTTTAAATATATTCCACGTGATTTTGTCGGCAACAGATTCATAATTATTTCTTTGCCCTTTTCTTCCATTTGCATATTAGCATCTTCACTATCACTTGATGACATTTTTCACGTTCACAATTTGGAAGTAAAAGTCAGGAAGTTAAACGTAAAAGTTTGTGATTTGGAATGAAGAAAATTCTAGAGATTTAGCGCCAATAACATCTTTTTTTTTAAATCTGTATTTAACCCGCAACGAAACCGTTCGCATTCTACCGTGAAGGGAAGAATCAACCGTCATAAAAGACCACGAAGACGGTTCTATTTTAAAAAAAAAAGATCAAGACACCAAGAAGTCGAGTTTTTATGTAAGAGAACGAATGCTTTGTACGGGCTGATGACTTTAGACAAAAATTAAAAAGAAAAAATACTTTTTAGCCCGAGGTATTAAACTCGAGTTTTAGGCCCGCTAAGCTACACTATTATGATACACTTTTTGAGCAAGAGAAGTGAAAAACCTATTATGGTTCTATATACATATATTTTCAGACCAGAATTTTATATTATATGTATCTTCAGACCGAATTCTATATATACCTTCAGACCATAGAAAGCTGTCTCTGTTTCACGCAATAACACCTCGCTTACTGGTATCGTCAAACAATATCAGGAAGGAATATCTGTTTGCAGTGAAAGTGGCACTAAACCTGGCTATGTACCTGGTACCTAGATATTACCAGTACGTACTACGTGGAACAAGGTATGAAAGCATCACCTTTTTTCGTTTTATGACTTCCCCAGCGAGAGCACCCAACCGCTTGAGTTTGCACAACTAATGTCTAGGTTTACTGCTCAACAACTATTTAGGGTATGTAAATATAGCAGAGTTAACACTATGTAAGTAGCTCTTCCGCATGATTTAGAAAAGCTAGAAGATAAAGTTAATAAAGAAATAAAGCATCAGAGAGTTTATTTAATACTGTAATTTAAAATCAGTGGAAGGCAGAATTAAAACTTTATTTTTTAAACTTGAGAATTTGATTTGAAGACAATCCGGAAAGGAAGGATCAAAACACGGAAATTTTTATTAGTCTTAAAAATTCTACATCAACCTTACGACACCAGTTTGCAAAAACACCCAGTAACGAAGTCTGCTCATCCCATTACCACACTCTGCAGTACCCCTGGTAAAACAATAAGGCGACGCGGCTGCCCAGGCGCAGGCGTGCTAAATACATTATCCAGTCGGTACCGTCTGCGGTACCGTTGTCGGGATCGCCATTAGCAAGTCGAGTAACACGTGTGTGTCTGGGATTACTGTTTGGTAAGTAGGATTGACAAAGGAACTAAGGATGGGAGTTATTGGATATTTTGGCTACCGGTTATTAGTGGGGTATTTTGTTTCAATACCGCTAGTACCAACTGGTACACAATAACGTTACAATACTCTATACCTGTCCTGATTTCTACCCAATATATTTCTAACCGATATGGTTAGAAATCTATACTTATAATAAAACTGTAACAGGTCCAATTCTGTACATTGAAGATATTTTGAAAATTTTTTTTGGAGGGCTCTCTATTATCGATACTGATGCCAAAAATGTATTTTTTTTCCATCATGTCTGTCTGTCTGTCTGTATCTTGGCCGCGCATAGCTCCGAAACTACTGAACGTATTGAAATGAAACTTGGCAGGATTTGAGATCATACTATAATGAAGGACATAGAATACTTTTTATCCCGGATTTCAATAGGGTTCCCTTGGGAGAGGGGATGAAAGTAAAATTTATTGGCTGCGCATAGCGCCGAAACTACTGAAGGTATTCAAATAAAACTTAGCATGATTTAAGTTCATATTACGAGAAAGGACATAGGGTACTTTTTATCCCGGATTTCAATAGGGTTCCCTTGGGAGAGGGGATGAAAGTAAAATTTCTTGGCTGCGCATAGCGCCGAAACTACTGAATGTATTCAAATGAAACTTGACAGGATTTGAGTTCATACTATGAGGAAGGACATGGATACTTTTTATCCCGGATTTCAATAGGGTTCCCTTGGGAGAGGGGATGAAAGTAAAATTTCTTGCGCATAGCGTCGAAACTACTGAAGGTATTCAAATGAAATTTAGCATTATTTAAGTTCATATTACAAGAAAGGGCATAAAATACTTTTTATCCCGGAATTCAGAAGGGTTCCCTTATGAGAGAGGATGGAAGTGAAATTTTGCGCGTTGCAGGATGGCGCGCGGGGCAAGGGCGGTAGAGACTACTGAATGGATTCGAATGATACTTAGCATGAATTGAGTTCATACTACGAGGAAGGACATAAAATACGAGTCCATATCCCAAAGCCAACAAAATGATAACTAAATTGTTATCAGTGCCGATAAACGACCTACTAGACAGCATCCGGTTTGTATAAAGCTCTCGCTACCAATGATGTTGCCGTCGTCCTGGTAGATCAGCACTGTGACAGGCGGGACATTGTGCTGCGTACCCGGGATGACCGCTTGCAATGCATTGTCGAAACGCACCAGGCATTTGATGCTCTTTAGTCTCCACTCGCTTATATACCTACTGTCGTGGCGAAGACGGATACAACTTTGATCTTGGACTCGGTCTCACGGTTCGGTTCGGTTCACTAAAAATGTTTACCACCCAACGAAGTTGGCACGGGTCAGCTAGTACCAAATATTTGTTGCAGCTACATAACTTTACGGGTGAACGGTCCGCTAATACCTATGCGTAGATGATAGTTAGGTAAGTATAGGTATTGAAGCGTTGGGTAGTTATGGCTCACGGTCGGTTAGGCGCGATGCTCGCTTTGCACAGTTATACCCTAGCGGTATGCGGATTTTACAATAGCGTTAGATATTTTAGGACCATGCTAACAGGTACTGAGTTAGTTATTGAATACCGGACTCATCTCTAAAAGGAACACTCAACGATAAATGATGTTTAGTTTTTCACCTAGTTTCTTGATATACCCAGTAAAAGTTTCGAAAAACAAAGACAAATAAAAAAACCGTTTGTTTTCCCGAACGTAGGCTACGATGATCTTTAGTTTTTCCTAATTTATAATAATAAAAACTAACTTGGATGGTTGGCCCAGTTCAGCATTTTTCGTCGTAAAAAAGGTCAAACTGGAGACGAAGTGCCTATATAGACAGACTATAAACTCTAATCTCTGATCTGACTCTGATAAAGATGGGGTGAACGAATTCCGCTGGACGGGCCTACCTCGAGCAGAATGGTTCCTGAAATTTTCTGCCCGAGGTAGCCCCGTCAGCCGAGCCTAGCCTAACTTGCTAGAGGCGACCAAATTCCAATTAGTAAGTTTAGTGAAATTAGTGAAGCTGCCTAATAAATAGTGAAGAGAAAGACAGTGTCTCTCTCTCAAAATACTTGCACAGCTTATTCTGTCATCAAGAAAGTATTATACTGTTGCATGCAATTCTCTCCATGAGTGAAAATGGGTAGAATGTCCCGAGTAGGTATACTTACAAAGTGGCAACTCACGTTCGCATAAAAGGCCAAAATATGAAAATCCATTTTCGCTTGCGCTCCCAACACCGAGGACTAAATCAATAGCTCCTAAAGTGCACGTCAGCGCTGTTTACCGATCTAATCGAGTTCATAACGGAGTGAGGCAGGGACTCTCTTGCGACTTCTCATGTTTCTAGATAATGTAGGGTTGAGCGTATACCCACAACACGTTAGACGGTCCTTCTAGATTTAGTTATAAAGGATCAGCCACGGTTCAGCTTATACTCGTATCAATCTAACTATGATTTTGAATACCAATAGGGAAAGTTGAAAAACGAAAATTGTTGAATGCCATCGGATTTGCAAATAATGTTCAAATTTATGAGACTCGTAATACACTTACTGTGTGTGACTTCTCTCTCTTCAAGAGCGAAACAATATGAAGACTGATAAAAAAGCTTTGAGCTGACTGAAAAATAGCCTTGCCTATTGTACCGCTCAGCTCTCAGTCAACCGTGGAATTGTGAGTTTAGGTTAACAATTGGAATTGTGAGTTTAGGTTACCGTGGAATTTTGAGTTTAGGTGTACCTCTAAATAGTTTTGTATTGTATGTAGTTTTTACGTATCGAAACAAATATCAATCTTTTCTTCTGACTGTTGCCAGCCCTGCAGGTCGGTAACCCGAGCCCGGCCGCGGAAAGTGCAGCCCAAGCCCAACCCAATGCGAACCGACAGCTAGCTCAGCTGGGCATATTGCTATTAATTCACGCTCATTTGCGATACGTCAACAATATTGCTTTCTTCAATGTAAAATAAGTACCTATTTATATCTATTGGCTTTTAAACGTTGATGTTATACTTAATTTTCCAGGGTGATGGTCGACGATCTGCGAAAGACTGCTAGCTGATGATGCTGGCCCTCCAGCATCAGGTATAGCGCCAAGACTGGGCGCTATAGCGCTCATTAGGGTCTAGCAGTGGAAAAACCAAGACTGATGCTGGTGATTAATATTGAACTTGCAATGAGAAAAATCTTTATTGACAAAGAAAATAACAATCAAATAATATAAACAAATTAAACTAGTATTTACAATTGGAACAATTGAGCTAACTGTAGACTGTTGCAAACAATCTACAGATAGCTGGTACATATGATATATGAGAAAATAGCAGAATTATTATCAAAGTAGTAAAATCTAGAAACGTACCATCAAACCCCAGCACTGAAATAGAAAACAATTTCACAAATTGTCGGGCTGCGTTGTAAAAACGAAACTTTTTACGCGAATACTTTCACTATTCTTTGTGATAGATACATAAACTTTTTACGGTCGCGCCGGTATTTCATCTATAGAGGAATTGAAGTAAAAACATAAATCTCTTTTATAAGTGGGCCAATAATTATGTCTCCTTTACTTCAGAAAGTTAAACAATGTTTTAAATACGCTAATCTTGATCGAGGGTTACCTGTTTGAGTTTGGGGTGGAAACCATTGGTTCTAGGGGTCCTAGGGCACACGCAATTTATAAAAATCTTTCCAAACTTCTGATAGAGTCCACAGGTGATCGGATTCTATTTCGGTCAACGAATTAGCATTGGCATTCAACGTGGCAATGCTGCCAGCATTCTGGGCACTCTGCCTTCTGGTGGCGGCTTAGAGTTTTAGGAAATTGATATTATATACCCTCATCTCTTGCAATAGGTAAATAAAGTTCCTTTCAACAAATGTTGTTGAAAAATATTTTTGTGGATGACTATCCACACAGAGACAACACACAGAGTGCCGATGCACAAGGTGATTTTGGATTACGCGCATATCACGCGCCATTTCGGGTCGCATTTCTAAAGCTTATCGTTAGCTGTGAACGTGTTAACGCGTATAGTGGAGATCAGTTTCCAGAAATATCTAGTAGATATTATTTTCATAAAATGTGACTTTTCCGGATATCGCGTATCTTGTGAATCATCGCCATGCATATGGACTGCTCGATGACTTCCATCGACGCACCTTCCGAGAACTTCACCGTTAGCATAATGTCAATCTGACACATCTGCTCATACATTATGGCATACAAATAGCTCATACATATGGCATACAAATGGTATATATAAGTGGTGCGAAAGAATGGTGGCTATACGTGTGGGTGGTATTGTCGTCGGAAGGCTAATTGAAGGAAAGAAATATTGAGGTAGGACCGTACATTACATTAAAACAGTTTTGGTAAAATTATAACAGTATTACCACTAGTGGACAAAAAAATTAAGTGAAGAGAATATCAATAACACCTTATTTCTTATTTGATAATAATAACTATGTTTATAGTATAAAATTTGACTTGTCTAAGTGCTTATTTTGTAAGCCTAAAGAAATAAAGTTATTGATTCTGATTCTGATTCTATTATAGCAGAAATTAGACATTTTCGTTGATAGCACGAAAGCAACTGAAGCAACTTTTAAAGGTCTCGCCTGTACAAAAGTTCAAATCCTTACGTAACTAGAGATTAGTTCAGTCGCTATTGTAGAAAACTATCATACGATAGTTTGTTGAATTTATTACGTTGTAATGTTTGTGTCCTTCGCCACAAACAAGGTTCGTAGTTGACCCGTTTACATTCATATTGAATTAGGTACCTTTTTGGCTACTTATGAATTTATATTTTCTAAGGTTGCATTTAAAAAAATATGCAAATACGATGTCGATCAAAAACTACAACTCTTTTCTCGTAACAATTTGGACAGTTATCAACAAAAGCATCTTGAATTCGAGTCACGGATCGATATGTCGGGTCCGGACCGATATGTCCCACGGACAATTGATGTTAATCGGGTGGGAATACCTGATGGACACTTGGAAATGTTACCTAACCTTCAAATAATACAAGCGTACCTACCTATAGTGTGGATGAAGATTGCATGCAAACGAGAATTTTAGCGTGATTTTAAGTAGAGAGAGGTAAAATTTGTATTAGTAGCGCAGAATGACGTGACGTGTGCAAAATATTTGGGGAGTGGTCAAGCAATAATATTTGTCAAAGACAGGATGGTGTAAAAGAGAATACCTACCTAACGGACTCAAACCGCGGCTGATAGCCATTTATGTGTATAAACTGTGTAGTCAAGGACAAAAATCGCTGTACTCACAGTATATTCCGTCTATTTGATATGAATAATTATTGAAGTGATAACCTAAATATCTAAGTGATAATTTTTTTTTGAGAAAGTTTAGCAATTTTTTTCTTTGACCGTTTATTCAAGCAGCCCACTCACGTAGTTTTATTGTGCACCGTAACAAAAGAAGGTAAAAGCCGGTCCGTAACCGCACACCGTCCATTACGTACATCGCTGCATCGCCCTGCTGGTGACCTGTCAATCAGGCAGGGGCAGATGGGCAGCAGGGATCTTGGAGGAACTCATTGTTTTTATTAGTGACTGTAAAGTGAATGGCCACCACATCATCATACCATATTTTCTTGGCTGAAGTCAAGCATGAAGTCAAGCAAACTCGAAACGTTTCTTATTCGTGGACATTTGTTTGTTTTTTTAAACCCTATAAACCTTTTTTAAATTTGTATGTTAAAAATGTGAGACTTTGGATGTTTAATTACACGCTTGAGTGTTTGAACTTCTTCACGCCAAAACTACTGAACGCGTTGAAAGCCGTGCGCAGAAACTTGTTTTATATCAGTAGTATACTCCTCGTTTCGTGCATACTATAATTGATGTTATCCCTTCTGGCGGGTGCAGACAGAGTATCGACTAATCATTGATCACGGTCCACGAGACCTCTGGCCGACCTCGTCTCGCCGTATCACGACTGTTCCGAGAAAAATGCATTGTTTTTGCACGACTTCTTTATCCTGGTAACTCTTGTGCAAAAAGCTGTTTATTTCTTGGCAACTTTGCGGTTAATAACCTAGTAACGTAACTAGACAATTTATGAATCTTGTCTTTAATGATAGCAAACCTACGAAGAAAATTCCAACGGTGCGATGTAGTAAAATACAGAAACTACTGAAGAGATTATAGCCTGAACATTTTCAAAGATTATTTTTAGAGCTGGATCGTCAAACGGAAATATATCATATTATTATTCCTATTTGGAATGGAATAAGGCTATTTTATTATGATAAAACGTAAAACAGCAGAAGCCTTTTATTCTTGACACTGAGTTATGAATGTAAAAAGTTGACAAGGTACATTTGCGCGGAATGTCCCGCCCACGGCGGCGCCCGCGCATGTCCTAGCTTTGCCACAGATAATGTAGAGTACTATTATAGTACTTCGGCCAACATCGCCATTGTCACCGCGGAGATCGGAGATAAGAAGGTTCAGATGGAGCGGTCACGATCCTGGACCCAAATAGCAACTTTAATTAACCTTCTCATGGAAATTCCTCTATTATACGTACTTTACAAAACTGGTTATGTGATTGTGCATGGAATAAAACTAGTGAGAATTATGATAACTAGTTTTAGCCTCTAATAGCATATGTTTTGTTATAGATTGATTAGTATAATGAGCTACACATCTTTAAAACAAAACACATTTTATTTAATACTAGCTGCTGCCCGCGCCTTCGCCCGGTTTTTATCGGGATAAAAAATAGCCTATAAGTTATTCCAGGTCCCAAACCATACCCATACCAAATTTCAGCCTAATCGGTTCAGTAGTTTTTGCGTGAAAGAGTAACAAATATCCATACATCCATACATCTATCCATACAAACTTTGACATTTATAATATTAGATGGACAAATAATAACATACAATACAAATAATCGCGAGTCGACTCGCACTTGACGTTTAAGCTACGAAAGTCTATGTTAGAGCTAATGAAACGGCACCTTTATAAATCATAATCATTATTTTATCCTGTCTTAGCGGAGTGTTCCACTACGTATCTCCGAGAAAGAATGTCCAATACTAAAAAGGCAAGGTCGGTAAATCAGCCACGCTTCTCGTTTCAGCTCCATTTGCAATCAAGTGGCGCATCTGCAATTTATCGCTCATCTCATCTGTGGCTAAGGCTCGTTGTACATCGCCCACTGCTTGTCAGCCAATAAACAGGCTGATTTGTAGCGATTATGTGCACGCCTTTATGTACCTAGCTTTATTTATTGAATGTATTGTTGTGTAAATTAGGCTCTAGAGTTAATGTTCAATTGAGACGTTTCATTGACTTACCTATTTTTGATGGAGGATGTCGATAACCTGAAAATAAAGAAAAAGGCTTAAATTCAACAATGTATGTACTTACTTTGCCATTTGCTTTTAGCTATGCACATAATATGTATACATAATAAGTAAGATGAAAAGAAGGCCTTAAAATTACATAATTTATGTTCCGGAATTGGTAATTACGGACCAATGGCCTAGGTACACTAGACACTACAGACTGTAATCATTACAAAGGTCCTTTGCGAGTATATCGCCATTTTTTGGACGGACCACGAGAATTCTACGGTGAAGAATTGTAGAAAGTCCCATAGTGTAGGTGGAGCTTCTTACGGGCGCGGCGCGGCGCGGCGCCGGCGGCGGCGGTGGTCCAGAAGTTTATGACATCCGCGGGACGAGTCAATCTCAGCTGTTTACGTAAGCTTTACGACCTCGCACCATACACACTACCTAATACTAATTATTGTTGCCTAGATAACGACTCCTGTTTATTTGTAGTTCGTGTGGGTATACGAGTAGGTAGGCATAATGTTAGTTACGCTCATATTCCGAACTGTTTTAGAAATGTTTGTAAATGTATTAAGAAAAATAATTTTATTTGAATTGTAAATTGATTTATAAAAGAGAATTTTCTTAGTTTTAGAATTTTTTAACAAATGAATGGGATTTTTGTTCACGTTCATTTTACTTACGACGCACATTATGATCGTTTTTTCCACGTAAAATAAAACTAGTTAAGTACCTACCTAATTTAGTTCTGCTCAATTGTCGGCAATATATATTTCGTTCATAGCCATGAAGACGTTTAATAACATACTTCGTAAGATAATAAGGAAGGCATGTTCCGGATCCGGACACATTTACCAGGTTTACGTCACTTTGACGATGTGATTACTGAGGATGGGCCCTTTTGGGTACCTACACCCTACTATCATGTACTTACTCTATGCTGAATGAACCTTAGTAGAACAACGAGACATACAAAATTGTTGACAATCACATCACATCACAAAAATATCATAAACACGAAAGTTTGGATTTTTCTTTAAGTCAAAAAAAAAACGACTATTAAGTCGTGTCCTACGTAATGGATCGGAACAGACGGAGATTTTCCTTAGATTTTGTAGGTAACAGAAATAACAAAATTATTAATTAAAAAAAAAACATATGTCGCAGGAAAATCTAGTTTTGCATAGCCTCAGCCAGCATACACTTACTACTTACTTATACTTACTGTATGCTGGCTGAGGCAAATTTTTATGCAAAACTAAATATTTTTTCCTGAGACTTGATATGTTTTTTTTATTTAGGTTTATTAGGGTTGTTTATCCATCTACTTAGCCTTTATCTAGAATTCTAGATCCAGCCAAAATCCCCAATCAATATAAAAAAACAGCTGCATTAATACCTAGTTAATCCTTGTAACACGCACGTCTGCTTAGGAATAGTTAATGTCATTAATACTCTCCCAGTCTCCCGCCTCAAAGCGAACGCAACAAAGCTGGGTCCCCGTGGACCGTGCCCGTGCCCGTGCAAATCAGACAACGCACACTTCCAATTATCAAATTAAAATTCAACACAGGAAAGAGAGACATCGTTAGTTCTGTGACTAAAAATAAAATAACACCGAAATAAAGCATTTAAAGTTAAACGTGTCAAAAACGAAAATTTTTATTGTTTTTAAAAACCTAAAAAACCGACTTCGAATCCCTTACACTGTTTTTAAATTTTGTGGGATAAATATTAATCCTCTGGGGATAAAATTATGGGACCACCTCGGGATCATTTTTTATACAATAGTGAAAGAATTTTCAAAATCGGTCCATAGTTGGCGGAATGACCGCGTAATTACATACAAATAAACACAGTTGAATTGAGAACCTCTTCCTTTTTTGAAATGGGGAAAAATCGAATCCATAGAAAAATGTTCGAGCAATATATAGATAGAAAACAATTTATTGTACAATACAAAGACAGAAAACAAAAAAGACTAAAAATAGAAAAATTATATTTTTAGCTTTTTTTGTTTTTTTTTTTAATGTTTAATAAAATTTTACTCATATTTGCTTTGCTTATTTTAGAGACACCTAGCTAGCACATTATAAATTGTATGTGAAGTTAAGTCGTATATTTTCGCTTGTGAATTAGCTATATCAAAGCCTCAGCTGTGACCTCTCGATCTAAGCTCGGTGCTAAGTAATTACTTTACGTCTCGCTAAGAACGCTATATTTAGCAAAATATTAATTCTAATTACGTTTAAATTCCTGCCTAATTTAGCAAAGGCAGGCATTTTAGGGTTAACCTTTTTATATTACGGGTAAATATGATTAAAAAGGGTTCCATTTTGACGGGACGTTAGTAATTACCTAATAATGTTGAGTTAAATTAATTTACGAAGCGAGTTGAAGACTTCACGGTTAATGATGGAGAAACGTATAAAATTCCCGGTTTTATTTTGCTAGCGGAGGTGAATTCATTTAAGGAAAGATGGCGCAGCTACACTTACCCTCGCCCTGCGTATATTTGTAAAGGATATTTATCAATATCTGACCTACGGCAAAAAGGAAAAGTTATTAGGTATAATGTAGGACGTGGAACCCAAACACACAGAACTATGGGGTTTGGCATTATAGAAAATGCGAGGTTACCGAGGAACCGTCTTGAAGAACCGAAGGAATTTTAAATACAATCAATTTTATTGATCTGAGGAAAAAGGAGTCCTTTTAGAGTCTCCTGATGTTTGCACAGCCATCGCATACGGCGTTGACAGCTTATGATAAACTTCGCCTCGAAGGGTCAACATGACTAGGCGACCCCCGGCCAACAGCAAAATTTACGACGGACCACAATAAATTCAAGTAGATAGTATGCAGTGTTCCTAAATGAAGAGTCTTCCAGACGATTGCACCACCAGACATCCTGCTGCCAGGGTGACAGCTATTAGATACGTCATTTCAGGGTGACAGCGATTACGTCATTTGACAGTTCATTGGAGTCGTAAGTAAACCATCGCTGATTGATCCTTTATTCAGTTCGCACTCAATTAACTGCACTCATTCTGAACTCTGTTCAGGGGTGGCTCATGGAATTGTTTCTTGGGGACTATTCTCAGCAGAATAGACTTGATAAATACACAATACAATAACCTATATTGAGTTTTGAGATTATCAGTCTCATTATTGTCCCTCTATGTATTTTAATGCCTCTACTCTACCACCATGCCAAGAAATTATTATGGCAAAACCCCTCCTATTTGACACTCCCTTGTAGTTCTGATAGGTATTGTCAATTATTTAAGTTGACAAATTATAATTATATATTAATATTATTTAAGTCCACATATTAATGTGCATTCATCATCATCATATCAGCCCATACACGTCCACAGCTGGACATAGGCCTCCCCCATGCGACGTCACATCCATCACCTTTCTAATTATTTTACTTTGTTATTAAATGAAATGTATCTACATAACGGTCGCAGAGAAAAAATATTTTGTAAATAAGAAAATTATGATTTTAGTTTAGTGAACAAGGTAATGGCGATTCGTTTAGCTAAATTTCTGTGACAAAAGACCAGTGGCGGATTTACCAGCAGGCTGAGTAGGCTGGAGCCTAGGGCGGCAGATTTTAAAGGGCGGCAAATTTGGGCCAAAAATTTACTGACTTAGAGAAATAGAAATGAATGTCAATGAATACCTAAATGTTATTAGGTCCAGTGTAATCTTCACTAAAGCGTGAGATTTAAAAATAATCTAGAAACTGACACATTGGTTGGTTGGTGGTTGGTTGTCACAACAAAATCATACTAATAACGGGAAAAAGCTGATTCCATCCTTAGTAAGGACAAAAGAAATTCATTGACAACTTCTATTAAAATAAATATGATTGTGAATTAGATTAGGGTATCCGGTATCGATTTATAGATAATAATAGGCAAAATTTGAATAGCCTACTGGCGGCAAATGTGTAAATCCGCCACTGATAAGACCTGAACTTTTACCAGGAAATGGCAATTTGAAAAGACAATCTGACTGTCATTATTTAAGCCCGATATCACATTAGATTACGAGAGACAACCCTGTTCCATTTAAGTGACAAAAGCAATCGTACAAAAGGCCTCACCGTCAATATTTTGATGAAATCGCGCGCCGCGACGCGCCGGCTGTATTACCAAACAATTGTCGCATTAGGTCGCCATTCACAATCGCTACTGTACTGAAAGGACAGTTTCTTTGTCAGCTTGGTTTGTTCACGTTGTTAGATACGATACAGCTTTGACGTGCCCGATACTTAATAAGGCAGCGACTTTCAGTGCATCTATAATGAAAACATTATATATAATTAATCCGTTTCTTCACTATTCTAAAAACTAAAAATCTAAAGATTTCATAAATTTGTTTTCATAATTACTGCATGCATGCATGTCAATACTTAAGTTATCATTACCTACTTCTTATTATATTTACCTCATAATACATAATAAAGCACCTTTTATAGATTAAGTAAAGTTTGAGCTCTAGCCTAAGATTGGGCACTGGCAGCTGCAACACAGTTTTAAACTAACGCAGTTTCCAATGTTCTTATAGTACCTACATATGTATATATAATCCATGTTTACTTTCACAAATAAATTGATTGATTGAAGTATGAGTGTTTTTGTCATGGGCCTTCTTGCTGAAAACTTGAAGGCATGGAAGATGAGGAGGGACGCTTTTGTCGCACTGGGACACTTGAAGCTAAATACAATGGGTATCAACGTAATAACGAAATAGGCAATGGAAACGCGCACTTTAAGAACTTTTTTGCGTGATATTTAAGGAGTATTCACACCAGCACAATGAACGTTCACAAGAAATGTCAACTCCTTGCTTACTTATGAAGCGTCACTATACTTTGAACAGACGAATCGTATTAAATATCTAAGTATTATATTTAATATCTCCGGATAAGACACAATGAGATTAAAGTGAGGGGCGTGAATCGCTTATGAAAATATTGTTCATTTTTGTAGCGAAATACGATATTATCTTTTACTGGCATTCTTGAATAAGAGCACTAAGCAGTGTCATCTGATATTATATTTTATGATTATTGTGGGAACCAGTCCTACCCGGACTCTTCCAAAGACCGTGATGAGTCCCTAGTCCCCCTCCTTACTAAATAAAAACATACGTTCGTCGTCGATAACGACATTGTCCGTCCACATAATATGTGATTAAATAGATTTGACAACATGTAAAGTAGTACGTACAGGTCTTGCTCGCGATGAATTGACCAACATGATGCTTGCTATGACCGATCATACGGTAAGGAAGTCTGCGCCGGCGCAAGCTCTGAAGACTGTTGCTGGCTTTCCTGTCGGTAATAGACAAAATAACATCGCAGCCTCATACATAGAGTAAATTGTTGAAGTTGAAGGTATTAATTTCAAATATTTTACGATTTCGATCGTAACTTTTGTCTGTTCTACCCTTAGACAACAATCCCTAAACTTGGCTCAACTAGTCCCAAAAGATATCAGCGTATTTTTCAATAGACAAATATATTCGAGTTTCCATTTATTTCGATAATCTCACTGTATAAAAGTTCTCATTTGTTATAGTGTTAAGTTAATAGCGCTACATTTGGCCTCGTAATATGTCTGGAAGATCAGAAGCTTTGTCCGATTGCTCTCTAATTAATCTAAAAATGTCGCGCCATAGGTACCTACTTTAGCTGCGCTTTCAGTGGATAACGGGAGCGCGGGACGGATTTTTTACATTTTACAAAATTTCGCGCGTGGTCAATGATTAATTATTTCTACGTAACCTCATTAAATTTGAATGATTTTTTATGTTTTTAATTTCTATGACTAGTTAATTAAATAGTATGATCTAAAATATTTACGTGCCTGTACTCGGGCAAGATATGTACCAAGGTCTACTTTGTTAATCCACCAATATATTATGTACCATGTTCGAGTGAATAAATAATACTGAATACTGAATTTATTAGAAACTGGTAAGGTACTTACGTCTAGAATGAGTTTGCAAAATAACACCAAATAAAAAAATCTAAAACGTCACTATACTTGCTTAGCTACATGTTCAATTTGAATTTCGTAACTTTAAACTCGTGGTAACTCGTTTAGTCTTCTCCATATTCTTGTACGGAGCGGAGACGTGGACTTTAAAAGCGAAAGATCGCCAACGCGTAGACGCCTTCGAGATGTGGTCTTGGAGGAAAATGCTGCGTATCCCCTGGACCGCGCATAGAACCAATCAATCGATACTCAAGGAGCTCAAGCTTGTACAAAAACCGCGCCTATCATCCGTGTGCCTCCGCAGAATACTTGAGTTCTTTGGTTACATAGCCCGCAAACCCGGAGACAAGCTACAAAAACTCATCGTCACGGGAAATGTAGAGGGAAAGAGACCAAGAGGAAGGAGCCCAATGCGCTGGTCTGACCAGATCCGCACCACACTCGACATCAACATGTCTGAAGCAGTGCATGTAGCTGAGAGCCGGAGCAGATGGCGCAAAATCGTACGGGAGAAGATGCTTCCGTGATGGAGTCACGACCCCCAGTATTGGGGTAACGACGCAAGGAGGAAGAAACTATCAGATCGTCGTCATACTACGAAAAGAAGTTCCTAATTAGCTGGAAGGAGTGCTGCACGGTGCTAAATGTATGGATGGAAGGAAACGAAAACTTTTATTATTGGGTCCGCTTGCATAATCGACTGAGTGAAGACAACTAGGTAAAGTCTTCACTCAGACACATAATATAAACTTAGGTAGAATATGGTTGCAATAAAAAAAATTGATTCAAATTTAAATGAAATTAGACATTGCAAATTCTTGTGCAAGCGGGGCTTAGATTTCGTAATAAGTAGTTTACAAAACTCGTACAGGCCTCTTTTCTGTCTCTCCTGTTCCGGCTGTCGATTGTAACCGCAGCCTAAAGGTGGATTAGCAATTAAATTAGTCGCCGGCGGCCCACTTGTACTGAAATAAACGTGATTAATATCTGTGAACGAGTTTATTTATGCCGGGGTTCGGGCAACTGGTGACGGTATTGGTGAATCATGAGCGTTTAAGCGCATCTTAAACGTCAAGATGGCAGATTGTTTGTAAAATAAAACGACTTTTACTCAGTGACAGTGAGTTTTTAAGGTGCCTGAATACTGAAAGATATGTTTGTGATCATGCGACGTTGACAAGTTGAAATTCATGCGTTGAGTTTAGTACCTACTATATTATTTTATAAGGCGGCACTTTTCTACCTAATTTACTTGAAATAACATACATAATTAACTGCTCACTGTGGTGTTTGCAGAGGAACAAAAGTATTGGGTGGGTAACGTAAAAGTAAAAAGTAACCGTTTTATTTAATAATTTTTTTAATTAACGATGTTCTAAAATTTGCGGAGTTTTTTGTAAAACATTTAGTATGCAAAATTTTCAATTTTCATAACGAAACCTAATTTTCTGCATCATCATAATCCATTAGAGTGTAACTTCGAAACCATCGAATCTCTCTTCAGCGTACAATTTCATAAAAAACAACCGATCGTCTATCAATTTCCCGCCATTATTGCCCGCGTCACGTCCGCCATGATCCGCGCGCCTGTCAACTTGACACTTCATCGGAAAATGCCGCGAACGCTGCACATATAACTTTCAAAAGTTAGTGCTTGCCGTATGATTTTAATTTTTATAGAACTTTTGAACTTCCGCATGCTTATTAATCGGGTAGGTATTTGATTTGTCACGTACCTGGTGTTTTTATTACCGGTCAAAAATAGGCAAATGAACCTGTCTGTGCTAACGGGAAGGTTAAGGATACACATGTGTGTTTTTTGTATGAATAAGTAAGTAGGTAAATACTTTTTGTACCAAACTTTGCAACCTTTTTTAATGTTTGAGATTTAATTTGATAATTAATAAGTGCCTATCTTATCCGTACACTACGTTGATAAAAATGTGCCACGCTTGGCAGGCGGAAAAAAGTATCTACCGAACGCAAAACTAGAGTTTGCATTCGAACACACGAATTTATAGATACTTTATAGACTAATATATTATTTGACTATGAGTCAACAAAAATAAATCCTTTAAGCACTAGAGCGATATTCATCACATCACTCCCGTCCAGACTTTGTCTTTCCAAACATAGACCAACATCCCTGCCGTAGAGCGGTCGGCGCTGATGGATGGAGTGGTCCCGAGGTGACGAATGACTTCCTGTTGTTACAGTAACTGAGTAATGGTCTAATAGTGTACAGCGCGGTGCCATGTTTCACAACTCACTTATTGGCTGATAGTATTTAGGAGAGATGTAGTCATCTTCTTAGCCAATTGACACACACTGCTGGAAACTCATTCTTTTTACCATATCTGAGTCCTTAGTATGGGTTGTGCATAGCTTAATAAAACTATTTTTATTTACGTTTCCTTCATTCACTACCTGCCTGCCCGGGCTCTGAGGTGCAACACGAAGCGGCGCGCGCGCCGCCGCGCCGCCACCGCCGCAGCCGCTGCAGCTCTACTAGCTTGAACATAGAGTTGTGCGTCACGGGCAATTAAAGTGATAAGACGGAGGATGTAGAGTAAAGTTTGAAGTGCGATTATCGAATAAGCTTGATCAGTATCCATCCTAAATCACTTCCCTACTAAACCAACTTAAATCAGGATGCACCTACTCACGTAAAGGGTTAAGTGTAACTGAATGATGGATCATGATGACAAATTAAGGCAACAACCAACCGAGCCGGTTCAGAAATGAATGCTTGTCGGTGACAATTCAGATGATCGATGATGTTTTATTGTTACTTGTTAACGAATTATTAGTAGATGTGTTTACACTTTGAATTGGGGAAAATCTGCTGGCGGTGTAACTCAATGGGACTCGGACGTCTGGTCTGTCCCTCAGTGGACAAACAAACCAATTTTAGGACTAAAAAAACACACGAAAATAAAGATTGAACAATTACGTTGTTTAACCAATAATTACCTAGAACGCGCCTAAATAGCCAGTGCTGGCAAGAAAACAACGAGCTTGCAATATTACACCTCATACGCTCATCCGTTGCACATTCCTTCTAATTTTAAACTTCCACCCTCACCGCTTCCGCCGCGAACACAACACCAACTTATTAAAAACAAATTATCTATATGCGATATTACACCCTATTTCTCAAGATTAAAGTCACAAATACGAATGAGGTGCGCTCTTTATGAAGTGATTTCAACAGAGCATTACCATTAGAAAAATAAAGTTCGAGATTTAAATATTCGTTCAAATGTTATTCTGATCTGCGCTGCATTGTACGCAAACAAAACTAAACCCAATATGAAAAGTAATTGTTGCTAGAATCGCGTGACGAGTTAAAGTGACAAATCTATTCTCAAATTTTCTATTGTAGGGCAAATTATGCGTGCGCGCATTCAGCTGACAATAGGCATATGTAAACAAATAAATTCAAGACCGGATGTGGCTTACAAAATGTTTTCTGAATCGTTTTTCATAATTCATTCAATAAGAAAGTTATATTATATGTACCTCATATATATATATATTCAATTTGTAATCCATGTTATTGCTCTCAAATTACGCTATAAATTTGTCGGGCTTACAATGGTACAAGCTGCAAGTAGGTGCATGATTTCAGATGTTATTTCAGGCATTAAATTCCTTCGAAAACACACGGGCGCGGCAGCCGAGCGTGTTTTCACAACACAACGGCTAATTAACTCAAAACCATTCCCGATCCGAAATAGCCTCAACAAAACGAGCCAATGCTCCATTTTCCATATGCATTTACATGCAGTTCGGATTAGTCAAATAAAAATCAGTCTTATTTTCGAATTTATGGAACTGATTTTCTCTTGAGCTTTTCAACCTGAGTAAGTGTTTCAAATAACGATAAAGATGTTGATTCAAACATGCATTCGAATCAACTTCTATTTTTAAATTTTAAAAAAGTTTATATTCATAACACTGATTTCCTATGTTATTGAAATACCTACATAGAGCATTCTATGGTAAGTACAACTTGTTATGCTTTTTGTGCAATTTTTCATACATTATAGAAGAATGCTATAGTTACCTACACTAAATGGTGGACAATGTGTGGACGTATCGATTGTATGGAGTCAAAGTCTATTCAATATACTGGACTCAATCAGAACAGTGGCTCTAGAAAGCTGCGTAGAGATATAAAATAATAGACATGGCAAAAATAAACAACCTGAGGAAGGAGATAAGGAAATATGTACGTACATAGAACTAGTGTAAATTAAAGAATTTAATAATATCCCAAAAATTTACGACTCCGGCGGGACTTGAACCCGTGACCTTCCCCTGAATACGGGACTGCGCTATCCAACTGCGCCACGGAGGCAAGTAAAGAAAATCTTTGGGGCTTACGGACTATAGCGCCGTTAGCTCCATCTACAGGGGAAACATTGAAGTTATCCAAATCCTGCTCAAAGTCTAAAGTTACATTTAGATCGTTTGACGAGAGGTATCGCTGTTGCTAAATTCCAAGGAAAAGATGGAGGGGAAGATTTTTGACAGGTCGGGTACTGTCCTCCGTCGCACAGTTGGATAGCGCAGCCCCATATTCAGGGGAAGGTCGCGGGTTCAAGTCCCGCCGGAGTCGTAAATTTTTGGGATATTATTAAATTCTTTAAGATTACCCCAAGTGCGGGCAATAAGCACTATAAAAACAAAAACCTTAGTATAAATTAGTAATAATTAACATCACCTATTTTTTTCGGGTTAGAAAAAACATGTTTATTGTACTGGCATACTTTCATTATTAATACTTAAATATATTAAGTTTTTGTGTGTACCTAATTAAAACACAATAAAAAAAAAAACTAGCTTGTTCTTATGCACGCCATGCATAAGAACAAGCTAAACCTATGCTACCTATTAAAGTTCAAATGATACAGCCTCGTGACAAACAGACAGACAGCAACGGTACTCTTTGAGTGCGGAACTCGATAAGAAACAAAATACGATAAGATTGAGAGCCGACTTTTGTAGTTCATATAAAAGCCATCAACGCACTTTCTACTACGGCTTTGCTACGTAGCAAGATTTAGAACACTTGCTGGTAATATATTGTAGTCAATCATTTAGTGTTTTTTATCCGTAATGTTAGAGAGGTGTTTATATAATTTAGTATCATCGCAGATAATATAATAATAAACAAGTAGTATCACTATAGAACCTGCTGGGCATACAATACTATTATGTTACAGAGAAAGGAGGGAGCTTTACTGAATGACTGTGACTAGAACTGGTTTCATTTTTGTTTACTTTTACCAATTATGTTTGTCAATGTATTCAATCTTGATTTGTGTGGGTACGTTTTATTATTTTAACCATTTTTATTAAGTGTACCTAAACTCCTGTATCCTGTTAGTAACCCATTGTCAACACATTCTTGGAAATCACTATTTTTCTATATTGTATTTATTATATTTTTAAACAATCCCTTGTGTCCCATTGGTTGAAATGACTTGAAATGCAATCGGCTGAATGTCCGTAATAAAATGTACCTATTTGTTTTTACCATTTTTACCAGTTGTAAGTTCTATGCATTCTAAGCTCTGCTGAGAGATGTACAATTCGTGGCGATCTATTTGCGGTGCGAGATGTACGAGCTGAGGTGAGGCACGTCTTCGGACTGTATGGACTGCGTGTTGTTAGTTACTATTCCACATATGACACGGGGCAGTTATATGTCTGTATGTGAACTCCACGTGGAAAGGTATGGATTGAACGCTTCAAATTCAGGTAAGCTATGGGATTGTTTAGATTTTACAGCGAAAGTGAACTATGTGTGAGAAAACAATTTTTATCTGCGACTTTGTGAAAGAATTGTTGTTCGAGTGGTTCTGCTGGCAATAGGCCTACATTATGAACAAAGTTGTGAAGTTAAATGTTAAAACTTGTTAAGGTCGATGATAACATTTTCAAACCTATTCAAATGATGAAGGCGTAAGATTTCGCAGGTGTTTGAACATTAAAAGTGCAGAATGAATGAACTGAAATTCTGTTTAGAGTTTAATTTGAAATCTACTTTTAACTTAGGAAAAAACGCGTACAAAGCCACGGTCAAGCTAGTTCTTCATACTTTCGATTTATCGAGATACACTGACATTATATGTTAGTAGGATATAATGTATAATATTAGGTAGATTATGTTAGCATGATGGTCTCACAGTCCAGATCGATCGATCCTCATTCATCATGGAAGTCGGTGACAGCTGTGGGAGCCGCCAGCGTGTCGTGCGTTGCACGTCGTCGCGTGCAATTCAATCACTAATGTTGCGTTTGTTATGGTTTTGTGTTGGAAATTGGTATTTTAATAAAATGTGTAGTTGTGTAGAGTGGCATAACTTGAAAATGGGAGGAATGCGGAACGAAATCACCTCTGAATTTTATTTTCCGTGTACGTCCCACTTTGGTCCGAAGCGATTGGGACGAACACGGAATAACTCCAGGTAGAGTGCACAAAACTCAGTAGTGCCACAAAACAAGATTATCAAATAAGACCTCAACGAAAGTTAAGTGGCTAAGAAAATCCTCTTGGCTTTCGTCCCCTTGTTGAAGAACACAGGTGTCTCACGCGTTACTGACATTACACAAACTTTGTAATCTGTATAAACAACAAATAGCCACCTGACTACAGCTTCCAATAAGTGCTTCACAAACCGTGTTACGTAACGAGCTGCACCGCACGCAGCGCAGTCGCAGTCACGAGCGGTAATGCAATCACCAATCAGAGCGCGGTTACGTGCCGGGCGGGGATGTGAGCCAATAGGTATGTAGGTACTTCATCGACTCATCTCATATAGTTTAATTCGTCCATGTCTCAGGGAATACCTACTAGATGGTCGCTCATACATAATAGTGAATGGTGACCCACTTCATCAACACACCACTTGTGTACCTACCTAATGTTAGGTACAACCTTACATAACAATAAATGCTTTATCGCTTAAGCAACATAGTATGTCTGAGACTTTCTGTTTTCCGTTATGTAGATTCCCAAAGCTCGTAAATAGTTACGTATTTCAATTTAACTTTCAAAATATGTTCATAATTGCGACAGCAAACAAACAATCAAATCGTGTATTTGATAGCGTTTTTACGTGATCTGAAAATTCTGAAAGAGTGGTTAATATAAAATAAGCTTTGTAAACAGCGCTAAATGAAGCATTGATATTGAGTTCGTACAACTCATTTCAAATTTCTCAAAGGCAACTATGCTAAGCACTCTCAGCAGAAAGGTAGATACCTAAGAATCCAAATCAGTCCACAGTCTACAAATAATACTTCAAAGGCATGCTTGTACAAGTATTTCTCAAGTGGAGAGTCAACAACTAGGCTACAGTCTCAGTGCTGGACAAATACCACTGTTGTCGCTTCCTGCTGGCACTGGTGATGCGAGCGCCACCTGGTGCCACTTCCGAAAACATCGACTCATGCGCACGGTCACGACTGAGGAGTGGGTAAGGGTAGTAGCTCATTTGGACGTTTCATTAGAACCAACTCTAACAAAAGATTCAAATGAGCAACTACCTACCATTTCAACAATAGGTTCTAAGATAGAACTAGCTTCTGTTCACGATTTTCCCTCGTTCAATTCTGTCTCAAATAGTTTCTCGTTTACTTCTATACGTTTGCCACCAATAGCGAAGTAAATGTAATAAAAAAGAGCACTTGCATGTTTTATACGACTTCTGCAATAACTAAGTATTTATTTATTTTAGAAATATAATTTTTGACCTGTCTATAAAATATAGCCTTGAATTTTTACCTGCTATTAAAAACATTTAGAACTCTCCAGAAGCTCAGAAGATTACACATAGTAATCTTCTGAGATAGTAGGCTTTAGTATTTCCTCACTTGTCAGTACAACTATATAGAGTTCAGGGCAGATCAAACTGAACCCCTGAGTCCTGGCTTACATTTACGATGAAAAGTGCGGGGGCGGGAGAAAAAGCATAGAAGACCGTTTTCAAAGGAACATTTCTCCGTCGCGAGATTTCTTAAAACTTTTGAAAGTGCATAAACTCTTTATTGTACACAGTAACACATTGCATCAACTTATCTAATAAGATACATTGCACATAGGCGAGCTTAACCCTGAAAAAGAGTATAATAATATGTATGTATCAATAACACCTTATTTCTTATTTGATAATAATAACTATGTTTATAGTATACAATTTGACTTGTCTAAGTACTTATTTTGTAAGCCTAAAGAAATAAAGTTATTGATTCTGATTCTGATTCTATATACCTATCAAAAAAAATAAGTTCCTAGCAGAAAAACTAGAAGAAAAAATCCTAGTAGAAGAATTCTCCTCTAAGCTCCATTTCACACCAAAAATAACACAACAGCATAATAAAGAGAACCGCTGTGATAGTACTTCTTACAGCAAACATAAAAACTTGCGATCTCGTGTGATTCTCACCATCTAATCTGTTTTGTCCAACGATCTCTTTCCGTAAGACGCATGTTTGATCAGTAGGTACCTACTGTACAATCGAATTCACAAGTCACTGAACAAACACGCGCAGGCACGTATCTGTGTGTTTGTTCACTTTGTTTTGTTGTTCACTTTGTTCTGCCTTCTCGATTCGTTGCTCTGCCTCTGTGCTACATTTCTCTGTTTGCTTTCGACTGTACCTACCATAAGTTAGGGTGCATTCATAGCTAATGATTTTTAGCCTCTGGATCAGACGTGACTCTTCCAAATAATATGTAGAATAAAGTTTTATCGTTTCAAAGGTGACATCTTCGAGAGCTGGGTACATTATTATGTTTGTTGAAATTCGATGCAGCCGTTTTAACTCATTATGTGTAGATATGTGTACCTATTTTTATTTATTTGCTTAGGGTGAGTAAAGTGAATAAGTTACAAAGTAAATGTAATGGGTAAGGCCGCCAAAAAAGCTAAGTAAATTTTTTGTATGACTTTTTGTCTTTTTTTTGGGCAATAACTTGGGGATATTTTACTAACCAATTTTAAAGCAAAAGGGTTCGAAGATTTTGGCTCAGTCAACGTCCGCCATTTTTTATTTTTTCAAAATGGCGGCGCAGGATAATTCTCACATATATCGTTTGGAGACACTTAAATAAACAAAAAAAGCTGAGTCAGCATATTCCTAAAGTATCACGTTACAAAGTTATTTGTAAAAACAGATCAATAGTAATTAAAAAAATTATTTAACTTCGATCTTTTTTGCAGATAACTCTGAAACGTGATGCTTTAGGACTATAGTGATCATATATTTTTTTGTTTGTATAAATATCCCTAATCGATCTATGACTATGGTTTTATCGTGCGCCACTATTTTGAAAAAAAAAACAAAATGGCGGCGGGGCACTAAATCAGGCTTCGAATAAAAATCTTCGAAACCTTTTTATTCATGTGTATTCGAAATTTAGATATTTAAGCTCCATATTAATTGTATTAATTTAGGGTTACATTTGTGTAGCGATAACACAAAATGTTGTTGCTTTTGTGATGCAATTGACAATTTCCGCGGCCTTACCCAAATGCATTTTAGTTTTTGAATTGTGACTGAGATTCCAGTTTTAAGTTGAGTGTCTGTTTGTAGACCTCTTCGACATAAATGTTATGGTTTCATCCATTTTCATCACACCAAAACTAATATCAATTCAATGTCAATGTCAGGAAATGTTCCCGTATAACGTTTAAGAAGCCATGGCGTCATAGGTCTCTACAATGAATACTCTTAAAAGCTGGAAGCCTTCCAATAACAATCCGGTACGCACTGGATAAATTGATCCGCCAGCGCAGCGCGGCCACCGGCTGCCGGTAATACATCCGGACGTTCCAAATTCAATTTTGACACGTGTGGTGACGCGGGACCGTATAATAAGGTTTTATTTCCAATTTGTTTTTTTTTGCGATGATGGAATAATTTCGTTTATTTTGGATGCTCATACATTTTTATTTGTACCTATATGTTTCTTTTTGTGTAAAGTTTCCATTTTATTTATTTTTTCCGAAATGTTTAGAATGTAAAAGTTGTGCGTATAATCTCAAGAAGAGTTGATGTTACAAAGTCGAGTCTGCGGAAAAGATAAGAATAGGAAAATTATTCTTACAACAGTAAAGCGACCAAAAAACAACAAAGTATTCGAGTCGAGGCAATCCCGCCAACACACAACAACTTTCCTTAATTCGCACCAACATAAAACAATTCACTTTATGGCAACACCTTTTCGCGCGGAAAACAAACACTGATCACACGTGACCTATATCCAAACCAATCATAAAATAACTCTTATCACCGTGTGCTAGGGTCCTACCAAAATACAGAGGTGAGTTAGCATTCGTGCAAAAAGTTCGGTGATAATAAACCTTTAGCTGTTGTGATATGGGTGTAGCTACATGTATGGTACAGCTGGTAGTTTGTAGAATAGGGTCAGAGATTTTCGTGTCGTAAAGAATGATCAAATTGAGATTACTGTCGGCTGAACGGTGTGGCCCGCCCTACTGACTCTGACCTTTGTCTTGTGCTCTCGGATTTGTGGCGAAAATAGATGTTGCCAGTTTACGATGCGTTGACAGATTTACGAAAGTGGCAATGGCAAGCGAGGAAAGGTGTTGCAACATTCTTTAAAAATTGTTGCTAATGAATGTATTTTACTATTCATGAGATACATACAGCCCGATACACACTGACCGACAGACGGACCCTATTAAGCAAAGGCTTAGTAATCGTATACGGAACCCTAAAAATGTACGTTTAAAACTCAAGAAATATGTAGGTATGTATAATGTAGGTATACCACACGTAGATGTAACGTTTAAATAAGCGTTAGTTGACGTTGACAAATAGCTCAAAGTTTGTTTCTGTTTCGTTTAATAAAAAGTTTGTTAGCAGACATGTTGAACGATGAGTTACAACTCTCAAGAAGGGTTGTACATTCCCAGAAGAGTATGAATAATTTCAAGTTTGAGGAGTTTACGGCGAAGATCAGCTGGAGTGTGAAATTGAGATAATACTTACGAATAACCGAGGCTGGCAGAATTAACAGAATAGAGAGCTAGGTAAATGAGTATACAATTTTTTGGTATTTCAAAACAGGCAACTTTAAATCAATATTCTTCAAAAAAGATTTGTATTCGGTTCCTTTGTTGGCAACAAAAAAGTTAAAGAATTCTCAAAGCATCCTTTTTAACAGGCTTTGATTCAAAGTAAAATAAATAAGGCTCATTAAAAGTCGATGTCACTTACAACAAACATGTAGGTATCTATAGAACAGACAGACAGACGAATGCTAATTAGTTCCGAGATGCGACACCGGGGTGACCGGTCTGCTCTGTGTAGGTAGGTAGGTACCTACTACATGATAACCAGAGGGGCAAGTCTGGCAAGGCGTGATCGTGGCGTCGTCGACGCCACGATCACGTCTCGACTGTTGGTAGTCCGGTAGCTATCGTGGACGTGTCGACGTCGAGTAGCTATCGAGCAGAGACGAAAGGAAAAGGTTAATATCTAAAACGCACCTCATTTACGAACCACTGATGTTCACCACCTGACGACTAAAAGGCTAGAATAAGACATTTATTTGCTTATTTTATTGTATAACAAAATGAGTTGCCTATAAAGTCGAAAGTCTACCCTCCAAATTGCGTATATTTTGAATTGGCCAGAAGCTACCCTAACAAATTGAATGAATGTGAGGTGTAAGTACCTATCCTATTCCGTCACGGAACACTTAGTTTTTTTATTACATCGGTTTTCCTACATGTTATATACATGTTATAACAAAATAAATAAGCGATTTTAGCGCCATTTTTGGGTAAAATAAAGAACTTCACGGTCTATGAACCTAGGGGGTAGTTGTAGTTGCATTACTAATAGATGGCGTTAGAGTCACGATTCTTCAAAAATATTATTTACGCCTTATTTTACGTGATTACGTATTATTTATCACTTTATAACACTCCGACAAAAGGTACCTACATACCACAAATCGATTTATCACTAAACATGGGTCACAGCCTGTGACCCATGTTTCTCACCTCTGACGGTTCTACCTGTGACTCACAGGTAGGTAGTGTAGGTACCTATTTGTATAGGTACCAATGTAGTAACCTAAGAATTCTTAAAAAATGTGTTTTAGCTAATGTTATAACGACAAAAATAAAAATCTAAGTAATAAAACAGTCTATTGTAATTAAGGTAGGCATGGATCATGTGTGGAGGATCCACCATGTAAGATTGTAGCATCTACGAATTATTTTAAAGCTAATTCAACAAACTCTAAAATAAGGCAATTCTTAGAAAACTAGCTTAAAATAATGCAAACATAAAAAAGATAATAAATTATACTAAATCTTCATTTGAAATCAAGCGTAGCAATTTATTTTCTCATTTTTACTATGAAAAATGCAACATTTTACAAAATATTATTTTGTGATTGACCATAGAGAAAAAGTATTTTCACGTCAATTTTTGCTCCTAAGAATATGATAAGCATTTTGAGATATTATTTATACCTCTAAACGGTTTTATGCTATTTTAAATATAAATAAGTAAATCTTTACGTTAGTAACGTCAGCATCATTCGGACTCGCAATTCTGTCATTTTCCTAGAGATTTGGACGTCTCCTCACGTTAGTAACGTGAAGCGATCGAGAGCGTAGTTCCACGTACGCACGATAGAGGCACTGTACCAAATTGTATGGAAAAAGGAGACGTCTAGATCACGTCTCGTTACTAAAGTCACGCCAGACTCACCCTACAGTTCTCAGGAAAACGTCTTGAGACTAGGAATCAGGAAAGACATATAATTTATGCAAGAAGCCGGGGAATAGAGAAAATTGTTCATAATAATATAATATGTACCTATACTGACTGAGTAAAGATTCTGTCTCAGATATTTGTATTAGATAGATATTTTTGAGTTCAGAGAAGGGGCTTGCTCTCGCTGGCCTACGAAAAAGAAAAAAATAATTTTGTGAATACTGTAACATATAGTAAATATTTTTGTATTTGTATACCATACTCGGTCAAGCAGGTTCTGCACTAATTCTATTAATTGGTAATTTTTCTTTTGTATGTTTTTCGCATACAAATTATCTTTATCGTTCTGAATAACCCGCAGCACTTTGCCGGTAGATCTACTGAGATGGCTGTATTATGGAGCCACATAAACCCGAGAAGTAACAATTTCCGAAGCGTGTCCCGGTTCCGACCTTTCCTTTCTCATCTAATGGGATAAAAAATGGGTCAGTGATGAGCTATTGCGAATTTGCCTTGCCGGGCTTTTATTGCAGCAAATAACGTTTGGTATTCATTGTCCTCTAAAAGGTAAAAATACCTATGAGTTTCTTGATTTATGTTATATATATTTATTATGATTTACGGGAGTAAAATCAAACTTGATTTGATTTAACTGCTTATGAAATTACAATCGATTAAATAAAAGCGAAATACCGTCGCTAACCCGAGGGGAAGAGAAAAATGTTTTTCTCGAATAAAATTTCCAATTTTCAGTTATTATTTATGTAAAGCATTCACAATCCGAGCAACAAACTTCGGGAAAATACGCGACCGACGACGACGGGATAACCCGGGCGTAATGCCGTGTTATCCGGTTCGCGCCGGAATTTACCGGCCACCTGTAACCGGCTGCCGGTTAAATTTTCATAGCTAGATCTGAGCTGGTGATAACTTTCTTACATTGTTTTTAAAATATTTAGTTTATAACAATGTGACGATATCCACGTAATAAATACCTATGTACCTATATAAATAAACAATGCTGGGAATGGTAGGACTACCTACTTGCCACTTGTACCGTCACCTCGTCACAACGTCACCCTCCTGGAAAGCAGCTGGTGACCGAAGTGAGGTAGTAAATCAGGGAGGCTTCAGGAGGCTTTTGTCTCTCACAAAGTTCCATTTACGATAGTTCTACAGAAAATCTGAGAGCAACAGTTTCCCAGGAAATTCGATGAAGTAAGAGATTGTCTCTAGCTCTTAGACTACACCTTCACGAGAAGAACAACTTCACGTGAAGTGTTTGTACATTTTTCAGTGTTTTCGAACCGCGCGCCCGTGTTATTGTCGGTTTATGAAACTTTTCTGAAGTTCGCGTTTCGCTAAGTGGTTTCTGCGATAAACGGGGGCGTGAAGCGGACTCTCACTTGTAGGTAAGGTATGAGTCATTTGATGCTGTACAAACCCTCTGTACTTGTTTTTGGACTGCAAAAACGAAAGGAACCTACGCCGAACTATAAAATTGTATTGGGTCATACGTTTGAGAGGACCGCTATTCGTGGCGTGTCGTTTAGGGGAGGCCTATGTTCAGCAGTGGACGTATACCTACTGGCTAATGATGAATGATATGTATACGTTTGGGAGGCACAATGACACAGACAGACAAACAGACACGCTGTACCTAATATACGTCAACATTAGCAACACCTCTTTTTGCGTGGGTGGTTAAAAATGATTTGATCTCACATTTGATCAACAGCAAAAGAAAAAATCCTGTGCCATACAGTCATGTGTCAGTCGGTCTTTTCATTCATTCGCGTTTATTATTTATCGCGCATCCCGTCCAATTGATGGTAACTGCCCACTCTCCCATCATTATTGAGTAAGACATCAGGTAGCTACCGATCTGCACACACCACCGTCGTCGACTGGATGGGCTTAAAATAAAGGTGGCCACCAAATGCAGCGCCATCGCAATTTCTGTCATCAAAAGACTAAACTTGACGAAAACGTTTGGTATGTTAGTTCCGGGCAATCTCTAGAAGTGTTTTTGATCCAAAATTGTTCCAGAAAATATGTGAAATATTTTGCATGAGGCACCTATATAAAAAGGCCCATAATCAGCCCAACACCTCATTGGTAGAAGCGGAAAATTCAAGGTGATTGACTGCGTCAGTAGTTAGCTAGCTGGTGTTTTTGGAAATATTGACAAAAACATAAAATCTGAATTAAAATTTCACGTGCTTGCAGGAACTAAGATCTAAATAACTAATCCCCTTATTCATAATGGTCTGCTAACTTAAATCAGATGCTAAGCAGTGTTATTTCTCACTCTGACATAATTCAATAGAAGAAGACAGACTGAGAAATAGCAATGGTTTAAGTTAGGAGACTGTTATGTATAAGGGGGTAAGATGTCATGCATTGATTATTTCCCTTTCGATGTACAACGGAATAAGTGATTCTCACGGATCATAAAAACAAGAGTGATTCTAAATGACTCGTGTACAGTATCTGGGTCTCACCTCTACCAGTAATAAGGCCGTTTGCACGCCACCGCGGCCGCCGCGCGCCGATGGGATTAGGGCCTTTAGTGGAGTGTGGCTCATTCAGAACAGGTGGTTTTATTATCCCGATCGTATTATTGCCCTTTACCACACTCTTTATAGCATTCACTGGTGGATAATACTACGACCTTTCAATTTGAACATTGCAATTAAAGTGGGAAATGGGATCCTTTTACTTAGCCTCCGCTATCTGTCCGTCTGTCCGCCCTTCAGCTGGATGTATCTCATGTTCCGTAAAAGGTAGTTGCAGTTGAAATTGTCACAGAATGTGTTGGTATTTCCTCTACAACAACAAATAATAAAAACCAAACATCATCGATACCAAATTGAGTACCGAGTAGCGACCACCGAAGTTAAGCAACGTTGGGCGCGATCAGTGCTTGGATGGGTGACAACAATGACAACGTAACGTAACATTTTAATTAAAAAAACCGTTTTTTAGGATTCCTTTTGCGAAATAGTTATGTAAGATGATACGGAACCCTCCGTGTGCGAGTTAATTCGTACTTGGCCGGTTTTATTTCACCAGTAGGGCTAGCACAGGCTTTCTTATATAGGTAGAATAGATAAAAAATGACGTAAAAATGACATTTAGGTGTAGAGAGTAGAAAGTTTTCTTCGTTCGAGAACACGGCGTTCGGAAGAATAAGCGGTAGAGACGTTTTCTATTCTACCCTAGAGATGAGTCTACCGATGCGAACATGGGGATCAATTTACTCGTTTCTTGACATTTGAGAATAGAAACATTTCTTCTAAAATTGTCTACACCTCTCGAGACGTAGACAAGGTCTTTCTTCCCTCGCATCTCGCAATATTTGGATGTTTAGTTATATTATTATTATACTCTTTGATTTTTGGAGTGTTTGTGTCTAGTTAATGGCCCCGCAGCCATTACAAGCAAATGCAACATAAAAAATCGGAGAATAATTTGTTTGTTTGTTTGCTCCAAAACCAAATTAATCTCCGTTATTCTGTATTGTATATGCTATGAGTTCAATAATCTTCATTTGCCGCCTTTGCCAGAGACAGTAATTCACCGAAACATTTTGTGAAAATATTTCGGTATTTCTATCGTCCAATAAAAGAAAAAAAATAAAAATACATCTTTGAACGAAATAAATTACCTTTCAAAACATTGTAATTGACATTTAGCGATTTTTCTTTTTAGTGATACGGCTGGTTTTATGTTGATTTTCTTGGTAATGAAACGCAAAGAACGAACTTTTTGCAGCATTTATATTTTTTATGTGGTTTGGTTCCCGTTGCTATAGAAAGCGCTTCTCTACGAAGAAACTGTTTTCTAGGGTTTGTTTCTCGAAACGGCATATTCGGGCAAGATAAAGATTATGAAGACAAGAAACTGTCTTCTCTAGTCTAGGTAGAGTAGAAATGAAAAGCCCGTGCTAGCGGGGCAGCAGAAGTAATATTAATATGTTTCTATGTAAGTGGGTGGCGGACTCTTTACTTTATCAAAGCGACAATCAATAAAAAGGCAACATAACAAAATTTGCTAATTGAGCAAAATTCATTATGTTGTGCTGAAAGATCCCTAAAATAAATAAATAAATGTTTAAAAAGGCAACCCTCGTCTGAATTACGGAAGTGTTCTTAGCCAAAGATTAATTTAAATCTTTGTTCTTAGTTAGCTAAATTTTAAAACCTAGGTACCTTCATTTTGCGAAAAAAAAAGTGGACTTGCTTGGGGTTTTTTATCGTTTTCAATAAATAAACATGTTGTTTTTACTTAGTGACTGTAGTAGATTTGGATTGGTTAATTATTGTGTAGGAAATAAGGGTAATTAGTTAAGTTTTTGGCAATGAAGCACCGGCACGTAACACCACCGATGAGAGTATTTTACAATTTATCACGTATACATATCTGTCTCTAGTTTAATGTTTAATAAAGTTTCCGAGTACATTGGTGTTCTTCCAGACTGTAACGCATGCGCATGTCTC
This sequence comes from Eupithecia insigniata, assembly GCA_947859395.1. Lineage (NCBI taxonomy): Eukaryota > Metazoa > Arthropoda > Insecta > Lepidoptera > Geometridae > Eupithecia > Eupithecia insigniata. Next base: position 14,947,501 of record OX402002.1, read on the forward strand.
AAGTTGCGGCGAACCCGACGAGACAACCGGCTAATTAGACACCGGACACTCTCTCTCTCGTCTTTTATTACTTATTTAACGAACTTGTTGTTTGTTTGTCTAGCTAGAACGTCGGGAAAGTTTGACAAATATCACCATCATCATCATCAGCCGATGATAGTCCACAGCTATATGCGCCTATACCCAGGCGTCTCGGGTGCCTCTCTGATCGCCGGAGCGCCCTGTCTTGTGCCACTGCCACGGGTACCAAGCCAAAAAAATGGAAAAATGTTAGAGCTACCTCCACTCGTTGTTATGTTAGCTTATATTCATGTCTTTGTTGCTAACCCCACCTCACCAAACTCCAAAATTACTGCGGCTCGCTCCGATTGCCCGATGTGTTAGGTATTTTGTTATTTAGTCTATAGATTATTTCCCTATATTACTGTGGGGGTACGGTTGGTATTAAAAGAGTTTGTACACTGAACTGAGTCTATTCATTAATAATAAACACAAATACATTAAATATTCTATTATCCAATATTTGGATATGTGTACATTGATCAGAGGCTTTAGAAGTGACTGAAGTGAACACGGCTTGCTAATGAAAATGCCGCGTACTGTATGCTAATCTGTGTCACTACAGGTACTTATGATATACCATGGTTATGAACCCCCAAGGCGGTTCACATTTAAGATTTTTGTTTCCTTTGAAGGGGGGGAGTAGAAATCCGCATAGCGTGGACTGGTACGCGTAGGTACCAGTCCACGCTACGCCGGCACTACTAGACATATCTAATAAAATAATTTAAGACTTTGCCAAATAGATCTCTTTAACTTTTTCTTACTTTTAATAAGTGACGTATGTACGGGGTGAATATATAAAAAAGTGGCAAATAAATGATATTCTATAAAATTATTTCACACTTTTCCCTAAAATTCGGTCCTTCGGCGTTCAAAACAAGTTCTAAGGAGTCAGGATACACAGGAAGTGACCTCACCGGAAGCGTTCGACTGCCGGAAGTCAGCATCATTTCCTGTAGGTACCTACTACCTACACGCATTCCATTTGAAATAAAGGAATTCCTGTGAAAAAACCTTATTTCCCCGACTAACATAAAGCAGGCTGTTTTTCACTTCTTCAGAACACATTTTTTCCCAAAGGGGGGGGGGGGGGGGTGGTTAAAAAAAAGAAAGTAGGTACCTACTGCAGGAATCTAAAAGAACATAAAATTGAATAGGTACATTTTAAAAGTTGATATAGTCACGTATCCAGGCAAACCATGGAATATCGCATTACCGACTATAAATTATCAAACAAACGATACATAATAAAGTCTAAAATTCAATAACACTGTTCATTTCACACCGAGAAAAAACTATTTTGTCTAAACAGTTAAAAATTAAACTTTTAGCCTTATTGTAAGAGGCATAAGAGTTAAATTGAATCGATGCTTCTGTTTAAGTAAAAGATTTTATCGTGGTGGTCAGAGAGTATAGTATTTTATCTGGAACTTTACGAGTCGATATAGCGTTACATAAAAAGAAGAACTGGAAACAATATTATTGAGTGTGGCCCACGAAACGTATAAGATTTGAATTGTTTTTTATGTTAAAATAATGTTAAAAGGTACCTACTACATGGTAAACTAAACGCGATAGTAACACTTTATGAATTCGTCATCAATACATCAAATCTTAACAAAGGTGGGTGGGTAAAATCATGTTCAATATATTTTTTTAAATTGATTTCCTTCAAAAGTCTAAAATGAAGCAAAGTTTGAAAAAGTCTACATTTTCATGTCTAGTTTTCTCATACATCGAAGTCAGGATCAGGACCCTTTTCACGACTTTTGTATAACTCTCATGGTTTTGTATTTGGCCATCCCCTCCCATCTCAAAAAGCCACAGCTGTATAGATATTCGGTATTTCTAAATAGAACGCGCAGCCCTGAAAAAACTCGGAAATAATGAAAATGAATACCATCGTCATAATACCTACTCGCTATATCTTCCAACTTGGAGCTCACTCTTATCATTGTTTGTCGCGAACTGCGTGAGACTGAGACTAAAATTATAAATAAAACTCCGGAGCTGGAGGCAGCGCGCTCAATATTACCAAACATGTCTACTTTACTCATTTTATTGTTCGTGTACTGTGTAAGGATACGACAAGTACCTGCAGTACTTAGTGCTGTACAGAATAAATGAAGCATCCAAAAACAAATAAACACTTTAGTACAGATCTCTGCATCTTGACATAACCTCATCACCCTATAGAGCTTTACTCTACATAAGAACCTACATCAAAATTAACGATAAGCATAATTATAATCAAACAAGCTACCCTCCCCGGCTTCGCACGGGTGCTATCATCATATCAGCCCATACACGTCCACTGCTGGACATAGGCCTCCCCCATACGACGACGTCACAAATACCGGTCCTGAGCCGCTTCCATCCATCGCACGGGTGCAATGCTGATACTTAATTATACATATAATATAAACTTTCCTCTTGAATCATATCTCTATCTATAAAAAAAAACCGCATCAAAATCCGTTGCGTAGTTTTAAAGATCTGAGCATAGATAGTGAGGGACAACATATTATTTAGATTTCTGTGGGAGGGACAGACAGCGGGAAGCGACTTTGTTTTATAGTACCACTAGTGTTAATGGAAACAAATTAGAACTAGTACTGACAATTGTAACAACAGTCGGATCGGAAGCGTCCCCAAGACGCTGATTGCATTGCTCGCACGCCCGCAGGTACTCACCAGCTCTCGGGTCGGTTCCCTTTATATAGATTTCTCTATTATTTATTTTCTATTTTATAAATCGCAGCCTTTTCATTAGTACAGGCGGAACACCTTGCATTCACACCTCGCGCAATGAAGATACCCATTTCTTTATTTCATAATTTCGTAAGTAGTTACAGTACAGAGACAGTATGGAAATAAGTTTACTGCAAAAATAAGTGTCGATAAAGTACAAAGTAACGACAATGTACTGGCAACACAGACGTTTCAATTCACAGGGACATTACTGAACACCATTTCTACTTCACGTAGTCGCCAATATGGAAATGTGAATGGTTTCTTTTGCATTTACGGCATTATTGTGAGAGCTTTTTTGCAATCACAAATGTAGTGGCCGTTTTCTCTCAAAGTGCTTCTTGGTCGCTAGTGTTTGTTATGTTATACCACAATTGTGTTCATCTAAAGGTCAAAACTATTTTATCCTTCCTTATAAAGAGCTCTATAATATACATAACTGCTTATTTATATTTTTAGCATAATGTATTTTTAATGGCGGTATTTCTCATTTAATGTTGAGATGACTGTTTGTTTTAAAACATATACCGATATCTAAATGTGATAAATAAGAGTGATGCAATCCAATAACAATAACGCAAGCTTTGCTTAGTTTGGGGCCAGATGATGATGATGCTGTGTTGTGTGATGACCTGATGACTGATTTATGTTATATATATTTATTATGATTTACGGGAGTAAAATCAAACTTGATTTGATTTAACTGCTTATGAAATTACAATCGATTAAATAAAAGCGAAATACCGTCGCTAACCCGAGGGGAAGAGAAAAATGTTTTTCTCGAATAAAATTTCCAATTTTCAGTTATTATTTATGTAAAGCATTCACAATCCGAGCAACAAACTTCGGGAAAATACGCGACCGACGACGACGGGATAACCCGGGCGTAATGCCGTGTTATCCGGTTCGCGCCGGAATTTACCGGCCACCTGTAACCGGCTGCCGGTTAAATTTTCATAGCTAGATCTGAGCTGGTGATAACTTTCTTACATTGTTTTTAAAATATTTAGTTTATAACAATGTGACGATATCCACGTAATAAATACCTATGTACCTATATAAATAAACAATGCTGGGAATGGTAGGACTACCTACTTGCCACTTGTACCGTCACCTCGTCACAACGTCACCCTCCTGGAAAGCAGCTGGTGACCGAAGTGAGGTAGTAAATCAGGGAGGCTTCAGGAGGCTTTTGTCTCTCACAAAGTTCCATTTACGATAGTTCTACAGAAAATCTGAGAGCAACAGTTTCCCAGGAAATTCGATGAAGTAAGAGATTGTCTCTAGCTCTTAGACTACACCTTCACGAGAAGAACAACTTCACGTGAAGTGTTTGTACATTTTTCAGTGTTTTCGAACCGCGCGCCCGCGTTATTGTCGGTTTATGAAACTTTTCTGAAGTTCGCGTTTCGCTAAGTGGTTTCTGCGATAAACGGGGGCGTGAAGCGGACTCTCACTTGTAGGTAAGGTATGAGTCATTTGATGCTGTACAAACCCTCTGTACTTGTTTTTGGACTGCAAAAACGAAAGGAACCTACGCCGAACTATAAAATTGTATTGGGTCATACGTTTGAGAGGACCGCTATTCGTGGCGTGTCGTTTAGGGGAGGCCTATGTTCAGCAGTGGACGTATACCTACTGGCTAATGATGAATGATATGTATACGTTTGGGAGGCACAATGACACAGACAGACAAACAGACACGCTGTACCTAATATACGTCAACATTAGCAACACCTCTTTTTGCGTGGGTGGTTAAAAATGATTTGATCTCACATTTGATCAACAGCAAAAGAAAAAATCCTGTGCCATACAGTCATGTGTCAGTCGGTCTTTTCATTCATTCGCGTTTATTATTTATCGCGCATCCCGTCCAATTGATGGTAACTGCCCACTCTCCCATCATTATTGAGTAAGACATCAGGTAGCTACCGATCTGCACACACCACCGTCGTCGACTGGATGGGCTTAAAATAAAGGTGGCCACCAAATGCAGCGCCATCGCAATTTCTGTCATCAAAAGACTAAACTTGACGAAAACGTTTGGTATGTTAGTTCCGGGCAATCTCTAGAAGTGTTTTTGATCCAAAATTGTTCCAGAAAATATGTGAAATATTTTGCATGAGGCACCTATATAAAAAGGCCCATAATCAGCCCAACACCTCATTGGTAGAAGCGGAAAATTCAAGGTGATTGACTGCGTCAGTAGTTAGCTAGCTGGTGTTTTTGGAAATATTGACAAAAACATAAAATCTGAATTAAAATTTCACGTGCTTGCAGGAACTAAGATCTAAATAACTAATCCCCTTATTCATAATGGTCTGCTAACTTAAATCAGATGCTAAGCAGTGTTATTTCTCACTCTGACATAATTCAATAGAAGAAGACAGACTGAGAAATAGCAATGGTTTAAGTTAGGAGACTGTTATGTATAAGGGGGTAAGATGTCATGCATTGATTATTTCCCTTTCGATGTACAACGGAATAAGTGATTCTCACGGATCATAAAAACAAGAGTGATTCTAAATGACTCGTGTACAGTATCTGGGTCTCACCTCTACCAGTAATAAGGCCGTTTGCACGCCACCGCGGCCGCCGCGCGCCGATGGGATTAGGGCCTTTAGTGGAGTGTGGCTCATTCAGAACAGGTGGTTTTATTATCCCGATCGTATTATTGCCCTTTACCACACTCTTTATAGCATTCACTGGTGGATAATACTACGACCTTTCAATTTGAACATTGCAATTAAAGTGGGAAATGGGATCCTTTTACTTAGCCTCCGCTATCTGTCCGTCTGTCCGCCCTTCAGCTGGATGTATCTCATGTTCCGTAAAAGGTAGTTGCAGTTGAAATTGTCACAGAATGTGTTGGTATTTCCTCTACAACAACAAATAATAAAAACCAAACATCATCGATACCAAATTGAGTACCGAGTAGCGACCACCGAAGTTAAGCAACGTTGGGCGCGATCAGTGCTTGGATGGGTGACAACAATGACAACGTAACGTAACATTTTAATTAAAAAAACCGTTTTTTAGGATTCCTTTTGCGAAATAGTTATGTAAGATGATACGGAACCCTCCGTGTGCGAGTTAATTCGTACTTGGCCGGTTTTATTTCACCAGTAGGGCTAGCACAGGCTTTCTTATATAGGTAGAATAGATAAAAAATGACGTAAAAATGACATTTAGGTGTAGAGAGTAGAAAGTTTTCTTCGTTCGAGAACACGGCGTTCGGAAGAATAAGCGGTAGAGACGTTTTCTATTCTACCCTAGAGATGAGTCTACCGATGCGAACATGGGGATCAATTTACTCGTTTCTTGACATTTGAGAATAGAAACATTTCTTCTAAAATTGTCTACACCTCTCGAGACGTAGACAAGGTCTTTCTTCCCTCGCATCTCGCAATATTTGGATGTTTAGTTATATTATTATTATACTCTTTGATTTTTGGAGTGTTTGTGTCTAGTTAATGGCCCCGCAGCCATTACAAGCAAATGCAACATAAAAAATCGGAGAATAATTTGTTTGTTTGTTTGCTCCAAAACCAAATTAATCTCCGTTATTCTGTATTGTATATGCTATGAGTTCAATAATCTTCATTTGCCGCCTTTGCCAGAGACAGTAATTCACCGAAACATTTTGTGAAAATATTTCGGTATTTCTTTCGTCCAATAAAAGAAAAAAAATAAAAATACATCTTTGAACGAAAGAAATTACCTTTCAAAACATTGTAATTGACATTTAGCGATTTTTCTTTTTAGTGATACGGCTGGTTTTATGTTGATTTTCTTGGTAATGAAACGCAAAGAACGAACTTTTTGCAGCATTTATATTTTTTATGTGGTTTGGTTCCCGTTGCTATAGAAAGCGCTTCTCTACGAAGAAACTGTTTTCTAGGGTTTGTTTCTCGAAACGGCATATTCGGGCAAGATAAAGATTATGAAGACAAGAAACTGTCTTCTCTAGTCTAGGTAGAGTAGAAATGAAAAGCCCGTGCTAGCGGGGCAGCAGAAGTAATATTAATATGTTTCTATGTAAGTGGGTGGCGGACTCTTTACTTTATCAAAGCGACAATCAATAAAAAGGCAACATAACAAAATTTGCTAATTGAGCAAAATTCATTATGTTGTGCTGAAAGATCCCTAAAATAAATAAATAAATGTTTAAAAAGGCAACCCTCGTCTGAATTACGGAAGTGTTCTTAGCCAAAGATTAATTTAAATCTTTGTTCTTAGTTAGCTAAATTTTAAAACCTAGGTACCTTCATTTTGCGAAAAAAAAAGTGGACTTGCTTGGGGTTTTTTATCGTTTTCAATAAATAAACATGTTGTTTTTACTTAGTGACTGTAGTAGATTTGGATTGGTTAATTATTGTGTAGGAAATAAGGGTAATTAGTTAAGTTTTTGGCAATGAAGCACCGGCACGTAACACCACCGATGAGAGTATTTTACAATTTATCACGTATACATATCTGTCTCTAGTTTAATGTTTAATAAAGTTTCCGAGTACATTGGTGTTCTTCCAGACTGTAACGCATGCGCATGTCTCAAGTTGCGGCGAACCCGACGAGACAACCGGCTAATTAGACACCGGACACTCTCTCTCTCGTCTTTTATTACTTATTTAACGAACTTGTTGTTTGTTTGTCTAGCTAGAACGTCGGGAAAGTTTGACAAATATCACCATCATCATCATCAGCCGATGATAGTCCACAGCTATATGCGCCTATACCCAGGCGTCTCGGGTGCCTCTCTGATCGCCGGAGCGCCCTGTCTTGTGCCACTGCCACGGGTACCAAGCCAAAAAAATGGAAAAATGTTAGAGCTACCTCCACTCGTTGTTATGTTAGCTTATATTCATGTCTTTGTTGCTAACCCCACCTCACCAAACTCCAAAATTACTGCGGCTCGCTCCGATTGCCCGATGTGTTAGGTATTTTGTTATTTAGTCTATAGATTATTTCCCTATATTACTGTGGGGGTACGGTTGGTATTAAAAGAGTTTGTACACTGAACTGAGTCTATTCATTAATAATAAACACAAATACATTAAATATTCTATTATCCAATATTTGGATATGTGTACATTGATCAGAGGCTTTAGAAGTGACTGAAGTGAACACGGCTTGCTAATGAAAATGCCGCGTACTGTATGCTAATCTGTGTCACTACAGGTACTTATGATATACCATGGTTATGAACCCCCAAGGCGGTTCACATTTAAGATTTTTGTTTCCTTTGAAGGGGGGGAGTAGAAATCCGCATAGCGTGGACTGGTACGCGTAGGTACCAGTCCACGCTACGCCGGCACTACTAGACATATCTAATAAAATAATTTAAGACTTTGCCAAATAGATCTCTTTAACTTTTTCTTACTTTTAATAAGTGACGTATGTACGGGGTGAATATATAAAAAAGTGGCAAATAAATGATATTCTATAAAATTATTTCACACTTTTCCCTAAAATTCGGTCCTTCGGCGTTCAAAACAAGTTCTAAGGAGTCAGGATACACAGGAAGTGACCTCACCGGAAGCGTTCGACTGCCGGAAGTCAGCATCATTTCCTGTAGGTACCTACTACCTACACGCATTCCATTTGAAATAAAGGAATTCCTGTGAAAAAACCTTATTTCCCCGACTAACATAAAGCAGGCTGTTTTTCACTTCTTCAGAACACATTTTTTCCCAAAGGGGGGGGGGGGGGGTGGTTAAAAAAAAGAAAGTAGGTACCTACTGCAGGAATCTAAAAGAACATAAAATTGAATAGGTACATTTTAAAAGTTGATATAGTCACGTATCCAGGCAAACCATGGAATATCGCATTACCGACTATAAATTATCAAACAAACGATACATAATAAAGTCTAAAATTCAATAACACTGTTCATTTCACACCGAGAAAAAACTATTTTGTCTAAACAGTTAAAAATTAAACTTTTAGCCTTATTGTAAGAGGCATAAGAGTTAAATTGAATCGATGCTTCTGTTTAAGTAAAAGATTTTATCGTGGTGGTCAGAGAGTATAGTATTTTATCTGGAACTTTACGAGTCGATATAGCGTTACATAAAAAGAAGAACTGGAAACAATATTATTGAGTGTGGCCCACGAAACGTATAAGATTTGAATTGTTTTTTATGTTAAAATAATGTTAAAAGGTACCTACTACATGGTAAACTAAACGCGATAGTAACACTTTATGAATTCGTCATCAATACATCAAATCTTAACAAAGGTGGGTGGGTAAAATCATGTTCAATATATTTTTTTAAATTGATTTCCTTCAAAAGTCTAAAATGAAGCAAAGTTTGAAAAAGTCTACATTTTCATGTCTAGTTTTCTCATACATCGAAGTCAGGATCAGGACCCTTTTCACGACTTTTGTATAACTCTCATGGTTTTGTATTTGGCCATCCCCTCCCATCTCAAAAAGCCACAGCTGTATAGATATTCGGTATTTCTAAATAGAACGCGCAGCCCTGAAAAAACTCGGAAATAATGAAAATGAATACCATCGTCATAATACCTACTCGCTATATCTTCCAACTTGGAGCTCACTCTTATCATTGTTTGTCGCGAACTGCGTGAGACTGAGACTAAAATTATAAATAAAACTCCGGAGCTGGAGGCAGCGCGCTCAATATTACCAAACATGTCTACTTTACTCATTTTATTGTTCGTGTACTGTGTAAGGATACGACAAGTACCTGCAGTACTTAGTGCTGTACAGAATAAATGAAGCATCCAAAAACAAATAAACACTTTAGTACAGATCTCTGCATCTTGACATAACCTCATCACCCTATAGAGCTTTACTCTACATAAGAACCTACATCAAAATTAACGATAAGCATAATTATAATCAAACAAGCTACCCTCCCCGGCTTCGCACGGGTGCTATCATCATATCAGCCCATACACGTCCACTGCTGGACATAGGCCTCCCCCATACGACGACGTCACAAATACCGGTCCTGAGCCGCTTCCATCCATCGCACGGGTGCAATGCTGATACTTAATTATACATATAATATAAACTTTCCTCTTGAATCATATCTCTATCTATAAAAAAAAACCGCATCAAAATCCGTTGCGTAGTTTTAAAGATCTGAGCATAGATAGTGAGGGACAACATATTATTTAGATTTCTGTGGGAGGGACAGACAGCGGGAAGCGACTTTGTTTTATAGTACCACTAGTGTTAATGGAAACAAATTAGAACTAGTACTGACAATTGTAACAACAGTCGGATCGGAAGCGTCCCCAAGACGCTGATTGCATTGCTCGCACGCCCGCAGGTACTCACCAGCTCTCGGGTCGGTTCCCTTTATATAGATTTCTCTATTATTTATTTTCTATTTTATAAATCGCAGCCTTTTCATTAGTACAGGCGGAACACCTTGCATTCACACCTCGCGCAATGAAGATACCCATTTCTTTATTTCATAATTTCGTAAGTAGTTACAGTACAGAGACAGTATGGAAATAAGTTTACTGCAAAAATAAGTGTCGATAAAGTACAAAGTAACGACAATGTACTGGCAACACAGACGTTTCAATTCACAGGGACATTACTGAACACCATTTCTACTTCACGTAGTCGCCAATATGGAAATGTGAATGGTTTCTTTTGCATTTACGGCATTATTGTGAGAGCTTTTTTGCAATCACAAATGTAGTGGCCGTTTTCTCTCAAAGTGCTTCTTGGTCGCTAGTGTTTGTTATGTTATACCACAATTGTGTTCATCTAAAGGTCAAAACTATTTTATCCTTCCTTATAAAGAGCTCTATAATATACATAACTGCTTATTTATATTTTTAGCATAATGTATTTTTAATGGCGGTATTTCTCATTTAATGTTGAGATGACTGTTTGTTTTAAAACATATACCGATATCTAAATGTGATAAATAAGAGTGATGCAATCCAATAACAATAACGCAAGCTTTGCTTAGTTTGGGGCCAGATGATGATGATGCTGTGTTGTGTGATGACCTGATGACTGTCCAGCATTATTTTATAAAGTATTGTACCTATGAACTCTAAAAATCTTTTTGCACTTGAAGCTACATGCCCCACATGTGGGTTGGTCTGTCCACTTGTCTTGAGGCAGGTACCTGCGTTATCAGTATGCGGATCCACTCGGCCCCGCTCCGGTTCCGCTCGTAAATCAATGATAGCGGAAAACAATGCTAATGCCTCGCTGAGTGTCCTTTCGGAGAATTATTACGGCGTTTTGGTGGGAACTGAGTCATTGAGATTTACTTTTGTTTGGTTTGAGATGCCTGCTGCTCTTCCAATGGACTTTGAATGGAGTGAGTGTGGTTTTGAATTAACATCCAATGCGAAGATATTCAGCAGTCACCATCGTGAAATATATTTTTTATACCTATTCTTTTTTTATATAACCAATAGTTAGCCAATATTTGTCGTGACGTAACCGATTTAATTTCATTCTTCTGATTTCTGAGACACCCAATAAAGGGGGTCTGTCTCTCATGGTGCCGGAGTTATGACTGTTTGAAATTTCGAGACGTAGTGGCGCAAAAATTTACAGGAACTACAACAAAAAATGGAGTTCTTATTGTTTAATTATTTATTATTTATTTATAATAATGTACAACTATTCTTACGGGCACACCCAATGCAATAGAGTAGGTACCTTCAATTCTTAGTCTAGTGTTATTGTGAAAATTATTAAACATATTAGAATTATGGAATAAAATATAATTTACCAAAATCGGTCTGCTAACGAATGTCCAAAATAAATTATTATTGCTTTCTCCTTATTCTAAAGAGGTTAGCTAAGTTTGTTGTAGAATGCGGTGTACGACAAAACAAATGACAGCTCGTACTAGCCTACAAGAGTTCTCATTTGGTAGAGATTCGTAGGTAGGATAATTATATGACTTCGTAGGTCTTCTAAAATGAATGTACCGACTATGCACTGCACTGACTTCGGTACATATTAAAACAAGGATTATTTAAAAACTATACAATAAACATTAGAAAAAAAATTAAATGTACCTACTCAAGTATACCTTTTATCTATGACCTTCTTCTTCTTCCTGCCCTTATCCCACACTAGGTGGGGTCGGCACAACACGTATTTTTCTTCCACTCTCCTCTATCAGCCGTCATCTCTATACATACACCTTTCTTAACCATGTCCTCTTTCACACAATCCATCCATCTTTTCATCGGTCTTCCTCTCCCCTTATTTCCGTCCACATCTAAATTGATCACTCTTCTCGTCACATGACATTCTTCCCTCCGCATAACATGCCAATACCTACCACGCTTACCTGTTACTACTCATATATTCCGTTACTGGCTCCACTTTCAAACTTTCATCTATGACCAAACTCGATTTAATTTATTGATTATATCCTCCTTTGGACCCTTTGTCTCAAAAACCCTTCGACGGATTTAGTCTCACTACACTAAGTTACCAGCATATTTCACATGTCTCACATCATACATCCTAGCGGTCACAGGGAGTCGTTGGATTGGCGGTTCTGGACCGCGTTCGTGGCGTCGCCGTTTGGGGAAGACTTATGTTCAGCAGTGGACGTATACGGGCTGATGATGATGATGATCTGTACATCTATCAAATTTCACGCAAATCGAATCAACGCCTACGTTTGAACAGTTGTGCTCGAATTGACTGTTGCACCGAACAGCCGCATCACCCAAGCTGCCACTGATTGTGAGATCTTTGTTCACTTCGCTCGCTTCGATCAATTACATTAAAATATCTAACAAGAAACTAGCTGCTTAAAATAATTCCTGTAGGTACTAGGTATATCTAAACGGTCAATAGTCAACATGGCTATTAAGAGCCATGTGACACTCCAAGCCAATAAAATGTGCATTAAAACACCCATAAAACATTAACGACCGTTTTATCTGGTTTGTAAATAAAACGCTTATCGCCTGACGTCCAATAGTTAATCAATTCATAAGGAATTACGCGACAAAAAATTAAATAAACACGAAGAACCACATTTGTGCGACGCGGTGGCGACGTCGAGTGCTCCGGCGCAGGTAGCGAACCCGCACTTGACAGCTAGGGATGTGACTCGCACGATAAGTTCTTTATGTCCGATAAATGCGAAAGTATCTCTGTGTGCCAAATTTCACGAAATTCTCATAAATCGATGAAAGACGGGCTTAACTTTCACGTATAAACGAAATATAGGTAAACCAAAGCGATCGATTCCTGCGGAAGGACATGGACTAAGTAAGTAGTTTTATTTAGGAAATCGCGTGCGAAGCCGCATCAAAAGTTACGTAATTATAAAAATGGGGGATAACAAAAAAATTACACATTAATTTGAAGAATTTATCCCAAATAATAAATAACAACTCAGACGTCACTCAAGGCTTGCGTAAGTGCTGGTAACCATTAACAAAACAAAAAGGTAACTTTTGATATATATAACAATGTACCTACTGGAATGAAAGAGTTTTAAATGAAAACTTTTCATAATTAAAAAGGAAAGATCGGAGCGTCTCGTCGGAATTGTCCATTGTGTCCACCGATAAAATGATAAAAATATTTGGGAATCACAGCAAATACATAGATAAACTTTCTTAATACTAGGTAGAGTACGCGCAAATCTTTATGAGCTCTGTGAAGTTGGCTTCAACGGCTGCGCATTGAACCGTAAATAAGGCGTTGAGGGGAAAGAACGGGGTGAGCGGGGATGTGTCTTTCAAACCAGGGTTGCCAGCAAGAATTCTGGCGTATTTTTATTTTGTCTAGCACATTTTGTTCTGCAAATTTCTTTTTTCCAATTCAATATTTAAATAATATATAAAAACATCATACATTCAATGACGGATTATTTTAAACCCAAAATGTTAGGATAAATTAAACTTTTTATCTAACACAATTAACCTATGTTTGAAAATAAAATATTTTCTAAGTAGCAAATTTATTTATAATCTAGTGGGCAATACTATCGAATGAATGCTTTTGAGTACAATGACGCAGCAAAGTCTTTGACGCTTGTCCAGTGTTCGTTTCGTTGGTTTGATAGTTTGTCCTTGCGATTTTGTGTTGTATTCCCTGTTAATAGCTGTTTGTCTTAAACGTTAAATATGCCTCGCATGCGGTTTAACGTACTGCGTCGTCAAACATGGAAAATGGTGTTCGATGTCATGAGTTTCATGACAAACGAAGACAATGAAGGTCTTAATTTAACCTCAAAATAGTACTTCAGCGGACTGCAGCTGCAACAGGTGTGTCTATTAGCACCATAAAAAAGATTTCTAGCCGAAGCCCGGGTGGGTCGCTAGTTGATAAATATCACTTTTCTATTTGATTGTACTTGCGCAGTTTTGCTTCCGTTCACAGAGCTCATTAAATTTTGCGATCACTCTACATAATGTGTGATACATTCAGGTTGTAGAATTATTTGACGTTGGCTGTCATCGATATCGATAAACCCGAGCTTCACTCTCGGACACCACTATAGCCATCTGTTTAAATATATCAACCACTTGAGATTTTTATCGACAAGACGCACATCTTATTCTGTTGGCTCCAAATTTGTCCAAAAAATTGTTTCCGATAACTTTTTGTGACGATAACATTTCTTAACGATAAGTCAAGAGGGTATGAGGACTTTTAAAAATACAAAATGTAATCTTGCAGCGAATTGGTTTGTGATTTTAACATAGATTTCGAACTCGGTTCTAAGATAATTTGGTTTCGTTATGTTTCTTTTCGTGTCCACCAATAATTTATATTTATAGCTTTCAGTATATTCGGCAAATAAATTATTTGATATTGGTTCTATGTCTATTACATTCGATCTATCTACCGAATAATTGTGAATGACTTTTCTAGTCAATAAAAATCTAAGTCGAAAATGACGACCAATAGGCCTGGTCGATAGCAATGGCAATAACGTTGCTAACTTACTCAGTTAATCTGAATCAACCCTGAGGACTTTATGAACAGGAACAAACTTTAACATTAAGATAGCAAATCATACGACCTAACCGAGCAATACATTTTAAGGATTAGTTCTTAAAATTTCGAGACATATGTATAATAAATTAGTAACCCAACCGGCTCCCACAATAGTCGCAGAGACCTATTAAAATACTGAGGTTTACATCTTTATCTTCTAGGAATCAGTTTTTATATGGGTTGTTGTTCTCGGTAGCTATCGGATGCTATCGCCTGCTCATTGGCTAGGTAGGATGTTCTGAGAGCTGGTTAGTATCGCATTACATGAAGTTCTTACTCTAGGTATGTGACCGTATTTATAGATTGTGAAACGTTGTTTTATGGTGTTAACTAATTGAGTTGTATTTTATTATACCTTATTTTTTTTAGGCAATTTGGGGCTCTAATTATGATAACTTTGTCTCACATTATTAGATACCATATTTTCATATTCATTGTTTGTTGGGTTTATTAGATGCCTCAATGCGCCGTTATCTTCAGTCCCTTACAAATCTAATCGATATGTTAGCTGCCGTGTTTGTTTTATGATATCTTTTTGGCCTGTTTTAGAATTTGAGCCAAGTAGCTTAGGTAGCTATCAGGTGTCAATGAATTGAGACTGTTTTTGCAACAATTCTGAGCCAGCATTTCAAAGATACCCGAAGACTACCGAGATCAGCATACTAGACAAATGTAACAGTTTCAGATTACAGGATACTGATTGATAGTGAGCAGTTTTTCTCCAAGGTGCGGGCTATGGATGAGGCTCGGCGCGGCGTGGCGCGGCACGTGGAACCACTCGGAGCTTACAAATGATGTCCATCCATCTGACTGTAACTAATCCATCTGGATCGGATCGTGCCAGCTTGAGTGCGTGATCCAACTCAACGAAGAACTCTGTTTAGTTCCTGAGGCCATTTGTAAGATGCCGGATTAATGTTAAGTATTACATTATGAATTTAATTCACTATCTTCTGCTAGCGACTTAACTTGCCTACGTGATATCTGATTGACGGCTGCACTGCAAGATGGGTAGGCTGGATGATAGATAAGCGCGTGGCTTATAAGTGTGCTTCACGTTCTGTATAAAGGTGTTAGTTAATATAAATATCAGCTTGATTGGACATCGAGGCAACCATCGAAATAAAATATACAGACAAGCTGTCAACGCTTGACTACAGGCGATAGCTAAGTTGCTTGCAGAGATTGTGGCCGTTCTCGTTTTCATGAGAACGTTTATTTTCTCCTTTAACATCCTCAAAGATAATGTAGCTAATCGTGAAAGATCTACTTTAATCGGATCAGTTATTTCGGAGTTGACCGTTATCTTTATTAGTTTCCTGGAATAGTTTTATTGTTATCTACTATCTGTGCTCACGGCTTCGCCCGCATATAATTTAAGTTTCTGCGCGGAGCCCTATTTTGCATCCAACAAATTAAAGTTCTTTAAAATCTGTCCAGCAGTCGTTCTCGAGTTATAAGTGTTCGAACAGACCCGAATTTGTTTTATATACATTAAGAAAGATGACAAAATACCTTTAGAGAAGTAGTTTTTGAATTTTGACTAAACACTTTAATTTACCTACTATGGATAAGGACGTAACTATCAATAAATATTATCCAAAACAAAATACATTATTATGTTGGCGCGTTATCTGAAAGAAAAGTCTCCAAGACAACATAGTCGCTTCTTTATATCCGTCGATAATCCAGCCCGTGGTAAGTGATAGTCAGTTGTAGCACTAGAAGCGTAAAGTGCCCACAAACTTTACAACCTGACGAAGTAAACGGGCAATTAAGACGGAATTAACCGCAGAGATAGTACAAAGTGCAAAGTGACCACCCACTGCGCGCGCATATATATATATATATATAAGTAAATACCTAGTTCTAGGCACGGCCTAGTTAATGACCCAACAAGGGTTACCCTAACATCTGCCACTTGTTTAGATAATATTTACTGCAGTGAATCTCCAACCAGCAAAACAGTAATCAAGCATTTCAAATCAGACCATTATGGTCAGAGTGTTAATTTTAGTTATAATTTGAATGATACAAACAATATTGAGGAATATACCTACAGGCCTATTACAGAGAGCCGTATTAAGAATTTTCAAAGTAAAGTGGAACTAGCAGTATCTAATATATCTTGTTCTGATGATCCTGATGTTCTATTTGCCAATTTTTTTAATGTTATTAACAGAGAACACAGTGAAATATTCAAACTTAAAACATGCATAGTTAGAGACAGGGTCGGGTTTACTGATTGGGCCACTCCCGGCATTTATAGAAGTAGGGATAGACTATACGATCTTTATGGTGCTAGAGAAGCTATGTTATATGATCCTGTGTTTCTCTTATATGTAACCAACTACTCAAAAACATTTAAGAAAGTCTGCAACACAGCAAAGTGCCTATTCTTGAGGAAAAAAATTATAAACTCATCTAATAAAATAAAAACAACATGGAGATTAATAAATAACGAAACGGGTGAATCAAAGCCACGTTCTAGAGAAATTAGGTTAAAAATTAATAACTCAATTCTTATACATGAAAAGGATATTGCCGATGCTTTCGATGCATTCTTCTCCGATATTCCTAAAGTTGTTACCCGGACTCTAAACTCCTCACCTTCGATGTCGGTTGAATTATTAGAATCATCTGTTGAAAAATTTATTATTCTTTATATTTACTCATGTAAATGCCAATTATATAGTCAAAACGTTTAAGTCTATTAACATCAAAAATACTGAGGATCTCTGGGGTATCTCAACCAAAGTACTAAGTTCAATTATAAAGGAAGTGGCTCCTTGTTTCAATAGTTGTATCGACGCAGGAGTTTTTCCTGATCTCATGAAATATAGTAAACTGGTTCCTCTTTTTAAATCTGGAAGTCACACTGATCCGGCCAATTACAGACCAATTTCAATACTTCCAGCTATAAGTAAAATTTTTGAAAAAAATATTCTCACACAGCTGTCCTCTCATTTTGTCCTTAATAGGCTACTCTATAAAAATCAATTTGGCTTCACGAAAGGTAGATCAACAAACGATGCTGGTACAGTTTTACTAAAGCATATATTGGATGCCTGGGATAAAGCGAAAAACGCTATTGGTATATTCTGTGACCTTTCTAAGGCTTTTGATTGTGTAGATCATGGTACATTAATTAGAAAATTGAGTCACTATGGAATTCAAAACAAAGCACTGGACCTTATGCAATCATATTTATCTGATAGAGTTCAAAAAGTAGCTATTGGCAAAGAAAGATCTAGGGGCTCAAAAATTTAATTAGGCGTCCCGCAAGGATCAATATTAGGCCCTTTTTTATTTTTAGTATACGTAAATGATCTCCCCTTTTTAGCAAAAGATCTGTGTTATATAGTCTTATTTGCTGATGATACTTCGCTGATTTTTAAAGTTGACAGAGATAAATGTAATTATGACGATGTAAATGATTCGTTTTCACACGTACTAGATTGTTTCACCGCCAATAACCTCTTACTTAATGCTAAAAAAACAATGTGCATTAAATTCATGTTACCAAATGTAAGAGAATTTCCAACTAAGATAATGCTAAAGGATGAGATTGTTCACTTTGTAGACTCTACTGTATACATATTGATTCCACTCTTCAATGGAAACCACAAATTGATGCTCTCGCAGGCAGACTTAGTTCAGGTATATAAGAAATTCAATGTTCTGTTTAGCTTTATAGAAATATCGACATGTATCTAAATCGCATTAAATTTAGATTTAGATAGGCAAAATGTATTAGACACATATGTAAGTGACATTATAAATGTGCTAGTGGTTTCTTTTTCACTTCTTCCACTAGTGAACAAAAAATTGAAGTGAAGAGAATATCAATAACACCTTATTTCTTATTTGATAATAATAACTATGTTTATAGTATAAAATTTGACTTGTCTAAGTGCTTATTTTGTAAGCCTAAAGAAATAAAGTTATTGATTCTGATTCTGAGACATGTTGCATGTATTGTAACTATGTGAGACATTAACGATTCATCACGGTATTTAGATTATTTCAACGATTTAATATTGTGATAATTGCAAATACTACTTAGTCACACTATATCATAAGTGCGAGACTTGGATGGATGGATGTATGCTTGTTAGGTACCTACCTACTTCTTCACACCAATACTATTGACCAGATTACGCTTAAATTTTGCAAAGGTATACCTAGTCTAAACCTGGAATAGTATCTAGGTTACTATTATCCCGGAAAAAATAAGCATGTGAAGCCACGGGCGGAAGCTAGTACCTAATATGTATTATACAGGCAAAAGTTGGTAAGCATGTTCGTGTGTTTGTTTGTTACTCTTTCACACGTATACGGCTGAATGGATTTGGATCTGTAGTTGATCTACCCCGATAATTAGCAACAGTCTGCAGATAGCTCAACTGTTTCATATGATTTTGTACACTACGAGTATGTCTCGAATTTACATGACATGCATGACTGAAGTAAACCTTGATAGAGATGATTGAAGGAATACGAAGCTAACATGTACCTTCTTGTTTCCATCATCGGAGTCTAAAGAAAAATAAAAGTTATGTTTACTTTATTGCAACGTCGAAATGTCTAAAAAAACAATGCAGTTAAATGTTACCTCTCCAGATTCCAACGCTATTCATTAAAAGCGATTGAAAAGTAACTACATGTTGATGCGATTAAAACATGGAAATACTGTTATTGAGCGATGGCTATTAGATTAGCGGCCCCAAATGAATGGAGCCCGCACCGCGCCGCCGCCGCCCCGCCGAGGGCTGATGGCGGTATGACGTGGCCCAGTACATTACCACTTGTGTATGATTTATACAGGGTGCTCCGCATTATATTACTTCGTTGCTATTTGTATACGTAACCGTAAACCTAAGAATAGTAAACTGAACACCGAATCAACACCAGGTAACGATGACAAGCTGTATTAAAATCAAGATCATCATCCAGCTATGACTATAATTGGGCTGAAAATGAATTTCACTCTGTGCTAGATATTATGTTATTATTATACGTAACTGAAGATTATAGCGTAGCATCCACCTCGGCCCTGCAGTGGGCATGTCCTTGTCCTATCTCGCAACGTTGAATCACAATCGGTTCGTAACGATGTTTCGATTAGAAAATATGACGTTATAAAATTCGTAATTTCTCCGTCATCTCCAGTCATATGAGTAGAGCCTCCTGTTCATGAAATGTAGTCGTCCGATGCGACATATTAGTTATTGATGCGGGAACCGACGCGCGTGACGACTCAAATTACAATTCTATGTCGATCGATACCTACCTATTATTGCTTTATGGTTTACCCATCGATGTCTATGAACCTCCGTTTAGAACCAACAGTCAGACATCGGAAATTACTATACTTACGTTATACACGTCTTACACGAATTACTAATGAGTAATGACCGATGCCCAAGTCCTTCATTCTCTAGTGGTAGCAGGGTTAGATTGTATACAATTATGCTTTAGTATATAGCCTATCCTCTTATGCACACAGACACGTCCATTACCTCCCAATAGGAGGGGTTGCGCCATAATCACCCCGCTTGGCAGGCGGATTGGTGGTCGCATTGGAGTTGTTGAAAATACACAGGGAACTGCTGCCCTTTCTCTGGTAGGTTCCCTTAGTGAACTCTTACGACATCCACGGGTTGAGTTGATGGTGTAGTGTATTCTGCCGCAACCACCAAGGCTCATCTTTAAACCAATTAAAGCAAATAAAATAAATACATAAATAATGCTGGACAAGTTCTGAACATTGTGGAAAGTACGTTTTGTGGTCGGATAAAATCTGCGGTTCGTGAGTATTCTCTTTTCGGACTAATAATGAAGTTCGGGTTAGTAAATTAGGTTTCAAAACTCGATGATTCTAAAATAAAATAATTCTGTGAAAAAAGACTACAATTTGGTCTGATACATGGTCTACTCGCGCGGTTCCTCAAGTGTTAACTAGTTAATAATAGTACCCTGGACTTCTCAGTCAGTCCCTTTTACAAATTGTCAACCTAAAACTCCGTAGTCACGTTAGCAGACGACGCATCCACACGAATGAAAGAACCATTTCCGAACAATGGGAAATTGCGTGTTTTAAGCGAACGTACGATAAAAGCATGAATTGCGAGGCGCATCACTAATGTCTAATACAATTGTACCGAGTGCTGTTCATATGCCGTGGCTGAGGTACCTAGAGGTGGGACATTCGCATCGATAACGGAGTTTACTCACCAAAGTTGAGGAGCCTACGCGACTAGTTGACAAAACACCGACGTCTGCATACAATATTCGTACACTGCAATGTCACACCGACCAGCCGGGCCGTGTGTCGCCTCGCCAACTTTTATGTTTATACTCCATAAGGTTTTTCATAAGTAGGTACAATTGCGTAATCTTCGAAACAGAAACAGTATGTACGTACGTACCTACAAAAGCTATTTTAGTTGATTCTTCTACCTACCTTTCCTATTTTAGGGAGCTTGAAATAAAAATAATGCAAAATATTTTGTAGAATTGAATAGCAATTAGTCAAATAGGTAGGCAGGCAGTCTCGTTTCTGGCCGCAAACCAAGAAAAAAAGAATATAATACAGTGGTTAAAGTGTATAAGAAACGAACGACCTACTTTCAGAACGAATCCATTTCCTGAATGATGAAGCAACAAAAACGAAAACATTAAAAAACAATTACCAATAGCTCCCACCGTCTCACTTCCCCACAATTTAGATTTAATCTGGCCAATTTCCACAACAACCTCCTCCATCGATAAGAAAGCTACTTTATCGATAGAAACTATCGATAAGGTTGTAACCCTATTTCGCCCCTTCGGTGCTTGTCATTAAGGGTGATCCATCAAAACGTCCGCCTGGATTTGGGGTGTTCGACGCGTGCGCGGTAGCCTCAGGGGTGCCAGGGGGCCGTGGGGGTGCCAGGGGGTGTAACAAACAAAATTAGATATTCGTACGGTGTCCCCGCAAAGCGGTGAGTGCAGCCTGATTGATTGCTTCGGTAAAGATACATACTTTTTTATTACATTCTAGATTGTTTGGTTTCGTGTACAGGAATTTTATTGGTAGGTTGTTGCCCGTTCGAGGTCACTGAACTACTATTATTTTGCTAGTACTAGTTTGTAGACGACGTTGTTTTGTAGCTTAATGTGCTTATTTTTCGTGAATTTTTGGAAAATATTTTTTCAGTTTCGATCTCCAACCAAGTATTTTTTTCTTTGAATTCAACACAAAATTATTCTCCGTGAAGTCATTTGTTCGTCACTAAAAGAGTTTTTACGAATAGCTGATTTAACTTGATGAAAACATTTCTTTCCTAAATATTTTTTGTGCGATAAAACAAGCAGGAATTATTTCCATCAGGAAAGCTGATACAATTAATTTCCAAACTCACAAGAATACTCGAACAAAAACAACGCGCTAGCAATCGGCGCTACCGACGCGAGACTTCATCCTGAGACTAGAGAGGAGGAATACAAATAAAAAGCCGAACAAAGCCTAGGGGCATACCTGTGCTATATTAGCTCAATGCTTTAGACCTTAGTGGTTTAGAAATTATGACCAGCGGTGTCGATGAATTAACCTAAACGTTAAATTCGTCGACAAAGGCCTAACCCATTTGTGCAGTCATTATAACATCATTTTGTTATTCTATATTGATACCTTTTAGAATATAGAATAGAATAAAATTCAGATTCAACACTATTTACACAGCTGCCAAATAAAGGCGTGTATGTATTCCACCATTTCTTGTAAATGGGTTAACGGATTTTGATAGAAGGGGTAGAATCTAAAAAGACTAATAAGCCGACACTAGCACATTTTTCCACTAAATTAGATTTTTTTTTTAAATTACGCAGTAATACTTTTGTATTTTTGTAAAATTTAATAATGTTGGTAGAGCTCAGTTTTCCGTCATGCCACAGCGCGGGCCAACTCTAGTTTGACTCCGCATTGAAACAAAGGTACAAACGACGAACTATTTTCAGACCTATTGAGGAGTTGGCAATGCCGTAATAAGGCGCGTACCTACTTTGTGTTGTGGATATCAACCGTATAATTATAACAAAAAGTGTTGCCATCAAACGTCAAGTGACGATTATTTGTTTTAATTGAAAACTAGAAAAAAAGATCGGTTTAAAATAAACCGTTTGTAAAATAAACAACATTGTTATACTTAATGCCTCGTAATATTAAGATATTACTTTATTCAATAACTATCTGACCCGTGCCCACTTCATTGAGCGGTAAACATTTTTAGTTGCTAATATATATAGCCTATAGCACTCGCAAATAACGTGGTTTTCAGTAGGTGAAAGCATTTTCAAAATTGGCTCATTAGATTCAGAGATTACTCCAGGAACCAGATGGGCTTGCTTATTTTGGAAATACATAGAAAACATTTCCACCAAAGTTATTTGTATCATTAAAGTATTAAAGACTGTTTATCCCACAGCAAGATTTGAGCACCCTTCTGCGTCACAGTCATTGTACCTACCACTGCACTGAGGTCTTCGGTGAATGGCTGAGATCTGAGTACAATGAATCGATTAAATTATCGATATAGTCGCCAATAGAGCAGGCCCTCTACTCGCTTTCTGAACGAATAAATGCTAACGACACCCTTTCCTACATTTGCGCAGATTATATAACAAAAGATCACTCGATTATCAATCACTCGCCTTTTCACAAAGAAGGGCTCCTATGAAACTTCAATGTACTATCAATTTATGATTAACTCCAGTAACAGTTATTGCACGAACTACAAACGAACTATTTGTTTTGTTTGAATGTAATGAATATAATGCATAGACTGGGTAAAAAATGTCTGTGTAGGTATCTATAAGTTAATTGATCGAGTTTTCAAACGCTTCGCAGCGTTTTTAAATGAGAAAGGCTACTGTCGTTCTGCGATGTCGACATGATTGTAACATCTGACGGCGGCGGTGTCCCGGCTCCTGGCGCCAGGCCAAGGATGTCACTTGGAGACAGGATACACCGGATGGGCTGTGCCGTGTTCGTCAATATATCCACATATATATTTTGTGAGTCAACATTATGTGGGATTACTTGACCACTCAAGGATAATTTAGTTCAATAAATACATAAAGGAGTGTAAATTATTGATATTTTATTCAATTTGTTGATGAATCACGATAATTTTGGTTGAATTATTTTTTTACAGCTGAGCGAGGCAGTTTACTTTCTCTCAAGCTGCATCAGCATCGAACTCACACAATGTACATCGTCTGACTAATAGTCAAACTTTATATTCATGTGAAATTCCTATCTAAAATTTCTCAGATACATTTTCTACAGGCGCTGAATTGATGGCGCTCGTAGCGCGGGCTACGCCATTGTGCTACGCCGTAGCACCCGCTACGATTCTGTTATAATAACTGTATTACGAGAAAATATTGCTGAACTGTTCCTTTTCATAATTATTGTAGATAAAATGTAAACTGAACTTTAAAGGAAAATCCTAGTAATATTATAAATGTCAAAATGGGTCGATGTATGGATATTTGTTACTTTTTCACGCAAAAACTACTGAACCGATTAGACTGAACTTTGGTATGCGTAAAGTTTGGGGCCTGGAATAACATATAGGCTATTTTTTATCACGATAAAACGCGGGCGAAGGCGGACGGCTAGTATGTTATAAGGAAGCATTATTGCTACGAGGATTTTGCAATTCAAGTGTGGCGGAACATCTTTGTTTACAAAAATACGGCGAAGCGAAGGCGGTGTATAACGATTTCGGCAAAGAGAAAAAGTACGTGTATTTAAATCTTCTTGTAATTTTGATTTCTGAATCATCCAAGTCAAAAGCCATTCAAAGCATGACTTATCAACAAATTACTCAGAGAATTCAACGGAATACCTATGAAAGAAGCTTAGACTTAAACAGGTGAAAATATAAAGATTCTACAACGCGTCGGGTCTTTATGAGGTGTACGGAGACAAATCCTCTTAAGTATAAAAGAGCAGTGAAAAGGCCGCGCTCCACCTGTCGTCGGGACAAACCCCCGGGTGTCTAGCCGGGAATCGATCCGACGCTTACCGCGATACACCGCCGCCGTAGAGTGGAAAACCACAGGTAAATAAACGGTAGAAAATCCTACTAATATTATAAATGTCTAAGCGTGTATGGATGGATGTATGGATATTTGTTACTCTTTCACGCAAAAACTACTGAACTGATTGGGCTAAAATTTTATATGGGTATAGTTTGGGACCTGGAATACCTAACATATAGGCAATTTTTTATCCCAATAAAACGCGGGCGAAGCCGCGAGCAGGAGCTAGTATATTATAAACGGAGTGACTAGTGACTGTGGGTGACTGTACTAGGTAAGCTTTTCGGGGATGCGTACCTCACCAATATTATTTTATATGATAGCTGAAACATCTAGTATTCTATCTCGTCATGTTAACAATACATACGTCCACTGGTGAACATGCGGGAGGCATGTTCAAACGAAAGTATTGCCATAATCAATCACCACGCGCGGCAAGATCGGTGATCACACTGAAGGTACACAATAATACACAGAAGGAACCTACTCTACTCTAATTTAGTTAAAATCTGCTTTTTATAGATTACAACGTAAACGGTAAAACCTCACCTGACATAAATTCCGCTCCCTTCCCTTATAAACAAAGCTCAATAACATATTGCGAAACGCGAGTGAGGCCTTGGAGAATTTATGGAGATTCTCATCGTGTGTACGCTAGTAGTAAACATGGAAGTATTTATAGAATAATTACATTTTTAAAGAGTCTGGTCGTACATCTGACGCAATGATGTAACAGAATCGTTGTCGCAAACGTCTATTTACTTATCAGTAGGACGATGTCATATTATTTTTCAGGGTTAGGAGCTAAAACTAAAATAAAGTGGAGATCAAAGAAATGCATGAAATTTATGCACGCTGTCAAACTGTTCTAGAATGCGGCCCATAGAAATAGAATAAATCAAAAATGATTTAGGCAACAATTCGTCACTCCAAAAAAGTTTTCTAATTGGTCACAACTCAAAAAGCATTAAAATTTGTTTCAATTAGTCGTATGTAAATTTAGTTCTAATAAGTCACGTCTTTGTTTTGTATACCACTAAAATACATGATTTGCTATATCTTAAAAATAACAGGCAAATATTACTCTCTGTTCATCCTATCACTGATTTACATGAGATATGCAAACTATCTCGTTACATACCTACTTTTCCGTTACTGGTAAGTAACGGAAAAGTAGGTATTAGTGGTAAGAATCTGTAACGAGGTACAACGAATAGGTATAAGAATTTAGGGTTATGCTATATTAGGCCTTGTTACCAATTAGAACTATTCGACGGGGTGACGAATAAAAAAAGTTGAGACGTGTGACCGATAACTAAACAAAACAAAGACGTGACCGATTAGAACTAAATTTCCGTATGACTAATTAAAGCAAATTTTAATGCTTTTTGAGTTGTGACCAATTCGAAAACATTTTTGGAGTGACAAATTGATACTTAAATCAAAAAAAAAAATATGAGAGACTCAGTCGAAAATAAACATAGGGCACCCACCCCCACTGTGGAAGGAAGGTCAAACGGCGTGTTGTATCTCATCAACATTTTTAACACGCGTAATTAGCTCACTATAGGCTCGCAAAAACTTATCTCTGTTTGTTTTGATGCTGGATAGATGCATTTAAAGTCCGGTATTATTTATTTACCTTAATTTTATTCAATTGCTGACTGATGATGATATATCGGCACTGAGGTCACTAGGGCACGACGTAAACGGCACGAGATCGGCTTACGCTCCATTTTATGTCAGCAGCTGACTCGAGGGCCCGTTCTTTGCTCGTAAACTGAATTCAGCATTACGTTGCAGCCGAGACATTCGGAGGATATATGGACCGACTTTAAAGATGAGGAGGTATGATGACTATATTATTTGGCTACCACTTTTGTTATCTACTCAGGTTAAAGCTATGTGACTATGAATTTATCAATCTGTTTAACGATTATAGTTTAATGTTTTTAAAACAAAAACTGACTTTAAAGTTCTGATTATTTAAACCGATTTCCACAGCAAGTTATCGATTGAAAAACAATTTTTAAGGCTTAGGTAATGGTTTTCATTTTCTAAGCAAAAGCGAACGAATCAGTAAAATTGAATAGCAGTTAGCAGACATAATATCACGTTACAAACATGCATGAAAAAATCGAATAATTAAGTAATGAAACATGTACAGTCGAATTGAGAAACTCCTCCTTTTTGAAGTCATTTGAAATTACTTCCATCCATCCATCTGTACTTAGTTACTGTAGGTATCGCTGTTTCTATAAAAACTACATTTTAAGTAGAGTCAGAAATAACTAGAAATTTCGGCTGCGACTAGTACAACTAGGTACATTTTCCGCAATTAACACCGACCGACTCACAATTACTTCATACAATCCTCGCATATTTTCAACCCTGTGCCCTAGGGAATAAGTGGTGTATTTAAGTAAAACCTGGAAGTAAATCAAGGAGAAATAATTCTATGGGGTGTAAATCAAGATGCCCCTTGCGAGGGGGAGAGAGGGGTGAATAAGCAGGACAATTAAACCTTCGTTTAGTTGTGACGTGTAGTTTCTTGTTACAGTTGTTTTATTTGGTTGACACTGTTATAGTATTTTTGCCTTACCAATCGGGGTTTACAAGCAGAATCCAGTTATCTGAAACAACAAATAAACAAGTAATAACAATTAGAACAACTCGTATTAAAATAAATTTATACACCTTACGAATGTATGTATATGTATGTATGTCCAGACGAGGTCTGTCATTCTGACGACAAGTTCGACTGCGCGGTGGCGTGGACAAGAAAGAGGTTTTATTACATTTTTTCCTTCTAAAACTCTATTCTTTTGACTTTATCGGTGTGTTCCTACTATTTTAGTAAGGACTTATATACACGAGCGGCAAAGTGTCTACGGCAGAGGTAACTGTAGCTGTCGACAGGTGTCGTCGACATCTGTCGACGGCTACAGTTTCATCTGCCGTTGGCCCTTTGCCTCTCGTGTATATGAGTCCTAAGAGTTCCATGGGATCTATAATGTTGTACGTGTAATGACCCCCCCAATAACACCTCTCTCTGTGGTACAAGAGTCGCAAGTCACGTGCACTTATCTCCGTTACCGGGGAGCCATTGAGCTTGCCTCATTTATAATGCTTACCTTTGTACGAGAATGTAGAATTAATGGATTTGCGGAAAAAATTTAGTGTAAGGAAAGTCTCTTGTCAACAGAAATCCAGAGTTCCATTAAACCCATTGGGTTTTCACTAATGGAAGTTCTTAGAAAACACGAGTAAGGCTTCTTTTCAGGTCCGATAACATTGTGTGACTAAAAAACACTACTCTAAATGCCCCAAGTTATGAATTCTGAAAAACTTCAGAAAAATACTTTAAACTAGTAGAACGTAGGACATAGTTTCTGGCAAAGGGAGCAAAAAAAAAATTTTTAAATGCACGTTAACACACTTTTAAATGAATTAAATAAAGCATCTAGAAAACAAAATCTAAATTTTGTAAAAAGTATTTTAAAAAGGGCGCCCCCGTTAGCTTAGGTCGTTTGTCACTCGCGTGTTTGGGCGGCTTGCGCCGGGGCGGGCGGGCTTCGGGTTGATCGTGAAATATGCCGCGTTTTCACTTTTTTATCCCTCCAGCGAGGATGCGTGTGAATAATTTAAGCCGAGCCTTTTTTCGGTTAAAAATGACTGGCCCATAAGATGATTTGGATACGTGGATCCACTCTGGGATCTTTCACTGGGTTTGATAGAGTGGTTGAATCCATATTGTACGAGTACAATTATAGGCACGCTGACCAGTGGAACGTAAAAATTAAACACCAAATTGTCATCTTCCATGCATGCTTATATTTATTTGTCGGTGACGGAGAAGCTTTAGTTCACGTTTCCTTTGAAATTGTTTTAATTCACTGAATGCAACTACTAAGAAACAGTGATTGTTCGTTTTGTTTGCGGCAGAGCGTCGCGGTCGGGTCTCAGGCACCCACCGACGGGTGTTAGTTTTCAACTTCGCGTGCTGTTGAATACATCCGCGGAAAATGTTTTAATCGCTTTGTGTTGTTCTCAACCGTTCATTTACTCAATGTACGTACGATTTCCCAAGTTTTAATAATCTCAAAAAACACGGTAATTTTCTTTATACAAAAGGTCAAACATTTGTTCCGACAGAATTGTTATCGTCTGTGAACCTATAGTAGTGCTGAAGTAATCAAAAGTCAAACGATTGTTGGCTATGTATATTGTCTAACGTATTTTATAGGACTTAATGGAGTCCTGTTGAGGTAATGAAGTTACCCAGCCCAGCAGGGCCTCAACCTTCGGGTAAAAACGTCGGGATCGGAGCCCTAAGCCTCGGATTACGATAAGGCAGTCTGAGTGAAGAGGCTTTGCGCTGAAATTGCTTCATTTGGGCTCAAGACGTCTGTAATTTCCGGTTCAGAGTCGTGATGCTCGTTTCCACTCATTTTTGCTTCGTTTCTACTTGTTCTCCGCCGTTGTGGGGCAACTGCCTGTTTGCATTCAAATTTAATAACGATTCATATTAAAATACTCGATTGAAATGAT
The DNA here is from genome assembly GCA_947859395.1 of Eupithecia insigniata. NCBI lineage: Eukaryota > Metazoa > Arthropoda > Insecta > Lepidoptera > Geometridae > Eupithecia > Eupithecia insigniata. The sequence continues at coordinate 14,976,944 of OX402002.1, forward strand.
TGATTTCTATTTGTTGGGCACCATCTCGTGTTTATAAGTAATATTAGAAAAACCTTATCATTATCAGTTTATACTAGTCCACAGCTCGACACAGTCCTCCCCTAATGAGTGGTATAGTCAGAAGTATCTAGCTGTAGTTTCAACAAGTATGTACGTATTCATAACACCTATAAATGAATATAATATGCTGTGAGTCTACGTACTGGGGTCTATATAGTTCCAAGTTTGGTAAGGCTGTACTAAGGGCCTGTACTAAATCAGGATTCACAGCATTTTTTTATAACTCGCAGATAAATTATCAAAATACGTGAGTCACGACGATCATTAGTTACGGCTAGGTAAATTAGGCTCCTCTCTCCTCTTTGCCACGAGATTAAACGAATTAATGAACCAGCGATGGGAGTGGCTAAGTAAACGCTACATTAAAAAAATATCCAGAAACCTACTGGAAATGTGTTGTGCTCACTGCGTTTTAAATTCTAAATAATATTATAAATGCGAATGTGTTTGTTTGTTTGTCCTTCCTTCATGCTCTAATGAGCAACGAATCGACTTGATTTTTGGTATTATACTTGAAAGGATGAAGAGTAACATCGACAATTTTTTGTCCTGGTAAAACATCAAATTCCCATGGGAGATTTACGGCTTATACGCTTACGAATTTAACGCGGGTGAAACCGCGGTGAACAGGTAATAATAATGCTATTTCAGGAGACTTCAAAAGTTTAGCGGTCATCTCCGAAAGGACGGATCCGATTAAAACAAATCTTTCACAATTAGCCACATTAAGGCCTTATCCCCTAGAAATGTGAAACTCTAATTTAACGCGGGTGAAAACGCGGGGAATAGCTACTAGCACCTTCATATTAAGGTAATTTACGCGTCGTCATCAAATCGAATTCTGCAAAACACCATACATTTAAATTTGAATACAAGAGAAAATTTGCAAAGTTTTGCTTTCAACATTCAATTTCTCCCCTCGGCCAAAGCAGCGGCGGTCAACATTTGAGAACTTTCATCGAATCTAATGCGTCATTCAGCCAACAAAGGCGACAATTGGTAAACAAAAACTGGATTAAACCGGCTATCGGCAACTAATAATAATAGTGCTCAATAATCCCGTGACGGGCGTCAGGCGCACCGACGACCGGCCACCCCTTTTAATTGCCGTTTGCCGAATGCACGTCACTCACAGGGCTTCCATTTACATTATAATAAGTTCAATACTGATTCTTACTTTAATATGGTTTTGTCCCTTGACGTGGCTGCTGTTTTCGTTGAGGGTAGGCGTGAAGCGAGATGATGCGTTTTAATGCATTCTTGGTTTTTGATTGGTGCAAATTTAAATGGGAAGGAATACATTTTAATTTCGAAACGAGCTTTGCAGTAATGAGATTTTCTTTCTAAGGGTTTACTTATAAGTTGAATGGACGTTTTGAATTAAAAAAAGAAATCAAACCTTTTAAAATGACAATGGAATTACAAAATTATTTTAATTTGTGATGACTAGGTGTTGCGCCTGCGCTTTTGTTCGACGAATTGACAGATTGTTTGTCAAAAGTCACCCCAGCAGAAAGATACAATTGCGAATAACAATATTTATTTTCGATATTGTTTGCTAAATCATAGCCGAACACCGAATATACTAACAAACAAATTATTATAGCACATCTGTCAGACCTTTTATTACAAACGATATTCGATAAGAAAAAGTATTTAACGATAAAGCAAAGCAGTAGAGTTCTAAAAATTATTTATTTGGTCATTTTGTTGACGTTATAATTTATATAAATTTGTAAATAGGAGTTATTACTAAAATATTACAAATGAGGGATGATGAATGAGCACGGGCACAGCTGTGAGGGACGAAGGTATCCTTAGTCAGTTTAGAAATAAAAAAAATTATTTCCCACCAAATATTAATTTAGCGAGATAACCTCTGAAGAGTTTTTTAGAGTTCATAATAAGGAGAAAGTGAGATCGATCGATGAGATAAAAAGTCATAAAATACTGAGACGTTTTATTAAAAGAAAAGCTTTCAGTCCATCAAATTATATTGATACTGCAAGAGTTCCTCGTTACTTTATTACAAAATCGAGAACAGCAGACGGACCGCAGACTCATAAATTGATAATAGGTTCTTTGTTTTAAAAGCCCATCAAATATTTGAACATAGTCCTAAAATAAAATAACTTTTGATGAGTTTATTGCAGAGCTGTGTTACGATTTAACTAATCCAAATGGTCGGAAGCGAATCGTTCTATCAAGCAAGTTCTGAGCAAGCACAGAATACTTAGTTACTTACATTTATTTTCTTGATTGCTGGAAGAGAAAACACAAGAAAATCACAGGTATTGAAGCTTATAATTATATCGAAGGCAACAAATACATACAAATAAAGCGCGTTACACACTGCACGCACACGCGAGGTACCGCCGCCGCGCCGCCGCCGGCGCGGGGCGCGGCGCGGCGACGGCGGTCGCGACCGGCTGTAATTCGATTGGTGCAGGCTTCGGGTGCCTCCGGGTAGACCGCGAGTTAAGCCGATCAGGGTTGGCTGCTCATAAGGGTAGGATGAAAATTAGGATATAACTTTACTTATATAAATTATTCGTGAAAAGCTTTCATATTTAAATGTTTGTAAAATTTTTGTCACCCATCGTTCCTATTTAATTCAGAAAAGCCAAATAAAATGAGATCAAGTCAAGTGAAATTTGTTAATATACAGCAATACAGTATTCTACGATCCTTTGAGGACAGTTTCTAACAACGTAAATAATCAGTTTAAAATTTAAAGTAATATTTCGATAATGTCAATGGAACTCATTGGAATCTCTGAAGTCGTTATCATTGTTCCAAGGGATAAGTTTGTTATTTGCAGTGACAATAAAAGCACCCATCAACATATCGCTCGGATATGTCGATGCGCGGAGGATAGGCGTTTTGATTGCATATAGAATCTTATAGCAGGTGGTCGATTTGAATTAACGGGATGTAAAAAATCAACTTAAATGGGTTCCATCACACACGGCTGACATATTGGCAAGAAAAGCGGTTACGGAAGAACTTGATTATAGAATTGTACCAAAGTGTTCGGAAATACAATACTACCAACATATACATAGATTGAGGGCCTATAATAAATTGGAAAGAATATTTTGACAATAGATCAGTACTAAGGGACATTTTGTAACAAACGCATTCAGTGTGAGCCTCCTCACGTACCTTGATTTGGTTGTACAAAACTTTAAATGCTTTTCTGTTCAAACATTACTGTAAAAATTTAGGTATAAGTAGGTATTTATGTAATTTTTTTGTAGCAACCCTATTCTTGAATGAAGTGTTAGAGAATATACAATAGTTGGTCACGCACAATGCAGCGTGATTGGGCGAAGAACCTTTGAGTAACTTCGGAATCTTTTGATTCCAACGAAGTTTAGTTCCTACGTGTTTCGTATCGAGTTAATCGATCTCTGATTGGATCGAGCAAAGTTTTATTAACTTTCGATTACATTATACGACCTATCTGTCTATCATAGCAGGGAAATCAAAACTTTACTGATGTTATAAGATTTTCTAAGTTAATATAGATATTGTAATAAGTACTTACCACATTATTGTTTAGATTTTTGTGACTATACACACACGTAGGCCCTACGTAACGAGATAAGGACTGAATTTACACTTGCCCGTAGCTCGGGGCCGCTCGTTACGGTGTGAGCGAGGCCTGCATCACAATGAGACTCACAATCACAACTGCAAATGCCGATCCAGTGTTATATGTTTGTTCCGGAAGACAAAGAAATTATGTATTGGTTTGTTTAGCTTAGCGTGTCTAAAACATATATACTATACTTATGTGAAGTCTTCGAATCCAGGGTGAATAAATTCCTTTTGGGAAGGCGTCGCATCCTAGGCCACATTTTCACTTAAGATGGTCAAACGCTTACCCGTCATCAATAATTTTTTTTAAACCTTAAGGATATCTTAAATAATTTCTGGTAATCTGATAAATTTATAAAACACAGACAAAATTACATAGAGGTTTTGTTAAGTAAATCATTAAAAAGTGAAAGAATAATCAATGACCTAATCATGCCAAAATGTCATATAGTAGAGTCGTGTGGTCGGGCGGCGATAAGTCACGCTGATGCGACAGTGTTGCCACTTCACCCTCTAAGATATTTCCAAACGTTACTTCCATTTTACATAATCTTAGTTCTGGTATTATACGAGTAAGTTTCCCGTCTTATGTCAATATCGCTTGTTGGCTTATTGAATTTTAATTTGTGATACAATTAATAATAATTTCAAATATTAAATTCAAAAATAAATTTATAAGTAGTTACAATCACAAGATTATGAAATTAAATCTAACGTTGTTTGAATATTACTGTTTTAGCCCGAATTTTCGAAATACTTTAAATAATTTCTGACGGAAAAATGGCTACATATGACCGAAATAAAAAAATGTTTAACCGCACCACTGATTAAAATTCATGGCGAGTTATCGTGTCGCGCCCCGTGTGCGCACACCCTAATATAAGTACCTCCTACTGAAAACTCCTGAAAGTAGGATTGAAGAATTGTTTGCATTCTTTCGTTTCAAGTGACTGGTTGATTCTGCTCCACCTATTTTATTAGCGATTCTTTCTTATAGAGGAACAGTAATTACTAGACTACCTGTATCTCCATAGTTTTAGTTTTGTAGGTACGTACATCAAAGAGCTAGGGGTAACATTAAAAAAGTAACATTTTCAAAGACACTTTATCTCCAGACAGATTAAAATAAAAGTAAGTAAATTAAATTCCTAGTGTTGTAGTAAAAATATTGGCAAGACACTGAATTATTGCAATGGACAAGGGAAAATTCTCGAGTTGTAAGCGAAGACTACGTTAATATTGGGTATACTCGATTGGTGCTTTTTGCTTCATAGTAAGTAAGTATACCACCCTCGAGAGGGTGTATGCCTGACTATACCTGTGTATGACTACTCTCGAGAGTGTCAACAGCACTTTACCCAAAACCTCCAATATGCTAAGTGGGATACGTCATTGGTCATCCGAAAAAAGGGTGAATATTTTCAATTTTCTGATAAAGAAAGGGTTTTCCTTAACAAAACTCCCATAGATAAAGCCAAGCACCACTTAGCGCCATACGAAAACAATATCGCGCCGTTACTCGATACAGGCCATATCATAAACATTTACCTCTTTGCTCACACCTTCGCTGATCCACGCCGACGAGAGAAAACAGTCTTTACACCGCCAACAAAGAGTCTACTCTAGCTTGTCCTTATTATTTTTCACAGAGCATACGCGAAATGCACCTTATCACACACAAGATAGACTTTATTTTCCGCTCGCGTGAGTTTAAAACCGATATTAGTTGTCCAAACAAAGTTTACGTCAAAAACTAGCAGTTAACTATTGTTTGATCGGTTATTTTTAACAGCTGCTTGCAATGTAGCCTAAGCTTAGGTAATTTATTTTATGATTTAGCATTATCTTAAACAGTGGCTAATGATTATGAAGTAATATTACATTTTAGATCGTAATTAAGGTTTAACGAACTGAGTGTTACGCGCACTTAACGATAATTTATTATAAAGAGTATATTTACTTTTGTTACAATAACCTACAGCTACAATGAATATTATTGTTTCTTAGTTAAAATTAGTATAGTATTGAAGACAAGCGAACTATCTTATTTTTCAAGGCAAAATACAAAACACGCACTACAAAACTTCAGAGTAAAACAGCCCATTACAATCGAAACACTAAAAACTCCGATAGTTAGTCGTTCATCGTTAGTAGTCGCGTGCGAGCGCGGGGGCGGGCGGCGGCGCTGACTCGGGGCGGCGAATGACTCCTGCTGCAGCCCGCCTGCCTTTAAATCGTGGTTCTTTGTGTACAACCTGTGTAGATACTATACTATGAAGATGTTCATGGGAAAGTGTGAAGCAAGGAAAATAAACAGAATATTTGTATACTATAGATATCTGATTCCGCACGACGCACGTAATACACGTTCAGTTTAGTGATGTTTAAAAATGTTGAATCGTTAAATTATGTTACAAGTCATCGCCACTTTTACGCCATACTTACTCGTCTTACTACGTTTGACAAAATATAAAAATTCTTCAATCTATGCCTAACAAAAATCTGCCAAAAACAATGACGAAAAAAGCTTTGACACCCGCTCAGTTCAAAATATTTTGACACCAATAAATAAAACTGATACCCTAATTCACAGTCCACAGTTACGACCATTAAAATAGTTACGCGTTTATTCCTGCAATTATACCCTTAACTACCCATACTAACCTATTACCGCCCGCCCTGCTTTGTATTATTTTATGGAGAAATAAAATTTTTACGAGCTTGTAGTCGATTACGAGTGGATAAAACTACTGTTAAGGGCTGCCCTCACGGTGAGGGATGATTGACTTTAGTGCGAGGCGCGGGGGCAGGCGGTTATGAGCCGTAAAGGGTTTAGGTTTTATAAGGAGTCTCGCAAAAAGAACAAATAATAAATATTGTTAGACATTTCCGTAACATCATCTAGCCCCAAGCTAAGCAGAGCTTGTGCTGTGGATGTACCTACCTACTGCAATACATTACAATGCTGTAAATCTGTGAATTGAGTCTTTTTGAGTCATAAAAACCTAAATACGTTTAGCTGTCAGTGAATATACATTATGATATTTGAGAAATAAATGTATTCTACCACAACTACCCGAAAAACATGAAATCAAAGCCTGTCTGTATCCCAATAAATTAAATAGCGTTTTCAATTACCCGCTGGATCCGCCACAACCCCAAAGAAACCGACAGACCCCCACCCCTAATTCCCACTCTGACATATTTTTAATTAAATGCCACTTACTTGCCGCGCCTTGGATGGTGGCTCCACCTAGCGGGGATATGTGGGAGCCAAGAAATTCTACGATTTTATTGAATTTCGTAGCTATTTAGCAGGTTCACTGTCCAAGCATCAGAGCTCATAAGTCTAGTGGTGTTTTAGTCCAAATTGGATGTCCTATAAATTTTATATCTCTTGATAAGGTTCTTATATCATTGGTAACTCTTATAAAATTAAAAAATCGATGTTTTATCAAATTATCATAAATAATCTGATAAAAATGTACGCTTTGTAGCTCAAAATAGTACTACTACGAAAACAGATGCATCGACCGGGAATCGAACCCGGGCCGCCCGCGTGGCAGGCGAGCATTCTACCACTGAACCATCGATGCTATGAGACAGTGTTCAAAATTAAACATCATATTTGCATACTCTCTATCTAATTTGTCTTATGTCATCCTGTTTTTAATAATGATTTATTAGTGTTAGTATGAAATTGGTTTGATGGCCTCGAAAAATACGGCCTGTGAGGATCTTAAAACAAAAGAAGCTGTGTTTCCGCGATATTGTTGGATATGTGGTGAATACCTATTAATTAATTTATTTATATTTTAGCAATGGCTGTTTCCGGCACTGATATTGGTTTCTTTTAGCTTTTATTCTATTGGGGGCCAGTCAGTAAAGAAAGTCTTTAAAAAAATTATCATATAACAATTCATCATCATCATCATCAGCCCGTACACGTCCACTGCTGAACATAGGCCTCCCCCAAAAGACGCCACGAATAGCGGTCCTGAGCCGCCTCCATCCAACGACTCCCTGCGACCGCCACGATGTCGTCGGTCCATCGAGTGGGAGGTCTTCCCACATTCCGTTTCGCATTGCATCGCGGTCACCACTCGAGAACCTTTACTCCCCAGCGGTTATCGGTTCTACGAGCTATATGGCCTGCCCATCGCCATTTCAGCTTACTGATTCTGAGAGCTATGTCGGTAACTTTGGTTCTTCTACGAATTTCCGTATTCCGGACCCTATCGCGTAGAGAAACTCCGAGCATAGCTCTCTCCATAGCAATTATGTATATAACAATTATGTTGTGACAATTTCACACAGATACATCTAAAATAAATCAATGGTAATAAATCAATGGTCTATCACCTAGCTAGACCATTGATTTATTTATAGATAAGTAGAAAACTCTCTCGGGAATACTCTCGGTAGGTTGGTACTATGACCACAATGGATTCGAGAGCTTCACAGCATCAGCCAGCAGGCTGTGCAGTGATCTGATAGTGGACGGAGGCTGCGATAAGCAGGACGCCGGAACCGGAAGCGGCGTCCACGCCGCCGGAAGCGTGTGTGCCGTCAGCTGAGCGCTTGATGACGACAGATTAGATTGTTGTGTTTACTGTTAGATGGTACTGGCACATCATCATCAGCATCCGCAGGTGGATTTTAACGATTGCTGCGAGATGCCCTGCGAGATTTATTTATTTATTTCGAATTGCCATCAGCTTAACTAATTACAATAGAATTAAAATAGACACATAAAGCTAATAATAAATACGTAAGAAATGTATATTCTGTAGTTGGGGATGACAATCATAAACTTACAAGATTTTTTTTTCGGTCTTTGTTTGGTTATGTGCCAGACTAATACGGTTTCGTTATGTATATAATTCGAATAAGAATATTTTGTGTCACATATGTTTTTAAAGTGTTTATAGTGAAGTGTTGTAACCACGTGGTTATAAAAGGTTATACAGTACACCTGTGTTTGTTAAAATTTTCTTATTTACCTATCTTTAACTACAAGTAAATCGATTTTGGTACAGCCGGGCGAAAGCAATGTGAGAAATAAGTACTTTGACAACAAAGATTTGACCAGTTGTCGTTCAACATGACAACTTTATCCCTCTACCCTGTGGGACATCTTTATCCCCTACCCTTTCTTCTGGTGCTGCACAGGGTGGTCCGGTTCCCAGGGCTCCATACGTTGTGCAAACAGGATGATCCTGGCATGTCGAGGGAGCTCACTGCATTCTATAACAACGCGGGAAAGCAGCCTACGACGGATTAGGTGCATTACATTATTAGGTAAGAAAATCCCGCTCTGAATTTTTATTTAATGGTGCATCGAGTGTTTTACTAAAGGAGTCTTGCCGGCGTCTGGGTCAGGCACCCACCTGTAAGACCAATATGTATATTTGGTCGCAAAGTCGAGTTGCAAAAATTATCAATAAATAAATTCAAACAAACTATCAAACATATCCTTTGTAAAAAGGCTTATTACAAAATATCAGATTATCTAGAGGATAAAAAAGCATGGGACGACTTTTGCTCCAACTCGAAAACTAACAACCTAACAAGGTAAAGGTTTCTTGTTCGCTTCTTTACTTTACCTTAAAAAGATTGAAGTGAACAAAAAATCAAAGTGATCACTTTATTTCCCTGTTTTACTTATGTAATTTTAATTTTGTGACGTGTCCAAGGGTCCTGTAAGGTCTAAAGGAAATAAAGCACTTTGATATTTGATATTTGATATTTGGTCGTAAATCATGATGCCAACGTAATAAAACGGATAATAAGCGTTCATTTGTTTATGACATCATGTTTTTTCTAAGCGTGATGTTTGTGCTGTTGTACACAAGACAACTGGGAACAAACGGTTGCTGTGTATTATGTAGGTAATATATGTATGTAGTGTTAGGAACAGAGCTATTTAATTCATTGCTTAGATCACCAATACGATTACAGTCTTTTAAAATGTTCGCTTCCTCGGAATCCGTCTCATTCTTACCTCTGTTTATAGAACAGATCACAGTAAATTAATTTCAAACCATAGATTTGCTTTTAAAATGCAATGGCACGTTACACGATTTAAGCGGTGCATCCAGATGGAAGGATTAGGCGGGAGCGCGCGCCTGGCTAATCCCGCGCCCCGGGAAACGGATTTGCAAGAATAATGCGAGCCCGATGCACTTTTAATACATCTCCGCTGATATATATTATGATGATACCGCGCAGATAGAATCGATTTTTATAATTAATTACAAAATCGTATGAACCTCACAAATCACTTTACACGGTCGAATAGTCAAACATACGGAATGTGTCTCATTTTAATCACGTTAATAATTGAGATGAACAACAGTTACCTAGTTGCTTGTTCTTGTTCTACTTCAGCTGGTATAACTATATATTTATTTTCGGTGCCCCCAAAGAATTAACTATTAAAAAGCCCATCATCAAAATTGGATCGTGCAATTTAAATGTAATAAACCACCACCTTGCATGTCATAAAGCATCACCACACACACCGTAAACGTTCCGAGTATCACGGTGGCGTAATGGCGTGAACACACCTCGTAAATTAACGAGCCTGTTCGTTACGGGGTCTGATAGGGCCGTGTGGGCGTGCTCTAAGATGGACGGTAAACGAAATTGCCTGGGAAACGACAGCTGAATAGACACACATAACTTATTCACAAAATCCTTAGTAGGTAAACCTTTACTGAATTTGTTTTGTATATCTGGAATGGCAGATGTTTCCTGAGATGTTCATCATGATGAACATCTTTAGTGATATCACCCACTAAAGAATTAGAACTTCTTACTTTTCTGTTGATTGATTTATGTGCATTTCATTATGTAGTTGATAAAAAGATAATAAAAAAGCTGACTTTATAATAAAAACCGAATTGCTTGACTGCTTGTCTCAAATCCCGAAACAATTACCGAGAAATAAAGACAGAGATCGAATACTCTATTGATGACACCGTCCAGTCACATCACAGGGTATAACAAGCACAAGACAAAGGAAGCTAACAAAAGCAAAAGGAAGTCAGTGTACCCAGCAGTGGACTCGTTACAGAATGATGATGATTATCAGTATTCTTTACTTGATTATCATTATGACTTAGAGGAAGCGCAAGACAAGCTGGTTTTAGTATTCCTGAAATCGTGCTCTTTGCATAATTAGGGACGCAAATAAAAACCTGAAGCTGGCACAGTCCAAATATCATGTGCCTTTGACGAAATGAAAGAATTTCCACGTCGAAATGAAAATACCCCGAGCATTAGTGGAGGAGAGCACAAAATAACGAATGGCACCGTACAAACCTCGCATACCTTTAAAAAAATTATAAAATGTCCGCGCATTGTGCTGCCTTTTATGTTTTATTCTAAATCCACTCAAGAATTTAACAGTATACCGTTTGAAAAGGTCGCGGCGAAGTGGCGGCAGACACGACACAGCACCACGGACGGCAGCTGACACACTCTCCACTTATTCTCAACTTCAGTGTGTGTTGCGCTCATCAAAGGGTAGCTTATACATGATTTTTTTTATACCACAAACGTAGCAGTCAAGCTTGCGGTCCACCTGATGGGAAGCGGTTACCGCAGCCTATGGAAAACTGCAAATTATATTAACAAGTAGTAGGAAATCTATGGAAGAAGAGAGCTCAGAACCGAGCGATGCCTAGAGGAGTCTTGTATCGGAAGCCAAGATAAGATAACTTTGGGTCGCTATGTCAGGAGTGAGCGACCTTAGTGTATGCACCTGAGAATAAAAAAATTAACCATAAAATTCACACTTCATACTTTGACTAGCGAGCACTTGGGTTTTAAGAATCCTGATATGAAATGGACGACCTTGACTAGTTTGACCTTAGACGATAAAATAAGTGAGAGAGCTATACGCACGCTACCAAAGCGCGTTTCAAAGGGTGATTGCATTGCATAGGGTAGAGCTCATAGGGGCGATGAATACGAGTCTGCGGTGATTTGAGAGGACATTATGTGCAGAGCGGAGCGGGGCATAGTGTGAAAGAACGGATTTTTGTAATTTATTTGACGGTGTTATGAAAACTTACAGGGTAACAAAATAAGGAGACCCGTAAGCATTGAAGAGAGTGAAAAATGAAAGAAAATAGTAAACAAAAATAAAATGGCTGTACAACATGACGGTGACGGATATAAGAGATCAAACGGACCGCATTTATTTTTGCTGAAAGTTATCCCTTACAAAATACGAAGCAACAAAATTCGTTATTTCTAACCCAAACTAAAGCAAAATAACACGTGTCGAGGCAGCAAAGCCAGCTCACGCCATGTCAGGGCCTCGGGCACGTCTTGATTGATGGAACCTGCGGGTGGATCGGCTTCTACGGGTTTGCGCTATTGCTGTCTAACCCGGCCACAACGAGAACGGTATAGAAATAATAATAATAGAGAATAGTAAGCGTTTTAGATGTGTCAACTTTATTTGGCCAGATGACAGACAGACTCAGTATCAGCTAGGACCATGATTGTTTTAACTTGGCGGTTACTACTAGCCTTAAAGAACCTCCATAACGGCTAGGGTCTGATTACCTATTGATCTCAATTTAACAGTTCCATTGTTAATACGATAAATGTCCAAATAGTTAGATAATCGAAGTATTAGTAGAACTGGTTGGAGTAACCGATAAAATCTATGAATAAGATATCCAGTGAATAGCCATAATCGAGTTTTGATCGCAGACTTTGCACAGTGCTGAAAGGAATCAATGGTGCTCCAGTCAGCAAACACCTGTGAAGCTCGCAGACACTTCGATTCTAACTGCAATCACACGCGGATGTGTAAATAGTAAACCAATCGGCGGCTAGCCTGCTCCTAGGGGTGGCACGGCCGGCTTGTATAGACAGTCAGTGTATAGTCAGCATAATTGGAAAATCGAGATGTACATAATGTATGTGTAAACGAAATAAATTAGGCATTTCCCAAAAAAATAAAAACCCTATTTATCTCGGAACTCAATAGATGGCATGGATCTTTTGAAGTTGTTAATGCCTTTATTTGCGAGTGAGAGGCGCGAATGGCGCGATGCCTCAATGGCATTTCCAAATAGAGACAGGCGCGCGCGAGACGTTTATTTTTTGATCAAAAGTTAAGAAATTTTTACAAACATTATTTCTTCAAATTCACTCACCTGAAAACAAAGCCCCGCACTATAATTTTGTTCAACATTACCTCCTATGACTATTAACCAAACTAGATTCCTAACCGCCCAATCCTCGGTCTCATTCGCACTGATTACGGGCGCGCGGAACTTTCACAAAGTTAAGCTAGTCGGCCCAACTTGCGGGTTTAATCGAGACGAGGACTTCTAAATGGTTATTTTATTTAATTAGTGGGCATCTTATGAAGCAAGATGGGACCTTTGTTGGAGTAATCTTAAAATTTCTGCTTGATAATACAGAAAGGTCCAACTTAAACAAGGTTAGCCAAGGGTTTGACACAAAATAGGATTATAATGCCAGAAATGGTAGTTAAAGCTTAAGACTAAAACAATTTTCTAGGTATGAAACGGGTTTTCAGGTCAGAGAGCACCTTAAATTTCGTACCAAGGTAAAAAAATTAAAATCCTATCTTAATTTTTTGGGCACGGGGCGGCGGTGCTAGTCTCAAAGGAGACTAGCCAGCTGTGCGGGACATATTATAGTGCCCAATAACTACTGTACTATAGTGGCAGCCCTGCGTTGCAGTCCCCATAGAAGGCGTGTTGCAAATCCCCCGGGAACGCATTCTAATTCCATCGACAGTGGTGGATCGGTACCGTGCGGCGGTGCCACACACCTGAATGGAGCCTGACTTTTTACGAGCTTTTGAGAACGGAAAACGGATTTTCATTACTGAACATTTGCTTTGTAAATAGGAAAATTCTAATGTAGTCCTTTAATTTCAATTGAATTGAATGTAGGATAAAGAGATTAGTTTTGAAAGAATATTTCGTAAACAATGAAAGGGATTGTGTCACCAATCAATAACATCCAAATATTTTGTTTTTGATGTGCAAAAACATACCAGCATTCTTTGCACTAGTAGCTATAATACCCATTGGACTTGTTTTTGTATTTTATATCCAATTTAGAAAGATTACGTGTTTGCGCACAAATAACAAAATTGATCTTCAACAAGTTCTATTTGTCAATCTTATTGGCAGTTCCCCAGCAAGCATTTTCAATCGGAACCGAAGTCTCTAAAACTTGGTAGGTATAGCTATGTATATCTTCGATTGTTCAGTGTGTACTCTCGATTTCGACTGTTTACCGAATCCCGATTCCCGTTGGCGAGACGCGGATAATTGGGACAGCTTGCATTGTCACCCCGCGGTGCAACTTGGGACTCGAATCAAATTGTACTCGAAGGTTCTATAAATAGAGATCTTCTGAGATTCAATATTGGGACTGATTAAATATTAGGTTTCAGAATTGTTTATTGTACTATTTCTACATCAACTAACCACAGTCAGATCAACAATAAAATACGACATTTTGATTTCGTATTTTACACAGATTTTTCACATAATTTCACATAAAAAGCTTTACAAAACACTTCAAATCGCTGAGTACGATAAACGGCGTCGATTCACCTCGCTGAATGCGTACATTCGATAACATTATCGCTTGCGATAGCACGGTAGGTACAAAACATCGGGCGAGTGCGAAATGTGCGAATAGTGTGAAATATCAACGAATCGAATCGGCGCGCACTCGAGTGCGAACATCGAGATCACTTGATTCGGGGATGCAGACGGGATGATGATATCGGGGACAGGGGACCGTGCAGAGAACCCAGCGATCTATCTCCCGTCATTTTGATTTAAAACCTACTTGATTCTAGTTTTTATCGAGGATTCGCTTTTTTTAGGATATATAGTACCTCATAACCATAATATATAATCCAGGATAATTCAGGTCTAGAACTGATGATGATCCTGGTAAATGCCATCATGGTCGAACTTCGACCACGTCTGGCAGTCTAAACGGAAACGACGAGTTCAGTAGTTTTTAACATCCAAAGTTTCGCAATGGGAATATTAGTGCGATAGCAAAGAATATCTATAGGTAGACATGGTACCTACTATACGCAGTGATATTGGTTTATGTGATATTTGAAAAGTGTAGATTTTGAAAACCTTTCTAATTCTAAGCAGCATAATCGACTCATTTTTAACTACAATGATTTTCTTACGTCGTTAATACTTGAAACAAACGTGGAACCTTCGATAGACCGTGGGATGGAGGAGGCATTTCCCCAAAAGTGGGATGTTACTGAATAATTGTAATTCTTCAAAGACGATAACTTTGAAGTATATAACCTACGTACATATGTACGTCTGTAAATTTATCTGCGATTTTTTCCTGACCGTATCACACGAGCGCTACGAAGCGAATTCGCTCATCTATAGCGCGATATTCCGTCGTCCATTCATTCATACCTCAGTGGACGCCCACAATACAAGCATGGGTAGGTATGTACATCGTTGCCTGTAACTTGTAGATTGGAAAATGCAAGAAGTATCATTTTATTTCACAGGCGAATGGAATCGCACAATCTTTTTATCGCGTTTGCTGCGGAAAGAATGGAAATGTTTTGATTCACTTCATTCGATTACTATACCTACTACCTATCTTCCAGGCCCATGTTCACGGAAATTGAAAAGATGCCTAGGAACTTTATACTTATAGTATTTTCTGATGGAAGCGCTATTTCTGGCATCGTTTGAGGGAAGCGTATTCATTTGTTGATTTTCTGGAGTTTACTATAAATGTATGTGCAGGCACTCTATTTTTTAAAAATATTTTATATAAAGTGTTGTTTTAACGGAAACAATAAATGAATTAAGGCTTTGATATCAAAACACAATTTTCACTTCTCTTGCTCAAAAAGTGTATCATAATAGTGTAGCTTAGCGGGCCTAAAACTCGAGTTTAATAGCTCGGGCTAAAAAGTATTTTTTCTTTTTAATTTTTGTCTAAAATCATCAGCCCGTACAAAGCATTCGTTCTCTTACATAAAAACGCGACATCTTGGTGCTCCGTCAATCTTTTTTTTTTTTAAATAGAACTGTCTTGGTGATGTTTTATGAAGGTTGATTCTTCCCTTCACGGTAGAATGCGAACTGTTTCGTTGCGGTTTTAATAGAGATTTAAAAAAAAAGATGGTATTGGCGCTAAATCTCTAGAATTTTCTTCATTCCAAATCACAAACTTTTACGTTTAACTTCCTGACTTTTACTTCCAAATTGTGAACGTGAAAAATGTCATCAAGTGATAGTGAAGATGCTAATATGCAAATGGAAGAAAAGGGCAAAGAAATAATTATGAATCTGTTGCCGACAAAATCACATGGAATATATTTAAAGAGTTACGAAAATTTTATGAAATGGAGAGATGAGAAACGTGTGGATTCTTTTACAAAAGGGGTATTTCTCACTTATTTTGATGAATTATCGAAAAAAATCAAATCGTCGACGCTTTGGAGCACATATTCAATGTTAAGAATGACCTTACAAACGAAACACGACGTCGATATTAAAAAAATTGAAAATTTAACGGCTTTACTGAAGAAATTGTCCACTGGATACAAGGCAAAAAAATCTTAAGTCTTGACGACACAAGAAATCAAAACATTTTTAAATAACGCTCCAAATAAACAATACTTGGCAACAAAGGTAACCTACTTATGTACTCTACTCAAACTAAATAAATATATACCTACCTACATACCTAAATTATGTACCTAGGTTATTACGATTATTAACACACTTATTTTTTTGTTCAACAGGTTGCTTTAATTTATGGAATCAGCGGTGCATGCAGAGGAATAGAGCTTGCCAATATAACGCTAGAAGACGTAGAAACGGATACAAACCTACAAGCTGTGAGTCTGCCGAACACGAAAACAAACAAAGAGCGTAAATTTGTCATCAGTGGAGAATACCTTAATATAGTTAAAGCCTATCAGGAGTTACGTCCCACTAATGTTTCAAGGAGAAGATTTTTTCTAAATTATCAAAATGGTAAAGGCACAAGGCAAGTCATAGGCAAAAATAAATTTGGTAACATGCCTAAAGATATTGCCACTTATCTAAATTTACCAAATCCGGAACTCTCCGGAACTCTACGGTACATTGTTTCCGCAGAACATCCGCGACTCTGTTGGCGGACTCTGGTGCGAATATAACGACATTAAAACGGCACGGTGGATGGAGGTCCGATCAAGTGGCGGAAGGTTATGTAGAGGACTCTATAAAAAACAAGTATCACGTCACGCAGCGGATTACGGAAGGAATCAATATTCTACCAAACATTACAGAACCCCGAGCATCTACATCGCGGGATTGGATGAATATGTCAACTCAGCTGAAGCCGCACTCAGATCTTAATAATGCAGGAAACTCAAGCATGAGTCGAGTCTCTCCAACTTTTACTCCACAACAATCAACTCAAAATATTATCACATCCCAATCACAGAGAACCGAAATAAAATTGCCCGGGAAAAACATATCACTAAACATTCAAAATTGCTCTAACTGCACTATTACTCTATTTAATTTTTAATAAAATTTCTGAAAATTGTCTAATTTTCAATTATTTTATTTTCTCGCAATCGAAGTGAAAAGTAGAGTGTTTTACTCGGGCCAAAACCACCCATTATAACTCGGTCTTGTCATGCTCCCTCGCTACGCTCGGGAGTATAACAACCTCGTATATAATGGGATGGTTTAGCCCCTTGTAAAACAATCTACTATTTCACTTCTCTTGCTCACAAAGTGTATCATAATAGTGTAGCTTAGCAGGCCTAAAACTCGAGTTTAATACCTCGGGCTAAAAAGTATTTTTTCTTTTTAATTTTTGTCTAACATCATCAGCCCGTACAAAGCATTCGTTCTCTTACATAAAAACTCGACTTCTTGGTGCTCCGTCAATCATTTTTTTTGAAAATAGAACCGTCTTGATGATGTTTTATGAAGGTTGATTCTTCCCTTCACGGTAGAATGCGAACTGTTTCGTTGCGGCATTTAATTTATAATAAAATTTCTGAAAATTGTCTAATTTTGAATTGATCTATTTTCTTGCAATCGAAGTGAAAAGTAGAGTGTTTTACTCGGGCCAAAACCACCCATTATAACTCGGTCTTGTCATCCTCCCTCGCTACGCTCGGGAGTATAACAACCTCGTATATAATGGGATGGTTTAGTCCCTATATACGATATACAATATACTATAACAATCTACTATAATATTACTGCAAAAAACCTAAAGTCACCGATGGCATAGACCCCAACTGCATACTAATATAATCAAAATGCAATCCAAAAGTGTACGTACAATATGATCTATGCACCGTCATTCCAGCAGTTCATTAGATAACAGTAAAGTGTAACTGAAGGGCGCCCGCCGTGCCGCTCGCCCCGCCCGCCCCCTGGGGGCAGGGCGGGCGTCTAGTCACGTGGCGATTGCCTTCGTCTGATGATGGACACGGGCCTCATTATCCACCTCCGAGTGTGGACTCCTGTAGTTCCATCTAACGCCCTCAACTAAAGGCAAGACGCTACTTGCTATACTTACAAGGATGTAATTGTTCGATGGAATCAGAAAATATTAATGATGCTGACTGGTAGAAATTGGAGAAAATTGGTTGAAATGATGAAATGAGAATACGGAAGTTAAGCCACGTAAAGCGTTAGAATAGAAGGTAGATATTCTGTGGTCGAATTTTTCTTGTCGTAGATAAAACAAAAGACAAGCGAGGGACAAAATAATCAAAGTCAGAACATATTAGCAACCCTTCGGGTTAGGCAGCGTTTGCGATGAAAGCTCCCAGGTGGCTTGACTTTTTTCGACACTTCCAACAATTATCGTTATATTTCAACTAATTTACAAAAAACCTTGACAAATTAAAAACGTAAACTTTTCTCATGAATCACTCTACCGATTGATGAAAACCGCATGAAAACCCGTTCAGTAGTTTTTGAATTTATCGCGAAGAGACAGACGTGGTAGGGGACAAAAAAAAAATTATGTAGTGATGACTGCTGAATCTAGTCTACATAAAATACACACAGCATGTTTGATTGCAGTGTAGGGTTTACATATTAGAATAAGTAAAGGCACTTACAGCCGTTCCCAATCTATCTCTGGTTTTGTAGGGTTTTTCTATTGGTAATTGAATATTAATATACTATTTTGCATTGATTTTTGCATTACCCCCTAATAGAAGCTAATAAGGCGTTTACCAAGGTCCAGCAGTAGAGTTGAAGGCCAACACCATGAGTAGCAAAAAATAAAACTAAAAAAGACCTTAAGAACATACGAAGTAGGTACTGAATTGATTAGAGTACTAAAGTACCAGTCACAGCCGTTACTTATCTATTCCAAAGGATATACTTAATTGACTCTGAAGACGCAGTGGTGCCTTTGAGGAGCCAGCGCCATTTGCACTCAGTAAAACGTTCTGAATTTAATCAACGCTGCTCCTGCCGGCGGCTCCTATAACTGAGTTAGCCTTCGCGACCCTGCTGGCCAGCAGCAAGACTGCTACTGGGTGGAGAGGATATAAGTGGAAATCAGGAGGCGCAAAGCATTCTGAAAGTTTGTTACGAAAAGGACTAACGACGAAGCAAAGTTAGATTGTTTTTTCAAGTCAAACGAATGTTTTATTTGAGTGATAATGTGTCAGTCTGAATCTGGATGATTGTTTAATCCTTTAACATTAATTAACTAGTCAAGGCAAAAATTATATTTTGAAACGAATTTCGTAGTAGTCAGCCGCGGCGCGGCGGTCAACGCCTTTCTACCTAAAATAAGTAAATTTCGGAAGTAATTTCTGCCATTTCCAATTTAATTTCAGCTGATTTTACCTTTTCCGTGGTTCTGCAATCTAATTATGACGTCATTGGTCTTCTGCGACGAAGTAACTTAATTATAAAAGAAGTGACCCAAAATCCTTTCCCGAATTTAAAATAACTTTTGCTTGACCCTTTTTTGGGCAACTTCTGAAAGTTATTTATTGCTCGCGATTACGGTGAAATTACACGGGACTTTTTAGGATATTTCTGGCGGAATAAATACGGACATTTTGATAAATAAGGGTCAACGGATGAAAGGGCGTGATTATGAATAATTTGATAAGGCTCCCATAGAATTCAACCCATCATAACGCGATCTCTAGATATACACCCAATTTATTCACGTTCTATTTGTAGAAATTTGAATCAAAATAAGATTTCTTCAATTCGACTTGGGAGAAAAGGTCTTTACTACAATATCTCTTGTAACCGCCCCGATGTTGCCCACTCCGAGACGTTAATATTTACCTCACTCCCTATCGAAGTGATATTGCTTCCCGCGGGGTTCCGCCGCCGCCGCGCCGCCGCGCCCCGTAGGCAAACATTACACCTCTGTAAATTAAAAAAATACATCTTTTATCACATTTAAACCAACTCAAGAGACTATCAATAGACAGTACTGATATTTTAACTGGCCAGGGATGACGAAGATAACTGGTTAATAAAATTCTTTAAATTACAATCAATAATAGATAAAGAAATTAGTATTTACAATTAATACAATTGAGCTAACTGCTGAAGATAATTTTTAAAAATTATAAAAGAGCTTTAACGAGTTATTATTGTGATCAAAATAAGTAAATATCTGACAGTTGAATTTAAAAAAAAGTAGGTACATCATAAGAGCTGCTCACTTTTTGGCTTCTTTACGTAGCTTTTTTATCTTCCATTATATACTACCACAAAACCCATTTCTTATTTATCTTATTCCGAAATCCCTTTTCAAATATAAACTTAATTTTCCGCATCGGCGACTTCAAAGAAAATCGCAATGCAAAAGTTTTATTGAAGCAAATGAGAGGCTCAAAGGAGCGCTGCATTTCCGATCGGGAAATAGAGTGGCAACACTATATACTCGGCTACTTGTGCACAGGTATGTATGTATGTGGGTGGATGTAGATATAGAGTACAGATGCGACACTTTGTAAATACTAGAACACACTGGGTTTTGATGATAGTGTTGATTTTTTTATGTACTTTTAAGTACGTGGTCGGTAGCACAAAATTATGGCAACACACTCCTGCTATTTTCGGATTCACTAATAAACAGATACAATTAAATTGGGAAAAATCCGTAATTGGTTGTAGAGACAATTATACAATTAAAGATTCGTCGTCATGATAAACACAAGTATTGAAATTAAATATTGGCAAAAAATATCGAAAGTTTAAGTGGACTGGTGGATAGCTTCACTGATTGGAAGCCAAAACACAGTTCGAGGTGCCGAGCCATAGGAGTAGTGGTAGTTTAGGTTGTAGATAGCATGTAGTCCAGTGTGGCACCTGCTTAGCTAGTTGCAGGAAATCAGCCGTACACTGCAGCGGGATGGAAAACTTACTGAGAGGCGGCTCGCCCAGAGTCATGTTGTCATCGAACTAAATAATGTAGTTGGGTCCTCGCGCGACAGTTGGTCATCTCATACGAGCGGCAGGAGAAAGAAATAACAGCGTAGAAAAAAGAATTGGCCTGCGAAAAACAAAATTCGAGCACGCTTTTATAGATTGGTAAGTGGTTATTCACCAACATTACGATCACTAATCCGCCTGCCAAGCGTGGTGATTATGGCAAACCCCCCCTACATGGGAGACCATCCACTCGATGGACCGACGACATCGTAGCGGTCGCAGGGAGTCGATGGATGGAGGCGGCTCAGGACCGCTATTTGTGGCGTCGTATGGGGAGGCCTATGTCCAGCCGTGGACGTCTATGGGCTGATATGATGAAGTGGTTATTCTGCTGACAAGGGGGGAGAGCCCTTGTTTGAACGGGTAGAGGTGTGGGTTGATGAGATAGAAGGATAAAATTTGCTTTAGCATTCAAGTATTTTGTATCTTTAATGATATTACTGCTGAGCAAGTGTGCCCCATTATCGGTGTCGGCACCAAGTTATATAAGAAAGGCTTTCTAATATTTTTATCCCATTATTAGACCATATTTTTTGTCCGCCGCGCATGTCGTTCAATTCCACTCAGCTTGATCTGCTCGACACTAAACTTACCAACTCAGAGGAAAAACAAAATGCGCGATTTTAAGTGTAAATAATTTTGAATGTTCCTTACGTTTTTATGAATCACCAAAGCCTATTTACCCTGTCAAGAGAGTTTTGAAGAGCTGGCCAAGGGCCAGAGTGTATCTTGCAACTTGCAAGATTGCTGTGCGCCTGAGGGATCGCTATAACATTGCACACTTATTCGTGCATGCGGTTTACTGTACATTCATCATCATCGTCTTCTTCCGACTCCAGACTAATTTAGAGTATTGTCATACTCTAAATAGTCTAAGTCACGGTACAAAAAAAATTCAAATCTTATTTTTTTAGCCGGCTCTCCGTTATGTTACCAAACTATGGCATCGTTTATTCTATGAAGATGTTTTGGTGGCAGTTCACTTTATCACATTATTTACCAATCCTTGTGGAACCCTAAAAACTTGATCGTCACGCTCAAATAACGCCACAAACTTGCTATAAACTATCGGTTTATAATGGAAACTGAGCGCTTATATTTTTACTATTTTCATGAGTCCACCGCTTTGAGGAGAAATGAAGTGTGGAGGAACTTAGTCTCGACTTAGTATAATATAATAATAGATTGGAAAAGTTAGGTAAGTTTTGTGAAAGCGGCATTACAGTGGCGATCCGGGAAAATGGCCGCAGACAAGAAAATAAAAGAAAAACCGGTTTGTTTTGCCGGAATGTTAAATAATGGTTATTTTTCTTGGCACACAATAAAAAACAAAGCAATATTTGTAATTTAACTGACCATACCACGTTATAGTTTCCGACTACTATAAGATGTGGCTATCTTTGTGCTCAATTCTACATCGGGAATAGTCACAAGTAGCCTACACGCACAGATCATGGACAGGGCTATAGCATACGAACCTCTTATGGCCGCCCCCTGTGACAAAATGCCCAGTAAACCGATCATAAACAAACACTACCAGATACAACTATACGAGGATCAAAAAGATGAATCAGGAACCCATGAAGTCAGAATTTACACAGATGGCTCCAAAACGAATACAGGTACGGGTGCTGGGATTCACTCAATGGACCTAAACATTAACATTTCAATAACGCTAGGAAGACACAGCTCCATATTCCAATGTGAATGTGTAGCAATAACCCAGGCAGCTACAACCATGCAGAAGAGAGGAATTAACGACCAATGTGTACGAATTCTCTCTGATAGTGCTGCTACACTCAGGGCTCTGGAGGGAAACAGCTGCAACTCCAAGCTCGTATACGAATGTCACTTAGCTCTAGAAAGGATATCTGCCAAGAACAGGATCATCCTTCAATGGATTAAGGGACATAGCGGATCTCTAGGGAATGACGCCGCTGATGAGCTGGCACGGAGGGGATCGGAAACAACCACAGAAGGCCCATCCCCTTTTCTACCCTTGCCTTTTTCACTATTCCAGACATGGACTAGGCTGAGAACTAGAGAGACGCATAACGAACGATGGAAGCACCTGCCAGAATGCAGACAAGCTAGAGCGGCGCTCCCATCAACATCACCGAAGTTAACTAAACGCCTACTGAACTTAAACAGAACAGACGTGCGTATCCTGGTGGGAACACTAACAGGACACTGCCCACTAAACAAACACCTATTTACCATCGGAGCGACGGACAGTGCCCTCTGCAGAGGATGCCTCAGTGACGACGAAACGGCCGCCCACGTAGTCCTGGAATGCGAGGGAGTAACAGCACAACGAACAGAAATCCTCAACTTGCCGAGGTCACTCCGCGAAGCCTGTGAAGATCCCAGGAAGATACTGCGCTTCTGGACGGAGTTAGGCTGGCTTTGCTAGCAAATCAACGCATAATGGACCAAGTTGAGTCCAAATGCGGACAAGGGAGTACCCATACCATACCATACCATACCATACATCGGGAATAGGAAAACTCTACAGGGTACCTATACAAGATATTTCATCGATCGCCATTATCATCGATATTATGGTGAAGACATCATAAATTAAAAGATCCTCTTCGATCTCAGCCAACCGAAACATATTTATTTTATTTCCCTATACATAATAATATAAAAGGTTTTTGGAACAACAAACTATCCGTTTCTGAGCAAGTAGCCCATAAATCGTGTAACATAAGTTCATGTAGAGCCATAACAAGGCATCAGGGAGCATTGCCAACTCCTAAATAGCTTTCAGGCGATAATTCCAGTTCAAAAACTAACATAGAGGAAAAAATATAATACTGAATCAAAGTATTCTGAGTCAGTCAAGTATGTAGCTATGTAAGAGAATACAGTACAGTACAAAAATGGTGAACGAATATCGATATTTTTCAAAAACTACTAAGTATAGGTGAGGTAGCCTTGTTCCTCTTAAGAAAGCTTTTAGAAAGTCGATTTTATTTACTAACTTTATCGTAGACTCTACCATCTTGTTCGTCGTACAGGATTCAAATCCTCACAAATTTTCAGCTCTTTGTTTTCACTTTTGAAGCTGTCTTTGAGGTTGTAGGCGTATGACAGCAAAAAGATATTCGAAAACAACAAAATAATATGCCAAGAGCAATTTTGAAGTCTTGAAGCTTGTAATAAAAATACCCTCAAAAAATTATAGCAACCAGTCGGTATATCAGTACAAACTGAGAAACAGAGTGTATCCTCGGGCGAGTCACTTGGACAGATGTGTGCTTATTGGCACAGCGCAGTGTTACAGACAGACAGACACAGAGATTCACAATTTGATATGCGTCTCCCCAGGCGAGACTTTTATATTTGAACAGGCAGGGGTATTGCTCTTGTTTGTCAGTAGACATGTTTCAAACTACACTGTAGATCTCAGATCTAATGTGCACGAGATATGACTATTTATTCCTGCATGTATTTTGTTTTCCAAGTGTACATCTATTGGAACAAAAATAAAGAATTTTTTATTTTGTGTTCAGAAGAAAACTCGAAACATTATTTTACTCTGACTCTGCAGCTAATATAAAGATGAGTTTCCCAGAAATGTGACAGTAAAGTCTAGATAATATTATCAGTAGGTAATACCTACGTATCCAGTATTAAACAAAAAATGTAATTGACTGAACTCTGTGAAAAGTAAATGGATGTTCTTAATGAAAGAACAAATAAAGCTCTTAATTATGTTCAGTGAAATGCTAAAAGAAGCGGTACTGGTGGGGACGAAATGTGTTAAACATTTTCCCATGTAAGTACAAAGTAATTAGGTGCCTATGGATCTATGTATTTTACTTAAAAACTTCTGCGTATGAATATTTTATACTTTATACAGAATGCGTAAACAGGTCAAACTAAACATATTTACTTCTGAGATAACTTAGACTATTTTAAGAAGCATCTGCCTGTCCGAGGAAACAAACAATATTACATAAATCATCTCATCATCACCGCTGGCGGTGTCTTAATTTCTGAGTTCTAAAGAAGTTTAATTAACAATTGCTATATTGGTCAATATTCATTAAGATAAAATGAAAATCGTATCAAAATATTACTGGCTTCTCTGTTTAAGTCGCACAGAGCCATAGGACTGAGTAAGTAAAGACTAAGGAACATTTTCCTCGTCAGTACCGAGAGGACTAGACTAATCGAATCAATGTTCCAGCTGCTGCAGAGACTGCGCCCTCTCTCGGCCTCTGCGCCCCTCTCTTATTTACTAGAAATATTAATAAGAAACATTTTACACAGTGTTATAATTAAAGGATCAGGTAAATTATAAAAATGTGTCAAACTTGACTATATTTTGAGTACAAGCGAGCGCCCTGTTCCAATAGTGATTTACAGAATTAATACTTAAGTCGCAGTCAATATCTTGTACAAAACTAAGAGCTTCTTTATTTTCTCCTTTCATCAACTAGGTGAACCATATAGCTATAGCTGTTTTATTCATAGCAGCATCAAGTACCTACCAGACAGAGGTAATCTTAGAAGTTCTCCCAACGACGTAGGAAAACTGAACAAGATCACGGCCCATGTTTCCACGAAAGCATAAATTTGCTTTGAAAATGGGTGACAAACATGAACGAAATCAGATTTTAATTTAAAACAAAAGTACGCGTAGTAATCCGCATTACATTGTGATCAAAATTTCAGCTCCGGAAGTAGCAGGACGGAGCCGACAGATGGCGGCACTAGTCTTATTGCCGACCGCGGGACAAAGCTGCTCTCTGCTTTACAACTACATACACTCACACATTTTAAGCTTTAAGGCTTTGGTATAAGAGCCGGTGATAATGCTTTTTGAATGGGTTAACATTTTCATTTTAGGTTTATAATTCCGGCCATCATATTTTTTGGTACCGCATTTTGTACAAGCTAATTTGCATGTGCTTTGACGGAACTGCATGCGGATTGTCCAATTTAAATTTGGATTTATTTTCTGGGCAAGAGCGTCAAATCGCCCTATAACCAACTCGCATGACGTCATCGGAAAATGGCATTACCAATGGGACCAACGAACTGTGTTACCAAAATGCTTTTGCTACGAATCAATCAGTACACCTAGTTTTTAAGATTTGTCTAGTTTTGGCTTTAGCTTTACCAGATAACTACCTACATAAAGTTGTTTCAGTCTTCGTAGATGCTACAAAAAGCTGAACCCGTCGTTCCTAGGGCTAGGTGCGGTATAATATAATAGTTATGTATGTATATCTACGTGTACGGGAGAACAGAGTGCTAATAAATTCTGCGCGCAGTAAATAATGTCGGGCATTTTGTATCTGTTGTGTTCCCACAGAGAGGGGCACAGGGTGAACATTCAGTGGGTTATCTGTATTTAATACAGTTTTAGCATATAAATAAATAATGCTGGACAATTCACACAGCATTATCTAGCCCCAAGCTAAGCAGAGCTTGTGTTATGGGTACTAGATAACTGATATATATAATACAATATATTACATAGGTAGATATTTTTATTATACATAGAAAAACGACCAGAACACCCTGAACAAATATTTGCAGATCGTACAAATATTTGTCCCGAGGCGGGAATCGAACCCGCAACCTCCTGCGTTGCAGATGGACCTTCGCCCACCGCGCCACATCGGTCGGCAAATAATATTAATTCTGGCTAGTTTATTTTATTAGTATAGTAAACATAGCTCAGATTCTTTTGTTTGTTTACTTCTATGTAATTTCTAAGCTGAAGCTGAAAAACTTTCCCCTCGTCACTTATCATCAGGTGAGTTTGAGGTCAAATGTAGATCAAAAATCTACACCGAACCATTGTTTTTGTCGTTAAAACGACTACGTACTTTTACGATTGAATGTTAATTTTAAAAACTATAATATTTTATCACATGTTTTTCCAGTGCTTCTCTTTTACAGTTGTCAAGTGTCTATTCCAAGTATGTTTGAGCTCAAAGTCCAAAACTATATTTCACCAGCATTCTCAAGTAAGAGTTATCCCACTTGATATTCCTGTGTACCCTGTGTACCCGACGGTTTGTTAGCTATAATAATAATTACGTCCCAAGTTTTATATTTATCGTCGATTATTCAATACTCCGTCCGCTGGTAAATAACCAGACCTTCTATTCAGAAGCAGGCTCTATAACAGACCATTTTATTGTATTTCTCTCAATTATATTCTATTAGTTTCGTAGCAAAAGTTTTCTTTAGCATTGGTCGTCAAAAAAATTATACATCATTGTATTCATGGCCTTCGTACAAAAGAAAGATGGTCTAAATAGATTCAGTCATAGAGGACCAACAAGATGGTGTCACAGAACTCACAGTTTTAACCATAGAACTTCATTTACCCACAGTCTCTCACATGTGATAGATATGTTTGTATCACGAAGTCTAGAAGACGCCTGGGAATTTACTATTCTATGAAGACTAAAAACGTATCCATCCATAAACCATGGTCACTAGTACCTACTACTACTATAACTAGGTAAATCAATAGGCATCTTCGGAAGTGGCGGTATCACTTAGGATAGATCAAAGGCATTATCCGCGGCCGCCCGCCTCCGCCCCGAGACGGAAGATTTAAAAGATTAGTCACGGCGCGGGCGGGGACGTCTAGGGCGGACAGTTAGGGCTCTGATACACAGGGTCGACAGAGGCGTACTGGATGGACAGAGGATGGATGAAGAGGGGTACTAGTTATCTCATGATCTGGGGCTACAGGTTAGTAAAGTACATATTTGACATTTAGGAAAACATGCATAATCACATTTACGACACTAACATTTATAAATGCGAAATTTTGGCTATAACATCATAACAATTGAACAAATTGGGCTCCATTTTGAATAGATGAAGGTCTACGATAGTTTTTACTGTAATATTACGACTGGAATTCGTTTGCACTTGCTTATTAGACAGCCCTGAAACAAGTGAAGCTATTAGAGTGGAGGCCGAGCCGTAAGAGCGGGGAAACCACTTAATTTGTGTACCGCATTACATTACCCGCTAGTCGCTCTGTATTTCACGCTGCTAATGACTTTACTACAAGTATCTAGCTAGCTTACTGCATCCCTAACTTATAAAAGTTATAAGTAGGGTGTGGCATTCAAATACTTTGTAGATGAAATACTTATATAGCATTGTTCTTAATCGCGTTGACACGATCACAGTTTGCTTGGACACGGCTGGGGCCAAGTGGACTCGTAGGAGTACTTTCATACGAGTGTACTAAGGTTGACCGTCTCGCATTGGCGCGCGATACAATTTTTAGCTTTTTTTGCGTTACAACGATACTAGTGTGTAACGGGTAATTAACTTGCTGCAAATCGCAAACTATTTTCTATGAATCCATGATAAAACAAACTTCGATTCTGTTGTATTTTGGGAGCATTTGGAAATATGTTGATCCATGATGTTTAGCCCAAAATGATTTTTTTCCAAACGCTCCAAAAACGGCAGTCAATCGCAGTTAGATTTTCAATAAGTTTATATAAAGTTATTTACGATTTGCGGCAAATTACTATTCCACTACTTTTATTCCATAAAGAACGCAGAAAAAACCTCAAAAATAAAACTCGCGGCAACGCAAAACGAACAACCAACATATTATATTGACTTAGTTCACTCGGATCATCTTTTTAGTCAACATCGAATGTCATATATAACTAACCAACACTAAGTATAGTTAGTATTTCTTGACAAAAAGTTCGAAATTTTCAGCACGCGAGTTAAACTCACACTTGATCTGGTTCTATAGTCGATTAACAGCAATCGCTTGGAATAGTGTTGTTTTAACTAAGATTGCATTGCGGCTTTTTCTCTTCTTACATGACATAAAATAAAACTAACGTACTTTCGATGGTACTCCATTAATGTATGACTCAAATCCTCGACCTCTCATTTATAGCATCAAAACACAAATACCCTCGCAGCTGGAAGCCCGAGCAGTTTGTATGTTTGTGTCAGATGCCAGTGATCTATGCTGGCGATGTGTTGCATAACGGTTGCTTTGCGGGGCGGTGTATGTTGCTCTTACTATACATATTTCTTACTAAGCTGTTTTGAGAACATACTTGTACATGAGTTACATTTATATACTGGACTATACATACAACGAAGGTTACCGATATCCGTTGTCGGGATAAATTCAAATTTCGAATATCCATTTATGGGGATTCTCCTAAATCCTATAACTGCAGCCTTGTGTACCTAATCAAGGATTTTGTCTTCGAGGTAAAGATTTTATGTCATTATAATGGTTCAGTTATATATATTGACTAACTGACCGTCTAGAAAAGATAGTCTCAAAAGCATCGAACAACAACAACAACATAGGCTGTGCATTTTCTATTAGAAATCTTGAGAATGCTACCAACTTTTGAAAACTTGCTGCATCTAATAAAATCTCATCACTTGAAGTTATTGCTTTCCTTTCACTTTAAATCGCAATTCTCTATTGAGCGCAGTTCTTAAGACTTGCGCACACAATGCGTGGTTTCTCCAATACGTCCCCGTAGCCGCCGCCGCCGCCGCGTAGAGCCGCCGCGTAGGGCCGTAGGCTTTCACGTGATTCGTAGCACACGAGGGGCGTAGACTTACCTGCCTGAGATCGCATCAATGTTTTAACTTTTTTAACTACATCTTTGCTGCAGAAAAATTGGATTATTATTTTCCTTCATTTTTAATTAAATCAATGAAGACACTTGGTCGAGGATGATATCCCCAATGACCTAAGTTGGCACCTTTTATTGTTTAGTTAATAGAAGAACATGAAACCTTTGTGCTTATGTAAGCTAAATAATCTTATATCTATCTATCCAAACCAGAAACATTTTTTCTCACTAACAATATCGCAAAAGTATTTAAAATATTATGGAGAAATTTTGCGCTAATGTTGCGCTTTCTATCCGTTTGTAATGTCTACGTGAGGTGAGGCTGGTGCGAGCTGGTAGCGCACCAATATCTCTGATGGAATACTTGTTACTCGTACTAACACACACACAAGCGGTAAAGGACGGTAAAGCTCTTAGAAATTAGTAAGTATATACGTATCGTTTAGTTTTGATTTTATCACCGGAGTAATCGGAAGTCGTTGGATAAATCTCTGACAGGATCGATAAAGCTGGCCTTTACAAGATAGAGAAATGACATCCCAGCAGTGGCAGTCCCCGAGTTGAACGATAACTTTAAACTTTGGCTGTAAAGTTTTTACACTATTGAAATTTCATGAAATTAAAGAACTGTTGAATATTTATGCTAATATCTCAACGAGCTTACAGAACGTTTGTTACCGAAGCTTCTCAAGCAAGACCTTTGTGTTGTTAGCTTTACATAATCTTGCCCATCAATATTTTCGTGCTAAGAATTTTGCCTGTAAGCTTCCATAAAAAGCACAAGCTCTTACTTTTAGCCGAGGTGTCGGAGCACACTCCGCAGGGGGCGCTGGGTGAGTGAACATCAAAATACACCATTTACATAAGAGGTGCCTCATGCCTGGCTCTACATCTACTACATTCCACGGCATCACACAATGACATAGCCCTTCTAAAATTACCATAGATACTTAAATGCTGTTCAAAGCTAATCAAATAGTTTCTTGTAATGGATCCTCCAATCATGTTGTGGGTAGCAATTTACTGATTACTATTGGTTGTTAGATTGAAGAACAGTGTTGAAGGAGTTTTGACCGGGCATGTTGATCAAAAATTTTATATTCCTAATTTTTTGTTCTGTAAGCATTTTTCTCTTCAAAATTATACCTGCGAGTGGGTCGATACTACTGCAAAATTCTCAATGAGATTTTCAATGAAGTAAATAAAGAAAATCATGACTAGCTATATTCGATACTTGCTTTTGGACTCAAGCAAAAAGTAATCGAAGTCTTAGCGACTCACACAAAGCAACAATATCAAAACTAATATTTATACAGAAGTTAAAAAGCTTCGGCGTCGAAATAAAATGCGAGCATTATGCAAATAGTCTCCGTTTGAAAGTTCTCTCCGGTGGGAAACTTGCCTTAGAGTTGGAAACTCGGATTTTTTGCGAGAATTTCATAAGACGAAGCCTCCGGGGCGCGATCTTGCTAACTTTGAGATATCGCTCTCTTCTTTGTTCCTACTGGGATGCCAACTTTGAACTAAACGTGTTAATGACACTTTGTGGCATAGAGGTTTTCATACCATTGTTCGTTTTGCTATGTATTAATCTGTCACTGGCCTCCCTGATGTCCTTTGAGAAGGTCAGGAACAATAGATTTTCATTGACATTATTAAGCCTACTGACCTTATGTAGGATTGTTAACAATATTCCTTTGTATCAGCTCAGATAATCAACAAATATCGTACGGCAACAAATGAGTGGTTGGTAGATAAATAAAAAGATAACCAATGCCCTCAACTTTCCCAGACTATGAAAATATTCCATAAGTATTGTTAAATGGAAAATATTAAACAATGGAGGAAGCTTTTTTTTATATTCGATAGACCTTGGTTTGAGCACAGTCTCACCTGATGGAAAGTGACGATGCGGCCGACGGTGCAGCACGAAGGACTAGAAGACACCTATTCACTCTTGTCTTAAAGAGACTCAGATTGTACATAATTGAAAAAATATTAAAATGAAGATTGTAATTGTTGTGAAGCAAACGAAAAGAAATGGTTCTCGTGAAAAATCCAAAACGATATTCAAATAAGTCCAATTATTTATTCCAAGTCTTCTTTTTCTCAGATGTTGTAGCTGGATGCTTCAACTTCTTCAAACAATATTATAGACATTGTGTAGTTAAGTATAATTATTGTTGAGGAGCTCAATTAATATTATTCCAACACTTCAAAGAATGTTAGAGTGCCTTCGTAATTGTATCGAATTCTTTCGGATAAATTAAATCGGTGCTGGGGCACGTTCTTTTATTATTATATTTTATCTCAAGAGTCTCTCAATCTAGACAGTACTAGCTTCTGCCCTTGGCTTGGATACGTTCAGGTTGTTAATTATCAAATATCAGAGTGCTTTATTTACTTATTAGGTTGTTGGTTTCCGAATTGGAGCAAGACTCGTTTTTTCAAAAGCTGTTTTTAGGTTGTTAAACCAATTATATGTTTGAATTAATTGATAATTTTGGCAACTCACTTGTAGTTTTTTTGTAGAAGCGTATACATAAACGAACATAGCCCTTTAAAAGATATAATTAGTAGCCTAGTTGTTGTTGTTGTTGTTGTTGGGTAAAGCGAGTTTATTCTTATATCTAGCATTTAATGTATGTACCTATGTCTCCTTTTTTAGGGAACCGATTGATTTAGTCTTGGGTTATACTAGGCAAAATCCGATACCTGTGACTTACATTACTGTGACTTCAAAATATCTGTGACAAATACCTGTGGCAAAATACTAGCTAGTATTTCTACCAATCACGTACAAATACATTGTTTTACTGATTGAATAATTATATTTATTGATGACTAAGTAGCAGTGGCATGTTGATTAACCGAATAAATTTAAACGGTATTTTCTTCAACAACTTTGTTACATTGCGGTATACATTTCAAATTTCCAAGTATAAAATACTAGGTTAATCTCATTCTGACTTAGTGATATTATCAAAGAGAGAATATAGGAGCGATATCATCTAGCTGAAGCGATTCATTGCGTAGGTACCTAATAAAATAACAACGATATAATATCGTACAATCGTGACTTCTTGTCTGATATTCACAGATATATTTAGTTTCTGTCACTGTGACATACCGCCAATTTTCTATATCTGTGACGATAAATACGCCTCAAGCCTAATTGATATTTCTATGAGTGTACGTCTTTCTATGAGTCACATAGGGACATCGTGTCACTACGTGATCAAAGAAATGAAGAAAGTGACACTACAACATGACAATATATTTATTGTTTTACTCTTATAGAAATATCAATCGGTTCCCGCGGACACGTAGATTACAACTAAAATGTCATCTCCTCTGTATGTTAGTAAAGATATGAGAGCATTTCTGCAACTATAGGGATAAATGAATAGCAGCCTGTAGTATCCACAGAAAACGAAACCCAAAAATAGATACATATGTATTTCTCCACGAGTAGAGGAATAAAGAACCAGTCAAAACAGACGTGTTTACCATGGTTTATAATTGCAAAACGATGGTGAAGCTGAAGACTTTTGCAAGTCAACATTTCTAACCGTTTAGACCTCATAAAAGATTAATATTCCACGAATTTCATATTCGAGAAGTTAATTTCAGACAGTTTCTGTGATAACGGCTTCATCCGGGAACAGAACCCGCGACCGTGGCACCGACTCACTTTTAATACCTCATACCTTATTTACATAATGTGCCGAAGCATTCCGAAACTGTTGAATAGAATTTTGAACCTTTTTAGTATTCCAAGAGTCGAATAAGTTCAGATTATAGCGCAAAAAAAGATAATTTTGGCTGATTTTTGTACTGTTTAATTTATATTTATCTGTTGTTTCTATTTCTAAGCAGGTAGGTAGGCACTAAAGTAAAGTGTAAGTACATATATTAATTTCTTAAAGTTTTGTAGGACAGGACTGTCTGTATCAGTTTCGGGTACTATGGCTGATTGATTTTATTGTTGACTTTCAGTTTCACCTTCCTCAAATAACCCCCAGTGCTGCAGGGATTGGGAATTACTCAGGAGAGCAAGGCTGTGCCCACACTGTTGCTCTTAATGAAGTGAACGTTTCAAGCGGATTTTCCCATAAATCAGTTCCCATGCGATAACCTTTATAAGCTTCCTTAAAAAGAACGCGTGCCAAGTCGTGGGCAGAAACTAGAACCTACATATGTACTTCATAAGTGGATAAAATCATTTAGTTCCCAAATTAACCCAAATACAACTTCGACTAGGATTTGAAACACAAAGCTTTATGTACAGATTCCGTATTTTACAATAATATGTAGAAAGTATTTGTTCTGTGCACACTCGAGTTCAATAAGTTACTAGATAATGAGAAGTTTTTTATTAAAAAAACATCCAGTTGGTCGTCTGCTGGAGCACAAATAACTACATACATAAGAATAAGAGAAGAATAAGAATATTTATTTGTACAAACTTATAAAACATTGTTTAAGTACCTAGGACTAAATACAGAGTTGATTATGCAAACTTATCTAAATAAATCGCTTAAAGGAAAAAATGACGGTAGGTACTTAACCAGACAAAGACTTTACTTTCCGTGCTAGTTTATAACTGTGTTACGGCAAAGTAATGATTCTCACATAGGTTACCAATAAATAATCTGAACCTGAAGTTCAGTTTTATTGACAAAGAAAATAACAATCAAATAATATAAAGAAATTAAACTAGTATTTACAATTGAAACAATTGAGCTAACTGCAGACTGTTGCAAACAATCTACAGATAGCTCAACTGGTCCATATCAATACCTGAAGTTCATCCAATATCAACTAGTGTGATTCAAAATTTGTGACACAGTCCGATTTTAAAGTAGTGCACAGACTTGCACAGAGCAGAACCATAAGTAAGTACACACTGTGCACAGAGCTTTAGGCGGCTGTTCACTCGGTGATTTCCAGGGAGAATAAGACGCGGCGCTCAATGCTGTTAGATTGAGAGGGACTAACGAGTTTTTACTAAACTTGGGCTGCACTGTGCAATATTGTGCAGTATTGGGAAAATTTGAAAAATAAAGTTTCATAATATTATTGCTGTGTAAACTACTGTGTCTAGGATCGCTGAGGGCAACACAACAGTTTAGACTCATTTATTCTGGAGTAGGTAAAGTGGGGTTGTAGATAAACAAATAAATACTACACATTTTCGGACCGCATCATTTGGCCCCAAACATAGCAAAACTTGATGATGAGGAAGTTTTCAACAGTTCCATTTCATGAAGGTATTGCCTATTAGGTAACTATAACCATCATCATCATCATCAGCCCGTACACGTCCACTGCTGAACATAGGCCTCCCCCAAACGACGCCACGAATAGGGTAACTATAATACTTCAATGGAATTGTTTTCACTTTATATCGTATAAAGAGCGGTTTCCCATGTATTTTAATGAGGTTTTCCATTTGTTTTGTCCTTGACTGTTCAATAAAGATGTTTACAGTTCAACTGGTACGAATAGCTACGAGTTGTACGAGGTGCTCCGCGTCTTCGAATCGCTACGAATAAATACTGATTAGGACGGACAAGTAGGCACTTCCAACACCATGTCTCGTGCGGGCCTAATATGTCTCGTGCGGGACGTATAATGACGACAAATCGGGGCTTCCCGTGAGTTATCGCGGCGCTGCTGGCGACCCCACACTGACCCATGCGACCCCTTTATCGCTCGCACCCCGTAAATAATGGTGGAGGATTGCAGATTCACATTAAAATCCATAAGAGTGAATTTTAGTCTGTAACCTTCATCGAAGCCTATAATATTCAAGGGGAGGCTTTTCTCAGTGTATCGATACAACAGGCAATCATAATCTTTATTACCGTAAAAAGAACATTATTTTTCACGCAGAAACAACTGAACCGAGTAGGCTGAAATTTGGTATCGGTATAGTTTGGGACCTGGAATAATATATAGGCAATTTTTTATCGCGATAAAACGCGGGTGAATGCGCGGGCAGCAGCTAGTGGCGAATAAAGTTGAACTATTCCGCTGATGTTGAGGAGCAAACATCACCTACCTGATACTGACTGTTGCGGCCAACACCACCGACGAATCGGAACATCTGATATGTCCTGGATAGAGCTTTGTGTTGGCTGTTTAGGGCACAGCACTCAATGGTACTGTAGCAGAAGTTCACAGTTAGTTGATAGAACGTCTATCTGAATAAATTAACATGGTTAATACAGGGAAAGGCGCAAAACTCCACTCATCGCACGCAAAGCGGCTGTGTCGAGTTATTCGTAGTTTTTCCGAAAGTTCGGCAGTGTATGTACGTTATAGTACATAACTGAAATTATCAGCAGAATCGAACATCGTTCTTTCACTTGGTAATGCGACATTGAAAAGATTTAATAAATTTTATGCTCAGTTAGTAAGTGAATCAGCGTACGAATCGGCGGTAGTAGTGAAACAGTTACCGTAGCAGAAATCAGCTGAGACAACATCATCATTATTGCTATAAATAGATGTGACTTCTTTCTAGAAACCAAAAACTCTTAAAAATTAATAAATTCCAGTGTCTTCAAACAAATAATAGAATCGTTCTTCCTATCAATCCCCATTTTCACCGCGAGATTCGCGACAAACAGAATTATGGTTCTCTGCGTATTGTGCGCATTTTAAGTTAATCGCGTTAATTAACGATTCTCTTTGTTTACCGTTATTCCGTTACGATGTTTATAACGCTAATCGAATCCGACGCCACGTCGCTCGCTTTGAAAACAATTGTGTTTGTTTGTTTTACACCAAATTGTTATTCCTTTTATTGTTATATGGATTGGATGTTTGTCGCGTTTTGTGTGTAGAAGAAGACATTTTCATTTTCCAATTATGCAGCAAGTGCGGGACAGGTCCTTGTTCGGAATACATTATTAAAAAATAATGTACTCCGAACGAGGACCAGTCAAGGAGGACACGCTTTTCGGTGAAATTACCTGACTGATAAGGTATTTTTATTTATTTATGATGATCTAGTTGCAAAAGGTACGGCTAGTTATATCAAAACCCCATCATGAGAAACTACTTCTTTGCGTGTGGTGCTCTTACAATCGGTGCTCTAAATGAGAATACTTCCAGTATCTGTATAATATTGTTTTATGAGCAGATTTCATTGTGGAAAAATGAATTTATAAAACATATAGGCACTTTTAACAAATGTTTCGTTTTGAATGTTACGACTTATTCTCTGTTCTATTGGTACTGCCTGTCAGCGAGCTAGATATTTTTTGTGATTCATTCTGTATCAATTTCGGCATAGATGAATACAAACTTAATTATTACAATATGCTTCACAGTTTTACAAATTTAATTCGAGCTTCTTCTACCGGCGAACATTGAATGAATCCGATGAAGGAAATCGCTGAGTCCATTTAAAGTCCATTTACATAGCGAAAGAATGCTTGTCTTACAAAATACTGATTCAGATGATGGTAATTCTGAGTCGAGGGGGCTGCGGAGTGGAGCTTCCAAGGGCGGATTGTTTCTTTAAGGAAATTATGGAAGATTCTTTCTTGTCGAGTTTCAAATTGCTTTTTTGATCGTCGATTGTATCCTAAGTATATTAACTATTGTGTGATAGAAAGAAGTTTCCTTTAGAAGGAAGTCACAGCTAGTGTTTACTACGTGAACGAACGTAAACAATGCATGTTTTGAAACTAAAAATCGCGATCATAATGTCGACTGTTTTCGATCGATAAATATTAAAAAAATATATTAAACCGTGGTTTTTTTACAAATGTTCGAAAAATATTTTGCTTGATGAGCACCTGTCTACAATTTTTAACTTTTCATTCGCACCAAATAATATTCGCAACAAATATCCGTTAGGTCCAACATTCAATACATTCTTAGTATTCTGTGTCCACACCCTGTTCAATAAGTCCAATCAAAGCCAACAGCGCGAACAAATTCACGCACCTACAGTAGCAACCAGGGGAGGTCAACCTATATTGGATTATAGCACCGGCTGCAGGGGTGACCAACCGTTTTCCGCACGCAACACACGTGCGTTGCAATTTGGGGCTGTAATGAAGAGGGCGCGCCAC
This sequence comes from Eupithecia insigniata, assembly GCA_947859395.1. Classification (NCBI taxonomy): domain Eukaryota; kingdom Metazoa; phylum Arthropoda; class Insecta; order Lepidoptera; family Geometridae; genus Eupithecia; species Eupithecia insigniata. The sequence goes on from OX402002.1 coordinate 15,014,834, forward strand.
CCCTGCCTCAAGCGGGTAAGACTGGTGCGGTAGCTGTAGATTCTACTTGTCTTACAGTTTAATCAAGCTATTGGTTTCTTTGCAGAAAATCTAAGCTGTAGATAGGTCAGCACGAGCATATGAGTACATTTATCAACTGACGACTGACGGGGACACAATCGTTTCAGAACCTCTGGATAATGAACGGAACGAACAAAAACGTAGAAGAGCGTCAAATTTCCGAACCGTGTCGACGATCGACGAAATAAATATGAGTTATACGTTACCACACGTATGAAAGTTTATTTTCGTCCATGGTAATACGTAATATGCGTGATTTTGAAAATTAGTTTGTTTAGCTCAGAACATTTGGAGATTGGACGCTAACGTTCATTATTAGAACGTCACTGGAAGCACTCACTACCAAACTACACTAATAGCTTATTTTGGTAATGTAATGACTCATTAGAGATGAGAGCCCTCAATAAGTGTCATGTACTTTTTATGCAATAAACAATTTTTTAATTTATTTTTAATTATTTTTTTACTACTCAAATTTGTATGGATGGATGTACGGATATTTGGTACTCTTTCACGCAAAAACTACTGAAACGATTAGGCTGAAATTTGGTACGGGTATAGGTTGGGATCTGGAATAACCTATAGGCTATTTTTTATCCCGATAAAACGCAGGCAAAGGCAAGAGCAGCAGCTAGTATATTATAATGCACTTCTGCCGAGAAACTGTTGCACAGTTTGGCAGTAAAGATTTACTGCAATGTACTTTTAAGTTAAAAAATAAACAATTATAATAATGCATTAACTACTAGGAGTAGGTAATACTTAAAGATTATTACATACCAGCCACATCATCGTTTATTATAATAAGTTCTAATTATATTTTATTTCCTAGACGCTACCAGTTTTTAACTACTGATGAGGAATAAGTGCTATATGCGAATGTTAATAATTTCGCAAATACCTACTAAGCCCTATAAAGACTTGGTGGCGTCGTTTTAATGATAGAACTGGATTTACGACTGACCAGAGATGGCGCTGTTTACGACGCTAACTAGCGGGCTGTAAACCGATTGCTTGTTCGACAGAATTGCCCGATCATCTACTCACTACGTACGTACCTACTATGGGAAACTTGGGAGACTATATTATTACCAACTCGTAAGTACTTAGGTTTGAGAATGGAGTTTATGTTGTTATTGTTTTATGCTTCGACCTATCATTTTGAATCTATTCTGTTTTCTCGACGCTAAAAACGTTTTCTTATAAGTTTTAGGATATATTTGGCTGCCAACAGAGCAGGTTTGAAAATAAAACTTGTTTCAACTTTTCTTCATTTCAGCCGTGAATCCGGTTAGGTCAGCGCCAGTTATTACCGATTTTCAGCACCAAATACGTACAAAGATATTAACGTTGTTTGCAGAGCTCTGATATGGTGCTTTAAATTGGTTCAAATAGAGTTCCTTTACAAAACGAACAATAAATCCAAAAAAAAATTATAAATGAAGCACAATAACTGGAAACTGTCCTTTTCATAATTGAGTTACTCATTGTCTCGACCAAAATCGTCATTTTAAGAAAAGTTAAAAAGAAAAGTTTGTCTTCCGGGGTCACTTTTGAAAATGGCTTATTGTGCGACCCTCATTATAACAATTATTGTTTAATTAAAAGACGGGGGATGAACAAAGGGTAGTTTTTCTTCGTTTGAGGGACATTTTGCGGTTGTTTGTTTATTGTTCCCATTCAATCTTCATTGTGCTAACCAATTTAATGTAACTTCTAACGGACGTTTGCTTTGTTTAATTGTCTACATTATTGAACAATTAAATCTAATTTGCTTTATATAAAATTCGATCACGACAAATCTTTGTCTGTTTTGTAAATAAGTATAAATAAGTATATCTTTTAGCTGCCACCAGATAATGTTACTTCGCCGCAACATCAAAGCGACGTACATATTTTTAATTAGCTGTAAATTCTCTAGATACCTACCTACTAAGTAAAATGTATTCAGCACGAGCAAGTGCCGGCGCGAAGGCGAAGTTTTATTTATATAAGAATCTTTGTAGGGATGTATCTAGTGGTAACCTCAAAAGGGGATTTTTTAGTTGGTTGCTCTACGACATCTCAAAATAAAGAATACTTACTATCTCTTTTTTTAATGTAGAGAAGGACGTTCAGTTCAATTCTTTGCAGCAGCAGCGGCTAGATGCCCTCCACCCAGCCACTGGAGGCGATCCGTTGTGTGTGAGCCAAAGAGGGATAGTGTAGCTTAGGGATGATGTGAGTGTGACCGGAAGTAATCATTTCATAGATTGGGAATGAAAATGTCACTTTCTAATAGGATCATCATGAATCTAATGAATCATGGTCATTTGCAACTAAATTGTAAAGCTGGGCAAAACTGGACAAAAAAAATTGAGCACTATCTCTATTTTTTTTGCCCAGTCAAGCCTAGAGACCCTGGGTCCAAGATCCGCCCCTGCCCGTATGAAGCCTCGCGTTAATTTTCTTGTAAGCCTAATTATACACGAGCTTATTTGCGTCGGCGCGGCGGCGGCGGCGGCGGCGGCGGCAGCGCGCCGAGTGCGTACTTTTCAAGGGTAAACTTTACACGTGTGAAGAGCGAGGGTGATATTTTTATTACTCTTTAAGGTTCTGGATATTGCTTTTTAGTGCAATTGGAGTTTTATTTGATACTTTTTAGAATCAAGATCACTTTGGGCTGGCAATATTGGGTCTACAATTTATTATATTTATTTGATTTCCGTAGAAACATTCTTATCTGTTTTGTACATTTCAAATGAAGTAAACCTGATAGATTAAAGATATCAAAATAAAGTTTCAAGCGAGATAAAGTTCCTATTTCTGTAGTCTCGAACACAGGAATTATTACAGGAATTATTTATTGAAGGCATGGAATTTCTGGAACTTTAGTTATGTATAGGCGCTCCGCCACGCACGTAGGTACTCGTGTACAGCAAGTTACTTGCGTATCAAAGCTTGCAATTAAGGAGTTTACAACGACATTAATTAAAGACTAGGCGCGGAGGAGGCGGCGGTGCGGCGCGACGCGCTCGTCTAAACTAGCCGTTCGTTTAAGTTTTAATTAAGAATTTTTGAAAAGTGCTTGTTATTTTAAGAATACTGTTTAATGAGACGCTTTGCAGAAATGTTACTTTACAAATTTAGCGACAACTTTCTGCTGCAAACTGCGAGAAATTGTAAATTAAAATTGCAATTCCCATTACAGACTCAAGTTTACATCATTTTTTGAGAGACGGCACTGAACTTGTACTATCGCAACGGTAACATTAATTAATATGAAAATAAGCTCAAAAGGAAGGCGTTATCAGCAGTCGGCAGAGCTAAATAGTGTCAAACTCTAGAGGAAGCGCGTTTAGTTATCTCTGCGCGATGAGGGATGGCCGCACGTTGCATACCAAGCAGCTGAGGGCTCCACACGATGAGAGCTACTGGCGCCAGTCGCTGGAACAACCCCATGGACTTTAATAGTGAAGTAGCTGGATTCCACAGTACAGTTCCACACTAGGTGCGAGTTAAACTGGAGTACCCAAGTGAATTTTATTTAATCATTTGGTTTCTCATGGAAGAAATTCATAGAAAGAGATAGTGTGGTAATTTGTAATGTGAAATTGAACTATGATGATGTTCTTTAAAAATATAATTGGAGGGTTACAATTTACCTACCATTATATCCTAGAATCAATGGTCTCTGGGATAGGAGAGTGATTATGGTCCGTTTACTCTTTCCACTGACAACAAACACAAAATCGCGCTATGAATATTAAAATTATAATCCGCGGCTCTGACGTGATTTCTAAATGTTATAATAACGACCAGCTTTCGGACGCTCCTCTAAACGTTGCACAATCAGTTTTAAACTTTGTTCCTAGAGCCAACGGAAGAGATTCGGGAAACCCGATAAGATAGGGGACAATTTAAATAAGAGTAGGTGCCTATTTCACCTTTTTGATCCTGCGAAACATTTAGGCAAATGCCATGTTGGTCGAGGCAGTGAGTCGCTTACGGCTTACAGTCAGCCATATCATACATTAAAAGAGTCTATCAAACAAATGAAATAACGATGTGCTGAAAAAACACTTAAACACATTCTGTTGAATATCCAAAGGTTGTCTTGTAGAAAAACAAATCTCATAAGTTGTAGTAACAAAAGGTCAGTGGCAAATGAGGCCATGACAATAATAATTAGAGGTAGTCCCGGGTATTATACCGGAACCGGACCGAACCGACCCTCGCCCGGACATAACCGGACCGCAGATTATTGCTCTTCTCAGCTTACGAGCGACGACTGGACAAACATTTTACAGCTATAGAGAGGCTACAAATAAAAGTTATTTTAGTGATGTTCTAACGTTGTCATTGCATTATATTATTTTATGCTATTCGAGAACATTCAGTTTTACACACTTTTACATAATTAATATCTTACATTATAAAAATTTAGATAATAATACACAGTGTAAAATTTACCCTAATTTTGTTTCATCGCAGTATTATAACGAAAACCAATAGTTTTTATCATCATAAGCACTAGAGTAAAACTCTGGCATCGATAGACATTGTAGTTTATTTTATAAAAAAAAAACAAAGTTACCCTAAATCCGCATCATGAAATATCCAAAAAAAATTAAAGAAAAAATTTGGCTACTTATTTAAGTTTTATGTATATACAATGGTTAAACACATAATACCAGACAATCAAACAAGTTTTTGACTTTCTACTGTGAATAGATTATTAAATAATAATACTTTTATCATTTTTCTTCTTATTTTTTTTTTCCACTTTTATGCCGTATTAGATCGTAATTTCTAAACTAAACGATTGATCAATCAAACCTTTATCTATAGTATTAAAACCATAATCTAATTCCGCGTTATTTAGAAGTTTTGACTTTCTACTGTGAATAGATTATTAAATCTATTCACAGTAGAAAGTCAAAAACTTGTTTGATGGTCTGTTAAACACATACAACTTAAATAGGTAGCCCCATTTATTTTCTTTAATTTTTTTTGGATATTTCATGATGCGGATTTAGGATAACTTTGTCATTTTTTTATAAAAAAAAAACTACAATGTCTATCGATGCCAGAGTTTTACTCTAGTGCTTATGATGATAAAAACTATTGGTTTTCGTTATAATATTCAGCTGAAACAAAATTGGGTTAAATTTTACACTGTGTAATATGTGTTTTCGGATACAAAAGCTAAAAGATTGCTTGCTTGCGGAGGAAAAATGCAGATTAAGTTCTGTCTTGGTAAAAAATCTCATCGTACAATGAAGTAAACTAAAAATTTTCAAGACTTATAAAACTATTTAAAAGTCAGTATTAACTTTGAATGCGCCAAGGAAGACGAAAGATGATAACGATAATAAAGATAGTGACTAAATTCATTCGTCTGAGTGACAATTCGTTCGATTCGCTGGTGACTAGTTTACGAGGTTCCATACGATTTCATGCAACAAGTTATCACTAGGCAATAATAATGTACTGAGAGCGTTATTTATTACATACGCTTGGACTTATGTAAGAAGGTTCTTTAAATTATAGGAACATACCAACGATTTAAAATAACAATATTAGCAGCAGTAGAATATTGTTTATACATTCTCTATTGACAAAGAAAATAACAATCAAATAATATAAGTAAATTAAACTAGTATTTACAATTGAGCTAATTGCAGACTAGCAGCAGTTCAATATCCCGAAACAAATGTACCTATTTCGCTTGCTACTACTTCATACCAGTAATGTATGTACATACATATGTACTACCAGGTAGATTACAAAAACATAACTGGTAAATAGCTGAACTTATCCACAAACGATTCGCAAACAGCTCTCATCTGTAGCCCCATTCACACAGGTCGATTGCTCGCGAAAAGTACAACAACCCTGTAGGATGATAAACGATGTATCGGAAACTATCAGCAAACACCAATCAGCTCGCAATCAGCTGTTTTCATTACGTTTCAAAGAATCAATAAATTTTCTTATTAATCAAGCTTGTAAACAATAAAATTCGTAAACATACAATGGCATAATATATATACACACACACACACACACACACACACACACACATAAATGAGATACTTAGGTTTTAAATTATAGCGTCCCTCATTTTACGATAAGTTTTATAAAGACTCCTTTTGTTGAATCGCGTCGACCAGGTGAATCAGATCGTTAATTTTTTATTACGTCTCTAGAATCCTCGGCAATTCTTAGCTTGTAGCTAAACAGATACCTACCTCCACCTTGCTACATCTAGCCCCCAAGTTTATAACAGCTGCCTCCTCCCATCCCGGTTACTCTGTATTTACGCGCAGTTTTTACGTTTTTTATAATTTACGGGCTCGTACACCGGTACATTGAGCTCGGGCGGGGCAAATGGTGCAGAATGCTTTTGTAAGCTTAGGTTAGGTAGCAACTTTTTGTTGAAATCACGGGTAAAATATGAGCGAAAAGTGTACAGAAAATTTCTCTACATTTTGAACATACGAATGTTTGCCTCGCTTATCAAGTTCAAAACTAACTAGGCCATGTTTTTAACTACGTCTCCTGCTGTACACAACGTCCACTGCTGATACACCTTCCCCAAACGAGGGGGGTTTTATCATAGTCCACGTCTAACAGTCAGTCTGCTAAAGACGAACCTGCTACGAATCAGGCACAGTCGCTACCAAGACTTGGGGACTGAGGGTCACTTTTTTGTTTGCTGCATTGGGTAATCATAATAACCATATTTATTACGTTGCAATGTTAGGCAGGAAGTAACAGTACAATTTATCTAAGGTTTCGACAATTTGATAGTAATTTTGGCATTTGGCAAGATGATACTTAGAATTGATGTAAAGCCCTAAAGCCCTTACCTGGCGCTCCCCTGGCCAATAACACTGACAACAAGGTACTAACGAGTAGTTCCACAAAGTAATCGGAGAAGGCGCGAGGTGACCACGCGACACATTACACCGACACCTGCCCCAGCGGCTCGGCTCGGCCCGGTCGGGTTACTGAGCTTTACAACGACCAATTAGTAACGGATTATCTACCAGTAGTCTCTTTAAAACTGTTCTAGAGTTGATTTTGACCAAAGAGGATTTGGAGATCAGATGAAGCATATACTTACAGGGTCGGCAGCGCGCGTGTGATGTCATAATGTTACAGGCGTCCAGGCTGCGGCGACGGGTTCCCATCAGGTAGGCCCCACGCTTATCGTCCATGTTTGTGGTATCAAAAATGATGATGAGCACCATCGTCTCAGCTGAACGACATCACTACTACAGGCCTACACTAAAGAGCTTGGAGATAGGTTTCGAACAAAATACAAAAAACTAAATCAGGATATGTTTAAAATTAATTTTATTGTTTTCAAAAACCTAATAATCGACTTCGAATCCCTTACTATTACAATGTTTTTAAGTTTAACAGGATAAATACTAATCCCCTGGAGAAAGTTTTATATATCATTTTCTATAAAATAGTGAAAGAACACAGGCGAATTAAGAACCTCCTCTTTGAAGTCGGTTAAAAATAAATGAATAAAATAATTTAAGCCTTCAGAGTAAAAACTCGCTGCTGTCTGTCTTCTAAGTTACAGGGTGGGTATCCTACTAATATTATAAATGTAGTTTGTATGTATGGATATTTGTTACTCTTTCACGCAAAAACTACTGAACCGATTAGGCTGAAATTTGTATGGGTAAAATTTGGGAGCCGGGCGCGGGCAGCAGCTGGTTATTAATCTATTAGATTATCCTGTCCAGTATTAATAATCGCGAGGATCACTCCAATCAGATCCTTTTAAGTTTTACAATAATTTAACTACTTATTTGATATTCTCTACCTGGTTTGGTTTCGTTGTGACTCAGATATCTTGCGACTATTATATCATACAATCCTACTCGATGTTTCTAACCTCGTTTATTATTTCTACAAGATAAAATGAGTTTTATCCAAAAGGATATTCCCTTCAGTTCACAAAAGCCAGAAAGTCATACCCCTGGGAATCCTTCAACATGAATAAATGATCAAGTAAAATAAGTCCAGGATTCAGCTGCAGAAGCTATTGAATCAGAGCACAAATAGGAGAATAGAGCTCCTAGCCGCGGCCTCGGCGTCTCGGTGCACCCTCGTTTAATATAAAATTATAATAAGTAAAGGGTGTACGAGGCATTAGTCTTACGAGGGGCGAGGGGAGAGTAGGGCGCGCGATTGTCCGGCTTTTTGGCATTGGCTGGAGTATACCTAAATATTTTGTTTATAAAGCATATTACAAATAGATGTTGATTTTGGACAGGATAAAAATACAAAACCTATGTTATATCCTCCCCAGGATACAATCTATGTCCATAGAAAATTTAATGTATGCTCAGCCCTTTAGTCGTGAAAAGGAAACAGGCAGATAAATACAAGCAAAGAAAAAATTACTTTTGCATCAATTGTATTTATTGGTGTATTCGGTGTTTATCGAAAATCTGCTACTATCTGCTAGACTGCTCTCATCGGTCTCAACTCGCCGTTCACAGACTAAATTTAAAACAAGTTTTTATAGAATTTTATTTATTATTGCAAATTGTACCTTGAGTCGAAGACATAGCGTAGTTTTTAATTCGGTTGTATAGGCCTGAATGACTTATGAGGGTAGATGAATATAAATAAGTTTTTCAAAATTTGATTTCTACGAAATAAGCGTATTTTCAGCGTAAGGCATGGTGTGGGTCAATAACTCTAGACGGATGCGAAAAGTTTCCGGCTTTTGGTTCCTTTGCCTATCCCTCCCCAAGATCGACCCCGCGGGAATCCCTACAGGTCGGCGAGGTGTCCGGAGATTGCATTCGCACCAGTTCACAACTACTCTGGTCTGGATGAATTTTAAAAGAAAATTTAAGTGGATACTCATTTAACCGTTGAAAAGAAAGCGTATTTCCATATATTATGTTCTTTGAACATCGACTAGTATAGACGTGCTATCTCTATTCCATCATATTCCTGTCATTACAATCTAGGTATAGCTAATTGAATTGACCAATAGGGCAATGTTCGATTTGTAGGTAAGTGTTCTTTACTTTTTAATACCCACCCTTATTATCAAATAAGTAGGCATTTATTCATCTCATTCCTGCAAATCAGGAATGCAATCAAAATACTGTAAATCAGTAGGAAAAGCTCGCCGACGACGACGGCGCGGCGGCGGCGCCCCGCCTGTCCCCGTGCTGCCGTCGCCGCCTGCCGCTAATCGCAGGGCTCTTGTGATACAATAAAACTGTAAAATGCTAAAGACTTGCTCAAACAACTTGTACGAGAGAGGATTTGGTCTTGTTTTCCACTTCATTCATCGAATAACGGTTTCCTCTTGTTCTGCGAAGAAGGTTATTCATTCATACATCTTATAAATAAATAAATCAAGCATAATACTTTATTTGTTGCATTCACATAATATTATATCACACTCGAGAATACGAGTAAATATGCGAAATAGGATAACTGACAAAAATTTATTGATATGCACTTTAATTAATTATCGTACATTCAACGGCAGAAACAGCTAAACGAGACCAATCCCTAGAACCTTTTAAAAGGACCTACCTATATCACATATAATATTGTAAATACCATAATACCTATGCGAAACAGTTAATGTACGAGTTTAAATAAGTTTTCAGCTGTTATTGGCATTTACCGTACGCCTTGCATACTTATAACTATATATAAATTGTTTAGGTGAGTAGAAGGTTCTAATTAGTGCTTAGACGTAGTAACATTACCTAATCTGTGACACATTCGGTTACCTTTTAGATAAAATATTTTCTTCTTCCTCTTTTGCAGTGGAATGAGCCCCTAACCGCGCAGTCGACGAGAAGGGTTGTGTTGTAGTTAATACGTTTAACATTTAACTGCAGATCGATTAAGTTCCCTGCTCGGTACAGGCGGCGGCACGGATGTAGAGCCTACGAGTGAGGTGAGAGGACCTTATGGCTTATGAGGTTCAAATTTTCTTAGAAGTTCTGTTTCGAGTTTTATGTAAAAAAGTGTATTTCACAGCAATAAATGTGTTAAAAGTTTGAATTTTTTTTTGAGAATTCTTATTATTTTGCAAATGCAAATGGAATATTTCAGGAAAATTCTTCTTCCATTTAATTCTATGAGGCTCTGGAAAAACAAGCATTCTTGAAAATTGCTTTAATCCTAACAATAGCCCAATTTTCGTTTATTAGAAACAAAAATAACACCGATATGAAAATTGAATTTCTTTTCCCTTAAAAAGGGGATATTGCCCAAACGACGCTCCTAAATAGGAGCAAGCACTACACATGCGGGTTGCAAACAGAAAGGCATAGCAATTGTAGCAATCAAGCCCATGACACGGTCGCCATGGCAACCGGGGTCCGTTGACCCCGGTTGCCATGGTGGCGCAACACCTCCGCACATCCTGACAACATTCTCAATACTTTCATAAGATTTCTAGAAAAAGGCGTACCGAAAAATAGCACGTTGCCAAATAAGACTTACTAAAAAGACTTAGATATTTTCTTACCTTTGTATCTAATTTTCAGGCTTTTCAGGTACCAGCTTTTAGTAACACTCACTTAATCTATCGTCAGTCATAACCTACTCGTATACAAAACAAGGCCACTAAACAACTTCATAAACCACAATATCACCCACCCTACGCGGGCAACACTCATAAATTAATTAAAAAGAAGATGACATTACGAAAAAGTTTCATAAAAAACTGAAAATGGAACAAAAACGTTCGCGTGCCGGTACATGTCAACGAATGCGGCCAACCGGCGTGTTCCCAGCGCACGAATCCGCCAATTTCATTCTACCCTCAAAATTACTAAAGTTTTAACAAATCCAGACCCTATTCTAATAGCAACAATGACTTCGTGAAAATTGAAAGGAACGCACCGAACACGGCAGGGCTATACATTCGACTAGCATTTTCAAAATTTGCTGCGGAAAACTAGCTTTTCCACTGTTGATCTAAATGCCAATTTCCTTTTCACTCTCACCCGACTCTCTGAAATAAATCTAAACATGTAAATAATACGGTCTAAAATAGCTTGCGGTCGAGGGCAGACAATGCGCCACGCAATGACGTTTGCAGCTGAAAAGGATGAAAAAGAAATTGAGTGAGAATGAAAGAGATGTGAATAGTCGGAGGGATCACGGAGGGTGCATGTGGGCCGGAGTGCGAGCCGCTTGAATCGATCTTCAAGATGTTGGTTGAAGGTTAAGGCGACTATGCCACTAAAACTTGTAATAAAGAACCGAAACGGGGTAAAAATCATGGGATCGATGTTGAACATGTTTTACCCACTTGTCTCGAATGAAGCAGCGTTTTTCTGTTCGGGAAAATGTGTTTCTAATTAGGTGATGTTTTTAAAATGGTTCTGTTTTATTGGACGAAAGATTTAACCGAAAAAAATCAAACCTCACTGAAACGCAGTGTCTGAAGATCTCAAAATAAGGTCTAATTAGGATCTTTCCCCGAAGCCTGAGGACGAGTCGTCGTGACCTATCTTCCGAAGCTCCTTTGAGCTCTCATCGCGTACTGTCGCGTCGGCAAAGGGAATGCGTGATGAGTCGCGGATCACTTGTTTACAACCCCTAACTTTTCCCGGCGACTGTACTTCCGCTTTAATGTGAAACGAAGAGGTACAATTTTATGAAAATTTCTGGGTATGAACACTTATAAAATGGGTACTGAAAAAAGATATATTTTAGTAGTATTTGAGTACTTACCTATTTAATTCACATTTACACATCAAGCTCTGCAACTTTGGAACTATGTGAAGCTGTGTGATCTGCGAACTGATAATTAAGGAGTAAACCATTGGGTATATTGCACATGACGGTGATAAAACAAATTATTTAATAAGAAAACAATTTGTAGTGTGAACGTTTTGTCTTGCTGCTTATGGACGACGACAAAAAAGACCAGCTATAAGGTAAGCGTACGATTATGACATCACAACCAAAGTATTACTCCAAGGCAAGTCTATGAAAAAGTTAGATCCACTCTGTACGCCTGCATCCTGTACTTAAAGAGTTATATCTGTTAGCCGACTGCTTGCGATCAGTCAAGCTAACTACGACTGTGGGCAAGTGCTCATACAGAACGGAAGCGGGGTGTAAATCGGCTAAGTTAGAGAGAACCGAACTTATTTATGTATGTATGTGGCACCGTAGCGCGCTACGGCGTAGCTCCGTCTTAGCTCCTTCGTAGCTCCGGCGGCGGCGGCGCAGGCGTAGCAATGAGATGTTGAAATGAAACTTTTTCTGAACAATGAACAAAACAATTGCCTTTGTCCAGGACTGGGCTAGGATAGGCGTGTGTGAATAAAACTGAAACGTCTCGTTTCAAAGTTTTCACTTCTTGATGGCGTATCGCACCACTCATATATTATAATTAACACGAAGGATTGAAACCTTCGTGTTTGGATGTTTGTTACGTCCTCACACCAAACTACTGAACGGAACTGATGAAATTTTGCATATGAACGCCGCGGGCAGAAGCTAGTAGTGATAGTATTATGTTATCTGTGCCAGTGGTCACATAAATGCACACACTCTTTTAGATAATAATTTGTGACAAATAATAATTAATGTGTAGTTATATATTATTAGAAATACAGAAGACAAATAATTGAAGTGAAGAGAATATCAATAACACCTTATTTCTTATTTGATGATAATAATAACTATGTTTATAGTATACAATTTGACTTGTCTAAGTGCTTATTTTGTAAGCCTAAAGAAATAAAGTTATTGATTCTGATTCTGATTCATATAAATACTTAGTTACTTTTACTTTACGATCGCAGTGTTGTATTTTTTAGCGAACTCTAGTGAAGTGTTATCTAAGGCGCTGGACGCAAGCGGCTCCGAAGTTGGAAGATGAAGATCTTTGTTTTGAAAAATAGCGCTGGAAGTTATAATTGAGTATTCTTTTCTTACTATTTGTAGTCAGCAGAACTTTACTATGATGTTTTGTTCGCTAGCAGCAACGACTTTTTCGACTATTTGATCTCTACATATATAGTATGTACCTGAACGACGAAGAGTCTTTGTGGTGATAGGTTCTCTGACTCCTGAATAATCCTACTAATATTATTAATATATGCTAATATTTCAGGTCTCAGCAGGTCTGATGGGAAGAGGCCAGATGGGGGCTGACTCTGGTGCCATGGAAAAATGGGAAGTGCCTGATCTGGGACGCAACTTGCGTCAGCACTGTCGCTGCCAGTCACCTGACTCGCACCATGCTCTCTGCATCTGCCGCTGACGAAGACGCCTGCTCAAAAAAAATGCTTAAGTACGCTGCCTTGGAGTAGCTTTACCATTTAACACCTATAGCAGTGGAGACATTGGGTAGTTGGAGTGTGGATGCGAAGTGTTTAGTGGGAGAATTAGGCCGTAAACTTAATGAAGTGACAGGTGACTCCCGCTCCGGGTCTTTCCTGGTGCAAAGGATAGCCATCGCTATTCAGCGAGGTAATGCTGCACGCATGCAGCATTACCTCGCATGGGCATGGGCACGTTTGCACCAGGAACTGTCAGGGGTGGGTTATTTAATGACATTTTTATATTGTATTTTTTATACATATGTGCTGTGACTTAGTGAATAAATTACTCAGTGTTTTATATTTGAATTGTCTCTAAAATTAACTTGTTTGTCCATTAGTTTATTTGTGTACTCAGGATTTTTAGATTTAAGTTTTCCACACACTATGTACATATTTTGGATTTAATGAAATAAATGACATGAAATTAATTTAACTCCAACAATGATTGATGATCGTGATAAACTTAGATCATAATTTAATAGGACTTCTTTTGCTAATATTATTAATAAATAATATAATATATAGTACCTGGATGACCGAGCTTTGCTCGGTTTCTTTTGGTAGGACATTGTGTTTTTTAGAAATTATATTTAAAAACCTACGAATTACAATCTAACACTCATTGGCTTAGCATTGCTTAACAACGCCACCTGCTGGATTAGCTTTAGGGTTGTGTCGTCAGAGAAGATGGTTGGTCCTAAGTCCTTATTAAAAAGAAAATAGTATTAATATTCGCCAATAGATGTCAGGACGAGTCATATTTTTCAGTTTATGTCACGGCTGGTTATCGAAGATCAAAAACAATGGACTTTATTTCTTTGGCCTTGTCTATGGGCTCATCTGACAACTCAACTTCCCCTCCCATTGTGACGTCATATCCGAGTAACTATGCGCGACTGCGAATTATCTGTCTAGTCGAATCATGAATAACTACTAATTTCCTTATTCGACTTGAATATTAGTGATATACTAATCTTCAAAGTCGAATGAAACTACTAATTAGTAATTACTAATGTCTCTACGAATGGATCATTCATGGCTCCGATTCGTCTTTGTTAGTCGACCGATGGTTTTGAGTGATGAATGAATTATTCGTCGCTCCTGCGGGGATTGAATCGAAACCGACTCAGGCAGTCGAACGAACGACTCGCTAGTAATCGCGAGCCGAAACCAAATTAGTTACTAATTTGCTCTAGTCATTCGAATCGTTCGAATGACTTGTCAAGTCGAATAATTCGAATGAAATCATTCACAGTCGCGCATCTTTACTTTGTAGCGTCGAAATCTTGTCTGTGGGTGTACCCTATCAATAAAGTTGATTATCGAAAACACGAATAAAACGACATTTTCTAAAAATTCAACCTAGCTAGATCGATTTATCACCCCCGAAAACCCCTGTATACTAAGTTTCATGAAAATCGTTGGAGCCGTTTCCGAGATTCAAGAATTGCACGTTTAAAGGTATAAGATAAGATAAATGTCAAAGTTTGTATGGATGGATGTATGGATATTTGTTACTCTTTCACAAAAAAACTATAGAACCGATTAGGCTGAAATTTGGTAAGGGACCTGGAATAACATAATTATAGGCTATTTTTTATCCCAATAAAACTCGGGCGAAGGCGCGGGCAGCAGCTAGTATATAACACCAACAACTGTGTTATAATAATATTCTTAGGATGGTAAAATTCAAGTTACATATTATATCAGACGAATAGGTACGAGCTACGAGCCTCAAACAAACATCTGTTTAGAATTAGTATAGTTTTACCCAAGTCATTGGTCAAACCCTCATCGGCTGAACCCGTTCAAGTGTTTCTAGAGAACTACCTGGACTGTCAAAGGCATGCATCCGCGAACCGCGACCGCGCCCCATGATGTCGCGACTTGGGCTTATTATCGCGACATGTGATAAGCCCTGCTTATACAGAATTTTACATAAGGAACCCAGCTATTGCAAGTAGGATAAAGGTTAGTTTATACGCAGTGGAATCCGCGTGGAGGCAATAGCATGGTTTCAATCCAAGACGCATATAATTTGCGGTGTTGTTTGAACGTTGAAAAAATTTAAACAGTTAACGATTAAAAACATGTTTATGGACAAATCGTACTTATTCACTGGACGAGGTTACAGCTGATGATTTTAATATTATACCTACCCCTTTAAAAATGGATTTTTCTAAGTTTACTACGATGTATGTAGGTATCTATGTGGAATAAATGCAATACAAAACTTCTATTGTAGTGCGAACTTAGTGTTAGTAAACAGGTAAGATAAATTCACAAGATGTCTCTCCGCATAGATTACGCCGCGTCTGATCCGGCCTCAAAGTATTTTCAGAAAATCCAGAATTGTAAAACTGGGACAGGACCTCGTTCTAAAACCAATGTCTGTTTTTTTGGGTTGAGTTTTCCGTCAAGCAGCGATAGTTGTCGGCATCAAGGTACAATCAAAGCGGCACAGATCAAAGGCGCCCTAATGGCTTTTTAGCGCGGCGAGTGGGGGCGCCAAGTACCTACCCGCACAATAGATAGGGACTGTAGAGGTAAGAACAGACAGAATTGGATGAGAAGAGAAAACCTAAATAGAGCCCCGACGCGACCGACGAGAAGTCTCGTGGAAATCAATAGAGATCAACATTAGTTCATAAATTGTCGCGCTTGTTTTCTTTCAGTGCAGCATTTCTTTATCTCCTCTGGAAGCTACCTTTCTAAGTTGGGATGTTTGATGATTTCTTATAAATTGTTGCTGCTACTGTCATCGTTAGAGAACAAAGCATGGAACTGCATGGGGATAAGCGACAATTACCGTTACATCAACACGTTATTAGTTACTAGATGTAGGTCCGGTATTAAACTAATACCTTCTATCATATTTCTAAGATAACTGTAGTTAAATGATGAGCACATGTCTCCTATCCAGCTCTACATGTTACCTCATGGCAGAAAACGCGACAGCAATGCCAACTTACCGTGTTCCAATAAGTGCCGGCTCTAGTCATTCCTCGCTACGTATAGGTTTTGTTCGGCGCTCCTTGTTAATGAATGTCACTTGTGCTGTCTCGCAGCAAGTGCAGCCCGGAGCTGCGGGTTAGCTAGCAGAGAACCCACCAGGGCCTGCATTATGCACTGCTTCTGTATCCTGTTAGAAGCCAACCAATAGGTAAACTCCTTTACCAGGTGAGTTTTATGACGATGCTTGCCAATTAATTCTACGCAAATCCATTTGCCTATAAGAATATTCTATGAGATGTACTAAACGTAGGACTACAGTCGAAAAGGACGAGGTTGTTTATGTTTTGCTCTGCGATGTGAATTATCTGAATAAGAATATGTATAATTACGAATTAAATTATTAAAAAAGAAATGATTATTTTGTAAGCATATATAAATAAACATACTTAATTCTGATACTGAATAATTAATTACCTATCTATTAGAAATGGTATTTGATTTGACAGACAAGTTCACCCATCTAAACGTCGATAAATCGGAAGAAACCGTTAAAAGTAAAGGCTCGTAGCAAAGGAAGTTGCTCATTTATTATTTTTCAAGCCTCGCTGCTAACTCTACAGACATTCCGGTGTTTGTTGATAGAAGCAACAGGAACACTTTGCTCTAAGAACAACGGCAGGCGTTCGCAAAAACAGCAGCGTCCTCGTGGTGATTATTGGAAATATTGTCACTAACAGCTGGAATCATTTGTTTTTTGGAATCAAATTCTTAAGGTTTACTAGGTCATTAAAAAACTTGAATTATAATGTACCAGTATTGGAAATATTTAGCTGCTGCGTGTTATCCATCCGTCCGTAAGAAGGTAACGATGTTCCTTGGAATGAAACGAACTCATTTCAGAGCTTGCCTAGAATATACTACCTAATATTCACCGCTAGACACACCATCTCCTGTATTAACCGTAGATAAGATCTAAAGTATGAAAATGCGCGTCTTGTCCTCTTAGGAATTGAAAGCGAATGCTGCGGCAACTGTTTGCGATTGCGATGGCAAACAGAGATGCTGCAAATGCCGTGAAAGGATGTAGGTCGCGCCGCCGCCGCCGGCCGGCTCCTTGCCGCCGACAGATCTATTCTGGAAGATGTTGGAAAAAAGTTGGTTAATAGATGCATCAACATCATCATTGGCCTTTAATATCCATGAAGGATGGTTTATGTAGTAAATTTTTCGGCACTTACGTAGATGACTTTGTAAGACCTACATATACGGGAACGACAGATGCGGCCGCAGTACTGACAAACGAGCCTCCCGGTGGTGGTGGTGTGTCTGGTCTGCGGCCGCTGCTGCAGCGCGTTGACATTTCAATGCTCGCTTTTCGGATAATTTTTGAAGCCACGATTTGTCATGAGTGACTCCTCCATCAGCTATAATTTTTCGTCACTGATTACGGTCTGCCAATGCTTCCTCCCAATTAGACGGATTTATTTTGTTTAATAGATGTATAGTTCAATAAAAAATGGCGTTTGAACAGCTTTGATTTAAAGAAGTCAGGGAAAAAGCAGCTATCTATTACCGGAGTAGTTACCTACCCGGTATTACCAGGTCGGCTAATAATTACTATACACCGATAGCTATGTTTTTTTCCTTCAGACCTTATTGCCGAAACTGTACCTATCGGTTATCCGCCGAAACGGTGTGTGTTCTTACTGCGCGTCGCCGCCGCCGCCGCCGCGCCGGCCATCTCGACATAAGGAAGAACACACACCGCACCGTTCAGAATACGTCCGTTCCTCAGTCAACGGTACCCGTCGTCGTAAAGCGACGCAATGCTAATTTCTAAACGCAAACAAACTGCTCCCGCCTCCGTCTCCGTCTCCGAGACACAACATCCAGACGGAATGAAGATACCACCATGTAATAGATAGATTCATCATTACTTAAATTTCAAGTTTCAAATCCGAAACTTACCGGGTATAATAATATAATGCTGGACAATTCACACAGCATTATCTAGCCCCAAGCTAAGCAGAGCTTGTGTTATGGGTACTAGATAACTGATATATATATATAGAGAGGCGGGAATCGAACCCACAACCTCCTGCGTCGCAGGCGGACCTTCGCCCACCGCGCCACATCGGTCGTCATTCAGTATTATTACAGCACATGAAAGTATTTTTTTATTTCACATAAGTATTTTGAAAAATTGTCCTGTTCTAGAGTGTCGTTCCTACCTACAATCAAAACATACTAATACCTACATAGTATGTATATCCAACCAACTAAAACAATATTGTGTCATCCAACATCCGATGATCTCCTCCAATTAGGTACCCGTTATAATATCCGGGTCCTTTCAACCAGACGCTGTTCATCACACAATGTTCAGCCTCCTCGGTCCCTTTCCCTCCGATAAACTTACAAGACAATTATAACCCCAAATCACTTTCTAAACACACATAAATACACCCTTATTGCTGTAGGCGTATGGATTATAGATTTCGGTTTTAGTTTAGGGCTCAGTGAGCGCTAATATTGACAGAAAACGCAATTTCCGGTGGTTCCGCACGATTTGCAGGTAATTGCGAACGTGACTTGACGTCATAAACGTTAGATGAGTCGCTGATTGGCAGCATTTCGACTCGCTTCTTTTAACGCATTCGCTGCTGGAGCTGGTGTCGTCCAGGTGCGTCGCGTCGGTGGTTATAAAAGTGTTAAGGTCTGATACTAAATATAATTTTTAAATAAATAATAAATAAATAAATAATGCTGGACAATTCACACAGCATCATCTAGCCCCAAGCTAAGCAGAGCTTGTGTTATGGGTACTAGATAACTGATATACTTAATACAATATATTACATAGATAGATATTTTTTTTTATTATACGTAGAAAAACTACCAGAACACCCTGAACAAATATTTGCAGATCGTACAAATATTTATCCCCAGGCGGGAATCGAACCCGCAACCTCCTGCGTCGCAGGCGGACCTTCGCCCACCGCGCCACGTCGGTGCGTCGAAATGGTTGTAGCAGGTATTTACAGTACATCTAGATGATTTTTAACAAATAACCAAATATAATTTCTTAGCGGATGACGCGACGGGGGATATCTGATGCTAACATGTCAAGCTTTTGTGAACGTGATTTTCGTAAAAAAGAAAACTTAATTATTAGTAATTATTTAAATAATTACTTTATCATTAATTTTTATTTTTTTTGCTAATCGGTTATAGATAATTTTAATCTGAGAATATCATCATCAGCCCATACACGTCCACCGCTGGACATAGGCCTCCCCCGTACGACGCCACAAATGGCGGTCCTGAGCCGCCTCCATCCATCGACTCCCTGCGACCGCTACGATGTCGTCGGTCCATCGAGTGGATGGATATGCACTTAATATAACTATATATTTGTATTGAATATTCAAACCTAGTCTAATTAATTAGTATACCTGATTGTCCGAAGGCCGTTCTTATTACATCAATAAATAAATTAAAAATAGTTTCCAAAAACCTGTTTGTGTCAGTCATCATAAACTCACAAACATTTATTTCAAAAGTTCGTGTTAATACGGTTCAAAGTGAGCTTCGGAAGCTCACTGCTGCGCTGTGCGCTTGGTACTCGTAAATAGCAAAGGATAAGATGTAAGGAGGATGTAGGATTTAAGTACCTAGGTAGGTACACTGCATACAAAACTATCATCGTTTGAAGCGCTACTTTCTTTGACTCGCAGCCGGCTAATACAAAGGCTATGAAAGCTAATTAACAATGCAACGACACTCGAGATGTTAACCCGTTGCGTAGCGCAGCGCGGCGCGGCGCGCGGGCAACGCACAATGGACCGCGGATATCATGTGCGGTAAGGCTGCGGCTATATACTACAATACTTTAACAAAACTGTAGAATCAGATCAGGTAGAGTTCCTAAGAAAAACTAGCAGGAAAAATCATTTGATAATTCTGCTGTTACGTTACCTTTTCTAAGTGCGTTTGATCACTTTGATAATAATGTATTGAGGTTAGTTCCTAACCAAAAACTAAAGTGAGTCTATGTATAATAAGAAATTGAATGATCGTTACTCATTACGCTAGGTACTATACCTACTATCAAACGTAACGTACGGGATATAAATTTTGCAAAGAAAAAATTCCAGATCTAAATAACATGGCATCTGAATGCCGGGTGCAAAAACTAGTTATGTGTGGGTTGGTGAAAATATTGTGAAATTATTTAAAGTTCACCAACTTTTCAGTAGCTGTTACCAGTGTTACCATTACCACCGGTCTTCCAGCCTTTTATTGTTATATTTATAAGAACATATTATTTAAATCTCTCCGAATTGCCTACTATGTAATTCTATAGACGACGTTATATGTGTGTCCGCAACGAATCGTTTAGAAATAGTACTATGTCATTTAGCTCTATGGATAGAGGTCACCGCAACAGCGTTCTAGCTGAGCCTACTTTGGACGCAACTAGAATGCTTACAAACTGAGGGGCAAGTCTGGCAAGGCGTGATCGCGGCGTCGACGCCACGATCACGTCTCGACTGTTGGTAGTCCGGTAGCTATCGTGGACGTGTCGAGTAGCTATCGAGCAGAGACGTAAGGAAAAGGTTCATATCTGAAACGCACCTCATTTACGAACCACTGATTTTCACCACCTGACGACTCAAAGGCTGAAATAAGACATTCATTTGCTTATTTTATGGTAGGTATAACAAAATGAGTTGCCTATAAATTCTTAGTTTTTTATATTATCGGTTTTCCTATATGTTATAATAACAAAATAAATAAGCGATTTTAGCGCCATTTTTGGGTAAAATAAAGAACTTCACGAACCTAGAGGGTAGTTGTAGTTGCATTACTAATAGATGGCGTTAGAGTCGCGGTTCTTCAAAAATATTATTTACGCCTTATTTTACGTGATTACGTATTATTTATCAATTTATAACACTCCGATAAAAGTAAGGTACATACCACAAATCGATTTATCACTAAACATGGGTCACAGGTAGGTAGTGTAGGTATTTGTTTAGGGACCAATGTAATAATCTAAGAATTCTTAAAAAATGTGTTTTAGCTACTGTTTTAACTAAACTAACTTAATTAAGGTAGTCATTGATCATGTGTGGAGGATCCACCATGTAAGATTGTAGCATCTACGAATTATTTTATAGCTAATTCAACAAACTCTAAAATGAGGTAATTCATAGAAAACTAGCACCGTTAAAATAATGCAAAAATAATATAGATAATAATCTATACTAAATCTTCATTTGAAATCAGGAGTAGCAATTTATTTTCTCATTTTTACTATGAAAAATGCAACATCTTACAAAATATTATTTTGTGATTGACCATAGAGAAAAAATATATTCACGTCAATTCTTGCTACTAAAAATATGATAAGCATTTTGAGATATTATTTATACTTCTAGGTTTTATACTATTTTAAATATAAATAAGTAAATCTTTACGTTAGTAACGTCAGCATCATATGGACTCGCAATTCTGCCATTTTCCTAGAGATTTGGACGTCTCCTCACGTTAGTAACGTGAAGCGATCGAAAGCGTAGTTCCACGTACGCACGATAGAGGCGCTGTACCAAATTGTATGGAAAAAGGAGACGTCTAGATCACGTCTCGATACTAAAGTCAGGCCAGACTCACACTACTGGTTATGTTAGGTAATTAGGTTGATTTTGTTTTAGATTCTAGGATTTGATTTTGTTTTGTTTAGTTAAACTCACCAGGGCGTCATGAATCGCATATGCGACAAAGCCCTAAATAAGGAAAAAAAGCCACGTTACCTAATTTCTAGTTATTATCAAGCGGAAGTGCCAGTGTGCCCTCGCCCTGGGTGATGTCGGAGGTGCGCGGGGCTGTCGAGTGCGCCGCTGTAATCAGGGCTAATAGAAGCGCGTGTGCTTTGATCTGCGCTCAAAGAGACGCGCGACGCGACGCGACGGGGCTGAACTCGCAAGACGAGCGCAGAGCTCACTGTCTGCAGACATGCCCATCTCCTGTTACATTGTAAAAGATAATTCGCAGAGATAGACCGCGCAATAACAAAAATACAACAAAAATAGATAGCTTTTTGAAAAAGTGTGATGTTTACAATAAAAATACAAGAAACAAGAACAAATTACACATCCCAGCATATAGATTACGAAAGGTAGGGAAATTATTTATGGGCAATTGCGTGCGCTTCTATAATAAGCTTCCATCTGAAGCAACAGAACTCCCTATTCGTAAATTTAAACAGTACATTAAACAAAATCTTATCAGGAAGGCCTTTTACTCCATAGATGATTACATCAATGATGTTAATGCTTGGCCA
This sequence comes from Eupithecia insigniata, assembly GCA_947859395.1. Lineage (NCBI taxonomy): Eukaryota > Metazoa > Arthropoda > Insecta > Lepidoptera > Geometridae > Eupithecia > Eupithecia insigniata. Next base: position 15,037,532 of record OX402002.1, read on the forward strand.
GATGTCACTCCGTTCCGCACTGTCAGTAGTATGTAAGAAATTCAATGTTCTGTTTAGCTTTAAAGAAATATTGACATGTATCTAAATTGCATTAAATTTAGATTTAGATAGGCAAAATAAACATGTATTAGACACATAAGTGATATTATAATGTGCTAGTGGTTTCTTTTTCACTTCTTCCACTAGTGGACAAAGAATTGAAGTGAAGAGAATATCAATAACACCTTATTTCTTATTTGATAATAATAACTATGTTTATAGTATACAATTTGACTTGTCTAAGTGCTTATTTTGTAAGCCTAAAAAAATAAAGTTATTGATTCTGATTCTTTATGATTGAAATATGAAGCAATGAAAATGTTGTTAATCTTATTTTTCGGTTTTTATTAATCTTTACTTTCTGGATAGTATCGAGATGTTCCATGTTTTGTATGTGATTTGCGTAGATCATCCAAGCCCGTACAGAAATGAAACGTCTCGTCTCGATACTATTTATTCCCAACGTCTGATACTATCGAGTACTAGTACCTACCTACACTACCTAATATTTTATCTGTGCTATCGAGAAACCAAACTTAGAGCTTGGTTATTGCAAGAGTTCAAAATCAGAAATTATCCCCTAAACAGCTTTTCTGGAAAACTCTCTGATTTTTATTATGTGATAAAACTGATAAATTACTAAGCACATAGGTATTTCGCTGCCAGCTCTAGACGTTCCAAACTCGGGTATCGCAAGGTAAGGCACGGGAGCTGAAGAGTCTAAGCGTTGCAAGTGCAATATTGTTTTCATTCTGCTTTGCGGCGCCGCGGCGGTTAATTGATTCTTTTGTGCGGTAATTGCGGACAGATCGCATCGGCGAGTGCCCCGAGTGAGCCTCCCGCCCTGCGTCACTTCTCATCTCTAAACAATAGTTGACTCTGTGTTTGAGGATGTGCGTGATCAAGTGCGTGCGGTACCAAGTCCCAAGCACCGACCATTCATATTCAACGGTTAGGTGACGTCACAATGACGTTTAGTAGGTACCTAGCTGCGTAGATTTTAATTGGTTTTCTTATTTGTGAGGGAGCATCATTCTTTTGTTTGATGTTCAAGGTATTCAGGGACCGCAGGACTGGTCCCGATGGGATATTTAATTAGCTGGATGGCCCTTCACTCCCATTGAACCCTCTGAGATCTTTGAATTGCTTTATCGTTGAAAATACAACGATGATTTCCCATCTCATGTCAAGTGCATGCTTCGAAACAGATCAAAACCGTTCGAATCAGCAGTAGGTAGGTACCTACCGTTTGATGTAGGTACCTGGTTGAGTACTATCAGTAGTTTTGTTGGCATGTTATCAGCGCGGTATTCGGTCAACAAATCAAGGTGCGGCAATAAAACCATGATTTGGCTACGACATGAATGATCAGTAATCCGAATTCAACTCTATAATGTTTACCCAACCCTCCTTATCGTCTCGGACATGTGTAAGTACACACAGGACATGGCGCCCAAAAAGGAAATAATCCAGTTATTCATATCATTATCGCTAATAAATAGTTTTTGTATAAACAGCTTATCGTCTGCAACTGACAGTGATTGATACTATCGAACGGATATAGTTACCTACCTTTGTAAATAACAAGGTATCGACCGTAGCGATAGCAACATCGACTGACGCTGATTCGTATTTGACCAAAAAGTTTCTATTTCTATATCAGAATCACGTGGGAGAACGGAATGAATCGATCGAAGAAATGTAGATTTACTCAATCATACTGTAAGAACCTAATGCCCAGCATGAGTAAATTAGATCAGGATTATGGAAGACGATAAGTTTCACAATAAGCCTCGTGCATGATCGACCATTTAAAGACGCTTAACAAAGTAAGGGAATGCATAGAAAAGCCATAAAGTTTCACAGAAAAAACTTCAAAGATAGTTTTAAATCATTATAATAAATATATTTAAAAAAATATTAAGTATATGCTACCGATATAACCTGTATAAGTTTGAACTGTTGTTACAAACATCCAAGTAACATTCAAACACAAGACTGTTACCTTAAACATAAACTGTCATTGAAAATAAGCATCGAAAGGAATTTGAAGCGAGTCAATATTTTATTTTCTTATCGACGCTCAAAGCAAACATTAATCTATCGCGAGACTGAAACAAAGTAAACGAATGATCATCAGAGGAAGTACGTAGACATTAACCTTGACATGACACCTATAAATAAGAGCAAAACACATCCGACGGAATCTTCACACGCCTCCGGGACGGGTCAGACTAATAAAGAACTGAAAAACATTATTACATGCTTAGCAAAGGAAGCGTTTGCAGGTGACAAAATATACAAGCCATAAGAAAAAGGTCAGACAAAGAAACAAAAGGAAACCGGCCGGATATTTAAGTCACTGGTACAGCAGTAAGTACGTATAATGGTATCTATCTGCTCTCTAACTTAATTCTCTCCGTCCCCGTCCGGCGAGTGTAAAACAGCCAACAGTTTCTTCAAGCGAAGCTATTAACACGTCGATGAGGCAGTTGGTACACGCTCCGCTGAGACGGTACATAAACACAGGGAATTATTATCGACGTGCCCCCCTTATTTTATCATTACCTATTTAGTAAATGCTAATGTATGTTGACGTTCATAGAAACCAGACTGCCCGGCCGTTTGTCCGTCATCGAGGTATGTACTTGTAGCCTGATGGAGTATCGTTACATCTCTACAAATAAACACTCACTGAAATTATGATAGTGTTTGCTCCGGGAATCTATTATGTCTTAATAATTCGTACATCAAAGTGATTGTATAGGTAAATACGATGCTGGTATTTTAGAGTTGATGAAAAAATAAAATTATTGATTTCAGAACAGTTGGACAGAACGTGGTTTACAGCCATAACCAGTACCTAGCTAGACTACCTACTTGGAGTATTTATGCTGAGCCGGTTTCTAATTTCTAGCTACAACCCACAATATATCTACCTAATGTATTCGTTTTATGTCATTGTTGATTGGTTGTAGTTAAAAATAAATTTATTTTCTTTCTTTCAGTATTTGTCACCAATAGAGATATATTTTTGTTTTTATCATCGAATTGGTCTAGAGGTGTGTAGATCCGCATAGCTATTCTAACTCGATCGAAAAGTTTCCGTGTCTCGAAATCTTGCACAAATCCGCGCGAAATTCAAATAATCCGCGCGATATTCAAATATTTTAGCGGTTTTTAATATTTTCTGCGTTCTACAAGCAATATCAATAGCAGAAAAGTAGTTTACCGTAAATCGTAAAACATTTTCTATGAACCCATGTTTTAACTAATTTCGATTCGACTCGACTTTTGGTGAAATTAATAATTTATGAAATGTATTACTAAAAATCAACATCATTACCAAAAGCCCCATTAAATGTACTTCATTGGAACATGGATTCGTAGAAAATTGTCAGCGATTTATGAAAAACTACTTTTTAGGTAGTTTTATTCCTTGTAGAACGCAGAAAATATTAAAAACCGCTAAAATATTTGAATTACGCGCGGATTATTTGAATTTCGCGCGAATTTGTGTCAGATTTCGAGTCACAGAAACTTTTCGATCGAGTTAGAATAGCCGTGCCGGAGTCAAACGGATCCTAGAGTCGTGACCGCTCCTGGATCTGTGTGGTTCCGGTCCGGACTTGCGTTCTTGGCGTGTCCGCGGATACGTTAGCCGCGCCGCATCGGTCTCGGTTTGCGGCTCGCCCGGAGACTGAAACAAAGTAAACGAATGATCATCAGAGGAAGTACGTAGACATTAACCTTGACATGACACCTATAAATAAGAGCAAAACACATCCGACGGAATCTTCACACGCCTCCGGGACGGGTCAGACTAATAAAGAACTGAAAAACATTATTACATGCTTAGCAAAGGAAGCGTTTGCAGGTGACAAAATATACAAGCCATAAGAAAAAGGTCAGACAAAGAAACAAAAGGAAACCGGCCGGATATTTAAGTCACTGGTACAGCAGTAAGTACGTATAATGGTATCTATCTGCTCTCTAACTTAATTCTCTCCGTCCCCGTCCGGCGAGTGTAAAACAGCCAACAGTTTCTTCAAGCGAAGCTATTAACACGTCGATGAGGCAGTTGGTACACGCTCCGCTGAGACGGTACATAAACACAGGGAATTATTATCGACGTGCCCCCCTTATTTTATCATTACCTATTTAGTAAATGCTAATGTATGTTGACGTTCATAGAAACCAGACTGCCCGGCCGTTTGTCCGTCATCGAGGTATGTACTTGTAGCCTGATGGAGTATCGTTACATCTCTACAAATAAACACTCACTGAAATTATGATAGTGTTTGCTCCGGGAATCTATTATGTCTTAATAATTCGTACATCAAAGTGATTGTATAGGTAAATACGATGCTGGTATTTTAGAGTTGATGAAAAAATAAAATTATTGATTTCAGAACAGTTGGACAGAACGTGGTTTACAGCCATAACCAGTACCTAGCTAGACTACCTACTCGGAGTATTTATGCTGAGCCGGTTTCTAATTTCTAGCTACAACCCACAATATATCTACCTAATGTATTCGTTTTATGTCATTGTTGATTGGTTGTAGTTAAAAATAAATTTATTTTCTTTCTTTCAGTATTTGTCACCAATAGAGATATATTTTTGTTTTTATCATCGAATTGGTCTAGAGGTGTGTAGATCCGCATAGCTATTCTAACTCGATCGAAAAGTTTCCGTGTCTCGAAATCTTGCACAAATCCGCGCGAAATTCAAATAATCCGCGCGATATTCAAATATTTTAGCGGTTTTTAATATTTTCTGCGTTCTACAAGCAATATCAATAGCAGAAAAGTAGTTTACCGTAAATCGTAAAACATTTTCTATGAACCCATGTTTTAACTAATTTCGATTCGACTCGACTTTTGGTGAAATTAATAATTTATGAAATGTATTACTAAAAATCAACATCATTACCAAAAGCCCCATTAAATGTACTTCATTGGAACATGGATTCGTAGAAAATTGTCAGCGATTTATGAAAAACTACTTTTTAGGTAGTTTTATTCCTTGTAGAACGCAGAAAATATTAAAAACCGCTAAAATATTTGAATTACGCGCGGATTATTTGAATTTCGCGCGAATTTGTGTCAGATTTCGAGTCACAGAAACTTTTCGATCGAGTTAGAATAGCCGTGCCGGAGTCAAACGGATCCTAGAGTCGTGACCGCTCCTGGATCTGTGTGGTTCCGGTCCGGACTTGCGTTCTTGGCGTGTCCGCGGATACGTTAGCCGCGCCGCATCGGTCTCGGTTTATCGAGTCGAATGAATGTAACGAGCGTTTGGAGCTGTGTGGATCTGAGCTTCGTTTTGGGTTCGGACGTGTTCGATCGACGGATCGGGATCCATTTACGAGTAAACAAGTAACTACTACAGATAAATTATACCATATGAGAATTTGCTAAATAAATCTATAATATACCTACTTATTTAAATAAGTAGGTACTACAATACTATAATATAGTCTTATGAACATAGAAGTACGAAACTTTTGTAACTACCTACTCACTAATCTAGAACAATGATTGTAAAAAACAGGAAAGTATTTGTCATAGATTCGTTAGATCCACCGAAACAAAGGTGTCCTATACAAACAGATCCAATGGACATGTAGGAACCGTTACTGCAAGCGATTCTAACAGATCCGCCAGATCCACTGAATCAAACAGATCTGATGAACATGTAGGAACCGAAACTGCAGGCGGATCCAAACAGATCCGCGGAGTCGTATCCTGGATACGTATCCGAACCCATCTGGAGTCGGATCATCCAGTCGCGGACACGTTTAGCGCATGCCTAAATTGGTCATTGCATTGCTGAAAACAACGTCCACGTACCACGGCTTCTGAATGCAGATACTAAGCTTATTCAACAATTTGCAGCTAAATGAAATAAATGGAGGATGTCATCCCAACCCGCGTGAGAGGAATGATCTCGCACGATGTGTAGGACGAGCATGTGGTTCGCTGTGACACGACGGACTATAGAGAGGTATGGAGACGTGCTTTCTAATAGGTACTAAGATGTACTAAACCGGAGTTTTAGTATAAATTAACGGTTCATTGAACCGTGTTCACAATCATTAGTAGCACCTACTTCATTCACCGAAACAGTCTGGAGAGGCGAATAATGCCAAGTGTTAAAAATTGCTTCTTCTACTAAGGCTTCACAGCTTATTTAGGACAAATCTACCATTTTAAAAATCTGGTTCTTTATTTCGTCGCGTAGCCAAATATAATAAAAGACTCACTTTCTGATTAATCAGTATGCATTTCTACGTTCCTAAATTCGGAGTTGCAACTTGCCGCACAGTGGTGGACACTGGACATCTCTAATGGAGGCGAGAGATCGGAAGGGAACAGTGGACAGTTGCACCGGCCGCCGCGCCGCCGCCGCCGCCGGTGACAGCTGAAACCTGCAGCCGATCGTGCACGGGTTAGGCCCTAGTTGAGGTTGGTTGATGCATCATCATGATTCATGGTGCCGCTACGTACGGATATTATACTGTTTCATTAACCAGCAACCTACCTTTTGTTTACATAACTTTATGACTTTTATTAGTTTTTTGTATATGGTTGATCGTTTCGTATTGGCGCAAGTTATTTTTTGTAATATTGATTTTTCTACGTTCTACAAGTAATTTGCAGCAAATTTTTCATTAAGTTATGTTATGAAACACTAATTACAACAACTTCGATAAATTGGTATTTATGGAGAATTAAAAGAAAATAAGAAATTTTGGGCTTAAAATCAACATTTTCCAACATTTTCGTTAGAAGTGTTAAATATAAACAAAAAAAACACAAAAAATCTTGAATCTCGCGCCAAAATGAAACGTTCAACATTAAACAAAATAAACCACTTCTGGAAGACAGGTACACGTCTTACACGGTACCATACCTACATAGTAGACTTAAAATTCTTTTCATATGGTCGTTCCCTCGCCTGTATAATAACTTGTAAAACTGAAAGGGGGTATTATAAAAACGACCCATTTCATTTCCCATTAGACGACCAGTTATCGAATAGAAACTAGCGTGGAGTGGTCGTTTAGACCGGCGGCAGCGGCGGCGGCGGCGGCTCGGCGCTGACGGGTTGTAATTTCCGAGCTGTCGAGAGCGCCTTCCTATTGCTAAATATCTGCCCGTGGTCGTATGCGTCGAGCTTGACAGCCGTAATTATTTCAACAGCTTTGTTTGGGAATGCAGACTATTGGGAGGAAATGGTATGGAGTGATTTCGTGTCATGAACTATTCAGGAAATTAAATGTATAGTGTACACAAAACGTATGTGAAATGGTTTATCACGGCATGTAGTTGCGTATTGATATTATGTATAACACAAAAAGAAACGCCCCCGGGTGGGCTTGAACCACCAACCTTTCGGTTAACAGCCGAACGCGCTAACCAATTGCGCCACGGAGGCTGACGATTGTTAGGTCGAAATAACCAAAGTTATAATTTATGCCAAAACCATAAAGAGAGACAAAGATAGCAAACTGAATAGAAGCGTCATACCTGAGAACCTGTTTTCTACCTGGCTATTCATGAGATCGACTCTTGATTCTGTGCTTCGACTGTTTTGTGCCTAAGTTCAAGCAATAATACAAAGCACAGTTATCGGAACACGCACAGAGTGAAGTTTGTTTGTGTTGTATTGAAACTTTAGTAGATTGAGGTTATATTTCAAAGCTTTTTTGTTATAACGATAAATCTTTGCTTCTTTGCATGAAATTAATAGTGTTTTCATGCACTGAATGTTTTTATGAAACAACTTTATAAACCGTGGTCAGTGTTCGCAAAGAATTGTGATAGTTTAGCACAGGAAAACAAAAACTGTTCTACCTATTTTTGTTTGTTTACAAAATACTCGGATCGAAACAACAGTAAAAGTAACTGTCAGTTCTATTTGTCTTTTTATCTTTGACACGAACTCCATAATAATTCTAACTTTCATTGATAAGAAGTTTAGGAACTTTTCCAAAATTATTCCCGTGAAAAAGAAGCTGTCGACGGTGCCAATGGCCAATCGCGTGCCAGGTACTTGTTGTGCGGCCTCCGTGGAAAGAGCTGGCCTCCCAGGCCTCCTCAGAGACCTGTTACGCCTCTCCGAAGACCAAGACTCCGCGGATTTGGTCTTCATACTAGGTTCTGCGGAGGAAAAAGTCTACGCGCATAAATTAATCTTACTCGCAAGGTGAGTGCAAAAAGAGTTTCCCGTACCGGGAATCGAACCCGAGCCTCCTGGGTGAAAGCCAGGTATCCTAGCCACTAGACCATACGGGAGATGTGTGTGTAGCTGAATTTCGTAATTTATTGATAACAGTAATATAAATGTAATTCAAGGCTAGATTAGATGATGGATTTCAAGGTTACATTAGATGATGACCGACTCACCTTCAAAGCTCTATCACATTAACACACGTCTCGTCACATGAACACAAGAACAGAATCAGTTTAGATGAATACTGTGAGACTATCACAGTATATAACTAAACTGATTTTGGTCATAATATTTAGGTATATTACGAGTATTACATACAACAAACGTATTCGTAATTAATACCCGTATTCTACCTACCTATAGGTCACAAAAGCTACTTAATATTACTACTAATTTTGGTGCTGTGATAGTTATAAAGGTACACGACTTTTTATATGAACGAGGTAGGTAGGTACTGTATGTTGTAGCTACCTAGGTAAATAAAATACCAACTATGGTTGGATTTTGAAATTATTGTCCTAAAATGTAGCGTCTCGTCGCAAATTGCGACCTTTCACAACTGAAAGTTAGCTCGCGCTTCAAATGCAAATTAATTTCGTGAACAGCCACGTTAAAGTAAAGACGTACCAATTCACTTGATGAGTAGTCACTTAATGGACGATTTACTATTTAAATCTTAACATTATGATTGCATGCTTCGTTAGCATTCAATGTTCCTATATACAGATTGGATTAGAGAATGGGTGATTATTTACCTGCTACCGCCATCTATGAGTTTGACAAAATATATTTTTAATGAACTACTAGGCGCTAGATGGCACTGTCCGTGGTAAGGATTTCATGCAATTGCGAGCTAGTTCTGCCAGCCTTTACGTTACACCAACAAATGTTAAAAAGAGTATTTATTTGTTGGAGGTTGGTTAAGTTTGATCCCCAAACTCCCCTTTTTGAGATTGGTGTGGTGTTTGGTAAGTAGTCAAGAAAAGTCACCAGCTGGTATGGTACGTATTCACAAACACACTTGTGAACAAATTATTACCTTTCATACTATTTTTACCAATAAACAGTATGAAGAGTAAAAATGGTTTACCTACCTATAAGGTGATATCCATTGGTTAGAACCCCCGATGATGGTAGGTACCTAATCGATCGCGATCTGAGTTAGTTTACCGGCCTTAAGGCCCATTTGAATTCTGCGAAATACGCATTCGATTGCCTCGTTTCGTTTTTTAGTGCAATTTTGTAATCTAATTCGGTGTATTTGAATATACCTGTGTATACCTGCTCTAAGGTACCTACACCAATTGGCCGAAACGATACTCGAAATGCTGCATGGTCGTCGGTTCACCCGCATGCTGGATAAAGCATTTCATAATATATTCCAGTGCTCTAGGTACCATTTTTTGCAAAACAACTAGGTATTACCGATAACAATAATAGACAATATTTTCGTATCCTAACTTATCCGTTCAAAATCCAACTTCAACAAAGGCTTGCTTAATGAATTATGTAGCGGCATTCACTACAATGTAGGGAAAAATCTGTTGACTTATTAGCATATAAATAGAGTCCGTCGCGTCGTCGGTCAGTCGGAAACAGGGCGGCGGCAGCGGGAAGTCCCAACAAGTTGAAAGTTATTCTGAAAATTCTCTAGTACTGCCTGTTTCGTAAAGTAGACGGAGAGAACTAGAATGGTAGAGCTTGCTTGGCTGGTTAATAAATTAAATTAAATAATAATGAGCATTCTTACCTTATAATACAGTACATGGACACACGCCTTTCAGCCACATTCAGTTCACAGCTGGCTTTCAATATGTTCAAGAGTTACAAGTGGATATTACACTGTATTGAGCTATAAAGAGACAATATTTTCTATAAACATTTCTTTCTTATCAATTTGCACTTATTGTTAGTTTAGCTAATATAACTGCTCTGCATGTAGCAGTAGAACTACATATATGAGGTGAACATGCTTACGTAAGTCTTTGAAATAACTGTTACCAAGCGTTGTTTTATGGCAGGAAGAAAAGCTCAGTGGGGCGACTAACGAAGGAAGGAGTAAGTAGTCCCCACAGAAAGTTGCGAAACTCAGTCTTTGATCTATCGCCCAAGTTTGTAGGCTTCGTATCTTACTTCGCTGGTTTTATAAGAAACGGCCGGAATCGGGGACATATTTTACCAATAGTCCTGTTTGCCATTGAGGTCAACTATTGCGTTGATTTATGTGGCTGATGGGGGAAGAATCCCAATATAAATTCCATAAGAATCGGGACCGAGTTTTATGATCCCCTGACGGGGTAAACAATATAGAACCTACACAGAGTTTCTGTTCATGAATTATCGATTGAAAAATGATTTATCGAGCTATTTCAATTGACCTTTCTCAGTCTCTTCATAAAATTAACTTGCAGGTAGGCGCGTGCTTGCATACAGACATTTCATTCACTCAAAGAAGTCTCAGAGCGGTGGGCGACCACCACCCGGGCTGATGATGATGATGATAATTATGAAGTATATAGGTATTGTACTGAGGTACTGACTTCTCGATATAATGTAAGGTGTTTTTTGTCTTTTTGGGCTTATTCCAGTTTTCCCCTTGAAAGTTCTTGTACATGATTGACTCTATGTTAAACCATCTAAAAAACTCATGCTAAGAGCTTCTTCGAAGTAACCTTGGTAGGTACTTGACTGAGACGGCAGCATAAATAGAGCTCAAATCTTTGTTTTTCCATTTCACTCAGTGTTGACGTCGCCCAGGTGCACTCCGGCACAGCTGCCCGAACCGCTCACGTGATTAATTCGCGAAGTTGCCAACTCGCCGTCATCAATCATCCTCGCAGGGCCAGAGACGTAGCCGAGACGGGGCCGTGGGTATCAGGGAGAAATATACCAAATATAAACCGATTTTTAGAAATAATTGGTTGTCGTAGTAGTGATTGATGTCGCTACCATCATCCGCACATAAAATTTTCAAAAATTTCACACATGAATCACGACCAGCAATCATGATAGCAATCCTAAGAACATAGGCAACGAGGCTGGTGAACGAAGAATACGAAAAGGAACAATAATTTAACTTCAGGCCATTTTTGATACGAAAGTATGACGAGAAGTCTGTTTTGTTAGGTACCATGTGCAGGAAGCGTCTGGCATTTTTGCACCCCTTGGCCCTAAGTGCATTCCTGCCTGCGCCAGGTTCTTATAACAATTTGTATTTTGTTGCCTTTAATTCAGTTTTACGTAATTTTCTTTATAGTTATGGTTGTTGTTTTCATAATTCGTTATTTTCGGAGCTGCTATTCGCGCAGTAAACTTTGACAGTTATTTTTTATGGAAGCCTGTAATAAAATCGACTTGTTTTGAAGGTGGTTGCTGTTTTATCGCTCTTCAAAAGAGCTATCAAGGTTCTCTTATATTTTTGAGGTCAATAGGTATTATTTTTTGTGTTATTTTCGTCGCGATGTACCGAAGGCTGTGAGGAGGTAGGGCGCCCCTGTCTGATATATTTCAGTAGATTAGGTTCCCGGGATTAGATAGGAAGTATTAATTAATCAAATGGAGGATCAACCACAAACTTCGATAGTTGGCAGGAGGCGCTCGACGCGCCAAATCGTCCGATACTACATCAATCCAAAATTCGTAAATTGCCAACACAAACCGCTGTCGTGAACCGAGTGGGTAGAGCTAGCTCACTCGACTCCTTTATCTCGGTTATTTCTATTTCATATTCATTTATATTTATAATTATTGTAATCATTGTGTACATTTATAATCCTAGTATCAAGGCAAAGTATAAGAGACACAATGGTACCCAAGCAGGGTGTGGCAATTATTACTGACCGGGGATTCTTGAAAAATTCTGTCTATTTTGTGTCAAACGTATTAAATCAATTAAATTCAAGTTATTTATTCAGATAATTATAAAAAAAATACATATATAAGCATCATTATTTTGTCAAAGATCATTCTACGAATATATTAAGTACAGCTAGTATTTAATATATTCGTGACTCGCTGCCCGCGCCTTCGCCCGCGTTTTATCGGGATAAAAAATTGCCTACGTTATTACAGATTCACCCAACTATAACCATACCAAATGTCAGCCCAATCATTTCAGTAGTTTTTGCGTGAAAGAGGAACAAACTTCCATACTCGCAAACTTTTATAATACGTTAAAACATTTTGCGTAGGTAATGTTTCCTATGCTAACGCTAGTAATCTATGCTGCGCCAAGTGTTGCAGCTCTTTCCTCTACAATCTGCGTTGCTCCCATCCCGGGATAATTTGGGACTTAATTACAGCAGCGGATCAAACCGGGGGTGGCGGGGGGATGATTGATGACTCGGTGACGAGCGGGCGCGATTTATAGCTGTACGGCATTATGGATAGTTAGCGACGAGCTGTGGTGAGTCGTGTAGCTATGTATGTGCAGCCTTGATTAACAGGCTGGAGCACATGCCTTACTTATCAACCATTACCTACAACAAGCACGTCACAGTGTCCCTTCCTACGGCACGTTTTGCACTCTGGAATGAAGATACACATTCTGCTCTGCCACCCGATAAATTTTTCGTCAAATGGGTCAATCCAATGGGCTAACAATCCCTACTTATACATTTTTGACAACTTTTGATGGGCTTACACTTTCTTAAACTTGAATTGTGAAGAATTTAACATAATTTATGTTCTTGCTATATGTTGTTGTGTGTCAATTTCAATCTTACATTTAATTGAATTTGCAATTTCTTAGAGAACATAATTATTGTAGGTAGATACTAACGGGTAATTTCAAAGTTTATATTTACAATAGACTTCAGAGAACCGACGACGCGTGAGTTTGACTTGTAACAAGTTAATAATTAAGAATTTAAACGTATTCCTCACATGTCACATCAGAATACACGCGGTTCAGACAAATAATACTTGTTAAACAAACAAACATGTACGAGGAGGTACAAGTGTGACGAATAAATAGGAAAAGTTAAGCGCGAGGAAAAACAATGCGGGGTTATTTTAAACTGCGCTAGGTATCTAATCTACATACATATACGCAGGTGTGGCTGGAGGTAATATTCGAGTGCTCTTCAGGGAGGCCAGAATTTTTTCTCAAATAATCCAGCAATGGATTAAGTACCTAAGAAAACATTCTGGACTAATAAAACTAATAAGTTAGTGAACATGTTTACCTTTTTAATTTTAATTGAGTGTGAATTTGTAGAAACCATCCTGCATGCATCGTGTAAAAACTCGCTTATGCCTGCTTGTAAAAACGCTCGACTTTTCTAGCAACAATAATGAGTAAAAAAAATAATGTAAAGCATGTTGAAGAACGAGCTCTAATTTCGAACAGATTAACAATGTCATCCACAACAACGTGCTATTCAAACAATCATTCCGCGTTCGCGCCAACAAATAAATCTTTGATTTTCATAGGGTTTTCACCACTGGATGGAATGATTGATTACATTACGGTTTGACAGAGCAATGTGAAGGTTAGTCGGTCGTCATTGTCACTAGTATTTTGAGTGATTCCACTGAAATGATGAAAGACGATCATCGATGAATATGTCGATTGGTCCATTTGCTACTGCAGCACACATTGGCTACCTACAGTACCTACCTACATATTCCTACAACTACTGTTAACATGTACCGTCCGTGTGTACATTTGTGTATTTAATACCAAATGTTAAGTTATATGTATATCTATCTGGTAGCAAATGCCGGTATGCCGGAAAAAAATATGCCGAGTGGGAGCTTTGCTTGAATGCTTCGTGTCGCGTAAAACGATAGACCTAATATGAAAACAATGCATTACGGAACTATTCCTCTTAAAAGAATTTATTGGTCTGCTACCCGTGCGAAGCCGGGGCGGGTTGCTAGTTTTATTATAGATCACAATAATAATACGACGACACGGCCCGACTGTCTCTATGACCGCCGCGCCGCGCCGCCCCGCCGCCGCCCCGCCGCGCCTCGTGGCCGCCCATTTATAGGCGCTGCTACGTCGCGTAGCAGTAGCTCGACCTACACCGCTTAGCACTGTAGCTTAGCTTGTGCTACACAGCGTAGCTCCGTAGCGCACTGCTACGACAGAGCACCTCGTGCTACGTGCTTCATTTTAAATTATTTTGCTTTAATTTACTTTATAACTACTACTACTTGTGTGTTTAAATTATTGCCGTATGGAAATAAATATGGCTAACGCTAATCAGTGTTATGCTAATCCACTCGGACTAAAAATGTCTTGAGGTAGAATTAATATATAAAAGAGTCTAGGTCTACTGCCTATAAGCCACCGGTAAGTAGATTAGAATCAGAATCAATAACTTTATTTCTTTAGGCTTACAAAATAAGCATTTCTGATTTCTGACAAGTCAAATTTGTTTTCTTTCAAACTTCCCACTACTATGGGAAGTGTCGTCGCAGTATTGCTTACTTCTAGTATACTGCTTACTAGAAGTAAGCAGTACTGCGACGGTGTATTGTGGCCGCAAATTGGTCGGTGGCCGGCGACAGACGAGTGCCGCAGACTGCTGGCGTCGACACGGGTCTTATTAGCGTCGTCTTTACTACGTGCACTTAATACCCCTGCCTGTCTGAAATGATTGCTGGTGGTGCTGGTGGCGGTGACGAGGGCACGACGCGACGAGTTGCTCGCTACCAATATTAATAAATATTTTTTTAATAAAACTTTTGAAACTATCATGGTTATAACGGGATATTTACCATGATTTGAGTTTTGAGTTTTCCAATATATCGACACAGTTACATGCGCCATGATCACGGAACAACTGAAGTCACTGCGAGTTCGTTTTATTGGCAGATTATCGATCTACCCTCTTTCGTTGTCTTTTCATCACTTCTTCGATTGTTGCACATTCTCACTACAGGGCTCCAGGTTCCGGATAGTTGGAAACTTTCTTCTCGGTTGAAGTTCCTGTGTCTGGTAATCTTAATGGTGTCCTGTATGTTTATATTATTGGTATGTAATGTCGCTCTGTTGAGATAACTTGAAGATTGTGCAACTCAATCCAGTGGTTTGAACCAGACTCGAGAAGATGCTCCGCTTTGGCAGACTTCTCCGTTGCCAGATTCTTAACCGCGCGTACGTGTTCGTTGACTCTGCAGGCAATAGTGCGCTTCGTTTGGCCTATATAGGAGCTTCCACAGCTGCAGTCGATCTAGTACACTCAAAACCCAAATCATGGTAAATATCCCGTAATTAACTTTTTTAAATGTAATCATTGTGATCAATAAATTAATCTCAAGCAATAGATCGGAGATAACATAACTCACATAACGACCTATTTTTGGTTTTTGTGAGTATCTAGGTAACTACATAATATCATTGTAAATTCTAGGTAGGTATCTAATAAAACATAGGAAACCTCGTCGAGCTATAACTAAGTAATAGGAAAACTTCTAAAGATTGTTAGGATATATTTCGATGCTACGGTAATATTAATATATCTATGGAACTTTTACAATAGTTACACTACAAAGACGGGTACCTATTACTGACTTTAGTAAAAGATATAACAAATAATACCTACATTTAATGTAAACCATCGATCGCACACTCCAGTGATCATTTTAGATTACTAGCTCCATGAATACGAAGTCTCCTCTATTTCATTAGAGTCCTTTCAGACCTCACAATAATCAACGGCAGATGCAAATGTACCTACTGCAATTTGCACAAAAACAGCATACGTTTGCGTAAGCAAGCTTTGACTTGCGTGTGCTGAATTACAGGGCTGAAGCGTGCTCTGGATAGCGTTGTCATGAAATAACGGACGTTAACACGGAACCGCAAACAAAATCTACGGTTTACGTGTTTTCTACGGTACTGACATCTTTAGAAACAACGTACGAAATACCCGCATAGAGTGTGGAATTCAAATTAGAATGTTGGTAGCATCGCGTGCTAATCGCACTGCAGTTGGCATTACTGGAGAATTGCTTAATGAGAAGGCGGGCATTCATTGAAGCCTGCTTTGAAATTAAAAATTATGTGAACAAAAATTTACGGAAAATCTTATATATAAAATTTCCATGTCACACACAATGTTAGTTACCGTACTCCTCCGAAACGGCTTTACCGATTTTTACCAAATTTTATTTGCGTATTCAGTAGGTCTGAGAATCGGCTACTATCTATTTTCCATACCCCTAAGTGATAAGGATTGAAGGCAAAACAACGTTTGGCGGGTCAGCTAGTAAAGATATAAAATTTCGCTTAGCAGTTTGATTATTCCTATGTATGTTTGTTTTTTTAGAACGGTAAAGCGAGTTTATTTTGAGCAACAGAATTATAGCGGTGTAATGTAACACTGTAAAACTATCGCAATTTGTTTCAGGTAATCTGCAACTTTTTAGGATACCATTGGCATCTCATCTTCTAATGACAATATCCATGATTCGAGATCCTTCTCCGTCGATCCATAACAACTTCAGATAGCTTATTACCTAATCCATCTTACGGCCACGAGACCACAGTTTCTCTACTTACGTACTAGGTATGTCGGTTGATTGATGACGTCACCGCAAGCGATGTCGCCAGCGCATACATTATCGCGATTAATGACACGCGGGTGCTGTTGACACTGACACTGACAAGCGATTCATCAAGTTTTTGCTGTACAACAATGATTTTGGAGTGTACAATGCCGATACACATATTGGGAGATGGATCGGCCGTCAAAAAAGTTATGCAACTTAGGTACATAAACCTACAATGTCAAATGGATAGAACTAAGCTGAGTGGAAAGCTTCAAGTTAGAGATAAACTTGATCAGTCTTCCATCACAGCTAATTAATAAAACTGAAACACGCTCAAAACTGTTACCAACTTTGAAATGAAATAAAATGAAAATGAAATGCTTATTTTTTCAATTGAAATTAACTTATTTTTTACAGACTTACGTAACTAATATTTCATATTTCATTTATTGCATCATAATTAAAGCTAGGTACATGAATATCTTACTATTCTAACACTCTTATAATTATGTACCCGGTCAGGGTGTTGCAAAAGTCAGAAGATGGTTTACATTATTTCAAAGACTTATCGTCAAAAAATTCATTAATCGTATAATAGCATTTTTTAATATAATAACACAACCAATTCTATTAAAAACTAACTTAGAAAACTTAGGCTAGTTACAATTAGTTAACAGTAAGGTCCTAATTATGTTGATTAGGGTAGGTAAGTTGTAAAATGGCAAGGCCTGAAAAGCTCAAGTGACTTTCCTCCGTACGAGTTTTCACTGTATGACGGCAGGGAGTCCCGCTCTTGCACTCATGGCTTGTTCACCTATTTAAAATTGACCCTTGCTTGTTATGATAGTAAGTACATATTTGAATACTGTCTAATATATTAATTAATAGGTTAAAGTTAAATGACAGGAAATAGGGAAAAAAGGAAGGAGATATTACATGAGTATTATTTCCATGATCACGGGCCATATAGCCCGGTCCTTTGGGAGGCATGCGTGGAGCCGAAGCCAACAGCACAGACGCCCTTTATGAGAATTAATCTAAAGGCGAGAGCTACACATAGCGGGTATCATCCTTGGTTGCACAATATGATACACCCGAAGATGATATCCGTCAGGTATAGAGACTATTGCAAAGGAAAATGAAAATAACAAAAAAAGCCATGTTATTGTGGTGAATGGATGGACTGGGTGATTGGGCTATGGGGGAGACTATGGACGCCTGCCATAAACATTGAGTATTATTATTATAATATAAAAACGTTATTATTAGTTTAGTTCTGAGCTGACATTGAAACGATGACCATTATTAATAATATAATGAACTTACTATTAGCTCGCTCGAGCTGTTCAAACCTACCTAATGGTGGAAAATTATTGAGATTTTTGTTAAAATTATTCTAATAGTGTTAGGTTCCTCCGAAGTACCTAGGTACGAAAATGTCATTTACATTTTGTATTGTTTAAAGTGCTCCATTTATTTGGAAACTGCAACAGAGAAAACTAATAGAAGAGAAAGCTAATATAGGTGTATACATATTAGAAAATTCATTCAGGAATGTGACAAAGCGGCGCGGCGTGTAGTAGTAACCTACTGTCTATGGTGGTAGTAGGGTCAGTACCTACTACCACCATAGACAGCCACCTCTTATTAGGTTTTTTTCTATTATTTATATTAATATCAAGTAGCTACAATAAAGTGTTAATTCATTCATAACTATACATATCATAATAATATCAGCTAATTCACTTCTATTAAATAATTTTAATTTTGTTAATCAAGCGTAGAATGAAGATTTTTATCTTGTTTTGATTATTGTGATGTTTAGTTTAGATTTAGATAGACAATGAATTATCCGTAGAAACACACGCGGATACTCTACCGAGATCTACCGAGTCTTATGTGGATAGGTAGGTAAGGTACGTACTTAAATGTACGTACAACTGCCTTTATAAGACTAGGTAACTTAGGAGTGTCCAATGTTCCCATGGTACGGAATTGTCATTTAATTAAATTGTGATCATATTAATATGGCGTGTTTTAAAAAACGATAAACAGACTTCAAATTCCTTTACTTTTACACTTATTTTAAGTTTTGTGGTTATAATACAAAGTTTATAATTTTCTATACAATAGTGAATGTATTCTAAATCGGTCCATAATTGGCGAAGATATAGCGTAACATACATAAAAAAACATACAGACGAATTGATAAACTGCTCCTTTTGAAGTCGGTAAAAAAGACAATGGAATCTTTATTTGAGTGGTTATTTACAAGGTAGAGGAGCTTCAACCACTACAGCCTGGATGCTGCCGACTGTACCCAGCCGCATAGGTACCTTACCTAGGTAATGAACGTGTCAGCAGGCAGCGAACATGGCCTCTCTGATCGCTCTGTAATCCATCACCGTGTTATTAAATCTAATGGAATCAATCTATCTTATTATGATAATAATAGGTATAACCTAAATATCATATAAGTAGGTACCTACATTAGGTAGGTATTATGTTACAATTGGTCATCATTCGACTTGCTTTACTGGATGAGATTTGGGTCTCTATCGCCACCTAAATGGTGATTTCATGATAAAACAAAAATAACAACTCTCACTGGAGCTACACTGAAACAAAACTTACAACTTGTTCAAGTCACTCGCCAGGGAGCGCTGCACGAAACTTGCGCATAACTTATACTTCCCGATACGTTTTTACAAGGAGCTTGCAAAATCCTTGATTATTGGTTTTTAATTACCATCGCAATCTCTGTCTCAGACGGATAGCGTGCCAGCTATTTCGCTTGGCTAATTTGTTTATCAATAGTAGGTACCTATTTAGGTGTACTTTGTAGGTAGGTAGTTACTACTTAATGAAAATTTTCATCGTTTTTATCTACAAGACTAGTAGATGGGTTTTGAACCATATTACCATGTGGTACTAAATCAATACAATATTTTATCTTAATTTCTTGTTTCAGATGCAAAAGTTTTCAAAACACGAAGCGCGGCGAAATATGCCGCATCCCTGGATGTACAGTAACGCCATCTGCCGGCGGGCAGCCGGTACCAATCCGCATGCCTCACGTGCAGCCAGAGACCTTTCGACGGTTCATACAATACGTTTATACTGGAAAGGTACAAAATAATCTCTAATCATCAGACTCACGCCCATATTTTGTACTAGGCACAAATAATATAATACTATATTAATACCTATTACATACTAGCCTTTTCACAAACGATGTTTGTCATTTATTTGAATATAAAAAGGGGATACCTACAAGCATACAAGGAAGCATACATAATTTTAACACATATTTACTTACTTATTAATAAAGAAAACATGAAAAAAGAACCAAATAGTATATGTAATAATATATCGATAATTTTAAAGTTGGTTTTAACTTTTACAAACAAATTGGTTAAATCTACATAGGCATAGGCAATATTGTGTTGCTTCATAGCGCCATCCATCGTTGAGTAAATTAACTTTTTGATTTATATTTTAACTTCTAGATGGCACATTTGCTATTTTCTTGGCTTTTCAATTCAATTTATCTTTTACGGCATACGAATCCAATATCTTACAACCTATTTTTTATTTAGCTCTTGCTCCAAGACTCAGGTGTGTTTGAAATGATGACGCTCGCCGCGGACCTTGGCGTTGAAGATCTGCGAGCTGCTTGTGAAGACCACGTCACCTCCACCTTAAGCGTGGAAAGCGCGTGCACTTTGCTCGCAGCGGCAATGGAAATTCAAGATAGACCAGGTACAGTGGAATTCGTTATATAATTTCAATTTACCAAATAGTTGCGATGGTGGTGTAATGGTCAGCATAGTTGCCTTCCAAGCAGTTGATCCGGGTTCGATTCCCGGCCATCGCACATTTTGCCACTTTTCAATACATTTTGTAGCCTTTAGATGTAAGAAAAAATAAATATATGGTTTTTGTTACTGTGTTTAGTCCCTACACGAGAAAAATAATAAAGCTGGACAATCAACACAGAACAATCTTATATTTAAATTAATACGATTATTTTAGGACCTACGAACAAAAAAATAATTCGAGCTTGTTTTGAGTTGAGGGGTTCAAGCTCAGCTTGCCTGAGATAAGGTTTTGTTTACAAGTAGCGGCACGTAACTTTAGCGCTGACCATTATTGCGCATAACGGTAGACTTACCATGGATTATATATAACACTAGCTGACCCGTGCCCACTTCGTTGGGCGGTTGAACAATATTTCCATAATTTATCACCGTTTAAACCTTCCCTAGACCTCCACGAACGTTTCAAGACTAAGACTAATCCGTTCAGCCGTTCTCGAGTTTTAGTGAGACTAACGAACAGCAATTCATTTTTATATATATACTAGCTGACCCGTGCCCACTTCGTTGGGCGGTTGAACTATTTTTCCATAATTTCTCACCGTTTAAACCTTCCCTAGACCTCCACGAACATTTCAAGACTAAGATAAGATAAATCTGTTGTGCCGTTCTCGAGTTTTAGTGAGACTAACGAACAGCAATTCATTTTTATATACATACTAGCTGACCCGTGCCCACTTCGTTGGGCGGTTGAACTATTTTTCCATAATTTCTCACCGTTTAAACCTTCCCTAGACCTCCACGAACATTTCAAGACTAAGATAAGATAAATCTGTTGTGCCGTTCTCGAGTTTTAGTGAGACTAACGAACAGCAATTAATTTTTATATTTATAGATTTTTATTTTTATATGTATAGATAACATATAACGTAACACATAACGTAACGCGTTATCAGCGTTAATGGCGATAATTTTAACGTAAATAACGCGCTATGCAAATTTTAATTTCTTTTGTCCATTTTTTCTAATACTTTAAAATTAACGTAGCGGGTTATTTATGATAAATTAGCGCAAATAACGCGTTACGTTATGTGTTACGTTACATGTTATAATCGATGGTAAGCCTGCAGGGACAAGGGAAAATTCCTAGGACCAATAATTTTATGGACTCCGCCTTTCAGTTTTACGGATGTCCGTTTTTATTAGTGTGCAGTTGCAGATTTGTAATAGTGTGCATGACTAGGGAAGTGACTTTGCTGCCGAGCCGAACTGGCTTCGGCCCAAACTGGTCCGAATCAGGAAAATACACTTGAATGCCGATTTCATTCCTGATTCGTCCCATATTTAACAGGCACGTTTTAGTACTTTCAACCAGGGTTGTTGCTTATACCGTTTTTTGACACATAACCTGATGCTGATGCTGATTTGGAATCGCGAGCCGAGTATGCCACACTAATTCAATGTAGATGATTCTACCAATCGAAAACGAGTTTCGAAAAACTATACACATTTTATAGAAAAGCTACGCACTTTTTTAGGGTTCAGGAAGCAAAAGGTACCAACGGGATCCTAGTAATAGCCCTCCGCTGTCTGTCTGTCTGTCCATCTATCGGGCTTTATTGTATCTCATGATTCGTAAAAGGTAGACACTTGCATTTTTCAGTATGTATTTCATTTGCCGCTATAATAACATACTATCAAAATAAATATTAAAATTAATGGGGGCTCCACAAAAACCATGTTTTTTGGCCATTTTTTGCTCCACTTACGCGATGCAAAAATCTAAAAAAAGGTTTAGTTTTCGCTCCGCTTTCCGTTGCCTTAGTTTCTTGGTGATTTTGGGCAAGTGCCGCTATTAAACCTGAATTTTTTGCTCATCCTTCCAATTTCTGCGTGTATAGTCTAGAGCGCTAATTGACACTTTGAACTTATAGTCACGGGTGTGAAACATCCTTCATTCAGGCATTCTAATGGATTAGCTATAATGACTTATTTTGCGTAAATTTGTAATTGTTTCTAGGTTGTTTTTGCTCAAAATTTAACAGGTGTCGGTGTCGATGTCATTTTGTAAGACTAAGAATATAATTTTGCAAAATTTATAAAAAATAGGGGCAATAAATAAGATAACACCTTACAATATCATTATATAGCTAAATGCGCGCGGCTTTGCCCGCATGGTTGATTAAACGTTGTTGTTTTTTGTAAATAATGTTTATATTAATGGCATTGGCATTTTGATTGATGTATACATAGATATTTATATACTGTTAATTTTAAGTAAATACCAATTTTTAAATTTGTGAAAATAATTCCAGGTTATTAAAGTTATTATCTTGTGTATTTCTTTTTTCCTCGTACTTTGAGTTATATAAACTAGTTAAATAAATCCTACGGAAACAATATTGATAAATTAATACTACATGCTTGAGAAGAGTGTGAAAGACAGTACTTTTCTGTACGAAATCTTGAAATGGACGAATCAGGAATGAAATCAGCAATAAATTTTATTTTCCTGATTCGGCCGAAACTAGTGGGTCGAATGCGGTATAACCCGAAAACTAAATTTGATTGTTAAACGCATCACTAGCACAGATGCTAAATTTATCTAGGCTAATTATTCATGGTTTTGGACATTATTTGTATCCTAGACTCATGAACACATGAACTAGATTGTTAAAATGTTGTTACTACAGATTTCTAGCAATAAAAATAATTACTTTAGTATTTATACTGAGCGAAAAACTTACGCATTTAATGACAAATCCGGGACTTTTACTCCACCTTTTGTCCTTTTTGAAGGACAGAACACAGCAGAACACGACATATTTTCACTTTTTCAACAAAGTTTTAGGTAAAACGCAGTAATTTCTTAGAATTTCAATAAAGTTCATCAGTCTTAGCACAACTTTGAACTAACTAGTCAGTTCCAAGCTGACACGATTGACACTGACAGTGCAGTATAGCTATACGTACACCAGCTATCTTTTTTACTCATAGCTTGACTCCGAGGGATACATGACAACTATGGTGATACATAGATATAGGACCGGAAATATACATGACAAAGATACATGACAACTATGGTGATACATAGATATAGGACCGGAAATGACTTATGCTACCTCTACCTACTTATTTCTCTATGGAAAATTCTATATTTTACCTCATCCTTCTCAGCTTCTACTTTAACACTTTAGTATATAAATTCCGTTAGTATAAAAATTCCTTGATAAATTCCTTGACTTCAACTTATTTTATGGCGCTGCTTGCTTTTCGCTACGACTCTGCCTTACTCTGCCAGTGTGTAAGTGTCAGATGACTGCACGGCATCGCAATAACTGTCATGCGTCTGGGTCGACAGTGACGTATTTAGCGTACGTCACAGTCTACCATGACATTCATTCATTCATTTGACATTCATTCTCTAAATTTTTTCAAATCGATCAGTTTTGGCGGCGTCTGTTTAGTGAATTCTCGAAGTTTGTGGTAAATAATTTACAATGGCGTACAAGGGACCGCCTAAACTTCAAAAGGTGATGGTACAACCCATCAACCTTATCTTCCGTTTCTTACAAAACCGAAGCAGAGTCCAAATCTGGCTGTACGAGAACGTGAACCTCAGGCTCGAGGGACACATTGTCGGCTTCGACGAATACATGAACATTGTGCTGGATGAGGCGGAGGAATACCACGTCAAGACGAAGAACCGCCGACAAATTGGACGGATCATGATGAAAGGAGATAATATAACGCTTATACAAAACGTTAATCCGGGCGCGACAACAGTGTAAACTTAGGTTATAATTTCCTCATAATTTGTAAGTTCATCTTCATTCCTAGTGATAAGTGGTCTAAATCCAGTGTTGGTGTTCGTATTACAAATACTAAGTACTTTGGTAACTTTTGAACTGAAGTGTGGTAAAGGCCACAAATAAATGTAAGAATTATACAGCTGCAGTTTTATTTTTTATCTTCTGTAGTCTATGTACATTAGTGATAGTATACTAATATACATATGTATATTAGTGATAGCTAGGATAGGTATTTCGTTGTAATTCAGTCGGTACATCAAATAAGGCTTGCGATGAGGATATATCTATGATGCACTGTATTTGCTTGTCTATGGTAATGCCCTTAGAGAAACTGAATATCTAATATACTTTACTGGTACAATACTAGAAATAGAAACTGTGACATGGCGACACAGGTATGTAACATGTATTACTGAATTTACTGCAGTTCTTTCAGTCGGACACAGTTAAAGTAAAGGTATTTCAATGTTTCAGGAGGCAAGAGCGCATCTTCATTCATGGAGCGCTGCATCACCTTCATCGGAGACAATGCAGCTGACTGTGTGAAGACCAATGCCTTCTTGAACCTGCCCAAGGATGCTCTGATCAAGCTCATTTCCTCTGACTTTGTTAGTACCTGCCTGCATATTAAAAGATTAAAGAATATTTGCTGTCCAAACTATGTACTTGCTAAAATATAAAGACAATGTTCATGGAAACAACAAGCTGCCCCGCTACTATTTCCATACCACCATGCGCGAGTGTGCTGCTTTTCTATTGTAGGGTAGCTCCAACACCTTGCTGGCAATGACAGCTGCTAAGGTTGACTGCCAGTACACAAGGCACAGCTGTGAGCGACAGCTGTCCACCAATCAATTAGTTTATACTAATCTGTATACAATTCATCTTTGAGTACCTATTGCTACAAATATAAAAATGTTGGAGCGCAGTGCATTGGATATGTCATTCACTGATAGACCATTAATAAATAAAATGTTTAATTATTGAGACAACAGTCTATTTTGTTAATGAACTTAAAGCTGGAAGATTAAGAACTTAATATTAAACAGGGATCCTCTGTACGAGCTGATACATCAGAGAAATAAAATAAAAAGTTTGTTTATTCAGACATTGTCCATTATGAGTAGGCACATACACCAAACACTACAATAAAATAAAATAAAAATAAAAATTAGGATAAAATTAAATTACTTGATGTCACACTTGTTGAATGGCTGCTTACCTCTTTATAGTGCTATAGAGGAGCTATTCAACAAAATCCCAACCCAAGTAATCAAATTCATTCAGTGCTAAGACTAAAACACCAATGTGAGAAGAATTTTAATTTTCTGATTCATACATTGCATGGAGTTCTAACCATCATCTTGGATAGTTTGCTTGGTTACTATTTAAAAGCATGTTTGTCTGTCCAGCTAAGTCTAGAAGAGGAGGAAGTATGGCGCTGCGCATTGGCTTGGGCCAAGCAGCGGGCCGGCGTGACGCAGCCGTGCGCGCACTGGACCGAGGAGGAGCGCGCCCGGGTGTGCACGCACCTCGCGCCGCTCATGCACCATGTTCGGCTGCTGCTCATAGGTACCGGTATAACACACAGGCCAAGCAGCGCGCCGACGTGACGCAGCCCTGCGCGCACTGGACCGAGGAGGAGCGTATCTTGCCTGACGCCTGATTATTGTTGTTGTTTGTGCAGACAGCGCAGTATTCGCTGAAGAGGTGGAGCCAACGGGCGCGGTGCCCATGGAGCTGTCTCTGGAGCGCTACCGCCGCGCCGCGCTGCACTCCGCGCCGCCGCACGTCGACAAGCGGACACAGCCACGGTAACTGTCTAGCTATAGCCTTCCTCGCTCCTTCATTAAAAATAATTTATATTAATAGACATAGCAATTTTCATTGCTCTTAGTGTCCTTGGGCCTTCTTCCGAGACCCAGTATAAGGCCACATTTCTGTACCTATCTAGCATATTCTAGCGCATTCTAGCGTACAAGTCATCACAAGCAATAAACAGTGATCAAGAGTTTCACTATCTATCTCTGCAGCAGGTAAATACGGTGAAATTACTCCGTGCAGCTTCCCGAAGGGTGCCCGTTCGAGCTGGTTTCGGTTATTCCCTTTTATCGAAACTTATCTAGTCTAGCCTAATTTGTGCACTGAGCTTCATATACAAGTACGCTGGAGGGAATATTCTATACGCAATGACAGTTGTTTATTGTGCCGATTCAAAGCGCCCCTCTCGACCGTCTCATCATCACGCATCGACATTTATTGGGGTGTAAGGTTAAAGGTACTTATAAAACTTGTGATACAATAGAAATACAAGAAACAAGAACAAATTACACATCCCAGCTTATAGATTACGAAAAGTAGGGAAATTATTTATGGGCAATTGCGTGCGCTTCTATAATAAGTTTCCATCTGAAGCAACAGAACTCCCTATTCGTAAATTTAAACAGTACATTAAACAAAATCTTATCAGGAAGGCCTTTTACTCCATAGATGATTACATCAATGATGTTAATGCTTGGCCAGATGTCGCTCCGTTCCGCACTGTCAGTAGTATGTAAGAAATTCAATGTTCTGTTTAGCTTTAAAGAAATATTGACATGTATCTAAATTGCATTAAATTTATATTTAGATAGGCAAAATAAACATGTATTAGACACATAAGTGATATTATAATGTGCTAGTGGTTTCTTTTTCACTTCTTCCACTAGTGGACAAATAATTGAAGTGAAGAGTAATATCAATAACACCTTATTTCTTATTTGATAATAATAACTATGTTTATAGTATACAATTTGACTTGTCTAAGTGCTTATTTTGTAAGCCTAAAAAATAAAGTTATTGATTCTGATTCTGATACCTTACAGCCTATACCTACGGCCGTACAACGTAGGTGACCCACAGACATCGTAGAGCTACGCCTCAGCTTCACAGCTTATAGTATGATATTTTGTTGCCGTTTTTCTTAAAAAATGGAATGACTATTTAAAGTGGTTGTTTAAAAAGATTTTGTTCCACGCCGGTCACGCAAACCCTCAGCGCCAAGATGGCGAAAATTAAATGGGATTAATCTGTTATCGATTTTATTCTCTCCATCGTAACGTAATTGTTTATGAAGCTCAGTTGGTGCAACGCTTGTGTTTCAGCCTGGCCGTGAACATGTTCGCGGGCTCCGTGATCCTGCAGCAGGACAGGAGCCAGTTCCAGTCTGTCATCAACAACTGGTAAATATTATGTTATTTTCCCTGCCCGAAGACATAGATTACATTAATAAATTACATTTTTATGATAGTACTGAATCAGCTTGAAGTAGGTTGACTACACATTGTCTACCTGCCATACCTACCTTGAGCTAGAGGTAGACACAGAGTACACTCGCTTATGCTAGCGCTGTCTAGTTTACGCAACAGAAAGGTACAACAACTATTTCATATACTTATTAATTTCGCTGACATGTACCTAGGGTACATATGAACAGCTAGATTAAGGTGACTGCAAAATGAGTTTGTGTCTTATGCGTCTAATTAGAAATACCTCAATTCAAATTCATAGGTACTTGCTGTTTCACTTTTTGAAAATGTAGAAATTAAGGGTCTCAAGATTTTGGGAGCGCCAGATAAGAACCAGTCTTAGAACTAATAAAAATAAATATATAACCCAGAATGCGTAGATCGGTCTTTATAACATTTCCATAATATCGTCATGACAGTTTATCAATGTAGCGAATTGGTTAATCGAATAATAACATTCATTTATTAGCATTGTCTTAATTTTTTTATGCATTCAAGTTTTTTATTAGTGCTAGGTATATGTTTTAGATAATCTATGGTATGGGCGTTGACTATGTAATGTGCGATCAGCATCAAGACCTCATGTCTGCTACATTCTTGACGATAGCAGCTGTAACGATAATATTCCTCTATTAACCATTAACCATGTTGTCAACCAGCTGCTAAGGTCTACCAACACGTGAGCACTATGTATGTTCAAGGTGCGGAACCCCGAAGCAGTCGTGGCGGCTGGTGTTCCGCGCCTCCACGCACGGCTACTCCGCGCAGGCCTTCCACACGCACTGCGATAACGTCGCGCCCGTGCTCGTGCTCGTACAGGTAGGTAATAACCGTTAC
The DNA here is from genome assembly GCA_947859395.1 of Eupithecia insigniata. Taxonomy (NCBI): domain Eukaryota; kingdom Metazoa; phylum Arthropoda; class Insecta; order Lepidoptera; family Geometridae; genus Eupithecia; species Eupithecia insigniata. The sequence goes on from OX402002.1 coordinate 15,066,071, forward strand.
AATAGTTGCAGATCCCGTTGCAAATAACTGATTGCAGACTATTCACATTGCTATTAGGTTTAACGCGAACTCACCCTCTCCGTAAGTTTGTCGCGGCGACTCGATCTAAATCTTCCTCTGCAATAATAAATTATATGGAGTCATGGCCCAGCGACAACAGTTTCTGATTGGGGCTCAGAGGATTGTTCAACTGAGATTCTAAGCTCCATCAGAAATAAACAAAACTATTTCATGTGCTTAAAAAAGCTTATGATAGGTATCTACTGTACATTGGATATTCCAAAATTCCTTTAACCTTATGACCGTCACGCCCCAAACACATTTCCGTGCTCTCAACGCCAAGGCACAAATTTAACAAAAAATACCTATGAAAAAAATAGTGCTGCCAAGAGTCTATGAATTGTAAATTGTCGATAAACACATAGAGACTTGATTTCGTTGTTTTTTATCCAATAAACGACTTCTTAAAACCTGGGATGTTTTATTTAATCTTGTGCTATCGCCCACTCTTAATACAATATAATTTAGTACATAAATAGAAAACAAACATTACAAGTAAAGTAGTACATAGTAAAGCACAGCACTACTCGCCATAGCGATGACGTCACTGTCACGACTGGATGACAACGGCGCCCACGGCCTACCTATTTTGAAACTTCCCTAGAGATGTACCTAACCGTGTCGCACGCTGATTATCGATTTCGAAATAGATGACGATTTTTCTTAATTGACGAAAAAGGCAGGTATCGATTAAAAATTTTTTTTTTTGGTAGATCAAGTTATGAAAAACGTTAAACCCACCATAGACGTAGCTATGACATTAAAGTAATATGAATCATAGCAAGGCATAGCGCTATACATTTTCTATACAAATTTTCGAGTCACCGCACCCGCAGCTATAATTTATATATTATATATATGTGTATATATATAAATATCGACCGGGATCCCGTGATCCCGGATCCCAGGATCGAATCCTCTACTTGTAGTAGTAGTACTGACGGTAGTTAGATACCTATTTTTCTGAAGGATAATGCGGAAATATAGTCTAAGACATTTATTTTTATAGAGAACTACTTATTATCAATGTATACGAGTTGAAAGTGAAATAGTTATCCCCTGTTCCAGCTGTCTCGCGGCTCAGTGGTGGGCGGGTACTCGGAGACGGCGTGGAGCGCGGGCGCTGCGGCCGCTGGCGGCGGGTACTCGCCGGCCGAGCGCGCCTTCCTCTTCTCTCTGCAGGGCGCGCCCGCCATGCACCCGCTCCTCAAGAAACCCTTCGCGCTCTGCTACCACGCCGAGTCAGTCATACCATACGTTTTATTCAAAAACAATAATTTTAACTTTAGAAAATGTTTATAATTAATTACGTATTATTAAAAGCTCCAAAAGGTCCGTGTGGTCCGACCATTTGGTAAAGGTAGCGGGAAACCGATGAATACCCGCGCACTGTTCTTGTAGCGATCTTTGAACAGGCCTCTTTGGGCGGGTAACATCTCCCTTGGGCTAGTAGGTACTAGAGTCCCAGCTCTTTATCACGGCCAGCACCTTGACCGTTACGATATTGTTAAGACAAAGTATTTTTATTTCCCCAGCTGCGGGCCGATATTCGGCGCGGGCGCAGATCTCCTGATCTCGAACAACTGCAACGCCAACTCGGAGAGCTACAGCAACCTGCACTCGTACGGCGACCCCCTGGCGCCCGCCGACCTCACACCCGACTACAACTTCACAGTGCGCGACTATGAGGTCTTCACTAAGCAGACGTGATATCACTCTCTACATCGTACTATCATGATAAAGTACGGTCAAATATAGTAAAAATAATAATAGTAGACCACATATGTACATCTCAACACACAGACACATCATCTCAATTTATATTTATATTTAGATAGGCAAAATAAACGTGTATTAGACACATAAGTGATATTATAATGTGCTAGTGGTTTCTTTTTCACTTCTTCCACTAGTGGACAAAAAATTGAAGTGAAGAGAATATCAATAACACCTTATTTCTTATTTGATAATAATAACTATGTATAAACATAGTATAAACATAAAATTTGACTTGTCTAAGTGCTTATTTTGTAAGGCTAAAGAAATAAAGTTATTGATTCTGATTCTGATTCATCAGTTCATCGCGGTGAGTGCACTTCAAGACGCGCTCCATTCATAATGAACGTGATAGGTAGCTGTAGCGTGAGTCTGGCCGGAATTTGGTAACGAGACGTGATCTAGACGTCTCCTTTTTCCATACAATTTGGTACAGCGCCTCTATCGTGCGTACGTGGAACTACGCTTTCGATCGCTTCACGTTACTAACGTGAGGAGACGTCCAAATCTCTAGGAAAATTACAGAATTGTCTAAAATCTGTTGCTAAAATCGCTTATTTATTTTGTTATTATAACATGTAGGTAAACCGATGTAATAAAAACTAAGAATTTATAGGCAACTCATTTTGTTATACAATAAAATAAGCAAATAAATGTCTTATTCCAGCCTTTGAGTCGTCAGGTGGTGAAAATCAGTGGTTCGTAAATGAGGTGCGTTTCAGATATGAACCTTTTCCTTACGTCTCTGCTCGATAGCTACTCGACACGTCCACGATAGCTACCGGACTACCAATAGTCGAGACGTGATCGTGGCGTCGACGCCACGATCACGCCTTGCCAGACTTGCCCCTCAGTGCCTCGTACGTATCCTATTAGCGTAATCATGACCCAAGAAAACAGGTCTGCTCTTCCGGGAGTGTCTCCAGGTGACGTCACTGTCCAGTTGCAGGTCAATCGTTAATTATGTTTGTAAGATGAGTCAAAAAAGCGTTAGTTAAACACGAGTCAATGTGATAAATAATTGGTAAATACAAAACGTCATAGTTTAAACAGATTTATGCAGGTAATACAAGGAGTTCGGGGAGTTACGATTTTACGCTACTGGTATCACCAGGAAACAGATTCGTCTTCTCATTCGCCGATGGCGTCGATGACACTCACGTGACCATCGTGTCTCGGAAGAGCATACCTTGTTTTCTTTGACGATGAGCGTGATAAAAAATAGTATAGTATATAAGGTAAGCTTCAATTGATAAACCTATCTAATATATAGTGCCTATAGCCCAGCTCTACCATGTCTGTGCTATAGCCAGAGCAGAGCATACGTTAAATATTATTTGTTTGCGGGCTTAGCACGGGCTTTTAATTTGTACCCTAGACTAGAGAAGACAGCCCGTGCTAGGCCTACAGTGCTCTCTGACAGACTTCATACACTTGGTTCTTGGAACTGTCTACTACTATTATTATCATAAGGTCTATGCATGTATCTAGACTTAGATTGTGCTTCCATTTATATTTTTACTGAATAAATCGTCGAAATACACGATATTTTTATTGTAACGCCTATTCTACCATCCTTTCTGGAATTTCTCTAATTTCCAGTGTTCGCAGGGACATCCAGACCATATAGACTACTGAATTTTAATGTATTGGTAGATGGCGCTTTGGATTGCGTAATATTAAAAAAAAGTAAAAGCCTTTAATTTTTTCTAGGAAATGCTAGTTTACAAGTTAATTAGTTATGTTATTATCATTTTTTTGTATTTAACTAATTGATAGATATATTTTATTTAAAAAATAAAATATATAATTTATATATATTTAATTAAATATTTAAAATATATAATATAAATAAATTTAATATCATTTCAATAATTAAATATACTAACTTTAAAATTCTAAAAGTGTAATATTATAAAACCATTATAAATAAGGCGCCTGCCCACTTATCCGATAGATGGCGTTGCAAGTCACGTTGTTGGTATCTACAATCCTAAGTAATATTATAAATGCGAAAGTGTATTTGTTTGTCCTTCCTTCACGCCCTAACTAAGCGATCAATCGACTTGGCATTTTTTAAAATGACTTGGATTTTTGGCATAGAGTTTTTTGAAAGAATGGAGAGTAACATAGGCTACTTTTTGTCCAGCGTGAGTCTGGCCGGAATTTGGTAACGAGACGTGATCGTGACGTCTCCTTTTTCCATACAATCTGGTACAGCGCCTCTATCGTGCGTACGTGGAACTACGCTTTCGATCGCTTTACGTTACTAACGTGAGGAGACGTCCAAATCTCTAGGAAAATTACAGAATTGCGAGTCTCAATGATGCTGACGTTAGTAACGTAAAGATTTACTTATTTATATTTAAAATAGTATAAAACCGTTTAGAGGTATAAATAATGTGTCAAAATGCTTATCATATTCTTAGGAGCAAGAATTGACGTGAAAATATTTTTTCTCTATGGTCAGTCACAAAATAATATTTTGTACAATGTTGCATTTTTCATAGTAAAAATGAGAAAATAAATTGCTACGCTTGATTTCAAATGAAGATTTAGTATAGTTTATTATCTATATTATTTTAACGCTGCTAGTTTTCTAGGAATTACCTTATTTTAGAGTTTGTTGAATTAGCTTTAAAATAATTCGTAGATGCTACAACCTTACATGGTGGATCCTCCACACATGATCCATGCCTACGTTAATTACAATAGACTGTTTTATTACTTAGATTTTTATTTTTGTCGTTATAACAGTAGCTAAAACACATTTTTTAAGAATTCTTAGGTTAGTACATTGGTACCTAAACAAATACGTACACTACCTACCTGTGACCCATGTTTAGTGATAAATCGATTTGTGGTATGTTCCTTACTTTTGTCGGAGTGTTATAAAGTGATAAATAATACGTAAGCACGTAAAATAAGACGTAAATATTTTTGAAGAATCGCGACACTAACGCCGTCTATTAGGAATGCAACTACAACTACCCCCTAGGTTCATAGACCGTGTAGTTCTTTATTTTACCAAAGAATGGCGCTAAAATCGCTTATTTATTTTGTTATTATAACATGTAGGAAAACCGATATAATAAAAAAACTAAGAATTTATAGGCAACTCATTTTGTTATACAATAAAATAAGCAAATAAATGTATTATTCCAGCCTTTGAGTCGTCAGGTGGTGAACATCAGTGGTTCGTAAATGAAGTGCGTTTCAGATATGAACCTTTTCCTTACGTCTCTGCTCGATAGCTACTCGACACGTCCACGATAGCTACCGGACTACCAACAGTCGAGACGTGATCGTGGCGTCGACGCCACGATCACGCCTTGCCAGACTTGCCCCTGTGGTAAAACATCTAATTCCTTCCATGGGAGATTTACGGGAATATTGGTATTTTTAAGACCTTTTTACCCCCATAGAAACGTGAAATTCTAATTTAACGCGGGTGAAACCGCGGGAAACAGCAACAGGTTCTTTTACCACTAGGTATGGAAATTGTTGAATTAAATCCCGTTAGAAACAAAATAAACCGACCAAATGAAATTAATTCCGTTTGGTAAATGTGTTTAGGTCAGACAATTTAATAATTAAAAGCATTTTACTACACCATTTAATTTATAGGACAATAAAAAAATAACCAATGTAAATTATTGTGATTTTGAAGGCGGAAGTTAAAAACCAAAATAAGTTCCATGTACAATTCTAAGAATTAGAACATTTCGGCCCGATAGATTTTTTTTCAACTTTCGAAAATGTAGAACCTATCGCGATAGGTTCTACATTTTCGAAACTATGGGATGGGCCTGACTGGCAGTATGTACTTGGAAAAATCTTGGATGAGTAGGTAATTACTAAGGTTGAGATTGGCGAGGTCCCAAAATTAAATAAAATCGATTAATAGGTACTATATTTTTTTTGGGATCATGAAAAATAAGTAAATTCGGAAACCAATGCACTTGCTCGCTACTCGCACTTGACTGGTTAAGTTAATTGAGCAAAAGGTGCAAAAACCCGGATTTTGAATTATAAATGCTTTTGACCGCGGTAAATTGAAAATTGAACTTTAACCGGTATTCAGGGGAAACACGTGTAAACTTCCATTGTGCAATGAATTAATAATAATAAATAATGCTGGACAATCCACAAAACATCACCTAACCCCGCCAAGCAGAGCTTGTCTTATGGGTACTAGATGACTGATATACATACTTAATACAATATCTTACATAGATAGATATTTTTTTTCATACATACCTATAATACCCAGAACACCCGAGACAAATATTTGCAGATTGTACAAACATTTATCCCAAGGTGGAGTCGAACCCGCAACCTCCGTCGCAGGCGGACCTTTGACCGCCGCGCCACAGCGATCGAATGACGACAACAAATCATGTACTACTACAGATTCTAAACAACTAAACATAAGTATGTTTGCATCATCGTACGTCACCAATTGTAACAAAACGAGGTCATAAGCCTTGCGGCGGCAGGACCTTGGTTATTAATACCTACGTCCTACATTAAAGACTATTTTAACCAACTTATTAAAAGGATGAGGTTCCATGTTCTGCTGTATGTATGGTATTAGGGTTCCGTACCCAAAGGGTAGGTAAGACGGGACCGTATCACTAAGCCTCCGCTGTCTGTCCGTCCTTCAGCTGCAGGCTGGTAGGTATCACTTGAACGGGAATAGGTAGTAGAACAGTAACATTTTGACAGGGTATGTACATTAACTATTGTCAACATAACAACAAATAATAAAAATAAAAACGATTCATTAATTAAGAGGAGCAACGACCCTAGCAAGTTGTTGTACCGATCACCGAGGTTCAGCAACAACGTCGTGCTCGGTCAGTCAGTAGGTACTTCGCGTAATATTGCCTTTTAGCTTATTAAATACCTATGTAAGTTTTATTTGGTTGATTGTTTTGCAGTTCTACAGAGGACGATCCCGAGCTGGTCACATAACAATTAAATTGAATTCCCGAGGGATTAGTATTTATCCCGCAAAACTAAAAAACTCTTTAAAACGGGATGGATTTACTTATAGGAAGACTGTATTTTAGTTTGTAGTGTTTTAGTTATCAAAACAATCAAATGATACATTTAACTGGCGGCGGCGGCGTGGCGGTCAAAGGGTTAAGTACTTAGCACTGCATTACATATATTGCTTGCCGTGGTTTCAGATGAAGCGCTTTCTCAAAGAAAGTTCATCATATTTCACAACCGTTATAAACCAGTGGGTTTTCCACAAGTACCTACCTACGTCATCGCCCCGGCACGCGCTACGGATTCCCCTTGCCTCACTGCAGTAGGTAAGGTACCCGCAGCAATAATCACCCACCTCTATTGTTGAAGCTATAAGGTTCAAATGGCACGTGCTGGTGCAATGCATCTGGTTTCCTCTTGGATTTCCACAATGGGGCGGGGCGGAGCGCGGCACACGCGGGGTCCGAGTCACCGGTGACGGCGGGCGCTTGTTTACAAACAAGGGTCGTCACGTCACAAGGCTGTGCTGTTTCTATGAATATGTGCATCTCATGTGCCGAGTCGACAGTGACGTTTGGGTTTTTAGGGCTCTCATCTTATTTGCCTAGCTAGGTGGTGTAGCATTGCATGTATTAAATGTAACGCGTGCATCAGATGTGTCATCCCGCGAAGCAGGTGGAGCGGGCGCGCGGGGCGTGACGTCTCTTCTGGCTGCAGGCGGCACGAGCGATGCACGCGTGTGGCTGATCATAACCTGTGTTTTATTGGCAATACCCATACTAAACAGTAAATCCAACCTGGTATATGTGGTAGTTAGTTAGGTAAGTTACATACCTCCATGCCGCCGGTTTAAGTGATTTTTTCTTTCTTTTGGAAGACTTCAGTGGCACGACTGGTGAAGGTCCGCCTGCGACGCAGGATGCAGGAGGCAATTGCGCGTTCGATTTCCGCCTCGGAACAACTGTCTGCGATTGACAACGATTTGTAGATAATTTCTGTGATCGGTAGGCATGCAGATTATTATGTAGTTCCGGGTATTTATGTTTTCTATGCATACTATTCGAGTTATTCCGTGTTCGTCCCACTCGCTTCGGACCAAAGTGGGACGTCAGCGGAAAATCAAATTCAGAGGTGATTTCATTCCGCATTCGTCCTACATACCTATGGCTTTCACACTTGCAGTAATCGACATCGTTGGGAATGTCGATTTTTGCATGTGCGATTAGTAGGGCAGTATTGTGATTAGTACGGCAGAAGTACTCAGTAGGTATTACGTATAGTATTATAAAATCTGTGGTATTATTAACAATATGTACTTACTTCATAGATATGTACGTACATATCAGCTATCTAATATTTACAGTCACCAACGAAATTTCTTGAACACATCCAACATTACAAAACATCTAAAAAGTTTTCACAACTGAATGACAAGATTAAACTACGAAATTTTCTTGTCGTTGTACGGTTACAAAAATCAATTAATTTGAGGACTTGGAGGATTTACTAGGACAAGTTTTCCTCGCGTGCCAAATTTAATCGTACGTACGAACACGAACATTTTGTTTTCCCACTTTCGCTTTGACTTTCGCCGTGTTTCCCACCCCGAGGCGACGACGTCAGGACAACTGTTAGGTACGGACACGAGCCGAATCAAATTCATTAATGAATAGTAAATAATAAAATAACATTAACACATTCACTGCCCAGACTCTCTCAGAAGGTAGCATAAATTGAAGACTAAGTAAGAGCTGAGAGCGCGCGTCCACGCGACTTTTCGTAGCGAGCAGTGCGAGGGGTGCGCATGCACCTCTCTCTTCGTTTTCCACGGATGTCGTCTGACTCAGACGGGGAAAACGAAGAGTGGAGAGGGGACTGAGACGGTCGCGCGCTTGCATCGCTATAGTCGCGCTACAATCGCGATGTCGTCGCGCGTTTTCAGCACTAAATATCGGAAAAACTCGTACCTACCTCGGACCATGCATGTTTTTAACAAAAGCTACTCAAAAATTATAGATTTGTTCAACATTAGGCGTAGGTAATACTTTTAAAAAACTAATCAACACCAACTTCTTTAAATAAGGCTTTTATATTATTATGTATGCATTATGTTTGTATTTATGTATCCTAGCCCCCTTTCCGTAGCCACTCCATCTAGGTACTTGATTGTAAACTGACGACAGGCATATTTCATATTTTTTGTACTAGGTATTTTTTTTCATTTATTAATTTTGGTTATTACACATATTAGGCACTTTCTTAGTTGTTATAATGTTATATGTGTTCTATAAGCGGAAGCTGTCCTAGCTTTAATTGTTCTAGCTTTGAAATTTATGTTAATTAAGTAAGCTTTTTGTTTCCCAAATTAATAAATAAAAAGTCACCGTGGGCGCGCGCATTCAAGATATTTTATTGCGGAACATGCTGTACAACCACTTAGGAGCCTTCATCGAGTCTAGTGCTAAAACAGCAGTGATGAAGCTAGGAATGCTAAACAAGATTGAGCACTCGGGACAGCTTCTTTCCCTTTAAAAGCACAGGTCGGGTCTGGTTTGGCTGCCATGTCTGGAATGGCTCGGCCAAATACCAGCTTGCAGACTCGATAAAACGAAGAGCCTTCAGACTCATTGACCAGCAGTACTACCTAGCTTGCAGAGACTAAGATCCAACGTCTCGATCACCGTCGCCAGGTTGCTTGTCTCTCGATTTTTCATAGGATACATTTCGGTGAATGCTCGCAGGAACTTTGTGACCTGATCTCACCATCTCCCTTTCACTCCAGGACAAGCAGACAGACGGCACTATATACTCCTTATCTGGTGGATATACCATCCACTCGTACTAAGCGGTTTTCCTCCACTTTCATCATGCGCACCACTAAGGAATATAACTCCCTGCCTGCTTCTATTTTTCCAGTCAATTATAATCTGAGTCTCTTCAAGACAAGAGTAAATAGGTGTCTTCTACAATTTCGTGATACACCGTCGGCCACATCGTCACTTACTATCAGCATAGACGAAGGATCAACTATCAGGTAAGAATGTGGTCAAACGAAGATCTATCGACTATAAAAAAACAATGGTCTTAAAATAATTAAATTGTACAAGCATGCACCCTGCTCATTTTGTTTGTTAGACTAAAGGGTCTGTTTCACAAGGGATGCTTTTAAGACTCCACCGAGATAAGTAGTAGTGCACTTACGTCTTGTGACGAGACGTAAGTACCTAGCAGACAAGACTCTTGTCTGCTAGATACAGTGAGTTAATTAATCTGCTGAATCTTTTTAAACTGGTCTATCGCATCACGCTGCTGGACAAAACGAACCCTACTTGATGGTCGGGTTACACATGTAATGAGATGCATGACTCGTAACTTTCAAGCAAGGCAAGGCTGGGAGGGCATTCGCTTTGTTTTGTTTGGGAAGATACGAGTGTATCGGAGCGGCGGCAGACGTATTTTCCAGCTATTTCACAGTCGAGCGCGTTCCTTTCGCCCCGCATCGAGACCAGCCGACCGACTGAAGCCGGTTTTCCGCGGGTTTTACTCGGTCGGCAAACAAACGACATTGCCATGTCTAATGAATGAGTCCATTAGGCATGCCGCCGGTGGGTACTCTTGGGTAAAGCCCCTAGCAATGCCACTTTATTTGACATCCAAATTAACACTTAGTATTTATTACCTAGACAGAAAAGCCTACTTATTCTTACTTCAATGTAAATTAAAACATTTCCTTACTTAGTTCTATCAAACGGTCGGTGGCTAATTAAAATGATAACGGTGAATACAAAGCTCTTTGCACATCGAAGTCGGAAAAGGAACAAATGGAGATTATTATCTTGTTTTAAACCTCTAAAATATATATAAGTAGTATACTTATAATAAAACTGAAACAGGTCCAATTCTGTACATTGAAGATATTTCGAATTTTTTTTTCGAGGGCACTCTATTATCGATACTGATGCCAAAAATGATTTTTATTCCATCATGTCTGTCTGTCTTTCTGTCTGTCTGTCTGTCTGTATCTTGGCCGCGCATAACTCCGAAACTATTGAACGTATTGAAATAAAACTTGGCAGGATTTTAATTCATACTACGAGGAAGGACATAGGGTACTTACTTTTTATCCCGGATTTCAGTAGGGTTCCCTTGGGAGAGGGAATGAAAGTAAAATTTCTTGGCTGCGCGTAGCGTCCAAACTACTGAATGTATTCTAATGAAACTTAGCATGATTTAAGTAGGTTACACAAGTTACAAGAAAGAGCATAAAGTACTTTGTATCCCGAAATTCAACAGGGTTCCCTTGGGAGAGGGGATGGAAGTGAAATTTCTCGGCCTAGCATAGCGCCGAAACTACTGAATGTATTGAAATGAATGTTGGCACAATTTGAGTTCTACATTGCCCCTCAGTGGGACCCGCAGTGCCCCCCCCCCCCACAGTGGGGCCCCCACATTACCCTCAGTCGGACCCACTCAGTAGCCCCCCACAGTGGGGGGCACCGGCAGTGGGAGCCCCACATTGCCCCGCAGTGGGACCTCAGTAGACCCCACAGTGGGGGCTCCGGCAGTGGAGCCCCGGCAGTGGGGCCCCCGCAGTGGGCCCCCCACATTGCCCCGCAGTGGGACCCCCAGTAGCCCCCCGTAGGGGCTCTCCCGCAATAGGGTAAAATTTCTTGGCTGCGCATAGCGCTGAAACTACTGAATATATTCAAATGAAACTGATTTTCCTGGAATTCTTTAGGGTTCCCCTGGGGAGTGGGGATGGAAGTGAAATTTCTCGGCCATAGCGCTTAAACTATTGAATGGATTCGAATGAAACTTAGCATGAATTGAGTTCATACTACGAGGAAGGACATAAAATACGAGTCCATACCCCAAAGCCAACAAAATGATTACAAAATTGTTATTAGCGCCGATAAACGACCTACTGGACAGCATCCGGTCAGTACAAAGCTCTCGCTGCCAATGATGCTGCTGTCGTCCTGGTAAATCAACACTGTGACAGGCGGGACATTGTGCTGCGTACCCGGTATGACGTCTTGCAACGCATTAGCGAAACGCACCAGGCATTTGACGCTCTTCAGTACTCGCTTATATACCTACTGTCGTGGCGAAGACTGATACAACTTTGATCTTCGACATGAGAATCCGACAACTGACGAGACTGTCGACACTAAAAAAGTTTCAGCAAATGCAATTCTACGCCTATAGATACATTTTACCAATGAGAGAAGTTCGCTTGCTCACCTGCAAAGGTTTCGAGCTTTGTTCAACCGTTTTCTGGTGTACGCTTATGCCAAAATAAAAACGGAGCGTTTGGTATACATCAGAATGGAACACATGAGAGAAGACTGCGCGCTGAGAATTATGTAGACGTGCGAGACACCATGAATCAAGATATATATTGTAAAGATTTACGACGACTGGTGATTCTTCCTTCCAGTTTTAGAACTGGAGAATGTGTAGTGCCCTATTCTCCAGTAGGAACTATCAAAAGCTTTTGAAGCGCATCATATACCTAGGTTAATGAGGACCTGTGTGACGTCCAGTCAATAAAATCTAGGTATATGTAAATCTATACTATACTACATTAATAAAAATAAGTAAGGTTTGTGAGGTTGTACGGGGTAATCTATGAATCTACTAAGCCGATTTTGAAAATTCTTTTACCTATTATTAATATAATAACGACGTTATTTGTGAGTATTATAGGCTATATATATAATAACAACTAAAAATGTTTACCGCCCAACGAAGTGGGCACGGGTCAGCTAGTAGGTAATATATCTAATTGTTCGAACTGCATAGGCTGCTGAACTAAGTTACGCCGCCTGCGAGAGCATCAATTTGCGGTTTCCATTGAAGAGTGGAATCAATATGTAACCCTAAGAAAATAGTAGAGTCTACAAAGTCAACAATCTCATTCTTTAGCATTATCTTAATTGGAAATTCTCTTACATTAGGTAACATGAATTTAATGCATTTGGTTTTTTTAGCATTGAGTAAGAGGTTATTGGCGGTGAACCAATCTAGTACGTGTGAAAGCGAATCATTTACATCGTCATAATTACATTTATTTCTGTCAACTTTAAAAATCAGGGAAGTATCATCAGCAAATAAGACTATATCACACAGATCTTTTGCTAAAAAGGGGAGATCATTTACGTATACTAAAAATAAGAAAGGACCTAATATTGATCCTTGCGGGACGCCTAATTCAATTTTTGAGCCCTTTACCTATCTACTTTTTGAACTCTATCAGATAAATATGATTGCATAAGGTCCAGTGCCTTGTTTTGAATCCCAGAGTGTCTCAATTTTCTAATTAATGTACCATGATCTACACAATCAAAAGCCTTAGAAAGGTCACAGAATATACCAATAGCGTTTTTTGCTTTATCCCAGGCATCCAATATATGCTTTAGTAAAACTGTACCAGCATCGGTTGTTGATCTACCTTTGGTGAAGCCAAATTGATTTTTATGGAATAGCTTATTAAGGTTGAAATGAGAGGACAACTGTGTGAGAATATTTTTCTCTAAAATTTTACTTGTTGCTGGAAGTATTGAAATTGGTCTGTAGTTGGCCGGATCAGTGTGACTTCCAGATTTAAAAAGAGGAACCAGTTTACTATATTTCATGAGATCAGGAAAAACTACTGCGTCGACATAACTATTGAAAATAAAGGCCAAACAAGGAGCCACTTCCTTTATAATTGAACTTAATACTTTGGTGAGATCCCCAGAGATCCTCAGTATTTTTGATGTTAATAGACTTAAACGTTTGGACTATATAATTGGCATTTACATGAGTAAATATAAAGACCTCTTTACTTTTTCAAGAGATGATTCCCATAATTTAACCGCCATCGAAGGTGAGGAGTTTAGAGTCCGGGTAACAGCTTTAGGGATATCGGAGAAGAATGCATCAAAAGCATCGGCAATATCCTTTTCATGTATAAGAATTGAATTATTAATTTTTAACATTATTTCTCTGTTACGTGGCTTTGATTTAGTTTCGTTATTTATTACTTTCCATGTTGCTTTTATTTTATTAGATGAGTTTACAATTTTTTTCCTCAAGTATAGGCACTTTGCTGTGTTGCAGACTTTCTTAAATGTTTTCGAGTAGTTGGTTACATACAAGAGAAACACAGGATCATGTAACATAGCTTCTCTAGCACCATAAAGATCTGTATTTTGGCCGCGCATAACTCTGAAACTACTGAATGTATTAAAATGAAACTTGGCAGGATTTGAGTTCATACTACGAGGAAGGACATAGGATACTTTTCATCCCGGATTTCAATAGGGTTCCCGTGACAGAGGGGATGAAAGTAAAATTTCTTGGCTGCGCATAGCGCCGAAACTACTGAATGTATTCAAATGAAACTTAACATACGAGAAAGAACATAAAATACTTTTTTTATCCCAGAATTCATTAGGGCTCCCTTGGGAGGGGATGGAAGTGAAATTTCTTGTATGACAATAGCGCCGAAAATCCTCAATGAGTTCAAATGAAAATTGGTACCAGGGACTTTTCGGCTACCGTTGTAAGTGTTAATCAGCGCAAATGGATTTCGGTACAGGTTAATTTAGCGAAAAACTTTCTTTAGTTATTTAACCGGTTTTGTATTCAGGCTACCGAAATCGGACAAGCACGTTGCGGGATGGCGCGCGGGGCAAGGACGGTAGAGAGAGAGAGCCCCCCACTGTGGGGTCCGGTGGGGGGCACCGGCAGTAGGGCCCTGGAAGTAGGGTCCCGGTAGTGGGGCCCTGACGGTGGGGCAATGTGGGGCATTGCCCCGCAGTGGAACCCACTCAATAGCCCCCCATAGACAGTGCCCCACTGTCAGTGGGGCCAGTAAGGTTTGTGAGGTTGTAGGGGGTGATCTCTGAATCTACTGAGCCGATTTTGAACATTCTTTTACCTATTGAAAACCACGTTATTTGCGAGTGTTATAGGCTATATATATTAACAACTAAACATGTTTACCGCCCAACGAAGTGGGCACGGGTCAGTAATATAACTGTAACAGATCCAATTATGTACCTTCATTGAAGATATTTTGAAAATATTTTCTGTTTTGTGCTCTATTATACTACTAGTAACTATCTGCAGAAGCTAAATTTTAATTATTTTAAATTTATTTCTGTCTGTCTATTTTTTTGGCAGCGCATCACGCTGAAACTACTGAATGAATTCAAATGAAACTTGGCATGATTTGAGTTCATACCGGGAATTCTGTACAGTTACCTTGGGAGAGGGATGAAATAAAAGTCAAAAGGTGTAGGTACTTAGTTGTAATTCATCCGGAACTGGGACCTTGTTCTTGATATATTAATGTCGGCTTTTGTTGGAATAAAACTCTAAAATGTCGGAAAAAAGCAGTTCTTGGAAAATTTCAAAACATTTAAACTTTTAAGACGTTTCATGTATTCTTTTTGGAAAATGTAATTGTTGTTGCAAACTTGAATTTGACTAAATTAGTAGAAAATCAAAAGATTGATATAGGTAAGTTCCTTGATCAAATAATTTTAAAACAAAATTGGAAAGAAAAATGGCGGATGTGAGAATGCCGGCCGACGCAGCTAGTGATTCATATCCCATGTTTTTTCATCAAAATATTGTAATGAGCTGCAAATTCTCGAGAATCCCTACAGGGTGCATCCTTCTCAGAATTTTTTTCCCAAATCTATAATGGTTTCCTTGTAAGACTACCGCCCAGATATCACGCCATGTATTAGCTCTTCCATCGGCTGAGTTAGCCTTTCATAAATACCGACCTTAAGAAATCTCATCCCAAGGGTTCCTCCCCCTCCTCCGTCTATACTCCCTTCCTATCCCTTCTTATCCTGCGCGTGCGCAGTGACTAGTTGCAGTTTCGTGGAAAGCTCTGACTCAGGCTGCGAGTGCGAACTTTCACCCATGGCATTTTCACGTTGCGTAATGCAAAAGCTTTGTGAAGGATTATGTTTCTAAATAGATACCTAACCCTGGGTCGAACGAAAGGTTGTTCACTACAACAAAGGGGGTTGGTGAATTTAGAACTTTATATCATGTTAAGAATCATATTAGGTACCTACTTGATATCCCTTGTAATGTTATCAATCCAGTATTGTGACTCGGTCCTGCCCTTAAAATAATTACCTACAGCCGCGGCGCGCGGTATGTAAACACGCGATAGGGCTGTCCGCTTATAGTATTTTAATTTCATCCACCTACTTGAGTTTTTTCTAGTATTGTGATTGTAAAATCAATATTTTTATGGAACAAAAAATGAATTTCGTTCTGGTAGAAATAGGAATTGTTCAATAAAAATACATTATATTTTTCTGATTAGTACATTTAATGAAAAAACACCCTTATTTTGAGACTAAAAATATCTTATCTACCGAAAAGTAAATACTAGGTAGGTAGGTACCCACTATTTATTACTCACATAATTATATACCAACCAACTCGTATCATAGACATATAACATTTATTTGCCACTACATTTACACACAGGATGAATTAACAATTTTGAAATAAAAATATTATTACATAATCATTAATAAATAACATTACAAAGAAATATACGTTGAAAAAACTAATTAAAATTCTTAGGTAAAAAATAAATATGTAGGTGAGCTGTGCAGTAGCAAAAATATACCTACATATCTAATATTATGATTTAAGATATTTATTTACTACTCAAAAGATTTATAATCACTGGTGAGAAACAAAATAAGCTTATTATCTGTTAGTAGTTCGGTACGAGCAAATACTATTATATATTATATCAATACCTACCTATATTGTGCATATCATTATAATAATTCAATAAGAGAGACCGAGGAGGGTTGTGACAATTTTTACTTAAACGAATATATCTCAGTAAAGAAAAATACCACAATAATGAACTCTATGCCTTAATATCCCCCAATCCTTACTTTATTAAAAACAGTCATGACAATTAATAAAAGCTATAAGGTTCTAAAAAAATCCACGAAAAAATAAACTATTACCTGTGTCACAACTATCCTAACACCAAGGTAAGTTGTGACAGCTGTGTATCAAGACTATATTTGATAGATAAAAAAAAAATACTTTTACATGACTTATAAACAAAACACCTTTCTTTTTATATAAATAATTAATTTTCATTTGGCATAATTATTGGAACAACAAACATTAACGAACAATCAATATGGCATTATTATGAGGTCAGTCGTTAGAAAATAATCCCCAATGCAATCTTCGTGAGACCAATCTTTGCATTCCAGGCACTGAACCCACTTCATACATAGGTAGGCATAGGATTCAAGGCAAGACAAGCAAAAACAATCATTATCTACACTAGCCATGCCGATCAGACTTTCTTGTATGATTATTCGGTATTCTGAAACAAAAAAACAGCACATGTAACATCAAACCACATGCCCAAATAAGTTCCTGACCGAAAATAACATTTTTAAGTCAGAATTTAATTGACGAATATTTTTATGTCAAACTTAGGTTCAAGAATTGACGAAAATATACATATATGTGTCCCTGGATAAAGTGCAACCCCGAAAGGGGGTGAAACTAGATCAAAAATTATCGACAAAAAAATAGAAAAAAAAATTAAAAAAATTCGTATATTCTTTATTGATGAATTAAAATTTTTATTACTCACTAACAATAGAAGTTAAAAAAGGGTCTCTACCTGAGTGGTGACGTAATCAGTGGTCAACTTTAAAAGCTCCTAGCCAGCGCATTTTTTATGTTAGAACGTAGGTTTTTTTTAATTTAAAAGCTAATATGACAGATAATAATAAAAAGTCATAAAAATATCTAGTATTATAGGCTTAATTTTAAGATTTTTGGAGATTATTGGAAAAAAACAGCATAAAAAAATTAATTTTAATACAAAAATTAAACCTTTAGTCACGATAGCCACTCGTTTGTGAGTTATTTGTTATTTTATCGTCATCGTCACATATCTGACATGATTATGGTTTTTATTTTAACAAAATAGACCCACTACTTTGGAAGAAATCATTTTTTTATTAAATAGAGTCATTAGTGAGTAATAAAATTTTTAATTCATCAATAAAGTATATACGATTTTTTTTAATTGTTTTTTCTATTTTTTTGTCGATAATTTTTGATCTAGTTTCACCCCCTTTCGGGGTTGCACTTTATCCAGGGACACACTGTATAATAAAAACAAAAAACACTGAAAATTACTGCAAAATGCGTGTAAATGACAAGAAACTTAAATACCTACATATGTAGGTGCCGAAAATTGCGATCTGGTCAGAATATTAATTCGTAATTTCAAAACAAGATGCAAACACAGCAAGACAATTAATTGTATTTTATCTATTTATTTTAGATATTAAAATACATACCATAACATTTAAGTTTAAATAAAAATGTAATTAAAATCAAAATTAATTTACACCAGCTAACATAATAATTATAGATTATCTAAGAACAAATTAGATTACTTACAATCAAATAAAATACAATGCCACGATGTGAAACTTTAAAATACACACAGTGTACAAAAAATAACAACCACGTAAATGTAAATGTCACGATATAATTACAATCAAAATTTTGATTAAAAACTTTTCAGTTTTTTTCCATGCAGACGTGGTACTCACGCAATCGCTTTGCGTAAGCGGTACCTTCAGCGTCAAGTACCGCGTCTCTAAAGAAACAATCTTGCTGCATAGACAGCTTGCTAACGGTCATATGTTCCGAGAAATCTTCTTTGTCACAACTCTCCTCTGTGATAATTCTCCTCAGTCTCCCCTAATTAATATATGAAAGCAGCTAAGTACATCATCACTATATATCACTTGCTTGACCCTATCCACTTATTCATTTATTAATGCAGCTATTTTAATCGGAAACAAACTAAATACCTAGGTACTACTACCTATTAAAAAAGAAACAATTGCGTACTAGTAGGTCTAATATTTATTTGTTTTATTTATTAATTTTATTTATTTGCGTCGTATGGGGAGGCCTATGTCCAGCAGCGGACGTGTACGGTGATATGATGTTGATCATGAGGTATTTAAAAATATTTTATGGTTTTATCTTTAGGAGTTTCCAAAGTTATTTAAGAAATGTTATCTCAGGGTTCGTTATATTATTTTATTCGGAGAATAAACACTTTTACACACTTTACAAATAAACGTAAATAATAACTTACAACCATTTATAACCATTTATTGACGTATTCAAGCATCCGAATACAGCACAAAATAGTCTCTAAGTACTTGTACTTATTTCGAAGAAATATTCGCAATCGCACGCTGCTGACAAAACCATAGCCACATCGTTCCTTCGTCCCCGCGGTACCTCAAATTTAATCGAGATATGTTCAAATTAATCAGATGACGTAGTACAAAATGATTCAGAGTGCTGCGTGCGCCAAACTTCATGAAACATTCCGCGAGGCTAGGTATACCTAGTACACTTCGGACGCAGCATCTGTTCGCCCTCGCCGCCGCCGCTAATCAGTACATCATTCACGTCATCAAAAATAGAAAAGCTCTGTCATATTTATCTGAAAAAACTGAATGCATTTTTTCCAATTTAAGTAGAATTTCTGCCGACCAAGAAACGGGGCTCCGGAGTCTTATTACGTCACTTTCCGTTTTCACTTACCTACTCCTTACCTGAATATGTTACGGTTGGTTCCTACCTACTTAACATGTCAAAACCGAAATTGTCTTAGAATTTTGATTTTACCGCAATCTGATAAAGAGCCGCATTATAATCGAGAGCTGCATGTCCCAATGTAGGTACAAAGAGTATTGAACTGTCTAAAACCAGAACTGAAGAATGTGGTTCTGCACCAATTAGAGGAGCTTACTGTCAGCGAGCTTTAGAGAGCGCGTGATGTACCTAGAGCACGCGCCGCCGCGCCGCCGCCGTGGCGCGCGTCACGTAGGGCTCCGCGTGCGCCGGCACGTCTGCTCCACACCATCTTACACAACTAGGTAGGTACTAAACAGCATTTGGGTAGGCATGAGAAAAAAATTGTTAAAAACGAAAACCCGACTACATAAAAGTCTTAAGGCGGTTCCCAGACCCAAACTAGCGCCACCCGCCACCTATTTTATATATACTTAGGTAGTAGGTACAGAGGCATTAAAAATAAGCTTATTATAGGTATCACAAACGTGCCAAGGGATTTTTGAAAACTCCTTTGTATATCGTAATAATACGATAAAATACGTGGCGCCTCTGATTGGGTCGGGGTAGCGGCTTAAACAATCGTTCACCTATTGTCCTTATGATTTTCTTGTGATACCTACTTAGGTAGTCGGAGGCCTTTGTTCCAACTTGTAAGTATCCTAGGTATGGGATGGGTGCCTACTACTTAAGTATCAAAAGAAAATGATAAGGTCAATAGGTGAACGTTTGTTTAAGACTTTTATGTAGTCGGGTTTTAGTTTTTAACAATTATTTTTTTACACCTCTTTGCTGATAGCTTGAGAATTGTTAACCTCACAAAAGTTTAATATACGGTCTCGGAAAGTACAAACAAAGACCTTTGCAACGATACCACACACGAGCATATTTACTAACATTGGGATTTTCAACCCTTAGACCCCCGCTATCTCGTTAAACCTCCATTTTTATCTGACGTCACATAGCTATCGGGTTAAAAATATAAATCATACGACACCTCATTTGTTGAAATCGGACCAGTAGTTTCGTTAGTGAGCGCTACGTGGAAACATAAAAATCGGCTACATATATACATACATAGGGTGTCGAATTCATAACCCACGTCCTTCGGTAGTCGGGTAAAAAACATAGAACGCAATACAATTGCGGTAAGAACTTCTTCAATTAAGATGGATGACTGAGCCGCGCCGCGCCATCAGCAACCGCAGGTTCGTTTGCAAACCACAGTAAGCTACACCGATAAGAAAGGCAACTATCGTAATGAACTGGCTTTACAAAAGCTTGCTAAATAGGAAAGAGGTTAAGTGGTCTGCGGTCTCAATAACAATATCGCTGTAGAACCAATTAATTGCGGTGAGGAACATGAAATGATGAGACGCGTGGCACAAAAGCATGCGCGCCGATATTTCCTCGTGGGCGAAATCACTTCCTATGGTACAAGTTTCTCCATTTAGTTCACAGTGTGCGTGGAGTTGAGACACGTCGAGGTTCCGCCGCAGATGATCTACGGCTGATGCCACAAGACTCCGGGTCACGTAGCTTTGCTCTTCGCGCCAGCTTTAGTCACCTGATTGACGTCAGAATGATTTGGCAACTCTTCAGAATTCTGTACACAGTTTTTACGTATCCTAATATAGCAAGTAAGTAATCACTAATCGAAATTTTCCGCGCTATATTAAAAAAGTAATAAGCATTGTAGGTAATACAAGAACAGCAAAAAAATACGCCTTCAGTACATATTTCAAAACTATATAAAATTCATTTAATCCTAAGTGTTCCAAAAGCTGCTCACTCAGCGGTATGTAAGCCGCGCTCTACAATTATGAAGCTTTTAGTTTGAACCACCCAAATATGTTGGCTTGATACTTAATTCATCATCATCATCAGCCCGCTATACGTCCACAGCTGAACATAGGCTTCCCACAAACGACGCGGACGCCACGAATAGCGATCCTGAGCCGCCTCCATCCAACGACTCCTCCCTGCGACCGCTAAGATGTCGTCGGTCCATCGAGTGTGAGGTCTTCCCACACTCCGTTTGGCATTGCATCGCGGCTTCGGAGAACCTTTACTCCCCAATGGGTACTTACTTATCTGTAGGAAATCCATTTTTCAGCTTCTGACCCCAGAACTAACGACGACCAAATATAATGGTAAGAACATGTTGAACGTATCTATTACCGACATAAATCATCAGTAATGAAACTGCACGAGTATCGCAAACTCATTATAAACAGCGTGATAGATAGGAAGTAGGTATTTGGGTGATGGTGATGACATCCACGGAATAGATTATTTTACGAAGTCCTACAATGAGACTCAAGTAAATGGTTCTTGCATAAACCACATAAAGTCCTAAATGACTGGGACGAAGCCTGAATTCAAAAGAACGTTTGCCCGAATGTCGTATCTAGGGCAAGGGTGTCGGGCCGTGCCTTGTCTCGCCTTTATCTTTTTGCGTGCGCCTGTGGAGGAATGCGCAGACTTTCCGGTGCGTCACTGTCTCACGCTCGCTGCTTGCCTGTCCATGGCGCAGCCTTGAACATCAGATCATCAGCTCTCCTACATAATCCCGTAATGTACGGCGAAGCAGAGTGCATGCGTGGTATGTCCGGGCAATGTGTATGCAAGCATCAAAGGCTAGAACACGCCCTCGATATTACGCGACGCGCTTCAAAGTTCTCATAGACACTTCGAAAAGATGATTTGATGCGGACAGTGCATTGTACGAAATGTAACACATGGGCGTTGACGACTTAGATCTTGCAGGACTCGGCGAGCTGCGGCGCCGGCGGCCGTGCGGTGGGCGCTGAACCGACGCGACGCTTGATAACCCTTCAGTTTTTTGGCTGCCTCATTGCGCTTAAAAGCTGAGTTTTCGCAGAATACTCGCGAGCTGAATAATAAAATGTTATTTAAAGAAATAAATTGTGATTTCGTAAATAAACTCCCAGATTTTGGACGATTGCTGCACTTAGTGACTCCCACACGTTTGTAAATGTCTCGATTTTACAGTCAGTTAAGTTAAATGTCTGTGGTCGAAATGTTATGTCGTGAATGACGACGCATAAAATACAGGACATTTCAGCGCAGTCTTATCGTACTATGTAAATCTTACCTTGAGCTATGACCTAGATCCTAAAGCGCCCGCTAGGAACATCAATAGTTGGTATTAGTTTCCGAACGAAAGTTCGATTTAAGCCTCAAAAAATTGAGTATCGGCCACGTTTCGGTTTCGGTCAAAAATTTTCCGAACATTCGGTCGCACCGAACCTTCCTGAATTTCCACATATTGATAATAGGTATATCGAATCTTCTGCGTCTCCTCATATTATGAGGAATCATAATTTTATTTCTTGCTAGGCAAAGTTGCATTATACGCTTATAAAGTCTAGAGCAGGAGCTAGTTTAGCATAAATACATTTTTGGTCACAAATTTAATAGATAAAATTGTTATTGGTACCTATTTGTTTTTATTTATACCTTCGGTGTATCTGTCTAACAAATTATTATCCTCTAAGGGTTTTTACTTTAAACGATCACAAAGTCGGCTGAACCTTTACTCCACCACTTTACAAAAAAATTCACATTAAACCTTAGTTATCCGCCATGTGATCCCTCCCAGAGTGGTTTTCACACATTTAACAATAATATGCCGAACCCTTCAATTGGTTCATCTTCTTTGACAAACACAGTTCGGTAAGTTTAGTTAAATCTAAAAACACCCGAGGCACGGAAAAGGCATATTGCGGGTAAAAATGCATGATATTCCACGATATAATCAAGTTTTAACATGTTTGAAAAAGTTTCGGTTTCTGTCAAAACTGACACCTCGGCCGAAAGTTCGGCGTCGGTTTCGGTTGAAAATGCAGGTTCGGTCGGACACTAGTAAGTAGTAGAGTTAATCCCTTGCTATGAATCCATTAGGTACAATCGATAGCCGTGCGTGCGTCACCGCGGGGCGCGGCGGGGCTGCTTGCATCTCTGCGCAGATACTCGTTGCACGATACAAGTCGCACGCGCACGCGCGTCGTCGCCACACTTATGTAGGTAGTGGCAGGTTGCTTCGGGAATACTTATGCTTCGGGAGATCCGCGTTGACTCACACTGTTATCTATTGGCTTGAGACAGGCAATAAATGACACATCTCCTAGGACAGACATCGTGTGATACATAATGTGAGAAAGTTAACAAGAAGTTGATTAAGTAATTATGGTTAGGTAAGTTACCTACTCGACGACCGCGTTCAGTCTTCAAATAATGTTGGTCTTTAATCAAAAGCCTTAACCTGATAAAGTGAATACACTCCATTATCCGCCGTCGCTGCCGTCTTGCTACTGGAATCCATCGTTTACTGGATCCGGAATACTGTCAGGTGTGTGAACTCGCTTCTACAACTACATACGCCATCACGGGAAAATAAACGGGTCTTGTAAAACAGATCCTAACGGATGCTGTGTGAATGAGCACTAAGGAATACTCAAAATGTTGTTCAATAATACATAAATCTATTGGTAACTACTATAATGATACCTAACCTACCTTATTGAAAGGAAAATTGTCTATTATATAGATTGAATCGTTTGTAGCAACGAAAAGGGGTTTATATTTTACTCATTATTTTTTTCAATTGGGGAACCATTAATGTCTGCTCACTATGGGGCGCTGCGCCGCCGCCCGGCCGACCACTATTCTTCTTTTCGGCTTCCGTGCCCAATTACTAGGTACGTTTGATCTGAACATGGGATTAAGGATAGTTTTGGGTTCGATTTTCGATATTTGTCAACAGTGTCATTATATGTCGTAAAAATTTGGAATGCAATGTATTTTATACAAGCTGCGCCCTGCGCCTTTGCCCGCGTATCCAGTTTTGAGTGAATCGAACCGAGGAATAATAATTTTCCATACAAACTTTATCACCAAACTATCTACAAAATGACATCTAAATAAGTAAAGTAGTTACGGAGATACGTAGTACTAGTAAGTATTGTATTATTATATATGTATGTGCTAGTTGTATGGTATAGTATCATAGCGATGACATACTTATCTAGGTGCGAGTTCCCCTAGTATACCTAAAATAATTAAAAAATAATGTTTGTTTATATACAAATGTTATAGACAAACGGGTGCACTTCCGAAAAGGGAAAACCGAATTTCGTCACCAAATTTGGCACACACGTTCCTTTAGGGCTCCTAAGACTCCCCTTAAAATGTTTAATGTTAAGCATTGCTGGCTCATGAAAAGCCTGTCAAAATGTTATTTTATATTATTAAGATAGGTACCTACTTACCGGTGAGAACTCTGTGTCTAGTTAAACCTAACATAGGCTTTAAGGCACTTTTAACAAAAATGAATTGTTTTCTTTATCTGAATAAATTATTCTATTCTATTCTAAAAGGATTTTCGGCGACTCGATTTTTTTTTCAAATTATTGAATTTTTTTAGTATGCTGTTTAGCACGCTCTGGTATATATCTATATATATTTGTCGCCACGCTAAAGGTGATTATGTATACATATGCACACACATATATGTATATAGTAATGCGTATACATATGTATATTCCTACGTACAAGACTGTATATATAGACAAGATATATATATCTACGATTATGTCTTCTCTACGATTTAAGCCCGGGTTTTCGCGTGCATGCAAAGTTCAAATCGTTCTGCGATTCAAACCCTCTACAATTCAAAGTTTTTTCCTTGAAGCAACGGCTAACGCTAGCCCAAACCCGCCCAACTATTGTTTTATTTTTCCAAATACACACTTTTTATATACATGTGGTATATCGGAGCGTGCTAAACAAGCAGACTCAAAAAATTCAATATTTTTAAAAATATTGCGAGTCACCAAAAATCCTTTTAAGGGGACTCTTAGGAACCCTAAAGGAATGTCTGTGACAAAATTTAAGAAAAAATTCGGTTTTCCCTTTTCGGAAGTTTATCCCCCAAATCATTCGCGATACGATCGCATCGCGCGCAATCCACCAATCATCTACGAAACTCTACTCATTTTAGGGCTACCTAGGATAGAAGATGCTGTTTAAAAATGTCCTTCAAACATTTTATAAGTTCGATGAAGCTTTCGAAGTGTCCTCAAACGAAACCAAAATATGTCTACAAAAAACATACAATCTCATAATCAGTCTTCGAATCCAGTTTCTTTTAGGGCACTGTGCCGTGCGTGAACCAAAACAGGAAAGTAGGCAGGTAAACAAACCCTTGTAAATTGGAATGGTGCTGCGTTGCCCAACTGGTGTGGTGTGGGCAGGGCACGGCATGGTGCGCGGTGGTGTGACGAGAAGTGGAGGTGGCTCGATGTCACGCCACCCTCGGTCGCTCCACGTCGCGTCGCCTGACACCCGCCGGACGGTGGTTGCATCAGCTGCGACATTCAACCTCCAGCAATCAATGGGAATCTGTCTTCAACTCAGCCATGTCAAGTACAGTTAATAGTTCAAGATTCGTTAAATGTTTATTTTTTATTTTCGTGTATTTTAAGTCCCTCACTAGGTCAGCAGTCATTAAAAGAACCTCTCGCTGGTACATTTGTGACCCTGTTCTTGACTGTTAGCTCGAGGTTTATTATATGTACTACGTTGATCTACATCACTGCAGAAACCGATTCTGATTAAGAGCGCATGGTAAGTCAGCTCAGATTTCAATTTTGCTCCCGCTTCTCCGCGCCCGCCACCCGCAGACACGCACACGCAGCCCGGGGCAGCGCGCTCGCAATGCGCACACAGGCCACGCACACACCTAAACAACAATATTGAAGGACGGGTAGGAAGGATTAGTTACCTAGATACTTACTAGTAAAATTATCAAACCAAATAAATTAAAGAGAATTGTTGCATATTTTACTCTATATTTTTTACCTAACCTATGTAGAGGTAGGTGTGGTAGGTTATGTATTTTTTTATAGCAATAGTAACCTACTGCTATAACAATAATTTTCAATTGTGATTAACCAGTGCGCAAGGTTCCGCACATTAGGCTTTTAGTAGAATATAGTTTGTGTAGGTTTGTGGGGAACTGGGAATGCTAAAGCGTAGTTAGGTATGCAACTAGGCTTTAGCATTCCCAGTTCCCCACTTACTAAAAAGTACTAGTCAAGTGCGAGTCCCCATTGAACCGACGAGGGTTCAGCACATTACATAATGTAGTTTACAATACAGTACAAAAATACCTACATTGAAAATAGACATTACACAATACAATACAGAAGTTCAATAGGCGGCCTTATCACTTATAAGTGATCTCTTCCAGGCAATTTATAGTAAGTGTACCTAGGCTATAGCATTTTACAATCATAAAATATAGTTTTTCAATTGTAGGTAGTTATGTTATGTATGTGCGTACCTACTTACGCTTATTGTATTTCACACAAATAAAGAGTTTTCTACAGGGTTGTTGCGAATATCAGCATCATTTTGAAGATCAGCATCAGCATCCGCATTGATCGATGCTGATTTTTGATGCTGATGTTCGAGTCGCGACATGACTCGAGGAAGTGTTGTCATGTTTTCCTTACACTTATAATATAACACATTGCGTGTTAGGTGAAATACCTACAGGTTTCATTACTCGTTTATACTCTTTTAATTCCTCTAGAAATGTGAAATTCGAATTTAACGCGGGTGAAACCGCGAGCTAGTAAGATATATATTTATTTATAATTTCAATTTGATGACGTCGGAAGTTGCCAATACCACTAGGTTTTTGTATTCAGAAGAGGGAGATCTTGAGGGCTTTATTTGTAAGCAATACTGAGTTTTAAATTAAATTACATTCTAAAGTCTATTAGATAACTTGATTCAGGGAAGGCGATTAGGGCTGCAGCCTGGTATTCCATAAAAAGAGAGGCCTCCTCAATAAAATAAAATAAAACATAAGGTCCCAGACGTCTAATACCTACAATTTTTGAATAATCCTTAGATCGCTCCGCTCGCTGCATTATTTTTTTGGTTCTTTGTTCTTTTGCTGCATACAAATGTCTCTAAAAATGTATCGTTCGCTCCGCTTTCCATTGCCTTACCTTCTTTGTTATTTTGGGCAACTGCCGTTATAAAAACTAAAATTTCTTGCTCATCGTTAACTTTTAATTTCTGCGTGAACGCAATACCAAATACTAAAAATAATATGAAAAATAAGTGTAGTTTTTGTATCTATTTTGCAAGCCGAATTAATCAGTAAATTATGTGGAACAAACTATAAGCCTAAACCCTGTATTATAACATTTTTCATGCAATAAAGTGGTCAGTGGGTTAGTGGTCAATTTATGATCGTTTATGGAAACCTGAAAAAGGAAAACAAAACCTAAGGTTTTCCCATTTACTACAAATTATGAAGTTTGACAAGAACAAAATCTCGCAGCATAAAAAGGAAACCATCCGAAAATTTTGATAATTTGTTATTCAATGTAATGAAATAAAACCGGTAGGTAGTCGGCCTTTGTTCCTGCTGTGACCCTGGTATCTAATGGCCTCTGACCACCTAAGTATCAAAAGAAATAATAAGGACAAACGTTGAACGCTTGTTCTCGATTTTTTACATTTAATAACACGGGTTTTAGTTTTTAACTATATTTTTTTCAACTTTTGCTGATTGCTTGAGAATAGTAAAACCTTATTTAGCTTGAAAAAGAGTTTTGGAAAGAAAAACCAAAGGCCTTTGCAATGATGACCCGCAGGAGCATTTTTATTCACATTAGAATTTTTGCCCCATCCCGCTAACTCGTTAGACCCTCAATAACGTCTGACGTCATATAGCCTATAACCATAGGGGCATTGAGAAAAATCAATTGATACCTCATTTGTTGAAAGCGGACAAGTAGTTTCAGCGGTAGGTGGAAACATACAAATCAGCTACATACAAACATAAATACATAGGGTGCCAAACTCATAACCCTCCTCCGTTGATAGTCGGGTAAAAAATGAATAGCTTTTCAAGACTCGATTTCAATTGGTAGAATCATCCATATTCAATAAGTGCAGAATACTCGGTCTGGGAGTCCGACACGCACTTGGCCAAAATCAGCATCAGCATCCGCTGATGTCAAGACCAAAAATCAGATGTGTCAAAAAACGGCATCAGCAACAACCCTGTTTTCTATTACATTTTATTATATTGTAGGTACATAAGTACATAAATTTGCTTTTTTGTAGGTACTTACTTACCTTATTATCATGTAGGTAGTACTGGGTACTGTAGTTTTAAAAACTATTTTGACCGCACTTACTAAAAAAGAACTGACCAAGTGCGTGTCCCCGTTGAACTGAGGGTTCAGTAGGTATATAAGTTTAGGTAGTTTGTATATTTAGCATTTGGGATTTTACTTCGAACGTCAGGTAATCATTTTACGTCGAAATAGGTACCTTTGTTATAATTAGATGGTTTGTACGAAGATTATGTTTCAGAAAGTAATAAAACCTCAAAATCAAAAAGGAACATATTTATTTGAATTCGCTCAAATCTCTTATTGGCATATTTCTAACATGTCTGGGATCACACAGTTCAGGTAACATGAAAGTTTCATTAAATAGTATTAATTTATTTTCCATAATTTGTTTCCAGTATTGGTCATCTTTTTCTATTAGGTACTTCTATTTTCATCGGCTTATTGCAGCCAGACCATACCCCAAAAATACATTCCCGCCGACCTGTTATGTGCACTGAGTCGGGGGCCGGGCGGCAGGGCGCCGGGCGGCGGTGACTGAGAATGCTTTCAGCGCGCGATTGTTTAGGTATTTTCTCTTTACAACTAATGTAAAGAGTATTTTAAAAATTCAGCTAACATAACACCTTCCTTTTATAAATATCTACTATCATGCAAAGTTTCAAGATCTTATTTAAAGTATTCATTGAGCTATACGCGCTTAAAGTACAAATTGGAGCCAACTTTGAGATTTTTTTCTATCGAGAAAATTTTATGTAATCGTGTTTTCGCCAAAGATGTAAATCGTTAGATAGGCCCTTACCGTAGTGAGACCGCGCCGTTTTGTGTGCCATGCGAAATGAGATAGCTCACTCATTTGGAATCAGTGTACATCTAAACACGGTGCTAGCTGGACCTGTTTAACTTTGGCATTTTTTGTTGAAAAGTGTCTCAAAATGCCATCGCGTGTATTTCGCAAATACAACAATAAATTGTTAAAATACAAATAAATCCAAAGGCGTAACATATCAGTCTTAGGATTGCGATATAATTAAATAACTATTATTTTTCCTTCCGCTGCTGTAGCGTTGCGACCGGACTATAAACAAAGTAAAACTACCAGCTAATCTGTGGTACACAGACATAGACGTGCGACCCGACCTTAAATGTGCCGGCGGCGGCGCGCCGATCTCCACGGTCAGCGTGGCGGCGCCGCCGCCACACCGGCGTGGTTTGATTTTTTGTCTCTTATGTAGGTATTAAAAATTAAATAGTAGTTAGCCCCTAACCGTAACGTCGTGACTGTTTTAGTTTGAATCGTCTGTTTCGAGTTTTTTTTTATATCTTTATTCATTAAACAGGGTTTGATCAGAGTGATCATGTCATCCTCATAGTTTACAATAAATTTACTGTTCCGGAGCTACATATTATGACGGTTTGAAATTGCCATTGCAAGACGTAAGGCGCAAAAATAATAAAAAATCAATAAACCATTTAAAAATGGGATTCTTATTGTTTTTTGCTTTCTCCTGGATGAACGGTCAAAGAGGTTTGCTAAGTTTGTTGTAGAAAGCGATGTACGAATTCATATTTCAAAACAAAAAAAATTACAGCTCGGTCTAGGCTACAAGAGCTTTCATTTGATAGGTCGGTATTTAGTTTAAGGTACGCAGTAATAACTAAGGATGGGAGTTATTGGAAATTTTGGCTACCGTTTATTAGTTGGGTATTTAGTTTCAATTCCGCTAGTACCAACTGGTACTCAATAACGTTACAATACTCTATACCTGTCCTGATTTCTACCCAATATATATCTCACTGATTCGGTTAGAAATACCAAATACTTGTTGCAGCTACATAACTTTACGGGTGAACGGTCCGCTAGTATCTATGCGTAGATGATAGGGTAGGTAAGTATAGGTATTGAAGCGTTGGGTAGTTATGGCTCACGGTCGGTTAGGCGCGATGCTCGCTTTGCACAGTTATTCCCTAGCGATATGCGGATTTTACAATAGCGTTAGATATTTTAGGACCATGCTAACAGGTACTGAGTTAGTTATTGAATACCAGACTCATCTCTAGTAATAACAGCGAAAGGAGCGAGCGCTTTTTCGAGACTATCCACTGCCGCGCCGTCGCTACCCCATCTGTAGTCGATCAGTCAGCGCGCCGACCAGCGACCAGACTGTATAGATAATCTGTTTTATCAAAACTCTCTAAGAAACATAGCAGTGGTGCGCTGAAGATTTCTACTTCTTCTAGCAACCGCAATCACAGAAAACCTTGAAGGAGACTACATTCTTAAGTACTGGAGGGATAAATGATATGTTTATTGGAAAGTTTTGAACAGATTCTCCGGTCTGGTTGCTGGTCGTCGCACCGACGCGACTGATAGAGACGGCGCCGGCGGCGGCGGCGTGAGAAAACAGCGGCGCGTTGCCGGCGCGGCGCGCACATCTACACACTTCAAAGACAATGCCACAGTTTTTGGTGTCAGGGCATATCTAACGATTTACATCTTTGGTTTTCGCCTAACATGGTAGTTAGAGTATATCCTGAACCTTATATTAATTTCAAAGTGAAAGGAGTAGTATTTTCGAAGATATGGAGGCTGGAAATAAGCAAAGTGTAGGCTCATAATTTTTTTTGCAGCAGAGCCTCTATTATCGAACGAGGGTGTTAGGATCAAATTTTTCTGCATTATTATATAGGTAATAGCATGGACGAAAGTAATAGATACCTACTTACCCGGAAAATTCCATGTAGGTAGGTAGTTACCAAGTGTATGTGTAAAAGTAGGTACCTATAGTACTTTAATTACGAAGTTGGTATTATTGTAGATCAGGCCTGCCTGAAAACCAGCGCAGTATTGGGCAAAATATGCTCTAATTACACTACTGCAACGTGGTGAGGCAGGGACACATTTTAAACATAATAACCCTCTTATAATTTTACTAGCTGCTGCCTGCGCCTTCTCACATGTTTTATCGGAACAAAAATAGCCGATATGTTATTCCAGGTCCCAAACTATACCCATACCAAATTTCAGCCTAATCAATTCAGTAGTTTTTGCGTGAAAGAGTAACAAATATTTAAAAAAAAATTAAAAACGTTTATTGCAGTACCTTTTTTAACAAACATATATTGATTTAAGCAAACATTTGCTTGTGTTTGGGGACTCCGCTGTTGCCAGTGATGTACATAAACTTTATGAAAAAGATACAAAGATAGGGTATTTTCTCAATTACAAACTAAAAGCAAAATAAAAGTTATATAAAATGAACAATATAATTTAAAGTAAAATTAAAGTTAATATAAAAATATCCATTCATACAAACTTTAACATTTATAATATTAGTAGGATATAAATAATTTTACATTACCTACTATGTATTTAGATTTAAGTAGTAAATGCGAGTATTTTTTGGTAAGTAAATAAATTCTCCCTAGATTACAGATAACATCGTTTCCCGTGAAACTACTGGCTACAGTGTAGTGTAACTGGAAATGAACGTTTACCCGTAGCACTACCAGTAGTGTCACGGGAAAGTAAAATTTCCCTTGACTCTACTAGTAGTGCCAAGCGGTAGTGCCTAAGGAAGTAAACGACTCAAATTACAGTAAGTAGTTCCTATGCATTATTATATTACCATTACATTCTTGTTTAACATGTTGGTGGTTGAACAGGTCGCCAGTATGATTATTTATGTAACTTTAGATAGCCTTTTAAGCATTTTACAATAAGTTACTGACAGGCTCATAGCACATGCACCGAGCAGTGAGCACAGTCTCCCAAACAAAAGATTTGAACGCGCGCCGATAGCACAATAGTAGATTATTTTACAAGGGACTAAACCATCCCATTATATACGAGGTTGTTATACTCCCGATCGTAGCGAGGGAGGATGACAAGACCGAGTTATAATGGGTGGTTTTGGCCCGAGTAAAACACTCTACTTTTCACTTCGATTGCGAGAAAATAAAACAATTCAAAATTAGACAATTTTCAGAAATTTTATTAAAAATTAAATGTGCAGTTAGAGCAATTTTGAATGTTTAGTGATATGTTTTTCCCGGGCAATTTTATTTCGGTTCTCTGTGATTGGGATGTGATAATATTTTGAGTTGATTGTTGTGGAGTAAACGTTGGAGAGACTCGACTCATGCTTGAGTTTCCTGCATTATTAAGACCTGAGTGCAGCTTCAGCTGAGTTGACATATTCATCCAATCCCGCGATGTAGATGCTTGGGCTTCTGTAATGTTTGGTAGAATATTGATTCCTTCCGTAATCCGCTGCGTGACGTGATACTTGTTTTGTATAGAGTCCTCTATATAACCTTCAACCACTTGATCGGACCTCCATCCACCGCTGCACCGTGCCGTTTTAATGTCGTTATATTCGCACCAGAGTCCGCCAACAGAGTCGCGGATATTCTGCGGAAACAATGGTCCGGATTTGGTAAATTTAGATAAGTGGCAATATCTTTAGGCATGTTACCAAATTTATTTTTGCCTATGACTTGCCTTGTGCATTTACCATTTTGATAATTTAGAAAAAATCTTCTCCTTGAAACATTAGTGGGACGTAACTCCTGATAGGCTTTTACTATATTAAGGTATTCTCCACTGAAGACAAATTTACGCTCTTTGTTTGTTTTCGTGTTCGGCAGACTCACAGCTTGTAGGTTTGTATCCGTTTCTACTTATTCTAGCGTTATGTTGGCAAGCTCTATTCCTCTGCAAGCACCGCTGATTCCATAAATTAAAGCAACCTGTTGAACAAAAAAATAAGTGTGTTAATAATCGTAATAACCTAGGTACATAATTTAGGTATGTAGGTAGGTATCTATTTATTTAGTTTGAGTAGAGTACATAAGTAGGTTACCTTTGTTGCCAAGTATTGTTTATTTGGAGCGTTATTTAAAAATGTTTCGATTTCTTGTGTCGTCAAGACTTTAGATTTTTTGCCTTGTATCCAGTGGACAATTTCATCAGTAAAGCCGTTAAATTTACATATTTTTTAATATCGACGTCGTGTTTCGTTTTTAAGGTCATTCTTAACATTGAATATGTGCTCCAAAGAGTCGACGATTTGAATTTTTTCGATAATTCATCAAAATAAGTGAGAAAAACCCCTTCTGTAAAAGAATCCACACGTTTCTCATCTCTCCATTTCATAAAATTTTCGTAACTCTTTAAATATATTCCACGTGATTTTGTCGGAAAACGATTCATAATTATTTCTTTGCCCTTTTCTTCCATTTGCATATTAGCATCTTCACTATCACTTGATGACATTTTTCACGTTCACAATTTGGAAGTTAAACGTAAAAGTTTGTGATTTGGAATGAAGAAAATTCTAGAGATTTAGCGCCAATACCATCTTTTTTTTAAAATCTCTATTTAACCCGCAACGAAACAGTTCTTAAAATATTAACCTTCATAAAACATCACCAAGACGGTTCTATTTTCAAAAAAAAAGATTGACGGAGCACCTAGAAGTCGAGTTTTTATGTAAGAGAACGAATGCTTTGTAGGGGCTGATGATTTTAGACAAAAATTAAAAAGAAAACATACTTTTTAGCCCGACGTATTAAACTCGAGTTTTAGGCCCGCCAAGCGACACTATTATGATACACTTTTTGAGCAAGAGAAGTGAAAAATCTTTTATTTCAAAATGGGTAAATATATAAATCTACTTTTCTAGGAAAAAGTAACTTTAACCTATCTCTATCTGAATACTAAAGCTCCCAAATGACTGAGTCATTTTAATGAGAATGGATCTCATTAGAATTCCTCCGAGGAGGTTGTGTTGTGTTGTGAGTGGTGTACGTGTGATGTGTCAGACCGACACGCGGTACCGTGCGGGCGCGTCACTCGCGCAGACTGCGCGGCGGCGGCGGCGCGGCGGCGCAGTGCCGAGCAAACAAACACATCGAATTATTCGCATATATTTATTAAAGATAATAGAAACGCAATTTGTTCGTTATTATAATTTAAAAAAAATTTAATAAACGAGAGTTATATCATTAGACAATAAGTGAATGGTAGGGCATGCAATTATCGAAAATTTTCGATACTCGATAAATCGATATTTATTGCTCTATTTATCGATAAATATCGATAATTATCGGTTTTTGGTAAAAAAATACTTTCATGTTTTGTTATGTAATTTAACTGCCCCATTAAGTTTAATTTCTACTCAAAAGGAAGATTTACGAATTACCTACTATATATATCTGTCAATTTATATTGTTAAATGTACTATAATTTTTTTAGATTCCGGTTTTTCAATTTTTTTCATGGATTGAACCTACCATTAATAATATGGAAATTAGCTTAAATTTATTGAACCATATTATTATTCTGTTTCTCATTTCCATGATCACGGGCCATATAGTGACCCGGTCCTTTGGGAGGCATGCGTGGAGCCGAAGCCAACAGCACAGAGGCCCTTTATGAGAATTAATCTAAAGGCGAGAGCTACACATAGCGGGTATCATCCTTGGTTGCACAATATGATACACCCGAAGATGATATCCGCCAGATGTAGAGACTATTGCAAAGGAAAATGTAAATAACAAAAAAGCCATGTTATTGTGATGAATGGATGGACTGGGTAATTGGGCTATGGGGGAACCTATGGACGCCTGCCATAAATATACTCTCAATACTGTTACAAGCGGCAGACGGTGGCTTGCCGAATGCTGGATGGGTTCCTCAAAATGTTGACGTAAATGCCGGCAAAGGAACAACATCGGTGCAAACGACTAAGGGGTGTCGAGAGGTGCGACCCCGATTTCACCATCACGAAGACACGTGAGCGGGCTTCCTCGTTACTACACCATTAGACACTTACACCCCCGAGTCTACATCCTAAGATGCATCTCTCACGACTCCACTCAGACCGGCCAATGAAGGCAAGCAAGAGGTGGGGATCTGGTTCTCTTGGGGTACCACTCCGCAAGCGGAGACGAGAACCAGGAACTTCCCAGGTAGCACTCGGTATACCCGTGGTGTCACTACTCACCAACAGCTCGCCACAAGCTGCCCTGCAGGTATATATATTATTATTTCCATGATCACGGGCCATATAGTGACCCGGTCCTTTGGGAGGCATGCGTGGAGCCGAAGCCAACAGCTCAGAGGCCCTTTATGAGAATTAATCTAAAGGCGAGAGCTACACATAGCGGGTATTATCCTTGGTTGCACAATATGATACACCCGAAGATTATATACGCCAGGTGTAGAGACTATTGCAAAGGAAAATGAAAATAACAAAAAAAGCCATGTTATTGTGGTGAATGGGTGGACTGGGTAATTGGGCTATGGGGGAAACTATGGACGCCTGCCATAAACATACTCTCAATACTGTTACAAGCGTCAGACGGTGGCTTGCCGAATGCTGGATGGGTTCCTCAAAATGTTGGCATAAATGCCGGTAAAGGAACAACATCAGTGCAAACGACTAAGGGGTGTCGAGAGGTGCGGCCCCGATTTCACCATCACGAAGACACGTGAGCGGGTTTCCTCGTTATTACGTCATTAGACACTTCCACCCCCGAGTCTACATCCTAAGATGCATCTCTCGCGACTCCACTCAGACCGCCCAATGAAGGCAAGCAAGAGGTGGGGATCTGGTTCTCTTGGGATACCACCCCGCAAGCGGAGACGAGAACCAGGAACTTCCCCGGGAGCACTCGGTATACCCGTGGTGTCGCTACTTACCAACAGCAGGTATATATATTATTATTTCACTACATTTATTATTTAGTGAATGATAATTATGATAATTGATAACATATTATTTACTCAAGAATATAGTTTTATTAAATAATGA
Organism: Eupithecia insigniata; assembly: GCA_947859395.1. Classification (NCBI taxonomy): domain Eukaryota; kingdom Metazoa; phylum Arthropoda; class Insecta; order Lepidoptera; family Geometridae; genus Eupithecia; species Eupithecia insigniata. Next base: position 15,102,588 of record OX402002.1, read on the forward strand.
CCAAAATCAAAATTAGGAAGGCACTAAAAGTGATTTATAATGTTATTATTATATCTATTTATTAATAATTATAATAATTATAGATGACTGTGAATAAATCAAATTAAATATTTTTCTTACAAACAAAAAACTAAATCCTCTATAGAGAGAGATTCAAATAGAAATATTATGGAATATTATTTCTATTTGAATAAATTTTAATTAGTTGACACTTTTTAATCTAATATGAATTAACTATTTCAACAATTAGATAATTCACGCTGTAGAATGCTATGACTAGTACATGCTAGTAACTAATTATTATTCATATTTTTTTTATTAAAATTACAATTAAGCAAATAAAGTTTACGTAATACTTAATATTTTTGGTATCATTAAAATCAGAATGGCGAGACACATACAGAATAATAGTGAGCGAGAGACATAAACATGGATGTGCTTGTAACGCGGCGTGCGCTGGTGCGCGGGTATTTTTAAACATGCGCGAACGGAGTGGAAATCGTTTCGTAAATTCTCTATGAATTTATCGTTTTTCGATATTTTTATCGATTTTTTTCGATAATTATCGCTGGCAAAATCGATTATCGATAATTTATCGATTATCGGTTTGCATGCGCTAGTGAATGGTAATCAGACCGCCAAGCACTAATTAGGTACCTACCTCCCTACCTAGTCGATAATGTTGTTATTTTATTTTGCTTATGCGAGAACTAGTGCCATCACTCATGAGACGTAGTAACAACAGCATCCTGAAAGTCATCCATACTGCATCTGTCTGCTGCACTGGCTGAAATTAGTAATAAACTAGATTTCGTTTTTCTTTGTTGCAATTGTACGTTGGTTGTCTGTAATTTTGTGTTTCCTATGGACCTTTGTTGTCTGAAAATAAAGTATTTGATTGATTTATCCAAATATAACTAGTTAGCCGGGTCTACTGCATCGTTTTATTGTATTTGTAATTTGAATTTGTATTTATTTATTTCCACCGTAGGTACATGTTACACTTGGTGTCGTTAATTCTATCTATCTTATATTATTCACACAAACTTTTCACATAGGAAACACCGTAAGGGATTTTACAAAGAAAAAACAGACAAACATGACACTTCGTGCTTTAAATTTACAAAATAACAAATTGTTTGCTTTAAGAGATCAAAAATCACATAAGAATATTTTTTCAAAATAAAATAAATAATAACTAAATTAAAGGGTATGTCAAAGTGCTGCTGTACAGGGGTGTTGTCAAACTAAACTAAACTATAATGTACTAGTAGATTGTTACACAAGGGTAGTAAGGGAGCTATTACAGAACAAAATCCAATTTGGCGCCAGTGCGAGCTCAGCTCGCAAAGGGCCCTAAATTGGATTGGGTGCACCCGAGATATTTAGACGCCCGAGCGAAGCGAGGGCGAATATAGTTCGAGGGAGCACTCAATCCAATTTCGCGCCCTTGCGAGCGCTCGCAAAGGGCGCTAATGGATCGAGTGCACCCGAGAACATAGTTCGAGGGTGTAATAGCTACTTGCAACCGAGGTAAGCATTCTACTTTACATCATAATGGCGAGGCAAATAAAACATTTATATACTTAGGTATGACAAAATGTAATTTTTATTAGAAAAATTAATTATTTATTAAAAGATTTTGTACAACATCTTCTGCTTCGAGATGACAGAAATCAGGCGTGCGGACTAGTTCTTCATCTGATGAAGTACTTGACATACTGAACTACCACTTTAAACTTGTTTATTACAGTTTTAACTTTTAACTTTAGTTTATTACAGTCGCACAAATGAAATGAAATGAAATGCCGCAATTTCCACAGTTTTTTTCTTGAGTAAAAATTTTCTTATCATTTTATAAGAAAAGAGATTGTTTCACCAAGCAGTTTTGCATAGCTTGAACTGTAAAGTCTTTACAATTCAAACAAAGTGTGACGTAATGAGATTTGAAAATGGAATTCCTATAAAAATGTACTGTGTTGCGATTACCATCTTACACAGCCTCTTTGCTTGATTTGTAAAACCTTCTTGCCGAGCATTATGATGTAAAATAATATAATACTTAACAAATTACATAATTAACAAAGAAAATAATAAAAAAAAAAATACCTGCAGAGCAGCTTGTGGCGAGCTGTTGGTGAGTAGCGACACCACGGGTATATCGAGTGCTCCCGGGGAAGTTCCTGGTTCTCGTCTCCGCTTGCGGTGGTATCCCAAGAAAACCAGATCCCCACCTATTGCTTGCCTTCATTGGCCGGTCTGAGTGGAGTCGCGAGAGATGCATCTTAGGATGTAGACTCGGTGGTGGAAGTGTCTAATGGCGTAATAACGAGGAAGCCCGCTCACGTGTCTTCGTGATGGTGAAATCGGGGCCGCACCTCTCGGCACCCCTTAGTCATTTGCACCGATGTTGTTCCTTTACCGGCATTTACGCCAACATTTTGAGGAACCCATCCAGCATTCGGCAAGCCACCCTCGTCTGCCGCTTGTAACAGTATTGAGAGTATAGCCCCATAGCCCAATTACCCAGTCCATCCATTCACCACAATAACATGGCTTTTATTGTTATTTTCATTTTCCTTTGCAATAGTCTCTACACCTGGCGGATATCATCTTCGGGTGTATCATATTGTGCAATCAAGGATGATACCCGCTATGTGTAGCTCTCGCCTTTACATTAATTCTCATAAAGGGCCTCTGTGCTGTTGGCTTCGGCCCCAAACATGCCTCCCAAAGGACCGGGTCACTATATGGCCCGTGATCATGGAAATGAGAAACAGAAAATTAAAAAGTGAAAATATCAGATCTTAAATTAATTTATTTCATATGTCAATACTAAAATAAAGCTGCTGTATTTTACTGCTGTATCATTATGTTTTATAAATTTTCAGTTTAAATTAACTTTTTCGCAGAAAGGACATCATTACCTATATCTAGTAGGTACCTAGGTATTTTTAAATATAGGATTTTTGGACGCACTTTTAATAAAAATTATAAAAGTTAAACCGACCGCTAACTAGTATGAGATCATGCTCTTCACCGATTACTTATAATTTGTCCGAGAATCGTAACTCACCAGATATTCTGGGTATTTTCAATGTCAGTTTTGGGATGCTGTGTAGTTGCGCACGCGACACGTTACACAAGCTTAGATAATTTTCCTGATGGTGTCCACGCCGAAGTATCGTGACTTTGAGGAAATGGACCGGTAAATCCAAGTTAATCATACATTTTGGAGGTGATACCCCGTCATCTTACCTACCGGTGACGATTATCTACAAGCACAGAATAAGTTGTAAAGTTTCCTCGAGGAGGTTCTCGAGGGCTGCGCATCACACAGCTAGCATTATCGAACAATCTATTCTGAAACTAAGCGCATACGCACAAGGGCTATCTACTGGTTAAATATATATAAATAAATAAAATAAATAAATATAATCATATTTATCCGAACAAATAAATTGACATGTTTATCTTGAAACAGGAACATAATCCAGAAGCATCTGATGGAAAAGTACGAAGTAAATACTGATAAAGTGATTATCTCATCAAGAAAACTATCAAATCTGGCGTCGAAGACGGAACGTTCGTACAAATGAAAGGTATAGGCGCTGCAGGGTCCTTCAAAGTCCTTCACTCCTAGCAAACATCAAGGAAAAACCGAAAACCAAGCAAAACCTAAAGAAAAGAAAGAGAAGACTAAAGAAAAACAACTATGAGTCCCGAAAAGAAGACAAAAAAAAAACTCAAGACGAAGACTGGCACAAAGAAAGACGAAAAAACAAAAGAAGCAAGAAAACCTAAGAAGATGGAAATCAAGAAAAATTATAAAACGGACGAGAAAAAAGTAAAAAAGGCGCCAGAGAAAGAAGATAAGCAAGAAAGGAAAAAGAAGAAAGTTAAAATTGCAACAGGTATACCGACACCCTCAAAAAAAAAAAAACGATCCAATATGATGAAAAGAAAAAGCATCGGTTACGTAGGTCGGCACCATTATTAAACCGCCAAAAATGAAGCCGAAAAAAGCGTGATTTTAGATTCAAGTTTTATTAAGAGAAAATAATTCAGATTTTGACAATAACCTGTTGAATAATGTTGATTATTAAGTTTAAAATTATAATTAAAAAAAATATGTCATGATTCCTCGTGCGTGATTTTAAAGAGTGTACCTACGACTCTACTAGTACTCTACTATGTACTGTTTTGGCCACATTCCACGTCTCGATATTACATCGACTCGCACTCGAAGTTTTATTAATGATTATTTATGATCTGTAGGGTATAAATATTATTAATTATCAATCAAGCAAGTTGTCGGCCTTCAACCAGTCAGCGCCACAGTCACACCTGCATGCAGTGAGTGTCGCGGGGCGGCGGCGCGCGGCGTGGCATGCGTGCCCCTACTTGAGACAGTGTATACGGCGTGGCGGCGGCGGCGCGGGCGCGGTGACGTCATCGGCCGCTGGTATCGGGGTTTCACCTGCTTCACTGACTCTACGCAATGCGTCTAGCGCGTTGGGTTTTCCAAAGAGCCGCGAACAGGTGGGATGGCTCGTGGCGTTTCCAATGGCTTCAATACAGAATTAGATTTGTCCTGTGGCGAGCACAATTTGTTTTCATTGTAAACAATATTAGAATGAAAAAATATTTTTTAGTAACAATTCCGCGTATAACCTTCTCTGATAGTATTCATCAAAGTAAGTTGTCTACTAGTTTCTAGAGATGAGTCCGGTATTAAATAACTAACTCAGTACCTATTAGAATGGTCCTAAAATATCTAACGCTATTGTAAAATCCGCATACCGCTAGGGAATAACTGTGCAAAGCGAGCATCGCGCCTAACCGACCCTGAGCCATAACTACCCAACGCTTCAATACCTATCTTCAATAACTATCATCTACGCATAGGTACTAGCGGACCTTTCACCCGTAAAGTTATGTAGCTGCAACAAGTATTTGGTATTTCTAACCAAATCGGTTAGAAATATATTGGGTAGAAATCAGGACAGGTATAGAGTATTGTAACGTTATTGGGTACCATTTGGTACTAGCCGTATTGAAACAAAATACCCAACTAATAACCGGTAGCCAAAATATACAGTAACTCCCATCCTTACCAGTTTCGTCTCTCCACGAGACATCTTCAGGACACCACAATACTCGACCTTGACATTGTCAAGGACAGTGTGACAGAGTCCCGCCAGTGATGTTGCCTCTCCGAGCTACTACAAGTACTTGGCGCGCGGAGCTCGGAGACAATTTGTTTTCATTCTAATATTGTGCAATGGATTTCCGCAAAGTAACGCCTGAATCTATTATTTATTTTTCATTGTAAACATAAACAATTTTACTATTTTAATTACGTGACATTTGTGAAGTACTACTACATCGTACAACACACCGTTCGTAGGAATAGGTACCTACGTATCCTACCTACCTACCTAACCTACATTGTTTCTAGAAAGGTGCTACGAAACACAGCGTCAGGTTCCAAAACCCAGATCATCTAGTTGCGCAGGCGCATTAAGTAAATGCGCCTGCGCAACTAGATCTGATTGTTATGAGAGTCACGTACAATGTCAGAGCCGCGACGGAGGCAAAGCTGGGCTACGTGCTGGGAGACGACGAACGACTCTACCTACACTACAACGTCACACCACACCGTATACTCGGACTGTCTAAATGGATGTGTAGATAAGTATCAAAATGAAATTTTTGAGCTTTCTATGTTGGTGGTCTTGATGAGCTTTATTAGGTTTAAAGAGGAGTAATATCATCGAACTCAAAATATTAGTTAAGGTACCTATTAAACACTATATACCATTACAGATAACCTACTAAATCTAAAATATATATGGCACATAAAAAGATGTTAACAAACAAGAACTAAATTACCTACTTATAACGACATCAAAACCAAGCGTTGAAGCAGTGCGGCGTCAGTCAGACCTGTAATATAACGATAGCGCCTAGCGCCTGTCCGCCGCCCGCGGGACCACACAGGCTAGCTTTGATTAGGTACACCCGAAATTACCTGACAACTCGTACCTGCTGGAATTTCATAACGTTCCCGGATTACATTCATCCCTCGGAATCAAAGCGGGCGGTGGCTTGGCGGCGGGTCCAAAGTCTTCCCCGTAGCGAGTTATTGACGGTGCCACTTTTTGCAGCGCATTCCAGCGCAGTTAGTCAATGAGATGACAAGTCGCGCCGCGTCCTCGGCCCTTGGTCAACGGCCGCCCGGGGGGACCGTTAGCGTCCTTCGCTCTCGAACCTGTATGTAGGCAGGAACCGAACCTGCATCGTGAGATGGAACTTGTGACTAATCTAACCGATAAAACCAATTACTTAAACCTCGTGACTCAATGGTCACTGGTCAGGGCATTTTAACGACGTACGCTGAGCACGCGCACGCGCTCGCCCCGTGCTAATCCACCCACAAGTATAAATTGCTGTAAAAAATCAAATACAAATCTGAGTGAATGGCTTTATAATTTATTCATATAAAACCCATAATATACGGTCTCTTTTTGGAATACTACAAGTCGATGATAATTGAATTTTTCATTCAACCGATAGGTAACCTAATATTTCATCATTTTAGTAGACTAAAAGCCGGTTTAGGCGTTCAGCGTTCTTTAGGTACGCGTGATTGAGTTCCATTACAAATAGTGGGAACCCCGTTCCGGATAGTTAACCAATGCATTCTCATGTATTAACAGCTGTTGTAAACAGTACTAGTTGCGTCAATTTATTTTGCGCTGTACGAGTCTGAGTCACAGTCTCACAGATGAATGAGATTCCACTTATTTTTTTGAGGTCGAAGTATGCGTATCTTAGGTACTTGTAACATTGTGTAATTCTGAAGCAATATCCGGCCGATAGGGTGCATGGTGTGCTGTGGTGTGACTGGACGGTTCGGTCCTTTGATGGCTCCGAGAGGTGCTCCCGCGCGGTGGCAGAAGCGGCTCGCTGGTAAGACACTAGTGACGCACTTAACGCCGGCGCTTAGCCATAGTAAGCGGTGCAGAACAAATAGTTAGTTAATAGTTCTGTTTGCTTGTCTCCTTTACGAGTTCCAGCTAGTATCCGACGCTGCATTGTTTGACATCCGGCTTGCGTGTTGTGGCACAGAGCTGTTTACTTTCAATAATACAATAATAGAGATAACGTCATTCATGCTTCTCCTTCTATTGTTAGTTGAAAAGCCCGTCCGTTCCTGTTGATTCACAAAATATCCTTCAGGAATCAACTGGCAAAAGATCGGCCTCAACAACCGCCATTCATTAGAATAATGAATATTGTATTGAATGAATGCAGCCAAAAGAACCTCAATCTTAACTTGTCCTTATACGACGAGGTTTGAGTCTGCGTTAGATTCGTCTGAGCCTCGCTGCTCGCTGTCCGCTCGCTGGTTCCAGGAATCCCCCCTGGCGGTGGCGGCTCTTAGCTCGTTAATCCTTATACGGCGCTAGCCCACACGTCATCTAGTGATATCATAGGTAATTCGCGTGGTTCACACGCGAATTACGACGACTCATTATGATACAGACCGAAATTGGCTACACATTACATGTTGTTTGGTATTCAACACGTGGTGCCACATTCTAGATAAGCTACTCGTATCTATATAATAAAGATACTATGTCCTATTAAACAAATTGTCAAACATATCCTTTATAAAAAGGCTTACTACAAAATATCTGATTATCTTGAGGAAAAAAAAAACTTGAGACGAGTTTTGCTCCAACTCGAAAACGAACAACCTAACAAGGTAAAGTTTTCTTGTTCGCTTCTTTACCGTAAAAAGATTAAGGTGAACAAAACATCAAAGTGATCACTTTATTCCTAGTTTTACTTTTGTAATTTGAATTTTGTGACGTGTCCAAGGTCTAAAAGATATTTGATATTTATTTGACTGCAGACTGTTTCAAATAATCTCAGTAGCTCAACTGATCCATATAATTAGCAATCCGAAGCGTCCAACGTCGAAGGCGCTGGCTGTAGTCATTGATTTTATTATTATAGAAATTAAGCATACCTACCTACTTGAAATTGAGTTGTAGTAGGTATCCCATAATATATTTGCAGTTCAATGTCAAAGGACCCATGTAATGTCAAATGCGGTCCTTGACCGGCGCGGACGCCGCGCGCCGCGGCCCTATTCATGGAGACGTCGCACACATGTGCAGAATCAGAATCAATAACTTTATTTCTTTAGGCTTACAAAATAAGCACTTACACAAGTCAAATTGTATACTATAAACATAGTTATTATTATCAAATAAGAAATAAGGTGTTATTGATATTCTCTTCACTTCAATTTTTTGTCCACTAGTGGAAGAAGTGAAAAAGAAACCACTAGCACATTATAATATCACTTATGTGTCTAATACATGTTTATTTTGCCTATCTAAATATAAATTTAATGCAATTTAGATACATGTCAATATTTCTTTAAAGCTAAACAGAACATTGAATTTCTTACATACTACTGACAGTGCGGAACGGAGCGACATCTGGCCAAGCATTAACATCATTGATGTAATCATCTATGGAGTAAAAGGCCTTCCAGATAAGATTTTGTTTAATGTACTGTTTAAATTTACGAATAGGGAGTTCAGTTGTTTCAGATGGAAGCTTATTATAGAAGCGCACGCAATTGCCCATAAATGATTTCCCTACCTTTCGTAATCTATATGCTGGGATGTGTAATTTGTTCTTGTTTATAAATTTTGAAGAGATTGTAACGAGTGGTCACATGCTCACGTCACACGCGGCCGCCGGTGTCGTCACGTCCCGCAACCGGACCCCAATACACTCATTATTACATACGAAACTAGGCCGCACCGCCCCGCCCCGCGTCGCCGCGCCGCCGCCGACCCGCCGCCGCCACCCGCGGAAAGATGCTTACGTTTGTTAATCTTGAGTTGTATGAATTTTATTCAGTTCACTTTAAACCACACAATTAAACCCACTGTAAAAGGATTTTAAATAGAGAGAGTTTTTTTTTATATTTATGACCACGAGAAGTGCCTCCAGGATGTGATTATAATGATTTCTAACCGTTGTTCATGTTTCCTACGAAATAAGTTACAAAGTTACAATAAGCTGAGTTGGACTTGCACCCGCGTCGTCGTCTTCGTCGGCGCCCCGTCGCGTCACCTGCGCCGGCGCACTCACCCGCGCGTCACTACTTGCTCAGCTGACCTGATCTGTCATGATGATCCTACGCTCCGTGATATTAGTTTAACGTTCGGGGAACAAACACCGCTCCACTCGCGGTTCTGATATCATAAATAAATATTATACCATGACTAGGTAGTTTGTGAATGATTGTCATACATAATAAAGGAACAACAAATGATATGTGAGCAGTGATATCAGCAATTTTAATAAGTTCGTCAATGTCACACAAATATCTTGGCCTCATTATGTCCTACCTAACTTTAATAAAATAAAATATATCATAGTCCATATTCCGGCTAGTTTCACAACCCAAAAGGATGTGTGTCACGCGCGTGGTATGGGCCGCGCATGGCTTGCATGCAGCATCTCAATGCGGCCGAGTATCAGATCGGTACTGTGCAATCAACACTTGTCGGAACTGCTCTGACGTATTAGGGTACACTGAATCTTATTGACTCACACAGATCGCGGGAATTCGAGAAAGGTGAAGGCTGCACTCACAAAAAAATAGCACCTCGCATAGAGCTAGTCATCAGATTAAATAAAATAGACTGGTACTGTATGTATATAACAAGTTCGAACAGAATCTCAAATATCTTTTACCTAAACGAACTGGTAAAATCAAAGAATTCTTTAAAGCTGAGAATCATAGTCCCAATCAACCAAACAATGCCGTTTGTTGTAAGTAAACAATTCAAAAAGTTAACGTTTTGTTTATTTATGCCTAAGCTCGCAACCCAAACAAACCACCTATTTATATTCTATTCATTGAACTTTATTCACTTTAAAGATTTTTACTCAATAAACTTTCCCAATTATTAAAGATTAAAGATGTTTATTTGCCAGAATATATATATGTTACAGTGAAGTTCTTAAAATTATAATACGTCCAGTTATATTCTACCTGACATAGGCATGCAAATATTAATTTATACATACACTTTACCAAAATTACAATATCTCAAGTACAATTATAAAATTAATTAATTTATAAAAAAAAAAACAAAATAAATATAAATCTATGAACATATTCGAATTATTCTCAGTCCCTGTAATTAAAATATTGATACATAGAATAGGTAATAGCATTTACTAAGAAGCCATTTTTTTCGTTGTATATTAAATAAGTTTCCAGATAGGTTCTTTAGATCTTCTGGTAGATTATTAAATATTTTTGTGTCATATATGTAGTAGGATTGTTTGTGAGTCATTGTTAATTTATACTTTGGTGTGTGCAATCTTGTTGGCAATTTCGTTTCGGGGCAGTAATCCAACTGCTCTGTCCAATTAGTTGGACTACGGGCCATTACTAGGGGCCGTGGTCCAACTATCTTTGCAGTTGGACCACGGCACCATAGTAGAGTTCTCAGTTCCAATTAAAACAATTTCAAATAATACAAGTGCAATTGTAACCACAGCACCTTTTTAATTAAATAATTAGTTTTACAACATTTAACAACTTTGCCTTCCTCCAGATACATTGCGACCAATAATAGTAACAGCCCACAATTGTAATAATAGTATAAAATTGTTTAATACTGTTAAGAAGAGATATTTCAAAGTCACAGTGAATTTTTCTCCGAATCGTCTAGTAGATAGTAAGTCAAATTTTTTTTTATTTTACTGTTTAAGGAGCTCTACCGTATGTTTAATGTAGATACATGGCATAGGAAGAATTCTATACTTTTTGAATAGTGGCTAGCAAGGGTCCAAAAAATGTTATCCAAAGTACGGACGCAATTCTTCTGGGCTCTAAATATCCTATCAGAATCGACGCTGTTGCCCAACAAAAGTAAACCGTATTGTAGAGCTGATCCTATATGGCCATGATATGCACTGCACATTATGCACTAAACGCTGTTTCTATGGATGCAATCTCACGTAATCTTTTTAAAACGTATGCATATCTATTTAGTTTTGAACATACGGTATCATTATGTGTACGCCAGCTGATATTAGTGTCTAAATGTTTTCCTAGAAATTTAAATGAAGTTACTTCTTCGATCTTAGAATTATTAAATTGAATGTCAAGTTTAAGAAGTTCATGTCGAATGGATTTAAATTGTATTATCTTAGTTTTTGACAAATTTACCTTAAGATTATTATAATTGAGACAATTCACTATGTCAAAAATTCCTTTATGAATGTCATTTTCTAATTTTGCGATGACCTTCAATTATTAATGTTATGTCATCATCAGCAAACAGAACGGCTTGGTGGTTTGTTGCATCAGGCAGATCATTAATATAGAGTAGGAAAAGCTTAGGTCCCAGGATACTCCCTTGTGGTACGCCATAATTATTACGCTTAAACTCAGATCAATACCTGATTTTTTGCATTGAACTATTAACTCTAGCTAACTCTACACATTGTTGTCTATTTTTCAGGTAACTCGCAAACCAATCGTAGGCTGTACATCAACTTCAACTTCTTGGTTAATGGCTCTGCGTCTGGATTGACACAATTCTGCCAGTGTCCGTCTCATGATAGCATCGCCTCTGACGCCGTATTTATAAAGCTCTGACAGTAATTGAAGCATTGGGTGCAAAAAGGGCGTATCTCGAAAAAGTAAGTTTTGAGAAAATTGATGATAGAGGTTTTGATGTATTATATCTTTTGAATATTTATAATATAACTCTTGTTAACTGTGTCATTCATTAGTCGTGTAATTCCCTTGTTGCACCCAATGCTCCAATTTGTTATGGTGAACAAAATCAAAGGCTTTGCTCATGTCGAAAAACAATGAGATAACGGGCGTGCCCGAATCAATATGTTCTGAAATTAATTTAATTAGATTAAAATTGGCTAGAGCAGTAATTTATTTTAAAAAAAAACAGCTTTGCAATTTTTTTTAATTATCCAGTATACTATGCTACTATGCTATTTAACCTTAAAAAAAACCCCTAAAAATTACCTAGATTATTGGGACTAATGCTACCAGTCTATAGTTACCTATCTATATTTGTAACGTCTCCTTCATTGTACAAAGGTTTTATAATTGTTTTTTTTTAGGGAATTTGGGAAAACCTACGCATTGCACAAAAGAAGATACTAATGTGACTTTGAGATGTGAGCTGAAATTTGTTTCAGTTTATTTGTAGGTAGCTCATAACCTATTGCTCTAGTATTAGGTATTTAGCATAGGTACGTATAATTTTATGAATTTCATCAAGATGAAGAGAGGATATTATCAATATATCAATATTTAATACTTACCCAGTACCGTTTTCAAATATCACGTACCTAGGTAAATGTCGTCGAATATCTAAATCCAGTAGAAGGAACAACATTTAAAGATGTTTTTTAGGACCTATAGTGTATAGACAGACATAATTATGGTAGGTAAGGTACGTATGCGAGTGTGTGAGTCAGCGGCCGCGGACGCTTCACGGAGACAGTGAAAGTAGTCGCGCATGTAGGGACATGACTCCTGTTCCCATTCAATTACGGATCTGGTACCGCAATCACCGGGTGTTGCAATCTTTATTCTGCACCCAAGGAACGTCTAATTTGACTAATATAGGTAACAAAACAATTCCAAAATTACGCTCCAAAGTCCAACATTTTAAATAGTAGGTCGTAGGTTACGTCCACGCCTAGCCTAGTCCGAAGTTCATCCTACAATGGCATTCAATGGTACCTACCAACTATTTTGTAAGAAGTTCTTCGTCATAATGTAAGTAGATACGTTGCCGAGTTGAGAGTTCTTTCATAGAAACTATTCGGTGAACCACGTCCTCTCATTAATTTGCAGATTGATATGAGTCAGAATTAGAAATCAGTGGCAGCGTTGGTAGCAATCATATAATCAAGACTATCGTCTCGTCAGGATCTTTGGAGGAACCCGACTCTTATGATGATATACTATGTAACTTTTTTTTTACATTTTATAGGCTTGCGTTTGGCCGCTATCTCACCTGATGGTAAGTGATGATACGGCCGAGGATGTAGCACGCTTGACTAGAAGAGTAACTACTTGGGTTTGTTTGCTATTACTTTTTGAGTGACATTTAACATTACAGGTATCACGGGATGACTGGACTAGGTAATACCCGTGAGTAGTTATTATAATAATAATTGTAGAGTAGGTAGGTATCTGTACAAGGGATCGCTTACAATCCCTACAATAATGTACCCATTCTATTTGTCAGACCGCGTACATAACATTAAAAAACTAGGACGGGGTTTGTAATTTTCGAATTGAATCAACGTGTATGAAAGACAAGTGTATAGTGCTCTTTAAATTATTCATAAAGATTAGATTATATGTAAACATTGATTTCCCACGGTAAACCCATAGCCGCTGATCGAAATCGTCGTCTTTCCTAGTGCGTCCACCTACTTACGACTTAATGACAGGTAAATCCGAGGCAGATGATAATAACCGAAGATAAATAATTGACGGCTCAACAAAACCGGCTCCACAGGCTCCTCCGACCAAGGAGTAGTTTCCTGCGGTAAGTTCGCCTCGTTGTCGCTCGGCGCGTGGCAACGCGCGCCGCCCGCTGATGATACCGATAGGGTTGCCACCTTTATAAAATAAAATAAAGTATATTTACTAGCGATGGGCCGCAATTCGTTTTACATTCGGTTAGACCGAACTTCGGCATCTTGACCCAAACTTCGACATTCGGTCGAAATTAGGTTTAAATGCTGACCATTCGGTGCAAGACAAAAATTAAATACCTACCTACATGCACTATTTGACTGAAATTAATAGAAATCATATATATATCATAATTACCCTAAAATAAAATTGGGCCTTATTTAGTCACTTATTTACTCAGTCATTTATTTAGTTAGGAACATGGAAACCTTAACTTGCGGCCTCAGTTGTGTTCGACGTTGAAGCACTAGTTGAAGGTATGATCGGGTTTGGCGTATGAATAGGATCATTTAATTGTGAAAATTCTTGATCATGCTTAACGCGAATGTGGTTGGTCTGTTCAGAAGCAGACGCTGAACGGCCACTACCACCACGAAATATTAGCGAACCACATAAGGTTCATTTCGCTTTATTTTGCTCGTCAGTTTCTATATAAAATGTCCAAACACTTGATTTCTTCCTTCCACTCATATATGCAACAAGCAGATAACCAAATTTATAAATTTTAACCTCGTTAATCCACTTTAAAACAATGAATTCGTTAAATGTAAACAAAAGCACGCGACACACCGATGACATATTTGCTAAATGATGGCCTGCTCAGGGACAGGGCCACGCGGGGCAGCCCGGAGTGTGGGCGGGGGGCATCTAGCAACAATTAATGTAAGTGCATAAACAAGTCATGACGTGTCGCTCTCGAGAAAACTCGGCGAAATTTAACCGAAGTTCATCCGAATTTCGGCCGATTTTTTTATTTTTACCTAATGTTCGGCCGAAGTTCGTGTTCGGTTCAAACCACATTCCGCCCATCTCCAATATTTACCTTGTACAGAGTAAAAAAAGTAAGAGTATCTAGTACTATTTATTAAATATAGATTTCAGAGCGGTAGTTATCCAAAATGGCAAACAAAAGCGGTGCAAGCCGCCAAATTTTTCGGATTTTTGTGGTAGTTGGCCAAAATAACAAGAAAAGCATAACAATAAGCCATAACGGCAAGGGGACGGAACTAAAAAAAAAACAGACTTTTTAGTGGTGGTGCCCAAAATGGAAAGAAAATAAAGACGTTATAACGAGGAGCATGGTAAGCAAAGTTAAGTTTTCAGACTTGTACTGAAGCTGAGAGACTCCGACTTGCAGCGGATATTGCCCAAAATGATAAGCAAGCTAAAATAGACCCCATACAATAGATAGATTAACTAGATCATATAATACATAACATCATAGATTAACAATAAAATATAGACTTAATCAATATCTATTTCTTTCACGAACAAACTCTTATATGCAGAGTACGACAGCATAAAGCCTACTATAAATAGGTAGGCACTATAGTGCACGCTACACGTAAATATAGTGATATGCCATTTCGAAAGGCGTTTTGGTCCAAAAATATCTGCAAAGGGTAACGTTCCGCAAAAGATCCGCAGAAGTAGAGCTATATCCGAAACTGAGCAAAATGATCAAAAAGCAACATGGGTTTGTGCCAAAAAAAGTTTAAATTGATATTTGACGTTTTCTTAGCGTCCAAAACGTAATGAATCCCATATAATAATACAATGCGATCTGTTTCGTTTCACTCAAATCTTCCGTTTATTGAAACGAAAATTAAAATAAAAACATGAAATGCCAAATAAAGTATTTTTGCGTACTTTATTATGCTTAAAAAGTATAGAGTACGTTAGCCCGAAATAACGTACGATACTTTATTATAAAGTATGGGTGGAAACCCTAGATACCGATGTACATAGGTACCTAATGAGGCGCGGCCGGCAAAAAATTGAGTTTTCCCAGCGTGTGCGCAAGGGGCGAGCGCTCCGTTAAACTTTTATCTTCAAGTTTTCCCAGACGCGCGTTTTTTAGCCGGTAAATTGCTGCAGCTTGGGAAAACTAATTAAGCGTAATCGTTGTGCAGACAACTCTCGGTAGATATATAAATAAATAATGCTGGACAATTCACACAGCATTATCTAGCCCCAAGCTAAGCAGAGCTTGTGTTATGGGTACTAGATAACTGATATAGTTAATATAATGCACTACATAGATAGATATTTTTTATTATATATAGGAAACATCCAGAACACCCTGAACAAATATCTGCAGATCATACAAACATTTGTCCCGAGGCGGGAATGGAACCTGCAACCTCCTGCGTCGCAGGCGGACCTTCACCCACCGCGCCACAGAGGTCGTCAAATATTCGTCGATATATATTGTAATTGTAATGCTTTTTTCACTTCTCTTGCTCAAAAAGTGTATCATAATAGTGTAGCTTAGCGGGCCTAAAACTCGAGTTTAATACCTCGGGTGAAAAGGAATTTTTTCTTTTTAATTTTTGTCTAAAATCATCAGCCCGTACAAAGCATTCGTTCTCTTACATAAAAACTTGACTACTTGGCAGTCTTTTTTTTTGAAAATAGAACCGTCTTGGTGATGTTTTATGAAGGTTGATTCTTCCCTTCACGATATAATGCGAACTGTTTCGTTGCGGGTTAAATAGAGATTTAAAAAAAAGATGGTATTGGCGCTAAATCTCTAGAATTTTCTTCATTCCAAATCACAAACTTTTACGTTTAACTTCCTGACTTTTACTTCCAAATTGTGAACGTGAAAAATGTCATCAAGTGATAGTGAAGATGCTAATATGCAAATGGAAGAAAAGGGCAAAGAAATAATTATGAATCGTTTTCCGACAAAATCACGTGGAATATATTTAAAGAGTTACGAAAATTTTATGAAATGGAGAGATGAGAAACGTGTGGATTCTTTTACAGAAGGGGTTTTTCTCACTTATTTTGATGAATTATCGAAAAAATTCAAATCGTCGACTCTTTGGAGCACATATTCAATGTTAAGAATGACCTTAAAAACGAAACACGACGTCGATATTAAAAAATATGTAAATTTAACGGCTTTACTGATGAAATTGTCCACTGGATACAAGGCAAAAAATCTAAAGTCTTGACGACACAAGAAATCGAAACATTTTTAAATAACGCTCCAAATAAACAATACTTGGCAACAAAGGTAACCGACTTATGTACTCTACTCAAAATAAATAAATAGATACCTACCTACATACCTAAATTATAAGGATGGGAGTTATTGGATATTATGGCTACCGGTTATTAGTTGGGTATTTTGTTTCAATACCGCTAGTACCAACTGGTACCCAATAACGTTACAATACTCTATATCTGTCCTGATTTCTACCCAATAAATTTCTAACCGATTTGGTTAGAAATACCAAATACTTGTTGCAGCTACATAACTTTACGGGTGAACGGTCCGCTAGTACCTATGCCTAGATGATAGTTAGGTAAGTATAGCTATTGAAGCGTTGAGTAGTTATGGCTCACGGTCGGTTAGGCGCGATGCTCGCTTTGCGCAGTTATTCCCTAGCGGTATGCGGATTTTACAATAGCGTTAGATATTTTAGGACCATGCTAACAGGTACTGAGTTAGTTATTGAATACCGGACTCATCTCTACTAAATTATGTACCTAGGTTATTACGATTATTAACACACTTATTTTTTTGTTCAACAAGTTGCTTTAATTTATGAAATCAGCGGTGCATGCAGAGGAATAGAGCTTGCCAACATAACGCTAGAAGACGTAGAAACGGATACAAACCTACAAGCTGTGAGTCTGCCGAACACGAAAACAAACAAAGAGCGTAAATTTGTCATCAGTGGAGAATACCTTAATATAGTTAAAACCTATCAGGAGTTACGTCCCACTAATGTTTCAACGAGAAGATTTTTTCTAAATTATCAAAATGGTAAATGCACAAGGCAAATCATAGGCAAAAATAAATTTGGTAACATGCCTAAAGATATTGCCACTTATCTAAATTTACCAAATCCGGAACTCTACACGGGCCATTGTTTCCGCAGAACAACCGCGACTCTGTTGGCGGACTCTGGTGCGAATATAACGACATTAAAACGGCACGATGGATGGAGGTCCGATCAAGTGGCTGAAGGTTATATAGAGGACTCTATACAAAACAAGTATCACGACACGCAGCGGATTACGGAAGGAATCAATATTCTACCAAACATTACAGAACCCCAAGCATCTACATCGCGGGATTGGATGAATATGTCAACTCAGCTGAAGCCGCACTCAGATCTTAATAATGCAGGAAACTCAAGCATGAGTCGAGTCTCTCCAACTTTTACTCCACAACAATCAACTCAAAATATTATCACATCCCAATCACAGAGAACCGAAATAAAATTGCCCGGGAAAAACATTTTACTAAACATTCAAAATTGCTCTAACTGCAGATTTAATTTTTAATAAAATTTCTGAAACTTTTCTAATTTTGAATTGTTTTATTTTCTCGCAATCGAAGTGAAAAGTAGAGTGTTTTACTCGGCCCAAAACCACCCATTATAACTCGGTCTTGTCATCCTCCCTCGCTACGCTCGGGAGTATAACAACCTCGTATATAATGGGATGGTTTAGTCCCTTGTAAAACAATCTAACAATTGATTGTGATCTCAGACAATTTTTTAGGTATGATTTTGTCCAAAACCAGCTTGTATGTGGTTTCGGAAAATAAAGTCAAAGTAGAAATGTGTTTTAAACAAACAACTTATGTAGACTGAGGCAACAAAATTGGGGACAGTCGCCACGAAATTTCGTTTCTTACAGTATTTAAAAATATCTCAAGCGAAGTAGCCATCAGTTTGTTAAATTATAATTATAGCACTTTACACATAACCTAACCTAACCGATATGATGAAGACAAGCCTTTACTCATAATAAGTAAAGGACCTATGAATACCTAGTAAGTAACTCTACTCGTATCATCACATCGTTTACTCATCCTTGTCTAAACAATTGTGTGCAATGCAGCATCGATGACGTCACCAGAGACGTACCTACGAACTGCCTACGGAAAGTACCTATCTGGTGTCCGTTATTTCCATTTTCATAATTTTTTGTACGTATTTACCGCTTGCTCAGAAATAAACATCTTGCCCCGAGGTAGGTACCTTACCTATGCCTACGCAGGCCCTTGTGTTGTACGAGTACGATAATTTAATAGAGAAAGAAAACTACCGCGCAGTTCCAAGAAGGTTCCTAGATTATTTTCAGTGCTTCTACTGAGCTGATACTTAGCTGTTGAAATAGTAAAGGAGAAAAGGTAGCGGTTCAATGAACCCGGCGGCGAGTATGGTGCGCCATAGAGAGTGCACGTGCAGCAGCCAGTGGTTACGGAGGCGGCGGGAAACCCGGCGTGAATCAGACAACGCACGCCCTGCACACGGCGGCGGCGGCGCGGGCGGGCGGGTCGGCGGCGGCACGCGACATTCCCAAGTTCCCACCCAATAATCCTAAATAATATTATAAATGCGAAAGTGTGTTTGTTTGTTTGTTTGTCCTTCCTTCTCGCCCTAACTGAGCAACCAATTGACTTGATTTTTGGCGTAGAGTTAGTTAAAGGAGGAAGTAACATAGGCAACTTTTTGTACTGGCAAAACATTAAATTCCTTTGAGAGATTTAAGAAAAAAGAAATAAAGAATGAAAGGGAATTAATTTATTGATTACTTTTCATTATATTTATGGGAAATAATACCTTTTTATCGCCCTATAAATGTAAAATTCGAATTTAATGCGGGTGAAACCGAGGGGAACAGCTAGTGTAGGTGTAATTACATATAATAATAACTATTACATTTGACTCTATAAATCTATCGATTTGATTCAGATCGCGCTACACCTTGTCTAGGTACCTACATATACATATATGTACATATGTAGGTACATATATTATATCTATCTATCTATATTACTTATAATAAAACTGTAACAGGTCCAATTCTGTACATTGAAGACATTTAGAAAAAATTTTTTGGAGGGCACTCTGTTATCGATACTGATGCCAAAAATGTATTTTTTTTCCATCACGCCTGTCTGTCTGTATCTTGGCCGCGCATAGCTCCGAAACTACTAAACGTATTGAAATGAAACTTGGCATGATTTAAGTTCATACTACGAGGAAGGTCATGTTATACTTTTTATCCTCCTTGGGAGTGGGGATAGAAGTGACATTTCTGGGCCTCAAATAGCGCAAAAACTACTGAATGGATTCGAATGATACTTAGCATGATTTGAGTTCATACTACGAGGAAGGAAATAAAATACGAGTCCATACCCCAAAGGCAACAAAATGATTACAAAATTGTTATTAGTGCCGATAAACGACCTACTGGACAGCATCCGGTTTGTACAAAGCTGTCGCTACCAATGATGTTGCCGTCGTCCTGGTAGATCAGCACTGTGACAGGCGGGACATAGTGCTGCGTACCCGGGATGACCGCTTGCAATGCATTGGCGAAACGCACCAGGCATTTGATGCTATTCAATCTCTACTCGCTTATATACCTACCTACTGTCGTGGCGAAGACACTGGTGGAAGTGGATACAACTTTGATCTTCGACTCGGTCTCACGGTTCGGTTCGGTTCACTAAAAATGTATACCGCCCAAAGAAGTGGGCACGGCTCAGCTAGTATATAACAAAATAATACATAATGTTGGACAGTGCACACAACATCATCTAGATTCTAGACCCAAGCAGAGTTTGTGTTATGGTGGGTACCTACTCAATGTCTTTGTGGGTGGGTACTAGATCACTGATATAGTATGTACATAATATAATATATTACATAGATAGATATTTTTACTATACATATAAAATACCCAGAACACCCGAGACAAATATTTACAGATCGTACAAACATTTGTCCCCAGGCGGGAATAGAACATATATATATATGTGTGTATTATAGACCTATTTCACTTCTTAGTTTCGACACCTCGCTCTAACTAAGTTCAAGACTTGATATAGACGCGAGGGTTCTCTACCTCGGTAAGAAAGTAGGTTTACACTATTAGAGGACTTGCATAATGTATACAATACAAAAACTTTAAGAAAACTGTGCTATACTTAAAATACTAATACAAACTTAAATTAATTAATAATAATACATTTAGATTAAAACAAAACTACACACTGTACTTAAAATAAAAGTACAGTGTGTAGTTGTAGTGTGTAGTGTGCTGTGAGTGTAAAAGTGTGTGTATGTGAGTGGAGTATGGGTTGACTGTGCACTAACTAACTGTTTTTAATAGGCTTTCTGTTTTATCATAGTCAAGGTTTAATAAATATGATTTTATCTTATTTTTGCATTGTCTGTAATTTAAATCTTTTATATCTATATATTTGCTGATATTGTTATACATGACATGTATAGACCTAAAAATGGAAGATGTCTATGTGCAAGCGACGTGTTACAGCTAGCTATTTTATATATTCGGTTTTTTGGTCGTTTGGTTCGTGGTAGTTATTACTGTGTTGTTTCAATAATATTTGTTGGATGCAAAGTTGTCTAACTGTAAGTAATTGAGTGTCTGCATAGAGTTGTGTTGTTGGGAACCGGTATGGTTTTGAGTATTGCTCTTTGTGCTCTCTCTAGGTAGTAAGTGAGTTTTTGCAGCACCGCCCAACGAAGTAGAGCAATATGAAGTTATGGACTGACAGAGAGTGTAATATATTTGTAAAATATATTCAGTTGCAGCATGCCTAATTTTTTTGAAAACGGCAATTAGTTTTCTTAATCGAGTTTTCAATAGATTTATATGTGGTCCGTATGACATCCTAGAGTCTATTATTATACCCAGGTATTTTATAGTATCACAGCATTCTAGAGATGGACAGTCTATACAGTTTGTTGCATTTGATGATAAGCAAAGCAGGTTATGAGCTTTGATTTGGTAGGCTGTGTTTGTAAGGTTAGGTTTGGTAGATTTATTCAAGTCAAAGCTAAGTATTTGGTTTTTTCGGAGTTCAGGGTAAATATGTTATTGTAGAGTTTTTGGCTGATAATATCAAATTCCTGTTGTGCTTCTTTATATACCTTTTCCCAATTTTCCTCTCGGAACAAAAGTACTGTGTCATCCGCAAATGAGATTATATTACCCGATGGCATTTCCGTTTGGCAGATTTTATTGATATAGGCAAGGAATAGTGGACCTAATATACTTCCATGTGAGATCCCAAAAGTGACTCTACATTTGCTAGATATATAATTTCCTATTTTTACACACTGATAGCGGTCCTCTAAGTAGCTATTCATTAGGTCTAATTGTTTACCACGTATTCCAAGATCATTAAGTTTCCTCAAAAGTAGTGGTATGGACACCGTGTCAAACGCCTTTGCCAGATCAAGGAAAATGGCAAGACATTTTTAACGCTTGTCAAGTGAGTCAATGACAAAATTATTAAGTTCCAACACAGCGTCTGCAGTTGATCTACCCTTTCTAAACCCAAATATATATATATATATATAGTCCCTAGTTGACCGAGCTTTGCTCGGTATTTTTTTTGGTATATTGTGTTTTTTAGAAATTATATTTAACACGTGAGTTAAAAATACACAAATAATATAAATAAACAATTGTTTTTCTCGGTCTAACCTAAAACCAAACACTCATTGGCTTAGTGTTGCTTAACAACGCCACCTGCTACTCCAGCAAGTTTAGTGATGTTGTGTCGTTTGCACTTAGTTGCTCCCAATTTAAAAAATAATAGTAATGTTATTCGTCAATAGATGTCAGGAAGAGTTATATTTTTCAGTTTAGGGAGTGCCCTATCGATAAAACTGATTAATGAAAAACGAATTAAACTACATTTTAACTAGATTATAAATGAATCCTATCCTAGCTAGATCGATTTGTCGCCCCCGAAAACCCCTGTATACTAAATTTCATCAAAAGCGTTGGAGCCGTTTCCGAGATTCTGATTATATATATACAAGAATTGCTCGTTTAAAGGTATAAGATATTATAACTAGCTGACCCGCCAAACGTTGTTTTGCCTTCAACCCTTATCACTTAGGGGTATGGAAA
This sequence comes from Eupithecia insigniata, assembly GCA_947859395.1. Taxonomy (NCBI): domain Eukaryota; kingdom Metazoa; phylum Arthropoda; class Insecta; order Lepidoptera; family Geometridae; genus Eupithecia; species Eupithecia insigniata. The sequence goes on from OX402002.1 coordinate 15,125,308, forward strand.
ATAGATAGTAGCCGATTCTCAGACCTACTGAATACGCATATAAAATTTGGTAAAAATCGGTAAAGCCGTTTCGGAGGAGTACGGTAACTAACATTGTGACATGGAAATTTTATATATAAGATTATTATATTGTAAAGTGACAGGCATGATGGATGACAAGTGATTTTGATCAAACAATATACCATTTTCGTATGAATCCTACTTTACATACAGCCCACCCCAAATTATGGGAATTTGACACAAAAAATTCAAAAATACTAATCAGTTTGTTATTCATAGCGTAAACGTAAAGTAAGACACACGGAATCACATGGAAATGTGTCATTTAATAGTGAAATTGACATTCCTTTTTTTCGAAAATGCCGAAAACAAGTGAAGTGTGCTACACAAAACGTATTAAAATTCAGTTGTTACGTGATCAAGGAAAGACCCAAGTATAGATTGCCAAACTCGTGAAATGTTCGCGGTACGCAGTGCAATCTGTTATTAAACGGTTTGCGGAGACAGGTTCCCACGCAAATGAAAGACGGAGTGGCAAAAAAGGCGTGACTACTGAGCGCCAGGACAGAAAACCCATCCGCGAGTCTCTGAAGGACCGCAAAAAAACTTCTTTGCTCGCTGCCGCCCTATCCGAAGAAAGTGGATACCCTATTAGTGCTCCAACGGCAAGAAGAGGGCTTGGAGATGCTGGTTTAAAGGGGTGTAAAGCAAGAAAGAAGCCGTGGCTCTCGGAAAATAACAAGAACAATCCCTTAGAATTTGCTCTACAATACCTACCAACACTTCACAGAGGAGGATTGGTCAAATGTTGTGTGGTCCATGAATCAAACTTTGAGGTAAGCTTTTATACCATTTCATAAAAACGATAACACTGATTACTATTATTTTAGTTGGCTTTCATAAAAATAATGAGCACACATTTTTAAGCTCTACTTTTTAACTGTGGGTGTAACCTTCGTGAGGCAGCGCGTCGGCGAGGAATATCATCCAGATTGCGTGGTTTTCACTGTTAAACACGGGGGAGGTAGCATTATGATCTGGGGCTGCAGCTGCAGCTGATGGTGTCGGCGAAATGTTCCTATGCGCAGGCTGTATGAACAGTGAAAAGTACATAAATGTACTCGAAACCGCTCTATTGCCTTCGCTTACGCGCATTTTCGGCGACACGAACTTGGATAGCGTCAAATTCCAACAAGACCTCCTTGTCATAAATCAGTGACCTCCATGCGCTGGTTTCGAATCAACAGTATTGTCTTGTTAGATTGGCCGGCGCAGTCCCTATCGAGTCCCGATCGATCTGAAGATCGATCGGGTTTACGGTTTACGGTCGGAAGAGATGCTCGATAGGGTTTACCCTATCGAGCATCTTTGGGATATATGAAGCGCAAAGTTAGATACAAGATTTTATTAGTAAATAATAAATTGACACGTCATATAGATTCACATACTTATGTTTACTTTCTACTTTATGTGTACAACAAACAATACTTAGCATTCCTAACATCTAACAACTGATATGTATTAGTTGAGTCACCCAGAGAGCATTAGCTAGTGCCTTAGTACATCCAAAACAAAGCAAAGAAATTCTTTATTTCAAGAGTGGGACGCCATTAGTGGAGCCGAATGTAAAAAGCTTGTAAGTAGCATGCCCCAAAGAATTGCTGCTGTGATCAATGCGAAGGGTGGGCCAACTAAATATTAGAGATTTATACAATTTTATGTTACTATAGTAATTTGGAAAACAAATTAGTTTTATTTTCCACCTTAAACACGAAAAAGTCAGTAAATTTTAGGGTGCTTTATACTTTTGAGCAAGGCTGTATATACATATTTTAAAGATCAAATGGAACCACGACCCTAATATTGTTAAGAGTTACATGTCATGATCTCAGTATTAATATTTAAGAACATATTGTAACATATGAATCAACAGTAGGTTAGGTATCTATTGCTCAAATAAAACTCCAAATCATAACCAACTTTTTTTATTATATAACTTTCATTACCTATATGTATTAAAACAAATGGTGCCTATTTGTAACATACAATACCTAGATATTATGTAGGTATATATTTTAAGAGGTAGGTAACTATTGAATAAACAAAAGAAACTGTTAAATAATCCAACATAGTTTTTAAAAAATAATATACATATGCTGCTGATATTATATAATTCAGGTACCTATAATATTAGCTGTTTTAATAAATATGTATATCCTCTTGTAACACGAGCATAATGTGCATTTAATTCACAAGCAATAAATTATTATTTCTGTATTTGCTGACAACCACAAGGTAAAATAAAAATGTCAATTATTGAACTTTACTTATTTATCGATAATTCAGGTAATTCACAATAAATACTCTACAAATAACAATCTCAAACACAGAATTATACAATAAATTCGTCGGTAACACACCAACTTATGTAAGTACATACATATATAAAACTAATTTAAATGTTAAACTAAATATCAGGGACGAGGGAAACTTTACCTCATCCCTGATAAACATATTATTTTAATTGTCGAGTCTAGGGTTTATTTTACAGTCTGTAGTTAGCTCAATTGTTTCAATTGTAAATACTAGTTTAATTTGCTTATATTATTTGATTGTTATTTTCTTTGTCAATAAAGACTTTACAATGAGATCTGTTTGCGCGCGAAAATATTAAAGTCTTAATTGAAGAGTTAACATGAAATAATACTGAGTGGTGGAAGTGGTGAGGTGTTCTGAACTTTACGGCCATGTCCATCCATCTATCAGTACACTATCATATAACTATATGTGATAGTGTACCTTCAAAACAATCAATGTAACAATCTATGTGTTATATAGGTACAAATAATAAATGAACATAAAACTAGGTAAACACAGTGGTAAGGGCGCATCATACATCACTCAATCTCAATGTACAATGTTATGTACAATAATATTGTCGTATGTTGTTACACTGTGTTCTTAAGATATAATGTGTACCTACGATGTTATAATGATAAATCAATTATGTTTCGTTGGTGTTAGTGGTTTAGTTTTTGTGAATGAACACAGGTACAAACAGTAGAACTAAGGACCTACGCGTTATTCGCTACACATTCGCGGTGAAAACCGAGTGGGTAGGTGTGTCATGTCAACTGAAAGCCGAGTGTGTAAGTACCTACATACCGGTAACACTCTCAGACTGAGTAGCGGATATCGCGTAAGTCAGAATAGGACTTGAATTATGTACCTACAATCGGTCACAGTTCATTCACAAGACTTGTATTGTAGTGAATGATGTGACTCGCCTCGCACGGTCGCACGTCTTCCAGTACCTATGCAGAGCGTGGGACGCGCCGCGCGCTCTGACGTATACAAACAAACAATGTCACGTGACGTGACGCGACGTCACGTCGGAATAGCTGTTTGTCTGCTCTCGTTCATGCCTTACTATCTATTTGGCTGTTGATAGTTTTATTGTGCTTATACTATGTAGTAGGAATTAACATGGGATTTACCCGTAGGTAGAATTATTAGGAAGGATAAGTACTAATGAACACGTGATCTGATCAACGTTTGGTGGTAAACGGAAGGATGGGAGATATAGCGGGTGCTACGACGTAGCAATGACGTAGAGGCGTAGCACTTTCTTTGCTAGTACCGACCGACTATTCTATTGCTGTCATTTACGAAAATTAATGTTCAATTGCTTTTTTTGCTAACTGTAATTTTCGAAAATCTGAGTTTGGACATAAAACCCTAAAAATATTGTTAGTTTCCTAAGACCATTTTCAGGTAACTACACCGGTTAAGGTTCCCCTTACTGCCTCGTTCATAAAATCCACCCTGCATAATAAAATAACTTAGGAAGTACATAAAATCTGTAGAATTTTCATTCACCAACGGAAGGAAGAAAGGCATTGAAACGTTGAAACGTCGTCGTGTCGCGGTGACCGTGTGTATACCTACGTAGCACATTCAGTTTTGAAACGTTGTGCGGGAAGCGCATCTCAGATACAAGCTGTAGGTACTTTTGACGTCGATGTCCTCATAGACACAGGCTACCATCAAAATATTTCATTGCTATTTTGAAAACAAAGTCAGTTTAAAATTGCCAAACATAAACGGCATTCGTTCAAAATAGTCGGATTTGATTTTGCTATAAAACAATCCATTACGGCGAAAGTATCATAACTGTAACTTAAGTATCTAATAGGTTTTACTCGTCGAAAGACCTTCGTGAAATATTTTGTGTTTTAATTAGCATAGACACGGAAGTAGTGATCGTATCCAGAGAAGATAAATGAGTATAATGATTCAGAGGCATTGGCTGCGAGCGAGCCTATCCGCAGTCGCACGCGACCGCGCCGCGCCGCCCCGTCCCATTGGCGCATGGCGCAGCGCAGCACGCGGCCCGAGCGCCTGGCCCTACACTACACTTGGGTAAAAGCGAGTTTTCACTATCAACAACATCATTTATAAAAAATAGAACATCAACAACAAATATGTTTAAATAAATAAATAAATAATCATAATTATCGCAGAATCGAATAATGTCCATAAAAATCACGATTTATTAATACACTCGCACATAAGTAAGCAAAATTCACGTAAACACGTTTAAGTGGTCACAACTCACTCACAACACCGCAAATGTCTATTAACTATTGAGTCCAGTCGTTATTATCACTTGGTGTTTGAAGACGTTCGCTGTGAAAACTTTACATTGCACGGGTCGTTTCATAAGTCGCGCGCTGCGGCACGTGCGCGCGTGCCGAGCGCGCCGCGCGAATGGCGAGCGGCGGGGCGGCGGCACGGCCGCCCGCCCGGCCGGGCTTCAGCGAGCCAAGCATATAAGCCTCCGCGCCGGCACCTGCCTCTATTCACTACCAGACCTCAGCCGGTGACGCGTGCCCGCGACCCTAACATCCAAACGTACTATCTACATAAATCTTATTACGCGAACATGTCCAAGTTGAGCGTCGCAAGCTTCGCTGTCGGTGTCGTGGTGGTGTGTTGTGCGGCGTGGGCGGCGGCGGCGCCGACGACCGGCCAGCACCTGTCGGTGTCGCTGGCGGATGTGCTGGACAGCGCCGTGTGTCCGCTGCGCGTGGAGATCGACGAGGATGAGAACCGCGTGCCGCGCCGCATCAAGATGCTGAAGTGCGCCGCGAGGCCGAACCCCGTCTGCCACGAGCAGGGCATGACGCACGCATGCTGTCGCAGTCACCACCGCACCTTCCACACTACCTGCATGGAGGTCAAAGACACGGTTCTGGTGCGATACAAGGGCAAGGACCACCTGGAACCCTTGGAGGTCTCCGTCGGGTGCGCCTGCGTCATCCGCCCAGAGGCACAGGCGCGCGAGGACCGCTGACCGCCCACCGCCGCCGCCGCGCCCTCGCCGTGCTCAACCCACCTCAGTTCCTAACTAAACTTAATGTATCGACGACGCCGTCTCTACTACTAGTGTAATAATTTATTGTTTGAAGAGTGGCGCTGGCGCGACTCTTCGACGTGTCATTGTTAGGTTTAATTTATAGTGTATTTGGTGTGTATGGACGATGGTTGTGATACGAAACATTCCGATGTGTGGTGCGTTGTAAGATACTAGTGATCGACCTGATTTATGTTAGTTATTTATTTTGTGCGCCCTCGTTGACCGAGATAGATATTGCCTGTATCAGGCTTTTATAATAAAAACTGTTAACAACTTACCTACCTGTTTTAAATTTCATCTTATTTACTGCCTCCTGACCTTTTCCTTCCCATTCAACATATCGACCTACCTTATTATAGTTTAAAATATTTTGTATGTATTTTAGATTAGAAATCTACAAAAATAAATCCAACTCTAAGTGAATTTACGTATGTAGGTAAACATTGTAGATGAAAGTATAGAACACCGAAAACATTTAAAAATTAAAGATCCACTACTATTTAGTTAACGTTCTTATACTTCTATCCTTATGTAAAACAATATTTTTGTAAATTTACTAATATCATCCATCAGCACCATCATAATGGGATAATGAATTCGAAGGAAGTAACTGGTATAGCAAGCATTCCCTGTCGCCGAGAAGTAACTGGTAGAGCAAGCATTTCCTGTCGCTGCGAAGTAACTGTTAGAGCAAGCATTTCCTGTCGCTGCGAAGTAACTGTTAGAGCAAGCATTCCCTGTCGCCGAGAAGTAACTGGTAGAGCAAGCATTCTCTGTCGCCGCGAAGTAACTGGTAGAGCAAGCATTCCCTGTCGCCGCGAAGTAATTGGTAGAGCAAGCATTCCCTGCCGCCGCGAAGTAATTGGTAGAGCAAGCATTCCCTGTCGCCGCGAAGTAATTGGTAGAGCAAGCATTCCCTGTCGCCGAGAAGTGGTAACATCAACATACATGTTTAGCGAATCATTAACTTTGCGTGAAAACCGCAACCGAAGGATTTCCCATCCTTATTGAAGAGTTAACTAAATAAAATAAATAATCTGCGTCAACATCGGATCCATGTCCCGAATACCTACGATATGACAATCAAGTTTGCGCTTCATGATCGCGAATTTTCGCGGTGAATAGCTGAACAAATATAATGATTAGTTACAGCATCGACAAGAAATTTATACATGTTGATCATTTTTCCAGGCATACATACATACATAGGTACATAGGTAACTTGTTGTCGCACTCTGCTTCGTACGCGCTTTAACTGGATATAAACCTGAATACCCTAACATTTCAGCCGTTTGGGGTCAGAAGTAACTGACAAACGTAACGCATATCTAATATTAATGAAATGGAAAATGGAATTTTTACTTCTCGTCTTTCTTTAGTTTTTTTTTTATGTCAGCATTGTTTTCAATAAATCTTATTTTTTATAATCTTAATTGATTATCGGATGTGGTGAACATATATGATGCATTATAATGTGGTGGTCAGACATCATTTCGGCGGTGTGGTGTGTTGTGTTGAGTCACGACACGCGGTGCTCTCTGAGTCAGCGCTTACCTACACCGCGATGCGAATTACATCTCTCAAATCAGTATCGTGTCATGACTCAATCAGAACATGTCATGTGGAACATCTTACCTACATATTTAATAAGATAACTAGCTTATAACCGCTGCTCCGCTTGCGCGCTTTTAGGAGACAACGCAGCCCGCGCCGCGCCTCCTTAGCTCGACATACAATTTTGGTATGATCATCATTCGAGATGCAAACTGCAGGCATCTAAAACTTTAGCTGAGGTATAGAATAGCATTTGTATGTATCGTTTGTTGTGTGTGCATACCTAATACATAAGTATCGTTTCAAGCGATAATTTTTTGTGTAATTCTATTATTGCTAGTCATCCTAACTAATATTATAAATGCGAAAGTGTGTTTGTTTGTCCTTCTTCACGCCCTACCCTACCCTACCTAACTAAGCAAACAATCGACTTGATTTTGGGCATAGAGTTAGTTGAAAGGCTGGAGGCTACTTTTTGCCCTGGTAAAAAATCGAATTCCCATGGGACGGCTTACGAATTTAACGCGGGTGAAACCACGGGGAACATCTAGCGTGTTAATAAACAGAGATCAGATAATGTACTCGTACCTATGTACATATGTGTACCTAGCAGCAACATTATTATAGAATCAGGCTCAGTAGTTCAGGAGTTTGCCAGTTTGTAAATTTACAAACTTTTGGTACAAAATTTATCCTGCGTTAACATTTCCAATGTGATGATTTATAATCGATATTTTTATGCAGGGTGCTTTTTGGAAGTGGATGAACGAATCCGAAACCATGAGAGTTAGAGGAAATTCGTAAAAGGAGTCATGACCTCGATTTATAAAATAAACGGAATTTGAACTGAATTATTTCTGATTAAATATGTTGGAAAAACTTTGTTGAAGTTTGACCACAATCTCACCTGATGGAAAGGTACGATGTGGTCTACGATATATCAGGAACCAGAAGACACCTTTCACTATTCACTTGAAGAGTACAATACAACCTCTTCTAGTCAAGAGTGTGTAGGTGATATCAAAGAATATATAGTTTTAGCGGACATAAGTACTAGATTATTGTATGCCTAGGTGTTAACTGCAGGCCACGATCGGAGAATGTGGAACAAAGAGTCATCGTCTGCCCTGCAGGGGACCACATTGACTGTTATAAAGGGGAGGGAAATTGTTATCAGTTTTTATACGTATATCAGGCATTTAATATTCCTGTCGACCCATTATACCAAACCTCTTAAACACGGGTACCTACGCAAGGGTTAAATTACAAAGCATTGGCTTTCAGCCTAGTGAGCTATCATCAGTTTGTTATTTCGTGTAGGTACTGCGCAGTATTACCTGCTGTAACCATTTACCCAGACGTAGTCGGCTCTCCGTCTTGCTGATTGAGCGAGGCGGTTGCTAAGCCCCCTGGGGAGCCCATTTCAGAGCATTTTTACAAAGTTGTTTATCATTTACTCGCTAGTAACGAATTGCGTCCTTCCCTTCCCTAACGAACAGGATCATACCTAACATACCTACCTACAATTCGTTTCGTTAGGTAGGTAGGTGTGTGTATATGAGAATCCGCTGTCGTGAGGAAGTCCGATGTAATTTTGTTTATCGTTGGATATGTTTAATGATAGTTATCTGCTCACCCAAATTTTCAGAAAATGTCTTCCTGTTTACTTAGAAAATAATTTGATTGTTTAGAAAAAACTCAAAACCGACTTCACATTTCTTAATATTTAATTAGTCAGACAAATAATAACCAATTCCTTGGGTAATCATTAATGTGACCACCTCAGATTCATTCTCTATATATACAATAGCGAAACATTTTTCAAAATCCATCCATAATTGACCGAGAAATTGAAAAAGCATACATATTACCTACACTACATATTACCTACACTACAAATGTATGTACATACAGTCCAATATAGAAAGAAACTCCTCTTATTGAAGTCGGTGAACAAAGGGAGGGGAACTTGGCTATTATAAATAACTTCATCTGCTACTTCCTTCATACACGCCAGAAACATGGGTTTTTGAAGTAAAACATTGATTCAAGCTTTTCGCTACCATCTAGCTTAAGTGAAGACGTGGTTTATGACGGAGCTCGCTTTCCCAGAAGCTATCTATTCACCCTCGATTTGACGTCTCCAAGATTGTATTCCAACGGGGAAACACTAATACCGTGTAATACGTGTAACCTCTTTGGCCGTGACTAATAAAAAAAAAGTAGAGCAGAATTTTTTGGTTCGACAATGTGGTATGTCGACTGCGTACCTACGGGTGGTACTTTTCTGTGCGTCTGCTGGTCCTATGGTAGAAGGGACATCCTCTATTTCCTACATTATACCTAACTTCCTACAGAATTATTTACATGTGAATTTGTAAAACAAGCAAACTGTCATCTCAGCAAATTACAAAAGAGCAGAGGAGTTCAAGAATTGTATTTTTAATAGAAAAGGTGACGCAACAGAGTTGTTTATGTGTAGAAGACACACATTAAGTTGCAGGACAAATAAGTAAACAAGTACTTAATTTAAGATAGGAAAACAGTCGAAGATAGGTCTGCGATGAGTCAGTACCTAGGTACTACATAGGTACATAATATGTCTCATGCACTGAACGGTCAGATGAACGATCTCCGCGGGAGGGATCTCGTAGGTAGGTATATACCTACACTACACATGTCACTCCTTTTGCTCGCTCTCGATCAGGTCTTCCCTGAAAATCAGTGTTTTCGCTTTTAGCAAAAATATTCACTGAGCCTTGGCCCTTCTGTCACGCGGCAACACAATCAAAATGACCTGTATTTCATTATTGAGGCATAAATGATTTACTTCTACTACTACTACTACATGCTAGAACTAGTTCGTGATAATGTTATTATTGGCAAGGTCAGTTTTGTTCTGGTCCATTTGCAAGAGAATAATTTTGTTTTTAGAAATCGAGTCACTAACTGTTCTGACTGCTATGTTGACGAATCGCAACATGATCTCTCAGAGATTTATCCAGACCCGTTTATTTATGAAACTTCAAAAGCCTCGGCTACGCGGAATGTTGGTACGAAGAGGAGTTGCTAACAGTATGTAGGATTAGCAAACTGCACAGTCTATTATAAAAAACTACTATATAGGTACACTAAGACTTGAGTGCTTATCAGCCCTCTGGATTCCAATATTGGGCTAGGTGCAGGTGAAGTTATACACGGGTCCAGGCAACCCACCAGGAGAGCAAGATCCCGCGGGGTCACGGCGAAGGGGGCCCCTCCCCTCCCTCGGTTCTATGACCCACATAGTTTGTTTGCGAGTATACAAGGACAACCCCATGGTAATTACCCTGTCTACTTACAATAAAGTATACACAACGACCTCTCTTCAACTTGTCATGTTCTTTATTATAAGTACCTACGTATGACCTTGTAGCTAACAAGCTCCTATACCGATCCTACTTACAGGAACTTACGAGTAAGTACTAAGTACCTACTTAGATAGGTAGATAATAATTACTTTGGTATTCCGTTTTGCAAAGGGCAAAATCACAGAATACCAAACACCCGAAGGACATTTTAACCGACTTCAAAAGAAGGAGGTTATCAATTCGTCTGTTGTTTTTTTTGTATGTATGTTACGCGATATCTCCGTCAATTATGGACCGATTTTGAAAATTCTTTCGTTATTGTATAGAAAATGATCTCGAAGGGGTCCCATAATAATTTTTTTATCCCCAGGGGATTAGTATTTGTCCCGCAGAACTTAATAAAATACGTATAGTTGAATGAATCGGTGCACTAGGTGTGAAAGTTTCAAGAGCATGCCTAATGATAATGAAGTATGTATATTATATATATGTATATATATTTATGGTTAGTAAGGTAGCGTGCCTCGTCCCTCGCGCCAGCCCCGCCCCGGCCGCAGGCGGGCCGGCGCGCGCGCACGCCTCACGCCCCGTGCAAAGTCCTTACTTACCTACAACTCGCTATATCATATCACAATCTTCTGAAACTCCTTTTACCTGCTTTAAGAGTTAGAACAATCCATTTTGCAGGAGTAAATTCACTTTTCCTCTTATTGAATACCTATTCTCACTTGAACAAGCGGCGAAACGTAAAATAAATAGAGAAACCATTTTCCTGAATGGTTGATGTTTAATGTCAAGGTTTTAGGTAATCTACTTTTTATCCTTCGCGGATTCCCAACGGCGCAGCGCGGGTTTTTGACATCACAACGTTCACTTCCGATTCCCCACCATCAACCGGTCGGTCATCGATTTCCGTCAGTTTCCCGCTCGTAAGTAAACATAACATTACGCATTCGTTTCCTTGATAATAATAAGTTGTATAAATGATGTTGTGTAAGTCCAGAGCGTCACTGGAATCTAGGCGTGGGAATGCTCCGCTAAGCACTTTGTCTTATTATTTTCCTCTTTCCTAAAACAATGCCGATGGTAAACTTGCTTGCGTAGACCAAACTAATGGAATACAGATTGCAAAGTGAGTACCTATATAGACCAATAGGATATATCTTTCCGGTGTGTTTGCCAGAAGGAACTCGTCGTATTGTAATGTATAGTTACAGATAGGTAAATAGTAGCAGCGGCGGCGTTGACAAAAAATATATTTGATTTTCACCATGGACCGAAAACCTATAAGATACTTCCAGGTGACCTAGAATTATGAATTTCGGCAAGAAGCAAGATAATATTAGAATGAAGAAATATTTAGTAACAATTCCGCGTATAAACTTCTCTGATAGTATTCATCAAAGTAAGTTGTCTACTAGTTTCATCTCTCCACGAGACATTTTCAGGACACCACAATACTCGACCTTGACATTGAGATTGGTCAGCACAGCAAGACTGACAGAGTCCCGCCAGTGATGTTGCCTCTCCGAGCTCGGAAAGGCAACATCACTGGCGGGACTGGAGCTTTGATGAATACTATCAGAGAAGGCTATACGCGGAATTGTTACTAAATATTTCTTCATTCTAATATTGTGCAATGGATTTCCACAAAGTAACACCTGAATCTATTATTTATCTAAGAAGCAAGATCTTATAGCACAAATAAAGGGCAAAAATCTGAAAATGTTGAATTTGTAGTTTATTCAGATAAAAATAATATTTGATTCTCACCATGGATCGAAAACCTATAGTGTACTTTCTGTTGACCTAGCATTATGAGATTCAGCAAGAAGCAAGGCCTTATGGCTTATGGTACAAGGAAAGGGAAAAATCCGAAAACCGTAAATACGTAGTGTATATTTTTGGTTTACAAAGAGAATATTTTTGGTTTTTGCAAGCGAAGAGGCGTACCTATACGGTACTTACCTGCGAGCTGTACCCTTTGTCCTAGAATCATGAAATTTGGCAAGAAACAAAGTTTTATAATTGCGGAACGCTCGGCACGCGAGTCCAACTCGCACTTGACGTTTTTATTTCAAATACATAGCTACCTATTTCATTCCATCCCTTGACTGTTTTTGTAATGCGTTTGAATCGCAGATAGGTAGGGGGCGCCCTAGAAATTTACAAACTATCATCCTAGTATATTATTAGGTATAAATATATATATATATATATAAATATAAATGTCGTGATTTTTGGTATCTGGTACAATATTACGTGTCCGTCAACCCATAAGCGAATTCACATTTGTTTTTATGCCAATATTTAGACCATAATTAGCGCAGAATTAGTGTAAAAGTGAAATAATTTGTTCCTCTTTGGTTTAAGAAATAATGACCATTCATAGTAGTACACACGACTGTGCTCGAAAACTACTTGTACTATAGCAACAAAATTTATACAAATTTTGGAGTAAACATACAATACGAGCTATGCAAAATTTCATAATGATTGCTTTTATAGGTACCGAGATATTGAACAAGACTTGTGAATACAATCAGAGTTTGCATCGTACCCATTAAGCCTCGCAATAGTTCTTATAGAAACTAACTTTTCATAGTATAAAAGCTATATGTAAATTTGAGTATGAAATGCTGTTTCTGCCAGTAGTCATACTTTATGAAAATTCGTAGTGCAACAATATACAAAGTAGATGTGAAGTTATAGGAACAAATGAATTGGACGGTGTTTAGCGAAAATGATCCAATCCACCAAACACTCGAAAATGAGTTGAGTATACCAGAGGGGTCGTTGTATCCTACTAATATTATAAATGTCAAAGTTTGTATGGATGGATGTATGGATATTTGTTAATTTTTCACGCAAAAACTACTGAACCGATTAGGCTGAAATTTGGTATGGGTACAGTTTCAGACCTGGAATAACATATAGGCTATTTTCTACCCCGATAAAACGCGGGTGAAGGCGCGAGCAGCAGATAGTGTTTAATAAAAATGCATCATTATCTGTTGAGCCGCAAGAGCAGCGTTAAAATGAATCAACAGGGGAGGTCAGTGATCAGAGGGGCAAGTCTGGCAAGGCGTGATCGAAGCGTCGACGCCTCGATCACGTCTCGACTATTGGTAGTCCGGTAGCTATCGTGGACGTGTCGAGTAGCTGTCGAGCAGGGACGTTAAAAAGGTTCATATCTGAAACGCACCTCATTTACGAACCATTGATATTCACCACCTGACGAATCAAAGGCTGGATAATGACATATATTTGCTTATTTTATGGTGTAAAAAAATGTGTTGCCTATAAATTCTTCGATATTTTATTGTATCAGTGATACTAATATCATGATAAAATAAAAAAATAAATAAGCGATTTTGGCGCCATTTTTGGGTGAAACAAAGAACTTCACGGTCTATGAACCCAGGGGGTAGTTGTAGTTGCATTGCTAAGAGATGGCGTTAGAGTCGCGATTCTTCAAACATTTTATATACGTCTTATTTTAAGTGCATAAGTATTATTAATCACTTTATAACACTCCGACAAAAGTAAGGTACATACCACAAATCGATTTATCACTAAACATGGGTCACAGGTAGGTAGTGTACGTATTTGTTTAGGTACCAATGTACTAACCTAAGAATTCTTAAAAAATATGTTTTAGCTACTGTTTTATCGACAATAATAAAAATATTTGTAATAAAACAGTCTACTGTAATTAAGGTAGTTCATATGTGGAGGATCCCCCATGTAAGATTGTAGCATCAACAAATTATTTTATAGCTAATTCAACAAACTCTAAAACAAGGTAATTATTAGAAAACTAGTAGCGTTAAAATAATGGAAAAATACAAAATATAATAAACTATACTAAATCTTCTAACATAGCAATTTATTTTCTCATTTTTACTATGATAAATGCAACATTTTACTAAATATTATTTTGTGATTGACCATAGAGAAAAAGTATTTTCACGTCAATTCTTGCTACTAAGAATATGATAAGCATTTTGAGATATTATTTATACCTCTAAACGGTTTTATACTATTTTAAATATAAATAAGTAAATCTTTACGTCAGTAACGCAGCATCATTCGGACTCGCAATTCTGTCATTTTCGTAGAGAATTGGACGTCTCCTCACGTTAGTAACGTGAAGCGATCGAGAGCGTAGTTCCACGTCCGCACGATAGAGGCCCTGTACCAAATTGTATGGAAAATGGAGAAGTCGCGTTACTAACGTCAGGCCAGACTCACCCCTCTGATGTCAATAAAAAACAATATTACCTTAAAAAGTATATTCATCCAAAACTAGACGTTATGACGTTATGACGTAACAATAAAAGTTCTAGGAAAGTTTACGTTTTAAAAACAAATAATAGACTCTACATTCTGTTCAACAATCAATACCGAATTTCCTCGTATTAAAAACTTATGTAGGTATTCATCAAGAATCAAGTCTCATGTTATTGCATTCAACAGTAAATAATAATGTTCTCCGAGGGTGTTCTCTTATGAAACCAAAAGGCTTAGGCTACGCAAAGTAGGCTACAAATCACATCTAAATAGGTAGGTACCTACCTAATATGTTAACAACTGTACAATTCAAATAAAGCTTTTTTATAAAGTTGACCATTTGGTTGTAAACTCTAAGTTGGAGTGGAGCGGCAATCCTCCGTGACTGGAGAAGTGAAAGACATGTCGCCGCTACCGCTTCCGCTTCCGCTGTTCCTAGACAACAATCAACCGGTCAACTTGCGCGCGCGCAATACAGATTTAATGATCGTTTCGTGTTGGCGCTAGATTCATATATTTTTGAGGTTTATATTTTTCTGCGTTCAACAAAGAATAAACTAATGGAAGTTGTGAAATAAGTTTCCCGTTTTATTCCTTGAAGAACGCAGCAAAGCAAAATTCATATTTCATATTAGCCTCACGAATCAAACCACTTTAGACCCGTACCTATAAAGATCCTAGAAAATAGGTCTGCTCTTCCGGGAGCGTCTCCAGGTGACGTCACTGTCCAGTTACCACTTTATTTCAACAAAATGTAGAAGTTGGGACATAAGCATGATAAGGGTCAATTGAAAAATCAATAAATAGTTACAATCGTCAATTACGTTTGTTATATCATTGAAAACAGCTAAAGTTAAACACGAGTCAATGTGATAGATAAATAATTGGTAAATACAAAACCATATAGTTTTATCAGATGTATACAGGTAATACAAGGAGTTCGGGGAGCCAGTTCGCCGATTACGTAGCCTGGAGACACCCACGTGACCATCGTGTCTCGGAAGATGATACCTGTTTTCTTATTACCATGAGCCGTATATTTTGAGGTCAGTTATAAATAGGTGGGATGTTTATTATGAAACAACCGTAAATGTTATTAAAAATGTAATCTCGATTACAGTTCCATCCACTCTAGAGTACTATACTTAAGTTAAATCTTGTTGAATAGCCCTAAAAATATTAAATACGATACCTAAATTACTAAGTCATTTAGGTATCTTAAGTCTTAAAAAGGCTTTTAAAACGTTGTAAATGTATCTATGTTGTATTGTTCCTAGGTCGTTAAACTCACCATGGTAATGTATTTTTAGTAATTTATTTTTAAAGTATATTATGAAATTACACCCGATATGAAGTTAGCCGCAAACAGTATCAGAATAAACATATTTCACGTCAGCAGCGGATAAGGCTAAATTCACACCGGGATGGCAGCAACCGACAGCGACCTATTCCAGGTTTTTATGTGAAACTGGTCTTTAGGATTTAACACTGAAATTGCTTGCCGCGTCGTCGCTCCCGGCCGCTGCCATTCCGATATGAAGAAGACTCCAAGAAAAGTAGGTAGATACTTACATGTGCTGCGCGTGATGTACTAAAGCTGTGACGACGGTGGGCCCGCCACACTCCATGCTCGAGCTCGTAGACCTGCCACAAACACTGTCTCCTCAATGTTGGCTGGCACCAAAGATAGTTACGGCACGTAAGATCTTTTGTCTGGCACCAACATAGTGGAGGTGCCGCCCGTCAATCTCGTCATAGCTCACAGTCATTCCCCATTATATCCATAAATGAGCCGTGGCGTCGTCCGTGACAAGTAACAATCGGCCCATTCAACTCTGCCCGCGGATGTCGTAGAAGGCGACTAAGGGAATCTACCAGAGGAAGGGCACCAGCTTCCTTCAGTTTATATTTTTAATCTACCAGAGGAAGAGCAGCAGCTTCCATTTTTCCTCCGGTAGATTCCCATGGTCGCCTTGTACGACATTCACTATTACACCTTCAAGACTTAATTTTTGAGACAAATGATAGTAAATTTTCTCCCCTACAATACAATTTATTTCTTTGACTTTCGATAGTATCCATTTATACATTTAGTTCTGAAAAGGCATCGTACACAGAGACTTTCGCAATAGGTATTATATTAGGTAGTATCTCTCTCTTGAAAAATACAGTCGGGTAAAATACGAATGGTTCATGAATTCTATAAAAGTAGACCGCAGCGAGTGACGTCGTCGTCGCGACCGGACAGGGTTTGTTTGTTAGTATAAAGCGGTGGTTGGTAATATTGGAAATCGGTTTGTGACGTGCTCGTTTTGTACAACAACAACCAACTCTGTGTTTAGAGTGAAGCTACCGCGTGTTACGATTTACCGCAATTTGCGGTTAGAAAAACAAGTATTAATGTTATCAATAAGTTTTAAAAGCAGTGGGAGATTTGAATGTTCATATGCCTATTGTTAGTAGCTAGGTACTCTACCCGTATGTAAGCCCGACAGGCTTCCGTGAGTACAACGGTTCCGGCAGTGCAGTACCTAGGTACATCAGCGCTTATCTACTCCGACATTTATTCTGAGCAGAGACCTCTTCGGTGCTGCGAGACATAGACTTTCTTTCTGTTGTATTTTGTCCCTCATAAAAGTTACCTATATAGTATGATACTATTATTTATCTGAGTTAGGGCTGAACAAGATACTGATATTGCAGGAAGGACAAACGAAAACGCATAAACCGGACGCCAACGTTACCTCATTATAAATTGAAGTTTGAGTATGAATGATACCTATTTGTAGAGATTTGGCTGATTCATAAAGTTTGTTACTGTTGAACAAGTAAGATCTGTATCTATGTACCTCGTTCTGTGCTCCTACGTTTTAACACAACTAGGTATACAGCGGTCTACCACAACCGAACATTAATTTTAACAACTTCCTGTACTGTACTAAACTGTAACTCGTAATTCTTTGCTGCATTAAGTTTGTATTTATTTTTTAAAAACAAATTTTCAGCTAGCGTTTTCCAACTCAAATGCGCGTGTGCATTCTTGAACTTGGACCGTTTGGTATTTTTTTTATTATCTTAATTGTCTTGTTTTAGAAAGTTTTCTATGAATGTCTGTATTGACATTAATTACCCTTTATTCTAGAAGCGAGCATAGTATATATAGGTCTAACTAAGCTAATAAGAGTGTAAGCTGTGCAGACGTACCGTGCGGTGAGCGCCTGGCTGGGCGGGCTACTGGACCGGCGCAGGCGCTTGGGCGAACGTGCGGCCGTGTGCGTCGCCCTGGGCGGACTCACGCGCTCTCTGCCTCGACGTGCATCTGAAGCGACCTTCTGTCCTTCTATTTCTGTATCTTCTTTTTGATTTGCAGACTCTTGGCTTTGTTTCGGACGGAGCGCGACGCCGACCTTCGCTCTAGTGGCGAGATGAAAGGACGCTTCAAACTCCGTGCGAGATCTTATTTCTGGGGACCGCTGACCGCTACGTTGTTGTTTCGATCGAGAAATGTCTAAAACTTTAGTTTTAGCGTCAGTCGGCTCCGAACGAGCATCATGGTGTCGACCTGTAGAGGCATCATCGGTCCGGCGCGGCCGGGCCGGAGTTACTCTCCGTTCAGATGTATGGGAGTTGTATTCGCTGATGTCAGGCTCCACGTGGCAGAGCCTCCGGCTGCGCCTCATGGAGCGGCTCCCCTCGGACGCGTCAGTCGCTGGCGAGGAGGTCTGAATGGAGGGAGAGGACGGCGAGCACGCGGCGACGCGGCGCCGCGGGAGGCGCGCGCGCATGTGCACCACGCGCAGGCGCGGCCGGCTGGTGGGCGGCCCTCTACGGATAGTAATAACAGTTTGCAGTGAGGTGGTGCAGTGCGGGCGAAGCTAGTGCAATGTTTTGACAGCGTGCTGTGTGCTATTAATATAATAAAACGTCATGCGCGAGTCGGACTCGGGCACCCAGGGTGCTGTATACTTTAAAGTTAAATAAAAAACAGACATAAAAATAAAACAAGTACAATGGGCGGCCTTATCGCTTAGAAGCGATTTCTTCCAGGCAACCTTTGGATGGGTAGAAAATGTACAATTTAATAAACGAAAGGCCGTATACATCATTAATACATGAAATAAATAATTCAAAAAAATGATGGACAGTAGACCTTCGTTTGAGCACAATCTCACCTGATGGAAAGTGACGATGTGGCCGACAATGTATCACGAAGGTCTAGAATATACCTATTCATTCTTGTCCAGATTTTAATTGGCTGGAAAAACAGAAGCAGGCAACGATTTCCAATCCTTAGCGGTCCGAATGATGAAGGTGGAGGAAAACCGCTTAGTATGAGTGGATGGTATATCCACCAGATAAGGATGGTATTGTGCCGTCCGTCTGTTTGTCCTGGAGTGGAAGGGAGATAGTGGGATCAGGTCATGAAGTTCCTGGGAGCATTCACCGAAATGTATTCTATACAAGCAACCTTGCGGCGGTGTTCGGGACTTTGGATGTTAGTCTCTGCAAGGAACTGCTCCTCAATGAGACTGAAAGCTCTTCGTTCTGTCGAGTCTAATATATATAATGTAGTCCTGTATATTGTCATATCTTTTTTGTTTTAATGCCACCATAAACTTGTGCTTTATTCTCCAACCTACACTTATTCTGAATAAATCATTACTTGATACAATTAATTCAAAAAAAAAGTTACGAGCATGCAAGGTATGTCTACTTATAAGATATAAATTGAGACAACTTTTAAATTCATTTAAAAAAACTAAAATTCGTATTGAAATTTATTTTCTTTTTTAAGTTCTTAAGAACGGAACGGATAGCCTTAGCCCCCATACAAACGTACTTTCCGCTTCATATGGAAACTAAGTCCCCGATCTTATTGAAATTATCCATACGTAATCGGATGAAAAATATCTGTTTGTAGCGGTTTAGTTTTTCAAAAAATCTTTAAATGAGAGCAAATCTAATTTCGACCACCAAATCGAGTCTTTTTCAAGCGATTTTTTATGCATGATAGACACCTTTATTAGAATATCTGTCGCGCTGCAAACATACTAAATATAGCAAATATCAACATTATAAATAAACAAAAAAATAATCAGAATGTACGAAAACTAATCAAAAAATGGTGCCGATACCGAGCACACGCACACAGCCACGTGAAGGCTTCGTATTTGATGGTTAGACACGTTTTCTCACTAATAGCGCGCCCCATTTTATTCGACGTGAAACAACAAGAAATCCGCATGGGCCGATCCTTTTCCGTTTGGGAGAAGTTCGTACCCTTCTTAAGTTATTTATTACCTTTCTACCGATATGCTGTGACATAAGAAATCATTTATTACTTGGTCTAACTTAGGAGATCCTCCTTGTCGCATATCGTTAGAAAAGGTAATAGTTACTGAATAACTTTTTGAAAGAAAACTTTATTCAATATGAGATTTCGTGCATTTAGAAGTTGTCACGATTTATAACTTTGACACAGATTTCTGAGTTTGTGTGCAAGTAAATATTTGTTTGTAAAGAGATCTCTATCATGTAGGTCGATAGGCTCGATATATATTATTTAGAATAAGTGTCAATTGGAAAATACAGCATACATAAGCTACTCGTAATTTTTGCCATTACAATCTCAAACAAAAAAGATACGACAGTTCAAAAGCGATAAAAATAAAACATCATATCTCAGCAGCTGTGACTCTTAGGCCCGGAGTAATGTAGTCCATGACACCCCCCCGACTCTCCAGGTCCCAATACAAAATAATAACAACACGTGTAACCGGGCTAAAGTAGAACCATGTCTGTGTAACAATTACAAACAAACTCATGTTTTTTATTAAACATAAAATAACACCTACTAAAACTAAATAAAAAATTCTAGAAAATCTTCAACAAAATGACAACTAGGTACATACATACTACAAAACAAATAATACAACATGCACTAAACCGAACCAGCTCAGGCCGAGACTCAGCCAAAGCGGAGATGTGCGAAGCTGACGAGAGATCTTTTTCAGCTAGGGTGTCTCCACCGAAACTGTGCGGTCCTACGTACGTAACTAGCCAGACTAGAGCGGCGGCGGCGCGGGCGATGTGTGCCGATTAGAGCGGAACTGAGCTACATGCGGCGAGCGTTGGATGTTTGAGAGAGCGTCGACATCTCGTCTCCGCTGCGTAAGGTCGGTGTCGAGGCGCTGCCGCTCACATCTCCGCTTCGCTCGGCGAGCCACAGTCCTATCTCTATCTTGAGCGCGCCATACAAACAAATACATCTCCAGTCAGTGGTATCCTCTGAAGCAGAGCAGAGACAACGTGTGTCAATAACGAGGCGACGCTCTATTGCTTGTTTATTAACTCCTCTCGTCTCCGCTTTGGTGGAGTCCAGCCCTTAAGTCGGAGAGCTTTTAATGATGCGTCACGCCACAATCTAAGAATATAGTGTTTGCCCTCACCTTGTGCCGGGAGCCGCGACTTGCGTCACGCGCGCGCATTGTTGGCTTTACTTTAGCATCATCAAATATTAACAACAATTTCGGAGAATGTTAGCGCGCAATTCAATGTTATGTGTTATTTTTAAAATCTGAAAAATCTATTTATAATGAACACAAACAATTACTTAGGGTATACTTGTGAAGACAAGTTCGCATAACAGTTGGCCCGTCCACTAGTTATCAGCTCGTGTTGCGTCTACTGTCTAGTCTACAAGTATTACTTACTTACCTGTCATGTGTGCGTGTGCGTTTCAGATGTTGCTACTGGGATAAATAGTAAAATACACATAGTAATAAATTCAATTTATTATAAAAAATAGTATTTCCCTTACAGTCTAGATCCAATATATCCGGAACAATGCGGTCGGTGTCGGAAACACAACATGTTTATTATAAATAATTAAGTGGAATGTTGTGTTCCTCTTTAGATTCATTCACTAGTACTTCATCAATTATAATACGAGTACATAAACATTATTGTAACAACACATTATTTACTACCACTATACAATACAAGATAAGGCCAGAATTCATTGATATCATTTTAATCAACGGAACGGAACGGACAAAGCGTTCTCGTAATTTGTATTTTTCATACATTCCCAACCACAGAGCCGTAAGACCCAGTGCCGCGCATTTATCTAATAATGAGGGTGAAAAATATTTATTTATTTTGTACCTAACCATTTTGGGGTAATGACCCCCGTGACCCCCCATGGGACAGCGCCTGGTTCAGATCTCGGCGGTATCCGCTCCCCATAGCCGTAGCGGTGAGTTCCGCGCAGTCCGCGGTATTTCGTCAAGTGACAGATACCGCTAACTCGGGTTTCGCTACAGCTCTGTCAATGAGAACTGAAACCACCTCGCTCTGAACTGAACATGACTTACGAGTTACGAGTAAGTATTCAACTATAAAACTCTTCTTCTTTGCCCTGGACTTCTTACGTCCCATTTCTCTCGGGGTCGGCCCTCCTAGTCCTCATGCGCCACTCCGGACGCTTTTGTGTTAGCTCAGGATTAACACCCATCGTAGCCAACCTTTCAACTACTTTCCTTTTATTCGCCTACGTTTAATCGCGTGCAGCGATCGCGGTTACGAGGCTACTAATATATATTTATTGAGATATTCATAGATGAGCCTTGGGGGTGGGTTGTGTCGCACTGGGTCACACAGGTCACAGGTGGTCGTCACAGCTATGCTACGGTCCGCTACACTACGCTACACTACACAACGCTACGGCAGCGGAGTGGTCTTCTCACCCGGGCAGCTCCTGCTCCGAGTCCGGGTTGTCCTCTCCCTCCTCCTCCTCCGCCGCACCCCCTGCGGACAACAGGTATACACTTTTTATGGAGTCTCGATTGAATTGAAAGCGTAACGAAGGATGCTGCGGGAGCTGTTTCCTATAAGCACAAATTGATTGCATTTGTTGACGTGAAGTAATTCCTACTTTCAAAAACAAAACGTTGCGAAAATATGAAATGGCAAGATCACTTATTTATTACAATACTTTGGAAATACCGCAATTTTTTGACTACCATAATTTGACTTTTAGAGGATAGAAGCCGTTACTCAGTAGTGTATGTACGTACATATGGTATTTACATATCTCGCGTTATCGCACGTACACGTGGTGAAGACAACCTGACCAGCAAACAGACAGCGGAGACAGTGTGTTAAAGTTGGTGCATTTGTCAGTGTCCCTCAACGTGTGCACTACGGGGTCCCACAGGGCAGCATTCTTAGTCCAACACTGTTCATTCTTTACATCAACGATTTACTGGAGCTACCTATCAACAATATGGAAGCCTGTGCTATGCGGATGACACTGCCCTACTATTTTGCGGGAAGACGTGGACAGAGGCTTTTTCCTCTGCAGAGGCAGGCCTGGATAAAGTACATAGGTGGTTACAACGAAATCTGCTTACCCTTAATACTAAAAAAACCACGTACACATGCTTCTACAAAACGAAAGCATCAGAACCCCCTTCCCGGCCACCCCTTAAATTACATATGCGCACCTGTGAAGACTTTAGCCAGATTTGTAACTGCGAAGAGCTCGCTAGGTCTGTGTCACTTAAATATTTATATGTCATAGTAGATGAGAAGCTCTCCTTTAAGCAGCATATTGAAGTTCTATCTGGCAGAGTGCGAAAAGTAGTTTACGTGATGAAGAAACTTCGTGAGGTAGCAGAGTTCGAAACTTTAATGGCCGTCTACTACGCCCTGTGTCAGTCGTTGCTCACGTACTGCCTGATCGCCTGGGGTTCTGTCGGGAAAACGTCTCTAATTCTGGTTGAACGAGCTCAACGCTCAGTATTAAAAACGATGCTAAAAAAGCCCCGAAGATACGCAACAGACCTGGTTTTTAAAGAGAGTGCTGTACTTTCGGTAAGAAAGCTGTTCCTCCTAAAAATCTGTTTGAATGTACACTCATCAACCTCTTTTCTGCAAAAATATCATTCAACCAGACAACGCAATCCAAACAAAATCCTGGTTCCCGCAGTCTCTACGACATTTGCCCAGCGTTTCGGAGATCATATTAAATGTTTTGTCTATAATAGAGTTATCAAACACTGTTGCACAGATCATAAATCGTTATCATAAATCGTTATCGCCCAATTAAAATCCGCTGCTAAAAACTGGTTACATACTCTATCATACGATCAAACCGAAAGAATATTGTTAAGAGTCTCCTAAGGCTTTTTTTCCCGATATCATTTGTCGTGTCTTTGTTTCTCATTTGTCTTTTTTATATTTTAAGTTTGTTTAGTAACTTTGTGAATTTAATTTCGAATTTTTATTGTCTGTGTAGTATTATTTTTAAATTTTTTGTTTCTATTTTATTTCTACTATGTATAACTAGCATTGGTTTGACAGTCTACTGAGGCTATTTTACTCTTAACCTGTTACTCGCATTGGTTCCCACGATACAGGCCCAGCCTAGTGTGGGAATCGTTGTCATTTGAGAAGTAGGTAAAATGTTTCTCTACTTACACAGAAATAAATTGTATTAAGTAAGGTACCCTGTTATAATTATGTACTAACTAATTCTGTATAAGTAGCAATAAACATATTTTCATTTTTCATTTTTTTCAAACTGGTTGCTGAAAAATTCTAGTTTTATGTATACCTATATAAATAGCAGTCACCGTATAAATGTTATAAATGTACCTATGTACCTACTTACTGTAAATAAGTCGGTGAATAAGTGCTATTCTATCTATATTAATAAAAGAGTAAACTGGGTAACTCATCAAGAGATCTCTGAAACTACAACAGCTGCGAAGCTGACATTTTGCATGGAGGTTTCTTTTAAGGCGTAGACACCCGCTACGAACGGATTTTTGGTAATTCGTATTCTAACGGGGTCAAGGGTCATCTTAGTATATAAAAGAACAAGCTATTTTCTAAAGGGCAACGCCCAGCCAAAACCACTGAAGATAGAAAGCTGAAATTTGCTGGGTAGGTACCTTTTACTACAAAAATTCTTGCTAAGAAGGGATTTTTGGAAATTTTGCCTATAAAGTGGTTGAAGTATTTTTTGGTGTTTTTGTAACTCTCTAACCAGTGGCCCGATTTGCTTGAAACTTACAGAGACTACTAACAATATAAAACTATGTTACTGGACTTTTCAAAATATTCCACAAAATGGGATTAATTAGGTTTTTCTCAACTTCTAAACGGGTATTGCGCAAAGTAAACAAGTTGCAAGAATTCCCATATACCTTTTCCTATCTTCAAAATCTCCTTTCGATTCGCTTCCAATGTATCTTAGGCTTAGGATACAAAATGAGTTGAAACGTATTTCAAAATTTTTCTAAATGTTCATAAATGAGGCCATTTGGGATGATAAAAATTTGTTTCATAATTAAAGTCAGTTTTGAGCTGTGTTTCTTTTGAGTTGTTTTGCTTCGTTTGATATTTGGTGTGAGCGATAACTGTGATAAGAGAGTTTCAGGAATCTTCATACAAACTTCTGTGTATGGGTAATGTGCTACGCTTACGTTAAACATTTCGTGTTCCTCCAATTATCTTCAAATTTTGTTTAAAATACGAAAATTTAAAATGTATCAGAAAATTGTAAAACAGCACAAAATGGTTTTTAGTGAGGAGTTAAAGTTTGTGATACTTTGTTTAGTATGTTTGTGTGTAACGTGATTTGCTTGAAACTGACCATGGACAAGTACTAAAAAATTGATAATTTGATTGAAAACGTGTTGCAGGTATTTCAGACTCTTTAAATAGGGTTTCAGCTGATCTCGAGAAGCTTTTCACCCTAAAATCCACGCGAACAAAATCGCGAGCGGGGCATCTAGTTATCTAAACGCGTGGTGCGCTGTCTTATACTTTTTAGCAGGCACAAGATGTTTCATGTCTTCGAGTGCGAGAACCTGAATGTTGCATGTTTGTGGAGAAGCTAGACAGTTTGTATGATATAGTAGGTAGAGATGATACTGACTGTTCTTGCGGGTGTAGTGTTTGCGCGCGAGCTGCGGGCGGTCGTCGGGCGCGTCCGTGAGCAGCGAGCCGCGGTACTGCGCCAGCGGAGCCCACTCCTCGCCCCACGACACGCACGACACGATGCGCGACTCCAGGAACTGTGGGAACCAGGCAGGTCTCGTCAGCACAGCTGTTATCAACACTAGCACGGCGCGCGTTACTCGTATCCATGCATCGTCGATAGCGACATCTATCGCCCACATGACTATCTTAACGTCAAATCACAGAGTCTATCAGAATATATTTTTAGTTCCTCCACTATGAACCTCAAAATAAATCTGCTAGCTGGCGCCCAGAAAAACGTTTGTATATTGCACAGGTCACATTCGTGGTCGTTGTGTATAGTGTAGGTACCTTGAGCACTTGTCTCTTGTCCTGGCGTAGCAGCTTGTTGGAGAACTCGGCCAGCGGCTCAAGGAACAGCAGGTTCGGCGGCGGCGCGGGCGGCGCGGGCTCCAGCGCCGCGAACGAGATGCCCGCGCGGTGCAGCGCCGTCAATGCCTCGCGGTTCTTCACCGCATCCAGACCGAACATCACGCTGAACCGCTTCGCTAGTTCCTGTAACACACCACACCATCGCTACATGTCTGCGAAAAGGCGGAGCAGGCGTAGCCAGCTTCTAAAATACAAAGCTCTGCTTACCAATCTTCCGTTCCTGGAGCTCTGGCACCTGACGGTGCGGCGGGCGGTCACGCGCCCTCAGATCCTGGATCAGCACCTGCACAGCTGCAACTGTAGTTATAGTGAGGAGTGTACCTTCAACTCCTGGAACTCTGGCAGCTGGCGGTTGGGCGGGCGGTGGCGCGCTGCCAGCTCCTGGAAGAGCGCCTGCATGGCCAGCTGCATGGTGAGCGCGCAGTTCAGCTTGTTGATCTCGCGCGCCTTACTCAGCGTCGCCTTTATTATGTCCCCGTAGTCGTTGTAGCACTGCAGCAACACCACAACTACAGTCAGTATCCACTCGATCACATCGATGAGCGGTTCCTTCCCTCGGTTCGGGAACTCACCTTGATGTAATGTTTGAAGACGTCGGCGGCGCGCCGGATGGGCACCACATTGTACACGATCAGCTTGCAGTAGGCGGCCAGGAAGTTGCGCCGCTTGTGCAGCTCCTCGATCCGTCTCTCGTCTTGACCATCTGCGATATCACACCGTCTGTTAACGGACATCCGTCGTGGGTGTGGCGGACGCTACGCTACCAAGCGCTAAATCTCTTGTGATGTTAATTAAAGGCTTGCGAAGCGGTCGCTCGAATATATCTAACAGAGCAGGCCGTTGTAACAACCAGAATATTGATTTGAGTGGATGGACCGAGCCCAAGGAGTGAATCGTAGGTACCGTAGTACTGCTGATGAACAGAACAACGGCATTACATGTTGTTGTACACCACAAGAGATTTCCCTCTCGAGTCAACGACAAGCGACAGAAAGTAAACATCTCGAGGCGTGAGTCATGCACAGCACGCGCTACCTTCAGAACATAACGCAACAAGCGGGGGGCAGCCGGCGCGACGTCAGGCGGTTAGTACACGCCACTAGTTTAGTACAAGCCCGACCGCCGTCACTGATGCCACGACTAACGAAACGATGGAAAACGCAACCAAAACTAAAACACTGCACAGGGCATGCTCAAAATTATATACATCCAGTGTTATTCTGTCGGTGGTGCGGTACGGTACCGGGCGGAGCGCCATAGTTGATATCATAATCTTTCTCACAATTCTTATTATTGAACAAAATCCGCACCAATATCGTACCGCAGGATATGGACGCGACAAATTTTCCCTTAGTAATGTGAGGCGATGCGCCAGAGTCGAGACAAAATATGCATTATCCGCGCGCCGCCGCCCCGCCGACACGCCGGCGACACGAAACTATCACTGCCAGAAGTACAGCCCGGGGTCAGTTTACAAGTTTCGTGCGCCTCCGCCTCGGCGCCGACTGACGCTCGCCTAACGCCGGAGAAGCTTCAACCGCGAGTGTATCATTGCATCTCTACCTCTGTAGAGAAAGGAACGCGACACGAGAGGGGGCAGGTCGTCGTCAGTCGGCGCGTTGCGGCGGCGGCGAGGTTGCATTACTAAGGTAAAACCGCCGGGTATCCACGAGCGCTTACCGTCCCACGCAGGCCGCCGCCGCGCGCCGACATGCAACCAAACATACCGCGCCGTTATCGCATCGGAAACGGAAACCACCCCACGAGACTCTCTCTCTCTCTCTCTCTCTACACCTATCCTATCCTTTACATTACACAAGGATGTTTCCCAATTTAACAAACTAAACAACTATTTTTAATATACATAATTTACTATCACTATTTAATATTAATTTATTTTGAGCTGGTTTCGAATATAAGGGCCGTAATGTGTTGAACATTCACTCATGGACTTTAGCGGAACGACAAAAATGGAGGCAAATCCAACCACCATAAAGCTCTCTTCCAACAATTTTACACTGAGCGTATCTTTCTCTGGGTCGTCTCGATACTTTGGTCCTTCCATCAACTGCCTTAAGACAGAATCTGGGCTCACCAGTAAAGAGTAATTTTCCCCGTGCGTTATCATCCCAATTAAGGTGCGAACGAGCAAAGCTGGACCGACCTACTCGATGACCTGTGGTGAACAATGGGCCTCTGGCCGTCTAGTACGCCCCTATACTAGTTGCCTTCTTTTTATCGTTTTGGTGCAAACTGTTACACTTTTCGGCTTCCTAATCAAAAAGTCAAGTTTTAAGTTGCCTACGAAGTAAAATGCCTAAATGTTATGTCTAAAAAGCCAAATACATAAGATTCGGTATTACAAAACGGTAGTATATGTAAAATGCACATTGTATAAAATCTAAAACTTTCTAAGCAAATAGTCTAAAATGCAATACACCTACATAGGAACATGACTAAATCTTGCGACTACGTATAGAGATTTTAATCTGATTGATACCAGCCAGAGTCTTTGATTAATGTCATGAAAACAATGAAAGGCAATGTCACTTGAACTAGAATTATACTTGACAAGTCTGTGGCTGAATATAAGGTATTGTAATTACATGAGTAAATAATTACCTATAATTTACAAAGTTTAGCGAAATGTCTGAACTGCATTTTATAAAAAGCCAAAAAGGGGGCGAATTACTGTTGTGTACAGCCTTTCGATATACTTTGAACGAAAGTAATGCGGACGGAACTACTTTATGGCGCTGTACTAATAGAAAAAACTGCAGCACGTTACTGAAAATTGGCGAAAAAAGTAGCTTATATGTTGTAGTGGGTATGAATATTCAAAGTTTCACGCAAATTTGTTCAACCGTTTAGCTGGGAAGGAATAACAAACATCCTCTTTATACTAGTAGGTAATACTCGTAATATTATTAGTATGATAGTGTTTTTAACCCGCTATCATGTACAATATAACTCGTGGAGGAAAATTGTAATGCTTACTTCTTAAACATACTCGTAATAGAGAGAGCTTTCACAGTTTAGGCTATTTGCTTTCTACGTATAATAAAGTTTGGCAAAAGTTTTTTTCCTTCTCAGACCTTTGGCAGTTAAGGCATCACACATTATAGACCTTTTATATTTTAGGCCGTGGACAGTGGAACTTCATTTTAGCTTTTCTGCATAGGAATCATATTACATTATAGGCATTTTACTTCTTAGGCAACTTCAAAATTAGACTTTCTGATCAGAAACCATATCGTCCTTCTCTGTTGGTAGTCTTTTGCGGCGTGGTTTTTGACTGTAGAGTGTATACTTGCCAATCTTTTAAGATTGCGTAACATGACAGACTTGGGAACAAGAATATATTTTATGTTATACTACCTGTGCATTCCTCTATGAGTGTATTAAGTGCATGTAGCTGGAATGAGCCCAGTCACTCAAAAGCTTGCCTACTGAGTACAATCGGCCACTGATCTTCCACACGACACACACACAAAATCCAAGTATGCCTGGCCTACTGTACATTATAAAATTCAAGTGAGAAGGAAACAGTCTTATTTTATTCATCAAGTCAATCGTCCTCTGACATAAATCAGACATAGTACATTATTGCAAAGGACGAGAAACAGGCAATTGCAGGTCGAGTATGAGTTTGAAGGCCGAGCGGTAGGCGAGGACTTCACTAATACGAGACAGGCAATTGCCATTTCCGTCGAAGCATATACATATAGCGCTTTTCTCAAAAGAATGCAGGGAAATAAAACATACCTACAATTTTTTTAAGTTAATGGCGTATTTTCTTGAAATGTACATTTCAGAATGGAATAAATTGTCCATAATGTATGTAGATGAATTTTTATTTTTAGCAATCTCATTAAAATACGCCAAAAATACTGTTTCGGAGAAAATGATCACATTTTTCTCGTTTTTCCAACTCATAAAATTTATATTTAGTATGTAAATAACAGATCAAGACGAATTTTCAGCTTTGCCGACAATTTTTTATTTATCATCTGTGCCTGAAGACAAACGTATTTACGGCTCCTGCAATGGATTTGATTGTCATTAACCGTAAATTGGATAGTTCGCGTGTTCTTTTTTCAACAGTAATGTCAATATTTCCGCATGTTTGACAGAAGTAATATTTTATTATCATGTGCAAAGACGATCAAGAGGCACATGTAACTTGCAGCAGTGAAACGGAAATAATGCATATTTTATCTCATCAAAGAGCACGTAGTGCAGTGTTAAGTTTCATTGGATGCACCGCACCAATCCCAATGGTGCGTTTCCGTAACCAATTGTTTAGCAATTAGCCAAATAAAGTGCCTCACACCCGAACTATAGATACCACGCAGAACATTGTACAGTACCTACAGTACAGACAGACATACATACATACATACATACATACATACATAACCGTATGGAGCGAGAGCCTGCGACCGCCAGACCTTCCTCATCTTATAAAAGCTTACAGTTTGTCAGCGTGTGCCCCCAACACATTATGTAGATCATGTCGGCTAGTGCAGATATCTGCTAACTTTTGGTGCAAATTCATGATATTATTAAAGCGTCAGTTTTTGTATTTCTTCGGGATAGTATTATAAGTCAAGTAGTTCCATTGACAGACACATTGCATAGTGGCTTTTAATCTTGATAAAAACTAAGACAACTTTCATAATAGCTGAATATTTTATTTCTTTTCAAATTGTGATTTTCGATAATAATGTAGGTAGGGTGAGACTTCTGATTATTCTGATTATTCTTGAGTTCCGATACCCTATACTATAGGGTATCCGAACTCAGAGACGAAGCAGCACCGCGCACCGCCCGCGCCCGGGCGCCCGTAGCTATACAAATAATGTTAATGACTATAGAAAATTAAATGATGCTATCATATCGTAATCTACTAATACTTCGCAACTCATGTCGTTCTTAGCATTTTCGCTGTATGTGGGTGACAATTTATTGTATAAAATGAGAAAACTATGTTTTTTTTTTCATTGTTTAGTATGAAAACGAATATTAGAAAATCCAATCTTCACATTGCCCTATGTTTTTGGGATGCGGTTTATTTTAAATGAATCTACTCGCACACAGCTTCAATAACTAGGTGGCACGTGGCACGCGCAATGCACGACAGAAAATATATCAAATGTTCTATTTTTGAGTAACGTTATCATAACATCCAATACTGATTTTCGTGATACACAACTAGAATTACTAACGGACAGATGATGTCTGCTAGGTCCTGTTTTATAATCTAAAGAATATATAAATATTTGTTCTGCTTAGCTTCGGGGCTATGTTGATGATGTTGTTCTGCTTAGCTTGGGGGCTATGTTGATGATGTTGTGTATTAATTATTTAAAATGTAACCAAAAAAAACAGGGACAAAATTAGAATAACAGAAAGTGTCTTAATCGTATTTATGTAAAGGACCAGGGCGAGCAGTCTCGACATAGATAGCGATCGCAAGGAGACCGACATCGGTCGCAAACTCTTACCGGTCATATTAAGTCAAATATCAATATCAAAGTCTACCATCGGAACTATCTATTTTTGTCGCAACTGCACCGAAAACGACTGTCAACTTTACTATTTATGGGAATGTGATAGCGAGCAAGTTAAACAGCCCGATAAGTACGAGTATGTACCGATCGGTCGGTAATCATTATATATTTTACATAAATTGCGGGTAGTTAAAAATAATAATGCGTTCCTTTATTTATCCGCTCTTAGTTTTTATGACTGCTGTTTTTTGATAAATTTGCGACGTCTCAAGTTACGGTCTTGCATTAGATTTTGCCTTTTCTTGGTAGAAGGTTTGCATTTATCAAAAACATCGGTATATAAAGCAAATGTTTCGTGAATAGTAGTTAGCTATCGGTACTTTACGATCGCTAACTATGTCGATGTCGAGACTGCACTCCCGGATCAGCATCAAATCAGTTTGGACCTGGTCTGAATAAGCGGGTTTTTTTTTCAGTTTTGAAGATGGGGTGTAATTTTCAAAGATTCCTTCTTAGCGGCCAACTCACCAAAATTCAGCTTTCTAGCTTCAGTGAATTCCTCCAGAAGATCGCTTGTTCTTTTATATATTATGATTTCCTTATAGATTTTACTGGAACTAGCAATCATTCATTGCTTCTCTAGTTTATTGCAAATGAAAACTAAATACATATTATCCATTGATTTAGCTGCTGGCTGGTACGAGGAGTATTGTGATCGAGGGTTAGGTGAGCGGTGTGCGGTCGACATACCGTAGTTATTGATAACGAAGACGAACTCCTGTATGAACGTGTTCAGCATGTCGGCCAGCTCGTTGTCCGGCTCGTAGACCAGCCCGCGCAGCACCGCCGCGCTCCCTGCGCCCAGCTGCTCCGCGAACACGATCAGCAGGTCGCACAGGGACGTGTATGCCTGGGGAGGGGCCCACGCGAACAAGTTAACTCCTCTATTTATTTTCTTTCTACGAAGCTTTCAACGGGGACAAAGGGAAACGCAACACGACGAGAAGTTCCATTTTCAAAGGGGATATACTCATCACACATGACTATGTGTGATGAGTATAGCGCTCCTGTCGAAGGAACCACTTCGGGACACACTCAACTCACTCCTCCAGCACAGATGAGTGAGTGGTGTGCTGATAGGTACCTCCTCCTTGAGCTGGGGCGCGGCACCGTCCTGCACGATGGTCCGTGCGAGCGCTGCGTAGGCGTGCAGCCGCGTGCGCAGGCGCGCCGCGTCCTCCGCCACCGCGGCCGACGCCGCGCCGCCCGCGAGCCGCTCCTCGAGCGCATGGAGCGACCACACCACGGAGTAGAACAAGGCGCGGACCACGTACACCAGCGCCTGGAAACAAACACTATACCTCTAAGCACACACAAACTGCACTAACCAGTGTTCAGGATGCCGCTAGGACCGCTCGTGGCTTCGCGGTGTCTCGATCTATCGGTGTGGGCCTGGCATAATACCTGCGTGGGCATCTGGGTCTCGTTGGTGCTGAGACACTTGGGCATGTCCTCGAATAGCGAGTCCCAGATGTTGGTGTCGTTGAGGTTGTGGCACATGTACATGATGGAGACCTTGCGCAGAGAGTTCACTACGCTGAACACCTCGTCTGCGTCTGGCGTCTCGCCCTGAAATACATTCAAAACACCTGTGACAGCAACTCGCTTATTATACGGCCGATTCATTTATTTGAACGGCGCGGCAGTTCAAATCTAATATAAAGCTATACATATTATCGCCTCCAGGATTAGTTTCTCCTTCCGTAGTGAACTCACCCCTTCTATCAGCGTGCGGTACTCGTCGATGGCCTCCTTGTACCTATTGACGCACATGTCGGTGATGGTCGCGCGCGCCACGTTGCACCGCGTGTACACCGCGCACTGGTCCCCGCACAGCGCCTCCAGCGTGCGCCCGCACGTCTCGACCACCTCCGCCTCCGTCTGCACGCTCACTATGTCGCGGATCTTGTTCAGCAGCTGGGTTAGGTTCTGTGGGAGACGGTACATTATTAATATAATATAGAACCAGAAATCATTTAAATAAAATAGGTACAAGAAGGGTCCTAGTGTTGTTCCGTGTGTGACACCCATAGAAGTATGAGATTGGCACCGATTTACTAATTAGCTTCCCCTCTACAAACTACATAATAAGTATATAAAAAATAAGAAAGCCTTTGTTCACTGCCCAATTTACAGTAGGTAGGTACATTTACATGATAAGTGTTATTTATATAATCGTAGGTACGCATAAAACTAGTACAACTAAATTTTTCAGCAACCAGTTTGCTGGTCATGTTGTCTTTCGACATAAGCCTCCCCTCGTTTCTTCCACTCATCTCTGTCACGAGCTAATCTTCTCCATCTTGGTAGGTCATCTTCCCATCTTTTGATTTGATGTCCCTTTCGTCGTTTTCTATTTCTAGGAAACCACTCCATAATTTCTTTCGTCCACTTTTCTCTATTCGTTCTCATAATGTGGCCAGTCAAGTTCCATTTGAGTTTTTTTATTTTTATAATCACATCGCTTACTTTTTTCCTCTTCCTTATTTTTGATGTCGTCCATCTGTCATGTAGCCGTATGTTCAGCATGCTGCGCTCCATATTGCGTTGACAAACTGAGTTTTTGATATTTTTTCTTGTAGCAGGCTAAGTTTGACACCCATAAGTTAAACATGGGAGAACGCATGTATACAATTTGCTTTTCAATGACATTGGTAATGTTTCATTTTTAACAATTTCTTTTAGCGACCAGTAACGTTTCCAAGTGTTGTTTATTCTTCTATCAATTTATTTTGAGTGTTGGTCGTTTGTTGATGTCAGTTGACCCAAATATATATATTCCTTTACCGTCAACATATTCGATAACCTGTTGTTCAACATATTCGATAACCAGTTGTTATATTTAAATTTTTTCCTTCATTGCATTTGTCATTAATTTATTTTTAGATGGACATAGTCTTTAGTGTATCTGGTCTCTCTGCAAATAATAATAGTATTATTATATTAGTGAAACACATAGGTGTTTCCGCGCCTAGTACGTCTCGGAGCAACTTCACGATGCTAATCGACCGCACCTATCTTCAAGAGGTTGTTGACATAAAATAATGTAAAAAAGATGGCTGAAGAACAAAAATTAAACTCTGTAATATCATAAAACAAGGAACTTTTATTTAAAATTCATGCAGTTGATTACTAAAGTCAACACTATGTCTTCAGCGAATCTTAGGTGATTTTTAGTTATGTTCCATTAACATTTATTCCGAAATCTTCGCAGTCCAGATTTCTGCGGTAACTTTTCACGGCAGTCCTGGAAAATATATTTAATATTTTCCAGGACAGCCGTGAAAAGTTTTGAGAAAGTGGATCACCCTGCCTGACTCCCCGTTGGATACCAAATTCTTCACCTTGTTGTTCAAGTTAGACTTTTGCTGTGGAGTTTTTGTATATATATTTGCTTTCTACGCCCTGGTTTTCTAGCGTCTTCCAAATGTAGTTAGGTGTCAGGGAACAAAAAGCTTTATTGTAGTCGATGAAAGCCATATTGTATTGTTGACCATATTCGTTGTGTTTTTCGATTATCTGTTTAACCACGTGAATATGGTCGAAGGTAGAATAATCGGCGCGAATCCGCGCTTGTTCTATTGGTTCGTTTTCTTCTAGATAGCGTAGCGCGCGCTAGATAGCTTCTAGTAGCGTTATTCGGCCAAGTATTACTTTTGAAAACACTTTGTATAAATTTAACATAAGATGGGTCTGTAGTTATTATTTATATTTTTATCGCCCTGTTTATAAAACAAGACAATAGTAGACTTCGTCCATTGAATTGGTATTTTTTCAGTAGACAATATTTCGCTGAAAAGACTTGTTATACATAGGTTTTGGTATAACGTTAAGAGTGTCTTTGAGTATTTCGTTCGTAATTTTGTCGGCATTTCTTCTTCATATGTATATATACAAAGTACATACATACATACCACTCTAATCTAGTTTGGTCGTGTGTCCCGAGTACAGAACAGTCAAACAGTCTAAACAAAGATAAGACGGTGTACGGTTTCTTATTACATCTATATACGTACGTTATTTATAAGGCAATAACAACAATAGATACATTAACAAATTAAATCCTTTTTTCGTAAAACGACCGCGGTGCTGAAGAATAAAAAGCGAAAAACTTTAAAACTGTTAAGTTTTGCATTACCTACCTCCCTACAATGCCTACCTACCCACGAGGTTAAATAAAATAGTGTGGTCAAATAGTTAAGAAGGCACCACTGGAGCTCATGTACAGAGTAGAGCGGGGAGAGTAAAATGTTACCGCTTCCTGCCGCTGCGTGGTGTAAAGGTCGAGGTCCATGTACTGCGGGATGGAAACGAGGTTGGTCAGCTTCTCAGGATCGGCGCCGAACTTGTCGAGCAGCGCCGGCAGCGTCGTGATGAAGTGGGCCGTCATCGCCGCGCGGTCGTCGCTCACCAGCTTCACACGCGATGGGTACATAGAACATAGATAGAAGTACATTTATTTTGTGTGATACATCAAGTTAACGAGTTTTGATGTATGTACCTATACCTGCCTGCCCACCATTGAGTTACATATACTGTTGTATAATGTTGATGATGTTCGATCCGACTATATAACCATACAACATATACAATATAACGTCACGGGTCACGTGCTAAATGCTGTCCGCATTCATATATCTGTACTACTCTGCTTACTTA
The DNA here is from genome assembly GCA_947859395.1 of Eupithecia insigniata. Lineage (NCBI taxonomy): Eukaryota > Metazoa > Arthropoda > Insecta > Lepidoptera > Geometridae > Eupithecia > Eupithecia insigniata. The sequence goes on from OX402002.1 coordinate 15,161,580, forward strand.
TTATATACATTTGTTTACTAACGAACTGAAACAAAAGTTTTAAAACAGTTTTAAGTTCAACCTAATTCCAACCACCTTCTAATAAAGTCATGCATTTTAAAAATATTATCATGTACCTCCCTACTTCGATCGTCACTAAAAACGTGCAATGCAATAAATTACCCCTGTCACAGAGATATAGGTTTTGATAGCATTCAATGTGAAATCAACCTAGATAAGCAGCAACAAATAAAGTACATTTTCCCGTTATTGCCTTGCGAGTACCATCATTCTGCATATAAAAATGTACTATAATAGTGGTTTCTTTTTAATTTCTTCTACTTTGGAAAATCTCTTCACTTCATTTTTATGAATTGAAGAGATAACAGCTTATTTCTACCAGTTGAGCTGCCTGCAGATTGTTTGCAAGAACAGTCTGCAGTTAGCTGATTTGTTTCAACTGTATTTGTTTATGTTGTACCGTAAAAAGGTTGCGAGGTTCGTCTCGTCTCGGTACTCACATTTGTTTCAACTTTATTATATTAAATAACTTCATTTACTCTACGGTCTACCGTACTGCATCAGCTTTGATATTCCCTCCCTCTCGCTTGCGCAGAGTTAGCGCTAGGGCCAACGTGCCTTGTGGGAGGGAGCAAGCATGTGTTAGTTGCATACGCGCGAGTGCAGTCTGACAGAGTCTACGTGTTGTAAGCAAAAACTAGGTACAGGTGATTTAATTTTTTTTCCGAATCCGAAAGTTAGCTATATATTTTTTATTTTATATTTATAATAACTAGTTCTAATTTAAACTTTTTAAACTTTCGCGATTTGTTGACATAATTAAAGATTATTTATCGGGTATTTATCGCTTACCTTTTGTTATATTTTCCCCTACGTTTCCATCGCGTTACAGCGATCGTGTTCACGGGGCGACTCAAACGTAGGGGAAAATATAACAAAAGGGGTACGCGATAAATAATCTTTAATTAGTTCTAATTTGTTTCTATTATTTGATTGTAATTTTCTTTGTTAATAAACTATATTTGTTATTTGATAATAATTACTACATTTATAGCTGTTTATTGTATAAAATGTGACTCGTCTAAGTGCTTATTTCGTAAGCCTAAAGAAAAACATGCCGTGCAATCAGAAAAGGTAAAACACAGACTTACGCAATATGAAACTGCCAAGTCACTTACAGTTCAACTTTAAGCACACACAACTTAATTTGTAAAAGAAAAGACAACACCAACTGTACAATGAAAAACCCATCAAAGTATGTCGTCAACTAGTTTCTGCCTTGACTCAGCATGAGAAATCATCAGGACACCACAATACTCGACTTTGACACAGAATGCCAAGCAACACCGACAGATTCCTGCTAATAATGTTGCCTCTCTGATCTCCTCACGTGAAGAGAACTTCTTACCGCCCAATAAGATTGCTTCCAGTTGCCTCCAAATTACTGGAAGCACTCTTCATGAGAAGACTAACAATAACCCTTGAAATATTCAAAACCTAACTAAATCTCCTCTCATCAAGTTCCACGGGCCGACTGAGCAAGTCCAACGTTTGGTCAATGAGATTAAAACAACATGAACTAAAGAAATACATCTCCGCTGCTTTCTTGGTTATCTTTCAGGATTTTGACCGCGTGTGGCATGAAGGCCTCCTATACAAAATAATAAAAACCTTGCAAATCAACAGCTTCCTTTTTATAAAATCTAAGATAAGTCAGAGGTTCTTCTGTGTAAAGCAAGGCGAGGAAACAACAATTCTTAATAACATTGGTGCTGGTGTCCAGTATCATGGAACCAGTGCTGTACTGTACATAATGTACATCTCAGACACCCTCAGTCAGACGTATCAACGAGGGAAGGATTACTCGTGGGTACATTCAGCGACGACACAGCTCTAATTGCACACATCATTTAGTTTCGTTTATGTTTGCTTCTTCGAATTTTAATATGAAGTGTATCGGTTGTTTAAAATCGGTAATTTTACCCAAACTTTGATATTATTTATTAGTTTAAAGCTTAAAATATACGAGTAACTTATTCACCATGGACTTACCGAAAATAGGACGCTCCGGCCGTTAAATTACTTCCTCATCCTCCCATCTCGGAAAGAGTATTTTTGCTCTTCGATACCGAGTGCAAAAGCCGTTTTTATCCGCTAGAGGATAAAGTACATAAATTGAATTTAGAACAATGTGTGCACTAAGTTTGTGAATTCAAAACATCATTAAACCTATTCACTTCTACCTCCATGGTGCCGAATTTATAATACAACCTTTTTTAATTTGCATTGCGCGCGTCAGTTTCAGTTTAACGAATTAATTTACTTAAAAGAACAATGTTGAATTGTTTAAATGAGCACATACAATAATCCTAGTTACTATCTCAATTAATGAATACTAAATACGACGGGTTCACTGAACTGTACTACAGTCTGTATTTTCAAATCACGCAAATAACGTAAACAAAGAAATGTCACTAAATGTCACTGTCAAAGTGAAATGACAGGGGAACAAAGCCTTTTTTTACCATGGATCATTCATTATAGTTCTTGCCCGCGGCTTTGCTGTAGCACGAAATTTTCTTATAGGTAGCCATAATTCTCTAACTACAGACACTTGGTTTTATAAACACATCATCTCACAAGGTTGGGGCTCCCGCCGTAACACGACAGTGCCGAGAGATGCGCTACCTATAAATAAATAAATATAAATAATGCTGGACAATCAACACAGCATCATCTAGCCACAAGCTAAACAGAGCTTGTATCATGGGTACTAGATGACTGATATTACATAGATAGATATTTTTATTATGCATAGAAAATACCCAGAGCACCCGAAATAAATATTTGCAGATTGTACAAACATTTGTCCCAGGGCGAAAATCGAACCCGCAACCGCAGCGAGAGAATGAATATTATTCCATTCCAGAACAGACGAAGGACGGAAAACGAATGACATTTTGTACCCAATGTGCACTATCAATGCACCTTGAGGTGCGGTGGCCAGCATTCCCCTTAATATTACCAGTGGCTCAAAATACTTACCCATAAAACATGTTTATCATTTACTATATTTGTGAGAAACCTAAGTATTAGACTAAAAATATGCCTGAGTCATAATTTATATACTTTTTGACAAGTTTCGAGTAAAATTAAAAATCATAGTATTTTTTATGATGAAACGTGGTTACGTCGTAGTTACCTACTACAAAGGAGGTAAGTTTTTCACTGGTATCCCCTATGTTATTGTTTTTTGCAGCTTTATACGAGATAGACTATAGTAGGTTTTACAACAACGTTACGCTCACTTAATACGAGTAAATCTTGTCATCAATGGAATGTTTCGATGTAGACAGTATTATTATTCAAGGCAATTATGTATTTTGAAAGCAAAAAATCGCATAATGGAGGCGTGTGTGTTTTATAGTCAAAACAAAATATTAAGAAATCTACAGAAATAGATCATCTTTCTCATCAATATCAATGTGAAGGAATTAATAATAATAATTACTATTTAATAAGGAATTAAGACCAACAAACATTAAGACCTAAGCTGTACAAATGTACATGTGAGCTATAGAGATAAATGAATTAATTTAATTAAATAATAATTAAAACTGTTTATTTTATGTATTAAGGTTTGACTTGTCTAAGTGCTTATTTTGTAAGCCTAAAGAAATAAAGTTATTGATTCTGATTCATTTAGTACCCATAACACAAGCTAGCTTGGGGCTAGATGATGCTGTGTGAATTGTCCAGCATTATTTATTTTTTATATCGTGAATTGTTGAGAAATATCAAGTCTCAAGTCAATATCAAGAAATATCAAATATCAAGTCAAGAAAAAATCTATTGATCGGAGTGTTAGGCGGGCGTACGCGTAACACTCCAATCAATAGATTTTTTCTACAATATCGCAACAGAAAGTGTGTCAGACAGCCCATGGGTGCTAATAAAATTGGCAGTATCCCACGAGAGCATATATAACAAGAATTCTTGAACTTCCAGAACCCCTGTTGTAAACGGGAGATTGTTTCCGACGAACTTCAGCCACGCTTTTAGCAGATTCAGAAGCTGATCTCCTGTCCCTTAAGCGCCATGGAGGCTGGAAGTCCAATGCGGATGTAGAGGGATAAATAGAGGATGCCATCCAAAATAAATATAAGATACGTAAAGGCAAGGAGCCATTACAGTGAAAGAGCCTCAGTCAGACACTTGGACTGGCCATTCTACATCAAAAATTAGCCGTTACGAAACACCTAACGATCGCCCTCTCTCGCCAACATTTACGCCAAGGGAATCCGATGAATCGGTACAACCGAAAACCAGTACACAAGTCACTAACACTAACATTACAGTACCTACGTAACAATAAAAATATTCCACTCAACTTAAGTAATGGTAGCATCGTTACTAATATAAAAATGTTAATGTATTTTTTTTTGCATTTATAGTTATTTCCTCGCTGAGGTGGGATGAAAAGTTACGTGTTGCACTCGAGCGCAAAGATATTTTACCTCGTGCTCTTTTGATTCCCTCGCTAACGCTCAGGATTATAATGTTTTCAATATTAGAATCCTTCACTTGCTCGGTCATCAAAATTGATCACGTGGTTAAAAAGAAACTTTGCACTCTTGTATAACAAATAACTATTTCGGGCTTTCGTTTTTCAGCTTTTGAATACACATCGCGGCATTGTGACATACGTTTACACTGGATGAGTTTCAAGCGAATTAAACAAAATAAGAGCTCACGTCTCAAATGCGCTTTTATTTACAGAGGTGCAATTTTCGCGCCGACCTGACATCTAGTTGGTATTGGTTATAGAAGTTGATGATGAACATAAAGATTCAATTAATTTAGTCGGGTAGGGTAGAGTCGGTTCGTTCGATATGGATATTACCTACATTCTTTGTCCCGTCTCGTCTAAGCCTAGCCTAGCATAGGAGATGCGGCTTCTAAATGAGATAGAGCTATACACTACTCGATCTTACTGAGAGGCTACAAGCCGGCCCGTAACGTACCTTCGCCTGCACTTTGGCCTGTTCCTTGGAGACGGCGCTGTGGTGCTTCCTGAGCGGGCCGCGGCCAACGGGCGGCTCTCCCGTGCTCGCCTGTCGCACACAGCACACCATCAGCTCTATCAGAGACGACTCCTGGAAACGAATGGGCAATATGATGATCAAATAAATAGCTACCTTCGAATGGTAGTGTAATGTCCGTGTAGAGAAAACTGCCCAGGAAACCCCTAGGTCCAGTCCAGCACAAAGACATACGTCTACATGACGGGAAGGTGCGGACAAACCGGAGGACCACTAAATAAATAATAAAATTTATTCAAAGAAACTTGTACATAGAAAAATACATAGTGCACTTAATAAATAAATATAGCTAAGTGTAACAATTTAGCCTGAACTAGGTAATCCTGTGTTTCAGGCGACAACAGTGCTAATTATTACATAAAATAATCTCATAATATTACGATAAAGGCATATTATATTATAACAATGTTGTTTATTTAACAAACAGTTTATGCTATTATTAAGGAAACTAATTTATATTGAGTATAACCAAATTAATCACTATTTTAACTAGATTAACTTAATGTATAAAAATATAATTTACTTGACAATATCTAATAGCTTCTCTGTTTCATCGTAGGATAGACTTTGAAGTTTAAGTTTAATGCATTTTTGACAGTTAATATAGTTAAGCGCGTATAAATTAGACATTGAATTTAGTCTGTTGTATAGGAAGGGACCAAGAAATAGATAAATTTTATTCGTAAAGGCAAATTTTAGGGTTGAAGGACTGAAGTAATAGCAGAGTCTAACATCATTGGCGGAAGGAATGAATTAATGTCAGGCTGCAAAACAGTTATTACTCGGTCGGGTGGCCTTAATATAAAAAGATGGAAGCAACGCAAGACAGAAGCCGATTTATATCTATTGTGTCGGAGGCCGAGCCCAGTTCGAGGTTGATGCGCCAGGATAATACCTACCTGTCTGTTGTCGAGCGCCTCCTCCCCGGGCCCCGCTTCCTCCAGCAGCAGGTCCGTCATGCATTCCCAATCCTTCATCATGGGGTTGGACTCTATCAGGGAGTCCACCAGGTAAGCGCCGTGCTCGTGCAACTGCAAACACACAGGATGGTTGACATTATTGAATGTCATATGTAGCGCGAAAGCAGTTCTTATAATTCTGTATGTCACGCGCGCGACTCTTCGAGTGTCATGGGTAGCGCGAAAGCAATTCTTATAATTGTCTACGTCCCTCGCGCGTCTCTTTGAATATCATGGGTAGCGTGAAAGCAGTTCTTAAAAATCTTCATCAGTACTGTGAAGAGCAAAAAGGATTTTGAAGAATAAAAATTAAAAAAAAATACTTTTTAAAGACCGATATGTTAAGTTAAACGTTGACAAAAGAACGGCAGTCTGTGCTATCTACTGTGATATGACGCAAGTATTTGACTATGTGGATCACAATATACTAAATCAAAAACATGAAGCTTACGGTATTAGAGGAAATGTACTGTCTGTACTTCAAAGTGTACCTCACTGAAAGAAGACAAATTACCAAAATAAGTAAAATTAATTTCGATACAAAATGTCAAGAAACTCAGGTGTCCTCAGAACGCAATCTAGTCTACGGTACCATAGGGCAGTGTATGAGGCCCGCCGTTATTTTTAATATTTATTAATGACATGTCATTAATGTAGATTAAAAATAACAGCGGGAAAAATAACAGCAAACCAATGACTCTATTTGCGGACAACCATCAACACCATGCTAACTCGAGTTGATTCGATTAAAGATTTAGGTGTAACTTTTGACAGTAAATTGTTATTCAATCAACACGTTGATGCTATAGTTAAAAAAGGATCTCGTTCACTTGGCTTTGTTTTTAGAATGTCTTCGGAGTTTACAAGTATCATCATCATCATCATCATCAGCCCATACACGTCCACTTCTGGACATAGGCCTCCTCCTTACGACGCCACAAATAGCGGTCCTGAGCCGCCTCCATCCATCGACTCCCTGCGACCGCTACGATGTCGTCGGTCCATCGAGTGGATGGTCCCATGTAGGGGGGGATTTGCCATTAGTATAAAAACATTTAAAATACTTTATTGTGCGTACGTACGTAGCCACCTGCAATACGCCTCTCAGGTGTGGAATCCACGTTACGATGTGTATTCCTCGCGAATTGAGTCCATCCAAAGGAGGTTCCTACGATACCTACAATATCGAGCTCGTATTTATTTACCAGACTATGGGACTATATAGAGCTTCTTGTTCGTTTAATTCTTTAGTGTATGAAAACAATGAGGTAGATTTATTCAGTACAAGTAAGATTAAACGCTTACTTAGAGATACATTTTTTCAAGTTTAAGAATTCTCCTCTTGTAATTTATTCATAATTTTTTCTATTTTATTATTTTTATGTTATCATCAATAAGTCAAGTTACTTTGTGCCATGCTATTTATAGTAGGTATACCTGTCTGTGGAAACTTCTAATTGGCCATCAGCAAATATGCTCTGGTCTATTCAGGCATGTTCTTATATTTTCACCTGTATTTTATAAATGTAGCTGTAAGTATTCACAAAATTTTGTAAATAAATAAACAGTAGCATGTATAGAACATGCATCATATGAAAATGACAATAATATCTCTTTGACATCTATTATTTCATGGCTTAGTAAAAATCATTAAAAAAAAACTCAACATTATGCATTTTAGTCAAAGAACTAATAATTTATCACAAATTGACATACATTTTTATGATCATTCCATAGCCGAAGTAGAGACGGCAAAGTTTCTAGGACTAATAATTGACAAAATACTCAATTGGAAAAGTCATATTGAAAGTTTATACAAAAGAATGAGTATGCTCTACATAAACTAAGCTCCACAATTAACAATGATGGTCTTCTAGCCGCCTATTATGGATTAGCGGAATCTTTGTTCTGTTTCGGGATTAGACATAGACATAGACACTCATTTATTTACTGCTGCAGTACAAAAACAGACATAAAATACGATTTTAAACATAACACATAGTAACAATTGCACAAAATGTTTTTTTTTTCTTTTTTAAAAAGGGAGACTGTTACAGAAGCAAAAGGTCTCTCACTCAGCATAAATGCCTTACCACTCAGGAGTAGATAGGCGCTGGTATTCTGCCGAAAACATTATGATCACAAGACCTTGTGAGGCTATGTCTATGTCTATAAAAACTTTCGTGGTTTGACAAATTCATTATGATTACATGATCCCGTGTGACTGCGGCAAATGTTAAGTTGGCGAAACGAAGAGGAACATATCAACCAGGCTTTCTGAACACATACGCGGCGTAAAGAATGTTGACACCAATAGCTCGGCGGTGGCAGAACACTGCATAAAGGAAGGACCGTCGCATTACGTCCGTTTCGACAAAGCCAGTGTCTTGTCTAGGGAATTTTTTTTTTGTTCCTCGCAAGATACGCGAGGCGATAGAGATCGGACGGCGGCCCAACTTCAATAGAGATAGAGGTTGGAACCTACCACCCGCCTGGAAGCCGTGTCTCCAAGGCAAAACGCATAGCAGTATAGAGCCGGGTGTAGATACTATTAGTTCCGTATGTACACGAAGCATACCTACACTACCCGTCACGCTGGGATTTCCACCAGAAGATGACTCTTCTACTCGATATCATCAACGAGCAGCATGTCCCCCAACACCCCCGCAACCAGCGCTTGCTGCGACACGAACCGCACCCACCCTGAAGAAGTCCCACGTTAAGGGATGAAACGTTGGTGTTCTTCCAACACAAACTAGGTTCGTAGTTAACCCGCTTACATTCATAATGAACATATTACATGTCGTTTGGGGGCTATGTTCAGCAGTGGGCATGTACGGGCTGATGATGATGATGATGATATCACATTAGTGACAGATCTGCAGTGTCCCTCTCCTATTTGATGCCAGCATTGGCGAAATATGCAGGTCATAATTAATTTATATTACACGCGCACACCAAGTTATTGCTCATACATACATATGTATATTAAGCAAATAAATGACAAAATGTAATTCAATAACCTAGTTCTAGTTAAATAATAAAATATTTTATTATTTAACTAGAACTAGGTTATTGAATTACATTTTGTCATGAAACCTTGGGAGAGAGTCTTCAATAAGAATCATTTATTTGCTTAATATACATACATATGTATGTATGAGTAATAACTTGGTGTGCGCGTGTAATATAAATTAATTATGACCTGCATGTTTCGCCAATGCTGGCATCAAATAGGAGAGGGAGACTGCAGATCTGTATATATATAGTATAGGTTTTGTCAAAGTATAATTTTAAGTAGTAGTGTAGATCATTAAGTCCATTTTTTATATCATATTTGAGATATAAATTTTTCGTTAAAGAACTCATTTAAATCATAATAACATTTATCTAAAAGGTATTGTTTTAGTTTTGATTTAAATAATTTGTCTTTTTGCTCATCTTTGAGTATATCCGGTATATTACTATAAATTTTCGATGCTATAGCATTTGGGCCAGAACTTCGCATTTTTAGTTTCGAGGCGGGTAGTGTGATTTTATGCATATACCTAGTCGGGTATCGCCGCGGTACATGAGCAGTTTTTTTGGGAATGTTGGGGGTATTTTCGAATAAATTTGCAACATTCAAATATTTAAATACATGTCAGTGTTAGTATTTTAAGTTGACAAAAGTGTTCTTTGCAGCGGGCTTGACATGTCACGCTTGCGTGTATTTGAATGTCATGGGTAGCACGAAAGCAGTTCTTATAATTTTCTATGTCACTCGCGCGTCTCTTTGAATGTCATGGGTAGCACGAAAGCTGTTCTTATAATTGTCTATGTCACTCGCGCGTCTCTTTGAATGTCATGGGCAGCACGAAAGTAGTTCTTATAATTCTCCATGTCACTCATCACGCGCGCGTCTCTGTTTTATCTTCCGAGTTCTTTTACTCTGCATATGCGACTCGCGTAACGTCATTTCGCTACAGCGTTCTGACGGGCACGACACGTGGACCAGTATTGCCAGCATAGTATGGCGGTAGTTTATACCAGAATCATTGATTCAGAGCGCAAATAGTTCATGATAAAATCACTAAAATTCATCATGATAAATCATGACTGACTGAGGGCCGCCTCAGACATAAAATATGACAGTGATCTCTGGTGGTATGGTTCAGTAAGACGGTACCTCTGACTCGATAAAGAACTGCACGAGGTCGCGCACGAGCGCCGTGTTGGGCAGACGCAGTTTGCCGCGGCGAGAGCGCGCGGGCGGCGGCGGCACGGCGGGCGGCTGGAAGAGGCGCACGTTCAGGAACTCGCCGGCCGCCGCCGCCACGCCGCGGCACGACGAGTACACCAGCTCGTACACGTTCTCGCAGTCCTTGTCGGTCAGCACGTCCGGGTGCATTCTGGAACAACCACAACACGATGCTGTTACAGGGATCACCTCATTTTTCCCCGTGCGTTATCATCCCAATTAAGGTGCGAACGAGCAAAGCTGGACCGACCTACTCGATGACCTGTGGTGAACAATGGGCCTCTGGTCGTCAAGTACGCCCCTATACTAGTTGCCTTAAGTCTTCTTGGTATCATTTTGGTGCTAATTGTTACACTTGTTGAACTTCCTGCACCCTGTACATGTTCCGTACCTCGGAAGAAGTCGTAGTATGGTTTTTGAGATGACTGCACAATAAATCTGTGCTCCCTCTCTGTTATTACTATTATCCGACCTTGTACTTTACGACTGGTATATTCTTCAGTCTACCGGTATCGTTTAGCATTGCGAAAGATCATAGACTTACGAACAAGTAAATATTTTATGTTGTTCTACTTTATTTGGTGCTTTCAAGGGAAGCCGCGAGCCACAACTAGAATAAATGAACGATGCCTCTCGTTTCGCCGGACATAGCAGTGATTTATCTACGTGCAACCTTCAAATGACTGAAAGAAGTTAACAATTATAATCTTTATATACCTATCACAGATAATATTCTACCGACATGACCTTTCTTTTGAAACAGAATAATTCTTATATTTCAGAAACTTTCTGTGATCTGAGAGCACAAATTTATCGCATTGCATAGGTAGGTCGGTAAGTACTACAGTGATCTCTAAAAAATATAAATTTTTATTAACATTTGTTTTTGTTCACTGGCTTATTAACTACCAAGGTACCTACGTATTAGATTACATGGGAGACTTAGGTTTGGTTCGGATACTCTGTAGGGGAGAACACTATCGATTCCGAAGCAAGAGCCAAGGGGCCAGCGAGGGGACTGCAGAGGTAGGGCTCGGGTGGCTATGAGCGAGCTACCTCGCTAATAGGGGACAGAGCGTTTGGAACATTATTTTTACCCATATAAGGCTCAAAGTGTAATGCTGAAAAAGAGTATGTAAAGTATCTGTTACGAAGTTGAAAGTGTCAAAGTTCTTAGGTATTTGGCTCGATCAGCATTGCAACTGGAAAGCACACGTCAAGCATGTATGTGACAAACTGGACAGATTTCTTTTTGCCATAAAAAGTCTGAGACTACGTGTCTTTATAGATGCCGCGATCAAAGCGTACCACGTCCAAAAAAAGTGCGTCCGAGCTATCTGTGGCGCTTGGAATACGGATAGCTGCAAACCCCTATTTAAGAAATATAATATACTTCTGTAGCCCTGCATGTACATAAGAGATATTTGCTTGTTTGTGAAACAATATCCTCACTACTTTAAGACTCATGCAGATGTGATGGAGAGACACACGAGACATAAAGACAGGCTCTATGTTCCAAAATATAGAGTAGTGTAGGGTTTGACTTCAAAAAGTTTATATTCTAGTATTAGGATCTTTTAGGTGAGCTGAATTACTTGTCTTTTCTTTTTAAATTTTCAAAAGGTTTTTGGCAGATTCGCGAGAAGAAAATAAAGGAGATTCATTCGGATTATATCGGGGACTCGGACTGGAATGAAGATCTGGGTCAAAATTGCTGAATGTTTTTATTTTACCATTCTTGATTACTTTAATTTCTTGCGGAGAAGTTCCGCCGTGATATACACTCGCGAGCACCTGAATCGACTCACTCCTACAAAAAGTCGAATGTGTAACTTTTTCGACAATGACTTGAGTATACTGTATATTATTTTACATTTTTAAAGCTTGATCTTTAGGCTTTTGAATCACACCAATCATTTAATTTCGTTCAGCTTTTTCTTTTAAATATTCGTTAGATCCGTGTAAGCATAGAAAATGCGTTTTGTGCGGTAGCCGCGAAGGCGCGTTGCAAATTCCTTTAAAACTCCCTGAAAGCAGTCCACGCTTATTAAACGTTGACCTTAACACACCTACGCAAGTTACGATCCCTGATTTACAACCACCATGGATACAACATCAGAAGAAGCCGCTCAAGTTGTTGCTTTGCTGCAACAGGACCTTAGCCAGAGAGAAGTCGCTCGTCGACTAAACCTGAGCCAATCTGCTGTGTCAAGGGTGTACAGAAGTTTCCAAGAGACTGGTTCTTACTCTAGGAGGCCAGATACCAGTCGGCGCCGGCTTACTTCTGAGAGAGACGACCGTTTTATCGTTTCGACGAGTCTCAGAAATCGCCATCTCACTGGTGTTTCTATCCAGCAGCAGCTGAGAGAGGTTCGAGGAGTATCTGTTAGTGAATGGACGGTCAGAAGACGATTGAGAGAAGCGAACCTCGTTCCAAGAAGGCCTGCCAGAGGCCCAAAATTGACCACAGCTCACCGACAAGCGCGCCTTCAATTTGCTCGCGAACACATCGATTGGAGTGCTGAGCAATGGCGGTCAGTCCTGTTCACTGACGAATGCAGAGTGTGTCTACACGGCAGTGACAGGAGAGCTCGGGTCTACAGGCGTCCAGGCGAGCGGTTTGCGCAGTGCTGTTTTGCCGAAACAGTGTCCTACGGCGGTGGTTCATGTATGATGTGGGCGGGCATTTCGCTGGAAGGAAAAACGGACCTCGTTTTCGTCCCTGGTGGAGGTCGAGGAGGCGGTCTGACTGCTGTGCGATATGTGGAAGATATTCTTCTGGATCATGTCTTGCCTTATGAAGGTTTCATCGAGGACGGCTTTCTTTTAATGCTTGACAATGCCCGCTGTCACACAGCACGAATCACTCGTCAGTTCTTGGATGAAGTTGCCATTCGGACCATGGACTGGCCAGCACTAAGTCCTGACCTCAACCCTATAGAGCATCTATGGGACGAGCTCAAACGGAGGGTACGAGCCAGAAATCCGGCGCCTACAAATATCGCTGAGCTGAAGATAGCGCTGGACGAGGAGTGGGAAAGGCTTCCTCAAGGACTGATCAAAAAACTTATCAGGTCGATGAAAAACCGCCTTCGAGCTGTTATCAAAGCTCGGGGAGGCAACACCAAGTATTGAAACAATAAATCGTGAGTATTAAACATAAATTTTCCGTTTTATTTTAATTTTGATCAACCCAATATTCACTTAAATTAACCTCACTTTTGTTACGTTTCCATTCACACCTGATTTATTTAAAAATTACTGGGTAGAATTTTAAAATAATGGTATCATTATAAAGCTTAAGGATTACAATTTTAAAGATAATACGTTTAATGAAAATTATTCATGCCATTTTTGTAAAAAAATACACTTTGTACATTTGAAGGGTTGAGTCGATTCAGCTGCTCGCGAGTGTAGTAGAGCTGTGTAAAAGTGGTTTCGTAAACCGTACGGAACCGAGTTTCCGTCCGGGAGTTTGTTGTTTTGAGTGTTCCTTACACAGTTCCATCACCTCTCCACCGCTTTGTTTGTGCTTCCAACTTTAACTTACCCGCCTTCTCTTCAATAGTGCCGTTACCTACCACCAATCAGGTCGTTTTGGAAGCGGCTGAAGGTTCGTCGGCCGCTCCCGGCCTGACTTCTACTAGTGGCTGGGTGACCGACGCCCTCAAAGTGTGTCTTGCCGCCATCCAGGCCGCTTGAACAAGCGGCTGGGGGTCCATTCGCCGCACGCAGCACCGGACCGCCTGGCTAGACTGGCGACTAGAAGATCATGTCTAAGTGCTTATTTTGTAAGCCTAAAGAAATAAAGTTATTGATTCTGATTCTGATCAGCGCGTCCCAGGCTGCTGCCGTCGGAACTTTTCTTATATCTTCTGTTATAAGTAGTGTTACAGGCAGTTACAGTCCTTTAGTAGGTAATTTGATAGTACGTACCTTAGGGCCGTTACATACGAGACCCCCTAGGAATATTTGATACCTTTGTATTAGTTACATCCCGTTAAGGCTACGACATGCAAGTATATTTCACTTCCTTTTTGGCTTGACTATATCTTATCTGTATGTGAGCTATTATTAAACTCTGTTACCTGAACTTTCTTCTTTTTTTTTTATGTCACCGATCGTGTTGACCAACCCGGCCAACCCGTAACCTGACAGTAGAACTTGTTAATCGGAATGTATATTATCAGGTAATAAGTTACCCAGTGAATTTAAAACTATGACATAATTTATTTAAAATTAAACTGAAAAGGTGGTTGATGGATAGATGTTTTTATGACATGAAGGAATATTTTAATTGGGCTGGTTAGGGCCTGTCTAGGCAGGGGGATAATGCACAATACGCTCCTATGCGAGATGTCAGTGCAGATCTCAGTTCCCCCACTAAGAATAAGAATGGGGTACCGCGGCTAACTCAAACCTATCGCTACGATACCGATTGCGTTGTGGTTGAGCCTACAGAGTTTTTGTCAAAGTTCCGATAATATATCTGTCTAATCTCACGTCTAATGGGTTCTTACCCATCTACGAACGTAATAAGTCAGTGAACAAAACCAACCGTATATGAAAAATTTCATTTTCTCAAACATGCATGGAAATATTGACATTATTGTTGAAAAAAGAACACGCGAACTATCCAATTTACGGTTAAAGAAAATCAAATCCATTGCAGGAGTGTTTTTTGAATTTGGAACATTACAACGCTCTAGCGCTTCAGCAATGTTGTATGAAACGGCGTGCTGGGGTTATTAAATTCTCTTTGGTTGGATCTCTTTTATTATTCTTGACAAAGTAAGTCTCCTTGCTTAGTACAAATTGCGATCACGTGTCGTGGCTGTATAGCCATAACAGCCTTTGTCTTTCAGCACAGATGATGAATAAAAAAAAAGCGGCAAAGTTGAAAATTCGTATTTTGATTTGTTATTACATACCTACTTAATAAATGAAACACAAATGTACCGGGGCATTCAATAACACTTTCTTTCAGTAATTGCCCCAATAAGACTAATGTAACTTTTAATATTAATTAAATCGATCAGTTTTGTCATACAAAAGCTCTTTTGAGGCCTATGTCCAGCAGTGGACGTGTATGGGCTGATGATGATGACTATATATGCTTCGGCGGAAATGGCAATTGCCTGTCTCGTATTAGTGAAGTCCTCGCCTACCGCTCGGCCTTCAAACTCATACTCGACCTGCAATTGCCTGTTTCTCGTCCTTTGCAATAATGTACAATTAAATATTATTAGAGATGATTGCAGGCTAGTTACCTACCTTCCTGTGAGAGGAAAATAAAGCGCAAATGGTAAGTTTCAAACAAGGATCAATGTCTTATCTATCAGTATGAAATTATTAATATAATAATAGATAGATAACGTTCATTGTCCAGAAGATAACGATGTTTGTATTTAACACAAAACTACTTTCAGTGTCCTGCGCGTAGATAATATCTGCGATGTCCGAGTGAAACGAAACGCATCGTTCATTTGTTCCAGTTGCGGCTCGCGGCCCACCGCCGCGGGCCGGTAATTAACTGTTGGTAACTCAAAACTTAGCGCGAGTTAAGAAACACTGACTACGCGGTCCTTGAACTTGAACGTGCACAGAACAGTGAGTACAGGAGGCTACGTACTTGAGTATAGCGATGACCAGTTTGACGGCGTGCACGGCGACGTCGGGCTCCTTGTCCAGCGACATGGACACGATGCGGTCCTTGAACTTGGACGTGAACAGCTCCAGCTTGCCGCGCAGATCGTCGCACGAGTAGAGCGGGGTCAGCGCCTGCAGGCAGCGCAGGCGCACCTCTCCCACCTGGGTATAGAATAGAGGACTCACTTTTAGTTATATTATTAACTAGCTGACCCGTGCCCACTTCCTTGAGCGGTAAACATTTTTACTTGTTAATATATATAGCCTAATATACTCGCAATTAACGTGGTTTTCAATAGATGAAAGAATTTTCAAAATTGGCTCAGTAGAGTCAGAGTACCCCCTATAACCTCACAAACCTTACTTATTTTTATTAATGTAGTATAGTATAGATTTACATATATACCTAGATTATATTGACTGGACGTCACACAGCTCCACATTTACCTAGGTATATTATGCGTTTCAAAAGCTTATGATAGTACCTTACCTACTGGAGATAGATAGATAGATAACTCTTTATTATACCACACAAACACAAAATACAATACAACAAGGAAATGCTAACAAACAAAGAAGTACAAAGGGCGGCCTTATCGCTTTAAGCGATCTCTTCCAGGCAACCTTGGGATAGACTGGACATAAAAGAACAATATAGACGATGGTGTTTAAGTTTAACGAATTATAAATATAATATAATGATACCTACACAACGTAATATATACCTACTTAATACATATACATAAACTTACATACACATAAAATAAAGTTGTTTGAATAGTTACAAGGATAATTAATGTTGATGAAGCAGTTTTTTGAAAATAGGAAGAGATTTCGCACGTCTGATATCTAGAGAAGAGCATTCCAAAGACGGATGGCTTGTACAGTATTTTTTTTTTCGTAAAATTTAGTAGAGTGAGCAGGAACTTCTAAGACGAGGGTTTCAGAGGAACGCAAAGAGAGAGAGTGAGAGTCGGAGAGGAATTTAAAGCGCTCCTTGAGATAAGATGGGCTCGGAGGATAGAACAAGATACTGTACAAGAGAGATAGTATGTGAGTATTCCTGCGAATGGGTAACCACTTGAGCTTAGCGCGATACTCGGATACATGGTCATATTTGCGAAGGCCAAATATGAACCGGATACTGAAATTTTGGAGGCGCTCAAGCTTGTTTAATTGGTCTTCAGTGAGGTCCGGATAGCAAGCGTCGGCGTAATCGAGAATGGGAAGCAGAAGGGACTGGGCAAGTGTAACCTTAGTGGAAGTCGGGAGAAAATTGCGCAGTCGCCGCAGTGAGCCGGCCGATGCGAACATCTTTCGGCTGAGTGTGTGGAGAATAGGGCACTACACATCTATTGTCCAGTTCTAAAACTGGGAGGAAGAATCACCAGTCGTCCTAAATCTTCACAATTTCTATCTTGGTTCATGGCGTCTCGCAGATCTACATAATTCTCAGCGCGCAGTCTTCTCTCATTTGTTCTGTTCTGATGTATACCAAACACTCCGTTTTAATTTTGGCGTAAGTGTTCACCAGAAAACGTTTGAACAAACCTCGAAACCTTTGCAGGTGAGTAATGCGACCTTCTCTTATTGGTAAAATGTATCTAGGCGTAGAATTGATTGCGGAAACTTTTTTTAGTATCCAGTCTCGTCAGTTTTCGGATTCACATGTCGAAGATAAAAGTTGTATCCGTCTTCGCCACGACAGTAGGTATATAAGCGAGTAGAGACTGAAAAGCATCAAATGCCTGGTGCGTTTCGCTAATGCATTGCAAACAGTCATCCCGGGTACGCAGCACAATGTCCCGCCTGTCACAGTGATGATCTACCAGGACGATGGCAACATCATTGTAGCGAGAGCTTTGTACCAACCGGATGCTGCACAGTAGGTCGTTTATCGGCACTAATAAAAATTTTGTAATCATTTTGTTGTCTTTTTGGTACGGACTCGTATTTTATGTCCTTCCTCGTAGTATGAACTCAAATCATGCTAAGTATCATTCGAATCCATTCAGCAGTTTTGGCGCTATTTAAGGCCAATTTAGGCCGAGAAATGTCACTTCCATCCCCACTCCCAAGGGAACCCTAACGAATTCCAGGATAAAAAGTATTACAGACCTTCCTCGTAGTTAACTTAAATCATGCCAAGTTTCATTTGAATACATTCTGTAGTGACGGCGCTATGCGCAGCCAAAAAAAATTACTCTACTGCGGGGGGGCCACTACGGGGGGCTACTGGGGGTCCCCTGCGGCCGCAAACTGCCGGTGCCCTCCACTGTGGGGGCTTACTGAGTGGGTCCCACTGCGGGGAAATGTGGGGGGCCCACTGCCGAGAACCCCACTGCCGGTGCCCCCACTGTGGAGGCTAATGAGTGGGTACCACTGTGGAGCAATGTGGGGGGCCCACTTCGGGGGGCCATCTGCCGGCGGCCCCCACTGCCAGTGCCCCCCACTGTGGAGGCAACTGAGGTCCCAATGCGGGGCAATGCGGGGCCCCACTGCTGGCGCCCCCACTGCCAGTGCCCCCCAGTGGAGGCTATCGCTCTCTACCACCCTTGCCCCGCGCGCCATCCTGCAACGCGCAACATTTCACTTCCATCCTTTCTCCCAAGGGAACCCTTCCGAATTCCGGGACAAAAAGTATTTAATGCCCTTTCTTGCAATATGAACTTAAATCATGCTAAGTTTCATTAGAATACCTTCAGTAGTTTCGGAGCTATGCGCGGCCAAGATACAGACAGACAGACAATGATGGAAAAAAAAATCATTTTTGGCATCAGTATCAAAAATATTGTGACCCTCAAAAAAAAAATTTCAAAATATCTTCAATGTACAGAATTGGACCTGTTACAGTTTTATTATAAGTATAGATAAAGTTTTGACTTACAGGTCATATCTTAAATATAATATATATTAGGGAAACAAAAAGCTTCCACACATAAAAACAGAATAAATTATCCGAAAACATAAAAGAAACAAACAAACACACAGGTTAAAAATAATAACAATGACTTCAAGATTAGAGTAAGAGCCATATTGAAGACCTCTGTGGCGAAGGTCCGCCTGCGACGCAGGAGGTTGCGGGTTCGATTCTCGCCTCGGGATAAATGTTTGTACGATCTGCAGATATTTATTCAGGGTGTTATTACAATAAGTATATCAGTTATCTAGTACCCGTAGCACAGCCCAAGCTCTATTTATATCAATCGTTCAAATTGGAGGAAGGAGATATCATTATAACATTAGAATTGTAATAAAATTACAGAATAAAATTCAATTAAATAATTCATCTTTATATTAACACTAGCTGCTGCCCGCGCCTTCGCCCGCGTTTTATCGGTATAAAAAATAGCCTACATGTTATTCCAGGTCCCAAACTATACACATACCAAATTTCAGCCTAATCGATTCAGTAGTTTTTGCCTGAAAGAGTAACAAATATCCATACATCCATCCATATAAACTTCGACGTGTATAATATTAGTAGGATAGGATCGTTCAATAAGCCAGAAGTTTGGTTTGCTTTTGAAGGATTGTGTTAAAGGAGCGCTGATGATCGCAATTGGAAGACCGTTATAAACAGCCGGCCTCATTACATGCACCAGCTTCCGACGACTTCGTGAGACGTCGCAGAACAGGTCTCAGCTAGTGTGCGTGACGAGTGGGAACCTGTGACCGTCGCCGAACCTGGAGTACTCGTCGAGGTGGCTCCGAGCATACATGGCGGGATGGAACATCACTAGACCATGGAGCGTCTTGATCTTCAGAGAGAAAATGTTCTTTGATGTTACAGAACGAGCTAGAGATCTCGTAAAAATCTATAATATTATGTAGGATCGTTTATCGTCGTCCTAAAAGCTCTTGGACGTCCTAAAAACGATTTTGAAAAGTCGAAAATAATCTCAATATTCTTTAATATTCCAGAACGATCTAGAAATTTCGAAAATACCTAATCTATAATTTTTAAAATGATGTGGAATCGTTTATCGGCTTCCTGAAAGCTCTTAAAAGTTCTAGAATGTTCTTAAATGTTTAAAAACGATCTAAAAGTAAAATAATCTCCAAATTTAAAAATTATGATAGTCAAAAATGTAACAATCTAATTCGTATACTCTATATACTAACTAACATACATCATACATTTAATGGTACAAAGATTTAAGTACACTGATACCTAAGATAGAGAAACTGTTTTATAATTAATAATCACTGAGCGTGTCATGTATTTTGACCCGAGTAACGCCGGGTTTCGCCGCTAGTTTATTATAATAAAAATATGATGGATGGAGGCGGCTCAAGACTGCTATTCGTGGTGTCCTATGTCCAGCGTTGGACGTGTATGGGCTGATATGATGACGGTGCGAGAAGGGTCAGCGCGCGCTGGTGTTACAAACTTTGCGCTGACTCTAAGCTTGCCGTGTGCAGCTGGTCCACCAGCTTACAATTTAAAGCATGCCTTATCTTCTCGCGGGTGTCGTAAGAGGCTGCGAGCGAGTTCAAAATCCCAATCAGTCATCTCCTCACTGCATCCAGGCGCTAGTTGCTTGCAGAGTCATTTCTGTCAGAAGCCTGTGTTGAATAATTAATTCTAAGCCACGCCTAGCTATCCTAGTGATAGCGAATCGCCACCTAACCAGGCTCTTGCATTGGGGCTGTGGACTTAGGGATATATACAACACGGAGCGGGCAGCAACGACCCCTGCAGCACCGACCACCGAACTGCGATCTACTCGTATCGCCAACCTACCTTCCAAGCGTGACTTTTAGAAGAGGCTTATGTTCAGCAGTGGATGTATTTTGGGCTAAGATGTAGCTTAGCACTAGCCATCACCTTAGTCCACTTCATAAGTATAAATTTACAGTAACTAGCATGTTTTACCTTGTCATGCAGAGTCCACCCAATGTACTTGAGGTAAAGATCGTCCAAGAAGTGTGCTGGGAACTTCTCCATCCAGCTGCCGATTTCAATCATGGTGATAGACCTGATTTCTGGTAGAGTGTCCCTGTAGATCAAAGTAGAAGTTCAATATTGAGACAGGCCGGGGCAGAATCGGGAATAGGGACAGTCACTAAAAATCACAAAATTTATGTGTATTTACTTAATAATACCTGAGCCATAGATTATTAAACCACGGATTATATTTATTATTTTGAACGAGATTCATTATTAATTTGATAAAATAAAACCACAAATAATATGATGTGTTTAAAAAACGATAAACCGACTTCAAATTCCCTTACTTTTACACTTATTTTAAGTTTTGCGGGATAAATAATAATCCCCTGGGGATAGAAAAATTTATGGGACCCCTTCGGGATTTTTTATTTTTTATGCAATAGTGAAAGAATTTTTTAAATCGGTCCATAATTGGCGGAGATATCGCGTTACATACATACATATGTATATACACACACACACACACACCACACACACCCAGATTGCGTAACATAGTCTCACATATTCTTCAACTTGAATTTATAGTAAGTACTTGCATAATGAATACTTCTGATACCCTCGAAAACAATGAATCTTCTGAGGAGCGCGCCGTGGTGTGGCCACGTGAGGGGCCATGAGCCCGGTGTGGGGCCGTAGCCAATGTTATTAGACATACCTATTTAATATTAAATAAAGTTTCCTTCTTGTGTAATATTTAAGTGTGCCTGAATGTAATGTGTTTTTCTAGTAAATAAAGTATTGTATTGTATTGTTGTGTGTCAATTAGTTCGGCAGAGGCAGTGAATAGTTGTTGCCCACCTGTATCTATGCACGAAGACCGACTTGAACATGTAAGAGAGCATGTTCTTGATCTCCTCCATGTTCTCCTCCAGCTCTTGCCGCTTGGCCACCAGCACTTCGAGCCGCTCGGAGGCCCGCTTGTCGCGCGCCTTCAGCCGCTCCGCCTCGTACTGGCGCAGGCAGTTATCGCAGTTGATGCTCGTCAGCAGCGCTACGTCCACCAGCGCGGTCATCAGCTTCATCACTGCACATCAAGGGACTTTTACATATTCAAACAGGGGGTATTTCTTTATTCATCCAAAACTTATTCTATTCTTATATACCTACAGGGTGCTGTGTTTGGTGGACGGTCAGACAAACTCGGTCGGTGTGTAGGTGGACCTATTTGTTAAATACTAATTGAAGTAGAAGACCCTAACTGTTGTAAATTTGTATTAATCATGGTTTTTGTATTTTTTTAAATTCTAGCCCTACATTTTTTTTAAAACATGTTTTCGATTGATCTTTTTATTTGGTTTTGGTCCTAGATGTATCCTTCGTCCAAAAGCATTATTAATTTAACAGAACGAGTAAATAAATACATAGTTACAAACTCACAAAGTAAAAAAGTCAAGTGCGAGTTGGACTCGCGCACCGAGGGTTCCGTCATGCAAGAACGAGATACAAGCATTAACTACCAGAACGTGTGCGACCAGTGCGATGGGGCAGTGCGTGGCGCCTGCTAATAACCGCGCGTGGAATGTAACTTGTGTGCGGTCAGACCAAGGTTGGTGACTCGTCACTCAACCTCTAACGCTGTGTCATAGGGTGACAGGAGTGACGAACAAACGAAAAAGGTATAGAGGTAGCAAGACCTTTCGTAACGTAATTTTTCCCCCAGAGTTCGTAGAGTGCGGTCATCGGCCGTGTGGTTCGACTGAGAACAGGTGTTTTCTAGACAGGCCTTACAGTGTTGTAGTGGATACTATGACCGAGGCGGCTATACAAACGAAGCAGCATGGTTGTGGGAGACGTAGGAAAGGAGAAAATTTCTGTGTATGGAACAAATACGTACGCGTCGCTCATGAGTAGGCCAGGCTGAAATTCCAATGCTGGGTCTTGAGTAACAGACCTTCATCAGGCGAAACCTATGAACAGATGAGCGAATCTCGCAAAATCTTTAAAAGCCGCCTGAAGCGGTGTCAGAAAAACCAGGACCAGCTTATTATGGATAAAATTACTAAAGAGTGTGCATCGAAAGATTTTAAGACCTTATGGAAATCCACGAGTAATCTGAATATTAGACCTGGCCCCCCCGTGAGTGTGGAAGGAAAGAGTGATCAAAGGGAGATAGCGCAGCTCTTCATGGAACACTTTAAAGTTCACTACCCCCTCGGCCCTTCCTCTGAGGTGACCGATGCTTAGTTTGAGGTTCGGGGTAACGAAATATGATTGCATGTGTCTGCGGACCAGGTCTGCGCTTCAATCAAAGGTATGACGCCAGGTAAGTCTCCTCGACACGACGGGCTCAGCATTGCGCATCTCAAATACGTGGGGAACCACTTGCCGGGTCTCCTTTCCATGTTCTTCTCAATGTGTCTTAGTCATGGGTACTTAATACCTGCTGACCTTATGTATATAGACTATAGTTGTACCAATTGTGAAGAACAGTTCAGGAGACATATCGGACAAGGCAAACTATCGACCAATTTATCTAGCCACCACAATTAGCCAAGGTATTGGATAGTATGCTTGATTCTATTCCGCAAGATTACTTAAAAGTACATGACGCACAGTTCGGGTTTAGACCCGGACTATCCACAGAAAGCGCAATTTTATCTTATCACTGAGGCATACTGTCCTGTCAAGCACCTACACAAGTTGCAGGACGCCGGTGTTCGCCTGTTTCCTCGACCTCTCCAAGGCATTTGATCTTGTCTCGTATGATGTGCTCTGGGGAAAGTTGAGGGACAGGGGTGTACCACCGGACTTGTTGAAAATGTTTCCATACTGGGTCACCAAAGTAATATTATCAAGTGGTCCAATGCTCTCTCCGACACATATGGATTGGATGGAGTGCGGGTTAAGACAGCGGGTAAGCTCACCCTCGCTCTTCAGCCTATATGTAAATGATCTCATTGTTCGGCTCAGTGGCATGCGTGTCGGCTGCTGTGTTTATGATGTTTTATAAACAACATCAGCTATGCAGACGATATGGTGCTGCTGGGCCCGACAGCGAGATCTGTCAAAGAGCTGCTAAAAGTCTGTGCTTGTAATGATGTACTTAGTAGTAGGAATATTCTATTCTAATAAACAGTCTATCTCCAGTATCCGAGTGTTTCACTAGTCGTCCCAACACCCGTCCTTACATGGCGACCCTGCCAAATATGGTGTTGAAGCGCATACCTAAGCCTCGAAATAAAATTCGGTAGCGCTCCGTCATAAATAATTTCGATTAACAAAAATTCAGAAACAGTATTTTTAAAATGTAAATTAATAGTCTTATGTTAAATAAAAATCTTCACACAAATACGAAAAAATGGGGAAAACATATTCAAAGGAAGAAACAATCATTGCGCAAACAGCAGCTGGTGACGGAAAAAATTCTGCAACCGCGGAGACCAGTTACGCGAGTGTTAGCACCACCAACATTCTCCTGACGATCATCACCATCCTCCTGCTGGCTGGAGCCGGGTATGCTTTGTGTCATTTTTATAAGAAGGTGCACATCCAATGGATGGAACGGCACATGAATCGCCGTTCCCTACGGCGTAGAGATGCCTCGGCCCATTTCAAGAATGGTCGTGGACCCCGAGACGAGCCCGTTTAAGTGCTACTTCCAGAACAGTTCGTAAAGTGCGGTGTAGTGTGTCCTCAACCTAATAAGGTACGTGTATTAAATAAATAAAAAAAGTGCAGTAAAATAATTATTAAATCGAGTGATAAAACTATTGTTTTACGCGCTATTTACTACAGTAAATAGATACTACGATATTTTAATACGAGTATGACTTTATCTCAAAACTTTCAAGAATTTTAATTTAAATGGGACATTTTATAAAACTTTTATTTAACTCTTAGTGCAGTGAATTTTAGTATGAAATTAGTATAGTTATAATTGAGACAATATTATTAAGTGCTACTCGCAACCTTAAGTTTAGTTTTAATGTACCTAGACACTCAATGAACATGATATCGCTTGACGTATATGGTGCGGTATGGCATGACTACTCGTTACTTTTAAGCTAGTGCAATGCGTCGACTTTGTCCTTTCAGATTATTTTACTATGGCTGAAAATTTTATGAAGATATATGATGATTTGATAACGATTAGAAAATATTTAATAAAAAAAGGACAAGGTAGATATAAAGGCACGATTACTATAGATAAGTACGAACAAGCTGAAGTCTTATATAACAAAGCTTCACTGTTACTGTCAAAGTTATCACAGGACGAAACTGTTGAAGTGGTAACTACTCTAACTACCACCTACGATAACATAAAAATCACATTTCAGGAAATCAGTCAATTGTGTAAAATTTCTCAAGATAGTAATTCGAGTGTCAAAATGGATTTTGATATTAAAACGGCATGTAGTCTAATTCCTCTTCTAGACGATAAAGAAGACACCACGAAACGATTAATTGATGCTGTAGAAATGTACGCGGAAATGATTGATGAACCGGGTAAACAATTATTAATTAAATTTGTTCTCAAAGGGCGTCTTTCCGAAACTGCAAAATTGCGTATGATAGGCGATTATGGAACAGTTACGGATCTATTGCAAGCGTTAAGAAAACATCTTCTTGTAGGAAAATCGTGTACTGCGATTCAATCAAAACTGTTCCGTACTAATCAAGGTTTTAGGTCAATCAATGAGTATGGCAGTGAAATAGAAAAACTTTTCACTGAACTGACTGTTTCGCAAGCTGAAGGTGACTCTGCGAAATATAACGTCTTAAAACCACTAAATGAAAAGATGGCTATTAAGAAATTTTCAGATGGATTGAAAGATTCCAGGCTGAGCACCATCGTTGCAGCTCGTAATTGCAGCAACCTCAAGGATGCCATACAGGTGGCTAAGGATGAAGATACATCGGCAGCCTCAACGTCTAATACGAGTACCAGGTCAGACGTATTCCAGTTTTCACGCAGACCTCGAGGTAAGTTTAGGCAAAATTCTAGATCCAGGGTTCAAGGTCATCGTGGACAATTTTATAACCACTCCTACCAGCAGAACCGTGGCAATAACAATAGCTTCCGTGGCAACAGAAATAACTTTTACCCACAAGGTTCGAATCGAAGTTTTCAGAGCTATGGCCAAGGTAGATTTAATAATGGCCGTTATAGCCGACGTGGTTATTGGCGAGGAAATACTAAAAATTTATTTTCGGGTCAACCAGCCGAAGAAGATAATGCTCAGAACAACCACAGCCAAAATCCTAATACATCAGGAAATACAAATCCTATGAATCAGTTTTTTCGGGATTAAGGATTATGTCTTAACTTATAACGGACAATGCAAATTTGTTTCATTTTGTGTTAATAACAGGAAGTATACATTCCTATTAGACACCGGAGCTTCAATATCAGTTATAAAAAAGAATGAAATTCCAAATTATGCACAAATATTTTATGATGATACTATTATTAATGGAATCGGAGGTAAAATAAAATCTTCAGGTCATGTTACATTAGAACTACAACTTGAAAATGATGACATATTACTACACAAATTTCATGTCTTCGAAAAACTTCCATTAAAAGCTTGTGGTATTATAGGGTTAGATTTTCTTTCCCTTTATAACTGTTTTATCGATTTGTCGCGAAATATTTTAACAATAAATAATAATACAAACAAAGGAGAGCCGTTTTGTCTTCCACTTTTGGATAGGCCTGACTTTAGTAACAACTTAATTTTACCCCCAAGGAGTGAATCAATACATTATGTGTATCTGAAATCTGATGAAAGTGACGAGTTTGTTGTAAGTGCGAAAGAACTAGCGAAGGATGTGTTTTTAGCAGGAACGATAGTAAAGCCAAATAATGGTAAAATACCAGTTAAGATACTTAATGTCAAGGACGAAGAGGTCAAATTAGTTAATTTTGTACCAGATATTCAACTACTTAATGAGTACAACCTTTTCTCTTTTTCAAAAACGAACTCTAATGCACACAGACCTCAGAATTTACTTTCGTTATTGGACTTGAAACATTTAAATAAAGAAGAAAAATCTACTATTGAGATTATATGCTCTAAATATTCTGACGTATTTTTTTTGCCGGGTGATCAATTATCTACAACAAACGTTTACGAACAATCTATAACACTAAAACCAAACGTTAGTCCTATATATGTTAAACCCTATAGATTACCCCAGTCAATGAAACCTGAAATTGATAGACAAATAAAACAAATGTTGAAAAATAATATAATTGAAGAAGCGTCTAGTGAATGGTCTAGCCCAATACTTCTAGTACCTAAAAAATCAGAAACAGGATCAAAGTGGAGATTAGTAGTGGATTATAGGAAACTTAATGATGTTATTGTGGATGATAAATTTCCTCTACCTAACATCACAGATATTTTAGACTCGCTCTCAGGTTCAATATACTATTCACATCTAGATTTGAACCAAGGCTATTTTCAAGTCAGCCTTAGCCCTGACAGCCGTAAGTATACTGCATTTACCACCAGTACAGGTCAATATCAACTAAAAAGACTTCCAATGGGTCTTAAGACATCTTGTAGTAACTTTAGTAGAGTAATGTCAATAGCTATGTCCGGTTTGACTTATGAAAAGTGTTTTGTTTACATGGATGATTTGGTTATTTTTGGTCGTAGTTTGGATATACACAACTCTAATCTAGTATCTGTACTTGAACGATTGAGGAAAGTAAATTTAAAACTGAATCCCGACAAATGTCAATTTTTGAAGAAAGAAATTCTATATTTAGGTCATATTGTATCTGCTGAAGGTGTGTTACCAGATCCAGAAAAAACCAAAGTTTTACAAAATTATCCTACACCCAAAAACGCCGACGAAGTTAGACGTTTTGTAGCTTTCTGTAATTATTATAGGAAATATGTACCCTCTTTCGCTGAAGTAACACTACCATTAAACAAGTTATGTAGGAAAAACGTTCCATTTTCTTGGACATACGATTGTCAAAAGTCATTTGAATTCTTAAAAGAATCGTTGATGTCACCACCGATACTACAATACCCAATATTTTCCGATACTAATGAATTTATACTGCAGACTGATGCATCTGGTAAAGCTGTTGGAGCTGTTTTATGCAATAATGATTTGAGACCAGTGGCCTATGCCAGTAGACCATTGAATAAAGCAGAATTAAATTACCCAACTATACAGAAAGAACTTACTGCTATTGTATGGGCTGTCAAATATTTTAGACCATACTTATATGGCAGACATTTTACAATAATGACAGATCATAAGCCTTTAATCTATTTGTTCAATATGAAGGATCCCTCTAGCAGACTTTTAAAATTCCGTTTAGTACTAGAAGAATATGATTTCAAAATAATATATTTAAAAGGAAAAGAAAATTCAGTTGCGGATGCATTATCGAGAATCTGTTTAACATCGGATGAGTTAAAGAGTATGAGTGAAGAAATATTAGGAGTGAATGTTTTGACAAGAGCACAAAGGAGAAGATTGGATGATGATAGTAAAAGTGAGACACAGTTACTTAGTAAAACCAACGACAAAGGGTCTGATCAGCCAAGAGTTGTGGAGTTATTAAGGAAACCGTGTGATCTAGCGGAGATGATTTTAATGGAAAATAAAAGAATTCAAAAATATCGAAATGATAAGGAAATTACAGATGAATATGAATGCTTTGCATATAATTCTAGTAAAAAGATACTATGTATTAATCTTAACTTTAGGGCGCAATACTCGCGAGCCGATTTTGTGACTGAGTTAGAGAAATTTAGTGAAAAGATAAATATAAATGAAATATGCATAATAAAAAATAAAGAAAATGAAGAATTTATAAAAGGATTATGCAATGAGCTGAAAATATTAAAAAAATGGTCCGGTCCAAAAATATGCATTTTAAGAGGAGTAAAGAGAATCGACGATGATAACGATAAGAAATTTATTTTAAATGACTTTCATCTGCTTCCCACCAGTGGCCATGCTGGGATACGCAGAATGACTAATAATATAAAAAGACATTTTTACTGGCCAGGACTTGAAAAAAATGTTACTGATTTTGTTAGCAAATGTCCTCAATGCCAAAAATCAAAGTATTCTAGATATACTAAACAACCGATGGCGATCACAACAACGGCTTCAGTAGGATTTCAAAAAGTTTACTTAGACTTAGTTGGTCCATTAGACAGGGATGACGAAGGGAATTGCTACATTCTTACAATTCAATGCGAACTAACGAAGTTCATCGAAGCATATCCAATATCTAATAAAGAAGCAGTAACTGTTGCAAAAGCCTTTGTTCAAAATTTTGTTTTGCGATTCGGAATACCCGATGGCATTGCCACAGATAGAGGATCTGAATTTATCTCTTCGACTATGGTAGAAATCTGTAAACTTTTGCAAATAGAAAAGCTAACTTCTACCGCCTACCATCATCAATCAATCGGTTCATTGGAAAATGCTCATAAGCATTTAGGTGCATTTTTAAGGACTTATTGCGGTAAGAATGGATATACTTGGTCTCATTGGTTACCATTTTGGTGCTTTAGCTATAATAACACTGTACATACAGAGACAAAGTACACGCCATCAGAACTGATATTCGGGAGATTATGTACAATACCTAAGACAATATGTAGTGACGAAATTAATCCTTTGTATAATCATAATAATTATGTTATTGGTTTAAAGTATAAGTTAAAAATTGCCCTTAAAGATGCTAGAAATAATTTATTATTAAGTAAAGAAAAGAGGAAACAGGAGTATGATAAGAAATGTAATATTATTAATTATAATGTTAACGATTTAATCTTAGTAAAGAATGAATCATCAAAAAAGTTGGACAATATATTTGATGGTCCTTATAATGTCTTAGAAGATATGGGTTCTAATGTTAAAATAAGTAAACTTAATAAAATAGAAATAATACATAAAGATAGAACTAAGCTATATGTTGTTTAATCACATTTAACCAATTTTAGTATTATAATTATGACACTATAATCAATTTATTTAACAATTATTTTTATAATAATGTACCTATACAAAAAAAAAACAAATGCATGTATTTGATTTTTTTTTCTTGCACCCCCGGAGGTGTAATGATGTACTTAGTAGTAGGAATATTCTATTCTAA
Organism: Eupithecia insigniata; assembly: GCA_947859395.1. Lineage (NCBI taxonomy): Eukaryota > Metazoa > Arthropoda > Insecta > Lepidoptera > Geometridae > Eupithecia > Eupithecia insigniata. The sequence goes on from OX402002.1 coordinate 15,191,569, forward strand.
TAAACAGTCTATCTCCAGTATCCGAGTGTTTCACTAGTCGTCCCAACACCCGTCCTTACATGCTGACTAGGCTGCTTCTCATGGTTCTCTTCTCAAATTCTTTTAAGAGATGTCGATGTTTGTTGTTGTTGGCGGACTTAGTGTAGAGCTGCTTTCAAAAGACAATTATGCTAATGAGGATCAGTAAAGTTATAGCAAAATCAATAGAACTAGTATTCACGTTATTCATTATGGCATAAGAATGATATATCTTTTTGAATTATCCAAATCGGACCATTACTTGCGAAGATACCATGTCAATATATTTATGAAAACTTGTTGTATACTCATAGAAATATCGATCGGTTCCCTAAAAATTGCGACATACAGTACTGTACAGTACACATACATTGCGGGTACATTAGTAAATACTAGAAATAAGAATAAACTCGTGCTGTGCCCAAAACTAGGTTACACAAGATTAATGTATCTTTTAAAGGGCAATGTATACGCTTCTACAACAGAACCCCTACCGAGTTGCAAAAACTTTCAATAAATAAATTCAAACAAATTGTCAAACATATCCTTTGTTAAAAGGCTTATTACGAAATATCAGACCATCTAGAAGATAAAAAAGCTTGAATGGATAGTGCTCCAACTCGAAAAATAACTCTAAAAGTAAAAAGACCTAACAGGCTAAAGGTTTCTTCGTCGCTTCTTTACTTTAGTCTACATATCGAAGCGACCGAAATCAAAATATCACTTTATTTCCATCATCATCACATACACGTCCACTGCTGGACATAGGCCTCCCCCGTACGACGCCACAAATCGTTCGTCAAAAATCACGAAATATCACAAGGATGGAGGGGTGGGGGGGTGTAGTGAGATATCACGTGTATTTATTACTTCGTTGAACGCGCGATTTCTAAACAACCGGGTTTTAAAAAAATGCTAAAAAAAACATCACGTGAGGACGACCCCATATGTAAATTATTTCGCGGAAGGCTTTCTAACCTACTTGCGCTTAGTGCATAAACGTCAATCAGCTGATCTGATATCTACTAAGATGACGTCATTTAGCTATCGCGGCGGGCCGCTCGGTGAACTTCGCTGGTAATTTGGTCATACTTTCGTAAATTTTTGTCGTAGGACAAAAAAAATTGCACTGTGTGGCAAGGATTTCTTAGCTCTATAAATCTGCATTCTCAACTAAAATCGTTATGGATCCTCATTGCACTTGGTTCTAACTACCCCATAATATTCACACATGTTCTGCTGAACATTATATTATTACCCAAAAAATTACTTGCTTGACACCAATATCTTACATTTACGACAGGTGGGACCACCTGTCGTAAATTTAAGATTGAAGAAGTAAGGGTTTTACCTAAATGTGGGTTAAGCAGATATATCGTCCACTTGCGACGACAGTGTGACATCTCGAATTATGATCACATTAGAGATGTCACACTGTCGTCGCTCGTCCACTTGCGACGACAGTGTGACATCTCGAATTATGATCACATTAGAGATGTCACACTGTCGTCGCAAGAGGGCGATATAATGATACAGGTATATAATGTAGGCAGGTGGTCCCACCTGTCGTAAATTTAAGATTGAAGAAGTAAGGGTTTTACCTAAATGTGGGTTAAGCAGATATATAATGATACAGGTATATAATGTTACTTGTGTTACTGTTGCACTAAACATATAGGTAAATAATGAAATAATATTAGGCGTCATCAAAGTTAACAGGCAACATCATTATGAGACAAATAATATTTTTTTGTTTATTCTATTATAGTTTGTAAGTTTTGTGTACCTAATAAACTAAATGAATAAAAAATGTTCCCTCTTATTTGTGATCAATGGAATTTGTGGAATGAATGAAAGCACAAACCTGCAAGAGTGGCAGTATGCCTGAAAGCTCTGACCTGAGAGTCAGAGAGCCCGGTCAGAAGTGAGATGATGTTGTCCATCAGGAACTGGTCGTAGATGATGGAGTACTGGCACATCTTCACTAGGGTTTGAATGAACTCACAGAAGGTTGCACGGAATTTCTTCCATGTATGTCCTGACATGATCAAAGGGTATTCACCACTTTCCTGAAAAGGTTACAACTTTTCGTTTATAATCCATCATCAATTTGATTGACAATCAAGATTGAAAATCTATTTAATGATGAACTTAATTAGCAACCTCATCAAACTCCTGTGTCATCTTTTTGATAATCAGTGTGTGATCCATCTGGGCCATATCCGGGGTGACGCGCCCTCGGCACCCTGAGGAGTTGATGAAGAACTGCATGAGCTGGACCAGCGCCACATCCCGATGCGTCTTGTACTCTTCAATCCAAGTATCTACCACGGTCTGCAGACAAGAGTCAATCATTATCATTTCATGTTCGGTTCATGATACACAATCCTCTGGTTTTAATGAATATTGGACTGCACATAACTAACAAGTATATATATTTTTTTTAAAGTATTATAATGCTGTTGAACCGAGATGGCCATGACAGCGTTACCGGACTATTGGCGAATGCAGAGAGCGCCTCGCCGGAATCAGAATCAATAACTTTATTTTGGCTTACAAAATAAGCACTTAGACAAGTCAAATTTTATATGTACTATAAAAATAGTTATTATTATCAAATAAGAAATAAGGTGTTATTGATAATCTCTTCACTTCAATTTTTTGTCCACTAGTGGAAGAAGTGAAAAAGAAACCACTAGCATATTTATAACATCACTTATGTGTCTAATACATGGTTATTTTGCCTATCTAAATATAAATTTAATGCGATTTAGATACATGTCAATATTTCTATAAAGCTAAACAGAACATTGAATTTCTTACATACTACTGACAGTGCGGAATGGAGCGACATCTGGCCAAGCATTAACATCATTGATGTAATCATCTATGGAGTAAAAGGCCTTCCTGATAAGATTTTGTTTAATGTACTGTTTAAATTTACTAATAGGGAGTTCAGTTGCTTCAGATGGAAGCTTATTATAGAAGCGCACGCAATTGCCCATAAATGATTTCACTACTTTTCGTAATCTATATGCTGGGATGTGTAATTTGTTCTTGTTTCTTGTATTTCTATTGTGAACGTTTTCAAAAAGCTATCTCTATTATTGTGCGTATACATTAGATTTTCATAGATGTATTGCGATATTACTGTCAAAATATTTACTTCTTTAAATAATTCCCTCAAAGAGTCGCGTGGCTTTAATTTATAAATTGCGCGTACAGCCCTTTTTTGAAGAACAAAGTTAGTCTGGATGTCAGCTGCTTATCCTCAAAGCAAAGCTCTTTCCCTTCTTTCTCGCCCGGTAAAGTTAGGTTAGGGCGACACTCACAAGGGCCACCACTTAGGTGCGAGCCTCGGCATGGGCTGTCTCCAGATGCTACAAGAGGGTAATGGAGGTTTCGCCTAGGTGCACGAATGCACCTAAGGGCGGAAGCGGGGTATTCTTCGATCCCGCATCTGGGGGGTTGGTTTTTCGTCAGTTGTGTGGTGTGCGGAAGCGAATCGGTTGCCGTCACCTCCGGCTTAGCGGCGGTGATTGAGTCACCGAGAACGTGTCTCGGTCTACGGAGGAGAAACCTAACAAGTATGTATACGCGCGTCGAAGACATAGGCTACTGGCAATTCTTAATTAACCTAACCTAACATCCTGAGCAAGTCCCCGTTCACACATATTAAATATTGATAAAATAGAACATTTTTGACTAGGTCCACAACTAAATTCTGACATATGTAAAGTTTTCTGACCAGTAGAAACACAGCATGAACCATTGGTATTTCAATGTGCAACCAATAAACAGAGCTTACGTTTATGGAACTCTTGTTGAATCTAAGAATATTGTAGAGACTGTTCTCATCGTCTCCGGGCAGCAACACAGGAGGCGGTGAGTAGGAGGGCGGGGCCTGCGTGCCTCCGCGGCCGCGTCCCCGGCCCCGGCCCGCGCCGCGCCCGCGCCGTCGGAGCGGCGGCGGCGGCGGGGATTCTGCCAGGCGGCCCGGGAAGGCAGCGTCCTGGCGCCGGCCGCGGCTGCGCGTCACGCGCTTGGTGGGCGCCGGCGACGGCGGCGGCTCGTCGCCCTCGTCTCGCGGCGGCTCCGAGTGCCGAGACTCTTCCCCGTCGTCTCGCGGAGTCTCCAGGCCCGCAGCGGTGGAGTTGGCGACGGTGCCGACGTTGAACCCCGAGTAGTTGGGGATGGCAGGCGTTTCCGGGTCGTGCACGGACTGCCCGCCGTAATCTGTTATCGGCGTTGCCGGCGTCATAGGGTTCACGTACTCCGGTGGAGGATCATCCATCCGGATTCGTTTCCCGCCACGGCGATGCATTTTGTTCTCTGCGGTCACTGGCTGCCGGTCGCTATTTTTTGACAACACGTAACGTTTTTAGCATATTTCACTTTCTTCAGCGATGGGCACAGGTATCGATTATCCCAAGGAAAGAGCAAGATACCATGTAAATAGCAATGAGTATGTATACTGTGGAATTACAAAGTATACTATACTAACTGGGTCTATATGGAATATAGTATACTCCCGCCAGACTCCGTAAATGCGAAAATTAGGGCAAGCAAACAATCTACCGTAAGAATTTTTATGTAGGCAAAGAGAGAGTACACAGAAAATACAATTAAATTAACAATCCAACAACGAGGACTACGAGAATGTACTACATGTACATATTGTACATAGGGTAATCTGGGGTAATCAATAGACGTAAATAGAGGCACACACGCAGGCAGACGCGCGCAGAAAAATAGATACCAGTGTGACCAGATAATTTTTTAAAAACTACCGTGAACACAAAAATTACTCAACTAAATCATATTAAATTTAAAATTAGTAACCATTTAAAATTAGTAGAGAGCTTTAAGTACTTGGGACATATCGTAACGTCAAACCTAAAGGACGATACTGACATAGAGCGGCAGCGAAGATCATTGTGTGTAGTTGGCAACATGATAGCGCGGAAATTTTTTAACTGCTCGTCTGACGTGAAAATCACCCTTTTCAAATCCTACTGTCAGTCTTTCTACACATGTCAACTTTGGACAGAGTATACCAAAAAATCACACGATGGTATCAGAGTGACTTACAACAATGTTTTCAGGCATCTGATGGGACTGAAGCGCTATTGTAGTGCTTCAGAAATGTATACAGCAGCTCGTGTTGACTCCTTCCATGCCATCCAGAGAAAGAGAATAGCCTCGTTTATGTCCAGAGTTGACATGTGTAAGAACTCTATTATAATGAGTATGGCAGATCGTTTGATCTTGTCAGACATGTACAAACGGTGGGTGGCTATTGCCACCTAGAACATTTTTAATTTTTATTTGCACTGACGTTGGTACCCTATGTACCGCTTTTTTATATATGTTATTTATTTTTTTGTGTATTAGTTTTAACTATTTAAAGTAGTAAGTAGAATTGTATTGTACGTATATGGATCTCGTGTCTGCAAATAAAGAATTTATTATATTATTTATTATTATTATATATATCCATATACATATATAGAGAATGTACCAATAGATTGAGGTACAGTACAACATTATCAAAGTGCTTTATTTCCTGTAGACCTCACAGGACTCTACACAAAATTCAAATTAGTAACACTAGAAAAGTGTTCACTAGATTTTTCGTTCACCTCAATCTATTTATGGTAAATAAATAAAAAAAGCGTTTATTTGAGTACAAAGGTACACAGGTACATAAAGTATCTAAATCGCATTAAGTCTAGATTTAGATAGGCAACATAAACATGTAACTATTAGACACATAAGTGATATGATATATAATGTACTAGTACCTAGTTTCTTTTCCACTTCTACCACTAGGTAGTAGACAAAAAAATATGTGAAGACAAAATCAATAACACCTTGTCCCTTTTTTGATAATAATAACTTTTATAGTATATAATTTGACTTGTTTCTGTGATTATTTTGTAAACCTAAAGAAATAAAGTTCTTGATTCTGATAAAAAGTGGTTATCGCGGCGTACGAATATCGACCCCTCCAACTCAAGAGCCGACTAAGGGAACCTACCAGAGGAAGGGCAGCAGCTTCCTTCTGAGTATGATGATATAATCTCTACAAATGCCATAATATGAGAATCATTGTAAATTGGAGTATGTGTACTCCATCCTTATGCCAATGCATAAAGTGTAGCTGCAAGCTGATTAGAGCTTGTGGCGTTCTGAGGAAAGTAAAATTTGGTAACACCACTGTAAATAAATTTTCAAAAGAATTTATGGAGTATTTGTGATGAAAAGAAACTACCCTATGAAACCTCCTGATTGGAAATAGCTTCTACACGTTGCAGGAGCTCTTTGAGATAAAACATAAGTAGGTAATAGCAGTAGGTAAGTATGGCCGTAAATTTCATAGACACTATTGTCTATTAAATTGACTAATGTTCAATTATATCAACTGTAATGTTCAATATTTACATTGGTTTAAGGTAAGTATTTTTATGATGTATAACTTTAATAAGTCTTACCTTAGAAATATAAACATTATTATTGTGCCCCACCCGGGCTCATATTGAAACTGTAACAAACCTGTTTTAAGACCTATTAAGTACCTCATCATCAGTCCATATACGTCCACTGCTGGACATAGGCCTCCCCCGTACGACGCCACAAATAGCAGTCCTGAGCCGCCTCCATCCATCGACTCCCTGCGACCGCTACGATGTCGTCGGTCCATCGGGATGGTCTCCCATGTAGGGGGGGATTTGCCATAATCACCACGCTTGGCAGGCGGATTGGTGATCGCAGTGTTGGTGTTTAAAAATACTCAGAAGGAAGCTGCTGCCCTTTCTCATTCCTCTGGTAGGTTCCCTCAGTCGGCTCTTACGACATCCACGGCGTTATGTTGTAGGTAGGCATTAAGTACCTACCTACAACATAAACGCAATAAACTATCTTGAATCTTGTGTATGCCTAGTCATTATCTACTGTCAATAATGGCCACTGTCCTCGAGAAGCACAAGACATCAGCCACAATTGTAACGTAATTAGGAAACATAATTAATTAACTATTTTTATTATTGACAAGGCCTCTATACAGCCGCAAAATTTTGTGCATATTCACTTTATTATTTAAACATATTTTTTATTATTTAATCTAAAACTGGGACTGTAAACTTTTATTTTTGGCATGGCATCTTTGCAGCCGATAATTTTGATATGTTTTATTATGTATTTATCATAAATCATATCTTATTTTATAATTTTATTTCATTAGTCTGGTTATTATTATTCCTTATGTAGGTACTTAAATTTGACAATTCCAAGTGTTCTCTATGTTCCTATGGTAAAATAAATAAACTGAAACTGAATTATCAACAAAACAAATCAATCACTTACCGGCCGGAACCGAAAACGCAAAGAAATCGCTAGCTACCAAACCAGAAGATAGGTCCCTTTTATAAGCGAGTAAGCTTTACACATTTTTCACTGTGGTATTCATAAGTGCGAAAGAAAAACACATGTTTCCGTAGTTGTTTATAAAAGATTTCGGGTATTTTGTAAATTCTGATTAATCTGCTAAAAATATCACCTTTTTTGTCGTAGAACCCAGAAGGAACCTTGCTGACCTAAAAATTACTATATTGTTACTTTTGGAACATGCTGGCAACGCTGAAAACTTGAATTCTTTGTTATTGGCCAGGTATTCGTTATTGGCCTATATTCTCATCTGCCCTCGGATGAAGTATTAGAGGATACCGCCTTTCAGATCTACGCACAAGATATACACGAGTCCGTTTTTTGTTAGTGTGCAGCTGCAGATTTGTAATAGTGTGACTAGGGATGTGACTTCGTTCTCAAGCCGAACTGGTTTCGGCCCAAACTAGTCCGAATCAGGAAATAAAATTTTATGCTGATTTCATTCGATTCGTCCCATATTTCATCCGCTGTCTGTCTCTCTGTCGATCTATCGAGCTTTATTGTATCTCATGATTCGTAAAAGGTAGACACCTGCATTTTTTGTGTGTATTCCATTTACCGATATAATAACATATTATCAAAATTGATATTAAAATTATGGGGGACTCCACAAAAAACATGTTTTTTTACCATTTTTTGCTATACCAAAAATCTTAAAAAGGGGTTAGGGTTCGCTCTGTTTTCTTATACTGTGTGTCTTATACTGTTTGTGCCTTAATAAACGAAAAATAAAAATATATACAAAGTGAATAACTACGAAAAATTGATCTTGTAATTAAAATCAAATTACGTAACTTTTGGAACGCAAATTTCCGGAAAAAACCGCGTGAAAATAATTCCAGGATATTAAAATTCATATCTTGTGTATTTCTTTTTTCCTCGTACTTTGAGTTATATATACTAGTTAAATAAATCCTACCGAAACAATAATGATAAATCAATACTACATTCACGAGAGGTGTGTGAAAGACAGTAATTTTCTGTAGGAAATCTTGAAATGGGACGAATCAGGAATAAAATTAGCAATCAATTTTAGTTTCCTGATTCGGGCTAGTTTACTAGTGGTAAGAATGATGAACTTTATTGAAATTCTAATAAATTACTGCGTTTTACCTAAAACTTAGTTAAAAAAGTGAAAATCTGTCGTGTTCTGCTGTGTTCTGTCTTTCAAGAAGCACAAAAGGTGGAGTAAAAGTCCCGGCTTTGTCATTACATGCGTAAGTTTTTCGCTCACTATAAATACTAAAGTAATGATGTTTATTACTAGAAATCTGTAGTAACAACATTTTAAAAATCTAGTTCATGTGTTCCTATCAGCTTAGGATACAAATAATGTCCAAAAGCACGAATAAGTAGCCGAGATAATTTTAGCATCAGCTGTGCTAGTGATGCACTTACCATCAAATTTAGTTTTCGGGTTATTCCGCATTCGTCCCACTGGTTTCGGCCGAACAGCATACAATTTTACCCCTAATTAGGATAGTAAAATTGTATGCTGATTTCAGTCCTAATTTCAACATTTCTTACAGGAAAGTAATATCTTTCACACTCTTCTCGTGCATGTAGCATCATGATACATTGATTTTTAATTATTTTCCTGTAGTGTTTATTTATCTAGTTTATTCTACTCAAAGTACGAGGAAAGTAGAAATACACAAGATATTAACTTAATAACCTGGAATTATTTTCACGCGGTTTTTTTTCGCAAGTTTTCGTTCCAAAATTTACGTAATTTGATTTTAGTTATAAAATCAATTTTTCGTAGGTACATAGGTATTTACTTTGTTTATGTTTTTCGTTTATTAAGGCACAATTATTATATCCTTAAATCAATATCCTTAAAATTAACAATATATAATGTCTATGTATACATCAATCAAGATTATAAATTTACGCAAAATAAGTCCTCATAGCTTATCCACTAGACTCCCTGAATGAAGGATGTTTCACACCCGTGACTACCAGTTTATTGTGTCAATTAGCGCATTAGACAACCTCTACAACAACCTCTTTGATACTAACCTAATCCTACCTTTATGCAAACATTCTTGTTCGTTTGTATGGCGCGCTGTGAGCTAAGTCTTATCACGTTGATAGACCTTTGACCACAATCTCACTTGATGGAAAGTGTCGATTTGTTGTATCAAGAAGGTCTAGAATGGTGGGTACACACGTACGTAAGTACATGCTCAACAAATATCAAAGTGCTTTATTTCCTTTAGACCTTACAGGACTCTTGGGCACGATCATGTTTCATCCGAGCAGGGCAAACATGCTCGACCCTGCGTCTACACATAATAGCTTTCTCGAAGAACATGTTTAGTGTGCGTTGAAGCTCTTTGAGCATCGGACGATTCGTTGTTGTGCTTAATGGGCATCGCCTGCTACATTTACTGGCGGGGAAAAAATTTAATCATTTAATTTAATTACAATTAACTTGTAACGTCCCATTGTTGGGCAAATCCCTCCATGAATTACGACTCTGAGCCAGTTGGGCCCACGTTCTATCGAAGTTTTCTAGTTCATCGCGCCATCATTACTTTGATCTTCTGCGACGCATTACGCTGTATTATTTGCTGAATTAAAAATTCATGAATTAATTAAAATTATTGATTAAGTAAATTTATATATCAATTATTTCATAAATTTTTCCACAAAATCTCGAGAATATGAACGTCAGTCCGACATTATAGCTGTGCACTAACACCTTATTCACAAAAATATCAATCACGACTAACATACTCGACGTCGTGGCTACATACGAGTACAAACATTTTTGCTTCGAACATCGTGCAAGAATGATGTACATTTGAATCTTGTTCGAATCGAACATTTTGGTTGGCTTCGAGGATTTGTCTTGAGTCTTGCATGGTCCACTCGTTCGTACTTGCTCGAGATCGAGCCAGTTTATCGAGTATGTACGTACCTGTTCACCCACCGGAAGACACCTATTCTCTCTTGTCGAAAAAATAGGAGCAGACAAGGTGGATTAATTCGGCTTGCAAAATACATAGATACATAAACTATAAGTAATCACTTTTAATATTTTTTTATTGCGTTCACGCAGAAGTTTGTAAATAAGGATTAGCAAGAAATTTCAGGTTTTATAGCGGCAGTTGCCCAAAATGACAAAGAAACTAAGGCAACGGAAAGCGGAGCGAACCCTAACCCCTTTTTTAAATTTTTACATCGCGTGAGTGGAGCAAAAAATGGTCAAAATACATGTTTTTGTGGAGCTCCCTTTAATTTTAATATTTATTTTGATAATATGTTATTATATCGGTAAATGGAATACACACAAAAAATGCAGGTGCCTACCTTTTCGAATCATGAGATAAAATAAAGCTCGATAGATCGACAGAGAGACGGACAGCGAAGGAAATATGGGACGAATCAGGAATGATCGTCCCATATTTCCTCGGCATAAAAAAATATTTTCCTGATTCGGACTAGTATGGGCCGAAACCAGTTCGGCTTGACAGCGAAGTCACATCCCTAGTCACGTACACTATTACAAATCTTCAACAGTACACTAACAAAAAACGGACATGCGTAGAACTGCGTCTGGCGGTATCCTTCTAATACTTCATCCGAGCGTAGAACTGTATCTGGCGGTATTCTCTAATAAAATGAAACCTATATTCATCCTACTTATCATGCCAAGCGTTGCTGGCAAAGTGCAGATGAAGATGGACTTTTGGTCTCCGATTCAGCTGGAAAGCGATTGATGCCATGCTGGATCAGAAAATGGATTTGTTCCGAATGCATTGTTGATTTTTAGACCACAATCGCAATCAGCAGATTATCATGATGACATGAATGCCACTAACTTTCTGAAGTGGATGACCGAAAAGGTGGTACCAAATCTACCTGAAAAATCGTTGGTGGTAATGGACAACGCACCTTATCATTGCACGCAGGTAAACAGAGCGCCAACAATGTCGAATCGCAAAACTGAACTTCAGCAATGGTTAAGAGAAAAAAAATATTCTTTGAAGAAACCTGGACAAAACCAGTGTTATACGACTTAATAAAAAAAAACAAGGGGCCACCAGTTTATGCGATTGATGAGTTGCTAAGGCAACACAACCATGAAGTTGTAAAATTACCCCCATACCATTGCGACTTAAATCCAGTTGACAAAATTTGGAGTCTTACCAAAAGACGCGTTGCAGAAAAAAATGTTGCTCAAGACCCCAAACAAATAATCGGGTTAACAGAAGCTGCTTTTGCAAGCATCACTGCAGAAGACTGGAACATTCAATGAAAACATGTAAAAAATGTTGAAGACCAATACTTCAAAACTTATAGACTCGTTGATGTGGAAATGGAGAGATTCATCATATGTACAGAAAGTGATAGCGACTCTGATTCCGATCACGATAGTGAGTTTATGGATACGAACGATAGTGAGTGCGATATGTCCGGAATAAGACCTCTTAGACAAGAAGAGTATAATTATTGTACCAAAATATAGGTGAATAAAAATAAATAATAACAAAATATTTGTTTATATGTACCATAGTACCTCTTTTATTCAAGCTCGTTCAGTTGTTCTGGTGTGCAGAATTAACGAACGTTCAAACTTGCATAATTATTATTAGGTATATATTAGCTGTAGTTATTGGAAAATTGGTAATTTTTTATCTATCTTACTGGCAACATTTTGTATTACGAAAGCAGCGCCGCGTCTATCAGACTTCAGTGGTGGCGCGGACTTTACTTCATCCGAGGCTCATAATTATTGACTTAACTTGACTTTGTTATTGGTAATATGTGCCTGGATTGTCACTTTTTTGCAAGCTTTTTTGAATCTCGCCTTCATTACATGACTATGAAATTTCCATGAACTGGCAGAAAAGTGGCAAACCAGCCAGACATATATTGCCAATAACAAAGAAGTCAAGTGTGAAAAATCCAAACTCCTTAAATTTTTATCTATTGTTCCTAAATGCGCAATTCATACCTAACTGACACTGGCAGAATTGCATCAATCCAGATGCAGAGCCAAAGTTAAAAGAAGAAGGAGAAGACAAGTGTCAAGTCAAAAAAAGAAGAAAAATATATTTTTGCCTGATTTTCGCATTTTACAATAAAAATATTAAATAAAATGGCAAAGAAAACCTACGACTTACTCTTCAAGCTCTTGCTTATCGGAGACTCCGGTGTCGGAAAAACGTGCATACTATTCAGATTTTCAGACAATCACTTTACGACAACTTTTATTTCCACAATAGGTAGGAAACACCTATGCATTTTATGATTCTAATCTTTGTAAATTATTATGATCATTCTGAGATATCTGACGTCGACACTGGCGATGAACGACCGGGGCATGTTAGCTTAGTGAAGTGGTGTATTCATGTGTTGCAGGCATCGATTTCAAAATAAAGACAGTGGAGCTTCGCGGCAAGAAGATCAAGCTGCAGATCTGGGACACGGCGGGGCAGGAGCGCTTCCACACCATCACCACCAGCTACTACCGCGGTGCCATGGGTATCATGCTGGTCTACGACATCACCAACGAAAAGACCTTTGACGATATTGTCAAGTGGTTACGAAATATAGACGAGGTGAGGCGCTCCAGAGACAACTAGTGCTATTTGTGTCGTTCAAATAAGTTTGTATAAACTTGTCGAATGACTAATAAAAATATCTAGAACTTATGATAAGAGCCACCAGTGATAAAAGTAAAGTCGAAACTGAAGCAATCTACCTAAATTGGAACCTACATAAGCTTTGTATAAATATTATTATTACTCAAACCATACTTAAACCTATAATAATTTGAATTGTTAGTTTCAATGTTTTTAAATAGGCACCTCTAGAGTGTAGATATGACAAATTTTGCCATGGTGCTAGGGACATGGTCTAGTTGCGCATGATGGTGTGAAAGCCATCAGTGTGTTGCTGCTGCTCTGCTTTTATGAAATGACTGTAAAATTACCTGATTCACAACTAATAAATGAATTACTGAATTACCTTACGAAATAGACATGTTGTGTCCATTTGCAGCATGCAAATGAAGATGTTGAGAAGATGATCCTGGGCAACAAATGTGACATGGATGAGAAGCGGGTGGTCAGCAAGGAACGTGGAGAAGCGGTGAGCTGAAAACTAATAACCTGATATTATTCCTGTCGACACATCTGATTATTTCTTTTGTATTATAGTCTATCACCAATCCTTCACCACTGAGTTACCAAAGGAAAATCTAAATTTTTGCTATAAACCTTAAAAACTATGAAACTACCATGTTAGCAGAGAATCTTAGTTTACGTTAACATTAAAACAATCCTATTTTTAACTGAAATACAGAATTTTTAGTTTTTTCCAAGACAGGGAGAAACAAAAGTGTCAGTAAAAAGTTGATTCACCCATAAGAAATTTTTGGTTCATATGTTATTCTATATCTATGTCTTCTTTTTCATGATTCTATACAATGTGTATTTTCGAACCTTGATCAAACGAAATGTGCGGAAACACGAGATAAATTTATCGATAAAAATCGAAAAAAAATGAGCAAAAAAAGCCGTTTTTTTTTTTAATGTTTTCATTCTGTACTTCATCTGGTTTTTTCTTCATTTCTGTTTGAGTAAATGGTGTATTTTATTCAAAGTTAGTCACATTTGAAAGCTAGATAGTTTACCTAGCTAAGAAAATTAAAAAAAAACAATTTCGGTACATAAGCCTAATAAAAATATTTTTTTTTGTAGAAATTTAACAAAAAAATCCATTTATATTTTATTTTTGATCTGTAACTTTAAAACTGGATTATTGAGGTGTACTTTTTGCATGTTGTATTAACGGCTTCATAATTTATTCTGCAAATCCTCCAAAAAGTATGGGTCTACTCTTTTCGTTGTCATGTTATTCACCATTTGAATTAGGTACTTTCTGCCTTGTACTCAACAGAAACCTACATTCTGCATGCTTTGAAAAAGGAAGTGATAAATATTCCTTTTTCAAAAAATTTCACAGCACAATTATCGATCGGTATCTTGTATCGATTCCTGAATACACTAAATTATTTTTATCGTAATGACTTCTACGTTGGATACGTCGTCTGCTCGCGAATTAGCGGATACCCATTATGTTTATGGATTTTGCAATGGCAATGCTCGTGCTGCCGCGCGAGAATATCATCAGCGTTTCCCGACAAGACCTGCCATTGACTACAGAGTATTTTTATTTTCTTATTTTATTTTCTTAGCTAGGTAAACTACAGTGTGTCCGCCGGGAAATTTTTCGGTTCAAATTCGTCATATGCATGAACGAAACGCATGAGGGAGGTGCGGGGGGTACCGATCGGTGCGTGAGCATTGCGGACGTGTTAGTAACGATGAGTCAGTGGCAAGGACCGCATCGCGCGTTCGCTGTGGAAGCATAGTTTAAGAGTGGTGATTCTCTACTTAGTGCAAGGTAGCAATTTTGTTCACACTTCAAAATTCGTCGTGTAAGTGACGGCCCGTCCACCCAACTAATTTCATCGTGGGTACAGAAGTTTAGGAAAACAGGCACGACATTAAATATTCATCCACCGGGCCCATCAACTACTGTTGCGACACCTGAAAATGTCAACACCGTTAGAGTAGAAATTCTCAAAAATCCACAGTCGGGTAGGAAGGCAGCTTCTACTGGCCTAAAAAAACCACAGTCCATAAAATATTGAAGCGTCAACTTAACTTCCACCCATATAAATTGCAAATTGTGCAACAATTGAAAGAGGGAGATTACTTAGCGAGACAAGTTTATGCCAAAACGATTATCGACCGATTTGGGACCCCTTCGCGATTGGGAAATATTTTTTTTTAGTGACGAAGCTCATTTTCGTCTGGAAGGATACGTAAATAAACAAAATATGAGGTCAGACTCAAACCCAAAAAAATTCCACCAAAAGTCATTACACAGCCCAAAAACTACGGTGTGGTGCGCGATTTCAGCAAGAGGAATAATTGGGCCTTTTTTCTTTGACGCTGACGAAACTGTGACATCTAAGAGATATTGTGCAATGATAGACAAATTTTTTGTACCAGCCCTGCAAAATTTTGATGGGAATAATAGTAAAACCTATTTTCAACAAGATGGCGCCACTGCGCATACGGCTAGAGAGTCTATGAGCAAAGTGAGGAGCATTTTCCCAGGAAAAGTGATCAGTAGGTTTGGGGACATACCCTGGCCCCCCAGATCACCTGATCTAACTCCATGTGACTTCTTCTTGTGGGGATTTCTAAAGGCTAGAGTGTACAACAACTCCCCAAAAACTATTGAAGCTCTTTAAAAAAATATTCGGCAAGGAGTTCAAGAAATATTGCTAGAGCTCTGCCAGCGGGTTTTTACCGATATGCGGTACAGACTTGAAGAGTGCTTGCGACAAAACGGTCGCCATTTAGAGGGTGTTATTTTTAAAAAATAACGTCCGCACAATCTAGCTATTTGATAAATAAACATTTTTACCATAGCAACATTTGTTTAATTTATATGACTTTTTAAAGCTGAAAATCTGCCGGCGGACACCCTGTATCTAGCTTTCAAATGAGACTACTTTGAATAAAATACACCGTTTACTCAAACAACAACGAAGTAAAAACCAGATGAAGTAGTTTTCATTTAAAAAATTATTAAATCGGTATTTTTTTAAATAGCTCACATAGATTTTTTTTCAGATTTTTGTCGATAAATTTATGTCGTGTATCCGCATATTTCGTTTGATCAAGGTTCCAAAATACACATTGTATATAAAAAGCACAAATACCAACATACTGTGCTAAGCAATGCTATATTTTAATACACAATTTAATATTAATTTGGACCTATTTGATGAGTCAGAGTTGCATGCAACGTGTTAGTTATATCTTCATAACTGTATGTAATAGTGTAATGCCAAACTGCTGCTAGACACTACCGTATTCTTAGGAATAACCTTAGATAGTAAACTTCAATGGGGCCCACACATAGATAAGCTATCGAGGAGAATTAGTTCTGCAGCGTATGCAGTAAAAAAAATCCGTCATCTTACAGACGTTGATACTTCCAGACTGGTCTATTTCAGCTACTTCCATAGTATTATGTCGTATGGTATATTGCTGTGGGGGAACGCTGCAGATATTAACACCGTATTTGTGCTGCAGAAGAGGGCTGTTCGTGCAATCTATAACATGGGTCCTAGAGAATCCCTACGTGATAAATTCAAAGAAATTACAGTACCATGTCAATATATTTATGAAAACTTATTGTACACTCATAGAAATATCGATCGGTTCCCTAAAAACTGCGACATACATAATGTAAATACTAGAAATAAGAATAAACTCGCTGTGCCCAAAACTAGGTTACACAAGATTAATGTATCTTTTAGAGGGCAATGTATACGCTTCTACAACAAAACCCCTAGCGAGTTGCAAAAACTTTCTATAAATAAATTCAAACAAATTGTCAAACATATCCTTTGTTAAAAGGCTTATTACAAAATTTCAGACTATCTAGAAGATAAAAAAGCTTGGGACGGATTTTGCTCCAACTCGAAAAATAACTCTAAAAATAACAGGCTAAAGGTTTCTTCGTCGCTTCTTTACTTTAGTCTACATACCGAAGCGACCGAAATCAAAATATCACTTTATTTCCAAATCAGTGTTTAATTTTAAGAATTTGACCTGTTCTAAGTGTACATTTACTTGACTTTGACTTGACCTTGACTGGCAATGTGTACATAGGTCATCACATCACATCAGGTGTAGCAAACTTACTTAATTACAGTGATCATATTCACCCTACCTACCCAAACTCAAATAATATCATAACCCATTCAACAAAAGATACATACTTAAGCACGTGTATTATACACTTGCGAGCTATAAACTGGAATCACTTCATCGCTGGTTTCTGCAGACCATATTTTACAGTTTCATATGAAATAAACTGCAGATTGGTGTATACCATTTGAAAAGAAATTTTCTTAGCTTTCGAATGGTATAAAAATTATTTAAATCTAATTAAGTTTCCTACCTTCATTTAGTGAATTATTACAATAGGTCGAAGTTGTGGATGATTTAATTAATAAGAAGTAATATGAAAATATCAAATTTTTATTTAAAATCTTTGTTATTTCCCGCTTAATATTAGGTGTACAAATAAGTTTTAAGGGCTTTTTTAATAAATTATGATTTTTTATTGAGAAAAACTGGTACAATGTATATCATTCGAAATATTGCCCGTCGCTTTCTATTACCTTTGCCCATCTTTCAGGCAGCATACGGAACCGCGTTTAAAAAATTCCTCATCTTTTGAGGCGATCCAAGAATCGAGCCAATTTTTCACATCTTCGTAAGAAGTGAAGTGCTGCTCAGACAGCGTATGAGCCATTGACCGGAACAAGTGGTAATCCGAAGGAGCAATGTCTGGCGAATACGGCGGGTGAGGTAGGACATCCCAGTTCAGTGCCTCCAAAGTTTCCTTGACAACTTTAGCAACATGTGGCCGAGCGTTGTCGTGCTGTAAGATCACTTTGTCATGTCTTTTGACATATTGGGGGCGTTTAAGCTTTAATGTTCGACTCAACTGCATCAATTGTTGTTGATAACGTTCCGCAGTGATAGTTTCGTTAGGCTGGAGTAGCTCATAGTAGATAACTCCGAGTTGATCCCACCAGATGCACAGCATTATCTTCTTGCCATGAATACTCGGTTTGGCCGTTGAAGTTGATGCATGGCCGGGCATACCCCACGATTTTCTGCGCTTTGGATTGATGTACTGGATCCACTTTTCGTCTCCCGTCACTATTCGATGCAAAAAACTCTACCGGTTTTGCCTTTGGAGGAGTTGTTCGCACGTGAAAAAACGGCGTTCGATGTCTCTTGGCTTGAGTTCATGCGGAACCCAATGTCCTTTTTTTTGCACCATACCTATTGCCTTGAGACGGTTTGAAATCGTTTGTTGCGTTACTCCCAAGGTTTCAGCAAGCTCCTCTTGAGTTTGGCATGAATCTTGTTCCAGTAATGCTTCTAACTCAGCGTCTTCGAACTTTGCTGGCCTCCCTTCGCGTTCTTTGTCACTGATGTCAAAGTCGCCACTTTTAAAACGCCGGAACCAATACTCGCATGTCTTTATTGATAGAGCATGCTCTCCATACGCTTCACATAGCAGTCGATGCCCTTCAGCTGCAGTTTTCTTCAAGTTGAAGCAAAAAAGCAGTGCTTCCCGCAAATGTTGTTTATTTGGCACAAAAGTTGACATAGTTGGAGCATAAAAATGCGTGTCGTTTACACTTTAACGAAATAAAACGTACTATGAGAGAAAAATGGTCACGTTTTAACATGAATACGTACGTTTCAATAGAGTCCGATGCAATGTAGTGCTAGTTATGCCATGTTTTGTAAACCCCTCACAACTTATTTGTACACCTAATATTTTGTATTGCCCCCCCTGGCCCTAATGACTGCTTGTAAACGGTTTTTCATTGACCTAATGAGTTTCCTGATGGAATCCTGTGGAATTTCCTGCCACTCTTCGATAAGAGCAGTTTTTAGGTCTTTTAATGACCCCGCCCACATCATACAAAACCCACCCCCATATGCCACTGCTTCCGCTATACAGCATTGTGCGTATCGCTCTCCCGGTCTCCTGTAGACTCTCCGTCGACGGTCGCTGCCATGCAGGCACATCCTAGTCTCGTCCGCGAACAAAACTCGGCTCCATTACTGTATATCCCAATCTAAGTGATCACGAGCAAACTGAAGTTGGGCTTGTCGGTGGGCTGTAGACAATTTGGGTCCCGTTGCTGGCCTTTTTGGGGTCAAGTTAGCTTCTTTGAGTCTTCGCCTCACTGTCCACTCGCTGACAGTTCTCCCTCGAACTTCTCCGAGCTCCCGCTGGACGTCAACGCCGGTTAGATGTCGATTTCGGAGAGAAGTGCTGACAATAAATCGGTCATCTCTCGCCGAAGTGCATCGCTGTCGTCCAGATCCTGGTCTTCGGACTAAGTTTCCAGTCTCTCTAAACCGCTTGTATACTTTGGAGACACAGGACTGGCTCAGATGAAGCTGTCGAGCGATAGTACGCTGAGAGAACCCTTGCTGGATTAGGGTGACGATTTGAGCGGCTTCTATTGGTGTGGTTTCCATTTTCTTGTAATTCCAGTATTTTGAGTGACGTGATATATTGGACTGAAGACAAAATTGCACAAATTCCCAGTTTTTATAGGGATTCAGGAGTTTGAAAAAATTTATGTTTCGTTCCAAAAAATTATCACATATGATGAACATTTTTTTCGCTATGATATCGAAAGAGTGTGAAAGCTAATAAAATTATCTTTAAAATAATATACCACAACCTACAGTTTATTGCATGGAAACTGTAAAATATGGTCTGCAAAAACCAGCGATGAAGTGATTCCAGTTTATAGCTCGCAAGTGTATGTGTATTATATAAGACATGTTGTTTGTATGACATGCAGATAGCGCGCGAGCACAGCATCCGGTTCATGGAGACCTCTGCGAAAGCCAACATCAACATAGACCGCGCCTTCTCGGAGCTGGCCGAGGCCATCCTGGACAAGACGGCGGGCCGCGACGCTGACGCCGACCACGCGCGCATCGCCGTCGAGCGCCGCCCCTCGCGCGCGCCGCCCGCTCGCGCCTGCTGCACATAGCTCTAACTCTAACCCGCCACGCTCCGCCCCACACTACCTGAACTATCTGACTGTGAGCCTCCATGGGGCTTTCATCTAGGTATAAACATGGTGTATTGTCACTCTATTGTCTGGACTCTCCTCCGTAATTATAAATGTTTCCAAAGTCAGTCTTCGGTTGTGGCCCTTCAAAGTTGTAGAATTTTTGATACATTTACATGCTCATTTACTTTCGAAATATTTGTATGATATATTTTTCTATTTATAAACGTGGAGAAGAGAAGACGTCCTTCGTGGTTTATGAAAAGTGGACGATTTACCTATTAATGATTCCAACTTGTTGGACTCATTAGCAGTCAGCAGCAGCAGTCCCTTGTTGGACGCAGTGCAGGTGATAGGTGCTCCTGTCACCTGCACTGCGTGGGTTGGGCTAATTAGCAGTCAGCAGCAGCAGTCCCTTGTTGGACGCAGTGCAGGTGATAGGTGCTCCTGTCACCTGCACTGCGTTGGTTGGGCTCATTAGCAGTCAGCAGCAGCAGTCCCTTGTTGGACGCAGTGCAGGTGATAGGTGCTCCTGTCACCTGCACTGCGTGGGTTGGACTCATTAGCAGTCAGCAGCAGCAGTCCCTTGTTGGACGCAGTGCAGGTGATAGGTGCTCCTGTCACCTGCACTGCGTGCGTTGGACTCATTAGGAGTCAGCAGCAGCAGTCCCTTGTTGGACGCAGTGCAGGTGATAGGTGCTCCTGTCACCTGCACTGCGTGGGTTGGACTCATTAGGAGTCAGCAGCAGCAGTCCCTTGTTGGACGCAGTGCAGGTGATAGGTGCTCCTGTCACCTGCACTGCGTGGGTTGGGCTCATTAGCAGTCAGCAGCAGCAGTCCGTTGTTGGACGCAGTGCAGGTGATAGGTGCTCCTGTCACCTGCACTGCGTGGGTTGGACTCATTAGCAGTCAGCAGCAGCAGTCCCTTGTTGGACGCAGTGCAGGTGATAGGCGCTCCTGTCACCTGCACTGCGTGGGTTGGACTCATTAGGAGTCAGCAGCAGCAGTCCCTTGTTGGACGCAGTGCAGGTGATAGGTGCTCCTGTCACCTGCACTGCGTGGGTTGGACTCATTAGCAGTCAGCAGCAGCAGTCCCTTGTTGGACGCATTCCAGGTGATAGGGGCTCCTGTCACCTGCACTGCGTGGGTGTAACTACGGAGATAACGATGAATGAATCATGCTCCTCTCGTCGCAATATGTATCTTCTAAACCGGGCGCGGCGGCGCGTTGACAGCGCCGTGGACGGGGGCTGTTCAGGTTTCTGATATCTTTTTAAATTCAATCTCAACGAATGAGAGGACCCTTTTTAGTTTTGCTTATTTGGTTTGTCTTTCGATTGTTATGTAGTGTTCGTAAAATGTGGATAAGATGCAAGAAAAGTTTAGTTCACGAGCGCACATCTCATGATTAAATGCATTCTTTATGTTTTAATATTTATTTGAGGGCTCTCGCTTAGCGATGACATCACCCATCGAACGACGAAAGAAAATAAGTACACAGAAACATAAACAAAATCATATTTATTGTTTAACTAAACCTAATAAAAAGCACGATATCAAGACAAGAAGGGTCGGATAATAAGCCAATATATTCGAAGGGATATGTCCGGAGCGCAATCTTAAAATGCAATTAATTGTACTATGTACTAAATAGTTTTTTTATGAAATCGTGTTCGTTCTAGGGCTTTGTTTTAAAAATATTATTTAAATTTGTTGTTAGTTGTCAGCCGAGCGGTGCGCGGGCGGTGCGGTGCGGTGCGGTGCGGTGCGGTGCGGTGCGGTGGCGGCCGATGCTTGATTATTTTATAAGAGTTAAGACTCGACAAGTCTGATCATTATTTAAGTGCAATAAATAAATTAACACTATGCTATACCTACTACAGAATCAGAAGTTATTTTCGAGATTAGAGTTGTAATTATAGTCAATTATTTATCGTTTAATGTGCAGCGCTATAAAAAGCCTTACTTTTCTCATCTCTTCTGCATTATGAGATGACACCAGAAAAATCTGTTCAGTTAGGGTCAGGTGGTCGTGTCCTCAATGTCGAGCAGTTTTATTAATGTCTGTTTCGTACGTGAATAGTAAATAAAATAATTTTATTTGTAACGTCTGTATTGTAGTTAGATATAGATACGTGGATATCATTGTTATTATCTCTGTCAACCATTCAGCAATACTTTGTAGTTTCCAAGTTTTGTAATATTCATAAATATGTGTAGGTAATTAAGAAATAAGTATATTATTCAATTTTCTATAATATTTTGGCTTTCGTTTACTTGTTGCATAAATTACTTAGTGTATTTTATAGAGTTTAAATGAGTCATCGCATGACTCTGTGACAATTTACCATGTGCTGGTGGCAAACGGAGCCACTGCGCATTTATATTCGCTGCTCACAACACATGAAGTACCACTCTTACGCGAATATCATCGATGTCGATAATTTAATGTATTGGGACATCCCTAGAACTTATTTTTACTAGTCATTAAGTTGTCGAAGTCTACGATATTCGGGCTTATTAACTATCGGGGGGGAGGCACTCTACTATAAACGCTGCTTGGCCACCAACACTGTTGCCAGCAGCGGTTTGCATTTGGAGATTGCCACGAATCGAATCGAATCGTAGCAGATATTCAAGTTATTCTACAACATCGTAGGTAGTAGGGGGAAGTTGATAAATTAAAAGGGTGTATGTTTCTCGCTCGTCTGTATTTACTTGCTTTTATAAATAAACGTCGGCATTGTATATTATGTTCATAATAAACGAGTTATCGTAAATCGACTTTCATTTCGGACTAAGTACCTACTTAGGTAGGTACCTGCGGTAGGTAGGTACTGCACCTCTCCATTCCATTGTCAGGTATTAAAACTTAGTTACCTACGTAAGAAGTGGTATAGCTACCAACATTTAGTAATCAAAAGCCTTGTCCCTTTTTAAAGGGAAAAACAATAATAGCATCCGTCCTGGAAGCTTATCTCCTGGATGTCAGGGGGCGCCGCTATCACTGCGCTGCGCACGCGGCGGGGCGGCGGCGCGCGCTGCGCAGTGCACAGTCGACGGCCGGAGGTCCGAACATGTTTGTCCAGGGGCTTGTGATAGTGTTGTTTTGCTTTCAAGTGGCAGATTTTACTGATCGTAAGTTGATAGGTTATCAGTCAAAACTTTTAATATACCTATCTGTGGCTTTTGTGAAACTGCTGTACCTAGTCATAATGTGTGTGCCACCGATCGCCACTTCATCTGTTTACCGTTCATAATCCGCCACCTGGTCTACCCTTGCAGTTGCTAAGTACTGAAGGATCTTCCACTACAACTTGTCGTATAATCTATGCTCTTACTAAAGTGTGTGCAAAGGTTAGGTTACCTTCTACCTACCTACCAACTGAAAGTCATAGGTAGGTAGGCAGGGGCGGATCCAGGATTACATGGCGACAAATTTCGGAGATAGGGTTTAAATCACAAGTAAACAAAAAATTCAGTTTTTATCAGCTTTTTTCGAAACTAAGTTGGTCTTCGGCCTGTTCGAGGTCTACATAAATCAATTTCAAGTTGTCTGCCATCATTTCTGCCTTCTCATATGTTTTTCTGGAAACGTCATCGATTTAGTTTTTCTTGTAAAACTGAAATAATGTTTTTTACTGCATCAATGGCAGAAACCGCATTTAGAGCACCTGCTCTAGACCGACGCTTTTCAAAAGACAATATGCCTTCGTTACGTTATCAGGACTGTTGGACCACTTAGTTAGGTATCTTTTCAAGTCCTTTGTATATTACTGTCTTAAGTGTGCAGAATTGAATGATGCGGGCACGTTTTTGTTGCTATCTTGTTTCAAAAAGCTAGAAAAAGACCAAATAGTTCTTTGAACACGGCTGTAATTTTGGCTGAACTATTAGAAAAGGCAATAATTTCGGAGATCTGGTTTTTTAGAAACTATGGTTTCAACAATAGATCTGAGTCGAGCTCGATTTTCATGAACTTGCGCTAACCGTTGTTTATTCACTTGATTAACCTACCACTTTCAGTTTGGGAGCGCTATACCTACCTACATAGGATTGCACAAAGTTTTGACCAGCAATTAAGGCATCTTTGTGGTATTGGGTCTTTTCATGATTGCTAATATACAACTTCATAGCAGTTTCGTAAATAGCTTCCATTGCGCCCTGTGCGAGATTCCATAACTGCGCCTTCGAAATTTATCTAATCTAGGGTTGCTATGGCTGTCAACTTATACATTATACACAATTTATATAAAGATATTATCACTTCTCTTGCTCAAAAAGTGTATCATAATAGTGTAGCTTAGCGGGCCTAAAACTCGAGTTTAATAACTCGGGCTAAAAAGTATATTTTCTTTTTAATTTTTGTCTAAAATCATCAGCCCGTACAAAGCATTCGTTCTCTTACATAAAAACTCGACTTCTTGGTGCTCCGTCAATTTTTTTTTTGAAACTAGAACCCTCTTGGTGATGTTTTATGAAGGTTGATTCTTCCCTTCACGGTAGAATGGGAACTGTTTCGTTGCGGGTTAAATAGAGATTTAAAAAAAAAGATGGTATTGGCGCTACATCTCCAGAATTTTCTTCATTTCAAATCATAAACTTTTACGTTTAACTATCTGACTTTTACTTCCAAATTGTGAACGTGAAAAATGTCATCAAGTGATAGTGAAGATGCTAATATGCAAATGGAAGAAAAGGGCAAAGAAATAATTATGAATCTGTTGCCGACAAAATCACGTGGAATATATTTAAAGAGTTACGAAAATTTTATGAAATGGAGAGATGAGAAACGTGTGGATTCTTTTACAGAAGGGGTTTTTCTCACTTATTTTGATGAAGTATCGAAAAAATTCAAATCGTCGACTCTTTGGAGCACATATTCAATGTTAAACCTTACAAACGAAACACTACGTCGATATTAAAAAATATGAAAATTTAACGGCTTTACTGAAGAAATTGTCCACTGGATACAAGGCAAAAAAATCTAAAGTCTTGACGACACAAGAAATCGAAACATTTTTAAATATGTAACGCTCCAAATAAACAATACTTGGCAACAAAGGTAACCTACTTATATACTCTACTCAAACGAAATAAATAGATACCTACCTACATACCTAAATTATGTACCTACCTAGGTTATTACGATTATTAACACACTTATTTTTTTGTTCAACAGGTTGCTTTAATTTATGGAATCAGCGGTGTATGCAGAGGAATAGAGCTTGCCAATATAACGCTAGAAGACGTAGAAACGGATACAAACCTACAAGCTGTGAGTCTGCCGAACACGAAAACAAACAAAGAGCGTAAATTTGTCATCAGTGGAGAATACCTTAATATAGTTAAAGCCTATCAGGAGTTACGTCCCACTAATGTCTCGAGAAGATTTTTTCTAAATTATCAAAATGGTAAATGCACAAGGCAAGTCATAGGCAAAAATAAATTTGGTAACATGCCTAAAGGTATTGCCACTTATCTAAATTTACCAAATCCGGAACTCTACACGGGCCATTGTTTCCGCAGAACATCCGCGACTCTGTTTGCGGACTCTGGTGCGAATATAACGACATTAAAACGGCACGGTGGATGGAGGTACGATCAAGTGGCTGAAGGTTATATAGAGGACTCTATACAAAACAAGTATCACGTCACGCAGCGGATTACGGAAGGAATCAATATTCTACCAAACATTACAGAACCCCAAGCATCTACATCGCGGGATTGCATGAATATGTCAACTCAGCTGAAGCCGCACTCAGATCTTAATAATGCAGGAAACTCAAGCATGAGTCGAGTCTCTCCAACTTTTACTCCACAACAATCAACTCAAAATATTATCACATCCCAATCACAGAGAACCGAAATAAAATTGCCCGGGAAAAACATATCACTAAACATTCAAAATTGCTCTAACTGCACATTTAATTTTTAATAAAATTTCTGAAAATTGACTAATTTTGAATTGTTTTATTTTCTCGCAATCGAAGTGAAAACCTCGTATATAATGGGATGGTTTAGTCTCTTGTAAAACAATCTACTATTATTGGTCAAAACTGTGTACAAAAAGATCTTAAACAATAAGTTGGAAACATCAGTTTGTCTGTCAATTTACTTAAATAACAAGGAAATTGATTGAATATGTCCATACTTAAACTAAAATTCGCACTATTGCCGCATTTTCTTTTACAGAATTTTCATTACTTGTAGATTTATGATAAATTCACAGTCAAAACTTAAAATTAAGGTAATCTTCAACAGAATAAAAACAATGTTCAGTATGTAAGTCAATTGAATAACTTTCTGTTGAATAAGGGGACCCTTCAGTTCTTTACCTACATCATTTGGCACTTCGTTGTAACAATATCGACTATACAATTGAGTTTTTTTTTGCAGGTAGTGCTAATCGGTCTTAATGCCTAGAGTTAAAATAAAATAAAATAAATAAATAAATAAAATAAATAAAATTTATTCAAAGAAACTCGTAGGTACATATAAAAAAACATGAGTGCACTTAATAAATAAATATAGCTAAATGTAACAATTTTGCCTGAACTAGGTAATCCTGTGTTTCAGGCGACAAGAGTGATAATTATTAAATAAAATAATCTTTTAATATTACGATAAAGGCATATTTAGTATAACAATGTTGTTTATTTTACAAACGGTTCATGGTATTAATAAGGAACTTAACTTATATTGAGTATAGCTAAATTAATCACTATCTTAACTAGATTAACTTAATGTATAAAAAATATAATTTATTTGACAATATCTAATAGCTTCTCTGTTTCATCGTAGGATAGACTTTGAAGTTTAAGTTTAATGCATGTTTTACAATTATTATAGTTAAGCGCGTAAAAATTAGACATTGAATTTAGTCTGTTATATAGGAAGGGACCAAGAAATAGATAAAATTTATCCGTATAGGCAAATTTTAGGGTTGAAGGTTTAGGGCAAACTTTATCATTCCGTCTCTTATTTGTAAATTCAGTGCTGTATGGAAGCTCTGCGTGCTGTCGTAGCACTGTGTTCATTATAAATAGTTGCCGGACTGTTAACACATCCCAGGACTCATATAAAATATTAGTGGGAAAGATGAAAGGCCGAAAAGATGCCACTCTTTGTGCTCTTTCTACTGTTAGTAACAATGTTTTCCCCGCTCCACCCCATGTGGTAATGGAATAAGTTAAAATTGATTGACACAGGGCAAAATAAACTTGTCTAATTATATTATGATCTGCAATATGGCGTAACTTTTTAAAGATAAATATTAACTTTCGCACTCTACCACATAAGGTTTTTATATGGGATTTAAACGACAGATTATCATCTAGTATGATACCTAAGTATTTTATTTCATTTGCACTTTTAATTATGGGACATGAGCATTGAGTGTTGTTTGGGTTATAGCAATGATGTGCGTATAATTGTTGGAAATAGTTGTCGTCCGTTTGCGCATTGAGAATTTAGTGTAATTAGTCGGTTATTTAATGTTAGTAGGTTGTGCTGTAGCCATTTGTTAACCACATTGAATCCATTTTGCGCAAACTCAAAGACTTGTTTTTCAGAATCAGCTGAAAAAAGGAGGGCAGTGTCATCAGCGTAAGATATAATTATGCCGTGGTCTAGTTTTAGGTTACACAGATCGTTAATGTAGATTAGGAAAAGGGTTGGTATACTTCCCTGGGGAACGCCAAAGGATGTATTTTCCTGTTCATCACTCAGGACACTGCCAATTCTCACACATTGAGTGCGTTGTTCTAGATAGCTTTTAAAGAGTTTTAACTGAGTGCCTCTGATTCCTAGAAGTTCCAGCTTGTGCAAAAGAATAGTTATAGAAACTGTGTCAAAAGCTTTAGTTAAACTTATATACTTGTTCAAAACTTTTAAATAAGTCCGTATATGATTTTACAAATTTAGACATTTCTAAAATATATAAGCAAGGTAAAGTCAGGATCTTAAGTTTTTAAAATATTGATGTACCTACAAGGTTCCTACGGAGGCCTGTATAAAATTGCATGTAGGCATTTTTTTGCGCTTTAAATTGGCCTTGACATTAACTGCGTTACCCCATATAATAACATTATATCTAAGAAGGGATGCTACATAGCCATGATACGCTAGTAGGGCAGTTTTGTGATCAGTTATGTTTGCTATATTCCATAAAGCGTAAATAAATATGTGTATAACATATAATATAGTACATAATTTATATCGCTTACCTACCGTTAGTATTAGTATTGGCTGGGGTGATTCTATCCCATGTGTAGCGCCTGTGTGCAATACCCAGACGTCCACTTTAGAAGGCACTCGCGCGATCAAAATGGATACCTACCAGGGCGTAAAGTGAATTTCTTCTTCTCAGTACCTACTGAGAAATTCATCTGTTGTAAAGAATATATTTATCTTCCTGATATACATACCTACCTACCTAACCTACCTATGCGTAGGTATGCTATGTAAAAGTGCACCTGAATTGAATCGAAAAAGTGAGTCGAAGGTACTTTCGGGGGGGCCATGGCCCCCACGGCCTAACGCCAATCTACTAAGCACCTACTTACTACGTTTTCCAGCGCCATGCATAATAGATTTGGAATGTGAGGAGTGCCTGCCGGACAACATGGCGATAGTGACGTCACACGGGGCCGCCAATGGGAGCGTCGTGGTGCCGGCGGGCGCCGAGCTGGTGCTCGCCTGCGCTGGCGGGAAGTTCCTGCTGTACCCGCTGCACGAGACGCTGGCTGCCGTCTGCGAGGGGGGCCGCTATCAGGTGCGCGAGGACCGCGCTTTGCGGCACCTCTTGGAGCTGGGCTGTCAGGAGAGCGTCTTCGAGGACGTGCTGCATCAGGTAAAATACCGTAACGTTACGTCTTTTTATTTGTTCTCTAGGTATGTTGCGAAACAGCGCGTTAAGACTGGTACCTTTTTCAAATGTCTAGGTGGATGATTGCGGAAGTCCGCTGCAAGGGCGTGCGTACCAGATGCAGGAGCCGATGCACCGCGGCGTGCGACACCTGGCCACGGTGTGCTTCGACGCGGACCGCGGCGTGGCGGCGCGCCTGCGCGTCGGCAACGCGCCGCGCGCCGGGCTAACGCTGGCGCCGCACGCCGAGCGCGCCGGCCCGCTGAGCCTGCTCGGCAACTTTAACCACATGTTCGACGCGCGCGCGCGTGCAGAGGCGCGGGCGCTCTACGGCGACGAGGCCCGCCTCACGCGGCGCATGCGCGAGCTGGTCAAACACGAGGGGTTCAGCTTCGCGGAGCAGACGCTGGCGGCGGCGCGTCTGCTGGCCCCGCAATACTTCGACGACCAGAGCTCGCGCGTCGCAGACTTCCCCTCCAACCAGGTCGCGGCATGGCGCAGCGTCGTGCGAGGGAATCTGAAGCACCTGCAGAGCGACGTGGCGGCGCTGATGCGGCGCACGCGCGGCCGCCTCGCGCTGGACGTGTACGCAGGCACGCACGGCGTGCTAACGCTGGGCGCGGGGGCGGCGCGCACGGAGGTGTACCTGAAGGCGGGGCGGCGGTACCCGGTGCCACGCTACCTGTGGACGGCGGTGCTGGCACGTGACCAGGGCCGCGGACTGGCGCTGGTGCTGCTCAACGACCCACTGCTGGCCGTGAGCGACATCCGCGAGGCAGTGTTCTGCGAGAGCCGCTGCGGCTCCGTGTCCTGGCTGGCGGCCCTGCTGCGCCACCGCAACTACGAACGCCCCGCAGCCGGCCTCGTCTTCTGCTGCAGTCTACAGGACTTCGCCGAGAAAGTCACAGAAATGCCTAAGATATTCAATGATACTGTCAAACTTTTACTCTAGTTATGTAGATAGAACTTTCTACGGTTGCAAAAAGGTTAAAAACAAATAAATAAGGTTCGTAGTTACTGTAGTTAACCCGCCTATATGCGTAATTAATTGATAAGGTAGATTCAACGCATTCACTGCCCAGCCTCCTGGAGGACTCGCTGCTGGACACGTGCGTCGTGGACCATGCAGTGAACTTTGTAAATAGATAAGTAGTGTTATAACATTTAAATTAATAATAAGATCAAAAGAAAAAATTGTACTTCGACGGGACTTGAACCCGCAACCCTCCCTCAGTACGTGCGTTAACCGATTGCGCCACGAGGTGAAGGGACGTACAAATCTAAAAACTGCGCCTTCTTAGAAATGACCCTCAGTGTGAGGCTTACTCTTACTTACGTCTACGCACTATAATTAGCATAAACCGTAAATAAGACAAGTTTATAAAAAGTTGAAAGTTTTATTGAATATAATAGATGAGATAATGAGTTAGTCCTTCTCGGCGATGGCGGTCAAGTGTCTGTCGATCTCGTGTTCACTCAGCACTCTGCAACAATAAAGTACACATCACTATTTTTATTGAAACAAAGCCCCTCGCTGCGGCGTCTGTCTGTCTGAACTGAACGCTATTCACTCAAAATTGCACGGGTTTTCATACGATTTTTACCAAACTATGGGCTGAGTCATTTATTTATTTATTACCCGACTACCGAAGGACGAGGGTTATGAGTTTAACACCCTACGTGTGTAATAGGTATGTATGTTTGTATGTACATATATGTATAGCCAATTTTTAGGTTCCCACGTAGCGCTGAACTACTCTACTACTAAACAACAAATGAGGTGTCGTATGATTCGTCTTAATAGCCCGATGGTTATAGGCTATGTGACGTCAGATAAAATGGGGGTCTAATCAGATAGCGGGGATCTAATTAATGGTCCAAAATCTCAATGTTAGTAAATATGCTCGTGTGTGAGCAAAGGTCTTTGTTTGTTCTTTCCGAAACCGTTTCAAACTTTTGTGAGGTTAATGATCCTCAAACTATCAGCAAAGACGTGTAAAAAAATATAGTTAAATACTAAAACCCGACTACAGAAGTGTTAAACAAGCGTTCACCTATTGTCCTTACCATTTTCTTTTGATAGTTAGGTAGTCGGAGGCTCCCACCCTTTGTTCCTAGTAACCTATACCTCAAAGGCCTCCGACTGGTTTTAGTTTTTAACTATAAAAGATAGTTTTTTTTTATTCGGATTGCCATCATCTTAACTACATAGAATATAATTTAAAATAGACCCAGATAGCCAAACTAAAATTTCTTTTATCGACAATTACGTACTTAATAATGTAATAATATAATATTAATTAAAATTAAAACAAGAATATATAAGGTGTTATTCAAATTAGTGCACAATATCGCGGGGGATATTCTGTTAGTGCCACGGTATAATATAAAATTGACAAACGGGGTCCAAGGTCAATATTATACCTACCCAAAATTATACAAACCCTTATTTTGCAAGGTCTGTATTACGTTATACTACAGTCCCTCCTAATAGATGATTGGCATCCATTATGGAGGGCATTGACTGTGCGGCGCGGTCCACTCGCGCGGAATTAACCCATTGTCAGTTTCGTGAAAGTTAATATATAGTAGCAGGCGAGTAACCTCCAGCGGTATTGTACAGTAATTTGACTAACACCCTGTATAAGAATAAAAATATACCCTATATTCATAAAAGTCTGCTAACTTAATTCTAACTCCGTCTTCTTCTATTGACAAAAGTCAGAGTGAGAAATAACACTGCTTGGCAGCTGTTTTATGTTAGCAGACCATTATGAATAAGGGGGGAGTATAGCAACATCATGTGCAAAAGAAGTTGAGAGTGATGCATCGCCTTGCCCTGTGAATGCTGGTATTGAAGGGGTCGTCAATGTTCAACATCCTGCTGAATTCATTCAAAGTTCTACTCGCTCGCACTACAAATGAATATTGTCTATAATTAGTTCCAACATGTTGGACATGTAGGAGGGTGTACATCGAAGTCTAGTTAATCACTAGTCGCACGCGCTTGCACTTGTACCACACCACATAACTGTTACTTCGAATGAACAACTCAAACCTACCCTCTACTACTGTGTTAAACATTCTTCCATATAAATGTAAATTTATCTTACCTATGTATGTATTCCCTTACTTGATTTTATGAATGTCAAATGTTTGTTTGTAAGAAGCTTTTTTTATGTATACAACATAATAACGTATGATATGGTCTTCCATATGTTGTTAAGTATACAACATAATAACGTATGATATGGTCTTCCATATGTTGTTAAGTATACAACATAATAACGTATGATATGGTCTTCCATATGTTGTTAAGTATACCAACATAATGACGTATGATATGGTCTTCCATATGTTGTTAAGTATACAACATAATAACGTATGATATGGTCTTTCATATGTTGTTAAGTGTACAACATAATGACGTATGATATGGTCTTCCATATGTTGTTAAGTATACAACATAATAACGTATGATATGGTCTTTCATATGTTGTTAAGTATACAACATAATAACGTATGATATGGTCTTCCATATGTTGTTAAGTATACAACATAATAACGCATGATATGGTCTTCCATATGTTGTTAAGTATACAACACAATAACGTATGATATGGTCTTCCATATGTTGTTAAGTATACAACATAATAACGTATGATATGGTCTTCCATATGTTGTTAAGTATACAACATAATAACGTATGATATGGTCTTTCATATGTTGTTAAGTATACAACATAATAACGTATGATATGGTCTTCCATATGTTGTTAAGTATACAACATAATAACGTATGATATGGTCTTCCATATGTTGTTAAGTATACAACATAATAACGTATGATATGGTCTTCCATATGTTGTTAAGTATACAACATAATAACGTATGATATGGTCTTCCATATGTTGTTAAGTATACAACATAATAACGTATGATATGGTCTTCCATATGTTGTTAAGTATACAACATAATAACGTATGATATGGTCTCCCATATGTTGTTAAGTATACAACATAATAATAACGTATGATATGGTCTTCCATATGTTGTTAAGTATACAACATAATAACGTATGATATGGTCTTCCATATGTTGTTAAGTATACAACATAATAACGTATGATATGGTCTTCCATATGTTGTTAAGTATACAACATAATAGCGTATGATATGGTCTCCCATATGTTGCCTCCTAATACAGGTATTTAATAATTATAATGAGGCTCCGATCACGCATAATTTTTTTTTGTAATACTTTAGTAACGAAATAAACATTTTTGTACTTTATTTTGTATTGTATAATCAGATATGACCCGTTTATTTGTGAGTGGCAAGAAAAGGAACCTCTTGCAGAGTTCATTCATCATATGTAAAAGATTTGTAAGAGATCTGTACTCCAAAGCACAGGTATCTTAAGAACCGGCTCCGACTTATGGTAACGCGGGTTCCGTATCTGAGACGCGTATTCTAGATGACTCCTACATACAAACGTGCAGTATACAAGTCTAAGAGTTTTGTGTTGGTAAAGCTCTTACAGATTGGCATGACAAATCCCAGTGATCACGAAGCCTTACTAATTACGGTCTCAATATGAACATCGATCTGCAGATCATCCTCCAGATCGAATTCGTCAATAAAGTAGTCCAAAGATACTCGGAAGGTCACGAACGAAGACTTCATCACCACGTGAACGTCGAGGCCATCCATCCAGGTCCTCGACAACACAGACATAGTGAGAAGGCTCAAGAGAACTAAAGCGTTTATTGATTTTATGAACACATAAACAAATTGTCCTCCCCTTACTTACGTAGATACTAAGAAAAGAATGTGTCCATTGCACATCAATGGACACATTCTTATTTTTAATGATTACTATAAAACTAAGACAAAGCAAAATTACTCATTAGCCTACTTGTCTAGATTGTAATATCATTAGGGTACCGCAAGCATCGACGCTGTACACCAAATAATACAACAAAAATATTATAATATATGACCATCGAAGAGTAGTTTTGAATCGTGGTAGACTCCGAGATCACGCACGCCAGTGTGATCAGTATGATCATTCGTCGTCAATCGACAATCTTGCCCACGGGAGCTTTGCTGGCATACGGCACGTAAACTAATAGTAGGTAGTGTGGTGTAGTTACTTGAAGTCAGGATGGTCCTTGCTGACGAGGCCGACCTCGATCTCCGAGGACTTGAAGTCTACGGACAGCACGTGCGACAGGCACGAGATGGCGAGTTGCACGGCCTCGTCCGCGCTCAGCTCGGACCGCTTCTTCAGCTGGAACAAACACAAACAATTACATTACTTAGTTATCTTCATACTATAGTTACTCGTAGTAGAACAGCCGACACGTATTGTTCCTACTCCATGGTCAGCTCTATGTTATACCAGGGCGTCCCCGTCCCACGGCCATGCCGCACGGAGGAAATATATCTTAAATATTGTACAGTGACGGTTTTAAAATGTTCCTCACCTTAGAGTCGGTTTTCGCTTGCACCAGATTGTAAGAATCAATTTTTACTGTACCAACGTATTACCAGTGACGTTCCTAGCAGGAAGAAACAGTGCTGCGTGTGCTAACAATTTAATAAATGTGACGTTTATTATCGAATATCGTTTTGCTTGTTTCTACATCACGTCAAGCACACAAGCATTGACAACCAGTTAGTAATTGAGAACTTAGAATCCTACTAATATAATAAATTTGAAAATCTGTGTGAATGTTTGTTACCACGTATCCCCTTAACTACTTAACGATATTATAGTATGCAGATAGGTTTAAGTTCTAGAATAACACATCTCTTCTGAGAGTGTTAAAAATGGTGGTAAAGTTTGTATGGAAAATTATTATTCCTTCGATTCGCTCAAAACTCGATACAAATCCTAATAATAGATATAGAAAGTCTGTATCAATGTTTATTACCACGTATCTCCGTAACTACTCAACTTATTTGAGGCGGGTGAAGCCGCGGGGCGCAGCTAGTTAAAAAAATTCTACAGGAGTATTTTTTCCAATGATGACTACCGTATTGTTGTCAATAGTTTTAATTTGACCAAGGAATTTATATACTAACGTAACTGGAAGGATGACTGATCAAAAACCGCGGTCTGAAAGAGACTGAATACTAAGGTGGTGTGTCTCTTTCTATAAGAACTATATGAAATATTCATGATTATTTTTTATTGCTTATATCAATTCTTTTAACATATCCTTTAAAAACAAGAGTTTTTAAATAGATATATTTACAGCTTTATTATTTTTTTAAATAATGATATAAAGTCTTTATTGACAAAGAAAATAACAATCAAATAATATAAAGAAATTAAACTAGTATTTACAATTGAAACAATTGAGCTAACTGCAGACTGTTGCAAACAGCTTTATTATTATAAAGTAAGATATTCAAACTTTGATAACTCTGAAACAATTAAAAACGTCACCATATTGGAACCATGAAGTGTGACGTCAACAGGCAGTTTCTTTTGTAAGAGAATATAGCTCTGAGATATGAAACTTTTATGAAATGACAGAAAATGTTCGGCGGGGCAACCGGCTGAAGTCGCAGAAACGCAATTTCAAAAAGCATGACAGAGGAGAGTGCCACAGTCTGCTTTTGAAATTGCGTTTCGTTTAGACTAAAAATACTAAAGTGGCAATTAAAACAACACTTTTGACCCAAAATAATACTATTGCAAAACCAATTTTTTTTATACAATGAATCATATTACTATTTATTCAGTTAATTACAATCATAGTATAGAAACAAAATAGAACTAGTATTTACAATTGAAACAATTGAGCTACCTACCTGCAGTTTCAGTTGGCAACAATCTAGAGTTATGGTTATTGCTATTATAGTGCGTAAGCCTCACACTGGGGATAATGTCTAAGAAATTTTAATAAGATCCCAAATGTTTCGACTTCGACGGGACTTGAACCCGCAACCTCAATTGGCAGCGCATCCCATACTGAGGGAGGGTTGCGGGTTCAAGTCCCGTCGAAGTCGAAAATTTTTGGGATCTTATTAAAAGTTCTTAGGAATCTAGAGTTATCTAGCTCAACTGATCCATATGGCAATGCTGATGCATTCATGCAATCAACCATACATGACTAAGCAATATAGTCTTGTGCAATTTGTGGCGTAATGTTGCACGAGGTTCGATAATATTTATCCGACTACCGAAGGACGAGGGTTATGAGTTTGACACCCTATGTACATATGTATGTATGTAGTCGATTTTTATGTTCCCACTTAGCGCTGAAACTACTGGTCCGATTTTAACAAATGAGTTGCCGTATGATTCGTCTTATAGCCCGATGGTTAGGCTATGTGACGTCAGATAAAATGGAGAGTCTACCGAGATAGCGGGGTCTAAGTAAGGGTCGAAAATCCCAATGTTAGTAAATATGCTCGTGTGTTATCGTTGCAAAGGTCTTTGTTTGTGCATTCCGGAAACGTTTCAAACTTTTTTGAGCTAACGATTCTCAAGCTATCAGCAAAATTGTGTAAAAAAATATATTTAAATAAAAAAATTAAAAGCGTTTACCTATTGCCCTTATCATTTTCTTTTGATACTTAGGTATTTGGAGGCACCCACCACCCATATACCTAGGGTCCAAGCAGGAATAAAGGCCTCCGACTACCTAAGTATCAAAAGAAAATGATAAGGACAATAGGTAAACGCGGTAACGTATAATACAGTAGAATAATCAGAAAATTTTAAGTTTTGGTGTACGTGTGAAAAGTTATGCCCTGGGCTTTGTTTTTTGTTTTGGACACTAAGTGAACGCACACGAAGGCATTGCTGTCTTTTAGTCAATAACGCCCGAATACTCAAACGCAACTCAGATTTAAGCGCGTCTCAAGTCGCCATTTTTTGACAGTTTTTAATGAAAATCTGTCAAAAATTCGTCACTTGAGACGTACCTAAATCTGAGTTGCGTTTGAGTATTCGGGGGTTAATCACACAAAAGTACATCGTAGCAAGCACGCGCAACACAAACGCTGATCCGATCGTGATTGAGGTGGGTGAACCTAGTGTAACCTAGTTTTAGCCTTCCACTTTCAAAGAACAAGTGCCCAATCTTTCCTTTTTACTTTAATCAGTGTATAATGCTAGCAAGGGTGTGAAAGGGACACAGCGACTGAAAAGTGAGTCTCTCTCGAGAACGTTTTTCCTTAAATCTAAATTGAATTAAAAAATAACCTTTCTAGTTGTGATAAGGTTCAAAATCCTTTTTGTATTAAAGTAAAGATTTGTATTAAGTGAACTTTCCAGTTACGTTAGTATATAAATTCCTTGAATTTGACATACCTGAACAACAATAGAAAGAAGAAGTTTTAGGTTAATCAAAACATTGTCTCCTTGATAATGATAAGTTAAACAGTCAAAAAACTTTGATCTGAATGATTTTGAACTTTGATAACGAACAGTTAAAACATTATTTTCTCTAATTCAGTGTATTCTGTCTATTCAGTTCCAAAAGGTATAATATGTGCTCGTGATACGTTGAACGAATCAAATTGAAAACCGACGAACATTACCAAACCGTCACTGTAGGTACTTACATACAAGTTTTTACTAAGACTTTATTCTTATTTTAAAAACAATTTAAACTGCATTCAAATGTTTTTGAATAATCGCCTGTCTGAATCGGGAATCGAACCTGCTAAGTGGTAAAAAACCCGTAATTTTACGATACCGATCAAAAGGCCCAATCAGAAAACGAAAATTTAAAAAGAAGACCACACAATTTTACAGTAACGTGAATTTTTACGTTACGGTTAGGTTATTAGTACGTCACGGCGAAGTGGCGCGTCACGGCGACGTGGCGCCCAACGCGCGACGCTTACCGTTCCACGTTGACGACGTCGTCGTGACCTGCAGTTCAGCAAAAGTTACAGCGGGTTTATGACCAAATTTTTTGAAATTTCCAAGATATTACATGCACAAAATAGTAAATTATTTCAAAGGCCGAGAAATAGGCAATTGCATGTCGAGTTTGATGATCGAGCCGTAGGCGTGGAGCCATTTCCGCCGAGGTAAATATAGTGCGTTTCTCGACAGAATGCAGGGAAAAAATAAAACATACTTAATCAATCAATGAGCAATAAATAATGACTATAGAAAAAAAAAATAAGCACAAACAAGTTGAAAAAATTGATTAAAAAACAAGTTTAATGATCCTTGCAATCATCTAAAAAAAATATATTTTGTAAACTGAGGCGAAGGGATAATGTATAAAAAAATTACATGACTGTACTTAAGGAATTTAAGACAAAAACATAATTTTGTAGATTGTAGATCAATATTAGAGTAATACGTGAAAAAAAAAACTACACCTACCATACGTTTTTGGCATATTTTTTTTTAAAAATATA
Source organism: Eupithecia insigniata (assembly GCA_947859395.1). Classification (NCBI taxonomy): domain Eukaryota; kingdom Metazoa; phylum Arthropoda; class Insecta; order Lepidoptera; family Geometridae; genus Eupithecia; species Eupithecia insigniata. The sequence continues at coordinate 15,229,966 of OX402002.1, forward strand.
ATCGCATTTTTCCTATGACCAACTTACCCGATTATCGAGCGAATTTTTCTAGGAATACTAGTTAGTGATATCTTAAAACCCATAAACACTTTTTTTAATATTGTCAAGTAGATTCGGAGAAAAATGGATTTGAAAAAAAAAATTTTTTTTTTACTCAAAAACGCGTGATATTTCAGAGTTGAAACTGGGCTGAGATGTTGTCCATAGTATAAGGTATTCCAGAAAAAAAAATTAGCCCGATTGCTTTGGGGGCATTTTACCCCGGCTTATCTGGCGACGGCCTTTGTAAATACAATTTTGTTTTCACGGAGGTCATCTATATTTGGTTGGCCAGGCGACGTAAACAACAGTGCATCCCTTTCTTTCATAACCATTTTTATATTTGCTTTATTTTTTTCTCTGATAAAGCGCGTACAAGTAGTGATGTGCCGTTCCAGGCTGGGTAGTGATCACAATATCGATTTATTTCGGGATTTTACGTGTAGGTAAATAGTTAATTTTATTCTTGTTTGTGCTGTAATAACAATGAATAGGTCAGTTTTTTATGTTTTTACATTCATTTGTTTCGGTTTTGATAAAATTTTCATTCAAAATATTACTAATTTCAGCAGCCCTCAATTTATTTTTTCTGCAAAGTAGGCACTCAAACTAAATCCCTTTGATTTGACTTAAAATCTAATTGTCCTTACTAAAAAATCTATAAATTAGGTCAACAATACATACTTCTATGTTATTTAGATGTTATATTATTATAATTTAAATAGATTTCTTCAAAATAGTGAAGTAAATAATAGCATTCCATGTATCGGCCAGGAGCTGGCCGCTGCCCAGTCCGCGAACAAGGTCAACGTCCGCGGTCAATGGTCACGTAACGACCATTTACCAGATCTAGATAGGAATGGATAACTTACTGTAATTGTTACAACTTACAAGTATCGATAATTGTTTTCATAGAAACTAAGTACCCCATCTCTAATAATATTTATGATTTGTCGTAACCTTGAACGGACCAATGAGCAATCACTTCCCCGCGCCCGCACACCTCAGCTGGTTGTCTGATTTGTTTGCTTAGCAAAAATTACTTATTAGGCGTCTATTGGGTGGCACAGTGTAAAATTTACCCAAATTTTATTTCATCTCAATATTATAACGAAAACCAATAGTTTTTATCATCATAACGCGGAATTACATTATGATTTTAATACTTTAGATAAAGGTTTGATTGATCAATCATTTAGTTTAGAAATTACGATCTAATACGGCATTAAAGTGGAAAATAAATAAATAAAAAGGAAAATGATAAAAGTATTATTATTTAATAATCTATTCACAGTAGAAAGTCAAAAACTTGTTTGATGGTCTGTTATTATGTGTCTAACCATTGTATATACATAAAACTTAAATAAGGAGCCCCATTTTTTTTCTTTATTTTTTTTTGTATATTTCATGATGCGGATTTATGGCAACTTTGTAATTTTTTTATAAAAAAACTACAATGTCTATCGATGCCAGAGTTTTACTCTAGTGCTTATGATGATAAAAACTTGATTTTCGCTATAATATTGAGATGACATAAAATTGGGGTAAATTTTACACTGTGGGTGGGTATGATGTCGATGGCGATCACCAATCCGCCTGCCAAGCGTGGTGATTATGGCAAATCCCTCCCTACATGGGAGACCATCCACTTGATGGACCGACGACATCGTAGCGGTCGCAGGGAGTCTATGGATGGAGGCGGCTCGGGACCGCTGTTTGTGGCGTCGTACGGGGGAGGGCTGTGTCCAGCAGTGGATGTGTAAAAAAATGGGCTGATGATGATGTAAATAACAAATCAAGACGAATTTTCAGCTTTGCCGACAATTTTTATTTATCATCCGTGCCGAAAGACAAACGTATTTATGGCCATACTGCCACGTGAACGCAATTTGTACTCAGCAAAGAGACTTACAACAATAAACGAAAAATATTATCGGGCCAAAAAAATTTGAAAATATTTCTAGAATCATTTAAACAAAAAACGCCGCAATTAATATGGCATGATAATGATAACATAGAAACTTACTACACAAAAATAAAGGCAACAATACTGGAAAGTCTAAATAATTTAAGAAGTACACAAAATACCAAAGATCGGTAGAAACAAAAAACAAGATACAAAGACGTGCAGAACTTCAACATAAACAACACAGAAGTAAAGAAGATAAATAGAACTCAGACACTTATTTAAAGTATATATAAACTCTTTAGAAAAGATTATGAAAAACATAGAATGGAAATTATAGAAGAAAACTTAAGAAAGACGAAAAGTCAAAAAAGAGCCTATAAGACGCTGAACAACAATAAAAACTGGATACCAAATTTAAAATAACAAGTATCATCAAAAAATATGGTAAACGAATTTTTAGACATCTTTACAGCAAGCAAATCACAACACACAAACTCTCTGAAGAGCTAGAAACAGAAACGGCACGAGCGAACGATCCCCAAGTGGAACCATTTAGCGAACAAGAAATCAAGCTGAGCATAGAGAAGCTTAAAAGCTCTGGACCAGACAGTCTCCCGAACGACGCTCTCAAAACAGCAAAATATATTGTAACTGGCCCTATTACCACACTATTCAACATGATACTAAAAAAAAGCTCCAAAAATATGGGCAAAATCCATTATAACGCTTTTGTACAAGAAAGGAGATCCAGCAGATGTAAAGAGCTACCGTCTAATCAGCTTGCTTCCGACCATATACAAACTTTTTGCAACATGCGTAGCTAAACGGATAGAGTCAAAAATCTAAGTCAACCAGCCAGAAGACCAAGCTGGATTGACATCGACCATATCCACACCGTAGATCAAGTTATAGAAAAATTTCAGGAAGTCCAACAACCGCTCTACCTTGCCTTCATTGAATATGCGAAAGCATTTGACTCCATATCACATGACAGCATTTGGGAGGCACTGGAGAGCCAAAATATCCCAAGAACTTACATTAATATCATCAAACACATCTATACACACAGCGAAAGCAGAGTGAAACTAGATAGACTTGGTCCCATTATAAAAATAAACAGAGGCACAAAACAAGGAGACCCGTTATCGCCAAAGATTTTTATATCTGTTCTTCAGCACCAAATGTCAAAATTAGATTTGAAGAAAAAAGGTATTTACTTAAATGGGATTTTTTCTAAGCAACCTGAGATTTGCAGACGACATAGTTCTATTCTCCAGAACCTCTAACCAGCTAGAAAGAATGATAAACGAATTTTGTACCATCAGCGAAGCTATAGGATTAAAACTCCACACAAAAAAACAAAGGTCACATCGAATAGCATCAAGAATCCTATACTAGTAAATCAAGAACCAATTGAATATGTGGAAAACCTATGTTTATCTTGGGAAATAAATATCATTTAGTAAAACGAGGCACAAAGAAGAAGTATAAAGAAGAGTAAACATGACGTGGAAAAAATTCTGGAGCCATAAGAAAATACTTAAATGAAAGCTGCCTGTGAAACTGAAAAAAAATATAATGGACTCTAGCATACTACCATGCTAATCGTTCGAATCGAATTGAGATCCTCAAACATGGATTTTTCATGATAATATCAAACAAAAAATTCAAACGACACAAAGATCAATAGGTCAATATTTTCGAGTGACCGCACACGCAGCTATAATTTATATTTCTATGATGTCACCAAGCTATAATGTAATTGCTTGCTTTATAGCACTGTATATTACTATATATTACTATTCTCCTCCCTATCCCATGTTGCTAAGCATGGTCAGTGCTCTGCTGACGCTTTTTCGTATCACGACCTGAACTACCTCTCCTACAAAATTCGTCCTCCTAAAGCCAAGCCTAAAATCCTCCTGCAGCGTAATTTTGCTGGGAATATAGTCGAATCCTTGCGCAAATATGCACGAGAGGTAGACTGGACTAAGGTCATAGAGGCAGCTGATATGGACAGTAAAATCGTACAATTTAATGCTTTTTTAACGGGTTTGTACGATGTGCATGCCCCGGTGAGGGCTGTTAAAATGAAACATCATCCTGCACCGTGTCTAACTAATGAAATCAGAGCCTTACTTCACAAAAAGGTCACAGCCAAGGCTAGGTATAAGCGCTCGCCTACTGATGAAAACAAGGATTTTTATATAATGACACGTAATCACTGCAGTAAGGTGTGTAGGGATGCACAACGCCGACACATCCATAAATCTGTAGAGAATAACGAACCTGCTAAGGTGTGGAAGTTTCTTAAATCATAAGGAGTTGGTAAATCCCGACATAACGATTCTTCCAAAGACTTGGATATAGATTCCCTTAATCTAAATTTCTCTGCTTCTTTTACGTTTGAGGGAACTATTAAAGCCCAAACTCTTAAGGCATTTTCACTATTAAAACTCCTGATTTTCCTTCTTTCATATTTCGTGAATTTACTGACGGTGAGGTTAAGAAGTGCATTTCCTCCATCTCTTCCAATGCTGTAGGTACTGATTCTATCAGTACGAAAATGATTATTCCTATCCTCGATGATATTGTCCCTGTGATCTCATATTTGCTTAACTTTTCCGTAAATAGTAATAATTTCCTAAAAAATAGAAACCCTCTTCCTTTTCCGATTTCCGGCCCATATCCATTCTTCCATTCGACTTTAGTAGTGCCTTCTATAACGTCGATTTCGATGTTTTGTTAGGTATCCTGCGCTCCCTTAACTTATCTCCATCAGTAGTTCACTGGTTTCGTAGTTACCTTTTCGGTCGCCGACAACGCGTTACTATTGACGAAAAATCTTCCTCTTGGTGTCAACTGAGTGCCGGTGTACCTCAGGGCGGCGTTCTATCTCCTCTTCTTTTTCTATCTTTATTAACTCTATCTCCAAACAACTATCTTCTTCCTACCACCTTTACGCATATGACTTGCAAATTTATACTCAGGCTCCTGTAGAACGGTTAAGTGAAGCTATCGATAAGACCATCTCCGACCTGAAAACCATTCTTGAGTGGAGTACTTCCCACGGGTTGAAAGTTAACCCCTCAAAAACCCAGGTAATTGTTATTGGAAGCTCGAGAATGATAGCAAGGATAGACTGGCCTAACCTGCCGCAAGTTCTATTTGGCAACACTGCAATCCATATTAGTAAGAACGTTAAAAACCTGGGTATTTTATGGACAGGCAATTCTCGTGGGAAACACAATTGGCAGAGGTAAGCCGTAAGATCTTTGCATCGGCTGCCTCCCTTAAGCGGCTACGTAACTTCCTGCCGACGTCTACCAAAATTACGGTCGCCCAGTCACTCCTGCTCCCTACCCTCGACTACGCTGACGCCAGCTATCCCGATCTTACCCAAATGCAACATGACAAGCTTGAGCGACTTCAACATTTCTGCATACGCTTCATCTTCGGTCTGCGCAAGTATGATCACATTACTGAGTACCGCAATAAGCTTAAATAGTTGCCAATCCGCCTTCGCCGGGACGCACACTTTTTCTCTCTCTTATACTCAACCTTTTCATTCCTAATACTCCGCGTTATCTTAAGGAACGATTTGAGTACACTCACCAAACCCATTCCCGTTCTCTTCGTTCTACCGACACCCTTCATCTGACAACCCGCTCCTGCCATGCCCATAGCTCTTCCTTCTCCGTGCGCGCCGTAAAGCTGTGGAATGCTCTACCTGTTTCTATTAGACACGCAAAGTCGCTCCCTGTATTTAAGAATATGGTCTATGAACACTATCTTTCTTCAGTTATAAATTGCTAGTTTTTAATGCACATATTTTATTTATAGAATCAGAATCAATAACTTTATTTCTTTAGGCTTACAAAATAAGCACTTAGACAAGTCAAATTTTATACTATAAACATAGTTATTATTATCATCAAATAAGAAATAAGGTGTTATTGATATTCTCTTCACTTCAATTTTTTGTCCACTACTGGAAGAAGTGAAAAAGAAATGCGAATGTGATTTAGATACATGTCAAATATTTCCATAAAGCTAAACAGAACATTGAATTTCTTACATACTACTGTCAGTGCGGAACGGAGCGACATCTGGCCAAGCATTAACATCATTGATGTAATCATCTATGGAGTAAAAGGCCTTCCTGATAAGATTTTGTTTAATGTACTGTTTAAATTTACGAATAGGGAGTTCAGTTGCTTCAGATGGAAGCTTATTATAGAACCGCACGCAATTGCCCATAAATGATTTCCCTACCTTTCGTAATCTATATTCTGGGTATATAAAGTTGGAATATAAAGTTGGTATGTATTATATTATATTAGTATATGTATTTTATTTTATGTATTGTATGTATGTATTGTATATTTAAGAAATTTGCCACCGTCTATACGTGTACAACTGCTTCGTGTTCATCCCAAGGTTGTCTGGAAGAGATCGCTCTTAGCGATAAGGCCGCCTATTGTGCAACTATGTTATTTATATTTTTCTGTACATATCTATATTTTTTGGTGTGCAATAAAGTGTTATGTTATAGCTACGTCTGTGATGGTCTTTACGCTCTTATAATAATGGGGTTTGAGATGGTGCTGCCAGATGAGAATGAGAATGGAACTCGCAATCTTCGCTCTTCATATCTTTTATAATCATTTATTTTATAAACACATTTTTATTTGTAATTGATTAATTATTCACAAATGAATCTTACATATTATGTAATTATTATTATTCTCACTATGTAATCAGTCTTAAAATATGTAGCAAAATTAGCCCACTACAATTAGGATTTGACAACTTGGATTTGAAATTTTAAGTAGTAATATTCCTTCGGAATTCGTTGTGGGACGTCACTGGCAGTCTAACGCAGCTAGTATCATGTCTGTGGTATAAATGTTGTTTTGCGTGGTATTGGATCCATTGCGTCATCCGCCATCTTAATTTTAAGGGTCAATTTTTGTTTATTGAATAACTCATTTATTTTCAATTTCACAGAAAAAATTGTTACAACAAAAGTTGTTTAGAATTAATTTGCTACAACTTTGAACAGCGTTCTCATATCTTTAGCTAGACGTCTCCGTAACGCCAACAGAAAGGTTTTTGGCTGAAAAACAGCGCTGAGCGGCAACCATTCAGCACTGCTGAGCCAACAACTATTTCGCCACAGGCGCAAAACTCGATCTGACGCCCATCATTTTTACCCGACTACCTCATGACGAGGGTTATGAGTTTAACACCATATGTACATATGTAGCCGATTTTTATGTTCCCACGTAGCGCTGAAACTACTGGTCTGATTTTAACAAATGAGGTGTTATATGATTTGTCTTAATAGCCCGATGGTTATAGGCTATGAGACGTCAAATAAAAATGGGGGTCTAACGAGATAGCGGGGGTCTAAGTAAGGGTAGAAAATCTCAATGTTAGTAAATATGCTCGTGTGTGGTATCGTTGCAAAGGTCTTTGTTTGTTCTTTCCGAAAACGTTTATCAAACTTTTGTAAAAATAACGATTCTGAAGCTATCAGCAAAAAGGTATAAAAAAAAAGTCGTCGGAGGCATCCACCCTAGGTAAATACCTAGGGTACAATTAGTAACAAAGGCCTCTGACTACCTAAGTATCAAACGAAAATGATAAGGACAATAGGTGAACGCTTGTTTAAGACTTATATGTAATCGGGTTTTAGTATTTAACAATTTTTTTCAAAGGAAACAGAATCACTTTCAAATTTATAATATTAATTAAGTAGTATAGATAGTACAATTCGCTTTTTAGGAGAAATAATACCTACTTACAGTTTTTAAATAAGCACTTACCTTCTTCTCCAAGTAGGCATTAGCGTCGGTGGCCTTGGCGCCAGCTGCTACGGCCTTGTACGAGCAGTAGTAGCCAGAGGGATCAGTCTTGTACACACATGGACCAGATTCATCATCATATGCAATCAGCATCATACCTGAAGGGATAGTGATATGCTATATAGAACACTTACATGATACTCAACAAGCACCTATACGGGCACTACACAAGCTCTGCTTGGAGGTTAGCTAGATGATGCAATGTGAAACTGTCTAGCATTATCTACCTAAGTACTACAGTAAAAGTATTTGTAATGTATGAACAAAAAACTATTTCCAAAATGATTTATACTATAAAAACATTCGTAATTTGCCAAATTCATTATAAATGTAAGCAGGTTAACTACAAACCTAGTTTGTGTAAGAAAACCAACGTTTCATCCATTAATTAGGGACTTCATCAGGGTGAGTTAAGGGATGAAGCATTGGTGTCCTTCCAACACAAACTAGGTTCGTAGTTAGCCTGCGTACATTCTTAACTCCTTGCGGCCCTCTGCGTTTAAAACCACCCATAAAACCGACGCTTTTTTTGCGCGCGCACGTGGTGTCGCTCCTCGAGTGGTTTTTTACATCTAGCAATAGAATGCTTTCGAGTAGGGTGATACAAGTTACGTACTTTGTCTGAAAGCTATTGAAACAAGCTACATACATATGTATAAGAATAGGTAGAAAGATTCTGTATTGTGTTTTTATTTTACACAGACAGACCATTCCTTTGACAACAAGATGTAAAATAGTTACATTTGAAAATATTGTATTTAAGACTATTGTATTTTAGAATAGGAATATGGGTTGTGTGCAAAATAATTCATAAATCCAAGGGGGGCAGGGTCGGTTATTAATATTTTGTAATAATGGAGCATAAGAGGTACTCACTGCAACCAAGAGGTCGCATCTCAGCATTCTGTGTGTAGACCTGTGAGATGTCAGCGATGCGGCGACACAGGATGTGCACGGGGATCTCGCACCCATACTTGTACTGCCAGTTAGCAGCCTCGTATCTCGCCCTTTGCACTTGGGACTTGCTGTCAGCTATCGAAACATTTATACAAAGAATTTATAAAGTTATTTATCGGTCAAATAATAGTGAATGGTAGTATCGCTAGAGGTAGCCCATTCCAGAGTTAGGGTGCTCTATAAATAATTAATGGTTGAATCAATGGTAGTAATGTTCTGATTCTGACCGATCATGCCCGTCATGGCAGAGCCGATCCGGGTAGTGAGGCGGAAGAGATGTGTAACAGAGGAGGGGTCCAGTAGCCGGTCCGGCACCTTGCGCTGCGCCGCCACCACGGCCGTGTCGCTCCCGCGCAGCGCTACCGACGTCAAACCGCCTTGGTTTATAGCTTTCAGGGCATACTCTGCAACCAATACAACGTGAACACCTTAGGTGTAAGCATTCTTTCTACATTACTAAGAAGCCGCTAGGACTCGGAACTTGCAGTTTTAGTACTTCGTTGGTTACGCTGTTTCAAATTTCCGCAAATCATGCACTTCAACAAAACTTACCAACTTGATACAGTCTTCCTTCGGGAGAGAAAATAGTAATGTGTCTGTCGAATCCTGCACTGCTTTCTCGTGCCATTTTGTCCTAAAATTTCAATTACAACGCAATGAGAACTATATAGTGTAAAGGATATTTTTTTACAAAAAGCACAATCATCGGTCGACAAATCAACAATTTTGACAGTGACAGAAGGCAGAGCGGCCAACTTTATTTTTAAGGAGATCATACCGCAGACCAGAAAAAAACGTATTTTGCTATGAATTCTAGAAATAAAATAGTACACATTAATATTTCAATAAAACAAGAGTAATTGAATAAAATACGCAGTGTTTTATGAATTAAACTCAATATTTGAGGGGTTCAACATCATCATCATATCAGTCCATACACGTTCCTTGCTGGATGTTCGGGTAAACCGACCAACATAGCAAATATGGATTTGCCTGTTTGCATTTGAATGCGTATTTAATTTTGCTGCGATTTACCAAACTAAACTTACTCAGTCCGCGGTTACCATTCTTACCATAGTTAACCAGTAGTGTCTCGTGACTATAATAGTCCATACCATACCAGTGACTTTCCTTGGCACCTACACCAAATAACCAATCTCAAAGGCCTATTTGGGGACCAACCAGTACCATTTACCACATCCTCCAGGCACCACCCCTTTTCACTGGACATAGTCCTCTAACTTTAGTAACTTTATTGGTGAATTGAAATCATTTAAACTACCATATGAGCAAATTACTATATAACAAGAGTACACTTAAAATGGTAAAAAATCAGTGCTACGGGCTAACCAAACACAATGACGTTAGATATAATTCTATACAAGAATGTGTTGAAAATAAGTTAATTCGTTTACTTTATAAAACCTCAACTGAACTAGAGCCATATATTTTTACTAAAGCAATGCCGAAAGTCAAACACATTTTGTTTGTTAAATCTTTAGGGTTAGTTTAAATATATAATTTTTTGTTTTGTTGGTCTCTCGCACTCAGTGAATTTGTTAATTAATTGTTTACTGTTATTGCACGAGTAAGAGGCAGTGTTGAAAACTTTTTAGTTTTATAAGAATACTTTTTCTATTTTAATGTCAAGAGAAATAGAAGAAAGCATTCTTGATTAGGTTTTTTGTAAAAAAAAAAATGAACATCTCACTTTGAAAAAATATCTAGGAATTGAAAATATGGCTTATTAGAAGAAGAAATAAATATAATGACAGTACCATGTCAATATATTTATGAAAACTTAGAGTACACTTATAGAAATATCGATCGATTCCTTATAAATTGCGAGATACATCATTATGTAAATACTAGAAATAAGAACAAACTCGCTTTGCCCAAAACTAGGCAGCACAAGATTAGTGTATGTTTTAAAGGGCAATGTTTCTACAACAAAACTCCGAGTGAGTTGCAAAAATTATCTATAAATAAATTCAAACAAACTATCAAACATATCCTTTGTATAAAGGCATAATACAAAATATCAGATTATCTAGAGGATTAAAAAGCATGGGACGACTTTTGCTCCAACTCGAAAACTAACAACATAACAAGGTAAAGGTTTTTAGTTCGCTTCTTTATTTTTCCTTAAAAAGATTGAAGTGAACAAAAAATCAAAGTGATTACTTTATTTCCCTGTTTTACCTTTACTATGTAATTTTAATTTTGTGACGTGTCCAAGAGTCCCGTAAGGTCTAAAGGAAATAATGTTTGTTAATTGATACAATTTAATAACATAATTTAATGTCTTTTACATTATAATTTGTTTACATCACAATGTTGTGATCATTTATTACAAAAAGTAATCTAGCAGGGCAAGGAGATTCATACATTAACAGAATCAAGGCCAAAAAGGTCGTATAAATACGATTTAAATCGTACGTTTGGCAGCACTGGTATGTGGTGCGATCGCCTCAAAAATTAATCTGGCAACCCTGTTCAGAATTGGCGCAGTGATGTTCTGCATACGGCAATTGCCGTATTATACGGTTTTTGGGCGGGTAAATTGTCAAAAATATGGCATTCGGCACCCATTCAAAGTCTTAACACTTGTATGAAATTATAGGGCCGGTAACGGAAGCGCTGACATAACCGAATTTCTTTATGTTACGTTTCTTTGTGAACGCACTAGGGTTCTTTCTAGCCAAGGCTAAGCCGCACTCACAAAATAACCTGGGCCCGTACTCGTAAAAACGAAATCGAAGTTTCTGATTATTTTTCGTACAAACGCTAATCTTATGCAAGCGACATAAGAGTTGGTTTTGCACGAGAACGAAAAAGAAACTTCGATTTTCCTTTTCCGAGTAGGCCCCCCTGATTTCAAGTTACGATTCTTACGACTGCCCATATTTATTTGTAATTATTACCCATATTTCATTAAAAGCAAGCTATGCGAAATCAAGGCAAAAATCAAGGCTAAGTAAGCTGTGCGAAATCAAGGCAATTGTATACAATTTGAAATGCCAAACGATAGGCTACAAAAGGTAAATCTCTCTAGATGAGTCTCAAACTTTAAGTAGGCACGGTCCAACACTAATACGGAGACAAGAAAATTTAATACCTTCCGTACTTCTGCATACAGTTTTTTTTTATCACAAAAAAAAAAGATACGGCAACCCTAAAATTTACTTGGAACAACACTGATATGTATGTACTGATTGGCAAAATTCATATCAGATTAGAATGGAAAAGAAGCAGGAGTGGCTGATCCGCAAATTTGAATAAAATTTCGTATTTATTTACGATAATACTATCGTTTCAAAGAAAATAATATAATCCTCGAAGTTTTTTAATCGCCAGAGTACGTAAATTCGGTTTTTGTTACATTTTCATTCAGTGTTTTGTGAAAATTTGCTAACAAAATGCAAGAAACCGTTACGAAGACACATGAGAGAAAATCTCTTTTTTCTTCGATAATGGAACTTCTGGAAGCCCGGGACAGGCAAGCTCAAGCAGACAGACTGCTGCACGAGGAGAAGTACGTGAGGAGAACACAAAGGATCTATGATTTCCATGGTTGGTAACTTGAAGTTTACTGCCGCGCATTTTTACTATTTCTATGCTAAAAGGTAGCTCTAAAAAAGTACAATACTTTCATAAAATTAATTCACCAATTACTTACTACCAGTTCTTTCTATTTCTACTATTATAAAATATTGTATCCCTGAAATGGATATGTATTATTGTTCCTACTTACCAAAATAATTATTATTTTAAGACCTTTATGCAGTTTTACAATACTTTATTTTCTTTTAAATTCCTGATTCCTTATTTTTTGTCTTTTATCTTAATACTAAAAGTTTGTCTTTTTTACTGAAAGCTTTGCAATATTCTGACCTCTACCTACATACATATTAGGAAAACTAAATACAAAATCTTTAGAACCAAAATTGGGAGAAAAACGCGATAAAAGTACTGTTTTTTTGGGACTCTTTTTTTTGGATAACTGTTACAAATTATGCTGTCCAAAAACAGTTTTTTGTTATGTTGTAGGTATACTACTTAAGTCTATTTATGTATGAAAAGATGATAAATTTTAGTTAGTTTGTTTTTGAAAAAAAATTAAATGGAGATAAACACTATTCCCTTACTGAAGTTTTCAATGTTTAGAACACATTTAGTTATGTTATATTAAGTTTGCTTCGCAATAAAGATCAGCAGTGTCCACAAAGCTAACAATCAGTGCCCTTATTTAATTTTAATACATCAGTGAAATTATAAACCATCATAAAGATGGACTACATAAATAAGTAAATCTATTATTTACTTATGTATGCAAGTACTTAGTTCCATCTTTACCATTAGTAAGGATTTTAATACCTAGAATTAACAATATTAGATTATAAATGAAAAAAATATTCTAATATTTCTAACATTCTAAAATTAATTCATTCTAAATATTTTTTCATTAGCCCGTGCCCAGCATAACATACATACATACATATATAACATTAACGTGTAGATCAGCAGTAGGTAGGTATCCTCAGTGAGATGAGAGGTGGAATCTGAATGTTGTTGTTGTTGTGGTCAGATCGTCAGCGTCGTGAGGCGGTGGAGCTGCGGCGTTGCCTGGACTATGTCTCGCAACACGCGCTGATGCTGGAGAGCGTCTTACGGGGCGCGGGCAGTGGTGCGGGGGGCGAGGTCCCGCTGGGTGGCGCCTTGGTGCGGCAGGCGGCTACGCTGCAGCGCTGCATGGCGCAGTGCGTCGCCAACGCCGCCAGCATCCGCCAGCTGCTCACCGCCGCGCACCAGCCGCAGATGGACACCATGCTTGCCAAGATGGTCAGTGCACACACACACACACACACCATTTTAAGCTTCTGAAAGGTTTGTCCCCATTTGTAACATTTCTCCGAACAAAACTCCGTAACATGTTACGAGAACTTGTTACGGATAGTGTGGACAAGTGGACATTTGCATCGTAACAGAACACCGTAACAGAACACTGTAACATTGCTGCACAGATTACCCCCATTTTGGGCGTAATCTGTGCATTACCGCGAACTTGTTTCTAGTAGGTAGTCAGGGAGCGGGAGTTACGGGTGGTGGATTTTGTCATCTTATATGTATAAATTCTTTTGCAGTGCCCTATAGGGTGCATGCACTATTAACCTAAGCTAACTTTAAGACCTAGCTGTATACATGTACATGTGAGCTAAATAAATAAATGAAATAAATTGCGGGGGCCCACTGCCGAGCCCCAACTGTGGGGGACCCACTACCGGGGGCCCCACTTTCAGGCCACCACTGTTGGGGGCCCACTGCCGGGGCGCTACTGGGAGGCCCACTGCCGGCTGTGGCGGCCCTCACAGCCAGGGCCCCCACTGCCAGGACCTCACTGCCAGGGGGTCAGCCGGGCAGGGTTTTGCCACAGGCAAGATGGCCCCCGCACTGCAACAGCACGGCTCACTTTGCGAGTCGTGCTTCTCATCCCAAGTTGCCTCGCACGGCGGCGGCGCGGCGCCCCACTGCAGGGGGCCCACTGTGGGGGCCCTCTTCTGGGCCACACTGTGGGGGCCCACTGCCAGTGGGCCCCACTGCACACACACTAGGGGCCCCCACTGTGGGGGCGAGCGGTGCGAGGGGTGCATGAGCACCCCTCTCCACTCTTCGTTTTCCCCGATGTTGTCTGACACAGTTGCGCTACATTGAGATTTTCACGACACTTGAGCATATTTAATAACAATGAGATTTTCGACCCTTACTTAAACCCCTGATATCTCGTTAGACCCCCATTTTTATTTGATGTCACATGCGCCTATAACCATCGGGCTATTATGACGAATCATACGACACCTCGTATGTTGAAATCGGACCAGTAGTTTCAGCGTTACGTGGTAACATGAAAATGGGCTACATACATGCAAACATTAGTACATTGTACACCTAGGCGAGAAAGTGCCCAATTCCTATCGAATGTGTCATTTGAGGCCCGAGGCGCAGCCGAGGACCTTAAAACACACGAGGTAGTAATCGCACTTTCTGCCGAGTGTATACATAGTGCTTTATACTACACCTTCGAGGAAAATAAAAAGCAGAATAAATCTTTTATTTCTGGCGGTGTCATAAAACTTTCACTATCAATATCTGTAAAATTAATAAAATTGCTTACTCCAAATTAAAATTTAGAAGAACTTCCCGCGCCAGCCTTAATCACTTTATTTTTTTCAAAATATTGTTCGGAAATCGGAAGACGCATAAGCGGACTTGGAGTAAAAACTTATTGTCGTTCACCTATATTGAAATCGTAGGTAACCTAAGTATATGGGGTGGGTGCCTCCGACTACCTAAGTATCAAATGAAAATGATAAGGACAATAGGTGAACGCTTGTTTAGGCTTTTATGTAGTGGGGTTTTAGTTTTTAACAATATTTTTTACATTTTCAGTCAGTCACATAAAATTAACGTAAAATCGTGAAAATGCACCGAATTGGTGTAAATGTAAACAAACTAGATTATCATTCCAAAATATCACGAAACTGAACAAGAACTTTATTGTCCGATTTTATAAACAATAGGTCCGCTTGTTTATTTTTAATCATTCTTTGTCGTGCTATCTTAATTATAAAATATCAAATATCAAAGTGCTTTATTTCCTTTAGATCTTACAGGACTTTTGGACATGTCACAAAATTTAAATTACATAAGTAAAACAGGGAAATAAAGTGATCACTTTGATTTTTGTTCACTTCAATCTTTTTAAGGTAAAGTAAAGAAGCGAACAAGAAACCTTTACCTTGTTAGGTTATTAGTTTTCGAGTTGGAGCAAAAGTCGTCCCATGCTTTTTAATCCTCTAGCTAGATAATCTGATATTTTGTAATAAGCCTTTTTATGATAATTCTATACAACCTTTCAACCCCCCTTATAACCCTTTATTCGCATTAAAAA
The DNA here is from genome assembly GCA_947859395.1 of Eupithecia insigniata. NCBI lineage: Eukaryota > Metazoa > Arthropoda > Insecta > Lepidoptera > Geometridae > Eupithecia > Eupithecia insigniata. The sequence goes on from OX402002.1 coordinate 15,245,690, forward strand.
AAATTGCCTATGTCCTTTCTCAGGCTCTAAAGTATATGTGTGCCAAATTTTATTTAAATTGGTTCAGTAGTTTTGGTGTGAAAACGTGACAGACAGACAGAGTTAGTTACTTTCGCATTTATAATATTAAAAGTAAGGATTTCATATGGAGAAATCACTTAAACTAATATACCATTTGAATCTCTATACATTACTGCATATCTGTACCAAATTTCATCACGATACGGTTAAAATTCATGAATTTGCAGATATTTGATCCGAAACTGATCTAAATTTTCCAATCCATCGTGCGTCGCGTCGTCGCACGCGCTGCTGTGAGAACCACCTGTACGGCTATTTTAATTCGATCGAAAAAATTCCGTATTTCGAAATCTGACACAAATCTGCGCGAAATTCAAATAGTTTAGCGGTTTTTAATATTTTCTGCGTTTTCGCGTTAGTTAGTTAGCCCCCGAAATTTTGTCTGTCCTGCCTGCCTGTGGAACATAGCTGATTGTTGTTGGAATAGTCTAATGGAGACGCGCACACAAATTAAGTTGGTACTGATATTCCGATTCAAAAACCTCGATATTTTTTGTATAGGTACAAAAGGTTACACAACCCGAGGAACATTGGTGGAAAATATTTAATGGCATTGGTATCATCGCGGCAAAGCGCAGAAGCACGAAACAATTTTTGGTTTTGAAAGCTTTCATTCATCATTTAATTGATATCTCGTTCGTTTTCGAATTAAAATTTAAACATTTTTTGCGACACATCACAGTGTTCAAAATGACCGAAAAAATTTCCCTATGCGGTTTATAGCAATAATCGATCAACGAATGCATTTTAAATGCAAGAGTAGAACACCCACGCGTCTATGTATGTCAAATACTTTTTGTTATAAAAAATTATGAACTTTGGGTGACTTTGACTGAGAATTTTTTAAAATAAATTCTGTAAAAGTAACTGTCCTTGATATTTTTTTAAATTAAATATGCTCTGATAAGAGCTGTTTAGCCACATCATTCACAGCTTTAATTTTGAAAAATCACCTCTGGAAACAGAGTAATATTTTTTTTTCATATTTTCGTTTTTATTTTTTTTCTCCCGAAAAACTGAAAAGTGCGACTTGTGACTGGCACAGAAATATGGCTCCTAACAAGGCCTAGCGTAAAAATACCACGTTGCACTATCGCGGCCTTTGGGAAAAATATACAATTTCGTTCTGAGGTCAAATTATACAAAATAGGGTTGTGATTATCGTGTACTAGGGCCGCTGCTGGTCAGATTTTTTTGCTATACCAGCCTTGACGATTGTAAGAGGCCTGACGGTATGACACTACCAAGTCACATAGGAATTGGGGAGGTCCATTACACTACATACGTCGACACACTTGTTCCTTCCCATCTTCCAAGGGGTGGTGCGGCGGCAGATTTGGCTGAGGATCTCAAGAGGCGCAAATATACAGTTCTCGACCGACTTTTTTGACATAAAATATCTTGTAATCTAAATCGGAGTATAGACCATAATGGGCCTTATTGTGCCGGAACTAGAGATGTTTTCTTCAGCATCCGCAGTTGTATTTGATCAGCAGCTGGGTACCTTACCTACCTACCTGTGTATATGGTTCCATTTGTGTCACCTACCACTCTCTTGAGCCACATCCAAGATCCGTTACCTATCGGATGAACGCCATGCGCACCCTACCTCGCCCTCGTCGTCCGTCCGCCGCTTCATTTGCCCATCCTCGCCTCGCCATCACCAAGATGACTGATGGTTTTATTAAGACGACGCATTGACGATATTGATGTCAAGGATTTCAACTATTTTCAGCAATTACAAAACATTCGGAATTGATTTTGTATGTTTTGCATTATTCAAGTTGTTTACTTCAAATTGGTTTAGACGATTGGTTAATTTTCATAGCAGATTTTTTTTTCCCAAAAACTGGTCTATAAAAACATAGATTTTCACTTTACAGGCGAACGATTTATGCCTCTAAATTTTCTGTACAGATAAGTCTATACACCCTTTTTAAAATGATAATTGGATTTTTCATAATTATCAATAGTTTTTATTTTAAACAAGAATAAGTGTTTTGGCGCTTACTACTTTGTCTTTCAAGCTAGCTCTCGCGTCTATTTGTATGCAGGCGGCCCCCCTTCAGTCCGCTTCTGAACATTGTCAGCGTCGTCGGACCCATGCCAATCGAGCTCCCGCCCAGTAGTGGGCATCGATAGCCGTATCATCAATATTATCTTCTGAGTAAAATCTTATAAAATAATTAAAATGGGTAAACATATAGAAAGTTACTTAAATGAAGATGAAAGGTAGGTATATATTGATACATGTAACGAAATGGTCAAGAAAAGGTAAGTAAACGTCAAACTTTTTGCAACCGCCTGCGACGCAGGAGGTAGCGGGTTCGATTCCTGCCTCGGGACAAATGTTTGTACGATCTGCAAATATTTGTTCGGGGTGTTCTGGACGTTTTAAAAGTATAATAAAAAATATACTACTAATACACGTCCACTGCTGGACATAGGCTTTCCCCATACGACGCCACAAATAGCGGTCCTGAGCCGCCTCCATCGAGTGGATGGTGTCCCAACACTCCGTTTCGCATTGCATCGTGGCCGCCGCTCGACCTTTACTCCGCAGCGGTTATCAGTTCTGCGAGCTATATGACCTATCTATGTATGTAGTGTAAGTATATCAGTTATCTAGTAGGTACCCATAACACAAGCTCTGCTTAGCTTGGGGTTATATAATGTTGTGTGAATTGTCCAGCATTATTTATTTGAATTTTTTCCGTCACACTAGGTAGGTACAGTCAGCAACGAACGTCCATGAGCACATCCAAAATTACCAAACATCTTAAACCGTTCCATAATTGAGTGACAAGTTAATATATTTAGTATAGTTAATATATTTTTGTCATGGGTTCTGTACACTAACTTATGAAACAATATATTTATTTAATAAAATTGCTGAATGTTTATAAAACTTACGTTTTACTTAGTGAATGGACAAAAAATTGAAGTGAAGATAAAATCAATAACAACTTGATTCTTTTTTTTTTTAATTTGACTTGTCTACGTGCTTATTTTGTAAGCCTAAAGGAATAAAGTTATTGATTCTGACTCTGAATATATTTTTGTCACGAGTGCTGTACACTAACTTATGAGGCGAAAGATTAATTTAAAAAAAACTAAACATTTTATAAAACTGGTGTTTAACTCAGGTAATATATATTTGTCATGGATGCTATAGTGTACAGCATCCATCCACCTTTTGAAATGAGAGTGGTGACTCTTTATGCTAATTCATTTTGAATGCGTGTTTGTTTGTGAGAGATACATATGTAGTATATGTAAGTGTGTATTTGTGTATGCGTTTGTGATGGTGTGATGTGAGGGTGTGGTGTTTGTGTTTGAGACTTAGTTTATCTGGGTAAAATAAATCTTAGATAAAATGAAACAAATCGTGATTATTAGAGCGTTTCTAAAAAACATATGGCACTAATTTTGTAACTGTCAGAAATTTAAAATAAACATGAATGTGTTTTTCAGACTACTTAGAACAGTTATAAATCTTAATTAACTTATTCTACCGTCCAATTTAAAACAGATTTCTATAAAAAAAAACTAGGAGGACGGAGGCAAATAAATGAGTGTCTATGGCTATGTCTAGGTATTTAGAATTAACAGTCCTATTTAGTAAGTTTGTCAATCTTAGTTTCTAAGGGCTGTGGATTTTGTATACTAAATAAATAAATAGTTACTTCTTAGTAACACGTTTTTAGTCATCAGCGTAGTCTATTTTTTAAACCTCATGGTATATATATTAAGTGAAAGGTTTAATTTTTATTATTTTATTTTGTTCAAAATGCGAGTTTATTTTCTTAATTATATCTAAAATAGACCAACTTGAAGGTTTATTTTTATTTTCCATAGTAGGCATCTAGCATCTTAAACTTCTTGATTAGTAAATTTGATGTATTTTCTGTATTAATATTTAAATATTTAATAAAAAAATCAAAAATCGTGTGCTGTAACAAAAAAGGAACACGTGCTAACTGAATAAAATTGTAAGGCTCGTTCTACAATACCTCAAATATTTGAGATTATGTATGTTTGTATTATTATGTATGTAAAAGTGGCTTATATAGCTGCGGTTATTTTAACAATTCGGTTATTTAATCAATTCAATAAATAATAACGGTGTGACCACTAGACAAGGCAATGACTAATGAATGATTTAAAAGGCCTACGTAACTATTTACATCTCGTTTAAAACACATTAAAATAATTCAAAATTCAAATGTATGCAGAATCTCGTGTCACCCCTCAGAATCTGAAGTTTGAAGGCAATTTTTTTGAAGATCGTCCAATGAACCTAGATTATGTTTTGTTTTGATACTGTGCTATTTGAATGGCTATTCCAATAATTTTTAGAGTTATATTCAATTAAAGTTGTCAAACAGATAGGCCAAAATAAATTATTCATCTTTCACCAATTTTATAACAGTTCACTCGAAAATCTACTACGAATCTAACATTTTTGGATTCTGCCGGAATTATATGTATGTATGTGTCATTCATATCGGCATTCTCGCTGTAAGCATTCTTTCTTCGCGTGATTGCTGAGTGTATCAAATATCAAAGTGCTTTATTTACTTTAGACCTTACAGGACTCTTGGACACGTCACAAAATTAAAATTACATAAGTAAAACAGGGAAATAAAGTGATCACTTTGATTTTTTGTTCACTTCAATCTTTTTAAGGTAAAGTAAAGAAGCGAACAAGAAACCTTTACCTTGTTAGGTTGTTAGTTTTCGAGTTGGAGCGAAAGTAGTCCCATGCTTTTTTATCCTCTAGATAATCTGATATTTTGTAATACGCCTTTTTACAAAGGATATGTTTGATTGTTTGAATTTATTTATTGATAATTTTTGCAACTCACTCAGAGTTTTGTTGTAGAAGCGTATACATTTAAAAGATACCCTAATCTTTTGCAGCCGAGTTTTGGGCAAAGCGAGTTTGTTCTTATTTCTAGTATTTACATTATTTACAATGGACTACTTTTGATATTGCATTATTTACATCGTCATAATTTGTGTTTTGTCTAATCATCTTGAAAATTAAAGAAGTATCATCAGCAAACAATACAATCTCGTGATTATTTTTAACGAGATCAGGCCGGGTCGTAATAATGTAAACCAAAAATAGGAAAGGACCGAGGATACACCAGAGCGGTACACCCATAGTAACTACAGAGCTCGAAGACCGTTTCCCATTAATGTCAACTCTTTGTATCCTGTCACTCAAGTAAGAAGTAAGAAGATCCAAAGATGTGTCATTTATTCCATAGTGATGTAGTTTCCTGATTAATGTTCCATGGTGTACACAATCGAATGCTTTTGACAAGTCGCAAAAAACACCTAAAGCATCTTGCGACTTCTCCCAAGCATCAAAAATATGCGATACCAACTCTACACCGGCATCAGTAGTTGACCTGCCACGAGTAAACCCGAATTGCTTACGATGTAGCAGGTCATTGCCATTGAAATGCCTAAGCAATTGATGTAAAATAAGTTTTTCAAATACTTTGCTGAATGTAGGCAGTACTGATATCGGTCTAAAGTTAGTGGGGTCAGACCTACTATCCGATTTAAATAGTGGGATTATCTCACTATGTTTCATCAGATCAGGAAAAACGCCATAATCAATAGATTCATTGAAAATAAAAGCTAGATCTGGTGCAAAAGTATCAATCAATGGTTTAATAATTCTAACGGAAATGCCCCAGAGATCTGCAGTTTTCTTTATATTTAAAAGTATAAATGTTTTTGTAATATCTTTTTCATCGACATGATGGAAGTTAAATTTATTTTCGCATGCAGGTACATTTTCTTTTAGTAAAGACTCAGCGATTAATTGAGAAGAGTTCAGACACTTTGTAGTAGAGATTGGAACGTCAGTAAAAAAGTTAACAAATGCTTGGGCTACTTCAACGTCATTTTTGACGGAGCAATCATTAATCTTTAAATTGTAATCATTAATGTAGGTATTGACCTTTTCAGTCTCACTGTTTATTATTTTCCACGTTGATTTTATTACATTTTCACTGTTTCTAATTTTTGAGCAAATATAATTTGTTTTTGCTACTTGAAAAACTTTTCTAAATATTTTTGAGTATTTTTTTACTTTGTCTTTGAACTCCAGGAAAATTGTATTGTTTTTCACTATACAGTTCATACAATTTTTGTCTACTCTTATGTATACCCACTGTTGCCCACTCACTAAAGTTAAGTTTTTCTGAGACCATGGTCGATTTGGATGTGAATATAGAATTGAATGCATTGGTGAATTTCGTAAAAAAAACTGCAATAGGAGTCATTTGGGATGTTATGAGAGTAATTAGGTGATGGTTCACAATCCCAATCCAATTTAAACCGTTCAAATCGACTTGTGGTCACAGGTATGTATGTTATTCTCTTTTTACAGTTATTATTTTTCACTTGAATTTATAATTTAATTAGTTGACCTAAGTGATGTGATTTTAAATTGCTTATTACATTTTTACTAACAATTTTATTATTTTGGCAAACAAATATATTATTTATACATTTTGCTGAGGTTTCAGTTATTCTAGTAGGTTCAGGTAAATTATTTATTTATTTATTTATTCAAGCAACTTTACAGGACAGACCACTTAATACTACACAACTTACTCAACTTATAGACTAAAATAGAACTAGAGTAACAGTTTAAAATATATTATGATTGAACTCTATAATATCAAAATAAAAGTTGATATTTTCAAACTGTCCTAATGAAAATTAGAGTAAGATTTGACTGTGGTTGAATCGGGTTACCCTACCTGCCGAACTAGTTATGCACTGTATCTCGGCAGATAGTGCGCTCCTCCTCGCTCCTCATCGTTCATATAGTATAATAATAGTACAAGGTTTATTTAACAATTGATAAGTAAATGTATATGTATATACTAAGTACTTAGAGAAGGATTAACAGAGCATCATCCGGCCTATGGAAGCAGAACTTGTGTTTTGTGTCAGAGTGATTTATTGTTTGTTTTGGATATAAATGAGATAGTAACAAATACTTAATATTTTATTATAATTTTTGACAGAAGTTAGGGGTGTGGGTTATAAGATTATTGCTATTATAAATTTAATTATGATACTATTGTTAGGAGATGTTCTGTATCTTCGTAATTTCGACTCCGCAAAATTTCAGTAACAGTTTTTTTGCACATAAAGTTACATTTATTTCTTATATCAGCATATTTGCTAAGTTTATTATAAACAAAAGGGCCGACAAAAATTTCAAAACTCCGTGCGAATGTTGTTTTGCGTGTAGGAATAGTGAAGACTCTGTCTAGTCTGCGTTTTATCGGGTTAGCTTTATAAAGCTTCTTATGTTGTTTAGTGTAACTGCCAGTATAAAACATTGTATAACTATGAGTATACAAGTACAAGTTTCTTTGTATAATTCACTAGTTGGAAATCGGTAAGGTTTAGAGAAGGTGACTTTAAGCAATGCTCTTTGAGCACGTTCCAATATGATCAGAGTAGATTTTGGACATCCACCCCACGAGTTAATGCAATACGTGATAATTGACTGTCCTAAGGCAAAATAGGTATATTTTAATTGTTGCTTATCGCAAATGTTTCGTAGAGTTCTGAAAACAAAGATTAGTTTTCTGACTCTTCCGGCTAGAGATTTCACATTATATTTCCAATTTAGGTTGCAATCAATATGTACTCCAAGATATTTAATTGTGGGAACAGATGATAGCTCTGGGCAATTGCAGTTTTCTTTTTGTGTACAGTGGTGCGCTACTACTTTTATGGTATCAGGAGGAGGCTGACTATTGCTTCGTATGCTAAAGGTTATATATTTGGTTTTTGAAACATTAACTGTCAATAGGTTGTTGTTTAGCCAGTTAAGAACAGTCCGGAATTCCTCATTAGCATACGAGTTACATTCAGCCCAATTTTTTCCATTTATGAGTATAACCGTATCATCAGCGAAGGTTATTATGCATCCATTGTTTAGTGGCAGTTCGCATAGTCCATTTATGTAAATAAGAAAGAGGGTAGGGCCCAAGATGCTACCTTGGGGCACACCAAATTTCATAGTCTCCCAGCCCAATAGATAACCATCAAAGCAATGAGCTTTGATGGTTATCTATTTTTACCGATTGCGTTCTGTTTGAAAGATAATTTACCATTAATTTATGTTGTGTACCTCTGATACCAATTTTATATAGTTTGTCTAGAAGTAGTGGAACGGAGACGGTAGCAAAGGCTTTTGCCAAATCTAAAAATATTCCAAGGCATTTATTATTATTATCAGGGTTATGTGCTATATTTGATGTTAATTTACTAACTGCTTCTGATGTTGAGATATTATTTCGGAATCCATATTGGTTATCAGATAAGAGGTTAAATTTCTCGAGATAATTCTTTATTCTTTTATTTATTAATTTTTCCAATATCTTCGATAGTGTGGGGGAATAATGGCCTTAAATTATAAGAATTAAATAAATTAGTTAATCTACTACTAAGGGAGTACATTTCTAAAAGATCAATATTAAAGTCTCCACATACCATGAGGTTTTTACTTGATTTGGATTTTTTAAATAAGATATCCTCCATTTTTTTTTTCAAATATTTCAAAAGAAGCCAATGGTGGGCTGTATACGCTTACTGCAATACTTTGCTCCAACTCTACACATGCTACTTCAATGTGGCCTTCAACGGATAAGCATATTATGTCCTTACGTTCTTTGAATTTTATGAGTTTATTTAGTATTATTAAAGAGCCTCCACGAATAGCATGTGATCTGCAAAAAGAACTACCAACCTGGTGGTGCGGTGTGGTGGTGTACGGTGTTTTCGACTGGAAAAAACCTACACTTTTATTTCCGCATTTACAAGCAAACTGTGCGTAATCCCATACACGTCGACTGCTGGACATAATGTTCAATATTTACATTGGTTTTAGATAAGTATTTTTATGATGTATAACTTTAATAAGTCTTAACGTAGAAATATAAACATTATTATTGTGCCCCACCCGGGCTCATAATGAAACTGTAACAAATCTGTTTTAAGACCTATTAAGTACCTCATCATCAGCCCATATATGTCCACTGCTGGACATAGGCCTCCCCCGTACGACGCCACAAATAGCGGTCCTGAGCCGCCTCCATCCATTGACTCCCTGTGACCGCTACGTTGTCGTCGGTCCGAGTGGATGGTCTCCTATGTAGGGGGGGATTTGCCATAATCACCACGCTTGGCAGGCGGATTGGTGATCGCAGTGTTGGTGTTGAAAAATACTCAGACGGAAGTTGCTGCCCTTCCTCTGGTAGGTTCGGTAGGTGGTAGTTGGTAGTCGGTCTCTTACGACATCCACGGGTTGAGTTGGAGGGGTCGATATTCGTACGCCACAGCCCCACGGCCCATTTACATTCGCATTTTATGGTAGTGCTATTTTTTTTATTGATAGTAATTATTAAGGGTGTAACTTGCATTATTCTTTTCAGAACGTTTCTAAAAAAATAAGGCCACAAATTTTGAAAAACCGGAAATTCAAAAATATGCGTATTTTTTTTAATCCTGTAGGTTTGTTCAACTCCTTTACGAAGTATAGGAGAATTATTTAATTAAAAACTTAATATTATACCACTAAATAGGGACCTAACCGCAATGTAGGAATAATTAAATTCAATTACTATGTATTTAAATTTGATTTACCTACCTGTGTACGATACTCTTATAGACGGCTAAATTATTATAAAAATTACCTGCATGGGACGTGGTATCTACAGCACAAGTCTGACTTAGTGTATCAATAACACCTTATTTCTTATTTGATAATAATAACTATGTTTATAGTATACAATTTCACTTGTCTTAGTGCTTATTTTGTAAGCCTAAAGAAATAAAGTTATTGATTCTGATTCTGTAGATACCACAGATCATAACTGTCATGCACACCAAGCTAGTCCGTCTACAATTGTATGTATTTTCTTAATGTGTTCAAATATGATTATGCTTGTTTCTTGCCCAATAAAATTATTATTTATTTATTATTAAATTATCGCTTTAAAACAGATATTTATGGAACCGTTCTAAAATTGTTGAAAAATTCGTTTTTTTTTTTGGCTCATCTGTGTGGAAACTCCCGATTGCAAACCGCGTAAAATTACCGGGGTATGAGATAAATAAATAAATATAAATAATACTGGACAATCCACACAGCATCATCTAGCCCCAAGCTAAGCAGAGCTTGTGTTATGGGTACTAGATGACTGATATACATAATACAATACATACATAGATAGATATTTTTTATTATACATATAAAACGACCAGAACACCCTGAACAAATATCTGCATCGTACAAATATTTGTCCCGAGGCGGGAATCGAACCCGCAACCTCCTGCGTCGCAGGCGGACCTTCGCCCACCGCGCCACAGAGGTCGTCAAATGCTTGCGGGGAGCTCATGGCACCCGATTTCAAATTATTGTTTATCAATGCGTCGCCTTAAGTCGTCCGTCGCTTTGCTCCATCGATCAATTTCGTAGGTACCTTGTTTGTATGAATATGGTTTAACATTAAAATAATTCCACTAAAACAGTACCTAACTAAACCCCTAATGTAAGACAAGATCAAGTGCAGCGAGCAGTAGGGTAGATTAGATAGGTAGGTGGGTAGGTACCTACATGTAATCGATCAAAACATTATTTTAAATTCAAATAATAGTAGTCGTGTGCAGTGGCATGGCATGGCGTGGCATCCAGCAGACGCAGAGTATGACTAAACGTATGACCTATTGTTTTTGAGTGTATTTCGTGCCCTTGACATCCCTCTAATAAAGTTCTCACCATTCAACATTTGTTTAACCTTAGTTATTTCGTAACGACGTGCTAAAGTAGGGCAAACAGATGACACGTGCTAGAATAAGTTATATTTAAGGAAAACAATTGTAAGTTATCTGAATAAAGGCTTATATTATTATTATTTCGTAACGAAGTCCGTTTGCTTTTCTCCGTGGAGTGTGGACGGGACGTCGTCGTCGTCACAAATTTTCACTGCACCCTGTTACCTTGCGTTGCGTTGCGGTGAGTCTAGCCTAGCGTACAGTTTTTGTCCCGCATCACTTTCCACTGATTTTTTTTTTGATCATTTTGCAGCTTTCTTTCCGAAAGCTGCAAAATGTTGCCTCGATCTAAACTTATCAATGCTTCTCTACCTAGTCAAGTATTTATTTTCATAAACTCCTTCAAAGTATTTAATCAGTAGTTACTCGTACTGTAGGTAGGTAGCTTCAGGCTCTGCTACAGGTGACAATTAGAACTTTAAAGAATTACTGTGCGGTGTTATTTAAATGTACAGTTTTTGTCGGTCTTTAGCATTGCCTTGTCATTTGCAGACACAAATTACTTCCCACAAGCCAAGGGCTCGCAATTAGTCGTATTGTGAACATTAAGTACACTTGCGAGCTATAAACTGGAATCACTTCATCGCTGGTTTCTGCAGACCATATTTTACAGTTTCCATGGAATAAACTGCAGATATTTGAAAAGAAATTTTGTTAGCTTTCGAATGGTATAAAAAATATTTAAATTTAATTTAGTTTCCTACCTTCATTTAGTGAATTATTACAATAGGTCGAAGTTGTGGATGTTATTAATATGTTAGTAATATGAAAATATCAAATTTTTATTTAAAATCTTTGTTATTTCCCGCTTAATATTTTGTATTGCCCCCCCTGGCCCTAATGACTGCTTGTAACCGGTTTTTCATTGACCTAATGAGTTTCCTGATGGAATCCTGTGGAATTTCCTGCCACTCTTCGATAAGAGCAGTTTTTAGGTCTTCTATTGACGCCGGAGCTGGAGAACTTCGTCGTACCCGCCTTTTCAGCTCGTCCCACAGGTGTTCGATAGGGTTCATGTCAGGGCTGACGGCTGGCCAGTCTATTGTGGGAATTCCGACTTCTTCCAGGTACTGTCTAGTCGCACGAGCGGTGTGGCAGCGGGCATTGTCGTGCATTAGCAGGAAATTTTCGCCAATAAACCCGGCGTAAGGGAGTACATGGCCCAGCAGAATGTCGTTGATATACTTTTCTGCGGTTAGTCCTCCTCCCCGACCTCCACCGGGTACGAATATCAGCTCCGTTTTAGCTTCAATTGAAATCCCCGCCCACATCATACAAGACCCACCCCCATATGCCACTGTTTCCGCTATACAGCATTGTGCGTATCGCTCTCCCAGTCTCCTGTAGACTCTCCGTCGACGGTCGCTGCCATGCAGGCACATCCTAGTCTCGTCCGCGAACAAAACTCGGCTCCATTGCTGTATATCCCAATCTAAGTGATCACGAGCAAACTGAAGTCGGGCTTGTCGGTGGGCTGTAGACAATTTGAGTCCCGTTGCTGGCCTTTTTGGGGTCAAGTTAGCTTCTTTGAGTCTTCGCCTCACTGTCCACTCGCTGACAGTTCTCCCTCGAACTTCTCCGAGCTCCCGCTGGACGTCAACGCCGGTTAGATGTCGATTTCGGAGAGAAGTGCTGACAATAAATCGGTCATCTCTCGCCGAAGTGCATTGCTGTCGTCCAGATCCCTGTCTTCGGACTAAGTTTCTAGTCTCTCTAAACCTCTTGTATACTTTGGAGACACAGGACTGGCTCAGATGAAGCTATCGAGCGATAGTACGCTGAGAGAACCCTTGCTGGATTAGGATGACGATCGGCTTCTATTGGTGTGGTTTCCATTTTCTTGTAATTCCAGTATTTTGAGTGACGTGATATATTGGACTGATGACAAAATTGCATAAATTCCCAGTTTTTATAGGGATTCAGGAGTGTGAAAAAATTGATGTTTCGTTCCAAAAATTTATGTCTTTTGTTTTCACGTTCCATGACATATGATGAACATTTTTTTTCGCTATGATATCGAAAGAATTTGAAAGCTAATAAAATTATCTTTAAAATAATATACCACAACCTACAGTTTATTGCATGGAAACTGTAAAATATGGTCTGCAAAAACCAGCGATGAAGTGATTCCAGTTTATAGCTCGCAAGTGTAGTTGTAGGTAAAAATACGTACATGATATGTTGTTATTAACCGATCCGGTTGGTGTTCTCATCTCGGGTCGGAGCCGACCTAGTCTTGCCGCTAAATGACATGTTGTCTCAGCGATAGTTTTATGTGCGTTGCGAACGTCGTCGCATCTCGCATCCGGCCACCGAACACATCGCCGCCGCCGCCGTCCGGGATCCACGGTATCATTCGAAATCGAAATCGATTACTAAAGTAGATTACGAAGCAATCAAGAAAGAGATAACTTCTACCAGTTTCTCAGATGTAATGAGCCTACTCAATGCAACCAAGCCACGGACCTGTTTCTCGACACAATGATGAATATAATAAAAATCCACTCGAATCAAATTCAATTGTCCCGACACAAAACTTCATTAAAACCATGGATCACCCCGGGTCTTATACGGTGTATGAGACACCGAGACAATCTTCACAGTCAGTCACTTGAATCACCTAAAAATGAAACTCTTAAATCTATTTATAAACGATATCGCAATTTTTGTAATACTCTACTTAGAAATCTTAAAACACAATACGAAAAATCACAACATCAGAACAAGCCGGGACAGATGTAAAAAAGACATGGCAAGCCATAAATAATATTTCAAATTTTAAGGCAAAAAAATCACTTACACAAGACCTTCTCGAGGAAAAAGATCCATCGGTAGCTGTATCGAATGCTAATCATTTTTTTGCCAATGTAGGGAAAACTTTAGCGGAAAAAATCACCACAACTCATCCAAAAAGTCTTCCTGAGGAGGATTCTCCCGATAAAATACCACAAAACTCGTTTGCCCTTTTTGACATAGACCTACCTGAAGTCTATAGTTTGATAATGTCCATTAAAAACAATTGCTCTATAGGCTGGGATAACATATCTTCGCGGATTATAAAAGATAACGTTGATCAGCTGGTAGACCCCTTGGCACACATTTGTAAATTAAGTTTTTCTACATCAGTCTTCCCGAAGGCTTTCAAAAAATCAATAATATTACCCGTATTCAAAGCTGGAGACAAAAACGAAATAACTAATTATAGGCCCATATCCATTTTGCCTGCACTCTCAAAGATTTTAGAAAAAGCACTCAATACGCGTCTCGTTAAATATTTAGAAAGTAAAAACCTTCTTTCAAACAATCAATTCGGATTTCGGAAAAGACGCTCAACCGCAGACGCCGTATCGGAGCTTAACAACTACATTGTCAAATGCCTCGATAAAGGCATTAAATGCATCGCCATTTTTCTCGATTTGGCAAAGGCATTCGATACGGTGTCGATTACATTGCTTCTGTCTAAACTAGAAATGCTGGGAATACGCGGTTCCCAACTCGAACTCTTTCGCAGCTATCTGAGTGAAAGGACACAACTTGTGAAAATCGGTGAGCACAAAAGCTCTGAATTACCCGTAATATTTGGAATACCCCAAGGTTCTATTCTGGGCCCGACTCTCTTTTTGGCTTACATGAACGCCATTTGCGAGCAAAGACTGGAAAACGGTAAGTTACTGGCCTTTGCTGATGATACAGTTTTGATATTCCAGGGAGAGAGTTGAGAAGAGACGTTTCGATACGCGCAAATCGGTTTTAACCAAGTATCTAAAAGACTACCAAAACATACTCACCCTAAATGCTGCCAAAACGAAATATCTTACATTTTCGTTGCGGGAACCAGGTCTCCCTGACAGTCAAAGATATGTGTTAAAAGCTCACACTCCTCAATGCCTTGATATCAGTCAATATGATTGCGATTGCCTTACCTTAGAATCATGCAAGACTGTTAAATACTTGGGTGTCACAATTGACGTCAATATGACATATGCACCCCATATCCGTCTTCTAAAAAATAGAGTAAGGAAGTTAATAGCTATATTTAAAAATATTAGGCATGTAGCCAGTAAAACTCAACTTAAAATCACTTATACGGCTCTTTGTGAATCTCTTATAATATATTGTATTAATTCATGGGGCGGGGCCGCTACTACCCACATGCTACCGTTAGAGAGAGCGCAAAGAGCAGTGCTCAAAGTAGCGTACTCTCTTCCCTTCAGGTACCCCACCACCCAATTGTACATATATTGATTGTAAAGTTTTCTCTGTGCGAAAACTTTTTATACAAAATAATGTAAAGATAAAATTTATATATCTACCCACAAATTACAAGAACAATAGGTGTATAAAAAGTCTAAAATTAACGTAGGATATAAACTAACTATTTTTACTGTACTGTATTATTACAGTATATTATATACTGTAAAATATAATCACAAAACAACACAAAGTAGCATGTGACTACCAATCATTAAACAAAAGAAGAGCAAAGAAAATCTATCAATCGATTCAATGTAAAACTGCCTTTGCAAATAAACATTCATACTTCTTTGGCCCATACTTGTACAACAAAATTAATGAGCTTTTATCCATACATAAATCGTCTGTCTCAGAGTGTAAGACAAGGAAAAAAGTATTTTAAAAAAAAACTACAGTGAAGCGGAAGCTCTGTCATAACCATAACACACAATCTCACTACACTACAACAGCTACACTATACATACCTACGCATCTATAGCATTTACATTAAACACAATACATTCACGCTGTCTCTCTGTTGCCCAGACTCTCTCCCAGACCTCAGGAGACTGAACGTACACCTACACACATACACTTTCACAACCAAACATACTCACATATGTAATAGGAAAGTTCACAGACACAATAGGTTTTTTTCTGCTGATTTTTAGGTATTCAAAAACTTTTAAACATAGGTGTATCATAACATAACATAAGTTAACAATAGGTAATAACACTAATAACTTGTAGATAAGTCGAAGCTGGAATCCCTCGCATCTAGATACAAGATTTTCTTAGTTAGAGCGATGATTCGAACTTACTTTTATAACAGGATCATAAGTCTGTAAATAATATAGATATGTACATAACGATCGAAAGTAAGTTTATAATTGGTGTCCTTTTTTTCGGAAAATAAATACTTTTGTTTGGTATTTAATTTAATCAAAATATTAAGCTTATTATTTCCCCAACGCCTCCGCAGGATGCTGAAAATTGTTGCTAAAGTCACATTTCATAGAAATATCAAAGTGTTTGCATATATAAAAACTGTCATTGGCTGTTTTAATGTTATTGAAGCTGTAAACATGTCATTGACATCAAAGAAAGTACCTACGCAATATATGTAGGTTAACGGTACGAGCAAACGTAACTAACATTCGAGTAGGTAGGTATACGGGTGATGTATGCAATGCACGGCGGCGGTCGGACCTGTTGGCTGAGCTCATGAATGCTTTATGTATTAGATCAATATCACCCTCCAGGGCGGGCGGGCGGCGGGGCGGGGCGGGGCGCGGGGCCGTGCGTGTGGGCACCGCGCCACGTGACCACGCGGCTGAGAGCCTCAAGTTATTGGCACTTATTGAAATATTTGAATAATCATGTTATGTGATAGTGGTCGAGGTTTTCATCTCCGTATGTAAATATCATGTAATCGTGCTTATTACCATAATATTATTCAAGGCCAGTGTGGCTGTGGCGGGCGAGTGATCGGCACATTTTTGTGACGGTCGTTAGCGCCGTGTTCGAGCAGCCATTGACATTTCCCTCATTGTTCGACCGCCTGTGTCCACAAAGGAAGTCGCCATACCGTGCCGTCGCCGCGCCGTACATTCACAGCTGTCAGATTGCCACCTCGCTGTCTATTGCGTTGCGTAATAACTCCCTGTGTTCTTGAACTTGGAGGGTATTTAATTGACACAGGCTTAAATCAGTTCTTTCTTGTAAATTACAAATACCACTTAACAACGGAGCGGATAGCCTTATCCCCATACAAACGTACTTTCCCGCTTCATTCGGAAACTATGTTCCCGATCTTATTGAAATTTTCCATACGTAATCGGATGAAAAATCGCCATCTAGGTATATAATAATTACTACGTAATAGAGGCGTCACCACTACCTAATCTGTGGCTCCGTTCAAGTGAGGACAGCCGTCCTCACTTCACTCAGTTGCTAACTAGTACTTGAGCGCCTAACTCTTGTTTGTTTAACAGTGAAAAAACGTGAAAACTCATTAATATAAATATGCCCTCATGTGTGTTACGATATTGCACTAGTAATACGTCGAAGTGCTAAAGACTAACTTACCATCAGAAAGTAACGAGATCATAATTTTCAAACATAATTCAAGCAAAATATTTACCGGACGCCAGGTTGCGTCATTCGTCATAGACTAAAAATTAAGATGTGACAATGTGTGTGTAGGATAGGTACCAAGTGTAGGAATCTGTAGACATGGGTCGAAATGAGTATTAGCTGACGTTTCTTTATATAGCCGAAAATAATAATCTTACACAAATTTACAAAAGAACTGACTGTGGTAATTTAATGAAAAAGGTAAAACAATAAAGATGAAAAATAATTTTTGGAATTGGTTAGAGATAAGGGGTCGTTCATTAATGACGTGAGACTGATATCTGATATTTTTCTCCACGGCACATTAATTTTCACGCGGAAAAACCGCGGGGTGTAGCTAGTATTATAATAGTTATCTGTCTGGTAATAACAACTCAGTGGTCTAGTTTCCTATTTTAATATTATTTTACTATGTTCCCGTAGGTACCCAATTAAATAGGCAGAATATAAACAAAGTGTCGCATAGTCGCTTTAATTCATTAGCTGGCCCCCGCGCGTCCCGCGCTGCCGCGCGTCCCGCGCTGCCGCGCTTGTTGCCGCGACCTTTGTGCGCGTTGACCACTCTATTACGTAGTAATTATTATCTCCAATGATATTCCCTATAAACTGAGGTAGATACGTTTTACCGAGATCTGCGTGGCAATATAAACTCAACCCAATTAGCTTGAGTTAACTCAGTCGGCCCTGCGTCCGGCTGCGATGCGAACATGCCTTGCGGGCTTTTGGCGTGCAAACAAAATAACAAAATGCCATGTTGTGAGTTCAGAAAGTGTAGAACTTATACTGGGACGGCTGTAAAAAGCAGGTAGGATTTTTCTTTTAATTTTTTTCATTTATAAGTAGCGTTTAGTCTATTTAAAATTAAAAATCATAAATTTAATTTTATTCAAAAATCACTCCCGTGCTGTTGCCGCTCTGCCACCTACACGAACGAGACAAGTTAGTGCGTTGCATTTGTGAGTGACAGAGAGAAGGAGATAATGGGCGCGCGATGTTGTCAGTTCGAACGACGCAGAGGAGGTTGGGTTGATATGGCAAAGTGCCTATTCTTGAGGAAACTCATCTAATAAAATAAAAGCAACATGGAAACTAATAAATAACGAAACTAGTAAATCAAAGCCACGTAACAGAGAAATAAGGTTAAAAATTAATAATTCAATTCTTATACATGAAAAGGATATTGCCGATGCTTTTGATGCATTCTTCTCCGATATCCCTAAAGTTGTTACCCGGACTCTAAACTCCTCCCCTTCGATGGCGGTTGAATTATTAGAATCATCTGTTGAAAAATGTAAAGAGGTCTTTATATTTACTCATGTAAACGCCAATTATATAGTCAAAACGTTTAAGTCTATTAACATCAAAAATACTGAGGATCTCTGGGGTATCTCAACCAAAGTACTAAGTTCAATTATAAAGGAAGTGGCTCCTTGTTTGGCCTTTATTTTCAATAGTTGTGTCGACGCAGGAGTTTTTCCTGATCTCATTAAATATAGTAAACTGGTTCCTCTTTTTAAATCTGGAAGTCACACTGATCCGGC
Source organism: Eupithecia insigniata (assembly GCA_947859395.1). Taxonomy (NCBI): domain Eukaryota; kingdom Metazoa; phylum Arthropoda; class Insecta; order Lepidoptera; family Geometridae; genus Eupithecia; species Eupithecia insigniata. Next base: position 15,264,565 of record OX402002.1, read on the forward strand.
CAACTACAGACCAATTTCAATATTTCCAGCAATAAGTAAAATTATTGAAAAAATTATTCTTACTCAGTTGTCCTCTCATTTCAACCTTAATAGGATACTCCATAAAAATCAATTTGGCTTCACCAAGGGTAGATCAACAACCGATGCTGGTACAGTTTTACTTAAGCATATATTGGATGCCTGGGATAAAGCAAAAAACGCTATTGGTATATTCTGTGACCTTTCTAAGGCTTTTGATTGTGTAGATCATGCTACATTAATTGGAAAATTGAAACACTATGGAATTCAAAACAAGGCACTGGACCTTATGCAATCATATTTATCTGATAGAGTTCAAAAAGTAGATATTGGTAAAGAAAGATCTAGGTGCTCAAAAATTGAATTAGGCGTCCCGCAAGGATTAATATTAGGTCCTTTCTTATTTTTAGTATACGTAAATGATCTCCCCTTTTTAGCAAAAGATCTGTGTGATATAGTCTTATTTGCTGATGATACTTCACTGATTTTTAAAGTTGACAGAAATAAATGTAATTATGACGATGTAAATGATGCGCTTTCACACGTACTAGATTGGTTCACCACCAATAACCTCTTACTCAATGCTAAAAAAACCAAATGCATTAAATTCATGTTACCTAATGTAAGAGAATTTCCAACGAAGATAATGCTAAAGAATGAGATTGTTGACTTTGTAGACTCTACTGTTTTCTTAGGGTTACATATTGATTCCACTCTTCAATCGAAACCCCAAATTGATGCTCTCGCAGGCAGACTTAGTTCAGCGGCCTATGCAGTTCGAACAATTAGATATATTACCGATGAAGATACAGCTAGGTTAGTTTATTTCAGTTACTTTCATAGTATTATGTCTTATGGTATTTTGCTTTGGGGACAGGCAGCTGACATCCAGACTATCTTTGTTCTCCAGAAAAGAGCGGTACGCGCAATTTACAAATTAAAGCCACGCGACTCTTTGAGAGAATTATTTAAAGAAATAAATATTTTGACAGTAATATCGCAGTACATCTATGAAAATCTTATGTATACGCACAAAAATAGAGATAGCTTTTTGAAAAAGTGTGATGTTCACAATAGAAATACAAGAAACAAGAACAAATTACACATCCCAGCATATAGATTACGAAAGGTAGGGAAATCATTTATGGGCAATTGCGTGCGCTTCTATAATAAGCTTCCATCTGAAGCAACTGAACTCCCTATTCGTAAATTTAAACAGTACATTAAACAAAATCTTATCAGGAAGGCCTTTTACTCCATAGATGATTACATCAATGATGTTAATGCTTGGCCAGGTGTTGCTCCGTTCCGCACTGTCAGTAGTATGTAAGAAATTCAATGTTCTGTTTAGCTTTAAAGAAATATTGACATGTATCTAAATTGCATTAAATTTATATTTAGATAGGCAAAATAAACATGTATTAGACACATAAGTGATATTATAATGTGCTAGTTCTTTTTCACTTCTTCCACTAGTGGTCAAAAAATTGAAGTGAAGAGAATATCAATAACACCTTATTTCTTATTTGATAATAATAACTATTTTTATAGTACATATAAAATTTGACTTGTCTAAGTGCTTATTTTGTAAGCCGAAATAAAGTTATTGATTCTGATTCTGATTCTGGCACATCGGCCTTCCTAGCTTGCTACTGCTAATAATATTTTTCACCACACACACCACTTTCCAATACGTATTTTTTATCTATCACCACTGGTATCCAATACTAATTTTTTATCTATAGTAGTAAATATAAGATTTTTTAACATTTGACTATCAACATTAACTTCATTTCATTTTACATTTCCTAAAGATGAACTTATTAATTCAAAATGGGTACAAGTAGCATATGAGTAAACAAGGACATAAGATTCAAACATTTGTGCTACCATGCATGCACATACGCAGTTTGCGTAAGCAAGATGGAACGTGTGGCCGGACTCAAACCAGTTTGCGTAAGCAAGATGGAGCGTGTGGCCGGTATTTTGCTTGCGTAAACCGGTTTGGCAATTTGTGTTTGTTTGGGCCAAATGTCTCGTGGTGTTTACGTTACATGAGTGAGCTTAATAGTAGTAACCATGCATAACCTATGACATGTCATATGAGTATGTACAGATTAGGATGTAGGAATTATCGCTACACTGGTTTGTGCAATCAAGCATGCACAAATATTCGAGCGTGTAGCCGGGCTATTACCACAGAATACTCAGTCTATCCCAGTCGGGCTAAGTATTTTGTTCGCGGCCTTGTGCCGGTCCGGGGCGTAAGTCGCTCTACCTACATATGTTCTTGTGTGTGAGACAAGAACATAGGTAGACAAGAAGATGAATGGATCCCAACAACATATTCAACAATTTCTTCTCAACACTTTGTGGAAAATGAAAAGTACGCAACGATTTTTTTTTCGCAAACTTTTAAGAACAGCTTTATTTTGTACATGCTGCATGCTTAGAGATGAATCCGGTATTCAATAACTCTCAGTACCTGTTAGCATGGTCCTAAAATATCTAACGATATTGTAAAATCTGCATACCGCTAAGGAATAACTGTGCAAAGCGAGCATCGCGCCTAACCGACCGTGATCCATAACTACCCAACGCTTCAATACCTATACTTACCTAACTATCATCTACGCATAGGTACTAGCGGACCGTTCACCCATAAAGTTATGTAGCTGCAACAAGTATTTGTTATTTCTAATCAAATCGGTTAGAAATATATTGGGTAGAAATCAGGACCGGTATAAAGTATTGTAACGTTATTGGGTACCAGTTGGTACTAGCGGTATTGAAACCAAATACCCAACTAATAACCGGTAGCCAAAATATCCAATAACTCCCATCCTTATGCATGCTAGGTCCCTTTTTATCCCAGTTCACGCTAGCTGCTAGCCTATGCGATGTCATAGGCTGTCATTGGCCGTCAGCCGCTCATGTAACTGTGAATGTTTATCTCTTTCTGACAACGGGGTCCTATATATCTCTGTGATCTTTTATCCTGCTAAGTGATAGAAATAAGTTCCATAGGTCCTATGTAGGTAGCTATAGTAAAATATTGCCACGTTTTTATTTCTTTATAATGAGTATAACGTCTCTATTTGTAAAAACTCATTGATTATCTCGATGAAAATAGCTATGTTTTAGCGGTTTAGTTTTTCAAAAAACATAATGATCTATAAATGAGAGCGCAACTAATTTTGACCACCAAATCGATTCATTTTCAAGCATTTTTTTACGCATGGTAGACACCTTTATTCGAAAATCTGTTGCAAACCAAAGATTTATATCGTTGCAAACATCCTAAATATGTATTTATATTCAACACTAGCTGACCCGTGCCCACTTCGTTGTCGGTAAACATTTTTAGTAGTCTATAAAACTCGCAAATAACGTGGTTTAAACGATGCGTGTTTAAACAAATTTAATAGGTAAAAGAATTTTCAAAATTGGCTCAGTAGATTCAGAGATTACCCCTACAACCACACAAACCTTACTTATTTTTATTAGTGTAGTATAGTATAGATTTAAATATACCTAGATTTTATTGACTGGACGTCACACAGCTCCACATTTACCTAGGTATATTATGCGCTTCAAAAGCTTTTGATAGTACCTACTGGAGAATAGGGCACTACACCTCTATATTTTCCAGCTCTAAAACTGGAAGGAAGAATCACCAGTCGTCCTAAATCTTCACAACTTCTATCTTGATTCATGGCGTCTCGCAGATCTACATAATTCTCAGCGCGCAGTCTTCTCTCATTAGTTAGTTCTGTTGATGTCTGATGTATACCAAACGCTTCGTTTTAATTTTGGCGTAAGTGTTCACCAGAAAACGGTTAAACAAACCTCGAAACCTTTGCAGGTGAGCAATGCAACCTTCTCTTATTGGTAAAATGTATCTAGGCGTAGAATTGCATTGCAGAAACATTTTAGTGTCCAGTCTCGTCAGTTTTCGGATTTACATGTCGAAGATCAAACTTGTATCCGTCTTCGCCACGACAATAGGTATATAAGCGAGTAGAGACTGAAGAGCTTTAAATGCCTGGTGCGTTTCGCTTATGCATTGCAAGCGGTCATCCCGGGTACGCAGCACAATGTCCCGCCCGTCACAGTGCTGATCTACCAGGACGACGGCAAAATCATTGGTAGCGAAAGCTTTGTACCAACCGGATGCTGTCCAGTAGGTCGTTTATCGACACTAATAACAATTTTGTAATCATTTTGTTGGCTTTTGGGGTATGGACTCGTATTTTATGTCCTTCCTCGTAGTATGAACTCAAATCATGCTAAGTATCATTCGAATCCATTCAGTAGTTTTTGCGCTATTTTAGGCCGAGAAATGTCACTTCCATCCCCACTCCCAAGGGAACCTTAACGAATTCCAGGATAAAAAGTATTACATGACTTTCCTCGTAGTATGAACTTAAATCATGCCAAGTTTCATTTGAATACATTCAGTAGTTTCAGCGCTATGCGCAGCCAAGAAATTTTACCCTACTGCGGGGGGGGGGGGGCACTACGGGGGGCCCACTGCGGGGGAAAACTGCTGGCGGCCCCCACTGTGTGTCCATTGTGGGCCTACTGAGTGTGTCCCACTGCGGGGGGTACTGCGGGGGGTTACTGAGGGTCGCACTGCGAGGAAATGTGGGGGCCCACTGCCGAGAGCCCCACTGCCGAATTCCGGGATAAAATGTATTCTATGTATTTCCTCATAGTATGAACTCAAAACCTGCCAAGTTTCATTTGAATACATTTAGAAGTTTCGGCGCTACGCGCAGACAAAAAAAAATATTTTCATCCCCTCTCCCAAGGGAACCCTATTGAAATCTGGAATAAAAACTATCCTATGTCCTACATCATAGTATGATCTCAAATCCTGCCAAGTTTCATTTGAATACATTCAGTAGTTCCGGCGCTATGCGCAGCCAACAAATTTTACTTTCATCCCCTCTCTCAAGGGAACCCTATTGAAATCCGGGATAAAAAGTATCATATGTCCTTCTTCGTAGTATGAACTCAAATCCTGCCAAGTTTCATTTCAATACGTTCAGTAGTTTCGGAGCTATGCGCGGCCAAGGTACAGACAGACAGACATGATGGAAAAAAATTAAATTTTTGGCATCAGTATCGATAATAGAGTGCCGTCAAAAAAAAAAAATATCTTCAATGTACAGAATTGGACCTGTTACTGTTTTATTATAAGTATAGATTATTAATAATCAAAATTATTTCTGAAATCAATCGTTTATTCAAAATTAATCGGAAAGTACAAAAAATATAAAAAAATGGTGCAGGTACCCAGTAAACAAATTAACTACCCCCAATAGAATGGTAGGTAATTGAACCTTGCTCTTTGTCAAATGGGGTTTTAGATGTCTGCTAATAGGTAACATTTACCTATCTACATATATGATCGTCGATCACTGCATTCGCGTCGCGACACAGGTAGAACATAGGTGCCTACCTACCTTGTTGCTGGTGGTAACTGGTGATGGACAAGAACGGTGCATTTATGTCGTTCGTAAGGTACCTCGTCGTGTCCTTTATGCTTTGACGCCGAAGTAAGCCATATGGCTTAGTAAAATGTGCGGATTGTCTCACTTCAACATGTGTTGCTTTTGTGCCTTTTATCGAAAAGGTTAAGGTATTTTTTCGACTGCTTTATTTTTGAATGACGTCGGGCTGAACTAACTGTTAGAATGAAATAATACGCGCCACCATTTTGAAACAGATGTTGAGCGATACCCCACTTCAAAGTTGTTTCACTCTAAGCTAGTCTTGGGTTATACTAGGCGAAATCTGGCGACACCTGTGACTTACGTTACTGTGACTTCAAAATATCTGTGACAAATACCAGTGACAAAATACTAGCTAGTATTTCTACCAATCACGTTCAAATTCATTCTTTTACTGATTGAATAATATATTTATTGCAGCAATAGTCCCGCTACGCAACGAACATTCCTCTTGAATTGTATGTGTAAAACGCAATGTAACAACTTTGTTACATTGCGGTTTATATTTCAAATTTCCAAGTATAAAATACTAGGTGTGTCTCATTCTGACTTAGTGATACTATCAAAGAGAGAATATAGAAGCGATAATTATCTAGCAGAAGCGATTTATTGCGTAGGTACCTAATAAAATAAAAACGATATAATATCGTGCACTCGTGACACTGGCATTGCCTGTGAGACGGTCACAGATATTTTTAGTTTCTGTCACTCTGAAATACTGCCAATTTTCTATACCTGTGACTTTTATCAGACGATAAATACGCCTCAAGCCTACTCTAAGCGCGCCAACGCACTATGGGGGCCAGGAGCGTAATGTTCGTGCCAAAAATCAATTTGTCAAAAGTTAGATTTCTACATTTTTCTCAGTGAATATATAAAGTAGGATATTTGAACTATTATATACCACAAAAAATATATTATAATAACATATTTTAATAGAGATAGCTTGAACTTGAATGTAAGGAAGTAGATTGATTGATGTAGGAAAATTGGTGATATGACACTTTCAGATAGTTTTTTTACAAACATTTGTTGATAAACTATAACTTATTATACATAATTAAAAGCGTGGTACTTAACACTTTCCAAGTAATTCAAGCATATTTTTATATGGCTAAGAAAGTTAGCTTTTACAGACCATTTTTGAAAGCCCTCCTATTTTTTCAGTTTTAAAAATTCAAATTGAGTTTTCGTATTTACCGCTGTCTCCCGACAAGGAGATACGACTACTATAACGTTCCTTGATCTGTATACTCACAGGATTTAAAATAAAATTTTGCCCCAATTTGACTTAGAGGCAAAAAAGTGTACTGTGGGAAAAAGGGGAAAAATCATGAAAGTAGATTTTTTTGGACAATTTGGTTTAAATTGTAGCAAACATTAGAGATGAGTCCGGTATTAAATAACTAACTCAGTAACTGTTAGTATTGTTTTAAAATATCTAAAGATATTGTAAGGTCTGCATACCGCTAGGGAATACCTGTGCAAAGCGAGCATCGCGCGTAATCGACCATGAGCCATAATTACCCAAAGCTTCAATACCTAAATATCATCTACGCATACTAGCGTACCGTTCACGCTTAAAGTTATGTAGCTGCAACACATATTTGGTATTTCTAACCGATTTGGTTAGAAATACCAAATACTTGTTGCAGCTACATAACTTTACGGGTGAACGCCATATCTACCTAACGCTTCAATACTATAACTACCCAACGCTTTAATATCTAACTATCATCTACGCATACTAGCGTACCGTTCACCTGTAAGGTTATGTAGCTGCAACAAGTATTTGGTATTTCTAACCAAATTGGTTAGAAATACCAAATACTTGTTGGCATCCCTGTTTAACACTATAATTTTATTGCAAGTAAACGAGATAGGTAGCTAATTTAAATATCCAATACTTGTGGCCATCCCTGTCTAACACCAAGATTCTGATCCGAGTAAAAGAGATAGTTCGGCTATTTTCCATCGAGCGTAGTAACATTACCTTAATCTGTGGCACTGCGTTCAACCGTTCAACTATTTTATTAGTACGAGATGTTTTCACTGGTAGCGCGGAAATAGTTTCCTACTATCTTTTTATTTAAATTAGCAGTGAATACCTTCCTACCAGGTACAGGTGAAGCTAGCGTTGCGTCTGATTTTTGTTATTATTTTTATTACGTCATACAATATTATCAAATATTCTCTTACAATTTGAATTGCTCTTGTAATTCTCGAATTTCTTTTTCGCGCACCAAGTGCTGCCATCTAGGTCAAATCAACATTATATAGCAAGAAAATAATAAAAGGGAATTAAAATACCTACCTACCTACCTACTAACACATATAGCGTGATAAACTTTTTGAACTTTCGCGATGCGATCATAATTAATAATATAATAGGGGATAATTTAACAAAAGTTACGCGATAAAATATAAAATATGATAATTAATCTTTAGCTCTATAAATAACATTGTTATCTATTTCTGTCAAGCGCCACCTAGTGCGCAATCAGACCTAGATTCTCAGCACTGTCTATTGATATTAGGGGTGATCGTCACGGGTTGGCGCGAGATTCAAATTATTTTGTGATTTTTATTTTATTCTGCGTTTTACAAAGAACAAAATTAACGGAAAAGTAATTTGAAAATAATGAGAGATTTTTTAGCCCATAATCTCTTATTTTCTAAAATGCTCTAACACTACCAATGAGCCGAAGTTCGTTGTTTGTAAGTAAATAGAAAATGGTTTACAATTTGCGCCAACTTACTTTTCCGCTAGATTTATTCCTTGAAGAAAGCAGAATAAATTAAAAGCTACGAAAAAAAATTAATATCGCGCCAACCCGTGAAGAACCACCTTATATAACGCACATACAACTTAATTCACGAGCATATCGATAGATAGCGCATTAAATATTATAAATTTTTAAAAGGGTTTTTGTTCAGTATCTGTGTTTTCTAAGGATAGTAAAAAATATATATCTATAATATACGTAGCTAGATACATCAGTTGTCTACCTATTAACAGAAGCTCTTATTACTCTGGGGCGAAATGATGCTGTAGGGATTCAGTAGTCTTAGATACAGACAAAAGCGTGACGACCTCTGTGGCGCGGTGGCCGAAGGTACGCCTGCGACGCAGGAGGGTTCGACTCCCGTCTCGGGTTAAATATTTGTACAATTTGCAGATATTTGTTCAGGGTGTTCTGGATGTTTTCTATGTATAATATATATATCTATGTAGTGTATTATATTAAGTAGGTATATCAGTTATCAACTTATCATATATACCCATAACACAAACTCTGCTTAGCTTGGGGCTAGATATTGCTGTGTGAATTGTCCAGCATTATTCGATTTGGGCCGTGGGGCCGCGGCGTACGAAAATCGACCCCTCCAACTCAACCCGTGGTGTTTAGCCAACTAAGGGAACCTACCAGAGGAGGGGCAGCAGCTTCCTTCTGAGTATTTTTGATTTTGGCAATTCCCCCCCTACATGGGAGACCATCCACTCGATGGAGCGGTCGCAGGAAGTCGATGGATGGAGGCGGCTCAGGACCGATATTTGTGGCGTCGTACGGGGGAGGCCTATGTCCAGCGTCCAGTGGACGTATATGGGCTGATGATGATGATTCGATTTGATGTTGCCTTCGTGTCGTCTTATTTAGCGGCGTAGGGGGGGGGGGGGGGGGGGGGGGCGGTATTGCGTACCACTTGGTGCTAGCGGTATTGGAAAATAATACCCAACTAATCATCGATGGCCAAAAAACTCAATAACTCCCATCCGTAGCAAACATTCTAGTTTTTATTCACTTGATGACCTTAAGGGGGCCCTTCCCGGTCCTACCATCGTCAACGCGCGAAGCTTTTCAATCACGAAAAGCTTGTTGTTTCATCCAGCGCAATGTTAGCAAAAGAGGCAAAGCGAAAGAGAGAGAAAGCGCCTGAGCGCTCGGTTGGCATTCGGTTACTTTCGCGAATAGTGCGAAAGTAACCGAATAGTGTGCCAAAATTTCATAAAACTTGTTCCAGGAAATACGTGTTTTTCAGTAAACCTTACAAGTTTGTCAAATAAAACTTTGTCGTTTAGAATCTCCATTATATTTGCAAGGTTTCTATCTTAATATTTTCTTTACTTTTACAATTTATGAGTACATTATAGACGCTCAAAGTTCACGTAAAATTTGTGCTAAAACGCAGATTTTGGTGGCTTATACTGAATTTGTTTCTCCAAATTTCGATTTTTTGTTACGATAGAAACCTAGATATAGTGCACAAGATTACCTATTAGTTAAAAGTTTCAAAGAAAGATCTGTTATAGCGCCATAATCACGTACGAGCGTTTGTATGAAAAGTAAGACGGGTTGGCCGCCCTTAACTTTAGTATTGATTGTTTTATTTTAATAAAACTTAATTATTTTTGAAGTGGAAAACATGGTTAACTGAATTTATGAAGGTACCTATTTTATAATTATTTTAGCTGTAAATAGAGAATAACCGCATTATTTGATAATAGTTATCACCTTATCAAGGGAAGAAACGAAATATTGCGGTTGCCGAACCGGAAACCGCAAAGAAATAAATAAGTTAAAATGAAAACACCGTCATCGCATCAACATTGTTTCCGTATTAGGTTCAATTAAAGATCCGGAAGTAAGCTGCAAATTGTTTGGAAAGTCAATTTTCGCATTCGTATTTGCAAATGACGTGAATCGATGATCACGTCATTTGCAAATACGAATTATATTCGCATCCAGTTTATTTATATTTTTTTATATCTTTATTCATTAAAGAGGGTTTGATCAGAGTGATCATGTCACCCTCATAGTTTACAATAAATTTACTGTTCCGGAGCTACATATTATGACGGTTTGAAATTTCCATTGCAAGACGTAAGGCGCAAAAATAATAAAAAATCAATAAACCATTTAAAAATGGGATTATTATTGTTTTTTTGCTTTCTCCTGCATGAACGGTCAAAGAGGTACGCTAAGTTTGTTGTAGAAAGCGATGTACGAATTCATATATCAAAACAAAAAAAATTACAGCTCGATCTAGGCTACAAGAGCTTTCATTTGATAGGTCGATATTTAGTGTAAGGTACACAGTAATAACAGCGAAAGCAGCGAGCGTTTTTTCGTGACTATCCACTGCCGCGCCGTCGCTGCCCCATGTGTAGTCGATCAGTCAGCGTGCCGACCAGCGACCAGACTGTATAGATAATCTGTTTTATCAAAACTCTTTAAGAAACAGCAGTGGTGCGCTGAAGATTTCTACTTCTTCTAGAAACCGCAATCACAGAAAGCCTTGAAGGAGACTACAATTTAAGTACTGGAGGGATAAATGATATGTTTATTGGAGAGTTTTGAACAGATTCTCCGGTCTGGTTGCTGGTCGTCGCACCGATGCTACTGATAGAGACGGCGGCGCGGCGGAGGCGTGAGAAAACAGCGGCGCGGCGCCGGCGCGGCGCGCACGTCTACACACTTACAAGTCTACAGACTGCACACTTTTTTCACTTTTCGATTTCAGGGCATGATAGGACCTTTATTTTTTCACAAATATGTGTGCAATATGATTGCACAACAAATGGGATTAATAATAATTAGGTTTATTGACATAAACACTATTTTTAACTTTTCATTTGGTAGTGTGCGTGCGTCGCATTTTGACGTACACATTGAGACATTTTCGATTTCAGGGCTTAGATTAAATTTATTTTTTCACGAAAGTGTGTGCATTGTGATTGCACACAATACGGTTATAATAACAGTTAGGTCCGTGGTTAGGTTTACTGGCTAAAACATTATTTTTAACTAGTACTCATTAGTGTGCGTTTGTCGGCATTTTGTTAACGCACACATTCAAAGACAATGCCACAGTTTTTGGTGTCAGGGCATATCTAAGAGGTTCTCTTCTAAGGTTCTCTACAGAAAGTCTCTACCTCGAATCAGGACTCCTAACAGTAAGAAAGCTCTATGTACTTCAGCGAGTCCTTAAAACGCATAGATCACTGTTTTATGACGCAGAACTTGATAATATCAGTAGGCGTAGAAAGAAACATCCTGTACCCAAAGTAACAGCTTAAACTACATTTGCAATGAGACAATATTATTGGCAATATTCTTATATTTATAATCTAATAAATTCACAAATAGGTATATTCTCGATGACATATTTTAAATGTAAAACAAATCTAATTGAATGGTTCATGACGAAAACCTACGATGAAGCTGAGAATATTGTGCAAAGGATGAGGCTCTAACCTTACTAATAACTCACATTTTATGTAAACTTGTGGTTGTCCTAATCTGGTACCCAAGCTCTTATGAGCCTGGTGACATTGGAGGATGACAACCTAAGGTGCATATTTTCCACAAATATTTATGTTATTGATTGGTTTAATACTGTTTATTTGTTGTAATTATTAATTTAAAACCTTTATTCTTAGTTCAAATAATTTCTGCTGTAATATTTTTACTTTAAGCCCTATTAGAATATCTTAATTTGTTACTTCAATACGTTATTTTATATTATTGGTAAGAGCGGGGTCTCCTAACACAAGCAAATTTTATTTAAAAGGTGACACCAGAAACTGTATTTATAGTTATTTAAGTAATTGCAATAAAAAATATTTTATTTTTTATTAATTTTTTATTTTATCTATCGATATAAATCTTTGTATTTATACGGTTTTGCGTAATTTCATATTTTATCTTGACCTACTTTTATGTAAGCTCAAAGTGGCGACCACTTGACCTTCTCATTTCGAGGATTCGATTTTGGTTTAGTGTTTCGTTCTTTTATTGATGTGGTAGGTAGGTAGGTAGGTATACGTATTGATAATTTAGTCCATTATTGCCTGAGTATCTATCTGAGTAATGTATTATGAAAGGTGTAAGGTCGGCGGCCTGTTTCTGTTCTGTGACCGGGTTGTCGATGAGTTCTGGTGGCGCGGGCGCGGCCGAGGCTCAGTATCAAGGTCACCGCAGCCTCCGCAGCACCGCCGCAGCCGCCGACCGGGCTCGGTCGCGATCCGATCCGATCCGATCACACGTCATTAGAGCGGTCGTCTCCGAAAGTAAAATGAGCTGTTGTTGGCTTGTTACTCACGGTCTTGGCCAAATGGGTCAATTATTATTTATGGCTTTTCTTCCCTTTTGCTTGTTTATGGATCAGTAACCCGGGGAAGGAGGGCATTAGCCCGGCGGAATGATATCATCCTGTTACTTATTTCATTACCGCTGGAGATCACTCACTATATATAACACTATGTATGTATATGGGGATGATAGAGTGAGTTAGTTAAAATTTAAGGGGAATTTAAAGTTGACTTCCGGTCGTGTCGTGCGTAGTTTGTTCGCTGGTGACCCGGAACTAGGGTTTATGTTTTCTCGAGGTCTTTTATTTCTCGGGACTGGAGAATTCTCCAACTCAATTTCTAAATCGAGAAATTTTCATTCATTATGAAAAAAGTTACGAAAAACATCGTTAGAACATTAATAACTGAAATTAAACAGCAATCAATAAAACCTATTTATAACCAAAATTAAATAAATAATTATGTTTTCACTCAGTCAGACAACTTGGTAAATTTGTTGACAAATTAGGATCAAAATACATGTAAGTATACGTTGCTAATTGCTATTCTTCATAACTTAATCAAATTGTCATTGTAAACATTCTTCAGCTGCTGTGTTTATAAATAAAAAAGAAACTTTTAGATGATAGAAGCGGTGATATAAATCAAACTACAATAAATCAAATCAACGCAATAAAAAGTTATAGCCGTTTATGCCCGATTTTTTTTTAAATTTCCAAAGGAATCACTTGCGCACAAAACCTTTAGGGTACTTCCCGTTGACCTAGAACCATGGAATTGGCAAGAAACAAGGCCTTATAGCACAAGTAAAGAGAAAAATCTGAAAAAGGCAAATTTACAGTTTAATCACAAAAAAAAAGTTTTTGCAAGGGACGAAAAACTATAGGGTAGGTACCTATACCTACATCCCGTTGACCTAGAATCATGTTTGGCAAGAAACAAGGTCTTATAATTATGGAACCCTCGGTGCGCGAGACTAACTCGCACATGACGTTTTTTATTTTTTCAGAAATATTCTTTTACAAACAATATTTTGTATAAATAAACTTACCAGTCCACTCTGCATCCATCAAAGTAAATTATAAGATTTAAAACACAAACGAAACTGTCTGTCGGTACAATTAAAGGATGCCAAAACGTGCTAAAGACAAATGATTGAACTGTTTAAATTTCTTGAGTTCTCGACTTTTCTCGACCTGAATTTCCCGGGCTCGAGAACTTAAGATTTCCCGGGACAAGAACTCTCGGGCATAATGATAATGATTGTGACATATTATTTAATTTGTACGTGTTTATGGATTATAAATCTGAAATAAATGAGTTAATAATAATAAACCCTACCCGGAACGGAACGTGTACCTGCCACCTATCTCTAGGTCAAATATCAAATTGCTTTATTTCCTTCAATTAGACCGTACAGGACTCTTGGACACGTCACAAAATACCTACACATTACATAAATAAAACTAGGAAATAAAGTGACCACTTTGATTTTTTGCTCACTGTTATCAATATTTTTAAGGGCCTACAATACCTCACCATTGTGTGAAAAGGATAGGCTTGGGATTTCGCGTTCATATGAGCGGGACGAGAGTAGAACGTCATAACCGCAAAAATAATGTTTTTGTTTTTTTACGGTAAAAATAATAGTAATATTGAAAATCTAAAACACACACCGTCTGCTTTATACTGATTGTTTACTGTACAAAGTATCAAGGCTTATTTTAACGTTACTATTGAATAGCGACGGTTTAAAGTACAGTTTAGAGTGAACTTTGGATTTTTTTTTCTATAGAGAAAATTTCATTTAATCGTGTTTTCGAAACACTAGTGGTCTAGCATCAATCCTGAACTATAACATATTAAAATCTCAAAGTAAATGCTTCAGAATTGTGGAAGATATGATCGTTGAAAATAACTGATTTCAGATAGTATAAACTCTTAAGGCAAAGAAGCAAAAAAGAAACCTTTAACTTGTTACGTTGTTAGTTTTAAAACTGTAAAAAAAGAAGTAAAAGAGAGTTTTTGTAGTAAAGAATCAGAATCAATAACTTAATTTTTTGAGACTTACAAAATAAGAGCACCTAGACAAGTCAAATTTTATACTACATATAAACATAGTTATTATTATCAAATAAGAAATAAGGTGATATTCTCTTCAAATAATTTTTTGTCTACTAGTGGAAGAAGTGAAAACAAAGAATATGTTTGATAATTTGGAATATATGTATTTAGAGAAATTTTTTGCAACTCGCTTGGAGTTTTATCGTAGAAGCGTGCTCTTTAAAATAGAATTGCGGGCAGAGCGAGTTTATTTAGCGTTTCGATAATCAACACTTAATGATAATGATCTTGTGTATTCATGCTGTTGGGTGAAACGGTCTAATCTACCTATTCGTAGAACTTTTCAATAATTCCAGTTCCAATTCCAGCCCGAGCGAGCGGTTGGATGGTCGAGTCGAGAGGATGTAGTTTAGTATCATTAAGTGAAAGTTTAGCTGTCTGCCTGAGGTTGCTCGGAAAACAGGATCCGAGTTAAATTTCACCCTGAATGATGTAGGTAGGAATAACCTTGCTCGTGCCCCCTGCGCCTCTCACTCGGTGCGCTGGAGGCGGACGCATACCCTCCAGGACCAGCTCACCGACCCGGTGAACTGGAGACGATGGCACGATGGATGCCCTGCCGCGGTGAAATCACACGGTGCCAATTACGGACATTATCCACTTGCCCTGAACACCGCCGCCGCGCGACCCCAATTATGACGCTAATGCGTTAATGCCGGGTCACACGTATTATTTCGTTAAAACTTGTCACTTTTGTAACAGCTCACATGAAGGAATAGAATACCTAGTCTGTCGGTCACAGTCGCGAAGTGACATGTTCATCTCGCTTTTGTTTGCAAGCAACGCCATTGACCGTGGTGGCCTTTCTGCGGGTTCAAGGCAATCCCGTTGCAATGACTCGCAGAAAAGTTAAAAGGATTCTTCGAAAGTATTAAATCGTCATGTAGATGCGTCACGGTCTGCTGTTACTGTACTGAGTATACTAACAGTAGACCGACTGCTGTAACTCGATACGCGCTTTGCTTGCGCCTGCGCCGCCGCACTAGTTAGTACGAATACCTAGTGCAATCTCACGATTTCACAGCCAATCAAGTGGCTAGTCATAGGAACAGATCATGCAGTAATACGATCTGAAATAGGAATTGGCGATAGTGATTTGCATAATGTGGCACAGAAGTAGGTATTCTGTATGAAACCATATTTGTAGAATGTATGAAGCTTTAAGTTATTCCACCATCTCGACATAACTAGGAATGGCGCCGGATAAGGTACTTGGCTTGGCTGTAAATAGTCCACGTCTCTCTAAAATGTTTATATCACATCGGTTTGTCATGTCATGTCTCTTTAATGAATATTGCGAGTTGGCAGTCGGTACTTTAAAGTACACTTGTGCGTTAATGGCTGCAGCAGGCGCCAGGAGACGATGCCAAGCCAACTGCTGTGTCGGCTGCGGGTCGACGAACCCATACCATGGGTCCTCTTCCACACATTACTTAGGTAGGTACATCTACCTACGTAAAGCTTTTACGGTTGAATATCCCATAGTTAGTCACTTACTTATCATATTTAATAAAAAAAAATGCCGGACAATTTACACATCATTATCTAGCCCCAAGCTAAGCAGAGCTTGTGTTATGGGTACTAGATAACTGATATACTTAATATATTACATATATAGTTTTTTTTTATTATACATAGAAAACTGATATACTTAATACTATATATTACATATATAGTTTTTTTTATTATACATAGAAAACGACCAGTGGGGCTAGCACAGGCTTTCTTGTCTAGGTAGAATATATAAAAAATTACGTAAAAATGACATTTAGGTGTAGAGAGTAGAAAGTTTTCTTCGTTCGAGAACACGGCGTTCGGAAGAATAAGCGGTAGAAATGTTTTCTATTCTACCCTAGAGATGAGTCTACCGATGCGAACATGGGGATCAATTTACTCGTTTCTTGACATTTGAGAATAGAAACATTTCTTCTAAAATTGTCTACACCTTTCGAGACCTAGACAAGGTCTTTCTTCCCTCGCATCTCGCAATATTTGGATGTTTAGTTATATTATTATAATACTCTTTGATTTTTGGGGTTTTTGTGTCTAGTTAATGGCCCCGCAGCCATTACGAGCAAATGCAACTTAAAAAATCGGAGAATAATTTATTTGTTTGTTTGCTCCAAAACCAAATTAATCTCTGTTATTCTGCATTGTTTAAGCTATGAGTTCAATAATCTTTATTTGCCGCTTTTGCCAGAGACAGTATTTCACCGAAACATTTTGTGAAAAAGATTTCGGTATTTCTTTCGTCCAATATAAGAAAAAAAAGCAAAATACATCTCCGAACGAAAGAAATTACCCTTCAAAACATTGTAATTGACATCGCCAATACAATAAAGTTACATTTTGGTGTAATCAAAAAACGTTTCGTTTTACGGGCTCAGTTTTCTTTTTAGCGATACGACTGGTTTTATGTTGATTTTCTTGGTAATGAAACGCAAAGAACGAACTTTTTACAGCATTTATATTTTTTCTGTGGTTTCGTTCCCGTTGCTATAGGAAGCGCTTCTCTACGAAGAAACTGTTTTCTAGGGTTTGTTTCTCGAAACGGCATATTCGGGCAAGAGAAAGATTATCAAGACAAGAAACTGTCTTCTCTAGTCTAGGTAGAGTAGAAATAAAAAGCACGTGCTAGCGGGGCAGAACACCCTGAACAAATATCTGCAGATCGTACAAATATTTTTCCCGAGGCGGGAATCGAACCCGCAACCTCCTGCGTCGCAGGCAGACATTCGCCCACCGCGCCACAGAGGTCATAAAAAATTTTTTTTTCAATTGTTTAATAATGTTCAATAATTTGTACCTAATTAATTGTGTAATAGCTTTAATTTATTCTATGATAATAAATAAATAAATAATAATAAATAAATAAAATTTATTCAAAGAAACTGTTGTATAGGAAGGGACCAAGGAATAGATAAAATTTATCCGTATAGGCAAATTTTAGGGTTGAAGGTTTAGGGCAAACTTTATCATTCCGTCTCTTATTTGTAAATTCAGTGCTGTATGGAAGCTCTGCGTGCTGTCGTAGCACTGTGTTCATTATAAATAGTTGCCGGACTGTTAACACATCCCAGGACTCATATAAAATATTAGTGGGAAAGATGAAAGGCCGAAAAGATGCCACTCTTTGTGCTCTTTCTACTGTTAGTAACAATGTTTTCCCCGCTCCACCCCATGTGGTAATGGAATAAGTTAAAATTGTTTGACACAGGGCAAAATAAACTTGTCTAATTATATTATGATCTGCAATATGGCGTAACTTTTTAAAGATAAATATTAACTTTCGCACTCTACCACATAAGGTTTTTATATGGGATTTAAACGACAGATTATCATCTAGTATGATACCTAAGTATTTTATTTCATTTGCACTTTTAATTATGGGACATGAGCATTGAGTGTTGTTTGGGTTATAGCAATGATGTGCGTATAATTGTTGGAAATAGTTGTCGTCCGTTTGCGCATTGAGAATTTAGTGTAATTAGTCGGTTATTTAATGTTAGTAGGTTGTGCTGTAGCCATTTGTTAACCACATTGAATCCATTTTGCGCAAACTCAAAGACTTGTTTTTCAGAATCAGCTGAAAAAAGGAGGGCAGTGTCATCAGCGTAAGATATAATTATGCCGTGGTCTAGTTTTAGGTTACACAGATCGTTAATGTAGATTAAGAAAAGGGTTGGACCCAATATACTTCCCTGGGGAACGCCAAAGGATGTATTTTCCTGTTCATCACTCAGGACACTGCCAATTCTCACACATTGAGTGCGTTGTTCTAGATAGCTTTTAAAGAGTTTTAACTGAGTGCCTCTGATTCCTAGAAGTTCCAGCTTGTGCAAAAGAATAGTTATAGAAACTGTGTCAAAAGCTTTAGCAAGGTCGAGGAATATTCCTATTGTGTGTTTTCCTCTGTCGAGTTCTTGAACGATATAGTTGGTCAAGTGATGTACAGCATCGGCAGTGGACATTTTTGGTCTAAAACCAAATTGAGTCTTCGATAAAAACAATTTGTCCTCCAAATAATTCACCAACCTTTTATTAATAATTTTTTCTAATATTATAGATATAGAGGATAGTAAAGAAATTGGTCTATAGTTTGTAACCTGGTCTTTACTGCCCGATTTGTATACAGGGACAACTATGGCTTTTTTCAAGCATGCAGGGAAAACACCAAAAGATAAGCATTTGTTGAAAATGTGTGTCAATGGGGGAATTAGAATGTGCCTTAATTGTTTTAGTATTTTAGTAGTGATATTGTCCCATCCGACTGCACAGTCATCTTTAAAGCTCATGATTATGCTTTCTACCTCGGCTTCATCTGTCTCTAGTAACACAAACGATGTTGTACTATTGTGTTCCGAGACAGCTGTACATGATTGAAATTGTAAGTGACCTTGAGCTCGTTCTGCCAGACACTTACCTACATTGACGAAGAAAGAATTTGCAGAGTTAGCAGATTGCAAATGCGATGCGTTTGTTTGCAATAAACACGAAGATGACTCATGCGATTTTGTCGAATAAGTTACATTTTAATATGTTTCCAGATTTTTTTACTATTTTTTTCCCGCGTTTTCAAGTGCAGCTTTGTCATAGTTCAGTTTAACTTTACGTAATAGATCATTACAAAAGTTACGGTAACGTTTATACGAAATTTGCAAAATCATGTTATTCGGGTTAGACTTCGCTTTGAAATGCATTTTGTCACGCTGTCTCATACATCGAATGAGACCTGGTGTGATCCAGGGTTTAACGTTATGGTATTTTTTACTCAAATAAATATGATATGAATTCTTTAAAATTGCGCGTTGCAATGTATCTATAATAAAAGACATGCTCAGCTGCGGATCATCGGAATTGTAAACGTAAGCAAAATCTACGTTGCATAAATCTTCTTCAAGTTTATTTATGTTTATCTTTGACCTAGTGCGATTATTGCTTGGTTTAAGTAATTAACAATTTAAAGAAAGTAGAATAGCCTTATGATCGGTAATTGATGAGTTAATGACAAGTGCAAGTGAAGGAAATTCCGATTTAAGCAT
Source organism: Eupithecia insigniata (assembly GCA_947859395.1). NCBI lineage: Eukaryota > Metazoa > Arthropoda > Insecta > Lepidoptera > Geometridae > Eupithecia > Eupithecia insigniata. The sequence goes on from OX402002.1 coordinate 15,284,361, forward strand.
GATATGATCTAAGCAGGAACCACCTTGGTGCGTTGGGAGCGTGTGCGCAGGAAGCTAACCATAGAAAGAACATAGATTTAAGTAATTCTGGTTACTTTCGTCGCTATATTCAGGATTAATATCTCCAGCTACAATAATACTCTTAAAAGACGATAAGCCCTGTAGCGCATTGCTTAAAGAATCAGTAAAATTGCTGAGGTTTCTAAAAGAAGGTGGTCTATACAATGCAAGAATCGCAGTTTTAGTTCCAATTTTAACTAATAATCTGTTGCAGTCTTGCATATTAGGTTCCTCGACAGACACATTAAGATGATTCCTTGCATAGACTATGACCCCATCATTTTGATTATAATTTATATTAGTATGGTACATAGAATATCCAGGCATAAGTGGCACATTGTACTGTTTAGTAAGCCAGCATTCTGTTAAAATAATAATGTCGCAATGAATATTCAGTCTTTGTTGAAAAATTGTAAAATTATCATAGTTTTTATAGATACTGCGAATGTTTTGTGTAAGCACAGTTAATGGATTGCTAAATGAGGATAGATAATGTTTGCAGTCTTCAACTTCACAGAGACAAGAATCTGATATAGAAAAGTTATCTAAATCATTAATTACATTACTAATCATTTCTTTTATAAATAAAACTAAGTTGATAAGGACAAGAATAAATTAATAAATAAGCGGCGCTCTTAGGCGCCTCCATAATCTATAGAGTTGATGTACCTTTTTTCCGCCATTGCCTTCGCTGGACAGTCAGCTGAACCCGTTATATGCTTACTTGGCTTTTTGAAGTGTAGGCAAGTAGCACACTTCGGGTCTTCCGCCTTGTTAATGCATTCCTTTACTGTGTGACCTTGAAGTCCACAGTGGCTACAGATGTGGGTCGTCTCACGGCAGAACTTGGCAGCGTGTCCGTACTGCTGGCACTTGAAGCATCTGGTGACCAATGTGAAGTCCCTCACAGGACACGAGGACCAGTTAACAAAAACTATTTCCTTGGATACTAGAGCCTTACGAATAACTGCAGGAACTTCTATCACATAGTTGCAGGTCTCAGCGTCCTTCTTGCCGGACTTATGACTCAGTTTGGTCAAAGACAGGTATTTTTCTAGAGTTAGGTCCGGCAACGATTCGGCAATATTTTGTTTATACAAACAAGTAATGACGTCTTTTTCCTGCATCGATGAGGGCACTCCGATTACTACGACTCTGGGCTTCCGTTTTTGCGGCTCATCGACCAGTAGGCCAGAATTCGTGAGCTGCACCGATTGCTTCAGCTTCCCTATGTCGCCCCTCGTTTCTGTGCTTATTATTACTCCTCCATTTCTTGTTTTCCTTAGGCCTCGAACCTGTAGCTTCATATCCTCAGGGCAAATAATTTTTTGAACTAAAGTTTTAGTATCTTCGCTCGACTTGAGTTTGTCTTGCGGATAGATGGCCACAGAACTTATGTTAGTGCCAGGCTTAATTAAACGAGTACGCTCGCGTGCCGCTCCGCTCCCCTTCCCTGGACACAGCTCGCCTGAATGCACTGGAAACCCTTGCTTACTAAAAGATCATGATGGAAATTAGAAGAGGTAACCCTGTAATAATAGATGTTTAACGGTTTAGTTTGCGAACGACTTCAGTTTACACACGCGACGATAACGAAGTAAATCATATAAAATAATTTGATTTTAACGAAAATGAACTGAGTTACTCCTCATAGAGAGATGAGTTACTTGTGTTGGTCTGCCAGGTGCTCATTGTAATTATGTAGGTTTAGTACTTATGTCAAAGGCCGTGTAAGTAACGCAATTCAATTTAATATCCAATACGTTTATTTCAGACAACATTAAATATAATACAAAAATAAATTATGTGTCCATATTCGAGTCTTGAAAATATCAATAAAAATTCAAATTAAATACCTACAAAATTCAAATCAATATTAAATTCCAAATCACAATTAAATTAATTGATTAAAATTATCATGAAAATCAAAATTACATGCAATTAAAATTAAAATCATCATTGATATCAAAATGAAGTACCTATAGAACACTGGTCAAGAGAGCACAATATACGTCTTGTCCAGTGTTCCATAAAGATACAGTCAGTGTCCAGCCTCTCAGCAATGAGCTGTAGGTAGCTGTTGGAGCTGTCGCGCACCCGGCGCATCAGGGACACAGATCTTTTGCGCATTATTGCCGCGAATCCGTCTACTCGTGCGCCAGCAAACATTCCCGATGCGCTGCAGAAGCGCGGCAGCCCCATCAGCACCCTGAAAGAGTTATTGTACTGGATCCGCAGGGCATTCCAAGACTTTTTGGTGTGCTTGACCCTAAGGCTGCACGTCTAAAACGCCTGGCAGTAAGCTCTGAACAGCGTCGTTTTTACATGCCTGGTCCAACGCGCAAACCTACGCCAGCATGTTCGCTCTAATGGATAATGCCCTGCGTTCCCTGTCCATGTCCATATCATCCGTAAGAGACTCGGTGACCCAATGGCCCAAATACATTTCCATTTTTAGTTGTACATTATTATAAATAAATAAAATTAAAGCAAGCTACTCGCTTCAGCTCACTGCCGTTCAGGACCACCGGCGGCATGGTGTTATATGTTTTTAAACCTGACTTGAAAACCATTAATTCGCTTTTGCTTGCATTGTATTTGAGCCCGTGAGCCTCCGCATATCTCTCACAGATGCCAATCAGTTTTCTGAGAGCACTGATTGATGGGCTCAGCAGCACCATATCATCGGCGTAGCTAATATTATTGACCACAACACCATCAATAGAGCAGCCGACTTGAGCGCTGCTGAGCTCACGAATCAGACGGTCCGTGTACAGATTGAAAAGTCGGGCCGAGCTCAACCCGCCTTGCCGCACCCCACACTCCAACCTGTACACGTCCGATAGCGACCCCGACCATCTAACAAAGTTCCTCTGGTAGCCATACCAGTGTTTGAAGAGTGATATGAGCTCACGGGGAAGGTTGGTATCACTTGACAGTTTCTGCCACAACCTATCATACGCTACTAGATCAAACGCTTTCGATAGATCGAGAAAGCAGGCGTAGACAGGCGTGCTTCTGCTGATGTAATACTGGACGGTGTGTTTGAGGCTTAGTACTGCTGTTTCAGTGGACAGCCCAGTTCTAAAACCGAACTGGGCGTCATGCAGGTTTACATGTCTACTCAGATGCATATCAATCACACCGTCCAGTACCTTTGCCATCACAGTAGCCAAGGATATGGGTCTGTAGTTGCCTATGCTAGAAGCGTCTCCAGTCTTGTTTTTAATAATAGGTACAACTACCGTCTTTAACATATCCCCTGGTAAATGCGAATGGCTGGCGCAGAGAGTGAGTCAGAGAGTGGCGCATTTTGCAGGTGTTCAATGCTTAGTGAGTCGTGGCCTGGGGATTTTCCTCGCTTTATGTCCCTCACCACCCGCGCCACCTCCTTCGCTGTGATAAGCACGGTCCTCTCCCCCCCCACCACCCAGTCCTACAGTTACAGGCCCCAGTGGGGATTGTACCCTAAAGTGCTCCTTAAACATATTAGCAATTTGGATGGGATCACTAATGCCCTCCACGCTCACAGGAACACTCGGTTTTGGGTTCAGCTTGTTGGTCTCTTTCCAAAACTTTCCAAAATTTTTCGCTCCATGGTGTGTAGCAATAATGTCCATGAATGATGACCTCGCGCCATCCACGCCGCCATCGATGCTCCTCGTGTGATGTCTTTTAGTTCGAATGTGACTGTTTGGAGCAGCGAGCAGCTTTTAATAGATTCAGGCTGGCCCCAGAAGTGTACGGGCTTGTGTATACGTGCATAGGAACAAACAAAGGATTTTATCGACAGATATTAGCTGACAAGAACACAGTTTTATCTTGTGAATAATGTGACGGAACCAATCGACGATATCAGAGAAAGTGCTACTGATAATAATTGGGTTATCAGACGTTTGTTGACCTCACGCTGTAATTTTTGACTGGCAACGATGAATTCAATAACAATGCATAACGCCGCCACGTGTCCAGCAGGCTGCTCCCAGGATCTGTGCCTACAAGCCAAGCCAGCCGGTCGGTGTTATGTTCATTTGATACCTAGCTACATGAATGTAGATTCATCGTAATGTAACTTTCACCGTTGTTCAATGTTGTTGTTCGTCCATTGTTTGATGCGGTCGGTGTCGTCTGAGCGGCGGCGCGGCGCGGCGCGGGCGGAGGCGCGAACCGTATAAAGCGGAGGCCAAACCGAAGTTTTTAAACTGCGTCAGCGATCACGTGCGCGGTGGCGATCAGATGGTGTGTATCAACTTACCGTTCACATCGACGCGTCCTTGGCAAAGATTTATTAAATCTTTGGTCCTTGGTTGGCCGTGGCTCTGGTGCTCTGTCTTTATTTCTGATTTGAAGGGTTTTTGATTAATGACGGATACTAATAAAAAAGAATTATCAACGAAATTCAAAAGCACCGTTTACCTACTTTATGACACTTCACATCCAGAATATAAAAATAATAGAAAGAAGGATCTAGTTTGGAATGCTATAGGAGAATCCTTGGGATTAAATGGAAATAAAAAATATGTTTTATGTTCCTACTAATTAAATTAACAATGTGTTCAAGTACAATGAATGCATAGTTTGTTTGTTCTTGTACGATTATTCTACAAAAGTACCAGGGACGCTATTTGATGACTAGTCTAGTGTGTACGGCTTCTGCATGCACAAAGGATGCCATCGTGCACGCCTTGCGCCACCGCGGCGGACGCAAAACGAACGCGGCGCGGCGGTTTGACCTTGTCTTAACATAACACTGCGGAAAAACATAACAATTGCCGAGACAATAGATATCGTATAAGTGGTGGTTATAAGGGGATTTGCATGTAAATGGAGTAGCTTTCTAATCGCAGCGGCGCGAGCGATCCGTAATGAGAGTGAAAGCGCAGGATGACGACGCGACGCGGCGCGATGCGACGACGCGACGACGTGCGGCGCAGGGCGCGGGGCCTCCCGCCCACCTGCGCAGGAGTAGGTACAGTCACCAAATAAAGTCCATTTTTTGTAAAAATGTTCCAAAAAATTAATAATAATTATGACAACAACCTTATGACCGACAAACACAGACTGTAAAACATGGAGAGCACGTGCGACAGGTGAACACCCGCATATCTCAAGTGCTCAATGCTGAGACTGTTATGCCCAGGAGATTTGCCGCGTGGCATAGATTGAATAGTTTTTCGCACTAGAGAACTACAAGTATTAAAGCCAAGGGGCTTTAATACTTGTAGTTCTCTCGTGCATGACAGTCCCAACACCGATCGACCCAGACAAGGTAGAGTCCGTCGCCCGCTCTAACCTAAAATGATCTATAAAGAGATCAGCGATCATGTTATGGTTACTAACATCATTCACACTCACAGGGAGGCCAGACGTTGCATTCATTTTGTTGGTTTGTTTCCAGAAATCCTTGAAGTCTTTGGCCGTGTGATGAGAGGCAAGAATGTCCATCTTAATCTGTTCTGTCCTCACTTCGGAAGAGGTAGTTTCTGAACGTGACCCACATACTCGTACAGGATAAGATAAAGTGGCGCGATCCATCCACATGTAAACTCTGTTGCCATACCACGGCACCGCGGGGTCCGTCCGCTAAGCAACATCACCTACACTCGATCGATTCCTTCTTTACCATTGATTGGTCGCAGCTAAAGTACTGTGAGCTGCGGGCCAGACAGGTCAGGAGTAGGTACTTAATGTAGGTACATTGTAGAGTAACCTCATCATAATGAGCGTGATCATATCTGTGGTGGGAGGGAAGTGGTGTCATGGGAGCGATGACGTGGCCTCGGTGCGGCGCAAGACTCCTTGTTGATACAATTAACTGCGGAGGTGTCTGTGGCGGTCTCATTAAGCAGTTTAAGGACACGCGTAATTAGCGGGAGCGGGTTTGGCTCGGCTCGCGTCATCGCTATAATATCTACCTTTTTGAGCTCATCGAAATCTATGAGTACATTTTAGCTTCATAAATATTTCTATTCGCATTGCAACAAGTCATCACATCAGACAACCAAGTGGCTACTAAACGTGTTTAACAGAAAATGAAGCATCCGGAAAGCACGTTGGACCTACCAACTCATTTTTAAGAAGTCTGGTAGGTATGAATATCAACGGAAATGCTGACGTCGATTGGGCTACTAGTAGGCATTATTGAAAGCAGACCATACACCGGTGTATGGTCTGCTTTCAATAATACCTACTGCTAGGTAGTAGGTAGGTATGTTTTCAAAATTGGTAGTAGTGTAGGTTTGTGGGAAAGTCGTAAACAACGTACGGTAGCTTTGCCCAGTAGGTATAGGTACATGGAAATATCTGACGCTAAAGCTTTGTTTATAAGTTAAAAAGATACATTGACTTTCTGTATAATATTAGTAATACGTATCGACGGATAGCCCAAGGTGAGGAACATTAATGGCATGGTGCGCGCGGGCGGACGGAGCAGTGCAGCGACCGCAGCGCAACCCTGATCTTCATCTCTATAAATACTAGTGTCAGGGTTGATGGTGTGGTGTGGTAAGGCAGAGCGGCGCGGGCGTGAGGCGTGCGCGGGGTCGGACGAAGCAGTGTAGCGACCACGGCGCGGCGCGCGGCCATGACCGTCATCTGTATAAATTTACGAGAACTGTGTTATAAATACATACGCGCGCGCTACTACAGTACAGCCGTGCGTTACTAAAGTACAGGGAACTGAGCACCAGACGCCGTCGATGCCGCCGCCGCAGCGCGTTCACCCAGCTGCTCTTATACCTACACATAATACCTTACCAATAAATACCAGAATCGAATCTGATAAATAGCGCCTACAAACCATCTATTGACCTCTGGTACGACTTGTCGCGCCGTTGTCGGTCGTCGCATCGGTCGGGAATCGCTTCGCGACGACGCGAATATTGGAAATATGATAATGAGTTGTCGACTCCACTTAGCAACAAACCAAACCACCAAGCTTATTGATCGTCGTCGTGCGAATTGTTCCCTTCAGCGAAGGATAAATGATCACTCCCCAAGGTAAAGAACAACTATAACAGTGTCGCGTCGCACCTACACCTCGCAGCGGTCACTGGTCAGCCACTACACTAGGTTAGGTACAGTAGGTACCCCAGGCTCTATCTCTACTGTACCCACTTTTGTATCCGCGCTGACGCTATTCAAACCATATTTTGCTGAATGGGTATTTGTGCAACAGTTTATGATCCGCTGCGGTTTGGGTACCACCCGTACCACACGCCGCCGCCCCGCACTATGGGTCAGGAGCGTAATTTTCGTGCCAAAAATCAATTTGTCAAAAGTTAGATTTCTACATTTTTCTCAGTGAATATAATTGAACTATTATATACCATAAAAAATATGCTATAATAACATATTTTAATACGATAGCTTGAACTTGAATGTAAGGAAGTAGATTGATTGATGTAGGAAAATTTGTGATATGACACTTTCAGATCGTTTTTTTACAAACATTTGTTGATAAACTATAACTTATTATACATCATTAAAAGCGTGGTACTTAACACTTTCCAAGTAATTCAATCATATTTTTATATGGCTAAGAAAGTTAGCTTTTACAGACCATTTTTGAAAGCCCTCCTATTTTTTCAGTTTTAAAAATTCAAATTGAGTTTTCGTATTTACCGCTGTCTCCCGACAAGGAGATACGACTACTATAACGTTCCTTGATCTGTATACTCACAGGATTTAAAATAAAATTTTGCCCCTTAGAGGCAAAAAAGGGGAAAAATCATGAAAGTAGATTTTTTGGACAATTTGGTTTAAATGGTAGCAAATATCCTAGGTTTTATTCACTTGATGACCTTAACTTAAGTATTGATTGTTTTATTTTAATAAAACTTAATTATTTTTGAAGTGGAAAACATGGTTAACTGAATTTATGAAGGTACCTATTTGATAATTATTTTAGCTGTAAATAGAGAATAACCGCATTATTTGATAATAGCTATCACCTTATCAAAGAAAGAAACGAAATATTGCGGTTGCCGAACCGGAAACCGCAAAGAAATAAATAAGTTATCAATTTCCAATGGAATATATTTCGAGGAACGTGTGCAAGAAACCGCAATGAAAATCTGTACTGTCGTGTGCAACATAACATAACATAACATAACATTACACTTTATTGCACACCAAAAAAATATAGATATGTACAGAAAAATATAAATAACATAGTTGCACAATGGGCGGCCTTATCGCTAAGAGCGATCTCTTCCAGACAACCTTGGGATGGACACGAAGCAGTTGTATACGTATAGACGGTGGCGAACTTCTTAAATATACAATACATACATACAATACATAAAATAAAATACATATATATAATATAATACATACCAACTTTATATAAAAATATGTGCATTAAAAACTAACAATTTATAACTGAAGAAAGATAGTGTTCATAGACCATATTCTTAAATACAGGGAGCGACTTTGCGTGTCTAATAGAAACAGGTAGAGCATTCCACAGCTTTACGGCGCGCACGGAGAAGGAAGAGCTATGGGCATGGCAGGAGCGGGTTGTCAGATGAAGGGTGTCGGTAGAACGAAGAGAACGGGAATGGGTTTGGTGAGTGTACTCAAATCGTTCCTTAAGATAACGCGGAGTATTAGGAATGAAAAGGATGGAGTATAAGAGAGAGAGAAAGTGTGCGTCCCGGCGAAGGCGGATTGGCAACCATTTAAGCTTATTGCGGTACTCGGTAATGTGATCATACTTGCGCAGACCGAAGATGAAGCGTATGCAGAAATTTTGAAGTCGCTCAAGCTTGTCAAGTTGCATTCGGGTTAGATCGGGATAGCTGGCGTCAGCGTAGTCGAGGATAGGGAGCAGGAGTGACTGGGCGAGCGTAATTTTGGTAGAAGTCGGCAGGAAGTTACGTAGCCTCTTAAGGGAGGCAGCCGATGCAAAGATCTTACGGCTTACCTCTGCCAATTGTGTTTCCCACGAGAATTGCCTGTCCATAAAAATGCCCAGGTTTTTAACGTTCTTACTAATATGGATTGCAGTGTTGCCAAATAGAACTTGCGGAAGGTTAGGCCAGTCTATCCTTGCTATCATTCTCGAGCTTCCAATAACAATGACCTGGGTTTTTGAGGGGTTAACCTTCAACCCGTGGGAAGTACTCCATTCGAGAATGGTTTTCAGGTCGGAGTTGGTCTTATCGATAGCTTCACTTAACTGTTCTACAGGAGCCTGAGTATAAATTTGCAAGTCATCTGCGTAAAGGTGGTAGGAAGAAGATAGTTGTTTGGAGATAGAGTTAATAAAGATAGAAAAAAGAAGAGGAGATAAAACGCCGCCCTGAGGTACACCGGCACTCAGTTGACACCATGAGGAGGATTTTTCGTCAATAGTAACGCGTTGCCGGCGACCGAAAAGGTAACTACGAAACCAGTGAACTACTGATGGAGATAAGTTAAGGGAGCGCAGGATACCTAACAAAACATCGAAATCGACGTTATTGAAGGCACTACTAAAGTCTAGGAGGGATAGGATAGTGACAAGGCGACTCTCAATACCATCTCGTAAGTCATCGCTAATCTTGACGAGAGCAGTGGTAGTACTGTGGCCTGGACGGAAACCGGACTGGAAAGGGTTAAGAAGGTTGTTGGTATTAAGGAAAAGGTTAAGTTGGTGGTGAACAAGACGTTCCAGGACCTTGGAAAGGAATGGAAGAATGGATATTGGCCGGAAATCGGAAAAGGAAGAGGGTTTCGATTTTTTAGGAAGTGGTGTTACTTGCGCCTCTTTCCACGCGCTAGGAAACACTCCACTGTTTACGGAAAAGTTAAGCAAATATGAGATCACAGGGACAATATCATCGAGGACAGGAATAATCATTTTCTTACTGATAGAATCAGTACCTACAGCATTGGAAGAGATGGAGGAAATGCACTTCTTAACCTCACCGTCAGTAAATTCACGAAATATGAAAGAAGGAAAATCAGGAGTTTTAATAAGAGAAAGTGCGTTAAGAGTTTGGGCTTTAATAGTTCCCTCAAACTTAAAAGAAGCAGAGAAATGTTGATTCAGGGAATCTATATCCAAGTCATTGGAAGAATCATTATGTCGGGATTTACCAACTCCTAATGATTTAAGAAACTTCCACACCTTAGCAGGTTCGTTATTCTCTACAGATTTATGGATGTGTCGGCGTTGTGCATCCCTACACACCTTATTGCAGTGATTACGTGTCATTATATAAAAATCCTTGTTTTCATCAGTAGACGAGCGCTTATACCTAGCCTTGGCTGTGACCTTTTTGTGAAGTTCGGCTCTGATTTCATTAGTTAGCCATGGTGCAGGATGATGTTTCATTTTAACAGCCCTCACCGGGGCATGCACATCGTACAAACCCGTTAAAATACCATTAAATTGTGCAATTTTACTGTCCATATCAGCTGCATCTATGACCTTAGTCCAGTCTACCTCTCGCGCATCTTTGCGCAAGGATTCGACTATCATCCCACCAAAATTACGCTGCAGGAGGATTTTAGGCTTGGCTTTAGGAGGACGAATTTTGTAGGAGAGGTAGATCAGGTCATGATAGGAAAAAGCGTCAGCAGAGCACTGACCATGCTTAGCAACATGGGATAGGGAGGAGACGAATATGAGATCCAAAAGCGAAGGATTGCAGTTGGGAAGGTTATGAGTGGGATTTAAAGGAAGAATGGATAGGTTGTTGGCCAGAGCTAGACGTTCTAGCGTAGATGAACGAAAATTTTGCTTCAACAAACATGTATTAAAATCACCCATGATAATAGTGTGATCATGCATGGGAGTGAGGTCTTCAAGGAGCTTCTCAAAGGAAGGGAAAAAGTTGATGCGGAGAGATGGAGAGTAATAGACGCCGAGAAGAATTTTACGATGAGAAAGAAGAATCTGAATGAAAAGATGTTCACCAGCACTGGACGGAGGTGGTTGTGCAGACATATCAATAATAGTGTAGGGAATATGTGAACGAATGTATATGGCCACACCCCCACCTACTGAGCCAGTACGGTCGTTGCGGATAAGATCGAAGCCAGGAAGGGAATAAAGGGTTGAAGGTAAGCAAGCTTTTAGCCAAGATTCGGAAACAAGGATCGCGTGGATATTAGCAAGGTTAAATGACGCCAGCATATCAGTAAAATGGGCCGGGATGCTTTGCGCATTAATATGCACCACATTAAAGTTTTTAGGGACATCTGAAAAAGTGGAATCCAAGACATCAGAAAGAGTTGGAATGCTCATAAAACTGTCGTCATCACTTAGGCCAGATTCGACAGAAGACGAACAAGACAAAAAGTCGTCATTATCACTATTAATCATACTTTAAGAATATGGGTATATATATGTACCAACTATCTAATAGATATAAAATAAATAATATACTATAACTACTTATCAACTTATATTACGCGTTTGTACGCTACCTGTTTTGTGTCCACCTGCCAGTTAATAAATGAAAGAAATTTACAAACTACGTAGTATCAACCAAGATCCTAGTATTCATAATAATATTAATTAATTAATAATGAGATAACAAAACTAAAGATATTGCGAAATATATCCGACCGCATCACACTCGTTGCATATGGCAACACAAATATTTTAAATGTAAACTCATTGTAAACAATGCGTAGAAAGAATCAAACATTCTGTATTCGGACTTCAGTCCATGGACGAACGAAATCACCCTTAGTTTTGTGTCAAAATGTCATCGTTAGTGTCAACTGTCATGCCGGTCATACACAATTCAATAATAATAACCAAAGCTAAAAGAAGAAGAAGAATAATAACAAATAAAAACAGATTTTTAGATTTAGGGTAATAATAAATACAGTTTGGCAAGTAAAAATAGCAGAGAATGTTTATCTACCTACCTACATTGTGTTGCACAGGAAAATTACTGATTAAAACCGGTCGGATCACTGCAAGAATCACACTAATAAGTACTTAAGACGCGGGGAAATTACTTTTTGGAAGTAGCTGCTCGACGGCTTCTCGAAGGGCCTGCAGTTCCTTTAGCTGGCCCCGGTGCAGGCACTGACCTTATAAGCACGGGGATCGACGACAGTTCCGCTATGCTGGATACCCGATGACGCGATCCATCGGCGCCAACCACGAACACGAAGCCCTGTCTCGTCCAGCATTTGGTTATACCAAAGCGTTTACGCGCCTCCATAAAAGTATCGTGACGAGCCTTAGTAAGAAACTCTGATAGAGTTATCCCAGAGTCCTTCAGCGCGGTTTTGGACGCCCACAACTTGTCGCGTAGAGACACTTCTCGTAACTTGCAGAGTATGGGACGAGGTCTGTCGGTTGTGGAGCGCCCCATACGGTGGCAGCGGCTTATTTCGGACTTTTCAACATTTGAAACTTTAAGATTGTCGATGAAAGTTCTTACCGCTACATCCTCGACGACCTCTTGGCTGACTTCAGGCACTCCATGAATCAGGAGTATTTTCCGTCTACCACGCATCTCGAGCCTATCAATCTCACCAGCAAGCATCATCACTTGATTCTGGAGTGCATTCAGAGACTTTGCGATGAACGACTTGAAGAGAGAAAATTCATTTGCAAGATCTGCCACATCACTAACAGGCGACTTGGACTTTTGCAGCTTCTCTTCAAACTCAGCCATGGTATCCGCGAATATGGTGCTCAGCTGTGACATTGAGCTCTGGATAGCTTGTGGGTCCATGTTGACAATTTTAGGTTAGTGCTGTGAGGTGATTTGTTTTTTATGTGAAACTTGAAGAATTGTTTGTTTGATTTGTGGGAAAACACTGGATGGCAGGTTGGGTACACAAGTAGTTAATCTAGTACATAAATGTGCTAGATATTCAGCCTGTAGCTATTTTTAATAAAATTTTGAAATATTTGGTCTAAACAATTAGTGTTTACGTTTTCACGCCTACCGCCCAAAAATACGAGGAATACGAGGATGCGCTAACCAACTGCGCCACGGAGGCAAGTACCCGACCTGTCGAAAATCTTTTGGACTTACGGACTATAGCGCCGTTAGCTCCACCTACAGGGGAAACATTGAAGTTATCCAGGCTAACGGCGCTATAGTCCGTAAGTCCAAAAGATTTTCGACAGGTCGGGTACTTGCCTCCGTGGCGCAGTTGGTTAGCGCATCCTCGTATTCAGAGGAGGGTCGCGGGTTCAAGTCCCACCGGAGTCGTAAATTTTTGGGATATCATTAAATTCTTTAAGATTACCCAAAGTGCGGGCATAAGCACTATAAAACCTTAGAGATTAGCAACAGCGATACCTCTCGTCAAATGATCTAAATGTAACTTTAGACTTTGAGCAGGTTTGGATAACTTCAATGTTTCCCCTGTAGGTGGAGCTAACGGCGCTATAGTCCGTAAGTCCAAAAGATTTTCGACAGGTCGGGTACTTGCCTCCGTGGCGCAGTTGGTTAGCGCATCCTCGTATTCAGAGGAGGGTCGCGGGTTCAAGTCCCACCGGAGTCGTAAATTTTTGGGATATCATTAAATTCTTTGCGAATTATGTTCTTTTTTATTCGAGAACGATGCCACTTCGGAAAATCTTCTTAAGTATTTGGAAGAAAACTATAACTTAACACCAACTAAACGCCAAAAAGTTGTCGAAAACATACAACAAAATGTCTTACAAAAATTCCGTGATCGTTGGTCGAAACCTAAAAGAACCAAATCTCGATTTTTGGAACAAACTGCTTCGTGGTTAGATAGCGAGTTCAAAATTGTGTTCGATGATGAAGAATCGTGTCCCACACAAGGAACATCTACGGGTCGTGGTCGACCATCAAAAACATATGAAGACCTGTCAGACAGAAGCAAGAAACGAAAGAACGTGGAATTAGTGCAAGAATATGGACTCGAATTTATATAGAACGCGTATGTACAGGGACTTCGATCACACGGGGAATCAGAAGAAGCTTCCCTCGTAGCTATGCTAAGGCCATTAAGCAGAGATGAGAAGAAAACGATAAGAAGGCAAATACTCCATGAAACAACCGTAAGTGCGTATTCTATTCATGAAGCCTTAAGTTTATACATTGATTTAAATTTAACTAAGTCGCAATACGCATATTTAAGATCTGTTCTTGCTGAAAAGAATTGCTCTGTTTTTCTATCATACAATCTGTTGAAAAATGCAAAACTATCTTGCTACCCACCTGTAAGTAGTATTGAGATAACTGATATCGGTGCCAAAGTAAAATTACAGGATTTATTAGATCATACTGTGGCTCGTATTTTGAAGATTGAATCTATGTATAAACCTGGATTACAAAGTATGAAACTACATATATACTAAATGGGGATGTGACGGCTCTTCGGGACAGAGCGAATATAAACAAAGATTAGAAAGAGAAAGTGAATTAATATCAGACGCTAACTTATTCATAGCTTCGTTACTTCCAATAAAACTAATTAACTTGAGCTCCAATGAAATTATATGGGAAAATAAAACATGCTCATCTCCGAGGTATTGTCGACCTATTTTAATGGAATTTTCAAAAGAAACTCCAGAGAAAACTAGAGCTGTTATTAATGATATAAAATCACAAATATATAGTTTACAAACTTCCAAGATTAGACAAAATGATGAAATGATTGAAATAAATCATGAATTGTTTTTGACAATGATTGATGGAAAAGTAGCTCAAGTATTAACTGATACTAGTTCTGGAGCAGTGTGTACTATATGTGGTGGTAACCTTACTTAAATCGTACATTTCTGTTGGTCTAGCCAACAGAAATGTACGATTTAAGTAAGGTTGCATCCAAGCCTGAAAATCAAGATGCCTATCAGTATGGCTTGTCAACACTGCATGCGTGGATTCGATGCATCAAATTAATATTACAGATATCTTACAATATGCCATTTCAAAAATGGTCGGCCACAACACCGGAAAACAAGAGACTCAAAGAGGAGAAAAAAATATAAGTACAAGGGCAGTTTAGGAATCAAATCGGTTTACACGTAGATAAACCACGACAAGGATCAGGCAATAGAAATGATGGGAATACGGCTCGTCGATTTTTTCAGAACTACCACTGTAGTTCTGAAATTACAGGAGTTCATGAGGAGATAATCAAAGGATTATACGTCATCTTGCAGACCTTAGCATCATCTGGACATGAAATTAACCCTCAAAAATTTGGTGAATACACTCAGAGTACTGCACAATTATACATTTACATGCCCTCTTCTGTACACAAGATCTTAATCCACGGAGAGAATATAATCAAACATTTTGCTGTTTTACCAATTGGACAATTGTCTGAAGATGCTCAAGAGTCCCGAAATAAGGACTACAAAAAAAAAATCGATTGGAGCATTCCAGAAAATGCTGGTCAGCTACAAATGAGGACGTTTTTCATTCATTGCCCCGCCGCGCCGTACAAATGTTTGGGCTAAGCTAAAAACAGCTGGTAAATTGAAACTATTATGAATGATTATGATGTATTGTGCCATCCTTTATAATTTATACTAGTATCTGCCCGCGGCTTCGCACGCGTTGTTTATATGGAAACGTTTAAAGTTATTTATATCCTAACGGAACTTCCAAACTTTCACATTTATAATATTGCGTAGTGTAATTAATAAATAAATAAATGTGTGTACTTCCGTTAAGGCCATACCTCCGATCGATCTGAATTTTGTCACAGACATTCGTTTAGGGTTCCTAAGAGTCCCCTTAAAAGGATTTTTGGCGACTCGCAATATTTTTCAAAATATTGAATTTTTTGAGTCTGCTTGTTTAGCACGCTCCGTGATACCTATGTATATGACCCGCTACGCGCTGCGGCTCCCCACGGCACTCTCCAGTGATCCCCAGTGTATATCCCGGAAAATAAAAAAATAGTCGGGCGGGTGTGGGCCAACGTTAGCCGGTATTTAAAGAAAAAAAAAACCCCGGGTTTGAATTGTAGAGGGTTTGAATCGAAGAAGAGTTTAAACTTTTCCCATCGATCGGAGGTATGACCTAAACGGAAGTTTATCCGGTTAAGAATTTAGTAGGTATGTAATGGCAAAAACCTGTTTCCTGAAGATTGGTGCCTGAAATAGGTTCTAAGAACCTGTGCAGGTCACCAGGACAGGATTGTGCGTATGATAAAAAATGTAAACCCTGAGGGTGTTCTCCAGCAGAATTAAGATGCGTAGCAAACCGGAATGTGTACCTAACCTATGTATATCTTACCAACCCCAACCGATAGGCTCGCTCCATTTTGATAGCCAAGCGATACTAGTGGCTGTGTTTCACATTACACCGGTTAATTAGGCAGTGGAGCTCTGATGGCAAACAAAGCAAGCACCCTCTGGATTGAGTATAGATTTTTCCAAAATGCCTGATCAGAGTGATAGTCTCCATCACTCGGAGAGTTGTAACTACCATGTATTGTATTGTGTATGTATGTGTCCTGTCCTCAGGAGGCGGAGCTGAGCTCGTGGACGGCGTTCCTGCAGCGCGCCGTGGACGCCTCCTACAACACGGAGATCGTTATCGACAACCTGCACAACATGATCGGTAGGTATCTGCGCGAATTACCGCCTCCAATCCCTATGTAACGCTGCTGCTCTGGCCTCTCTACTAAGTCTACTACACTGGCTTTGGAACTCTCAACTTAGGTAGATTCGTAATTTAGTCTTTGTATTTTTATTTATTTAATATTGGAACCTACTAGAGATAACGCAAGAGATTACAAAATTTCAACATAGAACTTAAAAGCTAGTGCACTCTAAATTACAGGTAGCCACAACATGCGCAAAAATAAGGCAACTCAACTAAAAAGCTAATGGTGTAATAAATTAATAATATGAATAAATAATTGCAATTATAGGTACATATTAAATATAGGCACGAGTAGGTAGGTATAGGTACCTATGATACCTGGATCACAAGTTGTACGAGTTATACAAGTAAAATAAATTAGATATGAAAACTATTTTTACTTTTAGTTTTGAGGTAGATATTTCAAACTAAGAGTTAACAATATAATTTAATTGCACAACAATTCCTAATCTGTCTATCAGGCGTGCGCGCATATTGGTGTATGTGTGTGCTTAGTTTTGTTTGTGGGTGTTTGAGTGTGTGGGGGGTGTGTGTGCAGTGTTGTAAGTGCTCTTAGGTCTCCCGAGGCTCCAGGCTCTTAAGAGCCTGGGCAACAGGAGACCCAAATGTGTAAAGTGTGGTATGGAGCGAGTTCCTCCATAAAACTCCAGTCTCATTGGGTGAAGTATAAATGAGAGATAAGTCAAGGAGGGAGGAAAAAGGGAAGTTAAGTATAAATGGTTTGTAAGTTAATAACAATAGGTGTGAATTAGAGATCATGATCTTGTTTAAATACTATAGAATTAAGAGATTTGTCAAATTTGTTCAGAGGGTCGGATATATCAAGAGGACTGTTTTTTTGCAATGGTGTTATAGTTTCCACAGATCCTGGGAATGACAGCGTATTTGCTCATATTGGTTCTGCAATAGGGAAGCGAGAAGAGATTATAAGCTTTACTTCTAGGTAGCATGAATGGAGCGTTTATTTACAGTCTATTATTCAAATTAATGCAGTCTATATTTCCGTTAAAAAGTTTGTGTAAAAAGAGAAGGTCAGCTTTTTTCCTACGCAAAGATAATGGATTTATTTTATTTTATAATGTTTAATTCGCTTACGATAGCTGTTAAACTTTTTTGCCAATTTGTCACTATATGACAGATGATGTAGGAATCTTTTTTGAATTGATTCAATACGTTTGCTGTATATGTCAATGAGGGTTCCAGATAACTCAACAATATTCCAAAATGGGACGGACAAGGGATTCGTATAGTTTGATATTATATGGGAGGATTTCAATTCTTTGCTGTTCCGAGTGGTAAACACTAGTGAGTGTTTTAAAGCCTTTAGAGACTGTATTGAGGCTATGAGCATTGAAGGTAAGTTTAGAGTCTATAAGGATACCGAGATCTCGTATTTGGTTGACAGTTTTGAGCATTTGGCCGTTGAGGTAATATTTGTTAATATCTGGTGTTTTGCTAGGATTGTATTGGATATAAAAACATTTGTCTGTATTGAGCGCCATTTTATTGTCAATACACCATGAAGCTAATTTGTCTAGGTCCTTTTGCAAAAGAATGCTATCCGAGGGATTTTCTATCTGTCTTAATATCTTGAGGTCGTCGGCAAAAAGAAAGAATTTAGGGTAAGTGAAACAGTCTGTAATGTCATAAATAAATATATTAAATAGGATCGATAGAGCCTTGAGGCACGCCGGATGTGGTAAAGAAAGCATTCGAAGTATATCCACCTATAGCTACCGTAGACGGTCTTTTTTCCAGATATGACCCGAACCAATTAAGTAGTGCTCCAGATATTCCTTAATGATTTAGTTTAGTCTGCAATATAGAATGGTCAACTTTGTCGAAAGCCTTACTGAAATCAGTGTAAACTGCATCTACGGGTGTAAGTTTGCCGTAGGCTTCAAAAAGTAGGGTGGTGTAGTTTGCGGTTGGTTTGTATTAAAGTTTTTCTTTTATTATTTTAACCAGTGGCTTTGAAAACCAAACTGGATATTGATTATTAGATTTGATTACTTTTTTAGGCACATATTTGTCGATAATATTATTAACAACAGAATAAAAAGTGTTCGCAGCAATCTCTACATCACTATTATCAAGGCAAGAGCTCCAATCGATATCTGATAGAGCTTTGTCAATGAGTACATGATCAGCTACGTGGAAAAGGCGTATGGTTCGTGGGGCCTGACGAATAGTCCTATAGCCAAGTACTAGAGACTATTTGTAGAGTAGGATGGTGAGGGTCCTCTGGCAGTAACGGTGATTTACATCTGACTAAATTACATTGACGATTGCTAATGATCAGATCGAGAAGCCTGTCGTTAGCATTTAAAACATAATTAAATTGTACAAAATTTGTAAACGACAAAAACTTTTCTAATTCAGAGGCAAGATGGTCATGACACGAGTTCACCAGGATCGGATGGTCGTTAGATAAATTCCATTGACTGTTACTTATATTAAAATCACCTAACACCAAAAAAGAATCATCTGAGTGTTCGATAGAACACTGTGAAACAAAATCAAAAAATTCTACTAACGCATCACGGTGGGCACCTCCATGAGGTACATAGCAACAATAAGTTCTCAGGCTAGTTGAATGATTGAGGTTGACTAACAACTCTATACCTTCCGCGTAATCATTGACGAAAGGAATGCATCTGAAAGCCGTGACGGGAAGCTCACGCCTAACTGCAATAAGTACCCCGCCACCCAGAGTATCACCTCGTGATTTATAATTTCGATCACATCTGTAGATACTGTAGCGATCATCAAATAATTGTCGCACTTCTTCAGTTTAGTCTCCATTTCATAAATTTTAGTGTTAAAGCTTATGTATTCTTGGCTAATAAATTCAATTGACGATTTAATATCCTTAAGCTCACTCTGCAAATTCTCCTGATCCTTCTTTATCGAGGTTTTGATATCTTTAATATCTTGCTTCAATGTACATAGATATTTCGGTCGTGAACAGTGCGCTAAAATGAGCACTAAGCTCAACTTTCATTTTGCTAACTTCGATCCTTATAATTTCCGCCATATCATGGTAGCTACACATAGGAGACAGTGTTAGATAGTTAGAGGTGAGCTTTGAAAGGTTGTTTTACTTGCTGCTGCAACTTTCAACGTCAGCGGAGAGGATTCTTTCGGAGCTTTATCTTCGCGTGCTCCAGAGCGAGACGGGGTATTGTCTGATTTCGGCCTTCTGGATTTAGACATGCAATTAGGGCAAATCCACGTTGACCTGAATTCCTTATTGACGTTATGTTTTTTATCGGGCAATATGCACTGAAGGTGATGAAGTACTTTGCATGCTCTACATGCTAAGGCGCTAGAGCTATCTCCATCAGTTGATTCACAACAGCCATAGGAAGCCATGATAATTAAACGATAATTTCGCGGCCCAACGTCACTATCTCCTTGGCTCAGTTGGTATAACACCCGACTGCCACGCAACGACCACGCGTTCGAGCCCAGCTGGCAGCAATAGTTGTGCACGGTAGAAAATTTTTCCTCACCGATCGACGACGCCAACTCTAGCTTCTTCTCACTTGGGCTGAAAGTAGGAACGCCCACTGGGAGGAGACACGCGTTCAAATTGTTCAGGAAGAAACGAGAAGTCCAGAAATCACGAATCAACCAATAGAAAAATAGAACAATAAATACTCGAGCCAGGAGCGACCGCACGTCTGTTCACAAGCTAAGGTAAAGCCGATCTAGCAATATTTATGATAATGATACAATATATTGATGATAATGATACAATTTTAGCCAGGAGTTTAACGTCGAAGTAAAAAATTACTCAAAAATATTTAGAAAAGTTTGTCAAATAGCAAAATTAAATTATATTAGCTCAAAAATTTGAAACAGTGAAAATGTAATAAAATTAACGTGGAAAATAATAAACGGCGAGACTGGAAAGGTCAGTACCTACATTAATGATTACAATTTAAAGATTAATGATTGCTCCGTCAAAATTGACGTTGAAGTAGCCCAAGCATTTGAAAACTTTTTTACTTACATTCCAATCTCTACTACAAAGTGTCTGAAATCTTCTCAATTAATCGCTGAGTCATTACTAAAAGAAAATGTACCTGCATGCGAAAATAAATTTAACTTCCATCATGTCGATGAAAAAGATGTTAAAAAAGCATTTAAACTTGTAAATATCAAAATCTGGAGCATTTCCGTTAGAATTATTAAACCATTGATTGATACTTTTGCACCAGATCTAGCTTTTATTTCCAATGAATCTATTGATTGTGGCGTTTTTCCTGATTTGATGAAACATAGTAAGCTAATCCCACTATTTATATCGGGTAGTAGGTCTGACCCCACTAACTTTAGACCGATATCAGTACTGCCTACATTCAGCAAAGTTTTTGTAAAACTTATTTTACATCAATTGCGTAGGCATTTCAATGGCAATGACCTGCTACATCGTAAGCAATTCGGGTTTACTCGTGGCAGGTCAACTACTGATGCCGGTGTAGAGTTGGTATCGCATATTTTTGATGAATTTTTGAGAAGTCGCAAGATGCTTTAGGTGTTTTTTGCGACTTGTCAAAAGCATTAGATTGTGTACACCATGGAACATTAATCAGGAAACTACATCACTATGGAATAAATGATACTTCTTTGGATCTTTTTACTTCTTACTTGAGTGACACAAATGTAAAACAACTAAAGGCTGATAGAAACTTTAGAAATTGTAGACAGTACCGTATTCTTAGGAATAACTTTAGACAGTAAACTTTAATGGGGCCCACACATAGATAAACTATCGAAGAGACTTAGTTCTGCAGCATATGCAGTCAAAAAAATCCGTCACCAGACGTTGATACGTCTAGACTTGTCTATTTCAGCTACTTCCATAGTATTGTCTTATGGCATATTACTGTGGGGGAACGCTGCAGATATTAACACCGTATTTGTGCTGCAGAAGAGGGCTGTCCGTGCTATCTTTAACATGGGTCCTAGAGAATCCCTGCGTGATAAATTCATAGAAATAAATATAATGACAGTACCATGTCAATATATTTATGAAAACTTATTGTATACGCACAGAAATATCGATCGATTCCCTAAAAATTGCGACATACATAATGTAAATACTAGAAATAAGAACAAACTCGATTTGCCCAAAACTAGTCTGCACAAGATTAGTGTATCTTTAAAGGGTAATGTATAAGCTTCTACAACAAAACTCCGAGTGAGTTGCAAAAATTATCAATAAATAAATTCAAACAAACTATCAAACATATCCTTTGTAAAAAGGCTTATTACAAAATATCTGATTATCTAGCTAGAGTATAAAAAAGCATGGGACGACTTTTGCTCCAACTCAAAACTAACAACCTAACAAAGTAAAGGTTTCTTGTTCGCTTCTTTACCTTAAAAAGATTGAAGTGAACAAAAAATCAAAGTGATCACTTAATTTCCCTGTTTTACTTATGTAATTTTAATTTTGTGACGTGTCCAAGAGTCCAGAGAGAGATCTAAAGGAAATAAAGCACTTTGATATTTGATATTGCCGGTCTTGTGAATAGGAACGACAATAGCTTCTTTCCATAAATTAGGAAACGTGCCCTGCGTTATCGATTTATTGTAATAAGACACAGTGGATCGGCAAGTGCTGATGCACATCTCTTTATAAAGATGGGTGGTATACCATCTTTACCAGCACCCTTATTAGTATCAAGGCTAGATAATGCTTTAATAACACAGTTTTTATCAATTTTGGGAAGGCAGAGGAAACTACAAGCGTTTTTGGTGGTTTCAGTATCAGTGAATTAGAGAGAGGTTACTGTAGAAGACGATGACGGGTTAAAAATCTTACCGAAATTTTCAGCGAAACTTATCATCCCAGTTGGTATTATTAAGTTCGGAAACTACTTTCTTATAGTCCGCTTGAAAAAAGGCTGGTCTAAATTCTGATTTTACATTTAATAGATTAGAGTTTGCATATACTGGAACGGTAAATTCTAAAAAAGGGTGGTATTTAGCTTCTGGAACAAGTGGATTAACACAATGATTAAGTTGTTGGATTAGTTGATTACTAAGGACTAAGTCAAGCGTTTTAGAATCGCAGTTTGGAATTGAACTGTATTGGTCAAGAGCATTTAGTGTAATAAAATCTACAAAATCGCTCATTTTGAAGTTTGACATTATTGTTGCACTCTTGCACTCTGGGATCTTGTTCAGGGAACTAGCATCTTCGATCCAGTTCACTTTAGTAAGGTTAATATCTCCAATCAATAAGGTGTGGTCGTATAAACATAATGGTATAAACTGTTATCGACTACCTTTAAATCTAACGCTAAACTGAATAATTTTGGTGTGCCACAGGTTAGTATTCTGGTACCATTGCTGTTTCTTGTTTATATCAACGATTCAGCTACTGTAGCGCGTAGAAGGTTTTCGTCACTTAAATAATGCGCCATAGGTCAAAAAATTTGAAAAGACCGGTTCAACACTAGAATAACCAAAATAGGTGGCCAAGGCCATATGGACGCCAGAAAACGTGGAGAGTGTAAACCAGTCTGTTGGTGAAGATCCGAATCTTTCAATTCGGAAGCGCGCATGTGCACAGATCATCATTACACCGCATTTTGCTTAACCACAGAACATGGTTCCAGCAGGACAGGGCAACTTCACACACTTCCAATGCGTCTCTACCAAGAGCACGTGAAATTTTCTCTGGCAAATTGATCTCCAGGAGAGGCGACATACACTGGCCTCCACACAGTCCGGACCTTATTTCCTGTGCGGTTATCTTAGATGTAAAATTTTTAACAATAAATCGACTTCTCTGACGCATTTGCAAGAAAATATTCGCTACGAAATCGCAACCATCACGGAGTGTCGGTCGACGGTCGAGCCGTCATTGGAAATTTTAGCGTTCGACTAAATGAATGTTGTGAACGCGAAGGTTTACATATAGACGTTATCATCTTTAAGAAATAAATTCCCATAAACTGTACTTTCACAACTAATTAAAAAAAAAATACTGTAGACGTCTTATTTTTTGTTTTATAGACTCACAAAATATAAACTTTCTTTTGAGGCACCCAGTATTATTAGATATTTCTTCCTAGTTTTGTTCTATCTTCATACACAGACATGCATCTCGAGCCTGAGTCGGTCGACAGGCAATGCTCTGTATCTTTATAATTTTCTGTGATATTTTCTATAATTAGATTCATAAGTTTGGCAATGCCCTTTTGTGGCAATTAATTTTATTATTATTCTTATTCTGTTTAATTTTATTTTTGACGATGCCCATTTACAGCAGATATAGAAATAATTTTGTTTGTTTTTGTATTGTTTTTATCTGTTTTGTCTCGATAGATACCTATCATTATTGTAAATAGACGTAACCAAGTGTGCCTTGTGCTCCTACGGCGAATAAATATATGAGTATTTAAAAAGTTTACTTTAAAATCGATAAAATATATCCACTCAAAGTTATAGCCCCAAATTGTCTGGTGGCTTTACCCATTAACGAGTTGATGAGCCCTAGCAGCGCTAGTTGCGCTCACCTCGCTCGCGTGTGCGCTGGAAGGCATCCATGGAATAACATTAAATGTAGAATCACAAGGATTATCTGGAATGAAGGTCGATTCGGAATTAGCTTTATAATAGTATAGAAGATATCGCCTGTAGAAAACATGATTGATGAGCTTGTTTGTTTCACGCGTTAAATCAAAAGCCGCGCGCCGCCGCTACTGGCACGGCGCGCGGGCCGATGAGATTTATACGATCAGAGATATGCGATATGCGAGGAATCAGATAGGTACAAGTAGGTAGCATTCAACAGTTTCTGCGCTTCGGCTTCGTTTTATACCATTCCGCATAATATCGACCACAATTGTAAATAACCAACTTCAGTTATCTAAACAAGGCAGCATTTCATATTATTCGAACAAGACTGTAGTAGACAAAACATGAAAGAAAATAAAATGAGTGCTAATTCAAACCATCTTTGCCTTGTGAGTTTGAATATTAGTGAGTAGGCACATTCAGCAAATACGCACCTACTCGTTACCTACGACCTTACCTACTGTAAATAAACATAATAAACTTACTGTACCTACCTGAGTATCCGATTAGTAATCCAGGCAAGCGTTACTTTTACGTTACTACCGAAGTGTTCACGTCGACGATTCACTCGAGGAGATTAGGGCGGTTGATTAGTATGTGGTCGTGTAATGCATGCCCGCAGGCACGCAGGCTGTCTGCTGTGAGGCTTCGCGGTCGTTGGCCGCGATCTCTTCCGCACTGGTTCCGCACACGCGGCGCGGGTTCTTTGACCGGACCGAGCTACACCGTACCCTACTCGCTCGCTCACTAGTGTGGAACCACTTGAAACCTGAAGATAATTTATTGTTTCTCTAAAACACTTTTAAAATATAAAAAATAAATTATGATTCTGTTGGCAATATTACAAATCGCTGTTCCTGTGGGATATGCTATCATCTTTGATGCTAGCCACATCATAGGTAACGTTAGTTATAGAGATCGACTTATTGAGTTAGTGAAATTTTAAAGGGGAAAAGAAAACACATAAACACATTGAACACTCTCGGTGCCTATAGTAAAGTAGACGAGTAGACAGAACAGGGCTGCCAGCAGCGCTGCGAGCCACACAGCACAGCACAGCTCACGCATTCAATGAGTCGGGAAGTGAAACGAGTTGGTTAACTTGTCTAAGCATATTTTTTTATTTTTTATTTATTGTTTTAACAAAATCTACAGCCCTTAAATCTAGACAATTCAAACCTTAATGATATAACTTACGGCCAATTAAAGATTTATATTTTATAAAAGAAACTTTCAAAATCCTGACAGTCAAATACCACTAAACAATAATAAAAACATACATAAATAAAATACAAAAATACAGAAAACAATAAAATACAGTTGATAAAAATAATAGAAACATAGTTAACCTAACCTATAAACAACAATTGGTATATTCAATTTGTTTTAATTATATACCTGATTAAACACCTTGAAATACCTTAAAAATATACAACAGATACAGTTACCTCCCCCCTAACCTAACCTATTTATTTATGCTGTGACCTCCTGCAGTACCTTTAAAACATCTCTTTTATATGCTACCTTACCAGCATGAAATATATCAGTAGTGTGAAATTCCTTATTAGAAACTCTTTGTAGCCGATTGACAATAGAGTAGCGTGCGTAGTTAGTTGAAGATTTTGAGATGGCAAAAAGTTTCGTATGAGTATGTCTTATTCGTCTTTTTGGGGTCCAAATACGGAGAATCCTAGCAGTAAGTTCAGGGCAATCTATGTACCCATTACAAAGGCCATGTAAGAAGGCCATCTCCAATAAAGTACGTCGATCTTGAAGGCTTGCGAGAGTATGAAAGCTGCATGAATCCTTATAGTTTACAGGGTAATAATATTTTCTATAGTTGAGATGTTTTATACATTTATGTTGAATTTTTTCAAGGTCACTGATGTACGTTAAATAGTGAGGATTCCAGATACAACTGCAGTATTCAAGGATACTTCGGACATATGAGTAATATACACTTGCGAGCTATAAACTGGAATCACTTCATCGCTGGTTTTTGCAGACCATATTTTACAGTTTCCATGCAATAAACTGTAGGTTGTGGTATATTATTTTAAAGATAATTTTATTACCTTTCAAACTCTTTCGATATCATAGCGAAAAAAATGTTCATCATATGTCATGGAACGTGAAAACAAAAGACATAATTTTTTGGAACGAAACATCAATTTTTTCAAACTCCTGAATCCCTATAAAAACTGGGAATTTATACAATTTTGTCGTCAGTCCAATATAATATAAAATACTGGAATTACAAGAAAATGGAAACCACACCAATAGAAGCCGCTCAAATCGTCACCCTAATCCAGCAAGGGTTCTCTCAGCGTACTATCGCTCGACAGCTTCATCTGAGCCAGTCCTGTGTCTCCAAAGTATACAAGCGGTTTAGAGAGACTGGAAACTTAGTCCGAAGACCAGGATCTGGACGACAGCGATGCACTTCGGCGAGAGATGACCGATTTATTGTCAGCACTTCTCTCCGAAATCGACATCTAACCGGCGTTGACGTCCAGCGGGAGCTCGGAGAAGTTCGAGGGAGAACTGTCAGCGAGTGGACAGTGAGGCGAAGACTCAAAGAAGCTAACTTGACCCCAAAAAGGCCAGCAACGGGACCCAAATTGTCTACAGCCCACCGACAAGCCCGACTTCAGTTTGCTCGTGTTCACTTAGATTGGGATATACAGTAATGGAGCCGAGTTTTGTTCGCGGACGAGACTAGGATGTGCCTGCATGGCAGCGACCGTCGACGGAGAGGCTACAGGAGACCGGGAGAGCGATACGCACAATGCTGTATAGCGGAAACAGTGGCATATGGGGGTGTGTCTTGTATGATGTGGGCGGGGATTTCAATTGAAGCTAAAACGGAGCTGGTATTCGTACCCGATGGAGGTCGGGGAGGAGGACTAACCGCAGAAAGGTATATCAACGACATTCTGCTGGGCCATGTACTCCCTTACGCCGGGTTTATTGGCGAAAATTTCCTGCTAATGCACGACAATGCCCACTGCCACACCGCTCGTGCGACTAGACAGTACCTGGAAGAAGTCGGGATTCCCACAATAGACTGGCCAGCCGTCAGCCCTGACATGAACCCTATCGAACACCTGTGGGACGAGCTGAAAAGGCGGGTACGAGGAAGATCTCCAGCTCCGGCGTCAATAGAAGTTTGAAGTTTAGTTTTTTCCGCATTGTCACGTTACTGCCTGACAACAATTCCTCAGCTTGGTCATCAATTGCAAAAGGCTCCATTAGTAATGAAGTTTCGATAATTCGCAAATAAAGGCTGTTTTGAGATAAGCAAATCGAAAATGAAACTAAATTGTATGTTTTTCATGGTTTATTGTTCATAAACGTATTACCTTGCCCGGTCTTTTGGCATTTTTATTAACTTATCTACCTATTATTTAGAAAAATAAAAGCCAATTTTTTGGGCAAGCAAGCCAGACTAGGGGTCTGAATGTTCCGCCATGAGGGCCCCTAGGCTTGCGGGGCCCCTAGGCCCGGGCCTTGTGGGCCTACCTAGGACCTTATCCGATCCTGATATTATAGATATATATATATATATTTATAGTAAGTAGTACTTATGTTTGTTCCAGCTGAGCAGCGGCGCTGCGTGTGTGAAGTGTCATCGAGCAGCGTGTTCGTAGCTATGTGCGGCGCGGAGGCGGAGGCGGACGCGGACGCGGAGGCGGAGACGGAGACAGAGGCGGGCGCGTGGGCGGATGCGTCGCCGGAGCCGCGTGCCCCCTCCGCCACCGCCTGCAGCACGCCCATCACGCGCGACTAGCCGCGTGCCGCCGCTACGCACCGTGGACTAGTCCGCCGACTCTCCTCAAACTTATTTATAAGTACGATAGCGCACGCACGGGGACGCCTTCGCTCTCGTCCACGAGCCCGCCCCGCGGCTTACCGCATGGGGCCTCTCACTGCAGGTGTGGAGCCCCCTCGCATCGCAAGCGGACCTTGCATCTACCAGCTGTTCAGACATGTTCAGCTAAACTACAACAAAAGTTTTGCGATCGCTAACGAGTAGCAACGTACTATTATAGGAACATAGTAATTTAGTGCGCTTATGAAGAATGAGAGTAGGGTCCGATTTGCCTGATAAATAAGTAAATAGTATCGGGCCGCCGCGCCGGTGTCGGTGGAGCGCCCCGCCTCCCGCCGCGGTCCAGCGCAGCGCGGCACAGCGCAGCGCGGCACCTGACCGCTGGATATACTTTAGTAAACTAGGGTGCATTTCCACTGACGCACAGCTGGCCGGAGCGCAGAGGAGAGGACCTTCAATTGGCCAACCACACAGGCACAGTGCTCGAAATCTCAAGCTGAGTGGACTTTCAAATAAAATATATGAACACGCGGCCCCGAGCCGGACAGGACGGAGTCGAGCAGGCTGTGGTGCCGAGCGGAAGGCACGGTAGCGGGACGAAAAGTTTCCCGTGTGCAGAGTGGTATTTTATAAGGTCTCGAATCCAGATTCTATGTTTTTCTTTTTGTACCCAAATAATATGCGCCAATCAGTACTAGATACTTCATCTGCTTCCGATTCTTCTGATAGAGAAAGATGTAAAAGCGCTGCTCTTTTCTTTACCGACAACATGCGGTATGATCTCTCATAGAGATAGAATTTAACTGAACGGAACATAGCTCACTGCAGCTCAGCTCAACTCCGTCCCGCTCTGCTATGCTTCAATGGAAACTTTTGCCTCTTTTCACTGCTCTTCTCCGCTCCACTCCGCCGAGCAGCTCCACGTCAGTGGGAACGCACCCATGAGCTATGAGCGCCGGCCGTCGCCGCTGTTTATGGATGGTCACATGTAGAGTTGATGTGGCGCCTGCCTTACGATGTGCGCCGAGCGTCGCCTTCCGCCTTGTGTTCAGTATCAGTAGCGCGGGACCGCGGTCCTGCTATCCTGATGTTGTTAGATACGTTTATGAGTTAGAGCTAGAGAGCGAAGCCCTAGTGTGTCTCGCGCCGAGAGGCCGCCTGCGCTTGCGCCTCCGCCTGCGCCTGCTGGCTCCCTGTCCCAGTACGACACTACATGTCTATCGATCAAATGTCTTGTTATTGTAGACGGTGGTGAGTGTTGCTCGGCCGATGGGGCTCCGCGTGCGGCGCCGAGGCGCCTGCGCAGGGCAGTGCTGAGCTTGCCTTCGATGTACACTTTACTGGTTTTGGATCTTTTACAATGATTATAATAAGTAAGTAGGTAGCTAATATTTAATTAAGTATATATAGTGTAACTATCTCGATCGCCGCGCGATCTGATCGTGCGCGGCCTGGGGACAGAGGGGCTCCCGAGCGCACTCGGAGCCCCGAGGGGGTGTCGGACGCGGCGTCGCGTCGCGTCGGTTCGCCTCCGGCTTATATTTATAGATAAATTTAATGATTATGTAATTTGTTAAGAACTTATTATATTTTAACATAACTGGTTAGATATTTATGAAAGTGTTATATCACAATATTTGCATTTATGAAACATACCTTTAAGATACATTTGTACATATGTATGTACCCGTTAGTATGTACTGTTGTATTGTATGTAAAGTATACTCGAGTGTTGCCAAATTAGTATTAGCGTATCGCCACTCGGCCTCGGCGCACGTTATCTCGTCTACCTCTATTTATACAATGTCATGTGTTCTTGTATCTACATATTAAATATTATTAAACAAGGTTTCAGTGGTTAGTGCGCGGCCGGTCGCGGCCGGTCGCGGCCGGCACCGCCCGGCACCGCCCGGCACCGCCCGGCACCGCCAGCTCTGCTCGACTCGACTCGACTTGTCTCCTATCGCTCAGTACCTAATGTAACGGGTTCGAGTTGATGTCAGGCGCACTTTTGACTAAACCGATATATAATTACGATGGAAGTTGTGCATTAAATGTTGTTTTTGAATGCTAATGAAATGTTTGTGAATGCTTTTGGTAATAATGTCTGAATCAAGTATTACAGTTATTGCAATGTGATATATTTACATATTCAACGGGACCTGATGTGGGTGCACCTGTTGACGTCGCATCTTTTGATGCGCTGGAGCATTATAAGTAGGTGCTTGAGAATCTGTCTGTACGTATTTCTAATATAGATAGTGTTTATTAAGATAAATGATTGCACCTATACCTACCAACTAGTTGTGTAGGTCTGTTGAAACCTCGGAGTGTTCACTTTACGTAAGATATGTGTTGCCGTGTGTCGCGGGCCGAGTGCACTCGAAGCACAACAAATCACGGAATTATATCACCCGATCCTCTTAGCTGCGCTACTAATAAAGAGTTATATCACCCGATCCTCCTAGCTGCGCTGCTAGAGAGTTATATCACCCGATCCTCTTAGCTGCGCTGCTAGAGAGTTATATCACCCGATCCTCTTAGCTGCGCTACTAATAAAGAGTTATATCACCCGATCCTCCTAGCTGCGCTGCTAGAGAGTTATATCACCCGATCCTCTTAGCTGCGCTGCTAGAGAGTTTTTTCCCCGCGTTTTCGCGTGAGTCGTTCGTACTCGGCCACGCACGGCGTTGTTAATGTAAAAGCTTTATTGATGTGAGCGGTCGGTTAGATATTATACTTACAAAGTCGTTACGGAGTAGTTAGATAAAATGTATCACTGGCGAATCCGATCATCTGCGGATGGACCTGCGCTGCGGCCTGTCGTGGAGGCAGCTCGCTCGCTGGTGTTTAGATACTCTTACCTACTCTAGAGGCTCCTTCATTTCGTGGGTTAAGACTAGAGTAGCGTAAGGTCAAAATTACAACTTAACAGGAGAGCCGAAAAACAATTGGAATTTACGTACTGTTAGCTTATAGCTCCTCTATGGCAAAAACTATAATAGTTAGACATCTGATTTTTACTAATATTAAAGCTTTATTTATCTGATACAGAATAATATAACTTTTTGGGTTATCAAAAAACGTTTACATTGTAATAATGTTTATTTAAAAAAATATGGTTGACTCTCGTTATTTTGGCAGTAATATGCCTGTAATACAACGGAACTTTTAAAATTATTTAATTACAATAATAAAAGGCCGATATATATATTCTGCTGATATAGCTGTCCCTCTAGATGAGGTTGGCCTTCTGCCTCCTCTGAGTACCATCCAATTATTATGTTGAAATGATCGTTGTCCAATAAATATGATCTGGGTCGTTCCTGCGATATTGCAACCATTTGTTTTTTAACCAATTCACGGTTTCACCTTTGGTATATATTTTACAATTTTTGATCATAACTGTTTCAGTTTCTTTAAATCAAAAATGTCTTCCTGACTCATTTCCTGTAGTTTGTAAGGATTTCTCCTTGATGCAGTTCTAATAACAGTGTAGCAGCTGGATGGATCTAAAATTGGTAGGTATATTTTTCTTAGCCAGCTCTATAGTAGCGTAAATGTTGTCTACTTCCATCCGTCTGTGACCAGGCTCAAAATATTTTTGATTTATTTCAAGTATATCCAAAAAAGTCACACAATACAACATCAAGGCAGAAATATACATATTGCGACATTGATGCGCGCAAGCATCGTACATCAAAATATGATCGGTTTACCATCTGCTTTTTCAGTCATGTATTTGAACAAAGATTATCCAACCTCGTTAGCACCTTTATTACCACCTTCATTCCAGCAGTAACACGTTACTTCCCTCTTTTCCTTGCCAAAATCCAGTATAGTACAGTTACACAGGCAGGTTTTGGAAGATGAGGTAGGGATATGACATATATGTAGCTTCCATGTTATATTCGGTAAAATGAATTTCAACATCTAGTGCAAGTTTCTTAGCTTCATCTCTGTGTCTTCTTGCTTGATTTTTTCTCTGTAAATGGGCTTCATGTTCGTCGTTTTGCTTCTTTCTCTTCATCATTAATGTTATCATACGCAAAACATTCATCGCACATTATCATCCCGTGGCTTATAGAAGCCAATAATAAAATAATTGTTTAAAATATAGCGGTACATGTTTATTTTGAGAGGCTCCATGTCATTTAGTAGTTACAATGGGTGTACCGCAGGGATCAATCCTCGGTCCTTTCCTATTTTTGGTTTATATTAACGACCTGCCTCATCTCGTTAAAAATAATCACGAGATTGTATTGTTTGCTGATGATACTTCTTTAATTTTTAAGATGATTAGACAAAACACAAATTTTGACGAAGTAAACAATGCAATATCAAAAGTAGTCCACTGGTTTGGTATTAATAATCTTTTGCTTAACGAAACTAAAACTAAATGTCTTAGATTTATTCTACCAAATGTAAAACAAGTTAAGGCTGAAGTAAACGTAAAAGGAGAAACGTTAGAAATTGTAGAAACTACCGTATTCTTAGGAATAACCTTAGATAGTAAACTTCAATGGGGCCCACACATAGATAAGCTATCGAAGAGACTTAGTTCTGCAGCGTATGCAGTAAAAAAAATCCGTCATCTTACAGACGTTGATACTTCCAGACTGGTATATTTCAGCTACTTCCATAGTATTATGTCGTATGGTATATTGCTGTGGGGGAACGCTGCAGATATGAACACCGTATTTGTGCTGCAGAAGAGGGCTGTTCGTGCAATCTATAACATGGGTCCTAGAGAATCCCTACGTGATAAATTCAAAGAAATAAATATAATGACAGTACCATGTCAATATATTTATGAAAACTTATTGTACACTCATAAAAATATCGATCGGTTCCCTAAAAATTGCGACATACATAATGTAAATACTAGAAATAAGAATAAACTCGCTGTGCCCAAAACTAGGTTACACAAGGTTAATGTATCTTTTAGAGGGCAATGTATACGCTTCTACAACAAAACCCCTAGCGAGTTGCAAAAACTTTCTATAAATAAATTCAAACAAATTGTCAAACACATCCTTTGTAAAAAGGCTTATTACAAAATTTCAGACTATCTAGAAGATAAAAAAGCTTGGGACGGATTTTGCTCCAACTCGAAAAATAACACCTAACAGGCTAAAGGTTTCTTCGTCGCTTCTTTACTTTAGTCTACATACCGAAGCGACCGAAATCAAAATATCACTTTATTTCCAAATCAGTGTTTAATTTTAAGAATTTGACCTGTTCTAAGTGTACATTTATTGTATTTACGGAAATAAAGAAACTTTGACTTTGACTTTGACTTTCCATGCACTTATCAACATATAGTTCATAAATCTTTGTGACATTCAGTTCTTGGTCAAGGTACTCATTTTTGGTATCTTTTCTGACGTAGTGAGCTGGCATGCGCGGAAAAGAGTTAACGTGGTCTTTAACGTACTGTCTAGCACTTTCTGGGGTTTTATTGTGTAGACCACGCGTTCCCCTAGCATCAGTTTCAACCAAATTTGTCTCGGACAGTTTCTTGAAGCAGCCTCTAAGAAACATTTCTCATTTACATTTAAGGTAGACAAGATTTTTTGGGCGGGGGGTAGCCTCGTCATGTTCTGATAGGCTGCCGGCTGGGGTAGATCAACTTTTTGGTGACAAATTAACGTAAGTAGTACTATAACCGAAAGTGAATTAGACTAACTAAGATTTATTACGTGCTAAAGAACGTATGTGGCTTAATATTATTGACCTAAAAACTGTTTGCATTTCTTTTACATTAAGCGCCAAAGTAACGTATCATACCTTACTTTCTTTTGGCAGAAAGAATAATCTGAAAAGCGCGCAAAATAAGGTTCCTTAACCCTTAAACCCTACCCATTCTAGGAGAAACACTATTACTACCAAGGGGTTTTCAGGACCCCAATCTTTAAAATACATATCTATTAAATAAAAAACAATTTAATCAAAATTATTATTTATTGTTAAAAGCTGCTTATTTCACACAAAGAAACAACTAATAATTTTTGTTGCACAAAAATTATTAGTTGTTTCTAAACACACATTCTTGACACATAGCCTCCGTATGTTCGCCGCAGAGTGGTTTTTGGCACATGCCACAGGTAACCTTGGTTTTTCGGTCCTTACCCCTTACCCATTGGCACATGGCACATCTTTTTTTAGCAGAGGGACCAGGACTTGGTTCTTGCAATAGGCGCTTCTTTTGCAAGATTCCACCAAGTAGAACTTGGAGATTCATGGGCAAAGAGGGCCATGTAAATCTTTCTTCCATTTGAGGGGTGATCAGATCTATGGCAAGTTTTTTCAAGAAATGACGTCTTTTTGTTGCTCTTTTTGTAGCCAGTTTTAGCAGGACATATGAATTAACACCCACTATAATAGGAGGCCAAAAAAACCTTTTTGATCTTCTAGACACGCTATACTTGTGGCATAGCTGATCCATCAAATCCATGCCGCCTTTAGTCTTATTATAGAACTCTATCATCTCCGGTAATTGAATCCTTGCATCAGGATCTGCTGTTGAATGCATAGTTGACAACATGGGGCCAAGTTTTTTCTGTTTGGATTTCGGTGGGCAATTAGACAAAAGCGTAAGTTCTTCTGAAGAGGCAAACTTTGCTGTGTTGCGATCGCGATCTTTTAGATCAACAAAAGAAGGTGGAATTTCTCTTTTGTTTCTACGTAGTGTACCTACAAGGGTCACCTGCTTTCGCAACAATTCTTTTGCCACTGGTATTGACGTGCACCAATTATCACAAGTGAGGTTGCGGTTTGTGCCATGAATTGTCCCAGTCAATTTCAAAGCAAAGAATTGAGCAGCTGGTACATTTGTAGGACACGAGCCTTTGCCCAAATACACAAAAGCATCTAACATATAAGCCGTTTTAGCGTCGCAAGTCATCAAAATTTTTATACCATATTTATCTGGTTTACTAGGAATGTACATTTTGAAGATACATCTACCTCTAAAGCCCAATAGCATTTCGTCTAAAGTACAGCAATCTGAAGGGCTGTAAACTTCACTCGAAACTTTGACAATGTGATCGCAAAAGTCCCGTATTGGTGCCAGTCTATCATTTTGCTGTCTTTCTTCTCTGGAAGACCGGTCGTCAAAACGTAGACAGTTTGTCAGAAACTCAAATCTAGCTTGGCTCATGGTGGCACGAAAATAACCAACACCGGAATTCTTGTCAAACAATTCCTTGGTGGTAACGTGATTCATGTTCAGAACCCCCGCTAAGTAGTAAAGTCCAAATAAAGCCTTGATTTCCACCACACTTGCATCTTTAGCAAAAGAAGGACGTATTTTTGTGGAAGTCGAAGCGTCCGCGTTTTCTTCTTCCGTATTCTGTAAAGCTCTGTCTCGTTTATATTTTTCTCTCTGTCTACCAATTTCAGCATTTGTGTTTAACAATTTTTTCAAGCATTCCATGAGAAAAAAAATACTCCATGCTTCTTGCTCTGTTGTTATTTCACGAGCTGCAGCTTTAGGTCCAGGAGGATTTAATAAAATATTTCTTTGTGGGATTCTAGACCTCACTGGTTTTTCACCTGTCCACTTAAAGCCATCTTTGCCCTTCAGATTTTTAGGAACAGGTAAGATACGAAGAAAATTACCTGAACTGTAATTACTCAAAGGAGTGTCATCGTCCGACGAAGAATCATCTGTATCATCATTCGGATGTTGTGCTCGAAAATCTTCGATAATTCCGTCTTCTTCAACATCATTTTCAAGGTCAGGAACAGCGACTTCACATGCCTCTTCATCTTCTGATTGGTCTTCATACAACCACTGAGTGATCTGTTGGTCCATCTTATGCAATTTTGATGGTCAAAACTAAACAAATTACATAACGAAACAACAAAATGACGTGAAAAAACACCCCTTACTTTAACAAGTACATCAAAATATCAAACTACTCTCTAAAATATTGCATAAAATATAGTAGCATTCACTACTATGTCGACAAAAATAAATGACAAAATACTACGCTATTACTACCCTGGGGTCTAAAAGACCCATAAATAGCCGTAAATCCGTCTACGTTGCACAAGTGGTGCCGCTAGGCTGCTGAAAAGATGGCCGCCGGCGTAATTAAGGATTAGCTGGAGAGGCGGAATAGTGTGTTTCCTTATTAAAAAAATATGTACAAATATTCAACCTCTGGGGTTTGTTGGACCCCCGGGTAGGGTTTAAGGAGGTAACGGTACCTTACGTTTATTTGGTACGAAACAAACTTAGGCTACATGGATCAAACTTTCTGCGTTTAAAACGTATGATGTGATACGTTATTTGGGCGATTACATTCAGGCATCTTTGCGGTCCTAATCATACTGTAAATCGATTTACGATATTGGTGGTCGTCGTTTTTTGGACAAAATAAAGTCCAAATTATTGTAAGCAGGTACACTTCATTTTGGCAGTAAACAGAAATATTTTTTTGGGATACGTTATTTTTGTACTAAGCAATCTATACACAATTTCGTTACAGTTTTTTGGCACATAAAAATATAGGGGTTCTAAAAGCGAATGGCGAAAAAAAATTTTTTTTGTTTTTGCCCTTACGCTACTCTAGTTCTTAACCCACGATTTTCGCTCCACATTCCAGAGATAACTTTCGTGTACCAACATTTAACGTTTATAAATAAAATATAAAAGTGTTTTATAAAATGTTTTATTCTCTTATGATATGGATAGGTATAACTATACTACCTATCATTAGATCTAGCTATAACTACAAAAATAGGTACCTATAGTCAGACTCATGAGGGCAAGCTGCGCGTGCGCTGCGCATATTCCTTACATTTAAATTAGCTAATTACATACAGGCAACTGGTGAATTTAAATGAGAATGTCTTTCGAGTCGGATATTACTCGTAAATAGCATGAGGATTTGACGGAATACATTTTTAACTTAGTACCTACACTGGAGGAACGTTATGTAGGTACCGTGGAACAGCACCGTTTGCACAACATTGGTAAAGGTAGGTACGGAACGACCATGGTCACCCTTGAAATAAATAAAGTACCAATATCTCTTAGCCCGCAGGAAGGAAGATAGTATTACTAGCTGCTGCCCGCGCACTCGCCCGCGTTTTATCAGGATAAAAAACAGCATATCATAGCGTCCAGTGGGGCTAGGATGCGCGCCACGAGATATCTCTCTCGTCTCGTTATCTCGCGAAAAATGGCGGCATCTCGATTTGCCGACCGATGCTAGCATGCAGCACCATATTTTAGTCGTCACTTCTCAAGTGAACGATTTTAGTGAATGTATATCTTATCTGTGGTAACCTTTCTCGTCAAACGCTAAGATGCTAAGATGCAATTTGACCATGACAAAACACGAGATTTTTTTTTAGAATTTTTTCTTCGAATTTTGTTGGACATGGCGGTCCCGTATAAATATTATTTATTGGCGGTGTATAACATAATGATAGAAAAGACTGAAAAATACAAAGAAAACGTATAAGAGATGTTTGGGACCCTCTCGATTTTGAATTTTGCGGCTGTGGCTGGCGCATCAGAAAATATCATTTTGTGTGAAAGAAGAAAGAAAATATATTTATTTGGCCATGCCTACATAACATACACACACCACGATGTGTGCGAGTCAAATTATACATACCTTACCAATGTAGGAAAGGAACCCTAATGAACGTACACGTACGTTCACGCTTATGTAGCACAGAGTTGACAGAGTAGGTCCCTACTAGGTACTTGTTTTTGAATGTGGTCACCTGCACAGTTATATAGGTAGTGATATAATCGTAGGTAAAACAAATCGATTCATATCGAGTGCGATACGAAGGGAAGCTCGATTCACATTGCGCGCTACATTCAAATGTTTTGCGGTTAGTATGTTATTTTGCGTTTTACAAGGACAGTGACGGTAAGTGCTTTGCCAACTACTAGTTATAATATCTATTATATTCTAGAATATGAAAGTTAGTACCAAGCCCTTCCCCGCCTTTTTGTTTTTTTTTTTGTTTTCTGCCTTTCTTAGACGGTAAACAGTCTAAGAAAGCTACAAAGTCCATTCTACCACCGAAAATGTTCAAACATAAAAAGGTGAAAACTATGAAGGTTAGTTTATTTCTTACGTGCTGTTCACAAAAACCATAGCCAATTGAATGAACTAAACTGGGTGGCTGTCTCTACGCGAGAAGGACTACTCGACAACGAGTATTACCTATGTCTTTCGTGGTGCGCATCTTAGCCCTAGTCCCAAACAATACCCATACCAAATTTCAGCCTAGTCGGTTCAGTACTTTTTGCGTGAGAGAGTAACAAATCCATACATAGATAAATCCATCCTTACAAACTTTGACATTTATAATAGTAGGATAGGATATAATCTGTGGCTAAGCGCTGCATGTAGTGCCTAGCCACAGATTATATGCATGCGCATCAAACGTGCCAAGTAGGTATCTAAAAGTTCACCTCACCGCGAGCTAAACGCATTCTAGCGCAATGCAATCGACTTGTGCACTGTCGTGCCACTAACTCTACTATTTACAAAAATAAAATAATACGGCACCATGGATAAAGAAATCTCCCTTATGTATCTAAGTATTGACCCCACCGTCATGTCAGGGGAGCGGCGGGGGGCGCGGGGGGCGGCGGCTGCGTGCGCGGCGCGCGGGGCGGGGACAGCACGTTGTGGGGGACGCACACCGTGCGCACACCCAGCTGTGGACAAACAACAAGGTCAGTCTCGAGCAGACCACGTGAGACGGTCGAGATGTGCGTGCAGCTGACCTGCACGGCGACGTGCCCGGGGCGCGCGGCGCCCACCACGAGTACGGGGTCGCCGGGGCGCAGGCGTGCGGTACCGCCATCCTCGGCCCAGGCAGCGCATACTACCCGCTGCTGCGGGTAGCCCAGCTTGACGCCGCCCGCCACCGTGTAGGCGCGCGGCGGTGGCAGTGGCGGCGGCCGCTCCAGGTCCAGCCCGAATAGCGAGCAGGTGCGCTTCACCACGCCCGCGTCGCAGGCCGCCGGCTCCGCGTTCTCAGGCGGCGGTGTGCCGGCGATGGGCTGCGGGCGCGGCCGCGGTGGGGCGGCCACGCGGCGCGCGGCGCGGTGGCGCCGCCAGGCGCGCTGCACGGTCGCGGCGGCGGCGTGGCGCCGCGCGCGGCGCATGCGCTCCAGCACCTGGCGCATGCCCTCGCTGAGGAACACGTGCCGCTTGCCGAGCGCCCAAGCCACGACGGCGGGCGAGGCGGGCGCGGGCGGCGCGGCGCTGGCCTGCACGCCGCTCAACACGCCGGCGCAGGCCGCGCCGCCCTCCTCGCTCGCCGCCGCCGCACCACGCGTCCACAGCGCGCGGTACCGCGTGCCGAAGGCGCGGAACCGCATGCGGTGCGGGTACCCGCTTGCCATCAGCTGCGTCGTCTCCAGGATCTGCAGTGCGCGGACCTGGAAAGTGCAGCGGACGGTGAGCGAGGACGAATCACGCGCGCGGAGCGGGGCTGGTCGCCGCGGTAACGCACCTGCTTGGCGACGGCCTGGCGCTCGAA
The DNA here is from genome assembly GCA_947859395.1 of Eupithecia insigniata. Classification (NCBI taxonomy): domain Eukaryota; kingdom Metazoa; phylum Arthropoda; class Insecta; order Lepidoptera; family Geometridae; genus Eupithecia; species Eupithecia insigniata. The sequence continues at coordinate 15,323,940 of OX402002.1, forward strand.
CAGCATCGGCGTCTCGGAACAGTTGGCGCGCAGGCAGCGCACGAAGTGGGGCCGGGCGTGCACCAGCGTGCGCAGCAGGTTGTCGAGCCGCGTGTGGAAGTCTTGCGTGAAGGTCGAGTCGGGCGCCGCCGTCGGGGACGCGCGGAAGTACCCCGCTGGAAGACACGACATCCGGTCGATTAGATATACTCGCGGATATCACGGCGGAACCGCACGACGCGGATATATGAGATTGGATACCGACTGTCGGGGCCCAGGTTAGCGGCGCGCGCCTTGAGCTCGGAGCCGAAGAGGTGCGTGGCGAAGCCGAACTCGCAGGTGCGGCTGTCGAAGGCCGCCAGCAGCGCAGCGGGTACGGCGTCGCGATTGGCCTCGAGGAAGTCCGCCGCATCGTAGGCTACCTCACCCGCGTAGTGCCGCACCACGAAGCGGCGTGCGTGTGGCGGCCGCGCCTCCGCCAGCCGCGGGTGTCCCCTGCAACGCGAGGAGAGCGTACAGCGGCCGCCGGCGGAGGAGACGCTGAGGCGGCTCGACCGCGGCCGGTACCTACTCACCTGTGCGCCTGCTTGATGCGCGCCACGTAGCTCTCGGCGTCCCCGTTCTGCGCGCACTCGAGGTCGAGCGCGTTCAGCAGGCCGCCGCGCAGCGAAGACACGAGGTCGATGCACGGCACGTTGTCCACGTAGTCGAGCTCGGGCGCGCCGCGCACGCCCTCCTCGCGGCACGACTCCGCCGAGGACTTGAATACGTGCGTGTTGTAGAAGTGCTGCATGGTCTCGGCGCAGAGGTTGGCGCAGAGTTGCTCGAGCCGCGAGGGGGCGCCGTCTTCGAAACCGAACATGTCGAGGATGCCGACGAACCCATCGGTGGCGTGCCTCACGGCGTCGTTGAGCGCGGCCATGGAGCGCGCGCCGGCGCGGCCGCGCCCGCCGCCCGACGCCGCCGACCGCCGGTCCTGGTTGTGCACCGACTCGTTAGAGTCCGAAGAGAGCGTGCCCAGCGTGGAGCCGAGCCGCTTCAGTGAGTTGGCGCGCCGCACGATAGTGGCCACGGTGCGGCAGTACAGCGCCTTGGCAAGCGCGTCGCGCGCCTGCGCTGCCGCCGGTGGCGTGGCGGGCGCGCGCGCGCCCCTCGCCCCGCGCTCGCACAGCCCCCGCAGCAGCGCCGCCGGCGGCATGCCCAGCAGCGCTGCGGCCGCGCCCAGCTCACCATCGCCGGCGTGCGTGGCGCACGCGTCGCCCTCGAACTGCACGTTACCCAGCAGCAGCACGGCGGCCAGCACGCGCACCACATCCATGAAGGGGATGCCGAGGGTGACGAGGCAAGTCTTCCACGCGTGAAAGCGCACTGCGTCCTCGGGCTCCGGGCGGCGCGGCTGCGGCGAGGCAAGGTAGCGCAGGTCCTGCGGAGAGTAGCGCTCCAGACGGAGGGCGGCGCGCTCGTCGGGCGCGAGGCCCGCCAACATCTGGTAGAAGATGTGGTAGTTGCGCTCGGCGCGCGGCGGACGCACGACGCGCGTCTGCTCCAGGAAGTAGCAGTGTATCTTGGTGCGGTAGAGGGCGCCGTCGGTGACCTGCACCTCGATGAAGTGCCCGATGCGCGAGGAGGAAGAGTTGGCGGGCGTGGCGGCGGCGCCGAGCGCGCGCAGCACGGTGAAAGCGGCCGCCAGGTGCTTGAAGGCGTCCGTCTCGGGCCCGCCGCCCGCCACGTCGAACAGCCGCCGCAGAAGCACCATGGAGGCGTGCGTTTTGCCGGCGCCCGAGGCCCCCGACAGGATGATGGCCTGCGGGTACCCGGAGTCGCCCTGCGCGCGTACGGCCTCGCTCACCAGCCGCGCGAGCTCGGGACGCTGAGCGCGCGCTGCCGTCAGAGTCAGCGAGTTGCCCGTGTCCGTGTACGGATTCACCGCCACCACGATCGCGCCGATCTGCGTCTGCAAACACACACTAGGTAGGTATTTCAATTTTAATTTCCCTGTCTTTTATTTAACTTTCCTCCTTGCCACTTCTTTTTGTACACATTTTTATAATCTACGTGTCTAGTTGCATAGGTAGGTATATTATGGGTGATTTCCAATCTAATTTCAGTATTCCAATATCTATATAAAAAAAGAGCTCGGAGAGTTACGATGGTACGCTACTGGTATCACCAGGAAACAGATTCGTCTTTTCCCGTCAAACGAAACGAGACGCTTATTTTAAGACTAAAAACAGTCTCATGAAACAGTTTTTTTAAAAACGCTTTTTTGTTCAACAATTGTCGTAATCGTCACTTAAAATTAACTCTCCTTCATACTTCACCCAGGCTTAGGACTGTCCGAAAAATGAATAACTACCTATTACACATCTTTTGTGGTAAAATATTGAAATGAAAGTAATTGAAATAGTAGTTATTTGCATAAATATAGGTACCTAGGTAAACAATCCGATGGTTTTGGAAAACAGTAGGTATCACTATATGTACTTGCAAATGTTTAGTAGTGTATACATAGTACCTGGATGACCGAGCTTTGCTCGGTATTTTCTTTTGGTATATTGTGTTTTTAAGAAATTATATTTAAATACGAATTACATGCTGATGAAATGATGAAAAAAGATTAGTTGCTCCCAATAAAATAAATTGAATTATCTGGACGCCCTACGTGTCCAATATAATAACACCTTTAGGATGCTGTTGAGACTCCCCCGTTTTTGTAGTGCCTCAGAGATGTTTGCTCAGAATCGAACTGACGGCTTTCACGCCGTCATTCGGAAGAAAACAGCATCCCTGATGAGCAGGACGAGAGCGAGTCACAACAGCATCCTACAAACTGTGGCAGGGCGTATGTACCCTATATGGACACACTTTGTCCAGTGTGTTGTGTGGATACAACAACTGATTTATTTTTTGTTAAGTTTTTTTCTTATCTAATCTATTATATTATATAATGTTAGCTAGTGTAATCTGAAAATTAATAAAATACAATAAATACAATACAATTTCAGGTGGAAGTTTGTTATTTAACTGTATGGCCATTGCGGAACAGTTTTTTTTTACACAGTTCTAGTCTAAATTGAGGCACTTTTAAGTGGTTTTTGCACTAGTTTTCTTCTGTATATGGACTTTTCATTCCTCTCAAACAGTACTGTGTTATTTCTGACAAACTTTACCATCTCGAAGATATAGAGTGATGGGAAAGTTCATAATTTATGCTTCACAAATAAAGGCCTGCAGGAGTCTCTTCGCTTTATGCCAAATATGGCCACGTTTTCTGCGCAACGAAAGCTCTCTGAGCATCCGTGGAGTTGCCCCATTTTATGACGCTATATCTCAAAACAGAGCAAACATGGCTATGGTAAACTGTTTCAATATTAGATAGATCTCTTATTCTTCAAAGTGCAAATACAAATCTATTAATCTTCTTACACACATTATCCATTTGTTTCTTCCATTTCGAATATTTATCAATAGCGATTACTAAAAATTTTATGTCAAATACTTGCTCAATGTCATTGTTATTTTTTTTTAATTGTTTATTTTCAACTTAAAAGTACATTGCAGTTAATCTTTATTGCCAAACTGTGCAACAGTTAAGTTATTATTTATTGTAATGTACATATGTAAATGTTATCCTTAATTGTATTGTTATATTAAGTCGTTGGTATCATGAATTTAGTTTTTGTTGTGTTTATTTTTAAGTTATTATCACCTAGCCATTTATTTTCATTTTCATTATTTAGAGATGTGTTCCATATATTCATAGCATTTATAACAGATTTTTCTTTCGTCAATATTGCAGTATCATCACGAAACATGATTGTGTACTGGTAAGTAGCGTTTGGTAACTCATTAATATAAATTATAAATAGTAAGGGACCCTGAACACTGCCCTGTGGCAAACCGTGACTAATTAAGGAGATCTGAAGCATTCTTGTGTATTGGATTTAGAAGACATTTTTGTTATTTCGGTGCATTGCTTTTGTTCCATCAGATAACTTTCGAACCAAGAGTATGCAGGACCCCTTATGCCATAGCATTCTAATTTATCTAGCAAACGGTCGTGACACACCGTGTCAAAAGCCGTCCCAAAAGATGGCGACTGGTATTTCTATTCGGTTAATGGAGTCTAGAATTTCTTTGACAAGTTTAAAACATGCTAAAGTTGTTGATTTCTTCCTTATTGTATATATATATATAAACATTTTGTTGTTCGCACAAAACTTTTTTTTTTCTTCCTAAAACGCAACACATTTTCGGCTCATGATATTTTAATGTATAATGTTATGGACGATAATTCCCAGTATCGGATCTGGAACCTATTTTGAATAGAGGTTTGACCACAGATAGTTAAAGACCTTCCGAGCATCCACCGTTTTCGAGAGAAATATTTATTACGTGTGTACGAATATGACCAATATTTCGTTTGAGCAGTTTGGTTGTTATCTCGTCATAGCCAGCAGAGTTTGTATTACGTAAACTCATTGTTATTTTAAGTACATCTAAGCATGTCACAGGTTCAAGATAAATTGAGTTAACTACTTTATTATTAAGTAATATTGTGCTTATTTTTTATTACCTTTCCGTTGTTTGCAATGTTTATAAAGTGCCTATTGAAACAGGTTACAATTTCAGCACCCTGAGTAATAATATTGTCTCCGTCAACAATTTATTTTATTTCATTATTAGTTTTGACCTTTAGTTTATCGTTTATGATTTTCCATGTGACTTTAAATTTATTGTCTGCACTTGAAATATATTTCTTGTTTCTATCTCTTTGTAAGTTAACTGCACACCGTTTTAATATTTACTGTAGTACCTATAAATTAGGCACCTTATCTGTATCTGATTTAGTTTTATAAAATATACACTGTAGTTTTCTTTTCTCATAAAATGATCGTTTTAAGCCTTTAGGTCCATTTTGGGTTCGAAGAGTTTTTATTGATTTTTACTTTAATGAGTGGATACGCTAAATAAATCCAGTCATGAAGCATTGAGAAGGCCATATTAGTGTCTGTTTCTAATAAAACATCGGAATATGTTAACTGGCTCAAACAGTAACTAAAGTTCCCTATATTTTCAAGACATATGTATATCCCTCCTATATACGAACCATTGCTTAACCTTATGTGTATCAGCAGCGAGGTTTTGGTCAGCCGAAAACTGGATTTTGCCACCAGAAAAAAATATTGACCTGCATATAGTCGTCGGCCAAAATTATTAAATTGGTCAGCAAGTAATGTGACATTGAGCAGCCTTTTAAATATTGCCGCAATATTTAATAAAGCAGCAGCAAATCGTGACTCGGGACGCTATAACAATTATAGTGATTTGCTAGTTTTAAAAGTACCTACGTGCCTCATCATCATCAGCCCGTACACGTCCACTGCTGAACATAGGCCTCCCCCTACGTGCCTAGGCATACTATAATCTTCTGTACCCTGTGGGGGGATTTTTGGGGGCACAATAACTTTGGCGAAATTATAGAGGTAATAAATTAATAAATTCACTGTTAATTTTACTGGTATCTACTTAAAATATCAATGTTAAAATCTCCACTAATTATTATTATGCAAGACGCATTATATATTATTACATAAGAGCACACAATGTTATTTTGTGTTATGTACTTAAAATAATAAATTAAAAACAAGGGTGGTGCGAGTTGCAGAATGAAAATAATTAGGTACTATTTGTAAAATTCGAAAACCGACTGGAACGCCTCTATCTACTCGCAACTAGATGTGCGCGCCGCGCCGCTCTGGGCCCGCGCCGCCGCCATCAGTCGGTGCACCGACCAGCGACGACCAGAGAATCCGGGCCTTGGTGGCCCGAAGGAATTTCTGGCAACGATATTTTCCAAACAGTTAGTGACCGTGACAAACCTGATTTTTGTCGAATGGTCTCTCATCACCAAAAGGTAACCACCACGTTGTACAGCAATAAATTAATTAATCATTAATTTATTGTTCCTAACACATGGTTATAGAAGGTAATGTTTGACTATATTTCGATCCCATTTTTATGGAAATTTGTTTCGTCGAAAAGTGAACCTACCTACAAAATCTTACAAAATGATGGCGAACAAAATTATTATTGGTGTCAACAAAATGAAGCTTCTTCTGTGAAGGAACCTGCTCAATAGACAACTGTGAACTGTGGGTCACATAAAATGATATCTCGCTCCGTCTCATCCGCGCACCTTTTCACCGGACACTGTATAAGTAAGAGAGGGGTGTAATTACATAGAACTTGTTGTGGTAGAAGCGGGTCTGCAGCGCGCGCACGACGGCGTCCTCAGTGAGCGGACCGCGCAGGTGGATGAGGTCGTCGGCGTCGGCCGGCAGCCCCGCCGGCAGGCTCGCAGGCAGCGGCGCTGTCTGGGTCGCCGGCACTACGCTCGCCGGTGGTGCCGGCGCGGGGCCGTTGCCGCCGCCCGCCGCAGTAGAAGACGGGGCGTTGCGCCATCGCGGCTCTGCAATAACCACAACAGAGTCCGAAAATCATTCCTGCAAGTAGTAATAGACCGATGCTGGTGATAGGTAGGTACACGCGTGTTATATGGCGCAGGCGCATCCCATTAAACGCTGTGCCTTCCTCGCAGTCGGCGGACTCAATGTTGGAGATTATAAGTAAGTAAGTTTGTTTGTAAAAGCTCCGAGCTGAGGTGTTACCTGGCGGGTGTTCGCGGGCGGGCGGCTGCGGCGCGGGGAGGGCGCGCGGCGGAACGACGGGCTGCGGCGGGGGTGCGGTGGTGGGGGGCGCCCCCACGTGTAGGTGGTTGCGGAGCGTGACCAGCTCCGAACTCAGGCTCAGCAGCCGCCGCTGCAGGTGCACCGCCTCGTTCGACGAGGACGCGTCTACAACATACAAACACGTACCTAGTTACACACCACATAACAATATTTATATTTTATTTCAACTTACATGAAAAACAAACAGCTTGTGATACATAAATGTGTAGAAACAATGGTTTAACTAAAGATTAACAGTTTTCACTTGAACTTAAATATGCTGAAATTAAAAAAATATTTTCTAAGTAGGTTGATAAAAGTAATTAAATAGGTAAGTAAACTCAGTTTAAACTGCTTTGCCTGTTCGTTATCAACTAGTTGGGTAGTTTATAAGACTACACATGCTAGGTACCTGTACCTACTAGGTAGGGAAAAACTTTCCTAATCGGTGTGATAGGATTATTCCGCTAATCCCCCTAGGCCGTCCCCCTCGTGGGGGATGCTAAATAAATGATTTGAATTTTAAAAATGATAATCAACCAGGGAAGTAGTTTGCCTCATTGATCATCTGCTGCACAAGGCACCTCCAGAGCGGAGATATGACGCATTCCGCCACGGTCTTGAGGATGCTGTTTCGGCTGCCCCTTACTCTGGTCATCAGAGACGTGGTCTTCTTGTGCATGATGGCGTGAAAGCCATCAGTGTGGTTCTGCGATAACATCCCCGACGCACTGCAGAATCGGGGCAGCCGCAACATCATCCTGAAGATTATTATATTGGATACGTAGGGCATCCATCGATCTTTTGGTATACTTGAGCCACAGGCTTCCCGTGTAAAAACCATGACAATAAGCTTTAAAAAGCGAAGCTAAAGCGTCTTCTTATGCTCTTCCAGTATTTAAACTTATCAGAAACGATCGTGTCGGATCAGGTGATGACAAGGCTCAAGTTAACAGTAAAAGTTGGAATAAAAATAGTTAAAAACGAAAACCTGACTACGTAAAGCGTTCACAGATTATCCTTTTTTTATACTTAGCTCGTCGGAGGCTGTTTTGTTCATATTTATATCCCAGGTATCTGATGGTCTCGGACTACCTAAGTATCAAAAGAAAATAATACCTAAGGATAATCGGTGAACGACGAAATACTTTTTACGTGATCAGGTTTTAACTATTTTCTTTTAATGCTTGAGAATAGTAAACCTTATTTAGCTTTGAAAACCAGTTTTCGAAAGTACAAACAAAGGCCTTTGCATTGCAATGATGCCCCACACGAGCAATTTTGGCTTATTCAACGTCCGCCATGTTGTTATTTTTTTAAATGGCGGCGCACGTTAATTTCCACATAGATCGCTTGGAGACACTTAAATAAACAAAAAAAGCTATGGTCACCATATTCCTAGTGTCACGTTACAAAGTGATATGTTAAAAAAGATCAATGGTAATTAACTTAAAAAAGTCACTTGTAAATGTTTCTACGCACAATATTCTTGTGAAATAGTAATTTCTAAATGGATTATATTTTTCATGAGTATTTTATATATTAGTTAAATATATAATGTATACACGATGGAATTTTGTAGTGCCACCTGAAGGGAAAGTACTCTTAATAGTAAAGATTTCAGATAAAATTCAGACATTTTACTCAAAGAATAGGGACGAGGGAGATTTTATGGCAAATCGCGGCAATCGATCATGGTCGGCAACTACCAGAAATACCGAAGATAGGAATTTTTACTCAAAGGAAACATTCATTAATTTTTAAACTTAAATTAAACTGCATGTACAGAATTATTTTAAATAATAATAAATAAATAAATAGGTAATTTAATTATGTAATTATAATGTTTAAACATAACTAATTTCTAAGGTACCTCTTTTATATTAGCTATAATATAGCTTTAAAATATAGTACATACATGTTAAAATATAGTACATGTTATAATTTAAATAAATAAATAAAATAACACATAAAAAAATGATTTTCTTTATCCGGTAATCGATCCACTAAAATCCAAAAAATCAACCTGTATATTTTAAAGCAGCGCTCAGTAAATCTGTCCTATAAAAATTGCAAAATAAATAAGAGGATTATCATGAAAGATTTCATGGAGTTCCTTTCATTTAATGTGCAAACCAGAAAAACTGACAAAATCGGTCTCCACTCAGCATAATATGCTATGGTAGAGCAGACCATAACATAGCGCTGATCTTCCGAGGAGACCGTGGTGTGTAAGGTGGCCTCATATATATACACACACACACACACATACACAAACAAAAATAAAAATAATATGACATATTATTTTAACATAGGTACCTTTTGTTAATTAAATTTACATTGTAAATTAAATTAACAAAATGTATGTTAATATTATTGGAATTATCTGTGTACATTTTAAAATAAAATATACCTACGAGTATACTACAATGAGAGTATTCTATTATATCGAGAGAGTATTTCAAATTCAAAAAAGATGTCTCAGAGTAATAAACCGGTCTTGGTTTCTAGATAGTTGCAAGCCTCTCTTCAAAAACTGTAGGATCCTTCCTCTCGCCTGTCTAATATACATTATTAGAGAAATTTGTCTATTTGTAAAATCACATCCGATGTACTTTAAAATGCGTAGCGATGTGAAAACTCGACAAAAAAGGCTTAAATTTAAGACTTTGCTCTACAAACACCAGTGCAATAAATATATACATATATAAAAGAAATGTTTGTAACATGTGCATCACTATTTATAATAAATTACCGGTAGACTTAAAAGAACTTAATGGAAATATATTATATATATATAGGGAAAAGTTAAATGGATGGCTTCTTGATAAATGTTTTTAAACTGTGAACGAATATTTAGAAATTTGAATTTTATATAAATGACTAATACTTACTTCTAATAATGAGACTCACATAATACATATTAGCACGGCTGCGTGCAGGCTGAATACAATCACCAAAATAGTTTTAAGATCTAACATACTGTATATTAATTTTGTATTCTTGCAAATAAACGATTGATTATGATTATGAAATAATTTACACCTATTATGTTTGAACTCTAAAAGAACGGCTTATTTGAACTGAATGTATGACTTATGTAGGTAATACTTTTTTGAGTGATTTTTTGAGTGATGCTACGAAATGCCAACCATGGGAGGTTGTAGGACAACCTGTAGATATATTAAGTAGATTCGTGATGCAGGGCTGCGGGGTGCGCGGAGCAGGGGAACCGGTCGCCCTTTCTCACCGCCCCCCGCGCACGGATCGACGTCAAGCACCTTGTTATAGCTCCCCCGAAAGACACGTGCTGCTCCGACTGTTTTCCACGTCCCTCCTGGCCGTGAGGTAGGTAAGGTACACATCGGTCAAAATATCTCTACCCATGTATCACATTAGGGAAATCAACACCCGGTGCAAAGTAATACGGAGAATTTCCTCATCATAGGTATCTTTTTGTACCCTGTGCTGTATGCAGGTAGATGATCTTGTTGATAGGCAAGCCGCGCGCGTGGCGGGTCTAGTGTACCTAGTGTGGAACAGGTAATAGGCAGATACCTACCTACGGCTCTTCCGCAACTCGATAGTGGCACCATTCCATGCGCATGGAATGGAAGGAAGGAACACACGCAGCGCCCGGCGGGGCGGCTCGGCGCGGCGCGGGGCGCGGCTCTAGGCCACACTCTGCCTCTGCCGAAACATAACGGTGCGGGCCGTTTCTAATCCGAGCGAGCGCACAAACCTCCATACATAGTAGGTAGGTACCTATCGCAACGGAATGTGCCACGAGCTTACGAGTTAGGTACCGTACTACCCTTTAACGAACTTATACAACGTATGGGTAAATCTGTTCGAATAACTTAGGTTACGTTGGTAACCTAAGTTATTCGAACAGATTCCTACCTATGACATTTCAAGTATTCAGTCAAAAGAGTTTGCATAAATATTGAAGTGAAGAGAATATCAATAACACCTTATTTCTTATTTGATAATAATAACACTATGTAGTAAAATTTGACTTGTCTAAGTGCTTATTTTGTAAGCCTAAAGAAATAAAGTTATTGATAGAATCAATATAATATAATAATAAAACCACAATCACTATTTATATAAAATTGGTACATTTATATAAATAGTGATTGTTGTTACACATAGGACAACTGATTGAGCATGCCGCACTAGCTTGATGTTCTTTGCATGGGTATTTGCCATAACGATATTCACCCTGCTGCTGATACATTGGTTTGTTGACTTTTTGTTGGTTTGCCTTAACAGGTGACGAATATCTCTCTTTTTTAGTGTGTATAGGCTTCATTGCTGTGAATTTCCCCTCCAAGAAGTTCAGTAGTTCCGATAGTGTCGGTAGATCACGGGGCGACTTACGGGCTTCCTTGTAATCTCCGTATGTTTCGGGGTCTAGCTTCTTCGAGATGAGGTGAACTAACAGCGGGTCCCAGGTACTTGTATCGATACCTAGATTTTGTATGGCGTAGGTAGAGGCACTCTCTTGATGTATCGAAAAGACTTCTGATCTCGTGTGCTGTCTATTTGGTGGCTACTGGTTGACTTACAAATATCTCTACCTGTTTAGTGAAGAGCAACTGCGGGTTGTTACATCTATGAGTTACTAGTTCCCACGCAATGTCGTAGTTGTCTGCAGAGATGTGTAGATGCTGAATAAGTCGCTCAGCATCCCCACTAACTCTTCCCTTTAGATGTTGCATCTTTTGGGACTTCGTAAGCAAGTTGTTGTTATGGATGCTTTCCACGTAGAGGTCGTAAAAAGTAGGCCATTGTGTGCACTTGCCCGTAAATGTAGGGATCTCGATTTGAGGAGTCGATTGTTGAAGATGCGATGTTGAAGCCAACTTATAGTTTAGTTTACGCTTGATCTTCGTGTATGTATCCTCGTAACTATCAAACTCACCATCATATCGAGGATCGGATCCTTGTAGAATATTGTCAATTCGCAAGTGCAGAGAGTCGATTGCATTCCATCGTTGTTGTAATGTACGCAGCTCCTCTTCATCTGTCTGATCTCCCATCTGTCTCGTATCTCATCAGCTTGAAACCTGTTTACCTGACGGTTAAACGCGCGGAAGTTGGTTCTCTGCAGTGACAGCAAATCGCTTACGTGCCCCAGCGAAGAAGTAGTTTGCTCAATGGGCGGTGGCGGGGCCGCCGTCGAGATGGTCCTAGGTGATCGAGTAGGCACTTCCTCGGCTGATGTCCCCGGCCTTGGTAAAGGAGATAGAGGTGCTAAAGTAACATCCGCCGCCGCAGGGGGGCAGGACGATATCTTAAAACGGACGGATTCGTAGTATGTTCTCATTTGCTCGAATTTGTTTTCCACGAAGTAAGGCTCGCTGTCATTTGTATAAGAAGATAGTTTTTTGTTATTGGATTGAAAATCTCCCCATAGCTTGTCGAGGGTATCCAGACGTTCATCCAGGTACCTGCGGGTCTTCCGACTCGCAGAATCCTTGCTTAAGTTGCGTTCTAACTTCTTAATCGCGTCAACAATGACGTGTTGGTGCTGAAGGAGGCTCTACATGTTGTAGTAATAGTAGTTGGTAGTAGGAGATGTAGGTAGGATGTTAAGTACTTATCTGTTACTAAGTACCTGTAGGTACTCAGTGTCCTCGTTAAATTAGTACAACCTTATGCGCCTTCTCGATGACTGGTGGAACCCGCTGGTGGGAAGCCAGTCAACCGATTCGCAGTCGCACGTAATTCACGAAAACACTAGAGCACTGTTTCACTGTTTAGTATCAAAAGTCGATGATACTTCGCAGAATAGCTAGTAGACCGTAACCCGGTTGTAAACAGTGTGTCCCGAACGTCGACAGGACGCGGCCACGGCACTGGTAAAAAGTTAGGCTGAAGGACCAAAAACTGTAGGGAGTTCCTATTCCTACGGTTATGAGTTTAGTTGATAGTTAAATAGTTAGAGGGAAGGAAAACGTACGATTCAAACCCCCTAGTACTAGTTTCACACTGACATTTTATTTGTAATTGAGTGAACAATAATAGTACTAAGGTAAGCAAATTGGTGTAGGTATATATGAACATGACCTACTTAATTCTACCTACCTGTCGTGCGGTACACCGTACAACATTTATTTCTGTCAACTTTAAAAATCAATGAAGTATCATCAGCAAATAAGACTATATCACACAGATATTTTGCTAAAAAGGGGAGATCATTTAAGTATACTAAAAATAAAAAAAGGACCTAATAATTTTTATTTATTGATCCTTGCCGGACGCCTAATTCAATTTTCAAAGTTCATATTTCAAAAAGTAAGATATTATGACCACCTTGGGTGCTACGGTATGATGATTACAACTGCTAAGTACCTATATCAAATTGCTTTTGTGTTTTTCAGATCATTTTGACTACTCTAGCTAGACACTCATATCAATTAGACGCTGACTGTACCTACTTTGGTATATGCGTGGCTGACCGGCAGCTGCGCCGACGGAATTCTACCAAACGGTCACCATATCAAGTATCTATCCACCAGCCCCGGTTAGGGTTATTCCATAAATCCCCTGCGATCATCCGCTAAGGGGATTTCTAGATACACAGATAAGTAATTGTTGTAGACTAGACGAGCGACCAGAGTTGAGTTTACGCGAAGCGCACGGGCACCGCCCGGCCGGTTTACGATTCCACGAAGGAGGCACGCTCCAAAACTGTGGTCTCATCGTAGGTATTCGTTTAACTTTATTGCTACTCCCACAGGTTATTTTAAACAACAAAGGAAAAATGCCTGTATTGTATTTCGTTCATTCGTCCTTCTATATTTGAAAACATAATGTAATATACGTGTTAGGTATCGCCACCCTACCAGTAAAGTTGAAAGCAGAACAGGTATGTATCTGGTTTTTATTTTGTAATTTATTATGTGCGGGTACTCCTCCGCCCGGCTGCTTGCATTGATTGTCATTCGCGTTGCATTGCTACGCACTTCACAATAAGTGCGTAGCAATGCAAAAACGTCGTCACAGTAATGAGAACGATGAGAACAGTGACTATTTTACACCGGAAAATGAAAAAATAGGGGGAAATGCTCGAAAAAAGACGTCACAGTATTTGTTCACAAAGTAGCAGCTCACCGGTGATTATTTCACCACTCTGCCATCGGAACATGAAGGTAGGATGGCCCCTAAATACACTTCATAAGAACCTTTTTTCTACATTTTACAACAATCGTGATGTGTTCCACTCTTGGAGATGCTTCCTTCATAATATAACTGAGTACATTTGAAAGGAATGTTACCTTCGTTATTCTTTTATGACAAAATTAGATCATGGTACGTACGTACATCTACCTAATAAAACAATACCATACAAAAATTCTTTATGGTACACCAGAAAAACAACATTACCTACATAGATATATTGCATAGTACAAGTACAATGGGCGGCCTTATCGCTTAGAAGCGATCTCTTCTAGGCAACCTAATGCCAAAATGCTCAGGAACTGTGATGTGTTCATCTTCAGATTATAGTAGGTACATACACCTACCCAGTACCAAAATGCTTAAGGACCGTGATGTGTTCATCTCTCGGGGACGTTTCCTTCACATTATGATGACTGTGTACATTTGAAAGGAATGTTACCTTCGTTTTTATGACAAAATTAGATTATGGTACATAGGGTACGAAAATGCTTTGGAACCGTGTTGTTTTCCTCCCATTATTACGACTGTGTACATTTGAACGGAATGTTATCATCGTTTTTTAAGACAAAATTAAGTCACTTTATAATGATAGAATTGTTTAAGAACGGTTCGCTGTACAGTCATCGTTCTGGTCACTCTGATCAAGGGTAAGTTCTGATGACCGTATTACTCGGCTATTCAAAGGCTTCTACAGACTTCGCTCAGTCCCAAAATATATATAACTCAACCTGGCATAAATAATTTAATTTAGAAATTACGTCTGAAAGGTTCCCTTATGACAATTTAAAATTGAATATTTAATCATAAAATTTGTAACCATACTAATGCACCTTAGAGTACTTACAGACAATAAATAAAATAAAATTAGACAATGTATTTGCCTACGGCAAGCAAAATAAATTAAACAAACAAGATCTATTTAAAACCTCGCTTCCAGGACCAGCTCAGCTATGGATGTCTCCGTATCCCATGTTATAAAAATCGCTTAGGAACCTGCCGTGAGCGGGCTCTTCAAGCCTAAATTGAAAGGACGATATCATAACAATAGTAACAATGAAGCTAAATAAATAGTAACAATGAAGCTAGTCTGTTTACTAGTACCAACTTAAGAATTTCATAAATTGGATACAAAAATCACATTATATTCTCAGCTTATTCCATCAGACACGCCGCTACTTCAACCGCGAATAGAGTTGGTCAGCATTGACACAATACCTTTCTAACACCACCTTGTGGAGCAATTTAAATGGTTTTGCCAGATTTCATCGTAGAGATTTGTCAATTCTAAAAATACTGAAGTAGATGAAATATTAACTAAATTACTAAATTATGATTAAGAAGGAAGTAACTATTTGTTTTGTTTGGTGATCAATATAATTTCTCTCATGAGTTTTAATATTTCACAACTAACTTTCAAAATCTACATTATTATGTTTTCAAATACAGAAGGACGAATGAACGAAATACAATTAGAGATTAAACTCACCTTTGGTGTAGTTCTATCCAAATTGTATGAGTTCATTCACATCACATGTACAATCAGAATAACTTTAGACAGTAAACTTCAATGGGGCCCACACATAGATAAACTATCGAAGAGAATTAGTTCTGCAGCATATGCAGTCAAAAAAATCCGTCATCTTACAGACGTTGATACTTCTAGACTTGTCTATTTCAGCTACTTCCATAGTATTATGTCGCATATTACTGTGGGGGAACGCTGCAGATATTAATACCGTATTTGTGCTGCAGAAGAGGGCTGTTCGTGCTATCTATAACATGGGTCCTAGAGAATCCCTGCGTGATAAATTCAAAGAAATAAATATAATGACAGTACCATGTCAATATATTTATGATATATATACGTAAATACTAGAAATAAGAACAAACTCGCTTTGCCCAAAACTCGGCTGCACAATATTAGTGTATCTTTTAAATGTATACGCTTCTACAACAAAACTCCGAGTGAGTTGCAAAAATTATCAATAAATAAATTCAAAGAAACTATCAAACATATTCTTTGTAAAAAGGCTTATTACAAAATATCAGATTATCTTGAGGATAAAAAAGCATGAGACGACTTTTGCTCCAACTCGAAAACTAACAACCTAACAAGGTAAAGGTTTCTTGTTCGCTTCTTTATTTTACCTTAAAAAGATTGAAGTGAACAAAAAATCAAAGTGATCACTTTATTTCCCTGTTTTACCTATGTAATTTTAATTTTGTGACGTGTCCAAGAGTCCCATGGTCTAAAGGAAATAAAGCACTTTGATATTTGATATTTGATAGAACTACACTAAAGGCGAGTTTAATCTCTAATTAAATAACTAAGTAGGTATGTATTGAAAAGCTGTACCTATAGGTACACCTTTTGCCACACTCCACCGCTACACAGTGCTTATATCCAATCCTACTTCCTATACTATCCTACTAATCCTACTATATATAATACTAGCTGCTGCCCGCGCCTTCGCCCGCGTTTATTATCGGTGTATCGTATCACTTAGAGGATTTGATCATAGAACACTTTTTGTTTGTAATCATTTACGGCGCCAGTTCTCAAAAACGGCCGTGCGACGCTCTATTGGGACCTAATAAATAAATAAATAATAAATAAAAAAGCCTTTATTCACTGACCAATTTATAGTAGGTAGGTACATTTACATGGTAAGTGTTATTTATATAATCGTAGGTACGCATAAAACTAGTACAACTAAATTTTACAGCAATGATGTTAATGCTTGGCCAGATGTCGCTCCGTTCCGCACTGTCAGTAGTATGTAAGAAATTCAATGTTCTGTTTAGCTTTATAGAAATATTGACATGTATCTAAATCGCATTAAATTTAGATTTAGAGAGATTAGATTTAGAAAATAACCATGTATTAGACACATAAGTGATATTATAATGTGCTAGTGGTTTCTTTTTCACTTCTTCCACTAGTGGACAAAAAATTGAAGTGAAGAGAATATCAATAACACCTTATTTCTTATTTGATAATAATAACTATGTTTATAGTATAAAATTTGACTTGTCTAAGTGCCTATTTTGTAAGCCTAAAGAAATAAAGTTATTGATTCTGATTCTGTGCAATAATGGTGAAAGTATTTGCGACTGTTAAATGAGATGAGTGTACATGAATGATTTTCGTTTTGTTTGCGTTAAGTACAAGACCATTGTCATGTGCCCATTTAGCGACTTGTGTGAAATCGTTTTGCATATCTTGTGCGGCTATTTGAATATTTTTATGGGAGGCGATTAAACAGGTATCATCAGCGTATTGATAAATTTCGCAGTCTTAGACAACGTTTTCTAGATCATTGACGTAGGCCAGATAATGTAATGGGCCAAGAACTGAGCCCTGGGCTGTACCTTCGCTGACCACTTGTTTGTCACTATAGTGGGTTTCTATTTTAACGATGTAGTTTCTATCTTCCAGGTAGTCCTTACAGCAGTCAAGGAGAGGGCCTCTGATCCCAGTGTTGCGAAGCTTCTCAATAAGGGTGTCATGCCTTAAGGTGTAAAAAGCCTTACTAAAGTCAATAAATAAGAGTATCACATTCTGTTTTTCATTAAGACGTCTATTAATTTCGTTTGTAAAGTTTGACAGTAAAATAGAGGCAGACTTTTTGGATTGGAAACCATATTGTGATTTGGATATAATATTATGTTCGATATAGAAATTGTGGATCATATTACATACATTTTTTGCACATATTTTGTCGATTACAGGTAGAATCGTTATCGGTCTGAGTTTGACATTGCGACGTGCTTTCCTTTTTTTATAGATTGGTCTTACGACACCTGTTTTAAGGTTTTCTGGATATCTAGCATGTTTAATGCTTTGATTAATAAGTCTTCTAATTACTGAAGTTATTTTATTGCTCAGGGTTTTAATATCAAAACAGCGAATAGTGTCATAGCCTGCGCATTTTTTTGTATTTAATTATTTTGTATATATTGTCATCTGTGGCTCTCGTAACACGTAACGATTTGTTTATAGAAAATGCGTATTCTGATTGGTCCAGCAAGCGTTTTTCACATTTAGGCATGACATCCTTAACACTTTTTTTAAATGTGTTGGCAAAATTGTCTGCTATATTTTTAATGTCTATAGACGAATTCTTAAAGGCCTTAATAATAGCTTCGTCTATTGAACGAGTTGTGCGTCCCGATAGATGGTTTACTATCTCCCACATTTTTCTAGAATTAGACTTGTTTTTTTCTATTTTATTCATATAATATTTATTTCTACTTGTTTCTATTAATTTACGGGTTTTGTTTCTTTGTTAATTAAAATCTAGCTTAAATTCCATATTAAAAGGATCTTTTATCCTTTGTCTAAATATTTTATCCCTCCTATGGCACATATTGTTAATTTTACTAGTTATCCAGGGGCTTTTGGACCGTTTACTTTTATTATTTATAGTTTTAGTGTAAGTAGCATTTTCATAACATTTCCTAAAATTGTTTCTTATGTAATCGTAGATATTTATCGGACATTCCATTTATAATGGTTCATCCCAGTTTATTTCACATAATAGTTTATGTTATTTTGTTTCGTCTATGCATTTTACTGTAATTGGATCACCAGTACACTCTGGATTCCAGCGCATGACAATGCAATGAGCCGGTGATCGGCCATAACAGTGCAGACCGCCGCCGAGTACAAGTCTAGCGACCGCGATTTTGCAAAGATATGATCGATACAGCTACGCGAAGTTTTGTTGTCTTTTGATTCGATCCTAGTGTAATCTGATATCGCAGGCGATAGACCACACTCGGCCATGCAGTTTACATAGTACTCTTGGATGGGTGTTTTACATTTGAGGTCAATATTTGTGTCACCTATGATGTAAATATCGTGTTTCTGGAATGAGGGTGAGGCATAATTCTTTTAACCCACTTATAAACGGATGCTTATTATAGTTAGGAGGTCTGTATATAGCACAAATTAATGCAGTGTGTCGATAATTTACCAATTACAGATTCACAGTGAGGTAGTAATAAATCGGATTGGTGAAATGTAAATTTTTCATGTACATAAATTATGATTCCTCCTCCTTTTTTATGTCTTCTAAGTTTGCTTATCATATTGTAACCTGGAATTTGGAAGAGAGATGCTGTTTTTAATGCCTACCTCCGTAAGTATTATCAAATCCAGAATAGAGGCCGATGTGCTAATAAGATGTTTGAGTAAACTAAAGTTCTCAATAAGTGATCGAATATTAACATGTACTATATTTAAATTACTAGAGTCTTTAGGTATTTTTGAGAAGAAGTCATTTAGGTCTATGCATTGTGTAATTTCGGATAATGTATTAGAAGACATTTTTAACTAAATATAACTAAGGGTAATAAACTTATGAAAGGGTTGACCGCTTTGGCGGCTCAGACCTTGATGTGTGCGAGATTTTCTTCGCACCAGATAACGATGATTTTGTCTTTATCTCCTTTGCGGGCTAATAATTTTCCCGATTGGAACCATACATACTTGAACGTAGGACGCAATGTTTGTTAAGTTTTCCAAAGTAGACTTTTATTCGCTTTGGAGAGGGCACGTCTTACCATAATCTTGGAGCTAGCGAGCTCTCTCGAGATGCTGGGAACTACATGTTCAGCAAGAACCGGAGAGGTTTCTCTTTTAGATGCTTGGGCCCATGAAGCCGCGCTTGCTTTATTCTTGAGCTCCACCATCAGGGGCCCGTCAGATCCTGGCTTACCCTCAATGCGTTTGACAGCCTTTACATCGCTTTCATCCACAGACAATAATTTTGCCACATTCTTGGTGATGAGAGTGATGTCCTCGTTTGTTGATTTCGGAATTCCGGATATTTCCACCATTGTATCTAGTGCAGCTTGCTCCATCCTTCTTATTTGAAATTCGCGTGTCGAAATTTTAGTTACTAAATGCTTATTTTTGTTAAGCAAGAAGGTTTGCTGTTTTTCTATGTCATCAATCCTCCCTGAGCAAGCATCAATCTTGTTTCCAAAATCTTCTAGTTTTTTTCCGAAGTAATTCAGTGTTTCTTCAAGGAGTACGTTCTCTTTCCTGATGATCTTTCTCACTTCTGAGGTTATGTCACGTAGCAGTTTCTTGACGCCAATGGCGCCGGAAGTTTGCTGAATAGCAATATCTTGGATATCATCGTCTTCTTCGTCGTCTTCGGGGATAATAAAAGAAGATTTCCTTTTTGGAGTGATTCGGTTGCATTCATCACAAGTCCACTCGAGGCTGTCCGTGTTCCGAAGAGCGGTGAGTTGTTGTAGGAAGTCCGCTGCATACTTGATTGCAGTGTACGACTTTACCACACTTGCAGCATTCCAATCCTGGGCTTTTTTTAGTGATTCCCTTGTCACACAAATCACACTTAGCCATCGCGTAGCGAGTTCGCGGGTAGATGTAAGTATTTGTTACGAGTTCGTGTACGTTCTTGCACTAGGACCAGTCAGAGCGGCGGCTCTGCGACGAATGAGAATAGGTCTTATTTTATTTTCTTTGATGAAACCGATACGGTGGATCATCACTTGATTCTAAGGAGATCTTCAATTCTCGTTTAATAATTTTCTGCACTCTTTGGAACAGCTCCAAAGTAGATTTTTCGTTTTCTTTCAAACCAAAAAACAAGATGTTATTCATTTTATTTTCCTTCTCTAATATGCAATTTTCTTTCCCAGAATTTCTATTTTGAGTTTTATTTTCATCGTTCCGATAGTCGTTTTGGTTAACAGGTTAATAGCGAAGAGCCTCGATCCCTCAAGAGACTCGCTAGGAAGTTGGATCAAGGGCCAGATCCAAATGGCGGTAGGTACTCCTGGCCTCGGCGCGTATCGTCAGGAAGTTCCTCTCTCTGCAGCCCAAGTCACCGGCCGCTTGAGCCTAGCTTATCCACCGTTTTGATATATTTTTTACTGTATGTATGTTGTTTTTACTTTTTTACTGAATGTATGTTTTACTTTTATATGTTATTGTATTTTCTATAGTAAAAAAATATATTTTAGCGAGATTTACAATAAATGAAGTGGAATATAATAATGATAATAAACCCGCAGGTCAGCTTGTGGCGAGCTGTTGGTGAGTAGCGACACCACGGGTATACCGAGGAAGTTCCTGGTTCTCGTCTCCGCTTGCGGAGTGGTATCCCAAGAGAACCAGATCCCCACCTCTTGCTTGCCTTCATTGGCCGGTCTGAGTGGAGTCGCGAGAGATGCGTCTTAGGATGTAGACTCAGGGGTGGAAGTGTCTAATGGCGTAATAACGAGGAAACCCACTCACGTGTCCTGATGGTGAAATCGGGACCGCACCTCTCGACACCCCTTAGTAGTTTGCACCGAGGTTGTTCTTTTCCGGCATTTACGCCGACATTTTGAGGAACTCGCCCAGCATTCGGCAAATCCCCGTCTGCCGCTAGTCTTGGGTTATACTAGGCAAAATCCGATACCTGTGACTTACGTTACTGTGACTTCAAAATATCTATGACAAATACCTGTGACAAAATACTAGCTAGTATTTCTACCAATCACGTACAAATTCATTGTTTTACTGATTGAATAATATATTTATTGTAGCGATGACTGAGTATGTAGCATGTTGATTAACCGAATAAATTTAAACGGTATTTTCTTCAACAACTTTGTTATATTGTGGTATACATTTCGAATTTCCAAGTATAAAATACTAACTGTGTCTCATTCTGACTTAGTGATATTATCTAGCTGAAGCGATTTATTGCGTAGGTACCTAATAATATAACAACGATATAATATCGTGCACTCGTGACACTGGCACTGTCTGTGTGACAGTCACAGATATATTTAGTTTCTGTCACTGTGAAATACCCCCAATTTTCCATATGTGTGACTTTTATCAGTGACGATAAATACGCCTCAAGCCTATCTGCCGCTTGTAACAGTACCTATTGAGAGTATGTTTATGGCAGTCGTTCGTACTGTCCGTAGTGTCTCCCGTAGCCCGATTACCCAGTCCATCCATTCATCACAATTACATGGATACAATATGGTGCCAATAAAATATTTTGATTTGATTTGATTTAGATTTGCTAGAGCTCCGCTCGCTGCTATTTATTTTTCGTACTCTTCTTAACCTGTTTGTCATAATTAAACCTCATAAAAATTTAATTCCCTAATTTTTTTGTCGTCTTTGATATTAAGTAAAGTGTATCGATTTATGGCATTTAGACTATTTAAGTACATTTTCAACATGATCCCCTAGTACCAGGCAAATTACATTTTCAGGGATTCTTCATGAAAGCCAGTAGTTTTTAAGATATGTTGTAGAAAAAATAATATGTGAAATATTTTTTTTTAGAACCATACAAAGCAAAGTATAGATTTTGAAAAGAAAATTGACTATAATTTTCTTATTAGGTTTTTTATAAACCAAAGACTCCGGTTGGTATAGGGACACGAAAGGCCCACTATTGATCTTGTAAACAAAAGTTGTTAAAACAAAAAGATAGGGTTGCATACCTAATGGTTTGGCTGCAATCGCGAAATTCAGAGAATTCTGATTTTGCATAAATTTTACCAAAGTTCAAATAACTTTTGAACCACTGAATATCGCAGAACATACATGGGGGTTAAATCATTAGGTACTGAGGTCCTGCACCCCCCAGTCACCCATGATCCACCCCTCATGTTACACCGTGTATACCTAATATGGTCTTATCGTTCCTATATCACCGACCGGACCACACGACATACATAGGTAGGTACCTACATTCTGTACCTAGCGATAACTTTCATCTTACATTCTGCACAGCTCTCGTGACTCATGAACAGTGATAGGAATAGGTAGTGCAATTTCATGGGACTTCATGAGGATATTTTAATATGGACAAGCCATACAAGTCCCGCGAATTGAATAAAAAATAATAGGTAGTGCAATATTCCGAGACTTCATGAGGATATCTAATATGGACATACCATACAAGTTCCGCGAATTAAATGAGAAAATATTATTTGTCTGTAAAATAATATTTTATATATAAATTCTTACGATTTATAGTATCAAATCATCATATTCTGTATGAAGCTAAAGTTGCCGCCATATTTGTATTTCAAATGAGACACTTTTTGTGGACTGATTCGATCTCTGTGTGTGACCATTTAGCTTCTGTGTACCGGACCTTGATTGTGCTACTGAATTGGATTTATTTTCGAATAGATAAGCCATTAAAAAAAATATTAAAAAAATTACAAAACCGAAATTTATCAATAGTCAATGCTTTTGAAATATTCGATGAAGCCATGATAATCATAAAATGGAGCAAATGTTTATCCATAGAAAACAAATGAGAAGCTGTCATGGATCCAAATCCGGACTTAGATATTATTAGAACATATTCAGAAGAAATCGCGAACGGTTTGTCAATTGACGATATTTTAATATTTAAATGTACCCCATTAACGTCAGTAGAAGTAGCAGTTTTTCTACTTATAAGTGGTTACTACTAAAAGGAATAGGTTAAAAGTAGAAAATATCGAAAAACTTATTGTAACAAATTTTAATTTCATGGAAAATCAACAAACAACTTCAGGTCTTGAAAGCGATAGTGCCGGTGAAGATTGAACAAAATTTAACTTGGATTATGTTTTATTCATGATAAGTTTCAATATGTATATCTGTTGCGAAGAATTTTTACTAGTTATTGATTGTTGAAATCTTAATCTGAAAAAATAATAAAAGAATAATGAAAATAATGACTTTTTATCTGAAATCTGTCCCATCCTATTTTTTCCCAGAGTCCCGGGGGCTTATCCATACTATTGATAATGTTTGAGGTCATCAACCTCAAATTGCACTACCTATTCCTATCTCTGCTCATGAATTATGTACAAGGCTTGGTTAGTAGAAAGATTATCCTGTTGTAATAGTGGTGCAATATCAATAAAGCTAAGAGACGTCATTACAATGTTCGTATCGTAAGGAGAAGCGAGCGGGCTGCACATACATAGTAGGTACCTACCTAGTGCTTCGTATGAATGGCATCGCGCGCGGCTAGCGTGCAATGCGCGCAAAAAGTGACGCGGCGACACGCTGCTGCTCGGAATGCCTAGAGCTTTTACTTTCGCAGCCGCGCGCGCGATGACATACCGGGAGACATTCCGGGCGCAACAATATTTCTGGGAAGGCTCATGTGTGACGTTTTACAATTGCCTCCATGAAGTGTTGCACATTCATAGAGTGCTAATATGCAAGCAAAGTCACAGATTAACTAATTTAACTATATAGTACCTACCTACTAGGCACAGCCTAGATCTGCGCCTCGGAGCCTGCAACACTTTCGCTCTCTTCATACCTACATAACTACCTAACCTACTTGTGACCTAAAGATGCGCGACTGTGAATGATTTCATTCGAATTATTCGACTTGACAAGGATTCGAACGATTCGAATGACTAGATCATCATCATCATCATCATCATTAGCCTATACACGTCCACTGCTGGACATAGGCCTCCCCCGTACGACGCCAGACTAGATCATATTAGTAACTAATTTGGTTAGTAATCGCGAGTCGTTCGTTCGACTGCCTGAGTCGGTTTCGATTCATTATTCGACGTGGATAGTAGCCCCCGCTCGGAGTTAGAGAGAGATAGTATTATACCTATATTTCATTCGACTCCGGGATCGTTCGCTGCCGCCACCTAACGCTTCACATGTAAAAGTTTACGAGGAAGGAGGAGACTGATGCGAAAACCGAGTTTGATGGCCAAAAAGTACAACTTCGCATCTCTTCGTAAACTTTACCAATTAATAAAACTATTACAGAGGCATTAAAAAAAAGCTTATGATAGGTACCACAATGTGGCAAAGGGATTTTTGAAAATTCGTTTATTTAAAGTTATAATACGATAAAATAGGTGGCGGCGCTAGTTTGGGTTAGGGAACCACCTTAACATAAAATATTTGAACAAAGTTAACCTATAAAAGGTATTATTGAACTCACAGTGGTAGGCTGGTTATCTTTAATAGTTACATTACCGGATTCAACATTAGAACAACCATAGCTGTCCACCACACTATAACATTTACACTAAAACCATATTTACACTAAAAACTAAAATATTATACGTGAAAAACAACTCATTAACCGCACAAGAATGATAAAATTAGTTACTAATCTGTTCCATTCAATCCCCGCAGGAGCGACGAATAATTCATTCATCACTCGAAACCATCGAATAAAGTCGAATCGGAGCCATGAATGACCCATTCGTAGAGACATTAGTAATTACCTACTAATTAATAGTTTCATTCGACTTTTCTTGAAGATTAGTATATTACTAATATTCAAGTCGAATGAGGAAATTAG
The DNA here is from genome assembly GCA_947859395.1 of Eupithecia insigniata. Lineage (NCBI taxonomy): Eukaryota > Metazoa > Arthropoda > Insecta > Lepidoptera > Geometridae > Eupithecia > Eupithecia insigniata. Next base: position 15,349,180 of record OX402002.1, read on the forward strand.
TAGTTGTTCATCATTCGACTAGACAGATAATTCGCAGTCGCACATCTTTATTGTGACCGATTCGACATCAATTAATATAACCCCGAGGGAGTTGACTCGTGAATCATCTCCGCAGAGACCGGTCGCCTGTCCCTTCCCTTCTCTAGTAGGTGGTAGGCAGGTAATATATTTCCTGTTCTGAGGAAATATATTACCTGCCTTCATGCCTGATCTTCGATCGATCGAAGGCGATCATCAGGTCGTCATTAGGTACCTACGAGTATGTTAATAATCTATTGTGTCGAAAAAATAAACTTAAAAACTAAAACCCGACTACGAAATAAAAGTTCTAAATAAGCATTCACCTATGGTCCAGGTCCTTATCATTTTCTTTTGATACTTAGGTAGTCGGAGGCCTTTGATCCCACTTGTACCCTAGGTAGGTATGGTAAATGGGGAGTGGGTGCCACCGACTATCAAAATAAAATGGTAAGGACCATACATAGGTGAAAGCTATGTGGTCCTTACGTCCTATGCACGGGCTGCGAGAATCGTTGACGATCCCTTTCTCACAGGCGGTACTGAACCACTGAGTCTTAGGAGGGACTTTTCTTCTTTGTGTGTGTTCTACAGTCTGTACAATGGGTCGTGTTCTGACGAACTTTTTGACTTGGTGCCCGCGGCTCCCTTCTATCATCGCACCGCTCGCCATCGGCAGAGATTTCACGCCCAAACCTTGGACCCGTTATGCTCGCGGACTGTAAGGTTCAAGAAGAACTTCCTCCCGCAAACACTCAGGTTGTGGAATGATCTCCCGGCTGAGGTTTTCCCAATGGACTATAGTATGAGGTCTTTCAAACAGGGCATTCCAAAGCATTTACGGGGTCGGCAGCGCGCGTGTAACGTCCCTGACGTTGCAGGTGTCCATAGGCTGCGGTAACCACTTCCCATCAGGTAGACCGCACGCTTGACTGCTGCCTTTCGTAAGGATCGTTAACCTCACAAATATATGATAAACTGTTTTGGAAAGTACAAACAAAGACCTTTGCGACGATACCACACACGAGCATATTTACTAACATTGGGATTTTTGACCCTCGCTTAGACCCCCGCATCTGGTTAGAGCCTATTTTTAGCAAGTAGTTTCAGCGCTACCTATGTATATACATAGGGTGCCAACCCTCGTCCTTCGGTAGTCGAGTAAAAAGGCAGAAAAGTGCATTGCAGTGGCACCATATAAATAAAGTACTGATTGATTGTAGTTTTCTCAAAAAAGAATGGATATTCTCTTATATACATATATATCTACTATATAGACCGGTGTCCTCAGGAGTAACCTAACTAACCTAACCTAACCCAGCACATAGAGGCATCCTACACATACACCACTACAAACACCCACATACATTTAAAAACACACTACAAACTTGCATCGCAGAATTAATTTTGTTTATTTTTGTACTAATCAAATTTCAAATTTCAATGTACCTACCTACCAAACCTAATGTTATAGAAGAGCGCTCTCTCGCAGAGGGGTTCTCTAACACAAGCATAATCAAACATGCTTAAAAGAGGATATACCCATATTATTGTAACGGATATACTAAGTAACAGAAATAAATATGTATTTAATATTTATATAAATCCATTTTCCAATAGCTACACCGACAAAAGTAGTAAGGGGAGGTGCCTCTTACTGTCCCGTCGAAAAATCTATATTATCTACATATATAAATATCACATATTTCGTGGGTCTGGTCAGGTACTTTAGTCAGTGCTATTGTAAATAGGTAATTATTATTTTGCTACAAACTATTTAACATTTGGATTATGACATCATGAAAATTTGAATAATTATTTATTTTATTTTATTGTCGTTTGAGGACTACACTATTGTATTGCACACACTACAATTTGGGAGCGTTCATGTTGCGATAAATTGCGGCTAATTAAATTCTCGATCTCAACTACCGTAACTGCATCTGCACACAACTGACTGACTGGTTGACCAGATGACTTTGCAATGGAAAGAAGTCATTAAAAAGAACCATTTTAAAAAATATGTCCAGCAGATGTTGACTGTCCGGACTTTCTATTGGTCAAACTAGACAACAAAGAAAAGAAGGTGTGTTCTGTTACCCAAAACCAACGTAAGGAAAGGAATTTCAAACTGGTAAGGCAGATCTTACGCCGATAGTACACATGTTACATTTGGTACACATGGTAGCCTGTAGGAGCGCGTTTATATCTTTTACTTATTGCAATGTTGCTGGCTGATAGCCTGTAGGAGCGCGTCTATATCTTTTACTTATTGCAATGTTGCTGGCTGATAGCCTGTAGGAGCGCGTTTATATCTTTTACTTATTGCAATGTTGCTGGCTGATAGCCTGTAGGAGCGCGTCTATATCTTTTACTTATTGCAATGTTGCTGGCTGATAGCCTGTAGGAGCGCGTCTATATCTTTTACTTATTGCAATGTTGCTGGCTGATAGCCTGTAGGAACGCGTTTATGTATTTTACTTATTGCAATGTTGCTGGCTGATAGCCTGTAGGAGCGCGTTTATATCTATTACTTATTGCAATGTTGCTGGGTGATAGCCTGTAGGAGCGCGTTTATATCTTTTACTTATTGCAATGTTGCTGGCTGATAGCCTGTAGGAGCGCGTTTATGTCTTTTGCTTATTGCAATGTTGCTGGCTGATAGCCTGTAGGAGCGTGTTTATGTCTTTTACTTATTGCAATGTTGCTGGCTGATAGCCTGTAGGAGCGCGTCTATATCTTTTACTTATTGCAATGTTGCTGGCCGATAGCCTGTAGGAGCGCGTCTATATCTTTTACTTATTGCAATGTTGCTGGCTGATAGCCTGTAGGAGCGCGTCTATATCTTTTACTTATTGCAATGTTGCTGGCTGATAGCCTGTAGGAGCGCGTTTATGTCTTTTGCTTATTGCAATGTTGCTGGCTGATAGCCTGTAGGAGCGTGTTTATGTCTTTTACTTATTGCAATGTTGCTGGCTGATAGCCTGTAGGAGCGCGTCTATATTTTTACTTATTGCAATGTTGCTGGCTGATAGCCTGTAGGAGCGCGTTTATGTCTTTTGCTTATTGCAATGTTGCTGGCTGATAGCCTGTAGGAGCGCGTCTATATCTTTTACTTATTGCAATGTTGCTGGCTGATAGCCTGTAGGAGCGCGTCTATATCTTTTACTTATTGCAATGTTGCTGGCTGATAGCCTGTAGGAGCGCGTTTATGTCTTTTGCTTATTGCAATGTTGCTGGCTGATAGCCTGTAGGAGCGTGTTTGTGTCTTTTACTTATTGCAATGTTGCTGGCTGATAGCCTGTAGGAGCGTGTTTATGTCTTTTACTTATTGCAATGTTGCTGGCTGATAGCCTGTAGGAGCGCGTTTATGTCTTTTGCTTATTGCTATGTTGCTGGCTGATAGCCTGTAGGAGCGCTTCTATATCTTTTACTTATTGCAATGTTGCTGGCTGATAGCCTGTAGGAGCGCGTCTATATCTTTTACTTATTGCAATGTTGCTGGCTGATAGCCTGTAGGAGCGCGTTTATGTCTTTTGCTTATTGCAATGTTGCTGGCTGATAGCCTGTAGGAGCGTGTTTATGTCTTTTACTTATTGCAATGTTGCTGGCTGATAGCCTGTAGGAGCGCGTTTATGTCTTTTGCTTATTGCAATGTTGCTGGCTGATAGCCTGTAGGAGCGCGTTTGTCTTTTGCTTATTGCAATGTTGCTGGCTGATAGCCTGTAGGAGCGCGTTTATGTATTTTGCTTGAAAAGTGGTAGATCAATAGGTAGTGCGAAATTAACAAAACTGTTGGATTTCGAATTAGATCCGGCCCTAACTTGTAAATCATATAGACTACCTGTACAAAAATGGCTAAAGGCATATATGCTCTAAAACAACAGCGCCCTATGACATCCCAATTAAATCTGAAAGATATTTATTACTCGTTTATACACTTTTTAATGGGTTATGGCATTATACTGTGGGGCAACTCTACCGACTGTGAAAGAGTCTTAAAGATGCAGAAACGTGCAATAAGGGTGCTGGTTAGCGCCAAATTTAAAGACTCTTGTAGAGAACATTTTAAGAATCTGAAAATACTAACCTCTGCCGCGCTATACATCTACGAAATATTAAAGTTTGTAATACAAAATATATATCAATTCAAGGTAAGAGGAAGCCAAAGCAAATACAGTAATAGGCATCAAATGTATTTAGAATCAACTGCTCATAGACTCAAATACATCTCTAAGAAGCAACCAGAAGTTATTGGCCCTAAATTTTTTAAGAAACTTCCATTGTCTTCCATCGACTCATAACTTGTGAACAATCATTTTTAAATAATGTGAAACATCTTCTGCTAGATAAAACCATATACTCTGTACGTGAATTTCCAGACAATGACTATAAACAGTTTGTAATTCCCCAAAGACGAACCTTTCCTGAACTCTACATGCCTAATTCAATTTCAAATTAATCGATGTAATTTAAACCTAAGTAAATTGACGAGAAACTGATAACACCTTACTTTAGATTAACAGCGAGTTAACCATTGTTATTGTGTATTTCTTTTTCAATAAATATTTTCATTTCATTTCTTATTGCAATGTTGCTGGCTGATAGCCTGTAGGAGCGCGTTTATGTCTTTTGGTCCGCGCACGCGCAGCACTACAACTACTACTAGCAACTATTTACCAAATTGCATTCGATACTATAATAAACTACTTACCAAATTGCGTACTTGTGATGAACGAAACACAATTTGTTAAAACATATTAAATTTAGCCTTACAACGCATGGGCCACTGTCCTGGAGAAGCACAAGACATCAGCCTCAATTGTAACATAATTAGGGAACTATTTTTATTATTGACAAGGCTAAATCCATTCGCTAAATTTGTGCATATTCATTATATTTAACTTATTTGTTTATTAATTACTCTAAAACCGTGACTGTAAACTTTTATTTTTGACAAGGCCTCTTTACAGCCGATAATTTTGATATGTTTTATCATTTATCTTATATCATATCTTATTTTATAATTATATTTCAAGAGTCTGGTTATTATAATTCCTTATGTACTTAAATTTGACAATTCCAAGTGTTCTATATGTTCCTATGGTACAATAAATAAACTGAAACTGAAAAAAAACTGACTGGGTCATTGGGTTATGTATGGGGGAGACTATGGACGCCTGCCATAAACATACTCTCAATACTGTTTCAAGCGGCAGATGGTGGCTTGTTGTCATTAATTAATTGTCATTAATGATATGTATATCAGAATCAGAATCAATAACTTTATTTCTTTAGGCTTACAAAATAAGCACTTAGACAAGTCAAATTGTATACTATAAACATAGTTATTATTATCAAATAAGAAATAAGGTGTTATTGATATTCTCTTCACTTCAATTTTTTGTCCACTAGTGGAAGAAGTGAAAAAGAAGAAGATATTAGATATATAGATGTCCACTTGTAGCACACTCCCACGTCAACTTCGTAGGTACCAGGTCTCTTCTACTACAGCCACAAGTGTGCTCCGCGGATCCACTGTAAGTACCTAGTGTAGGGCTCCGCGGTAAAAGGTAACTACAGTTCGCTCATTGCTGAGTAAGGCTTTTCTAGAGTTATGAAATGGTTGGACCATAACCACCTGTTGACCCTTAATTTAGACAAAACCAAATACGTAACATTTACAATTAAAAACAACGACCAACCAAATGATACATTTAAGATAAGAAGTCCTCAATGCAACTGTATAACATTATCTTGCCATTGCAATAGTCTAGCTAAGACTACGAGTCTTAAATATTTAGGACTTACAATTGACCAGAATCTGAATTGGGAAGATCAGATTACAATACTAGCAGGGCGTGTTCGGAAACTGATCTTCATCTTCAAAAATCTTAGACATATCCGTGACAAAGACGTTCTAAAAACTGTCTATTACTCGTTAGGACAATCTATTATCTCCTACGGAATACAAGCATGGGGTGGTACAGGTAAGACCCGTATGCTTGACATAGAGAGAGCTCAAAGGGCGATTCTCAAAGTTATGCTCTATAAGCCATACATGTACCCCACGACTAAGCTCTACCAAGAGTCCAATGTACTCTCGGTCCGACAAATTCTTCTAAAGACCTTGATTCTCAATCAGCATAAAATGAAAAGTGATGCAAAACGGTATTGCAAAAGAAGAAGTGATATTGTGTTTAAAACTCCTAACTGCCGGACAAAATTTTCCCAGAGGTTTACCTTTTTCCTTGGTCCATATATTTATAATAAAATTAACAAACACATCAACATAAAAAATGATACATCCTACGCGTGTAAGAAAAAAGTTGAAAATTTTCTAAAAACACTTTGTTATACAAAAACTGAAGCGCTATTAAAGATCTTATCTTAATGAATGCATCATAATAGTTACACACAACTGGAAAAAAAACTAAAATTACTTTTTCCATCTAACCTAAGCCGAAATCAGTACCTTATTGTAATTATAATCATGCCTTATTTATTAAAAGTTTATACGTTGTAATTTATATATATATTAGATTTATATTTATATATTATAATAATAATACTCATGTAATATCTCCTTCCTTTTTTCCCTATTTCCTGTCATTTAACTTTAACCTATTAATTAATATATAAGACATTAGTCAAATATGTACTTACTATCATAACAAGCAATGGTCAATTTTAAATAGGTGAACAAGCCATGAGTGCAAGAGCGAGACTCCCTGCCGTCATATAGTGAAAACTCGTACGGAGGAAAGTCACTTGAGCTTTTCAGGCCTTGCCATTTTACAACTTACCTACCCTAATCACCAGAATTAGGACCTTACTGTTAATTAATCGTAACTACATAGTCTAAGTTTTTCTAAGTTACTTTTAAATAGAATTGGTTGTGTTATTAGTTACGTAAGTCTGTAAAAAGTTAATTTCAATTGAAAATAAACATTTCATTTCATTATAAAAAATATATACTTCAGAAACCTATAACAAACAAAATTTATTGTTATTTTTTTAGAAAAAACAACATCTTGTTGGAAACCAATACGGGTTCTGGAAAAACTATTCTACAACACAACACTTGCATTATACAAGTACGTACAGGAAATTCGCGACTGAAAAGGATAGCAATAGGATTTTTTGCTTTCATAGGAGCGGGATAGCGCATACCGTTTTGGAAAGACGTAGGGTAAAATCGGGCAATGCCGGTCAGTTGGCAATACCGGTCACCAAACTTTCTTACAAAATACTAAGTTATACCCTCACACATGCAAAGAGGGTGGCGTGATTGTTCCTTGCCCCGAGGCACCAATCCCCGCTTAGATCCGACCGTGCGTCACTGACAGCAAAACGCAAATTTATTTTACGCCACTTTCTTATAACTTTCTGGCATCAGAAAATAAGAGTTGAGAATCGTAATATTCATATTTCATTTACTGTCTGTAATATTTTTTTATCATCAGTTATCTGTCTATTCGTTTGATGGTAGATTTCAAGCAATTTGCGACAAGTTTTATCTTAAATAATTTTTAACCACAAACATACACATGCGGGCAATGCCGGTGACGCTGACCAGTATTAGCCGCATGTCACGGTTTCAAGGTAAATGGTTCTATAAGTTTTTTTTCTTTCAGAGGTATTTCTATTCATCCCGTAAAACTTAAGAACACATTGTAAATATAAAAGAAATTGAAGTCGCATTTGAGTTTTTATACACAATCACTTGTCTATAGCTTTACACATTTATATTGTTTAAGCCTATAGAAAATAAAAATTGTAGGATCCTTAGCGCCTGGTCGAAGCGACGCGTGACCCGAGAGCTGTATCTGGCGCAGCGCATTAGCATTGCCATACAGCGAGCCCGACTGGTATTGATATGGACAAGTTGAGCTGTCTGTAGATTGTTTGCAACAGTCTGTAGTTAGCTCAATTGTTTCAATTGTAAATACTAGTTTAATTTGTTTATATTATTTGATTGTTATTTTCTTTGTCAATAAAGATCGGGAGTATATACTCGTACAACTCTATGTTTTAATTCGCGCTCAATATTTGAATGCATGGAATACCCTTCACGTCGCGTATCAGGCTCGAACCCGTTTAGTGCAGCAAAAAACCATCTAAAAAACTCTCTCTAAAATTTACCAATTTTAAACTTTTTTTCCCAAAGTACTGGCATTCAGCGCTTTTACTTTAAGGGTTGAACACCCTAATGGAGCACTATTATTTCATAGAGTCTTGTCTCGAAGTGACTTTCCCAGACCGTGCCCTCCCCTTGTGAGTAGAAATTGCCTGAACCGCAAGCACGGTTTTGAACGAGAACTGCGTATATCAATAATTAGTTGAATAATTTTCACGAGAACATAATTGTATTATTGTTTATCATACTTAAATGTGTGAATACAATATGTTAATATTACAGTACAACTGTATTCTTGTAATTTCAGGCATGGGTAGAATCCTCGAATAGTATTGTATTTTTTTATAACTCCGCGAATAATGCTAATAGAGTTACGAAAAAAATTTAGCAAATGTATTAACACGCACAGATCACAAAAATGACAAAACACTAAAACTAACGTAGTGGCGATTACCATTTTATTATCCGGGTAACGGTGTAGTGTTCACTTCAACGATATATTTATTAAACAAAAACAACTGATTAGAATATTATCTAATTAACAAAAACAAAGCTGTAGGCCGCATGAGGGCGCACTGAATATTTAACCTGTTTAAACATAATGAAAATGACTGGAAAATAAATGTCAATATTTTTAAACGAATATTAAAAATATTGACATTTATTTTCCAACAGTTTTCCAACTACAATAGACGAAATAAAGACCAACTTATTCTTCCTTCGACTACCCAAGGTTAGTGAATATCTACAACAAAATACCGACCTCCATAAAAAGATATTAAAAATGATTCGGTCTTTGGTAATAAACTCAAAGAATAACTTATCTCTAAATGTTACTACTCCGTTGACGAATTTATAAATACATATATAACTCTAGTCTAAACTGTTTGACTGCCTGAGTAAAAATTTACATAGTACCTACCTAAGTACACAATAGGGATAACGACAGTAACTAAAAACCACAAAAAATATGTATTTACCGAATTATAATAATCAATAAAAATAATTTCCGCAAAATTTCAAGTGTAGCCCTGCCAGCGTTCTTGTCTTCCGTCTACAGCACTAGTTCTTTAGTGGAAAAAATTTTAAATCCGTCTTTGGTCTCACCTGGAAATTCATTCGAAATTTCGTTCTTAGACGAGGCTCGAATGGCTTGGCATAGTGCTTGCCCTGATGCTGCTCCCCCAAAATCTCTTTTGTCCCAACGGCAATGGGACGGGCCTCTGTGTGAGTTGACACGGAATTGTTTGTTACAAACGTGCTCCAGCTCTGCAGATCGTGCCCGTCTCCTGGCCGTTTCTAAATGGGAGTCAGGACATTGGTTGCAAGCACTTCCTTCATATAATACTGGCACTCTATTGGATCCCGTAACTTTCCGTATAGCAACATGTCTTCGGTTGGGTGCAAGGTGTTGCGCGCCTCATCAATGCCAGTGCGGTACTGTTGTCGAACAGCTTGGTCATCACGGATTATCGTGTACTAGGGCTGCCGGTCGGATATCTCGCCATGCCAGCCTTAACGACATCATCCGGCCGGCCTTTGTCACCGCTAACGTACCAGCTATTCTCGAACCGAATGGTCTGTTGCGTGACGATGGTAAGAGGCCCGACGGCATGACTTTAGTCCCTTGGGAACTGGGCAGGCCTATTGTGTGGGACGCTACATGTGTCGACACACTTGCGCCTTCCCATCTTTCAAGGACATCCGTGAGGGCTGGTTCGGCGGCAGATTTGGCCGAGGATCTCAAGAGGCGCAAATATGCAGGTCTCGACAGAGCCTACGCATTTGCTCCCCTTGGAGTCGAGACCCTAGGTCCGTGGGGTACCGAGGCTCTCCGGGTTTTCAAAAAATTATCTGAGCGCCTGGTCGAAGCGACGCGTGACCCGAGAGCTGGTGAGTATCTGGCGCAGCGCATTAGCATTGCCATACAGCGGGGCAATGCAGCCAGCGTCTTGGGGACGCTTCCGACTGGTATTGATATGGACCAGTTGAGCTATCTGTAGATTGTTTGCAACAGTCTGCAGTTAGCTCAATTGTTTCAATTGTAAATACTAGTTTAATTTCTTTATATTATTTCATTGTTATTTTCTTTGTCAATAAAGATTGATAAAAATAATCAAATAAAAAAGATCAAATATAATAATAGGTATTATATTTCATCGAGATTAATTATTATTTTGATAAAATAAAACTACAAAATACAGCAATCCGCCATGACACGTTGAACGCCAATCAGAGAATACATAACTGTGACGTCATTCCGTCACAATATGTAAAGGCACAGAATGGCTAGTCAAGCTTCTCTTGAAAATATTATGATCATTCTGTATCATCAATGTTCGTGCATCTATGACGTCATAGACAGCCGCCACGAGTATTGTAGCGTTTTTGAGCGAAATTTAAAATGCATCTTTAAAAGTAACAACTTAAGAATTTCATAATTTGACCGCGAATAGAGATGGTCAGCATTGACAGAATAACTTTGTAACACCACCGTGTGGAGCAATTTAAATGGTTTTTCCAAATTTCATCGTAGAGATTTGTCAATTCTAAAAATACTGATGTAGATGAAACATTAACTAAATTTCATAGTTATGATTAAGAGGGAAATAACTATTTGTTTTGTTTGGTGATCAATATAATTCATCATGAGTTTTAATATTTCACAACTTCCAAAATCTACATATGTTTTCAAATATAGAAGGACGAATGAACGAAATACAATTTGGATAGCACCAAAGGTTAGTTTAATCTCTAATTATATGTTATTTTAATGTCGGATGACCTATTTATTATTTTCTAATTATATTATTTAATTTTGTGTGTCTAGAATACATTTTTATAATATTATTAGACAGGAATTTAATTATGTTAAAATGTGACCAATGGTGACGATTTTTGCTTTGTATACATAACTAGATTAGTAAGATTATGACTATAGATAGTACACTGCCGAATTAGATGTGCCTGTAAGGATAGTGTACAATATTTGGAACAATAAACAAATATATTTTTTATGTGAATAAATTACAAATTCACGGTTTTCGGATTTCTCCCTTTAGTTGTGCTATAACACTTTGCTTCTTGCCAAATTTCATGATTCTAGGTCACGGGAAGTACCCTATAGGGTTTGTGTGCATTTGACTCCCATACAAATTTCAAAAAAAATGGGCCTAAATGGCTGCAAATTTTAATTCTAATAGGTAGTAATAATAGAAGTTTGATTTATATCACGGCTCCAAGAGGTTACGGAACTGAGTATTTGATGTTAATTTCAACTCGATAGCTCCACGCGTTTCTGAGAAAAGAGGGTTGCCTGACGGACAGACAGACAACAAAGTGATCCTATAAGGGTTCCGTTTTTTCCTTTTTAGGTACGGAACCCCTTAAAATACATACAGATGAATTGAGAACCTCCTCCTTTTGAAGTCGGTTAAAAACTATGTAGAGACTGAGTAGTGGCAAAATTATTCCAACCTACACTTAATTATGACATGTGTAAATATCTATCCCATATTACCTACACCGGGCCTCCGTCAAATATTTCGATTCACAAAAGGTCTACGTCGCTAAAAAAGTTTCAGAGCAGCTGTTCCAGTAGGTATCTCCCCAGATACCTCCTAGGTACTAGAAGACATCTGCAGAAATACAATTACAGCTAAATAGGTGTAGGTATATGTCCTACGAGTAATTTATATTTTGTATGACGAAAAGAACGATAGTGCTTTCTGAATCATTGATGCAAAAAAGGCTGTTATCAATTTCCAAGATGGCTGCTTTTATTAAGGTAGAGTCAGGTGCGTGGAATGTCGGCCGCAGCAAGTGCTTTACCTGCGGCGGCGGCAGCGGCGCAGTGGCGCGCGCCCAGAAAAAACAAACACCGCGGGACCGACCCGTTGATCATTCACGACAAGCACGCGGCAGCCTCAAATCTCTAAATAAAGAATTTTTATTTAGAGATTCGGGCAGTGTTTTCCTTATGTAGTAGGTAGGTAGGTTGGTAAGGTACCTAGTTTGTATTTTGGACCAGCTCTAACAGCACGACGGGGTGAAGGCAATTATTCTGGTCCCTTTAGACCAGTATAATTGCCTTCACCCGTCCCTCTGCTCTCGACCCCAGTTCAGATAAGTCTTGTCTCGTCTAGGGACCGTACTCGTAAAAACGACGTTTCACATTAGTTTTCGTGCAAATGCAAGCGATTTATCAGTTGGTTTAGCACAAAAACTAATCAGAGACTTCGATTTTCTTTTCCGAGTACCTGCCCGTATCCGTAGATTTGTCTGAATGTCTCATAATATATTTGTCGCGTAGGTATAAACCCCATAGAACTTGTTAAAAAATCTATGACATTTGATTGAAGTTTGATAGAAGCGTAGCAATTAGATTCAGTGCAACCCTGACTGCGGTGCTGGGGGCGGAGAGATGGCGGCCGTCAGCTTCCCGGCTCCATTAACATTCTAGCGTCGCGTCCGTTGCAGCAAAAAGTGAATGCACTCGCACCAGCATAGAGACATTAGCGGCGCGTGCGCAGCTCTCTCGTAGCCTCCAGCCAGCAACGTCGCGTCGGGAGTATCGGGCGATGTCGCTCGTCGACCAGGTCGAGCGAGTACAGGAGTAGTGGCGTTGAGTAGATCTGCACGAACGTGTCGCGGCGCCGCCGGCCGCGGGCTCCGCCTCCGACATTCCAGACAACAAAACAAACTATACACAAATCAACAGTGCTCCTCTCGCTGCGCCCCACACACACAAACACACGCACGCGTGCACCCTCACCTTGCAGCTTCTTCTCAGTCTCCCAGAACTTCTGCAGCTCGGTGAAGTACTTGTCGAGGATGAACACCTTGGAGAGGCCGAGCGTGGCCATGGCGCAGCCGAGCGGGCATCACAGCGCGCCGCCCCCGCGACTGGCGCGCGCGGACATCTCGCACTGACTGCCGCCCCGCCCCGCTGCCTGCCCGTCTGCGCCCGCGCACGCAGCCCGCTCGCGCCCCGCGCCCCGCCACCGCACTCGCGCCGATCACCGCCGTCGCCTTCGAAGCTCAATCTTATCAGCCTCTTTAAAAAACAGTAAGTAGTTCATATCAGAATCGCTTGAAGCGCATGGCCTTTGTTTTGCATCCAAATCATATCAAAAGTCTGTTTCTTTGATCGGTTCTAACTCGACATCGGCCCAAGGCTAGATGTGGCAGAATAGGAAACATGTCTATTGTGATTGACGTTATAAAAACGGGACCATAGCCACTGATTCTGAATCCAAGCGCGCTGCGCAGTGCTGGTCGCGAGAGGTCGCGGGTGGGGCGGCGGAGACTGCGCCCCCCTCCTCTCTGAGGACGGGAACTGGTTTGTTTATTTGTAAGCTCGCATCGCAACTGTCGAAAGCTACGATACAAGTACATACCTATAACACTATTTCGCTCGAAAAGCTCTTCGACTAGTTGAATTTTAGGTAAATTAAAGTAAAAAAGTTCAATATTAGGTAGGGTAGGTACCCGCGCTGCCAGATGTCTCGACTTTTAACACAAAATTGAATGTCCTGCGCGGGACAGGCTCAGTCCCGCGTTTTTGGGGATTACTCGATGGTGCGGCCAAGCGCGGAGGAGGCTTACTGGCATGATCCAAGAAAACAAGGTCTGCTCCTCCGGGAGTGACACTAGGTGACGTCACTGTCCAGTTGCCACTTTATTTCAACAAAACGTAGAAGTTGGAATACAAATGTTATAATATAAGGGTCAGTGGAAAAATCAATAAAAAAATGTCAATCGTCAATTATGTTTGTAAGATCAGTCAAAACAGCGTTTGTTAAATAGGAGACAATGTGGTAAAATTAAATATTTAGTAAATATACAAAACCACTTATGTAGTTTTATCAGATTCATAGAGGTAATACAAGGAGCACGGACGGACGTAGTCGCAGTAATAAATAAAATGAAGCACTCGATAGTCTGTCCACCCTCTGTACTTACGTACGCTACACACTCACACATTGACATCAATAGTCTGTCCATCGTCATTGTGCACACCGTGCACCGTCGCGCACCGACGAGCATCACCGTGCACCGGCCGTGCCCCGAAGTGCACCAACTTGCACTGACGTGCAACACCGTGCACCGACGTGCACCACCGTGTGCTGACGTGCACCAGCCGTGGCCCGAATTGCTCCACCGTGCATCATTTTGCACCGCTGTGCACCGACGCGCACCGCCGTGCATGGACATGCACCACCATGCACCGACGTGCACCACCGTGCACTGCTACCACCGAAAACGGAACCGATATAACGGATCCTGTAAATGCTGTGTGAATGGCTGCTTCCAGTAGCGACGGATCCGATATACGGGATCCCGTAAAACGGACGTTCTATGTGTACGGGCTGTCAGTGAAAGTTTTAAAAAATGGGTCCAGCCGTTATGTAGATTACCTCACACAAATAGAAAACTATTGAAATTATTAATATTATGTATTTTATACGGAATCCGATATACTCTATTCTGTGTATCTTAAGTAATCATAAATTATTATTTCAAATTGCATTCATAAATAATTTTTAGGACAAGGATCTTAAAAACATGAAAATAAATCGGTATATTTTTCTTCTGTTCGCAACGCTATAAAACACTCACACTAAGTGACAGTCCACCATTGCTGTGCATCACTTTTGATGCGATAAAATTCCGTCCGAGAATTTTCCGAAAAGTATCCCGCTTTTTTACTCTAAAGGTTGCAGAATCCCGCTTTGCCCGAAAAAAAATCTGGCTGGTAGGTGCGCCTGTTAGGCGTCCAGGCTCCTATCTCGTCCTTTCATGGCACTACTGGTATTATTTTTTCGAAAATAGCCAAATTTACACTCGCACGCAAAGAAATTAAATTTTTTCAACAACCTGGATGTCAGCTACGCACAACTACAAGCACAAGTACTATCATCAAAATAATTAATACAAACCAATCAATTTGTGGTCAGCCGTCAACAATACCAAACGTGTCGAAATAGAACGTTTGAATCTATGAGTTTTTACAAATAGAGACGTTATACTCATTATAAAGAAATAAAAACGTGACAATATTTTACTATAGCTACTAGGACCTATGGAACTTCATTTCTATCACTTAGCAGGATACAAGATCACAGAGATACATAGGACCCTGTTGTCAGAAAGGGATTAACATACATACGTTCACAGTGACATGAGCGACTGACTAGAGATGAGTCCGGTATTCAATAACTAACTCAGTGCCTGTTGACATGGTCCTAAAATATCTAACGCTATTGTAAAATCCGCATACCGCTAGGGAATAACCGTGCAAAGCGAGCATCGAGCCTAACCGACCGTGAGCCATAACTACCCAACGCTTCAATATCTATACTTACCTATCATCTACGCATGGGTACTAGCGGACCGTTCACCCGTAAAGTTATGTAGCTGCAACAAGTATTTGGTATTTCTAACCAAATCGGTTAGAAATATATTGGGTAGAAATCAGGACAGGTATAGAGTATTATAACGTTATTGGGTACCAGTTGGTACTAGCGGTATTGAAACAAAATAACCAACTAATAACCGGTAGCCAAAATATACAATAACTCCCATCCTTACGACTGACGGCCAATGACAGCCTATGATATCGCATAGGCTAGCAGCTAGAGTGAACTGGGGTAAAAAGGGACCTAGCATGCAGCATGAACAAAATAAACTACAGACACACATAGGTAGAGCGACTTACGCTCCGGACCGGCTCAAGGTCGCGAACAAAATACTCTCAGCCCGATTGGGATAGACTAAGTATTCTGTTTTAATAGCCCGGCTACACGTTCAAATATTCGTGCATGCTTGATTGCACAAACCAGTGTAGCGATACTTCCTACATCCTAATCTGTACATACTCATATGACATGTCATAGGTTATGCATAGTTACTATTACTAAGCTCACTCATGTAACGTAAACACTATGAGACATTTGGTTCAAAAAACACATAAATCCGGCTATACGCTCCATCTTGCATGCGCAAACTGTGTTTGTGTAACCTCGGTAAAACGTATCTACCTCAGTTTATATAGAATATCATTGGTGTTAGTCAAATTAGTGCACAATATCGCGGGGGGATATTCTGTTGGTCCCACAGTTTAATATAAAATTAACAAACGGGGTCCAAGGTCCGTATTATACCTACCCAAAATTATACAAACCCTTATTTTGCGGCAGTTTGTACCTACACTGGCTACCTGAAGTAAAAAGTGTTTTCTATATGAAAGAAACAAAAATAATTGAATATTTACCATGATAAGTACCTACCTATTACAAATATGTTTTACTATAATGAAAAGAATAGGTACCTACCTACCTAGATGAACGAATGATAAAATGAAATGTCTTACCTTTGTATGTATGTAGGTATGTGAACACACAATACTACAAGTAAACAATTTCTAAATACTTATAATTAATAGAACCTACCTATAATTCATTTTAAAAAGTATTTTATCTACAGATTATGTTACATTATTATTCCTATGTGTTACTTGGCATATTGTCTCAAAATAGTATTTATTTATTTACGGACTCCCAACAAAAAAATAACATAGCAAGTGAAACATTAATAAGTGGTCTTACGTCTAGTATTTTTTTTTATTAATGGGTGCCGCAGCATATACTTTTTATGGACATACCTACCTACTTATCAAACATTGTAGAGATAGAGGTAAAGTCTAGCTTCGCTACACCACTTAACTTAGAAACAACTGATAAAAATATGGTGTAAGTACCTATGTATAACATTAATTGGTTATTTCTTTGCCCGGTCGGTATTTTACGTTAAAATTAAAACTAAAATAGTACCTTACCTACTCACTCATATACATATTATGAACCTACTATTGCTATTATACTATTTAAAATCAGTCTCGTACTTGTAACTAACATTAATAAATAAATCAACCTCGCAAAATAAAATGGTTTTGAAACATTAATCAACAAAAAATTATTATTGTAAATAATGACTACCTACCTTAGTCTCTTACGAGTGTTTATTTGTAAATATCTACCTATTTTATTCAGTAATCATTATTATCTCCCAGGACAGTTTTTTTATTTTTTTTAAACTTCAAAATAAAAAAATATATTGTCTTTGGTCAGTCTTCATCTAAGTATTAGGTACGTATTATTTATAAATGAAGGACCATATCGACCTTATTTCGTCCATGGCATTACTATTAACACATATTTCTCACGTTTTTTTGTTTCTTCCCTGACGTGTCTGCCTCTCATTTCAGCCAAGTTATTCCATGACTACAAACATATATGAAAAAGTCGAAAATCGTAAAAATATTTGAAAATTTGGTTGATTCCTGTTGAATCAAGTCATTGGCTTTGTTGTCTTGTCATTACTGATTCAAATACAAATTATTGTTTTTTAATAATTTTTTTTTGAGCTGGGGTGTCATCTTCACTTGTATGGCCCGCTATTGTGTTTTTTTCGTGTAGGTATCTCCCGTGCGTAATAATATCACTTTTTTAGGAAGTTGTTTTGTTTTTTCTATCAGGTGCAACTTAATGCATGTATAACCCAAAGATGTAAATCGTTAGATAGGCCCTTACCGTAGTGAGACCGCGCCGTTTTGTGTGCCACGCGAAATGAGTTCGCTCACTCATTTGGAATCAGTGTACATCTAAACACGGTGCTAGCTGGACCTGTTTAACTTTGGCATTTTTTGTTGAAAAGTGTCTCAAAATGACATCGCGTGCATTTCGCAAATGCAACAATAAATTGTTAAAATACAAATAAATCCAAAGGCGTAACATTTCACTCTTAGGATTGCGATATAATTAAATAACTATTATTTTTCCTTCCGCTGCTGTAGCATTGCGGCCGGACTATAAACAAAGTAAAACTACCAGCTAATCTGTGGTACACAGACTTAGACGTGCGACCCGACCGTAAATTTGCTGGCGGCGGCGCGCCGACCTCCACGGTCAGCGTGGCGGCGCCGCCGCGCCGGCGTGGTTTGATTTTTTGTCTCTTATGTAGGTATTTAAAATTAAATAGTAGTTAGCCCCTAACCGTAACGTCGTGACTGTTTTAGTTTGAATCGTCTGTTTCGAGTTTTTTTTTATATCTTTATGCATTAAAGAGGGTTTGATCAGAGTGATCATGTCATCCTCATAGTTTACAATAAATTTACTGCTCCGGAGCTACATATTATGATGGTTTGAAATTGCCATTGCAAGACGTAAGGCGCAAAAATAATAAAAAATCAATAAACCATTTAAAAATGGGTTTCTTATTGTTTTTTGTTTTCTCCTGGATGAACGGTCAAAGAGGTTCGCTAAGTTTGTTGTAGAAAGCGATGTACGAATGCATATTTCAAAACAAAAAAAAATTACAGCTCGATCTAGGCTACAAGAGCTTTCATTTGATAGGTCGGTATTTAGTTTAAGGTACACAGTAATAACTAAGGATAGGAGTTATTGGATATTTTGGCTACCGATTATTAATTGGGTATTGTGTTTCAATTCCGCTAGTACCAACTGGTACCCAATAACGTTACAATACTCTATACCTGCCTGATTTCTACCCAATATATTTCTAACCGATTTGGTTAGAAATACCAAATACTTGTTGCAGCTACATAACTTTACGGGTGAACGGTCCGCTAGTATCTATGCGTAGATGATAGGTTAGGTAAGTAGGTATTGAAGCGTTGGGTAGTTATGGCTCACGGTCGGTTAGGCGCGATGCTCGCTTTGCACAGTTATTCCCTAGGGGTATGCGGATTTTACAATAGCGTTAGATATTTTAGGACCATGCTAACAAGTAGTAGTTAGTTAGTTATTGAATACCGGACTAATCTCTAGTAATAACAGCGAAAGGAGCGAGCGTTTTTTCGAGACTATTCACTGCCGCGCCGCCGCTTTTTTTGAGAATTATGTGGGACTCGACGCCCTGACAAGGACTTAATACCCACTAAAAACCTCTCCGGTGACCCTCTCTCGCCATTTTCGCGGAACCACGGGAACATTTAAACCTTCCGCGGCATGCATAACCTACCTACTTTAAAGGTGGTGTTCCAAACAAATTGGTACATTTTTGTAATAGAATAGTATGTAACCTACCGTTTTCTTCCATATGTGGTACAGATCTCGGTAATATCCGAGGAGAGCTTGCGCTGGCTAGTTCAACTTGACTCACTCCGGAGGAGCCACTTGCTGGAGAGGACAGGCACGGTACGCAGCGCTCGGCGGCGGCAGCGATCGCGGACACGACTAGCAGGTAGGTATTGCTTCAACGTCCTCGGTGTTTAGCCGTATCATCATTGCGCACAGTTATAGATGATGCAGCATTGCCTTAACGCGCGCACCGCACGCGACCGCACGCACGCTCTCTTATTATGAGTTATGAGTTATTATGACTATCTACCATGAGGTAGATAGTCATAATAACTCATAACTTCCGATATAGACAGATTTCAGATGTCAAAACTATATTTCATTAGGCTTTAAGCTTTTTAGACTTACGATCGCGTAAGTTCAAGATTCAAGATTCTTTATTGCGAGACATGCTGTACATAGATCATAAAGTAAAGTAATATACATATTTGTAGTTATCAAGCATGCACCCTGTCAGGGCATTGCAACATTTGTGCTAGGTGGCAACACTTATTATTAGAAACATAATGCACTTAGATTAGGTACTACATATCCATGAAATAAAAACATATATAGGTACCTATATATAATTTACAAGTTTAACAATCAAATAACAGAATAATTTTTATATGTACTAAGTAACAATACCTAAACCTGTTTTATGTTTTGATATGAGATCATAATTTATTTAAACTTAGAATAACATAATTATAATTACACTCTTAAAAAGACTATTTTATTCTAAAATCGAATTTTAAGAATAACTTATTATTAACTACTGGCTATAAATCAAAATTTAAAAACTCTTGCAGGGAATAAAAGCTGTGTTGTGTTAAATATTGTTTTAAAAGAGATTTGAGTTTATTAAGATTGTTTTCTGTTTGAACAGAATGAGGTAACTTATTAAATATTTTTATCGACATTGTTGTTGTTGTTGTAGTTTAGAGAAAGGTACATCTAGTCTAATGCCTGGTCTTAAGTTTAATTTTGTGGTCTTGAGTAGGTATACTTTGAAAAGGGATGTGTTCTTTTTTACAAATAAGTTGGGACTCTAGGATGTGTATTCCCGGGAGAGTTAATATTTGATTTTTTATAAAATACGGTCGATAAATTACCATTTCTCAAGGTGGTAGATTATTCGTATACACCGTTTTTGTAGAATAAATAATTTATTGGCGTCCGTACTGTTACACCAGGCGTGGGCATAGGCATAGTAGGGTGAAGTGGCTGTATTAATATCACTTGTTTTCTTAAGTTGATAAAGAGCATATGTGAACCGGATAGTTTTGATATTTTTTTAACATGGTCTTTCCAATTCAGGTGGATCTATATTAATACCAAGATTTGACATTTCAATTGGAATGTTATGAAATGAGAAATTCATGTATAAGGGAGTCTTTAGGTAGGATCTAAATTGAATGAGCTTTGTTTATTTTTATTTGTACGGTTTCACCATACGTAAGCGAACTTGTCGCACGCGGCATTTTGCACGCGCTGCACTTTACTTTGATTGTCATAATTGTTTCGGACGGTTACCAGGATGGCCTGGTACGCCCTCGAAAAGTATCCCACTAAGGTTCGACGTGCGTTCCTTTCCTCTTCCTGGCTGGTAGACGCACGCCACCACGCACCCCTGAATGCGTAAGTGTGGGTACGCCGACCTGATGACCTTCGGGAACCTCGACTCGAAGAAAATGAAAGGCAGCGATTTTCTGGTCTGGATCCTAGGCTTCGGCTCGTTCCTATTCTCCCTACCACTACTTGCTGTGTTCCTTTCACTTCTTGCCTCTTCGGTGGCTGAGCTGCGACTGACTGCCTGGCAAAAAACGCGTCGTATATTTATATGGTCGCGCCTTACCGGCAAGACGACGACGGCCTTTTTTTACTCGAACTTTCTAGCTGTTTTTTACTTGAGCCCTTTGATCTTTATTTATTAATTACCTATTCTTTCACAGAATCCTTACAAACTATACCTTTTTGTATATGGAATGATGCCCTTTACCTTATAAAATAAAACCAAATAATATGTACATTTACTTACTAATAAAAAGTCCCTAGAACAAAATCTTACAAAAAACCACAGTTCGGAACTTTCTCCTTACACAAATCTTAAAATATCTCTTAAACTACATAGTAATCCGATTTACATAATTCAAACGGAAAATTAATCTTTAAGTCTAGACCTTTCCAAAAACATCAATTTCACTACAAAATATTCACAAACAAAAACAGTACAAGTGCAAATAACGTAAATCCTAAGTTAAAATTGACATCTATCTAGTTTAGAGATAAAACTATGAAATAAACCTTTCTAATTACAATTAAGCGACGTAATCTATCTTACATAAGGGTATTATCGCCGACAATAATTTTATATACCTTACTTTAGTACTTGACCTACTATTGATATATGTATGAATGCAATATATAAATAAATAATGAATACTGAAGACTATTGAGCAAGAAACAAAGGAAGATTTGCCACCTTATCTTTGTACTTACGTAACTGCGTAAATAAACTTAACTTTAACAGTGAATCTTGTGATCGTGCTCATTTAAACTAACTGGCACTAACTTTAACTACTTACCTATCAGTGAACTCAGTGATAGACATATAGTGTGGTACCATATAACTTGTGGTCCGTGTGGTACCTATCTACAACTACACCTTCAACATCAACGTTCATGTAAGGACAACAACATCCAGACCTTACATTATTTGAAGATTTTGATCACCTAGCCAGTTTTCTATGGTTGTTAAGTTAGTATTTACAAGATTAGATCGTTTGATTTACAAGGAAAAACTACTGACTGATACATCGTCTGCAAACATGGAGCAGGGGGCTGTCAATTATTTTGGGTAGGTCATTTATATAGATAAGAAATAGTACAAATCCAAGCACGCTGCCTTGGGGGATAGATCGAGTTACATTCATTGTTTCGGAAGTTATTTTTATAATGTTGCCTGTTAAATAATCGTAGTGTTCTAGTTCGACATATTGTTTCCTATTTTCAAGATATGACTTAAACTAATTACATCCTGGACCCCTGACACCAACACCCTGTAGTTTGTTAAGTAAGACGTCATATAGAACTCTGTCATAAGCCTTGCTCATATCGACCAATAAACCTATGGCATATTCTTTATTGTTAAGGATTTTAAGTATTTCGTTAATGTATTTGTAAACCAACTCAACCCGTGGATGTCGTAAGAGCCGACTAAGGGAACTTACCAGAGGATGGGCAGCAGCTTCCTTCTGAGTATTTTTAAACACCAACACTGCGATCACCAATCCGCCTGCCAAGCATGGTGATTATGGCAAATCCCCCCCTACATGGGAGACCATCCACTCGGATGGACCGACGACATCGTAGCGGTCGCAGGGAGTCGATGGATGGAGGCGGCTCAGGACCGCTATTTGTGGCGTCGTACGGGGGAGGCCTATGTCCAGCAGTGGACGTGTATAGGCTGATGATGATGATGATGATTTGTAAACCGCGAAAGATGTTGATCTATTTTGTCTGAAACCGTTCTGACAGTCGTTAAAGATGTTATATTTTTCGCAGTAGGAGTAGAGGCGATTAGACATAGCAATTTCTAATATCTTTGAAAAAGTTGGTAGTAATGCAATAGGCCGATAATTATTTATCTCTTTTCGGCTTTCTTTTTTGTGCAACGGTTTTATGACTGATATATTCATTGCATCGGGAACGCTGCCCTCTGTAAAAGATTGATTTATTAGAAAAGTAATGGGTGGGGCTAGTTCGTTTGCACATTTTCTTATAAGTAGGGGTAGTAGTTCGTCGTGACCAAAGCTTTTCTTGTTTTTTAGGTTACGGATAATTTTGAATACTTTATGAGAGGTAACAGGACGTAGTAACTTAGAATTTTCGGTTCTAGCTATTACTGGTCGACCAACTGGGGTACATGAGGTAACATTTATACCTACAGTTAAAAATAATTTATTAAAAGAGTTAGCTATTATTCCAGGGTTATCTATCTCATTTTTATTTATATTTAATGTGTTGTTTTTTCTTATTTTTGAAGGAAGTTTGTTGGTTTGTTTTACAAATTAAAGCCACGCGACTCTTTGAGGGAATTATTTAAAGAAATAAATATTTTGACAGTAATATCGCAATACATCTATGAAAATCTTATGTACACGAACAAAAATAGAGATAGGCTTTTTGAAAAATTGTGCTGTTCACAATAGAAATACAAGAAACAAGAACAAATTACACATCCCAGCATATAGATTACGAAAGGTAGGGAAATCATTTATGGGCAATTGCGTCTTCTTTTCTGTCGTGTTCTTCATTGCTGAAGGTCGTGCCCGTCCTGGAAAGCCTTCACGAAGACACTGATGAAGCGCTTCCTCACTGCTCTGTTCTCAGCCTGTCTCAGGGCTGCAGGCAAAGTGAGTCCCGTTATTGCCTTAATTTGGTCAGACCAGCGGGTTGGTGAGCGCCCTCTTGGTCTTTTCCCCTATATTTTGCCTATTACCACTAGTTTTTCGAGGTTGTCTGGTTGCGTTCGAGCGATGTGACCAAAATAGCTGAGAACTCTTTGATAGCAGGTTGTGGACAACCTGGTTTTGATCTTCAGTTGTTCAAGAATGGATATGTTGGTTCGTTTTGCTGTCCACGGTATGCGCAACATTTGTCTCCAACACCACATTTCAAAAGCTTCAATCTTTTTGCGGTCAGCTGCACGAATAGACCATGATTCAGAGGCATACAGAAAGATTGAGAACACCAGAGATCGCACGAGTCTCATCTTGGTGTTATTAGAGATACTTCTGTCTTGCCATATTCTAGTCATCTTGCTCATTGCTACTTTGGCCATTTGCGTGCGTCTGCGGATCTCTTTGTTACAGCCTCCCTGATCGCTGATCAAAGAACCCAGGTAACTAAATTCGCTTACTAATTCCAGGTCCGTGAGTTCACCTGTACGTGCAAGTAGTCCACCTCGGTCAACTATCATGACTTTTGTCTTCGTCTTGTTGATGGAAAGACCAACCAGCTCGCTCGCGTGCTCTATTCTGTCAAACAGTGTAGCTAGTTCCTGTTCTGAGGAGGCAAATAATGTGGTGTCATCTGCATATCGAAGGTTACTGATCTTATTGCCTCCAATTGAGATGCCTCCCTCCCACTCTTCTAGTGCGGTCCTCATGATATACTCGCCGTAGATGTTAAATAGAAGAGGTGAAAGAATACATCCCTGTCGGACTTCTTTTTGGGGTTTGAAAGGTCCTGAAACCACATCGTTCACTCGCACCATAGACTCTCCATCTGTGTATAAGCTCGCGATCAATGATATCAGGTGCAGAGGAACGCCCATTTCTCGGAGGATTCTCCATAGACAGTCCCACCTTACACAATCGAACGCTTTGGAGTTGTCAATGAAACATAGCAGCATTGGACCATTGAACTCCCGGCTCTTCTCTATCAATTGTCTGACGTTAACAATCTGCTCTCTTGTCCCACGTCCTTTGACAAACCCGGCCTGCTCATTTGGTATTTGCCGTTGTAAGTACGGTAGTAAGCGTCCATTGATGATGTAGAGCATAATTTTGCTAGCATGGGATGTAAGTGCCACCGTTCGATAGTTGTCGCACCTCTTCGTCGAGCCTTTCTTGTGCAAGGGTATCAAAAGATACTCCTTCCAATCCTTAGGCCATCTTCCCGTTGTCCAGAGCTGATTACACAGATCCTTTAAAATTTGGATTCCTGTGTCTCCAAGATGTTTTAGCTCTTCAGCAAGTATAGTGTCTCTTCCGGCTGATTTGTTTGACTTTAGTTTTCTTAGAGCATCTCTTACTTCAGATTCGAGGATTTCCGGCTCTAGAATCAGGTTTTCATTTGGTATCATTGAAGGTTCGCCTAAGATTGTACCATCTTTGTACAGACCCTCGCAGTATAGTCGCCACCTTTTTGTGACCTGGTCTATTTCAGTTAATAAGTTACCCTGATCATGTTCAATAGCCCAAGTTTTCGGTTTGAACTCCCGATTAATGCCTTTGACTTTCATAAAAAAGTATTTCGTATGTAAAGTCTGTGCATGCTCCTCAATGTCCTGGCATATAGAATTTAGATACTGATTGTGATCTCTGCGACATAAGCGTTGAACCTTTGCTGACAGGTACCGATATCGAGTTCGTTCGGAGTCACCTCTAGCTAGTACATTTTTTCTCTCCTTAATAGTCTTCCACGTCTCTTCTGAAATCCAAATCTTCCGCGGACGGTCTGTATTCTGACACTGGCTGTCTTTTCGCGCTGCAATAATCATGCCTTTTATTCTCGCCCAGTTTGTATCCACGTCAGAATTCCTATCCATCTGAAAAAGTTTGGCTTTGTCATTGAAGCTTTCCTCGAACGCCGCGAGTGTTTGAGGTGCGGGTCGAGTTTGATGCTTTACTATAGCTCGTTGACATCTTTTAAGTTTGACGTTGATCTCTGCCACCAAGAGTTTATGATCACTTCCGTAGTCAGCACCCGGGTAGGTCTTTGTGTTACTTATGTAGGATCTCCACCGCTTTGCCACCGCGATATAGTCAATTTGGTTCCTAAAGCGATCTCCTGGCATCACCCAGGTATACAGGCGCCGTGGGTGGTTTAGGAAGCAGATATTCATAATAGTGAGGGAGTTCTCTGCGCAAAACTGCAGCCACATCTCACCTCTATCATTCCTATCTCCAAGACCATATTTCCCTACTACATCTCTTAGGTGGTTATCTCGACTGGTTGATCCGACTTTTGCGTTAAGAAGAAAAGAATAAGCTTCCATCTGAAGCAACTGAACTCCCTATACGTAAATTTAAACAGTACATTAAACAAAATCTTATCAGGAAGGCCTTTTACTCCATAGATGATTACATCAATGATGTTAATGCTTGGCCAGATGTCGCTCCGTTCCGCACTGACAGTAGTATGTAAGAAATTCAATGTTCTGTTTAGCTTTATGGAAATATTTGACATGAAACTAAATCGTATTAAATTTAGATTTAGAAAACATGTATTACACACATAAGTGATATTATAATATGCCAGTGGTAATAATGTGCTAGTGGTTTCTTTTTCACTTCTTCCACAAGTGGGCAAAACATTGAAGTGAAGAGAATATCAATAACACCTTATTTCTTATTTGATAATAATAACTATGTTTATAACATATATACTATGTTTATAATATATTAGTAGTTAATTTGACTTGTCTAAATGCTTATTTTGGTAAGCCTAAAGAAATAAAGTTATTGATTCTGAAATGTGCCACATTGTCTTCATTATATTATCCGTTTTTTTTAGACACTGGAACGGTTTTAAAAAAAAAAAATACCGAACTATTATTTTTGATGGATTTTCATTTTTCATTTCCGCGCTATCGTACGTTATCTCATGGACACCCTAACTGCCTCGCGCCGGGGCGCGCGGCGGCGGCGGTGGGCACATATATATAAACCACTCGAACGTAGGTACGTAACTTTTGTTGTAGGTAATGGAACTGTTCCTGGATTAGGATTAGGACAAGCAAAATTAGCTACTGTAACACATTCGCCGGTCAAGAAAAACTTATTTACAGTTTGATTCACTCACTAACAGTAGGGGTTGCATTATCCGATAAATTTTCTAAACCGGAAATTTCGGATGGTAGTGAGCCTTAGAATAGAAAAGAATAAATTTTATTGTAAAAAGGTGTGAACATAAAGGTCTTAAAATTAAATTAACGTATCAACAATTTGATCCTGTTCGGACATAGGTACAATAACTAGTTTTACAATATTGATAAACATACAATAGTAATCATAATCAGTCAGGCAGATATTTCCTAACTGTCGAAAATTTCTTTTACATTATAGTGAACATTGATAATAAGCCATTTCCTTGATTTAAGTTTAAACATGTTTCCATCGAGTTGTTTTATATCTAGTGGTAAATGATTATAGACCTTAATAGCTGTTATATCAAATGTTATATCAAAATTCTGGCAAACTGTAAAGAAATTAGACTCGAAGCGTAGCCTCCCTGCCTATGTTGCAGGTTTATCTGAGCCTAAACAGGTCGCTGACTTTTTGTAAAACATTTAATGTAAAGTCACCTTTAGGACAAACTGCCACGCCAGGGTCACCTGACGCTAAGCCTAGTCAATGTTTAGATGCTACCCTGATACAAATTACAGCTAGTGAGGTGAGAAAGGTTATCCAAACTATGAGTACGGGTAAGTCCCCGGGGCATGATGGGCTTAGCGTTGAACACCTGCGGTATGCTGGGGTACATATGCCGGGGGTGCTGGCAATGTTCTATTCCCTATGCATTAGCCATGCTTACTTGCCCTCTGACTGCATGAAAACAATTGTTGTGCCCATAGTTAAGAACAGAACGGGAGACATTTCAGATGTTAATAACTATATACGCCGATATCCTTGGCATAATAGCGAAAATACTGGACCGGCTTCTGGATAGACACCTAGACCTGCACGTACAGATGCACGATGGACAGTTCGGTTTTCGGAAAGGACTGTCCACTGATACTGCTATTCTTGGCTTTAAGAATACTGTTAGGTACTACGTGGATAGACGGACACCGGTCTATGCTTGTTTCCTAGATCTCTCGCGAGCATCTATCAGTGCACTTGAGAAACTGTTGGTGACATGTGAAGATTATGCTGGTAGTCATGGTCTTCAATACAATGTCAAAAAGAGTGAGTTCATGGTTTTTTCACCTAAGGGAATAAAAATGAATGAGGTACCACCCGTTATGTTGAATGGATCTGTGTTAAAGAGGGTTACCCAATTCAAATATCTGGGTCACATTGTAAGTGACAACCTCAGTGATGAGTTAGACATAGAAAGAGAACGAAGGGCGTTGGCTGTTAGAGCAAATATGGTGGTTCGTAGATTCTATCGATGTTCTACAGAGGCTAAAATACTTATACAGGGGATAAGTCCTACTGTCAGACACTATACACAAGCAGCCTATGGACCACATACACTCAAAAAGCGATGAACACACTTCGTGTACAGTACAATAATGCATTCAGGATGCTGCTGGGGCTTCCGCGGTTCTGCAGCGCATCCGGTATGTTCGCGGAGGCCCGCACGGACGGCTTCCATGCATGCATGCGGAAGAAAGTCGCCTCGTTGCTATGCAGGCTGCACGGGAGTACCGACACCATCCTGAATGCACTATCCAATAAATGGGATAGCCCGTTTCTCAAACACTGTAATCTAATAATGATGAAATAGCATCATCATTAAGTGATTGCAGTGTTTGATACCTACTTTGTAATTATATAACTCTCATGAATACTACTAACATAGACTAAGAAAACTAACATAATATGGACCTAAATTGATATTTGATTTTTTGCTGTCTGAAATAAATGTTTTTTTTTTTATTTTTATTTTTTAATAATTGTTGATTGTTTTCTATCATCTAGGTAAGATTTAAAAAGTGAAAGAGCTACTCATCTTATACCCATGTCAATGACATGGGTATAAGAGGAGTAGCTCTTAGACTAAAGACATGATGTCATCTAACTTTCCTAAGAGTATTTTGTGATGGACGCAATCGAATGATTTAGATAAATCTAAGAACAATGCAACGCCATGTCTTTTCTTATTAATTTCTTCCCACGCTAGTTTTAATGTTTTGAATATTGCGAGTGTTGTGTTTTTCCCTTTTCGAAAACCGTATTGATTTGGATTTAGTAAGTTATTTGTATCTAAAAAGGTTTTTTATTTCAGCCTATAAAAAACTATAAAAAATTACCATAAAAAATTCTGTAACTACAAAACTAAGCGAAATATCAAAACCGGTGTTATTTATACTGTGCACCTCATAATCTTATACCTTTAAACGAGCAATTCTTGTATATACATATATACATATATATAATCTGAATCTCGGAAACGGATCCAATGATTTTCATGAAAGTATACAGGGGTTTTGGGGGTGATAAATCGATCTAGCTAGGATACATTTTTAGAAAATGTCGTTTTATTCGTGTTTTCGTACGAATATCGACCTCTCCAACTCAACCCGTGGATGTCGTAAGAGCCGACTAAGGGAACCTACCAGAGGAAGGGCAGCAGCTTCCTTCTGAGTATTTTTAAACACCAACACTGCGATCACCAATCCGCCCGCCAAGCGTGGTGATTATGGCAAATCCCCCCCTTCATGGGAGATCATCCACTCGATGGACCGACGACATCTTAGCGGTCGCAGGGAGTCGATGGATGGAGGCGGCTCAGGACCGCTATTTGTGGCGTTGTACGGGGAGGCCTATGTCCAGCAGTGGACGTGTATGGGCTGATGATAATGAAGATGATGATTCGTGTTTTCGATAATCAGCTTTATTGATAGGGCACTCGTATAGAGAAGATTTCGATGGTACAAAGCCTTCATCTTATCATGTACCTATGACAACTTTTTTTTATTTACTGCATATACTCGGATCATCATCATCATCAGCCCGTACACATCCACTGCTGAACATAGGCCTCCCCCAAACGACGCCACGAATAGCGGTCCTGAGCCGCCTCCATCCAACGAATCCCTGCGCTCCTCCCGCTACGATGTCGTCGGTCCATCGAGTGGGAGGTCTTCCCACACTCCGTTTCGCACTGCATCGCGGTCGCCACTTGAGAACTTTTACTCCCCAACGGTTATCGGTTCTACGTGCTACATGGCCTGCCCATCGCCACTTCAGCCTGCTGATTCTGAGAGCTATGTCGGTAACTTTCGTTCTTCTACGAATTGCCGTATTGCGGACCCTATCGCGCAGAGAAACTCCGAGCATAGTTCTCTCCATAGCTCGCTGGGTGACTTTGAGCTTATTCACAAGGCCTATGAGTAGTGATATAGTGAGCGACCACGTCTCGGATCCGTAAGTCATCACAGGTAACACACATTGGCCTTGAGGCTCTGCGGTATCTGTGAGGAGATGATATTGCGAAGTTTCCCGAACGCTGCCCATCCGAGTTGGATTCATCGGCTGATCCCTCTTATCGAAGTTGGATTTATCGAGTTGAACCATTTGGCCTCGGTAAAACACTTCGATAACATCGTTCCCCACATAGACCCACATATACTCGGATATGACGTCACAATGGGGTAGGAAAGTTGTCGGCGATAGATGAACCCATAGGCAAGGCCATAGACATAGAGCCCATTATTTTTGTTCGTTGATAAACAGCCGTGACATAAACTGAAAAATATGACTCTTCCTGGCATCTATTGCCGAATAATATTACTTACTATTATTTTTTAAAATGGGTGCAACTAATTGCTCTAACAACACAACAACACTAGCTACTGCAACAGGTGAAGTTGTTAAGCAACACTAAGCCAATGAGTGTTTGGTTTGAGGCTAGACCAAGAAAACCAATTGTTTATTTATATTATTTGTGTCTTTTTAACTCACGTGTTAAAAAAAAAATTTAAAAACACAGTATACCAAAAAAAATACCGCTCAACCAGGTAGGTACTCTAACATAAAACGAGGAACCGAGGTAAAATGAAACACTGCGCCGCCAGCACCTGCTCCTCACTTATTGCACGCGCACCGAGTAGGTAGGTGTACCTGCCAGGCGCGAAATAACCGCTGCTGTCTGCTCATTGCGCGCGCACGCAGCGAGTTAACGAACGACGGCGCGAGATAACCATTGTCCGCGTGTTCTATTGACGTGAATGCATGCGATTATTGCATGACTCTAATCGCAAGCATTTGCAGCACATAGTAAGTAAAGGTTGCCAACTATACTGTTAAAAACAGTATTATACTGTTTTTCACTACTTGATACTTTTTACTTTTGAACAAAAATAAAGTATGTTTACATAATATTGTTTTCAACGTATCACCGGTATCCACATAGACCTGTTCGTAAGTAAACATAAATAGTGTGCGTACATGCGGTCATTGATGGTAAAATGCCCACACTATATGACGTCAGCCCACAGCCCTCGTTTTTGAACGAAACTTTACGAAGCTGCTAATGTCAAATTGTCAAGAGTGTCACAAACATGTGAATTCACGCGCGGAACGGAACCTATCCCCTTTTCGTATGATCCCTGTTTTTATTTTGTTTGTAATAAGACTAATAAGAAATTGTGTATTAGCGCACAGAAGATGTAAACTGATAATGATTCATCTTCACAACCGCCGGAGATCTTTCTGTTGAAACTACTACTATTTTCTGTTCCCACCACCTCAGCATTTCCAGAAAGGGTTTCTGTGATGAATGCAAAGTGGTGGGACGATAGAAATAGAACTACTACAAATGTAACAAAAATGAGCTTCTCATTTATTTTTAATTTAATTGATAAAAACGATCCGTCAATCTTTTTTTTTTTAAAAAGAACCGTCTTGGTGATGTTTTATGAAGGTTGATTCTTCCCTTCACGGTAGAATGTGAACTGTTTCGTTGCGGGTTAAATAGAGATTTAAAAAAAAAGATGGTATTGGCGCAAAATCTCTAGAATTTTCTTCATTCCAAATCACAAACTTTTACGTTTAACTTCCTGACTTTTACTTTCAAATTGTGAACGTGAAAAATGTCATCAAGTGATAGTGAAGATGCTAATATGCAAATGGAAGAAAAGGGCAAAGAAATAATTATGAATCTGTTGCCGACAAAATCACGTGGAATATATTTAAAGAGTTACGAAAATTTTATGAAATGGAGAGATGAGAAACGTGTGGATTCTTTTACAGAAGGGATTTTTCTCACTTATTTTGATGAATTATCGAAAAAATTCAAATCGTCGATTATTTGGAGCACATATTCAATGTTAAGAATGACCTTACAAACGAAACACGACGTTGATATTAAAAAATTTAACGGCTTTACTGAAGAAATTGTCCACTGGATACAAGGCAAAAAAATCTTAAGTCTTGACGACACAAGAAATCGAAACATTTTTAAATATGTAACGCTCCAAATAAACAATACTTGGCAACAAAGGTAACCTACTTATGTACTCTACTCAAACTAAATAAATAGATACCTACCTACATACCTAAATTATGTACCTAGATTATTACGATTATTAACACACTTATTTTTTTGTTCAACAGGTTGCTTTAATTTATGGAATCAGCGGTGCATGCAGAGGAATAGAGCTTGCCAATATAACGCTAGAAGACGTAGAAACGGATACAAACCTACAAGCTGTGAGTCTGCCGAACACGAAAACAAACAAAGAGCGTAAATTTGTCATCAGTGGAGAATACCTTAATATAGTTAAAGCCTATCAGGAGTTACGTCTCACTAATGTTTCAACGAGAAGATTTTTTCTAAATTATCAAAATGGTAAATGCACAAGGCAAGTCAAAGGCAAAAAAATTTTGGTAACATGCCTAAAGATATTGCCACTTATCTAAATTTACCAAATCCGGAACTCTACACGGGCCATTGTTTCGCAGAACATCCGCGACTCTGTTGGCGGACTCTGGTGCGAATATAACGACATTAAAATAGCACGGTGGATGGAGGTCCGATCAAGTGGCTGAAGGTTATATAGAGGACTCTATACAAAACAAGTATCACGTCACGCAGCGGATTACGGAAGGAATCAATATTCTACCAAACATTACAGAACCCCAAGCATCTACATCGCGGGATTGGATGAATATGTCAACTCAGCTGAAGCCGCACTCAGATGCATAATAATGCAGGAAACTCAAGCATGAGTCGAGTCTCTCCAACTTTTACTCCACAACAATCAACTCAAAATATTATCACATCCCAATCACAGAGAACCGAAATAAAACTGCCCGGAACCGAAAACATATAACTAAACATTCAAAATTGCTCTAAATGCACATTTAATTTTTAATAAAATTTCTGAAAATTGTCTTTTTTTGAATTGTTTTATTTTCTCGCAATCGAAGTGAAAAGTAGAGTGTTTTACTCGGGCCAAAACCACCCATTATAACTCGGTCTTGTCATCCTCCCTCGCTACGCTCGGGAGTATAACAACCTCGTATATAATGGGATGGTTTAGTCCCTTGTAAAACAATCTACTATTATACGCGTGGGTTTAAAGTTTGACTTACGTATGTGCTGGCGGAGAGCGATTACGTTGCGCGACCCGCACGCTGAACCGGCGCGTGGCCCGCTCTCGGCCTGCGCTGCTGCCGCTCTGCGAACAAACACGAACCGTTGAAAGTGAATAATATGTTTAGGGTTGGGTAGTTGGACCAATAGATTTGGCATATAACTTGATTTATAGGGTTAGGGTTGGGTAGTTGGACCAATAGATTTGGCATATAACTTGATTTATTTGGGTGCCCCACGTTTGGTCGAATGACAAAAAAACTAACTTCATTTCAATAACGTTCATTTTGTTGTTTGATATAATTTTAATATATGTATGTATATAATACTACAAATTATAGTATAACATTTATTTGTTATAACAACATAACCGATAAACCTTAGTTGGTATAATTTCATTTGTTATTATGTTAGATCAGTAGTTCCCAAAGTGAATTAAATCCACGCCACGCAACTGACAATACGCAGCTACGCTACTCGAACAGTTTTCATTACTAAATAAAATTTACGAACTGACACATACGTCTAGTATCAATCAATCATCAATTAAATTATTTAGACAACGATAAACCTTAGTTGGTATAATTTCATTTGTTATTATGTTAGATCAGTAGTTCCCAAAGTGAATTAAATCCACGCCACGCAACTGACAATACGCAGCTACGCTACTCGAACAGTTTTCATTACTAAATAAAATTTACGAACTGACACATACGTCTAGTATCAATCAATCATCAATTAAATTATTTAGACAACCAAAATGGGTATCACGTGGTATTCGAAGTTGCAGTAAACGAAAAAGAGATCTTCTCTGGAAGTACAGGTCTAAGCCCACAAAAACCAATAGATTAATATATAAAAATTATACAAAAAGGTTTAAAAAAATTATTTCACTTACGAAACAAGCTCAAAATAACCACAAAATATTGACATCAAATAACAAATCTAAAACAATATGGCAGCTTATCAATAAATGTCGACCAAATATACCGAAAGAACCAATAACTAAAATAAAGTACAATAATATAAATATAACAAGCCCACAAGATATTGCAAATATCTTTAACGATTACTTTATAGATAAGGTTAAACCGATACCAGGGATAGGTAACAACGTGACAGCAACGATAAATAGGCAAGAAAAATCCATGTTCTTAGCACCCTGTCTGCCACAACATGTCTTTAAAATAATAAAGTCTGAAAAATACAAACAGCTCAGGATTTGATGGTGTTAATACTAAAATAATTAAAGCAGTGAATGAAGCTATAAGTCCTAATCTTAGTTACTTAATAAATCTCAGTATAGAAACAGGACAATACCCAGATGACCTAAAAACAAGTATGTATAGTCAAACCAGTTTTTAAAAAAGAAAATAAAGAACTGATGGAATGCTATAGGCCCATAGCTCTCATTACCATATTTTCAAAAATATATGAAAAATATTACTACGCCGAAATAAACACATACCTTGAAAAAAAAACAATAATCTGTGTGAAGAGCAAAAAGGTTTTCGTGAAAAAAAAAACAATAAACATGGCTGTCTATGATTTCTTCTACAATGTAAAATGGCTTGACAATAACAATTTAAAAATAAATTTAATTAAGACCATGATTATGCATTTTGACCAAAGATCCCAAAACCCATCTGACATGAATATAAAATTTCATAACAATATAATTAATCAAGTGGATACTACACGATTCTTAGGACTTATCATCGACAAAAGACTCAATTGGAAAACACATTTAGAACAGTTAATACCAAAATCAAAATTCTTAGTTTTAGGAACTAAACATCTGATTGACAATATAATATCTCAAGGGCCGACGCTTGTTGTTAATGGCTCGCCTATAGAAAGAGTTTTAAAAGCCCGCAATTTAGGTTTAATCATGGATGCAACTTTACATTTTGAAAATTATGTTTTGAAAACCGTTCAAAATTGTTTTTATCGCTTATCTGTCCTATACCGCTTGCGTGATTATTTAAGCGTAGAAATGAGAATAAGGTTGTGTGACTCACTTATACTGTCTAAATTAAACTTCGCTGATAGTGTTTTTGGTGAATGTTTGTTTTCAAAGTCAAAGAAGCTTATTCAGCGTATACAAAACGCTTGTGTGTGCTTCTGTTTCCCCATTCCCCGACGTGCTCACATTTCTCCCTATATTAATGCTAATGGTTTGCTTAATATGTCATCTCGCCGAACACTTCATTTTGCAACACTTCTCTTCGGAATTATTAAGCATAAACAGCCCAGCTATTTGTTTGATAAACTAAATTTTTCTAACCGCCATATCCGTCTCGCCATTCGCTTAATCTGTCCGAGGCATAGAACGGCTGCGTTTCGTGGCAGTTTTAGATATTCTGCCACGAAATGTTGGAACAATCTGCCACCACCATTAAGAATCAGAATCAGAATCAATAACTTTATTTCTTTAGGCTTACAAAATAAGCACTTAGACAAGTCAAATTGTATACTATAAACATAGTTATTATTATCAAATAAGAAATAAGGTGTTATTGATATTCTCTTCACTTCAATTTTTTGTCCACTAGTGGAAGAAGTGAAAAAGAAACCACTAGCACATTATAATATCACTTAAGTGTCTAATACATGTTTTCTAAATCTAAATTTAATACGATTTAGTTACATGTCTAAAATTTCTATAAAGCTTAACAGAACATTGAATTTCTTACATACTACTGTCAGTGCGGAACGGAGCGACATCTGGCCAAGCATTAACATCATTGATGTAATCATCTATGGAGTAAAAGGCCTTCCTGATAAGATTTTGTTTAATGTACTGTTTAAATTTACGAATAGGGAGTTCAGTTGCTTCAGATGGAAGCTTATTATAGAAGCGCACGCAATTGCCCATAAATGTTTTCCCTACCTTTCGTAATCTATATGCTGGGATGTGTAATTTGTTCTTGTTTCTTGTATTTCTATTGTGAACATCACACTTTTTCAAAAAGCTATCTCTATTTTTGTGCGTATACATAAGATTTTCATAGATGTACTGCGATATTACTGTCAAAATATTTATTTCTTTAAATAATTCTCTCAAAGAGTCGCGTGGCTTTAATTTGTAAATTGCGCGTACCGCTCTTTTCTGGAGAACAAAGATAGTCTGGATGTCAGCTGCCTGTCCCCAAATCAAAATACCATAAGACATAATACTATGAAAGTAACTGAAATAAACTAATCTAGCTGTATCTTCATCGGTAATATATCTAATTGTTCGAACTGCATAGGCCGCTGAACTAAGTCTGCCTGCGAGAGCATCAATTTGGGGTTTCCATTGAAGTGTGGAATCAATATGTAACCCTAAGAAAACAGTAGAGTCTACAAAGTCAACAATCTCATTCTTTAGCATTATCTTCGTTGGAAATTCTCTTACATTAGGTAACATGAATTTAATGCATTTGGTTTTTTTAGCATTGAGTAAGAGGTTATTGGTGGTGAATCAATCTAGTACGTGTGAAAGCGCATCATTTACATCGTCATAATTACATTTATTAAACAATATTAGAATGAAGAAATATTTAGTAACAATTCCGCGTATAACCTTCTCTGATAGTATTCATCAAAGTAAGTTGTCTACTAGTTTCGTCTCTCCACGAGACATCTTCAGGACACCACAATACTCGACCTTGACATTGAGATTGGTAAGCACAGCAACACCGACAGAGTCCCGCCAGTGATGTTGCCTCTCCGAGCTCCGCGCGCCAAGTGAAGCATTGCCCGCAAAACCCCCCTTTATATAGTCACGGATCAAACAGTGCGCACACAAAGTTCATAGTGTGTGTGTGTGGCAGTACTATTGTTTGAAAAGATTCGTAATAACGGTGACCTAGGCAAACCTGTATTAAGTTCATTCAACAGTGTATTAGAGCTATATTTTGTTTTTTCTAAATTTTCTAAGACTGACATCCTAAATCCCTTATCACAAGTATGTAAAATAGAAAAACAATGATTTTGACTTAAAGAATGACCAGATTCCAATAAATGTTTAGCAAAGTTAGATTTTTCTGGATAATTGTTTCTATAAGCAGCTAAATGTTCTTTATACCTAACCTGAAAACTACGACCCGTTTGACCTACATATCGAACCATACATTTTGAGCTGCAATACGATGTGACTGAGTGAGTTTGATGTATAATTTTGCCTGTTCAGCTGTACCTGCTGATCTAAGATAAATAATAGATTCAGGCGTTACTTTGCGGAAATCCATTGCACAATATTAGAATGAAGAAATATTTAGTAACAATTCCGCGTATAACCTTCTCTGATAGTATTCATCAAAGTAATGATTTTGAATTATTGAATTCCGACCCAACCAAAGTTTTTACACAGGAATTAAAAGAAATGACAAAAAACTCATGCTTTATTTCTCCAAACTCTCTTAAATATTTAATTCCTATGAATCCAAGAACACCAATGTTGTATGGTTTACCTAAAATACATAAAAATAATATTCCGATCCGGCCCGTTGTC
The DNA here is from genome assembly GCA_947859395.1 of Eupithecia insigniata. Taxonomy (NCBI): domain Eukaryota; kingdom Metazoa; phylum Arthropoda; class Insecta; order Lepidoptera; family Geometridae; genus Eupithecia; species Eupithecia insigniata. Next base: position 15,387,035 of record OX402002.1, read on the forward strand.
TCTTACATAGGAGCACCAGCATATGGTTTATCAAAATATTTAAATTACGAATTAAAAAGTAGATCTAGATTCAATCCAAAGTATAGCTTAAAGAATAGTATGGATTTGGTCAACAAAGTTAAAGATGTTAGCCTGCCTCACAATGCAAAGTTATTATCGCTGGATGTAGAAAGTTTATTTACAAACGTACCTTATGAGGAGAGTTTGATAATATTGGAAGGACATCTTGAGCGACAACGAGTACTTCCGGCAGGAAAGGAGGAGTTAATATCTTTGACTAGAACTTGTATGCAACAAAATTACTTCCAATTTGGCAATCAATATTACAAACAGAAAGAAGGGTTAGCTATGGGTTCACCACTAAGTCCACTTATGGCAGACATTTTCATGGACAGTTTTGAGAATAAAAACATTATAGGGGAATCAAACATTTTATATTATTATCGTTATGTAGATGACATTATCATATGCTGGACTGGAAGTTTGCGTCAAATAGAACTGTTCGTTAACAAACTTAATGTAATTCATCCAAAAATAAAATTTAAACTTGAATTAGAAATTGGTGGTTCACTGAACTTTTTAGATTTGACAATAACTAGGTTAAACAATAGGCATGATTTTCAAATTTACAGAAAACCTACTTAATCAGATATTACAATACCAAATTCATCTTGTCATCCATTCCAACATAAGCTATCAGCTTACCGTAGTTTTGTCCATAGAATGATGTCAGTCCCCTTATCTCAGGAGAACTTTAACAGAGAGCTATCTATTATTTACCACACGGCTGAAAGTAATGGATATAGTAGAAAGATGGTTGATGGTTTAATAAGAAGTAAACAACAAAACATTATCCGTTCCTTATTGTATCCCGTAGCTCCAGAAAGGATAGACAAATTTGTGGGCAGTTTAACTTATTTAGGTCCATTGAGTGACGGAGTTTCAAGAGTTTTGTCTAAACATAAAGTACACGCAGCGTTCAAAACAAACAATTTATTAAAACAGATTTGTAACGGTAAAGATAGGTTAGATAACAATAAAAAATCGGGTGTTTATAAGTTGGTATGTGACGAATGTAATGGTATTTATGTAGGTCAAACGGGTCGTAGTTTTCAGGTTAGGTATAAAGAACATTTAGCTGCTTATAGAAACAATTATCCAGAAAAATCTAACTTTGCTAAACATTTATTGGAATCTGGTCATTCTTTAAGTCAAAATCATTGTTTTTCTATTTTACATACTTGTGATAAGGGATTTAGGATGTCAGTCTTAGAAAATTTAGAAATTACAAAATATAGCTCTAATACACTGTTGAATGAACTTAGTACAGGTTTGCCTAGGTCACCGTTATTACGAATCTTTTCAAACAATAGTACTGCCACACACACACACTATGAACTTTGTGTGCGCACTGTTTGATCCGTGACTATATAAAGGGGGGTTTTGCGGGCAATGCTTCACTTGGCGCGCGGAGCTCGGAGAGGCAACATCACTGGCGGGACTCTGTCGGTGTTGCTGTGCTTACCAATCTCAATGTCAAGGTCGAGTATTGTGGTGTCCTGAAGATGTCTCGTGGAGAGACGAAACTAGTAGACAACTTACTTTGATGAATACTATCAGAGAAGGTTATACGCGGAATTGTTACTAAATATTTCTTCATTCTAATATTGTGCAATGGATTTCCGCAAAGTAACGCCTGAATCTATTATTTATATTACATTTATTTCTGTCAACTTTAAAAATCAGTGAAGTATCATCAGCAAATAAGACAATATCACACAGATCTTTTGCTAAAAAGGGGAGATCATTTACGTATACTAAAAATAAGAAAGGACCTAATATTGATCCTTGCGGGACGCTTAATTCAATTTTTGAACCCCTAGATCTTTCTTTACCAATATCTACTTTTTGAACTCTATCAGATAAATATGATTGCATAAGGTCTAGTGCCTTGTTTTGAATTCCATAGTGTTTCAATTTTCCAATTAATGTAGCATGATCTACACAATCAAAAGCCTTAGAAAGGTCACAGAATATACCAATAGCGTTTTTTGCTTTATCCCAGGCATCCAATATATGCTTAAGTAAAACTGTACCAGCATCGGTTGTTGATCTACCCTTGGTGAAGCCAAATTGATTTTTATGGAGTAGCCTATTAAGGTTGAAATGAGAGGACAACTGAGTGAGAATAATTTTTTCAAAAATTTTACTTATTGCTGGAAGTATTGAAATTGGTCTGTAGTTGGCCGGATCAGTGTGACTTCCAGATTTAAAAAGAGGAACCAGTTTACTATATTTCATGAGATCAGTTAAAACTCCTGCGTCGACACAACTATTGAAAATAAAGGCCAAACAAGGAGCCACTTCCTTTATAATTGAACTTAGTACTTTGGTTGAGATACCCCAGAGATCCTCAGTATTTTTGATGTTAATAGACTTAAACGTTTTGACTATATAATTGGCATTTACATGAGTAAATATAAAGACCTCTTTACATTTTTAAGAAACTCTCAATCGGTTTACTCTTTCAAAAAATCACTCAAAAAAGTATTACTTGAATATCAAAGCATAAATTCAGTTCAAATAAGCCCTTCTTTGCCTCATTTAGCTCAAAAATGTTGATAAAGTATAATAAAATTATTCTTTAACTCTTTATTGAATTGAAGAATTAAGGAATGATTTTATTATCTATATTATATAATTATTTATTTTTTATATTCCATAATTTATATTATAATACACATATACTTATATAAGTGATATTATTTTCATAGTTTCAGTTTTTGTTATTTAAATTGCATATTATTTTTGTTCTTTGTTGTAAGTGTGTATAAGGCTGCCTTGAGCACCACGGTCTTCACGGAAGATCAGCGCCATGGTATGATCTGCTCTACCATAGCACATGCTGAGTGGAGTCCGATTTTGTCAGTTTTTCTTTTTATTTAAGGTTAATTTGCTGTACATTACTCATCTGTTCTGGCATAATAAAATATAAATCTTTTTACTTTTTACTAGATGCCATATTGACTGCATATTACGGTATGGTAGAGTCAGTTCTACGATATGGATTAATATTTTGGGACAACTCTACCAATAAAGACATTATTTTTAGGCTACAAAAAAGATGTGTGATAGCCATGTTTAAAATAAAAATCACTGATAGCTGTAAACCATTATTTTCTAAGCACAAAATTCTGACACTTCCGTCCCTTTACATATTAGAAGTAGCTCTTTTTGTAAAAAGCAATCCTCATCTGTTCCCACGGCTATCTGATTTTGTTAGTCGAAACAGACGGGATAATACTAGGTTAAGAACACACCCTGTAAAAACAACACTACTGCAGAAAAGTATTGTTGGTGTTGCTACCAAAATCTATAATAAACTACCTAAACTATATAGAGACATGAATTTACAAATGTTTAAATTAAAACTCAAAAAATGTTAATTACAAAATGTTATTACAATCTTAACGAATTTTTAAATGATAAATTATAATTGAATTTTTATAGTTTAATTGTTGCATGGTTAGTTTTATATGCATGCCATCTCTCCTAATTTGCATACTGTTACCGGTCAAGCATGTTGTTTCACCTATATTTTTGACATCTTTTATACACATGTTTTTTGCAAATAAATATCTTTATCTTTATCAATTTACAGCCTACAAAAAGGGCTTCTAAACAGTGAAAACTAATTTTTGAAATTTAAACATAGTGGAAAGTTATAAGCAAAACAGAAAAACCGTTAAAAATCAGTGCTTTGTGCGCTGCGGTGACTCATCGCGCGTGACGGATTTCAATGAATAAATCGAAGAATTTATCAATAGTAACATTTAAATACACTGCCACCTAGTGAAATCGGGTTGAACTGTTTGTTTATGGATAGGAGGTGGATAGGATAGGTGGTGAAGCGATGCCAACACTGTATCAAAATAGTATCCGAACAAGGTAACAGGTGTCGCTTTAAATACGTCTGTAAAGGTACCCTATTTTGTGTATGGTTTAGCAACTAAGTAATTAAATCTGTACCAATATTATATAGCAGACAATGTTCAGAAATCATTACTTGAATTTAAGAGATGCTTTGTAAAGTTATAATTTCTTTAGATATAAGTTTGGTGTACGATTACATCAGTTGAATTGTAAATATGATGATAATTGACTTATTTTGTGATAGTTTAATTAATTAAAAAATTAATTATGTAACAATATATGAAGCAGATAGTATTCATAAACCATTAGTTGAATTTAAGAAAAGATTTGTTAAGATATCATTTCTTTTAGACTTAATTAAATCCTATCTTACTGACAGAAAACAAATCACAGAGATATCAAGAATAGAGACTAAAACCAAACTTGAAGTTGTGCACAAGTCAAAAATACGATATGTTAGATACGGCGTGCCTCAGGGCAGTGTGCTGGGACCGCTGCTATTTATTATATATATTAATGACCTGCCAAGAGCAACAACTAATCCCATGACATTATTTGCTGATGACAGCACAATAACAATTTCTTGCAATGACATTTATTCTTATGAAACCGACATAAATGAATCAATTGAATCAATTATAAAATGGCTTGTCAATAACAATTTAAAAATAAATTTAACTAAGACCATGACTATGCATTTTGACCAAAGATCCCAAAAACCATCTGACATGAATATAAAATTTAATAATAATATAATTAATCAAGTGGATACTACACGATTCTTAGGACTTAAAATCGACAAAAGACTCAATTGGAAAACACATTTAGAATGTCTAAGTAAGCGTGTTAGTAGTCTAGCATATGCCCTGTATAAACTGTCGTCTACAGTTAATACAGATGCCATATTGACTGCATATTACGGTATGGTAGAGTCAGTTCTACGATATGGATTAATATTTTGGGGCAACTCTACCAATAAAGACATTATTTTTAGGCTACAAAAAAGATTTGTGAGAGCCATGTTTAAAATAAAAATCACTGATAGCTGTAAACCATTATTTTCTAAGCACAAAATTCTGACACTTCCGTCCCTTTACATATTAGAAGTAGCTCTTTTTGTTAAAAGCAATCCTCATCTGTTCCCACGGCTATCTGATTTTGTTAGTCGAAACAGACGGGATAATACTAGGTTAAGAACACACCCTGTAAAAACAACACTAATGCAGAAAAGTATTGTTGGTGTTGCTACCAAAATCTATAATAAACTACCTAAACTATATAGAGACATGAATTTACAAATGTTTAAATTAAAACTCAAAAAATGTTAATTACAAAATGTTATTACAATCTTAACGAATTTTTAAATGATAAATTATAATTGAATTTTTATAGTTTAATTGTTGCATGGTTAGTTTTATATGCATGCCATCTCTCCTAATTTGCATACTGTTACCGGTCAAGCATGTTGTTTCACCTATATTTTTGACATCTTTTATACACATGTTTTTTGCAAATAAATATCTTTATCTTTATCGTCGAATCGATGCTCCACAATAATTTCTTTGGTACCATCTACCAGTTCTTCTCAGGATCAACTTCAGGAACAAGAACAGGCAGAAACTAATTGTGACGAGCTGGTTTTAGCTGATTTCAATAACTCTTTGAACCATACGGATCTTAATAACAACTCGTTCAGCAACCTAGATTTTGATTCTGATGATTCTGTTTTCGTTAAGGTCTATTTCCAAGTTTAAGTTTAGATACTTCTACGAATTCTATTCTCAACTCACAACAGAATAATGTATCTATCCCCGAATCTTTATTTTTATTAATATTTGAATCGAAGTTTAAAATGACGAAGACACGCCGCAAAATCTCACTAAAACGGGAATATCAGAAAACGTAAGAAAGGGTGTCTTCTTACGTTTTCTGATATTAATGTTAGACAACAGAAGATCATTTTGGTATAATTTACCTACTAATAAAAATAGGGTCGACCTTACTCAAGTTTATAAAGACTGATTTTACAATGCTACGTTGTGATAATCATTACTAATTATAATTAATAGGTACAAACGTTTTTTTTTTATTCCTAAAGAGTATAGAGTTTTATGTTGGAAAAACCAGAGAAGTTCAATCACAAGCTTCTCTGACTTTTCCTACATAAAATTGTGAGTAGACAGTTTCCAAAGCTGTGATAATTATTTAGAATAAGAATGAATACGTAGGTAGAGATCAACTTCTCCCCCCAATCTCAAACTTCTAGGCGGTGCTTTTTCAAAAAACCTATTAGGTTACATGTTTCAGAAAGAATTTATTATATGTTGAAAAAGCACCGCCTAGAAGTTTAAGGTAGCTAATTAAGTTTTGTTTTTCTTAAAAATATAAGTCTGATTAAAATATTTTGTGGTTTTATTTGAAGAAAAATTATTATTATGTTGAAAAAAATGTTTTTCTAGGTTAAATATGGTAGAGGATTGTTAAATATCTGACACTTCAGTTATACAGCATGGGCATTTCTTAGGACAAAGGCCTATCACTAAATTGAAAAGCAGTAAATGGTTAGAACTGGCTCTTTTATTTAGATAACGATAACTCATTATTACTAAGTAGAGGAAGTATCTAGCCAGAAACGTCTTTTCATTGCAATATTCAGTATTTTCTAGTATTTTTTTTTACTAAAAAGCTAATATTTATTATTATATACAATTATTTATTTTTATTAATATTTGCCTGTATTTCAATAGATCATACTTCATTATTTTCTTCGGCCCAGCGAATTTTTTAATTTCAAAATTACTAAACAATTGTTTTTCTCCGTTTTGGAGTTTAGGTAGAAACGTCTTTTTTTCTTATGACGGCAGAATTGAGCTCCTAGAGCGCGATTGAGGGTCGAGCGAGTGACGATTATTGGTTAGTTGGGTACAGTGTTGCTGCTTCAAAAGAAAAATATTACACTACAGGTAGGTAGTGTAGGTACCACTCAATTATTATAATTCAACAAAATAAATGTTCGTTACGTTCATACTGGGGGGCGTTCATCTATTTGTACAACTAACTACCCTATTACTACTTAACAGGGAAGGAGTAAAATACTACCTACTAAATGATTGTGATTATTTCAATTGATTTACAAATCAAGGACTCACTTGGAGATGGATTTCGGCCCCTCGCTCGCTCGTTCCGAGCAGAAGAAGTCGGGGTGCGCGCGATAGGCGCGCAGCAAGGCGCGCAGGGGGTGTGTCGCTGGCGGCGGCGGCGGCGGCGCGTCCGCGTACGTCTGGTCCGGCAGCAGCGCGCCGTCGCTGCCGCCCCGCCGCTGCCGCCGCCGCGCGCGCTCAGCCCGCCGCGCTCGGCCGGCGGCGGCGCCTGAGCCCATCCCGCCCGTGCATGCTCCGCCTCATTAGCAGCCGTGACTCGATTATTCGACCGAGTGTCGTGTCTGTCCGTGCTAACGAGACGCCGCGCTGCGCTCGTGTGTCAGGGGCTCAGGGGGCTCCGCCGCTCTGTGTACGTACAGTAGGTTGTAATACACGAGTATAGGTACTTACCTACTCGTGTCTCACTTATCGCTAGGTATTTCAAAGCAAGGCCCGTACTCTTAAAAACGAAATCGAAGTTTCTGATTCTTTTTCGTGCAAACGCTAATCTTATGCAATGGACATAAGAGTTGGTTTTGCACGAACACGAAAAAGAAACTTCGATTTTTCTTTTCCGAGTAGGCCCCCTGGGCAGTTGGAATGGAACTCAAAACGTGAAGGGTGCGGGGAGAGCCCCGTGTCCTGGCGCGGCCTAGGGTTTATGGTTTCTCGAGGTCTTTCTTTTCAAAGGGACTCGAGAATTCTCGAACTCAATTTCCCGGGAATCCTCTGGCAATCGAGAAATTTTCATTAATTATGAAAAAATTAAAGCAAACGTCGTTAGAGCATTAATATTTATTGAAATTGGACAACAACCAAGCGGCGGCCTTAGGGGTTGGCGAAAGAGGCAATCGCTTGGGGCCTCACTATTGCAGGGGCCTCGCGCAACAAACCAAGCAAATTTTTAAAAATATAGATTTTTCTCTACCTTTTTTTAATTTTGAGAAGTCTGTCCGAGGTTTTGTTGAAATTTTGAATTTTCTCATCTACAAATGACTGAAAAGACTCATCAAAAATTGGTGAACCAAGGAGGCGAAGTGAACATTTATCTACAACTGTAATGTTGGGAGCCAAACTATTGAATTTTATTATGATATTGTTTTTGTCTACACAAGAGTCAGAAATAAAAAGCTCGCACTTTGAAAAATTTAGTTCTAAACCTATTTGCCGAAATTCATCTGTGATGAATTTTAGATCATTAAAAACTGTGTCCACGTCTCCCCCTAGCGTTCCGTCATCTAAATACCAAACATTAAGTTTGGATTTAAGACGTTGAATTACTGGTTGGATTGCAAGGCTAAATATGGCCGGACCAAGAGGGTCGCCCTGCTGACAACCAACCGCGGGCGAAATGACATTGTTTCTGTATATTAATTTTGACGGTGAACCGTAGCATTGCCAGAGAAAAGGCAAAATTTCTGGAATTTTGTCTTTAATTTCTTTTAGCAAGGCGCCCCTGTCTACGGAATTGAAGGCGTTTTTGACGTCTACCTTCAGAATTACCTCCCCATAATTTTTGTCCAAAAATGTACGAAGGGAATGTACTGCGGCCTCACATCCGCCTCGCGAACCAAAGCCTAGCTGAATTGGTCGAAAATAATCGCCAAGGTAGTCGGCTTCTTTCCGACAGCAGACTTTAGACGCGAGGCGGCGGTAGGTGGTGCCCATGCCCACGGCTATGGGTCTCGTCCGCCATCCTTCTTTTTTAGTGCGCAAAGATTCGCACCGTACAAGAGTTCTGTGATCTCGCTGTTGACTCGACCTGACAACATCAGGTTGATTAAAGATGTCAAGTTTTCGAGAAGGACTTCACCTGCATGGCCAGACCCGCCAGATAGAAGATCTTTAAGATGCTGGATATTGGCCCTTGCAGCTGGATGCTTACTCTCAAGAGATATGAGAGTATCATCGTTATTTGGCGCCATCGTGTCGTTTGAAAAAAGTATGCGAGAGGCACCTTTTATGTCACCATCACTGAGTTCACTCTCTACAAGTCTATAGATAGTAGACTAAGACAATGGTTTATTTGATTTGGAATTTTGTTGTGTGACCTGATCAACAATTGAAATAGGCTGCCCTTCGCACGCAGTGTACCTAACGCAATTTTGTTTGATTCTAACCGTGATAGAAGCTTTGTTGGCCAAATCTTTTTTTACATGTAGTACTCTGTAAGGGAAAACTAGTAAAAGCTCCGAAGCTCGTTTGGTGTTTTTTGATACAGTATTCCTAATGGCCTCTGAGAGAGCAGAAGCGACAGAGATGCGGGCACCTCTAGGAAAAAATTAAAATAAAGTTAGTTAATAAATTCATTCATCCAAAACCTAATTGAAAAAATCATTATATACCTGAATATCGCGCCTGAAAACACTTAAAGATCGGTTTTTTAATCGCACTGCACTCCGCTCAGCTTAGTAGTCCGGACATATGTAATGTACTGCAGGGCTATTCCAACTTGATCGAAAAGTTTCCGCGACGCGGATTCTGACACATATCCGCGCAAAATTCAAATATTTTGGCGGTTTTTAATATATTCTGCATTCTACAAGGAATAAAACTACCTAAAAATTAGTTTTACATAAAACGTACCATTTTCTAAGAACCCATGTTCCAATGAAGTACGATTAATAATTATTACCCGATTAATAATTTGGGTAATAATGTTGATTTTAGTAATAAATCTCATAAATTATTAAAATCTCCAAGAGTCGAGTCGATTCGAAATTAGTTAAAACATGGGTTCATAGAAAATGTTTTACAATTTACGGTAACCTACTTTTGGAGTTTGTCGAGGCTTAAAATTATTAAATTGAGGAATTCGATGACACAAGATTGGCTTTCAACCCTTGCTATTCTTTCAATCGAAAATGACGTAGCTCATTCGTTAGATTTATTGATATAAGATTTTAATCTTAGGAAAAGCCGCAAACATAAATTTAAAAATTTATCATCTCTGTATTTGTTAATTTTGTAAATATTGTAATGTAAAATATTTAAAACTCAAATTTTATTTATTTGTATAACTAGAATTTCTCCCCAAACATGACAAATACCAATCAACCAGAACTATGTAATTTCGCATCACATACTTTTCACAAAGGACAAAGGGCCTCGAAAGGACCTGCTGCCCGGAGCATGGCAATGGGTAAGGCCGGCTCTGATCTTATTGATTGAATATTTATTCAATCAGGTTTTGATTGGTTTACGTTTATTCCAACAAAGTCTGAATAATTTTTGGTTAAAATTGCAGTGTTTGTGGGATGTAAACGGTTGAATGCGTCTTGAGCATATATAATTGAAAACTTTTTGCTGTTTCCGATAGAATAATCACTCTTATTACTTTCAGGATTGTTCAGGTTGGAAGTTTCCATTTTAATCTTCGGTAAAAGGTCTTTAGTTTTATATTTACAAACGATATGCAATCAATAAATTTTAAAACTATTTATAACAAAATTTAAATAAATAATTATATTTTCATTCAGTTAGACAACTTAGTAATTTTTTTGACAAATTAGGATCAAAGTGCATTACATTATACGTTGCTATTCTTAATAACCAAATTAAATTGAAATTTAAAAAATAATCAAATTGTCACTATAAAGTTTCTTCGGTATAGCTGGTAGTTCTAAATAAAAAAGCAAAGTTTTAGATGCATATTTAACAATTTAGGTACACAAAACTAAAGGTTGTTTTGATTTTAAAATAAAAAATAACTTAAATTGCCTACTCTCATATAAATCATTATCTTTCAGTTGTTTTTTTTTCTTCAGCATTACTCTTTACAAACAGTATTTTGTATAAATAAACTTACCAGTCTACTCTGCATCCATCAAAGTAAATTATAAATTCATATCCCACAACACTGAGCTCACGACAAAGGTTAAAACACAAAAAAAACGTTCGGTAAAAATAAAAACTAAGGATATCGCCAAACCGTGCTAAAGTCAAATAATTGAACTGCTGAAATTTCTCGAGTTCTCGGCTTTTCTCGACCTGAATTTCCCGGGTACGAGAATGATGAATTCCCGGGCATAAACCCTAGCCCGCGGAATGTCGTCGTGCTTTTTGCGCGCGATTGGCTCCCGGCCTCGGCCCAGCGGCGGCGGCGGCAGCGCGGGCGTACTCTCACGCATGCCTCTCCCAAATACCTACTGCACAGCACAGATACCTATTATACCTACCTACCCACATGAACCGACTTGATTACCTACCACTATGTGTATCTCGGCTCGACTGGCATATGAGCACGACACGCCAAGTAGGTACCTAGTAGGTATGTACCTACCTGCCTGCAGTCTGCACGCACCAATCAATCTCATTAGTGCTCATTGAACGGCTGCTGATTGGCGTGAGCACCGCACACGAATTCAAGAATTAGGTATTGAATGAGCAATCTACTTAGAGCCTAGGTAGGTAGGTAGGTAGTGTAGGGACTAAGCTTTGGACCCAGGAATTCCCGAAACTTTTGGCCGATTTAAGAATGGGAAATGGGATAGGTAAAAATATTTTTGCTTTTAGACCACCACCGAAATAACTTCTAACTTCTTTAATCCACTTCCTTTTCTGGTATTTCGCACGAATCAGGTATCAACCTACGCGACATCAGGGTGATGCCAATTACAAAAAAAAAGTGTACAATGCCAATCAAATTTAAACCGTTCAAATCAACTTGTGGTCACAGGTATGTATGTTATTCTCTTTTTACAGTTATTATTTTTCACTTGAATTTCTAATTAAATTAGTTATTGGTCAACTAATAAAGTGATCTGATTTTAAATTGCTTATTTATTACATTTTTACTAACAATTTTATTATTTGGGCAAACAAATACATATGTAGACTATAGACGCAGTAGCATTCTGCTAGGGCCCTCGAGCAAGGGTGTCGTCATAGGTCAATTGAATGTGTCGGCAGCGTCGTTTGTGTCAGCGTTATTGGATACTTCGCCTTGCGCGGCTCAAACCAATGCCGTCATTACGCCGCCGCCGTGCCCTCCCTACCCGTGCCCCGCTTCTCCACTCGTGGGACCGACACGTGCGCGCGCCCTTTCTCACCCCGCGCGCGCATACGCCGCCGTTGCTGCAGAAAGCTGTTTGCCCGCTGCGCCCCCGCCGCTGGCATCGATAGCTACATCGAAAAAGGGGAAAAGGAAGCAGCGCCAGCGGCTTCTTGTGAGAGAAAGCCGTGTGATGCAGTGGGGTTCACTGAGGTAGTGCGGTTTCCCGGGAGCCCAGCAGCCGAAACCAGCGTGGCGTCGCTCCGACCGGACCTCACTACTTGTTACGCCCGGCCGTGCCTTCGACGTTACTCTACGTGTCTAGGCTTCACTATACCACGAAGGTGGAGGAGTATGTGAAGAGGAAGACCAACGCCTTGGTGAGGGTCGAGCGGTTGGAGTCGCGTCATAATGATTTTAAATCATTTGTGGTGCGTATTCCAACTGAGAATATTTCGACCTTCACTAATGAAGAATTCTGGCCGAAGAATGTGCCTATACTTGACTACCTATGTTGCCTGAAATAAATGATTTATTATTATTCTGTTTCTCATTTCCATGATCACGGGCCATATAGTGACCCGGTCCTTTAGGAGACATGCGTGGAGCCGAAGCCGACAGCACAGAGGCCCTTTATAATAATATAATAAATCATTTATTTCAGGTCATAAAAAGGAACCCATATATATGTTATTTACAAATAAATTAAAATACATGTTATTTACGGTTCCCACTCTGGTGCACAGAGAGCCAGAACCTATATATAGGGCTACAGATGTTGTTAGCCATAAAACTTAGGATGCTGTTGTTAGATCGTCTAATATTGGCCCAGAATGACGCAATACGAGATCTGATTATGGCGAAAAAATCCGGAACCCGTGCATCAGCGAACATGCCTGACGCGCTGCAGAAACGTAACTTCTTCATAAGGATGCGAAAAGCGTCATTGTATTGCACCCTTATGGTACTGTAGGATTTTCTTTTGTATTTGAACCAGAGCTGGCATGTATACATACAGAGGCAGTGTGCCTTAAACAATGTTATTTTTACTTCGTTACTGCATCTGGCAAATCTTCGAGCAAGCATGTTACACCTGATCGACAGGTTCCGTCTTTCACGCTCAATGTCTTGGTCATCACTTAGGTATTCAGTGATGATGTGCCCAAGGTATTTGAACTGCTTCACAACCTTCACTGCTGAACCCTGAAATATACATCAGGTACTCTCTCCGGACCCTTTCCTGCTCTAATTACTAGCATTTCGGTTTTATGGACGTTATATTTTAATCCATGGAGGTGAGCATAATTTTCACATATGGATAACAGTTTCCTAAGTCCGTTAATGGAAGGGCTGAGGAGCACCATGTCATCAGCGTAGCTCAAGTTATTGACACATACATCACCAACATGGCAGCCTATCCTGGTACCCCTCAGCTCCTCGATTAAGCCATTTACGTAGATGTTAAAAAGATCCGGGGAATTTAACCCTCCTTGGCGGACTCCGCATTCCAGTTTATATTCACTGGATGTCGTGTCGCCCCATCTTACTACATTGGTTTGGCTTCCGTACCAATATCTCAAAAGATAACAATTTTAAGCGGGACTTCTGAGTTAAGAAGCTTCTTCCAGAGAATGTTATAATTCACTAGATCGAAGGCCCGACTCAGGTCCAAGAAGCAGGCGTAGATTGAAGTTTCTCGGGTAACATAGTAATTAGCACTATATTTAAGGCTGAAAATTGCCGCGTCAGTTGAGAGACCGGGCCGGAAGCCAAACTGTGCGTCATTAATAATAAAAATAATAATAATAAAAAGGCTTTATTGCAGGAAAAATTACAGTATAGTATAGTAGGTACAGGGAGTTCTTAAAATCTAATTACCGTATCCTGCAATTGGCGGTCTTATCCCTTGCAGAGATTTCTACCAGACAACCATAATTCAAGGCACCTTATTATTTAAGGCTACCTATGAGCTAGCTAGTTGTAGCTAGCTGTGTGTAGAAGTTAGGCCAGGCCACTGTCTGTGTGTCAGACGACATTGGTTGTTCACCATCCCCCGAACTAGTTGGTACTGTATCTCATAATACTTACATTATTCAGCAGTAAAGGCTGTAATAGTCGTTCAAACACCTTCCCTATAATAGTACCTAGGGAGATAGGCCTGTAGTTGGCTACACTACCAAGGTTACCAGTTTTATTTTTAACCACTGGGACTACTACAGTTTTGGTCATATTATGAGGCATAAAAGAGAATTTCAAACATAGGTTGAATAAGTCACATAATTTAAAATAAATACTATCACCTGCATGCAGTATGTGTTCAATGCTTAAATTGTCATGTCCCGGGGACTTTCTTCTTTTCATATTGCACACAGCTTTTTCTATTTCATCAGGTGTAAATATATAACCACAACTCTGTAGCACATCTGTATCAGTAGGAACAGGATACTCACGCACATTCTCGTCAATAGGTTCCGGCTCTATTTTAAAACGACTAGCAAACAAGTCTGCTGAACATACGTGACAAAAGGCTATTTAGCACTTTTGTAAGGCGACAAAAAAAACGCTCCTTCACCGACTGCTTTATGTCCCTGTCTACCATACCCAACGCTTCTGGCATACCAAGGTACTTGTAAGTTTCACCTTCTGAGAGAGACTTGAGGGAAATTATCTCTGAAAGTTGTAAATTACTAGAATTTACAACTTTCCCTCGTTGTATTTGTATGACCGCACACTTATCAACGCCGAACTCCATGTTAATAGCACTACTGAATATCTGTGTGATATTCAGAAGGGCCATTAACTGTGTTTTATTCGGCAAATAGTTTGAGATCATCCATATACATCAAGTGAGAAATAACCTCACCATCTCTTCGAAGGCGATAGCCTATCTCTGAATCTTTCAGTAGAGTACTGAGTGGATTCAGAGCTAGGCAGAACCACAAGGGACTCAGGCTGTCGCCCTGGAATATACCCCTCTCTATCCTTATCAGATCATTGGAGGCAGATGGATCCATTCGGCTGCCTGGATGATGAAGAACAGTGGTCGACTGCCTCATACATGATCCCAAGAATTATCTTAGAGTATTATCTACTTTATAAATCTCTAAGACCCTCTCAAGCCAAGTATGAGGCACCGAATCATAAGCCTTCTTATAGTCAATCCATGCAGCCGACAAGTTCCCTCTGCCACGTTTGACCTGTTGACTAATGGCCATGTCAATGAGGAGGAGCTCCTTAGTACCACGGGACCCAACCCTACATCCATTCTGAGCAGGTGCCAAAATATTGTTTGTAACAATATGTGTGTTAATTTTTGTAGTCAGAATGGATATAAGTAGCTTGTAGATGGTAGGTAAGCATGTTATAGGTCTATAATTTTTCGGTTCCGCAGTACTATCAGACTTATGGAGCAGGAAAGTTACACCCGTCGTCATAAAACGTGGTAGTGACCCGATCTCAATTGCTTCTTGGAATTGTGCGGCCAGAACCGAATGTGAGCATCGAAACCATTTCAGCCAAAAGTTATGCAATCCGTCCGGGTCAGGACTTTTCCAGTTTTGGGCCGAGCGGATTGCATTACTTACATCTATCGGAGAGATGGTGATAGCGTCCATGGTTTCGATGTATTCACATTCAGCTCTTACCACATTCATCCAGTCCGCTTCCGTGTGTTCGACCGGTATGGACCAGATGCCTCGCAAAAAATATTTCCAGTTTCAGCATCCGGTATTTGACCGTCGGACACACGTAGATCAGGTTTCTCGGTTGGGGTGGAGTTTACGGGACGCAGGACTTAGAAAATTTTCGACGAATTTTTTTAGGTATATATAACATGTATTTTTTTTTATGGCATCATAAGCCTGTGTCATAACGCATAACCCGAGGTCTATGGTTGCCCTCCCTAAAGCAAATTAGCTTAGCTATGAGGGTCCTGAACCTACTAATACGCCTCGCTATTCTCTGTTGCCAAGTGGGGGTACTGCAGGCCTGGCGTGGGGCACGGTTATCGTCCGGGAACTTTACCCGTGCAACTCGGCAAGCCGCAATAGCCCCACAATAGAGAATAGAGTGCGTATCAGTAAGATCACTACTAGTCTGCAGATATGGGACTAGTAGTGGATTCAAGGCCCCCACTATATCCAAAGCACGTCTATGAGTGGGGAAGCGAGGCAAACGTGGCTTTACAGTCGAATTTCTATAATTTAGAATCGCATCTTCCAAAGCCCTTCTCAATTGCTCATTATTCTGGGTACTTACCTCAATGCTCTCATGACTAACCTCTTCCACAGCGTAATCAGGCTGGGAAATCACTGGTGTTGATATGATATGTTGCGGTGGCAACGCCACAGCCTGGTTACACAGCGGATGGTCCACCACTTGAGCACTGAGCACTTCACGTAGGAGTTGATCAAGTACAGTGTCATTCAATAATTTTGAGCGCTGGATGACCCGTACCTGATCAGATAGTCGCTGCTCGTTAACCGCGACTGTTGGTTCAAGGGCCTGAAACAAAGGCAGCATCTTAGACCTGTTCGCGGTCAGGTTAGTACCTCCCTCACTAGCCCTATAGAACGCGCGCATGACATTTTCATTAATCTTCTGTGTCCACTTCATGCGCTTATTATTATTATTCTGTTTCTCATATCCATGATCACGGGCCATCTAGTGACCCGGTCCTTTGGGAGGCATGCGTGGAGCCGAAGCCAACAGCACAGAGGCCCTTTATGAGAATTAATCTAAAGGCGAGAAATACACATAGCGGGTATCATTCTTAGTTGCACAATATGATACACCCGAAGATGATATCCGCCAGGTGTAGAGACTATTGCAAAGAAAAATGAAAATAACAAAAAAGCCATGTTATTGTGGTGAATGGATGGACTGGGTAATTGGGCTATGGGGGAAACTATGGATTATTATTATTATTATAGAGATATAGACTCACCTTTTGTCTATGCTGCTATGGTTTGGTCATAGAGTAGGTTTGATCGTTCGTCCAAGGCACAAGGTGACACTGACTACCTCTGGAAACTGACATCAAACGCGTGTGGAGTGACGTCATTAGGGTTCTCTTTGGGAACTTGGTCATTCTAATACGAGCTATAGATCGCGGATGATGAGTTTAGCGGTTTTATGGATGTATTCGGTGATTTTTCAGTAGAATTAGGGCTCCACTGATCCTGGGAGTCTTCATCAGAAGTGGGATAGACCCTATCTTCACGCTCACTCATGGTTTTCTAAGAATGATTCTAGAGAAAGTTCGATTCCCATCAATGGTGAAAATTGGATTGGGTTGCAGTGCAGCGTCGTCGGCGGCACGTCTTTAAACAAGGAGTACTCCGCCAGTAACATAAGGGAGATATGGTATCACAAGGTTCCTTCTATCGTATGAGAATAACAAGCGCTATCGCTATGGATATTCAGTGATGCAATTGGTTTGTAATTGATGTGATGGTGGATGGGTAAGGTCTAATCGATTCATAATAATTATTAGTTTGTAAATACTCCTATTCAATTGATTTGTTGATACAGCATGGTTACTATGCAAGCAGTTCAAGTTTCAAGGTCATGTTCAGTTTCAAGGAACGTTATTGTGATGTGACTGTACATTTGATTGATGATGCAAAACTTTGAGCAAGAAACATAACAAATGTCTTGTGTAAACAAAGTAGGTAGCTAGCAAACATTGATCATGGAGGCAAGTAAGGTTTTGTGGAGTGAAAAATTTGGGCAAACACTGAGATGCCTGAGGAAATTAACTTTACATGGCCTGTCTGAGAATCATCATCATCTTATTATGATGCGTTTCATTCCAAAGTAAGTGGAAGTTTGTTTGAAAAAGTAAGTGATCAATAAAATAAGTTTTGTGTTGATTATTTTATATTACCCACTGCCTAATATTTTGTGTTGATGTGTTTTGTTTGTTAGTTCTTGTTCATGTGGTTTTATTCCTCTACACAACCAGGGATGTTATTATTCAGGTTTGGGCTTTGTTTCTGTTTCGTTGTGTCTGCTTAGGTCTTTTTGTGGTTTCTTGAATGAATGAGTTGCGTGAAAGAGCTCTGTGGTGGCCATCTGGGCAATTGGGTTACAACACCCAAGATTAGTCCTCCAGACGTGAACTGTGTCTGGCTGGACTGGTGGTGTGCATATTGAGTAACGGTGGCTCAATATTGGCTCTACAGGCATACAGTGTTGTCTGGCACGAGTCGGTGGTATATCTTGAGTTCCTACACTCAAGATAAGTCCTCCAGACTTGAACTGTGTTATCTGGCTGGACTGGTGGTGGGCATATTGAGAACGGTGTCTCAATATTGGCTCTACAGGCATACGGTGTTGTTTGGCATGAGTTGGTGGTGTATCTTGAGTTCCTACACTCAAGATAAGTCCTCCAGACGTGAACTGTGTCGTCTGGCTGGACTGGTGGTGGGCATATTGAGTGACAGTACTCAATATTGGCTCTACAGGCATGCAGTGTTGTCTGGACGAGTCTGGTGATGTTATTCAGAGCTGTGTGTGGTGTGCATCTTGTGTCAACTAAAGATTGGCTCTCTAGACATGGATTGGGCTGTCTAGCTGAATGTTTTGGTGTCTCTGAACGGGGATCAGATGTTGTTTTGTGGAATTACGTTGCATCTTGTGGGTATATTGTTGCTAATTTGGTTTAACGTGTCACTTGATGAATTTGATGTTGGCTTGTACCATGAATGAATTTGGTGGTCAAGCAGAGTGCTTCTGTTTCGGGTCCCCTCATTTCATCTGCGGTTGGTAAATATCATTGGTTGTTCGGTCGGTATGTGCATACCTAATTATGTACTTGGTAAGAGACTGATGTTGGTGTGTGTAGTGGAGGTTATACGCGGAATTGTTACTAAATATTTCTTCATTCTAATATTGTGCAATGGATTTCCGCAAAGTAACGCCTGAATCTATTATTTATTTTTACTAGACTTGGCGCGCGGAGCTCGGAGAGGCAACATCACTGGCGGGACTCTGTCGGTGTTGCTGTGCTTACCAATCTCAATGTCAAGGTCGAGTATTGTGGTGTCCTGAAGATGTCTCGTGGAGAGACGAAACTAGTAGACAACTTACTTTGATGAATACTATCAGAGAAGGTTATACGCGGAATTGTTACTAAATATTTCTTCATTCTAATATTGTAGTGGAGGTGCCTGTACTTGAGTGGGTACCTATATTCAGGCCATTTTCAAATGACGTTTGTGTGTAGCTGAGCATAGTTGACTGGAGTATGGTTAATGTGTGTTGATGATGTGTCTCTTGGATAGATCGCGGCTGAAGCTAGTAATCTGTGTGGTTTGTGGAAGGAGGTGGCAGACTGCGCGAGAATAGCGTGCGACGATGCCGCTTGTGTCGTGCCTCTGGTCTGTGCATTAATCATAAAAGCAGTAAAAACGATGTCAGGATTGGACGAGCGATTTTGTGGCTAGAAGGGCGTGTCTTCTTCCTCTTTTTATTAAGGTGCTGTGGATGGTGAATTCAGGGAGAATGGATGCTGCATTCAGTGTAGGTAGCATCGAGTTGTGTGGTTAGTTGTTCGTGTCCTGCAAAGAACATGGTGTGCTGAGCAGACTTTGTGTACGTGATGACTGTGATGAGGCATTAGCTATTTCTCTGGGCTGGGAGTCAGGCGCGGCGATGGTTATTTCTCTGGGCTGGGAGTCAGGCGTGGTGATGGCTATTTCGCTGGGCTGGGAGTCAGGCGAGGCGATGGCTATTTCTCTGGGCTGGGAGTCAGGCGAGGCGATGGCTATTTCTCTGGGCTGGCGGTCTGCGGTAATGGATGGCTCTTTCTCCGGAATGCTTGTGTGGAGTCAGAAGTTGGAGTCGTGTAAGTGGCTAAGTATCGTAGGGTGGCCAACAATTGTAACAGTTATCTAATAGCATCTGGTCATCGTGGCCAACTATTGTAGGAGTTACCTTTGCAAGACTGTTGGGGTGGTGGCCAAGAACTGTAGCAGTTCCCCTATAACATCCGAGGACGGACGTGTGTCAAGTTGGCCGTGTAGACTATAGACGCAGTAGTATTCTACTAGGGCCCTCGAGCAAGGGTGTCGTCATAGAGATATAGACCCACCTTTTGTCTATGCTGCTATGGTTTGGTCTTAGAGTAGGTTTGATCGTTCGTCCAAGGCACGAAGTGACACTGACTACCTCTGGAAACTGACATCAAACGCGTGTCGACTGACGTCATTAGGGTTGTCTTTGGGAACATGGACATTCTAATACGAGCTATTGATCGCGGATGATGAGTTTAGCGGTTTTATGGAGGTATTCGGTGATTTTTCAGGAGAATTAGGGCTCCTGGGAGTCTTCAAATATAATATTATCTATACATTTTGCTGAGGTTTCAGTGTGTACATTGTCCGTTTTTTTATTTAATTTTGTTTTGTACCTATACACGTTCTGTGCAAATTTCAACTACCTATCAACCTTTTACGGTTCAACGGATAGGTACAGCAATTGTTAACGTCGAGCAAAAAATACCCAAAACACATGTCTTGTTGGGCCCCATAAAGAAGAGAAAGAAATACACACTGAACATTGCAAGTGTCTACCTTAAACAAATCATGTGATACAAGCCCTCATAGAAGGGCAGACTCTCAGCGGAGGCTTAGTACCTACTAGGGTCCCGCTGGCACCCTTCGGGTACTTTAATCAAAAAAATTGCATACCTACCTAGTTTTTCAAGACTCGATTTCGATTGGTAGAATCATCTACACTCAATTAGTGCTTTGAATATTCGGTTTGCGAGTCTGACACGCACTTGGCCAAAATCAGCATCATCATCCGCTCATGTCAAGGCCAAAAATCAGCATCAGCATCAGCAAAAACCCTGGTTTGTGATATCCTTCCTTACGTACGTATAACCGAACAAATGTAGTTGCTATTAGTGAAGAATCCTAGTTGTCTGTTTTTACCATAGAGAAATAAGTAGGTAGAGGTAGCATAAGTCATTTCCGGTCTTATATCTACGTATCACCATAGTTATCATGTATCTTTGTCTATCCCTCGGTGTCAAGCTATGAGTAAAAGAGATAGCTGGTGAACGTATAGCTATACTGCACTGTCAGTGTCATAGAGAAATAAGTAGGTAGCTAAGGTAGGTAGACGTAGCATAAGTCATTTCTGGTCTTATATCTATGTATCACCATAGTTGTCATGTATATTTGTCTATCCCACGGAGCCAAGCAATGAGTAAAAGAGATAGCTGTTATACGTATAGGTATGCTGCACTGTCAGTGTGAATCGTGTCAGGTCCTGACACGGTAGTTTGCTCTAATGTTGTGTTCAGACTGATGAACTTTATTGAAATTTTAAGAAATTACTGCATTTTAATCAAAACTTTGTTGAAAATGTGAAAATATGTCGTGTTCCGCTGTGTACAGTCCTTCAAGAAGCACAAAAGGTGGAGTAAAATTCCCGGATTTGTCATGACATGCGTAAGTTTTTCGCTCAGTATAAATACTAAAGTAATGATGTTTATTACTAGAAATTTGTAGTAAAAACATTTTAACAATCTAGTTCATGTGTTCCTATGGGTCTCGGATACAAATAATGTCCAAAACCATGAATAATTAGCAGAGATAAATTTAGCGTCTGTGCTAGTGATGTGCTTACCGTCAAATTTAGTTTTCGGGTTATTCCGCATTTGACCCACTGGTTTCGGCGGAAACTGGGCCGAAACAGGAAAATAAAATTGATTGCTGATTTCATTCCTGATTCGTCCCATTTCGAGATTTCTTTCCGAAAAGTACTGTCTTTCACACACTTCTCGTGCAGTATTGATTTATCATTATTGTTTCCGTAGGATTTAACTAATTTATGCAACTCAAAATACTAGGAAAAAAGAAATAATACAAGATATTAACTTAAATAACCTGGAATTATTTTCACGCGGTTTTTTTCGGAAGTTTTCGTTCCTAAAGTTACGTAATTTGATTTTAGTTATAAGACAAATTTTTCGTCGGGTTTTCGTTTACTAAGGCACGAACAGTATAGAATATGCTTAAAATTAACGGTAGGTATATATATATATATATATATATATATATGTATACATCATTCAAAATGCAACGTTAAATCAATGCGGGCAAAGCCGTACGCATTTAGCTATATAATAATATTGTAAGGTGTTATCTTATTTATTGTCCTTTTTTATATATATATTGCAAAATTTTATTCTTAGTCTTACAAAACGACATCGACATCGATGTAAAATTTTGGGCAAACGCAACATATATACAATTATAAGCCTTATCACGTTGAAAGGCCTTCTTTGACCACAACCTCACCTACGGGAAAGTGACGATTTGGCTGACGGTGTATCAGGAAGGTCTAGAATGGTGGGTATACACGTACGTAGGTACATGCTCAATGAGCATGTTTCATCCGAGTATCTATAAACATGCTTGACCCTGCGTCTACACGTAAAAGCTTGCTCGAAGAACATGTTTAGTGTGCGTGGAAACTCTTTGAGCATCGGACGATTCGTTGTTGTGTTTAGTGGGCATCGCCTGCTACGTTTACGGTCGGGGATTTTTTTTACCAATTAATTTAATTACAATTAGCCTGTAATGTCCCATTGTTGGGCAAATCTTACCATGAATTAGGACTCTGAGTCAGTTGGGCCCACGTTCTATCGAAGGTGTCTAGTTCATCGCGCCATCGTTTCTTTAGTCTACCGCGATGCCTTCTGAACGTTTGAATCTTGTTCGAATCGAACATTTTGGTTGGCTTCGAGAATTTGTCTTGAGTCTTGCATGGTCCACACGTTCGTATTTGCTCGAGATCGAGCAAGTTTATCGAGTATGTACGTACCTGTGTACCCACCGGAAGACACCTATTCACTCTTGTCTTAAAGAGACCCAGGTTATAACTGGTCGAAAAAATAGGAGCAGACAAGGTGGATTAATTCGGCTTGCAAAATACATAGATATATAAACTATAAGTAATCACTTTTAATATTTTTTTATTGCGTTCACGCAGAAGTTGCTAAATAAGGATTAGCAAGAAATTTCAGGTTTTATAGCGGCACTTGCCCAAAATGACAAAGAAACTAAGACAACGGAAAGCGGAGCGAACCCTAACCCCTTTTTTAGATTTTTTCATTGCGTGAGTGGAGCAAACAATGGTCAAAAAACATGTTTTTGTGGAGCTCCCTTTAATTTTAATATTTATTTTGATAATATGATATTATATCGGTAAATGGAATACACACAAAAATACAGGTGTCCTTTGTGGTGATCTTTCACGAATCATGAGATACAATAAACCTCGATAGATCGACAGGGAGATAGACAGCGGAGGAAATATGGGACGAATCAGGAATGAAATCGGCATAAAATTTTATTTTCTTGATTCGGACTAGTTTGGGCCGAAACCAGTTTGGCTTGACAGCGAAGTCACATCCCTAGTCACGCACACTATTACAAATCTGCAACAGCACACTAACAAAAAACGGACATGCGTAGAACTGTGTCTGGCGGTATCCTCTAATACTTCATCCGAGGTGTCAATCGTGTCAGCCTGACTAGTTAGTTCAAAGTTGTGGTAAGACTGATAAACTTTATTGAAATTTTAAGAAATTACTGCGCTTTACCTAAAACTGTTCAAAAAGTGAAAATATGTCGTGTTCTGCTGTGTTCTGTCCTTCAAAAAGCACAAAAGGTGGAGTAAAAGTCCCGGATTTATCATTAAATGCGTAAGTTTTTCCCTCAGTATAAATACTAAAGTAATTATTTTTATTACTAGATATCTGTAGTAACAACATTTTTACAATCTAGTTCATGTGTTCCTATGAGTCTAGGGTACAAATAATGTCCAAAACCATGAATAATTAGCCGAGATAAATTGAGCATCTGTGCTTGTGATGCGCTTAACAATCAAATTTAGTTTTCGGGTTATACCGCATTCGACCCACTAGTTTCGGTCAAAACCGGTCCGAATCAGGAAAATAAAATTGATTGCTGATTTCACTCCTGATTCGTCCCATTTCAAGATTCCGTACAGAAAAGTACTGTCTTTCACACTCTTCTTAAGCATGTAGTATTGATTTATCATTATTGTTTCCGTTGGTTTTATTTAACTAGTTTATATAACGCAAAGTACGAGGAAACAAGAAATACACAAGATAATAACTTTAATAACCTGGAATTATTTTCACGCGGTTTTTTCCGGAAGTTTTCATTCCAAAAGTTAGGTAATTTGATTTTAGTTAAAATATAAATTTTTGATAGGTACTTTGTTTATATTCATTTTTTTCAAATTCAGGTTTTATAGCGGCACGTGCCCAAAATCACCCAGAAACTAAGGCAACGGAAAGCGGAGCGAACACTAACGCTTTTTTATAGATTTTTGCATCGCGTGAGTTAAGCAAAAAAATGGCCATAAAACATGTTTTTTGTGGAGCCCCCATTAATTTTAATATTTATTTTGATAGTATGTTATTATAGCGGCAAATAAAATACATACTGAAAAATGCAAGTGTCTACCTTTTACGAATCATGAGATACAATAAAGCCCGATAGATGGACAGACAGACAGACTGCGGAGGGCTAGTACTAGGGTCCTGTTGGTACCTTTTGTTTATTGAAAAAGTGCGTAGCTTTTCTAATAAAATGTGTATAGTTTTTCGAAACTCGTTTTCGATTGGTAGAATCATCTACATTGAATTAGTGTGGCATACTCGGTTCGCGATTTCGACACGCACATGGCCAATATCAGCATCAGCCCTGGTTGAAAGTACTAAAACGTGCCTGTTAAATATGGGGCGAATCAGGAATGAAATCGGCATTCAAGTTTATTTTCCTGATTGGGACCAGTTTGGGCCGAAGCCAGTTCGGCTCGGCAGCAAAGTCACTTCCCTAGCCATGCACACTATTACAAATCTGCAACTGCACACTAATAAAAACGGACATGCGTAAAACTGAAAGGCGGAGTCCATAAAATTATTGGGCCTAGGTTTTTACACATTACATTGTTTTCCCTTTTTCTAGTGTCCAAGATATCTAGAAAACGCAATCTGTTAGATCAGGACGGAAACCATCGAGATAATATATAGAGACGTTCTTCCAAACCAAAAACGTCCCGCAACTTGCTCGATGACCTTGACAGCGACACACAAATAAACCGATAATCATATAATGCATTACAAAGAAACAATTCGTTTGATTTGTAGATTTAAATTTAGTCAAAACTAACCAACGTCACTAATTTGGAAATAAACCTTGACTCAGAATCAGAATCAATAACTTTATTTCTTTAGGCTTACAAAATAAGCACTTAGACAAGTCAAATTTTATACTATAAATAAACATAGTTATTATTATCAAATAAGAAATAAGGTGTTATTGATATTCTCTTCACTTCAATTTATTGTCCACTAGTGGAAGAAGTGACTAGCACATTATTTCATATCACATATGTGTCTAATACATGTTTATTTCACCTATCTAAATCTAAATTTAATGCGATTTAGATACATGTCAATATTTCTTTAAAGCTAAACAGAACATTGGATTTCTTACATACTACTGACAGTGCGGAACGGAGCGACATCTGGCCAAGCATTAACATCATTGATGTAATCATCTATGGGGTAAAAGGCCTTCCTGATAAGATTTTGTTTAATGTACTGTTTAAATTTACGAATAGGGAGTTCAGTTGCTTCAGATGGAAGCGTATTATAAAAGCGCACGCAATTGCCCATAAATGATTTCCCTACTTTTCGTAATCTATATGCTGGGATGTGTAATTTGTTCTTGTTTCTTGTATTTCTATTGTGAACATCACACTTTTTCAAAAAGCTATCTCTATTTTTGTGCGTATACATTAGATTTTCATAGATGTATTGCGATATTACTGTCAAAATATTTATTTCTTTAAATAATTCCCTCAAAGAGTCGCGTGGCTTTAATTTGTGAATTGCGCGTACCGCTCTTTTTTGGAGAACAAAGATAGTCTGGATGTCAGCTGCCTGTCCCCAAAGCAAAATACCATAAGACATAATACGATGAAAGTAACTGAAATAAACTAACCTAGCTGTATCTTTATCGGTAATATATCTAATTGGTCGAACTGCATAGGCTGCTGAACTAAGTCTGCCTGCGAGAGCATCAATTTGCGGTTTCCATTGAAGAGTGGAATCAATATGTAACCCTAAGAAAACAGTAGAGTCTACAAAGTCAACAATCTCATTCTTTAGCATTATCTTTGTTGGAAATTCTCTTACATTAGGTAACATGAATTTAATGCATTTGTTTTTTTTTAGCATTAAGTAAGAGGTTATTGGCGGTGAACCAATCTAGTACGTGTGAAAGTGCATCATTTACATCGTCATAATTACATTAATTTCTGTCAACTTTAAAAATCAGTGAAGTATCATCAGCAAATAAGACTATATCATACAGATCTTTTGCTAAAAAGGGGAGATCATTTACGTATACTAAAAATAAGAAAGGACCTCATATTGATCCTTGCGGGACGCCTAATTCAATTTTTGAGCCCCTAGATCTTTCTTTACCAATATCTACTTTTTGAACTCTATCAGATAAATATGATTGCATAAGGTCCAGTGCCTTGTTTTGAATTCCATAGTGTTTCAATTTTCCAATGAATGTAGCATGATTTACACAATCAAAAGCCTTAGAAAGGTTTTTGCTTTATCCCAGGCATCCAATATATGCTTAAGTAAAACTGTTCCAGCATCGGTTGTTGATCTACCCTTGGACTTCTATTGAAAAGGGTTGTGCTTGGGGGTTGTGGTAGATGGTACTGGTTGGTCCCCAAACAGCCCTTTGTGATAGGTTGTTTGGTGCCAAGGAAATTCACTGGTATGGTTTGGACTATTATATTCACTAGACACTACTGTAATTACTGGTTAACTTATGGTAAGAACGGTAAAATGGTAGGTAATGGTTGAGATGGTGGTTTGAACTCGCGACGATGGCGGTCGGCCGCGAACTGAGTAAGTTTTGGTAAACGTGAGCAAATACGCATTCAAATGCAAGCGCAGCTAAATGCATATCTGCTGCGTTGGTCGGTTTACCCGAACATCTATGAATATGATTTATTTGTAAATATAAAAAACTTTATTGACAAAGAAAATAACAATCAAATAATATAAAGAAATTAAACTAGTATTTACAATTGAAAAAATTGAGCTAACTGTAGACTGTTGCAAACAATCTAGAGATAGCTCAACTGGTCCATATCAATACCAGTCGGAAGCGTCCCCAAGACGCTGGCTGCATTGCCCCGCTGTATGGCAATGCTAATGCGCTGCGACAGATACTCACCAGCTCTCGGGTCACGCGTCGCTTCGACAAGGCGCTCAGATAATTTTTTGAAAACCCGAAGGGCCTCGGTACCCCACGGACCTAGGGTCTCGACTCCAAGGGGAGCAAATGCGTAGGCTCTGTCGAGACCTGCATATTTGCGCCTCTTGAGATCCTCGGCCAAATCTGCCACCGAACCAGTCCTCACGGATGTCCTTGGAAAATGGGAAGGCGCAAGTGTGTCGACACATGTAGCGTCCCACACAATAGGCCTCCCCAGCTCCCAAGGGGAAGTCATGCCGTCGAGCCTCTTACCATCGTCACGCAACAGACCATTCGGTTCGAGAATAATGATTTATTTTACTTTAGCAGCAGAACGTATTTACGGTCTATAGTCACATCAACATTCGATTGACAAGTTAATTCCGCTACTCGATCATAGATGGCGGTATTCTCGTGATCGCAATTATAAACTTAATTTCCTTAAGTACCTGTATATGATTGATATTTGCGCGATAAGTTGATTGATATTCTACTGCTACTCAACCAAGGCTGCACCACAGGTAGTACGTTGAATCACATTATCGATATCGATAGAAACACGAGAATTTTCTTAAATTTGCAAAAATAAGACTTGTTGGGAGTTTATTTATGTATTTGGTACACAAACATTTTTAATCATCTATACATAGACTCATAGAAAGACAGTTAAAAATAGATAAAATTGTATTTATTGCCCCTGAAATAAAACGTATTTATTAAGAAACTGGCGTTTGGCATCATATTTAAATTTTAGTATGGATATGAGAACCTTTACATATTTTTCAACGATTGCCTTCATCAAATCAGTGATGTGATTGAACGCAGGAAAGTCCCGCTGACGGTTTCGTACACTGAAATCTTATATTTAATATTATTAAATCGTTTTCTAAAAAAATTTCACAGCGTATTGTGCTTGATTTGGTTGGCATCCAATTAACTCTACCCGTTGATTCTATCCATTTCTCTTTGAGGTTTGCATCTTTGGGAAACCTACAAGTAATGAAAATGAAGGTTAGAGGACCTAATGATGTATATTTAGTGACTTATATTGTACTGTAAACTAAACTAGTAAACGAACAATTAATTTAAAATTAAAATATACTTATTATTTTTTTATATCGATATCAATAG
This sequence comes from Eupithecia insigniata, assembly GCA_947859395.1. NCBI lineage: Eukaryota > Metazoa > Arthropoda > Insecta > Lepidoptera > Geometridae > Eupithecia > Eupithecia insigniata. The sequence goes on from OX402002.1 coordinate 15,415,570, forward strand.
ATAAAATCACCATCCGACTTGAGTACATCACTAATTGAGTAGCGTGTTTGACCTTGACGCGCTTTGCTCGAACATAGATTTTACACTGCGCAGAGGTGACACGGCTTTTTTACCTACAAAACTTCGTAAGAATTCATAATAACTATTTCAATTTTTTTTGATTGCAAGTAACGTAGAAAAGTAAAGTAAAATGAATTGTTTTGCGTTTATTTAAACATAGACAAGTTAACAATAGTTAAAAATCAACTAAACTAAGAAGTCACATAAATTAGTATCTAAGTACCTATGTCCTAAGATATTATTGAATACAATAATTAAATTATTGCATACAAGTACATAGTTTCAAGAACTAAGAGTGCGCTTTAGCGTCTATAACTGCCACTTTAGTAAATGTCCAGTAATTAATTAATTTCTCAATTTCTTAAAAACACCGCGTCATGTATGTCCTCCCATCCATTAATCACATATTTTTACCTACAACCGGTATTGAAATGAAACATCTGAATTTTTTAGTCTATGATTATAATGGCGTAGATAGAAATAATTCTTCATAAATATAGACGTATATTTATGAAGAATTATTTCTATCTGTTGTGGTTACGATATTGTTACCGTAAACCCCGCTAACTTCGCCTGCTATTTACAGTTTTTTTTAATTTTGCGCCAAATTGATCACATTAAATCAGTTCTGTCCTGCTGAAATTAATCAATTTCTAAAGGGCTTTCAAAGTGTGTGTGTTATTTGCACGCATACATTAACTTCGCCTGCTATTTACAGTTTTTTTAAATTTTGCGCCAAATTGATCACATTAAATCAGTTCTGTCCTGCTGAAATTAATCAATTTCTAAAGGGCTTTCAAAGTGTGTGTGTTATTTGCACGCATACATTAAAAACCTTGACTTTATGGGCTGTCAAAAAAGTAGGCGAGGTTAGGGCAATGAGCCTAACTTCGCCTGAGTCTCATATTTTCTTAAAAACTTAATTAATCATATAGATTTTAACGCAATTTTATAATTTATTGAAATATTTATTGATCCAATTCTCAATACTACTCCAAATAATGATATTTAACTTTTTATGATGCCAGGCAAAGTTAGGTCAACATTTACCGACAAAATGAGCTAAAAGTCAGGGCTGTCACAGACCAGAAGGAACTAACTCAATGAAAGTGATATTAATATGGGTAGAATTGTTATTTATTAGGTACCTTACCAACATAAGTACTTTTCAAATGAAAATAGTTTTTATCAAAATCAATTCTTCTTGGTATGCCAATGCTAGGTTATTCCTAATACATAAAAAAATATCGAATAAAACAACATCTACCCGCTATATGGGTGCTAAAGTAGCGATGACATAAATGAAATTAGGTACCTAAAGAAAAACGGACGCCATCCAGTGGTATGAAGTTCATAACCTTCATTTTGTTCTGTTGGTTAAAATAATTGACAACCCTAGGGTAGGCGAAGATTGGAAATCGTGATTCAAAAAAATGGCGCCTAACTTTGCCTTCTCAGATATTTTTGTCAATAATCATGGTATTTGTGGACCAACTCAAAAAATGAACTGATTTGTACCAATAACTTTTTGAGACTGCTAAGGAATGTCTGCCGTTATTTTGAAAGCGAGTAGTGCAATTTATAATTTGGGTTTCTAACAACGAACTATAATAAGTGTTGCCTTGATAGAAAAATAAATATCGTACTTTTTCTAATTTAGGCGAAGTTACCTACACTAGGCGAAGTTAGCGGGGTTTACGGTGCCTATTTATTCACTTATTACAACAACTAATTTTACCTACTCGACAACTGAATTGTTATTTCACGTTATTTACGTCCAGATTCACACTAACATAGGATTTTTCGTATTAATAGCGCGGCTCCTTAATCGTCCACGCTGCGTGAATCAAAGAGAATATGCGTGAATCTGAATGTCGAAGCCACATAAGGAGCCAATAAGGTGTATGGGACTGATTATTTGCTCCTTCCCTTACTCAAATTCATTGACATCAAAGCAAAATGAAAATATATCAAACAATAACTTGCTGATGTACAACATGACATGTCGTCATAATGATGTATTACGTTTTGATACTAATAAGTTTATTAGTAAAAATTTTTTGACTAGGGATACAATGTACCTAACCAAAAATAACAAAATGATAATTGCTAAATTGTTAGCATATAATATTTTTGATCCCGTTATAAATAGTATAACGCAGTTGCCTGACGAGCCTGTATATGTAGTTACTAGTAGTACTAATGAGGGCATTAAAGCGATCGTGTCAGTAAATACACATTTAAACTGACCGCAACGACAATGGGAAAGCAAAAAACACTTCATATAGTCCATCAGAATATACAAGGCTTACCCAGCAAAATCCTAGAATTAGAACTATTTTTTAATTATTTAAATGTAGATGTTATGTGCTTAACAGAACACTGGATTGTGAAGAATCAGTTACTTCCCTTTTATCATAACTATTGTTTTGAAAGTTCCTACAAAGACGTGGTGGCTCTCTAATTATAGTTAAAAATAGTCTTAAATGTAAAGAACGGAAAGATATTGTAAACCTCACTATCGAGAGGACTATTGAACTTTCATGTGTGGAACTGGAGCGGCATATCATAGTGTGTGTGTACCGCCTACCCTAATGTTCTATTTACCAATCTTTTTAATGTTATAAACAGAGAACACAGTGAAATATTCAAACTTAAAACATGCACAGTTAGAGACAGGGTCAGGTTTACTGATTGGGCTACTCCCGGCATTTATACAAGTAGGAATAGACTATACGATCTTTATGGTGCTAGAGAAGCTATGTTACATGATCCTGTGTTTCTCTTGTATGTAACCAACTACTCGAAAACATTTAAGAAAGTCTGCAACACAGCAAAGTGCCTATACTTGAGGAAAAAAATTGTAAACTCATCTAATAAAATAAAAGCAACATGGAGACTAATAAATAACGAAACTAGTAAATCAAAGCCACGTAACAGAGAAATAAGGTTAAAAATTAATAATTCAATTCTTATACATGAAAAGGATATTGCCGATGCTTTTGATGCATTCTTCTCCGATATCCCTAAAGTTGTTACCCGGACTCTAAACTCCTCACCTTCGATGGCGGTTGAATTATTAGAATCATCTGTTGAAAAATGTAAAGAGGTCTTTATATTTCTCATGTAAATGCCAATTATATAGTCAAAACGTTTAAGTCTATTAACATCAAAAACATATAAAAGAGGATATCAATAACACCTTATTTCTTATTTGATAATAATAACTATGTTTATAGTATACAATTTGACTTGTCTAAGTGCTTATTTTGTAAACCTAAAGAAATAAAGTTATTGATTCTGATTGCAGTACAGTATGGTCGAAGGAAATGAGTGTTCGCATTGCGAAATCTAGTGCGTAGTACATATATATCGATGAGTAGCAGTAGAATATCGACTTATCGCTTGAATATTAATCATCTACCTAAGTTTATTTCAACATTTGTGACTAGTTTTGATAAAACTTAAATCTACAAATCAAACGAATTGTTTCTTTGTAATGCATTATATGAGATTATCGGTTTATTTGTTTCGCTGTCAAGGTCATCAAGAAAGTTGCGGGACGTTATTGGTTTGGAAGAACGTCATTATCAAAGATGTAAATCGTTAGATATGCCCTGACACCAAAAACTGTGGCATTGTCTTTGAAGTATGTAGACGTGCGTGCCGCGCCGGCACGCGCCGCTGTTTTCTCACGCCGCCGCCGCCGTCTCTATCAGTCGCGTCGGTGCGACGACCAGCAACCAGACCGGAGAATCTGTTCAAAACTCTCCAATAAACTTATCATTTATCCCTCCAGTACTTAAGAATGTAGTCTCCTTCAAGGTTTTCTGTGATTGCGGTTGCTAGAAGTAGAAATCTTCAGCGCACCACTGTTATGTTTCTTAGAGAGTTTTAATAAAACAGATTATCTATACAGTCTGGTCGCTGGTCGGCGCGCTGACTGATCGACTACACATGGGGCAGCGGCGGCGCGGCAGTGGATAGTCTCGAAAAAACGCTCGCTCCTTTCGCTGTTATTACTAGAGATAAGTCTGGTATTCAATAACTAACTCAGTACTTGCATTATATACTTAGCATGGTCCTAAAATATCTAACGCTATTGTAAAATCCGCATACCGCTAGGGAATAACTGTGCAAAGCGTGCATCGCGCCTAACCGACCGTGAGCCATAACTACCCAACGCTTCAATACCTATACTTACCTAACCTATCATCTATCATCGGTTAGAAATATGTTGGGTAGAAATCAGGACAGGTATAGAGTATTGTAACGTTATTGGGTACCAGTTGGTACTAGCGGAATTGAAACAAAATACCCAACTAATAATCGGTAGCCAAAATATCCAGTAACTCCTATCCTTAGTTATTACTGTGTACCTTAAACTAAATACCGACCTATCAAATGAAAGTTCTTGTAGATCGAGCTGTAATTTTTTTTTTGTTTTTAATTTGAATTCGTACATCGCTTTCTACAACAAACTTAGCGAACCTCTTTGACCGTTCATCCAGGAGAAAGCAAAAAACAATAAGAAACCCATTTTTAAATGGTTTATTGATTTTTTATTATTTTTGCGCCTTACGTCTTGCAATGGCAATTTCAAACCGTCATAATATGTAGCTCCGGAACAGTAAATTTATTGTAAACTATGAGGGTGGCATGATCACTCTGATCAAACCCTCTTTAATGAATAAAGATATAAAAAAAACTCGAAACAGACGATTCAAACTAAAACAGTCACGACGTTACGGTTAGGGGCTAACTACTATTTAATTTTAAATACCTACATAAGAGACAAAAAATTAAACCACGCCGGTGCGGCGGCGCCGCCACGCTGACCGTGGAGGTCGGCGCGCCGCCGCCAGCAAATTTAAGGTCGGGTCGCACGTCTAAGTCTGTGTACCACAGATTAGCTGGTAGTTTTACTTTGTTTATAGTCCGGTCGCAACGCTACAGCAGCGGAAGGAAAAATAATAGTTATTTAATTATATTGCAATCCTAAGAGTGAAATGTTACGCCTTTGGATTTATTTGTATTTTAACTATTTATTGTTGCATTTGCGAAATGCACGCGATGGCATTTTGAGACACTTTTCAACAAAAAATGCCAAAGTTAACTAGCACCGTGTTTAGATGTATACTGATTCCAAATGAGTGAGCGAACTCATTTCGCGTGGCATTCAAAACGGCGCGGTCTCACTATGGCCGTAAGGGCCTATCTAACGATTTACATCTTTGGTCGTTATATATTATCTCGATGGTGTGGAAGAACGTCTCCATAAATTATCTCGATGCCGGAAATCTAGTTCACCTAAAGTCCTACATTATAATGTCTACTTGCAATACGTAGGTACCTACAGTACTAAATAAAAGTCGTCGTAAAAATAATGCACTTTTAATCACAGAGCACTTGACTTGCGCCGTCAGTATAACAAAATAAATTACCACAACACCCGTACACAAGTATAACTTACTACCTAGAACTTATCTACGCCGGACCTCCCTAGGGCGGGTCTGTCCGCCCACGCCCCCCCGCCCCCACGTCATCGCCATTGAGAGAGCTTCAGCTCTGGTGACCCCTAACTAGTGATGCATTTCAATAAAATCTAGGTATAATCGTCTTCTTGAGACGTTTCGTTTAGCAACATTACATTACATTGTACCTACTCGTAGACGCATGCATTCGCATTAATTTAAAAGGAAGTCTGCAAAGTTTGACTGTTCGTGAGGAAAGGAAGGAACTGACTCACTCACTCACTAATTTAATTAAATTTGAAATAACAATCATTTTCTGTATGGAGTGCGCGAGGGTTGCGCCGTGCGGCGCGAGGGCGATGTCGCGAGAGCGGTACTTACCTACAAGCTAGGTCTTTTATAATTAACATTTAAAGGTCATGTATTTACATTATATAAATAAAAACTTACAGAGATAACAATAAAGAATTGATACGAGAAGTTAACAGATCTTTTCCCGGAAACTGTCACTCACTTCGTTTACAATCGAGCGATGTACATCTGATACGAAACTGTCACTCACTCCGTTTACAATCAAGCGATGTACATCTGATACGAAACTGTCACTCACTCCGTTTACAATCAAGCGATGTACATCTGATACGAAACTGTCACTCACTCCGTTTACAATCAAGCGATGTACATCTGATACGAAACTGTCACTCACTCCGTTTACAATCAAGCGATGTACATCTGATACGAAACTGTCACTCACTCCGTTTACAATCAAGCGATGTACATCTGATACGAAACTGTCACTCACTCCGTTTACAATCAAGCGATGTACATCTGATACGAAACTGTCACTCACTCCGTTTACAATCAAGCGATGTACATCTGATACGAAACTGTCACTCACTCCGTTTACAATCAAGCGATGTACATCTGATACGAAACTGTCACTCACTCCGTTTACAATCAAGCGATGTACATCTGATACGAAACTGTCACTCACTCCGTTTACAATCAAGCGATGTACATCTGATACGAAACTGTCACTCACTCCGTTTACAATCAAGCGATGTACATCTGATACGAAACTGTCACTCACTCCGTTTACAATCAAGCGATGTACATCTGATACGAAACTGTCACTCACTCCGTTTACAATCAAGCGATGTACATCTGATACGAAACTGTCACTCACTCCGTTTACAATCGAGCGATGTACATCTGATACGAAACTGTCACTCACTCCGTTTACAATCAAGCGATGTACATCTGATACGAAACTGTCACTCACTCCGTTTACAATCAAGCGATGTACCTACATCTCGTGAATATCTCATACGCACGTACGAGATACGAGCATAAATTTCAATGCCTATATAAAATTAAGTCAACCTAACTACTTACTACGAATCGTAGTTAAGCATAAATAGGTCGATAACTCAGTTATCCTACCGTTGAGGTATCGTCGTACCTAGGTGAACTACTAGCTAAGACTATGCAGGTCCCGGATCACCGAGCCCCGCAGCACAGCCGGAATGCGTCGAGTCGAGTATCATTGCGGGCGGAAGCTAGTGCGAGGTGGCCAGCAGCTGCGACAGGTGTTCGGCGATGGCAGCGGCTGCGTCGCCCGTTAGGATGGACCGGTGCGTGGCGGGCAGCTGACGAGTGGCCAGCGGACCCGCGCACACGGCGCGCAGCCCGTAGTCCTCGCCTAGCGTCACGTAGTTGTCGCGCGCCGTGAACAGCTGCACGGGCGCGCGCAGCGTGGAGGCCGGCGTGTACGTGTCGGCCGCCACCAGCTTACGGTAGAAGGCCTCCGCGGCCGCGGCCAGCTCCTGCGCCGCGTGCCCAGCGCCGCCGCCACCGCCGACCAGCTGCACGGTCCTTTCCACGCGCGCCGCCCAGCTCTCCAGTCGCTCCAGTTGCGACGCCACCTTTACAGGGTCCAGGTCCGCCGCGAACTGCTGCGCGAAGAAGGCCAGCGCATCCGCCTCGTCCGTCACCTGCGAGCGCGCCGCGCGCTTGCTCTTGCCGCGCGTCGTGTGCGTGCTCAGGTACGCGGGCGACCCATCCACCAGCACCAGCCGCGCCGCGCAGCCCGCCTGCAACACACCGCACCATCAGCACGCGCCAGCTCCCCCGCACCCCTTGCGGCGCTAACACTCACCTGCTCCAGCTGCAGCGCCATCTCGAAAGCGACGCCGGCGCCGAAGGAGTAACCCAGCAGGGTGTAGGGTGGGTCCGGCTGCAGCTCGCGCACGTGCCGCACGTAGATGGCAGCCAGTGCCGGCATGTCGCGCGCCTGCGCAGCCGCGCCCGCACACTGCAGCCCGTACACCGCGCCGCGCACGCCGCGCGCCACGCCACGCAGCACGTCCACCACGCCCTCGATGGGGTGCACCATGAAGACGCACGCTCCGCCTGACCCCGCGCTCGGCAGCTTCACCATCACCTGCACACCACACACATACACCGACCACGACCTTAGCAATCACATATTGTATAACCTTCCTTTGACCACAATCCGAACGGATAGAAAGTGTCGATGTGGCCGATGGTGTATCACGAAGGTCTAGAAAAGTACACCTATTCACTTTTGTCTTGAAATGACCCAGATCATAATTGGCCGGACAAACAGAAGCAGGCAGTGAGTTTAATTCGTTAGCGGTGCAAATGATGAAGGCGGAGGAAAACCGCTTAGTCCGAGTGGATGCCGTGAATGGTATATCCACCAGATAAGGAGGGTATTGTGCCATCCGTCTGCTTGTCCAGGAGTAGAAGGGATGGAGAAGGGAAGATAGTGGAATGACGTTCCTGGGCTCATTCTCCGAAATGTATTCTACAAACGACTTGGGGACTTTACCAGATTTTAAGGACAGGCGTAAGAATAGGAGCACAGGACTTCTGCACCACAGCTGAGAGCTGAGCGCTCTAAGGAGGTGACTCTAAAGGAGTTTGAAACAAACCTGTTTGGGCATGAGCTCGCCCATCTGAGCCATCTGCACGAGGTCGGCCGCGCCCCCCTTGGGCGCGGCGGGCGCCGAGGCGGGCACCGTGGCGGACGCGGGCGCGTCTCCGCCGCCCTGCATGGCTCGCAGTTTGCCGAAGCTGAGTGCGCGGATGTCCTGCACTGCCAGCAGCACGTCGTAGCCGCGCTCCAGTGTCTGCTTGATCTCGGCGCCCATGAGCGAGTCCATGCCAAGCTCGGCCAGGTTGGCGGTCTCGGAGACCTTGCTAGGGTCCTTGATGCCGAGGATGTTGGCCACCGCGTGCACCAGGTCCTGCGAGGGCGCAGCGGCGGCGCGTCGCTTGTCGGCCAGCACCATGGAGGCCTGCACCGGGTGCGGCAGCGCCAGCATGGCGCCCAGCGCCTGCATGCAGGAGGCGATGCGCTGCGGGACCGTGCCGCCCACCACGGCATTGTCGCCGCCTGCGCAAGAGGGAGAGCCAGCGTTTGAGTGCTCCAATCGTTCACAACAACGAGGTAGCGTGCAGGCGTCACTCACCCATGGTATCGACGATAAGGCCGACCTCGCCGACTGCGCCCCACTGCACAGCCAGAGCCGGCAGCCCGTCGGCCTGGCGGCGCTCGCACAGGCGCTCCATGGCCGAATTGGCGAGCCCGTAGTTGGCCTGTCCAGGGTTGCCGCGGCCGCAGGACACGGAGGACCACACCACGAAGTACTCTAGGTCGGGACAGAGGGCGCGCGTGGCCGCGTCCAGCGCGCGCGTCGCGTCCACCTTAGGGCGCGCCACCGCCTGGAACTGTTCTTTCGTCTGCTTGTCCAGGAAGGCGTCGTGCAGCACGGCAGCCAGGTTGAAGACGCCGCCGACGGGCGCGAGCGCAGCCGCCGCCGCTAGCAGCTTGCGCGCACCGCCCTCCGCCGCCGCGTCTTCCGTGCTGACCGCCACCTTGACGCCCAGCGACCGCCAGCGCCGGATGCACCAGGCCTGGTAGCCGGTGCGTACGCCGCTGCGTGAGTTGAGCAGCAGCGCCGTGGCGCCGCGCGTCACCAGCCACTGCGCCAGCTCCAGCCCGAAGCCGCCCAGTCCGCCCACCAGCACGTAGCTCTTGGCGGGGTGCATATAGGTTCGCGGCAGCGCGGACAGCAGGCGCGGTACCCCCGCCCCCGCCCCGCGCGGTGCAGCCTCTTCCTCGCGGACACGCAGCACCACCTTGCCGATGTGCCGCCCTGTCGCCATGAACCTGCAACAAGACACACCTAAGTCCCGACACCCGCAGTGCCACGCTCGCTCGCTCGCTCGCTCCTATAGTTACCTGAACGCCTGCTCCAGCTGCTGGTCGGAGTAGACCGTGGCGGGCAAGGGCCGCACGGCGCCGCTTGCGATGCCTTCGCTGACGCAGCGCACCACGGCCGCCTTCTCGGGGTCCGTGCCCTCCGCGTCGAACAGCGCGTCCAGCAGGATGCCGTGGAACGTCGTGTTCTTCAGGAACACGGACATGCCCTGCGCACGCGCAGACGTTAGACACACACGGCCACGCATGCTCCTCGTACACGCGGTCGAACGAACTAAGAACGATGCAGAGCTATAACCCCACCCGGGTTATAGCTCTGCATCATTTTTACCACAACTTGTTTGTTTATTTATTTATTTAAGTATTTCAGCATTGGTTTTTTAAGAGGGTTTTCCCCTTTAAAAAAAAAATATAACTTATGTGTTTCTTGGTGGTTTGCCTGTTCGTTATCAATATAAAATCATATTTTTTTTGGTTTTCAATAGGTCAACATGCGAGTATTTAGTTTTAAAAATATTGTTTGTGCGGGAAAGGTAAGAGTTAGTAGACACATGCTCTAGGTGGTCTGGTGAGTACAATTTTAGATGAATTCTGCGAGAGGAACGGGGCGGGACGGGAAAGTACATACAGTTTGATGTTAGACAAGAGTGAGGGGGCATCAATTAAGTTATCATGGGTATCAGCAGCTTCTCTCCTCTTCTCCAATGGTAATGGACGGTGGTGTGCACAGCTGTCGATATATTCCGGAGTATACATTTTATGATTGAAGTAAATGTACTTTAGAAAATTCCAAAGTATTTTATTTTATTTTCCGCATTGAACCGTTAATTGAAATACATTTAATAAACCTATCGGTTGCGATGTATCATCGTTGGAGCTAGGTATCACTTCCCGGTAGCCCTAACACAGATGTATTTACTCACGAGAGGCGTGTTGTTGGAGAGGTCCAGCTTGCCGATCTCGAGGAAACGTCCGCCGACGGCCAGGCAGCGCACGCTGGCGGCCAACTTGTCGCCCGCGAGCGAGTTGAGCACCAGGTCGACGCCGCGGCCGCGCGTCTGTCGCAACACCAGCTGCTCGAAGGAGGTGTCGCGTGAGTTGCCGATGTGCGCGTCCGGCAGCGCGGGGAAGCGCTCGCGCAGGAAGGCGCGCTTGTCGGGCGTGCCCACCGTCGCGAACACGCTGCAGCCGGCGTGTAGCGCGATGGCGATGGCGGCTTGGCCCACGCCACCCGTGCCTGCGTGCACCAGCACCGCGTCCCCGCGCCGCATGCGTCCGCGCACGCTCAGCGCGTAGTACGCCGTCGCGTAGGCGACTGGCACCGTGCTGGCCTGCTCCAGCGTCCACGCCGCCGGCACCTCCCACAGGAAGCCGCGGTCCGCCAGCACCGTGGTGGCGAGCCCGCGCGCCGCCACCATGCCCATCACGCGCTTGCCGTCCGAGGAGCGGCCTGAGAACTCCAGCCCGAGGATGCACTCCTGACCGGCCAGATTGCCGGGCAGCGCATCCGGCGGTAGCTTGCCAGTGGCCAGCATGATGTCGCGGAAGTTGAGCGGCGCGCAGTAGACGGTGCAGAGGTCTAGTCTCGGCGGCAGCGGCCGCACGCGCGCGAACCGCAGCTCCGACTCGATCCAGCGCAGGGAGGAGAGATCGCCGCGCGTCAGCGTGTTGACGTAGGCGTGCTCGACCTGCAGCTGCGCCTCGCTCTCGCCCTCCACCTCCACGTGCCGGTAGCAGCCCCACACACCGCCGCGCAGCACGTTCACGCACAGGTCCTTTCCCAGTTGGTCGGCGTAGGGCGCGGCGCCGGGTGCGAAGGGCGCCTTGGCGTCGGGCAGGTAGTAGAGCCGCAGCGCGCGGCCGCCGGGCTCGCCGCGCAGACACGCACACAGCCCGAGCAGGCCGCTGTCCGCACGCCGCGTCACGCAGTAGACGCGCATGTCCTCGGTCTCGGCGCGCGCCAGGGTCGCCTTCAGCTCCTCCAGCCAGGCGAAGCCCGCGTCGTCCGAGACGTCGACCACGACGCGGGCTGCGGGCAGCGCGCGCGCACGCCGCGCCATCACGTACTCGCAGGTGGCGGACGCCACGCGCGCCACTAGTCTCAGCCCACCAGACTTCAGCATTTCCCTGTAAGACACTCCTTACATAACTCTCTGAAATTGATGTAACTAAGCCAAAAACCGGAGTAATTGAAATATGATAAACTACAAAAAAAGTCAGAAACGATTAGAGAAATTTTTGTACAATTTTCCGTGTTGACTGGAATTTTTTTAGGGAAACTGAATGGGAATTCTTCAAAAAATATAGATAGCCTTCTAAGATCGCATTTTTCAGCAGTTACATCGGTTAAGGTACTTCCCCTTACTGGTCCGTCCATATAAACCACCTCTGTCTGCGGAGTTTACCTGGCTGCGGGTTCATCGTAGGCACCTTTCGGCTCCTCCAACACCAGCATGCCGGACTCGGCCAGTGAGTCGGCCAGAGCGGCCAGCACAGCGGGCCCGTGGCGCGCCAGCACGTCGCAGGCCAGCACGCAGTGGCAGTCCGCATCCACGGGGCCGGCGCGCGCGTCCTTGTTGTTCACATTCACGCCGAGGTCCGCCTGTAGCTGCTGGTAGTTAGGCGCAGCGGCGGCGGCAGCCAGCGCCGCGTCCGCGCGCACCTGCGGTTCCGCGTCCAGCGCAGCCAGCGCCGCTGGCAGCAGCAGCGCCTCCGCCGGCCGGTCTAGCGCAGCCTCGCACAGCCGCAGCCGCAGCGAGCCCGCGTTCTCGAGCACCAGCTGCAGGCACAGCGCCAGCGCCTCGCGCCGCCCTCGCGCCGCACCCTCCTCCGTGCCCACGCCCACGGAGTCGTACGGCAGGAACGAGTACCGCTCCAGCTTGGGCGGTGCCTGCGCATTGGCGCGCCGCGGCGCCAGGCTCGTCTTCACGCCTCGCAGCTCGACGCCCGGAGCCGCGATCACGTCCACGCGGCGGTGCATGGCGACCGAGACGTGGCCGCCCGGCGCGGGCATGCCGCGCGGATCGATCAGCGCGCGCTGCAGCCGCGTCGGCAGGTACAGCTCGCGCGTGTCCACGCCTATGATGCCGAACTGCAGCATTGTGTCCATGTACGGCACCCACTGCCCGCCCCACGCCAGCTCGCCGCGCGCGCCGTGCGCGTCCGACCGCGCAATGCCGCGGAAAACGCCGCCGTAGTTGTACCCGCGCAGGCGCAGCTCCTTGTAGATGTCGTCGGTCAGCAGTGGCGGCTGCTCGTCCGCCTCTTCCTCCTTCTCCTCGTCCAGCTGCAGCCGCTCCTCCTCCGCGCGGCCCGCTAGTCGTACGCTTCCCGTCACCACGACGGCGCCGCCCTCGCACACGTCGAACTCGCCGGTTCCGTCGAGCACGTTCACGTGGAACTTGAGCGGCGTGTCGCGCGAAACGATCGTTGCGCGCCGAAACTGCACGTTCTCGAGCACGATCGCGGTCTCCTCCAGCTTGGTCGCGTGCAGCTTGGCCATCGTGCGCCAGACGAGCGTCAGATAGCCGGTGGCCGGGTAGAGCACGCGGCCGTCGATGTTGTGCCCCTCGATGTAGGCGTCCTCGGGGCGCGACAGGTCGCACTCGATGGTCTGGTCACCGGCGCGCGCAGCCCCGCCGTAGGCCGCCACCGCCCACTCCGTGGAGTGATCCCAGCGCACGTGCGAAGCGAGGCCGGGCGTGCCGCGCGCCACGGGCCAGGGCACGGGCGCGTGCAGTGCGCTCAGCTGCGGCTGCGCGCCCGCCGTGTACAGCCGCCCGAGCGCGGCGAGCAGGTGCACGGCGGCGTCGGCCGCGTCGCGGCGCACCAGCGCCACATGCGCGGCCGGCGGCGGCAGCGCGCGCCGCAGCACGGCGTGCAGCAGTGCGTGCGGCGCCACTTCCACCACTATGGCGTCCTTGGGCACCTCAGCCAGCGCCTCCGCGAACCGTACCGGCGACAGCAGGTTATTCACGTGATAGGTTGCGTCGCTCAGCTTGGCGATATCGCTGCTCCAGCGCTCCTTGCCCAGCGAAGAGGAGAGCCAGCGCGGGGAGCGCGGCTTGGGGTGCGGGATCACCTTTTCGAGCGACTTGCGCAGCAGCGGCGCCGCGGTCTCGATGTAGCGGCTGTGGAAGGCCACGCCCGAGCTGTTGACGCGCCGCGCGAACACGCCAGCCGCGCTCAGCTCCGCCACCAGCTTCTCGACGGCGGGCACGGGCCCCGACACGGTCACGCTATCCGCCGCGTTGTGGCAGGCGGGCACCACCTCGGGCGGGCAGCGCGCCGCGCACTCCTCCCAGGACAGCCCGACGGCCGCCATCGCGCCCGGCGGCAGCTTGGCGTCAACGATGCTGCGTCCACGCCAGTAGGCCGCCAGCACCGCCTGCTCGCCCGTCAGCGTCTCGTCAGCGTACGCGCACCCTGCACCGATAACGATGATTTCAGCATGGGTTCTTGCGAAGTAAATCAACAGTTTCAAATATTATTATAATCTTTGGGCTGGTTGGTTGGTACAATACAAACAAAAACGTACTTTGGTCCTTTTACCACCAGGCGACAGATATCACTCGGCCTGAGGACAATGCTCATCAAGTCGATCTTATATACCGACTATAGCAATGCATTCGATAGGATATATCATTTCACGTTGTTAAATAAGTTTTCACAATCAAGTATAAGAAAGAGGTGACTTCCTAAATTATTTTATACCTGGTTCATACTAGGCTCGGAAAGTTGCCTATTCCTTTTCCAAATATAAGATAGAAAGTAAGTTATTGCAGGCGTATAGGAATCCGGGAGGAAAAACTCTATGGAATTTCATTTCTCAGGCGTTATAGCGGGAGGGAAAAGTGTATGGAAATCCATTTCTAACGTGTTATTTTTTTTTTATTTCCTAAAAGATCGGCCGGTAGCTATGGTTATTTTCAGTAACGGTCAAACGACAAAAAGTTTTTACTCCAAGTCCTCTTGCCTCTTCCGATTTCCGAACAATATTTTGAAAAACGAATCCAAGTGATAAAGGCTGGCGCGGGAAGTTCTTCTAATTTTGAATTTGGTGTAGGCAATTTTACTAATTTTAGAGAATGTCGTCAGTGATAGTGAAAGTTTTATGACACCGCCAGAAATAAAATATTTATTCTGCTTTTTATTTTCCTCGAACGTGTAGTTTAACCCTTTGACCGCCACGCCAAAAACGAATTCCCTAGTTCTCTACGCCAAAGCACAAAGTGAACAAAAGATATTCTAAACGTCGTTGGCGTTGAGGGGTCCTCAGGTAATTTGTCATGTATAGGTGACTATGGCGGTCAAAGGGTTAAAGCACTATGTATCACTCGGCAGAAAGTGCGATTCCTACCTCGTGTGTTTTAAGGCTCAAATGACACACTCGATAGGAATTAGGCACGTTCTCGCCTAGGTGTACAATGTACTATTGCATCAGTCGTATTCAATAACTAGCTGCTGCCCGCACCTTTTGCCCGCATTTTATCGGGATAAAAAATAGCCTGCATGTTATTCCAGGTCCGCAACTATACCCATACCAAACAGCCCAATCAGTTCAATAGTTTTTGCTTGGAAGAGGAACAAACATCCATACATCCATCCTCACAAACTTTTTACAATATTAGTACTATACCTATCTCTAGTTAGGTTCCTGTTCATAGTGGGGTCCCTCAGGGGTCTCTACTTCCAATAAAAAAAAAATAGTTATATTATTCGTCAATAGATGTCAGAAAGAGTCAAATTTTTCAGTTTATGTCACGGCTTTTTATCAACGAACAAAAATAATGGACTTATGTCTATGGGTTCATCTATCTTAGCTGACAAACTCCTTCCTCCCCCATTGTGACGTCATAACCGAGTATGTGCAGTAAATTGCCAGTAAATTAAAAAACTGTCGTACATCATTCATGATACATGAAAGTTTTGTAGCGTTCAAATCTTGTCTATGGGAGTGCCCTATCGATAAAACTGATTAATGAAAAATCCAGAAAATGAAGAATCCTAGCTACATCGATTTATCGCCCCCGAAAACCCCTGTATACTAAATTTTATCAAAATCATTGGAGCCGTTTCCGAGATTCAGATTATATATATATATATATATATATATATATATATATATATATACAAGAATTGCTCGTTTAAAGCTGATGGCAATACGAAATAAATAAGTGAGAGGCAGGTCGCAGTACGCACCGATCTCGCCGACGGAGTGTCCGAGGATACCGTCGGGGCGACAGCCCAGCAGGCGCAGCACGTCCACCTGCGCGACCTGCACGGCCGCGATGCAGACGAAGGACGTGATCACGTCGTCGAAGGCAGCCTGCGGCGCCTCCGTCAGCGCGTGCACCAGATCCAGCCCGTGCGGTGCCAGCGCGCGCGCCGACCGACGCACGCTGTCCGCGAAGGGCGCCAGCGCCATCAGCTCGCGCGCCATGCCCGCCCATTGCGACCCCATGCCTGAGAAGACCCACCAGACGGGCCGCGCGCTCTCGCCGGGGCCGCCGCCGCTCTCCAACTCCTGCAATTTTTTATATTTTGTTATTCCCAGTGTGACTTACATATAATATTTATTTCTTTATTCTATATGGGTAACTTAAGCGTAGCAGTTACCGCTTACGGATAAACGATAAGCTATGTGTCCATACAACTACCAATACAAACAAAACAATTATGATGAACAAAAACACTAACTGATACTGATAACATTGTTCAACCATTAGGTATAGCAGGTAGGTACATTTAAACCAATCAAATCAAGACCAACATAAAGAAAATAGTAAATTTAATAAGGTACATAATAGTTATAATAGATTTAATCTACAAAGAAAGACTTATTAACCTGAATTTTTATGCCATTTTGCCTCAAAGAAAACAAATCCATTTTGTGGGAATATTCCTTGTTAAAAATGTAAGATGTGCGTGCAAAGAAAGAGTTTCTGCGGTAGTTAGTAGAGCACGGTGCGGCGGAACATACAGTTTGATAGCGTTTCGGCGACTGACAGCACGGTCTGGAACTTTAATTAGAATCGGCGCGGCGACAGCAGATCGGGACAATTAATTATCTTCAGGAAGGTGAGCTCTAATATAATAGTATAAACCTATTTTTCTCAATCGTGCATGGAAATATTGTCATTATTGTTGAAAAAGAACACGCGAACTATCCAATTTACAAATCTATTGCAGGAGCGTTTGTAAATTTGGAACATTACAACGCTCCAGCAATGTTGTATGAAACGGCGTGCTGGGGTTATATAGAATCGGATGAGCGATCTTATTATATATTTTGATAGACATGGCGTGTCCCATATACCTACCCAGGGTACAAATAGGAACGAAGGCCTCCGACTACCTACGTATCAACAGAAATGTTAAAGACGGTAGGACGTACTAGTCGGGTTTTTTATCTTTTTATGCAAGTGGTATGATTTGACAAATACTTACAGAACTAGGTACCTACCTACTTAGCTTAGGTTCTACAAATAGGTAACCATAATAAACGATACCTATGTATATTTGTCGACATGGCCACACATTCTAGATTCATTGTGTATTTATGAATTATAACTGGTTTAGATAAGTAGGTAGAGTACGCGCAAATCTTTATGAGCTCTGTGAAGTTGGCTTCAACGGCTGCGCACTGAACCTTAAATAAGGCGTTGAGGGGACTGAACGGGGTGAGAGGGGATATGTCTGTCAAACTAGGGTAGGTTTTTATTTTGTCTAGGACATTTTGTTCTGCAAAATATTGAATTGGAAAATATTTTCCAATTCAATATTTATAGAATATATAAAAACATCTTACACTCAAAGACGGATGATTTTAAACCTAAAATGTTAGAATAAATAAAAAATTTAATCTAACGTAATTAACCCAAGTTTGAAAATAAAATAATTACTATGTAGCAAATTTATTTATAATTTAGTTGGCAATACTGTCGAATGAATGCTTTTGAGTACAATGACGGAGCAAAGTCTTTGACGGTTGTTCGGTGTTCGTTTCGTTGATTTGATAGTTTGTTCTTGAGATTTTGTGTTGAATTCCCTGATATTAGCTGTTTCTCTTAAACGTTAAATATGCCTCGCACACGGTTTAACGTACTGCGTCGTCAAACATGGAAAATGGTGTTCGATGTCATGATTTTCATGACAAAAGAAGATAATGAAGGTCTTAATTCAACCTCAAAATGGTACTTTAGCGGACTGCAGCTGCAACAGGTGTGTCTATTAACACCATAAAAATAATTTCTAGCCGAAGCCCGGGTGGGTCGCTAGTTGATAAATATCACTTTTCTATTTGATTGTACTTGCGGAGTTTTGCTTCCGAGCCTAAGTTCACAGAGCTCATTAAGTTTTGCGATCACTCTACCTTCTAAGCATAAGGTATTTACATTTTAAATTCATTTCTATTTGATTGTACTTGCGCAGTTTTGTTTCCGAGCCTAAATTCTCAGAGCTCATTAAGTTTTGCGATCACTCTACCTTCTAAGCATTAGGTATTTACATTTTAAATTCATATTCAATCGGTTTATGGTACTTAGATACCTATAACCGGTACCTGTTAAAGAGATGGTAATTAAAAAAGTCTAGTATTTTGTAAATATAAACTAGGTAGGTACCTACCTACTAGTACCAGGGGCCTACTAGAAAAACAAAAATCGAAGTTTCTTATTAGTTTTCAAGCAAAGCCTATGTCACCTTCATATAGCGTTTGGGTAAAAACTAATCTGAAACTTCGATTTTCGTTTACGAGTAGCCGCCCGCGCCCTGGTACCTAGTCTAGGTACAGTTTTATTAATGGTTGATTCGCGGTTTTAACATTTTTTGCGTTGATTTTTAGTATTTATTATTTAATCAATTTTTAGGGTTCCGTACCTTAAAAGGAAAAACGGAACCTTTATGGGATCAATTTATTGTCCGTTTGTCAACCCTCTTTTCTCAGAAACGCGTGAAGCTATCGAGTTGAAATTAATATCAAATATCCAGGTCCGTAACCTCTTGGAGCCGTGATATAAATCAAACTTCTAAGTCAACGCAATCAAACGTAAAATACGCTTACGCCCATTTTTTTTCCAAGGTAACTTAACCTATAGGGTACTTCTGGTTGACCTAGAATCATGAAATTTGGCAAGACGCAAGACCTTATAGCACAAATGAAGGGAAAAATCTGAAAACAGTACATTTGTAGTTTATTCACATAAAAAATAATATTTGATTCTCACCATGAACTGAAAACCTATAATGTACTTCCCGTTGACCTAGAATCATGAAATTTGGCAAAAAGCAAGGTCTTAAAGCACAAATAAAGGGAACAATCCGAAAACAATATATTTGTAGTACCTAAAAATATACAAAAATCTTTTTGTAAGCGATCAAAACCCCTATAGGGTACCTGTACCTACATCCTGTTGAGCTAGAATCATGAAATTTAGCAAGAAACTCACTCACCTTCGGTTTACCGACGATATAGTCAGTATGGGAGAATCGCTGCAAGACCTTAGCAGGATGCTCAGAGACCTCAACACCGTTTCCCGACAAGTGGGTCTTAAAATGAACATGGGTAAGACAAATATCATATCTAATGCCCATGTTGCACCCTTACCGGTCTATGTTGGGAACGATATTATCGAAGTTGTTGATCATTATGTCTACTCGTACCTAGGCCAAATGGTCCAACTAGGTAAATCCAACTTCGATAAAGAGGTCAGCGGACGAATTCAACTCGGATGGGCAGCGTTCGGGAAACTTCGCAATATCTTTTCGTCACAGATACCGCAGAGCCTCAAGACGAAAGTCTTTAACCAATGTGTGTTACTAGTGACGACTTACGGATCCGAGACGTGTTCGCTCACTGTAGGCCTTGTGCATAAGCTTTTCGCAATAGTGCAACGTGGTATTTTTACCAGTGATAGGTCTTGATAAGAGCTATATTTTTGTGCTAGTCACAAGTCGCACTTTTGAGTCTTTGGGAGAAAAAAATAAAAACGAAAATAAGAAAATAAAATACTCGGTTTACAGAGTAGATTTTTCAAAATTAAAAACTGCGGATTATGTCGCTAAAAAGCCTTTATCAGAGAATATTTAATAAAAAAAAATATCATGGACAGTTACGTTTACAGAATTTATTTCTCAATAAAATCTCAGTCAAAGTCACCCAAAGTTCATGAATTTTTATAAAAAAAAGTATTTGAAATTGACACGTGGGTGTTCTACTCTTGCATTTAAAATGCATTCGTTGATCGATTATGTGGGAAGACCTCCCACTCGATGGACCGACGACATCGTAGCGGTCGCAGGGAGCCGTTGGATGGAGGCGGCTCAGGACCGCTATTCGTGGCGTCGTTTGGGGGAGGTCTATGCTCAGCAGTGGACGTGTACGGGCTGATGATGATGATGATGATGAAGTGAAAACCAAAGTATAAGTGTAACCCACTTGAATAGATTGGTTGATAGGGTTAGACTGGATGATACAAAGATTTTTGACAAGTTCTGTTATGTAAAAAAAATAAATTAGGTAGGTATAGACTCCTTATAAAATGTATAGAAAGACATTTTGGCGATTTATTACTATTTTAGTACTACTCTACTCCAATCACGGTCCGATAGAGAAGTTTTTGATCAGTGTAAGAAACAGAATCGATTATATATGTTTTGGTTTTTTTTAAATTTGAGAATGTAGAAAGATATTTCTCAAAAGCATATGGATAGTTTTCTAAGACATTTTCCTGTAGCTACATCGGTTAACTTAGTGCCCCGCCCAAAAAATCCACCCTGTATTTTCTACACCCTAATAATATTTTTTATGTATTTATTCAACAATTCGGCAACTGGTACTCGTATGTAGCGGTCGTTAGAGTGATCGCAAAACTTAATGAGCTCTGTGAACTTAGGCACGGAAGCAAAACTGCGCAAGTACAATCAAATAGAAAAGTGATGTTTATCAACTAGCGAGCGACCCGGGCTTCGGCTAGAAATCCTTTTTATGGTGCTAATAGACACACCTGTTGCAGCTGAAGTACGCAGAAGTACCATTTTGAGATTAAATTAAGATCTTCATTGTCCTCTTTTGTCATGAAACTCATGACATCGAACACCATTTTCCATATTTGACGACGCAGTACGTTAAACCGTATGCGAGGCATATTTAACGTTTAAGAGAAACGGCTATTTACAGGGAATACAACACAAAATCACAAGAACAAACTATCAAATCAACGACCATTTTCCACGTGTTTTACAAATGTCCAAATTTGATTTTGCACTTTGTTTTGGAAAGTCCACAATATGTTTTTAGTTTTGTTTGTCCATTAATCACTGTTTATCCACTGCTTCGTATTTTTTTGTTCGTGAAAGTTCATGACGAAATCACCACCAAGTTCTTTTTATGACGGTTTTAGGTTATGTTCCCGTGATCGATTGATTATCGATCTAGAATGCTATTTTTCCGTGATCCGCGCGCTGTATTCGTAATCCGGCTAGATTGCGACCAATTATGTAGGGAGCTAAGTTTGATCCTATGATGATTTCGTCGGGATAGAGGGGAACTGAAAATACGTGTGTGTTGTTGCTTTGACATTTATTGAGCGACTGACTGACCTGCCTACCTATGTATATCTACATGAAATTTAAATAATGGTAAGTAGACATAACACTAACAGTGGACAAGCCTCAAAGACTTTGCTGCGTCATTGTACTCAAAAGCATTCATTCGACAGTATTGCCCACTAGATTATAAATAAATTTGCTACATAGAAATTATTTTATTTTCAAACTTGGGTTAATTGCGTTCGATAAAAAGTTTAATTTATTCTATCATTTTGGGTTTAAAATAATCCGTCTTTGAGTGTAAGGTGTTTTTATATATTCTTTAAAAATTCAATTGGAAAAAAATTAGCCGAAAAAATGTGCTAGACAAAATAAAAATACGCCAGAATTCTTGCTGGCAACCCTGGTTTGACAGATAGATAGATCTCACCCCGTTCTTTCCCCTCAACGCCTTATATACGGTTCAATGCGCAGCCGTTGAAGCCAACTTCACAGAGCTCATAAAGATTTGCGCGTACTCTAATAAATTATGTATCCAGATTACAAATTGCTAATTACCATAACACTAATTATTTGATTGAACAATGGATGTGTATAACATTACCGTACAGGTAAATTAATTTGGTATGGGTATAGTTTGGGACCTGGAATAACATATAGTAGGCTATTTTTTATCCCGATAAAACGCGGGCGAAGCCGCGGGCATCAGCTAGTGAAAATGTATTAAATAACAATTCCTCGTATAACCTACTCTGATAGTATTCATCAAAGTAAGTTGTTGTGTTGGCGTTTGACGCAGCGTCAAACTGGGAAAATATCGTATTTACTGACGAAAAAATATTTTTGGTAGAACAAGCCCATAATCATCAAAATGACAAATCTGGTCGAGCACTCGTCCTGCAGCTGCTGCAATTGTTCCACATCGCCAAGACGCTGAAATAGTTATAGTTTGGGGCGCAATTTGTGCTATTTGCGCGGTTCTAACCCACCGTCCACCTCCTGAAACCACCTGGGTATAGCGCTACTGGCAAAACTCTCCTTTTGTAGGAAAGGGCATCGAAATCAACCAAGAAAACTACCGTCGAGAAATTCTCGAAAATGTGCTTCTTCCTTGGAGTCAACAGCACCTTGGCAACTGTAGATGGATACTTCAACAAGACTCCGCTCCAGCTCACAGGGCTTTAAGTATTCAACAGTGGTGCAAAGAAAATTTTCCTGATTTCATCAGCTCCAAAGAATGGCCACCCTACTCGCCTGATCTGAATCCGATGGATTACGGCTAATGGTCTATTTATGGCTGGTTTACATGTATCAAGTTGTTAAGTAGTTTAATAAATTTTAACTTGATTTAAAGCGACTTAAGAAGGCTATGAACCTTATCAAACGGTAACGGATTTTCCCATGCGGATTTGTTGTTGTTTCACGTAGAATGAAATGGGGCGCGCTATGAGTGAGAAAGCGCGTCTAACCATCTAATACGAAGCTGTCATGTGGCTGCGTGCGTGTGCTTGGTGTTGGCACCATTTTTTGATATTTTTTCGTACTTTCCGATTAATTTTGAGTAAACGATTGATTTCAAATATATATTTGATTATTTATAATGCGAATATATTTAAGATGTTTGCAGCGCGACAGATATTTGAATAAAGGTGTCTATCATGCATAAAAAATCGCTTGAAGATGACTAGACTTGGTGGTCAAAATTTGTTTCGCTCTCATTTAAATATCATTATGTTTTTCAAAATTAAAGCGCTGCAAACATAGCTGTTTTTCATCCGATTACATATGGAAAATTTCAATATGATTGGGGACATAGTTTCCAAATGAAGCGGAGAGTACGTTTGTATGGGGAATAGGGCTACCCGTTTCGTTCTTAATGCGTGTAAACCGTAAATTTAGTGGCAAGTTGCAAGTTAAAATTTAGTTACTGACTTAACGCGCAGAATATAAATCTTACTAGGTACCTTCTCCAACGCTTCAGAGAAACACGGCAGTATATTTATTGGTCTCAACTCATTTAATGTCGTCTAGTCGGATTAGGTATTTTAGGCAAAGGTAGCACAATAGCTCGTTTCCAAGGGTCAGGAAATACCGAAGAGCTAATAATGATTGATAACAGAAGTTATTTGTGGTTCAGGTAGTCATCATGAGCATGTCCAAGCTGATTAGATCCCAACCCATGACTTTCGAATTAAGACTACTACTACGTATCATTTTGCAGATTTGATCCAAGGTTTTCAATTAAAGATGGAGTCATGAAATTTATGAAAATAGAAGTACCCAGGTCAGATCAGAGATTGTAACTGGCGTGACATAAAAGCAACAAGGATTTCATGATTTGATTAGTGTCGAATGAACCTGCATTTAAGAAACCAATTTTTAGCATACTAAAAACAATAGAATAGGAAAGTCAGACCGACACGACATTACAAAAACACAGTTACTTCAATAGAATAAGCCACATTGTATATGAAACCGTTATACATAGTTCTAAAATACAAATTAAACAATAGATTCTGTGATTTAGATTTGTGACATGTAACAAAGCTAAAGTTAATATAATAATATAGGCTTGCATATAAATAGAACATAATATTAATATTGTGTTTGTACTGGTATTTAGTAAATACTTGAATGAGAAAATCAGTTTATAACAACAAAACCCTTTCACTGTATGTTAGAATAGGTACATAGGTAACGAGCTCCCTACTGTAGAAAAAATTAGATACATACGTGATTTAAAGTTTCTTAATGTAGAGTAGCAGGAGGTTGTGCGCACTAAATTATGTAAAAGCAAGTTTGTACAATAACTAGACAACATACGTGTGACATCAGGGCCCGTACTCGTAAAAACGAAATCGAAGTTTCTGATTATTTTTCGTGCAAACGCTAATCTTATGCAAGCGACATAAGAGTTGGTTTTGCGCGAAAACGAAAAAGAAACTTCGATTTTCCTTTTCCGAGTAGGCCCTCTGGCTCGGTTCGAAAAGGGGACGCCGCGGCCCGCTTTGCCCTCGCCTTCGCGTGCGTATCGGCGGCCTTTCTTCGTCCACGAATATATACCGCCAGTTGTGCTTCTTGCACTCTTCACGCACCCGGAACAGCTGCCGGTTGGATCGCGTGAGCCTCTCATTTACGAAAATTTCTCATTCCCTTTTAAGAATTTGTGAATTGTGGGTAACGCTAAGTGCAGGGATACCTACCTGAGTCCATACACAAACAAAAAGTTATAGGTAAAATCTAAAAGAATATTTGCCGCCGTTGAAATTTATAGAGTGATCTCTTTTGAACGCCCTCTTTAAATACTTATCACAGGCGTACTACTAGGGATGTTACCTATGTACGTTACGTATGCTAAAGCTGCTTATTTCGATACTTATCATATCACAGATGTACTACTAGGGATGTTACCTATGTACCTACTTTACGTATGCTAAAGCTTTTTTGTGAGCTTGTTTGTGAACCAAATGAACCATCTATCTATCTAAAAGCTGCGTATTTCGATACTTATCACAGACGTACTACTAGGGATGTTACCTATTGTTTAGGTGATTTTTGTAGAACATATTGCCTATTCTATTAAGTTCCGATGCACGCCCTAGATATCGTTAGTAAAAGTGAACGAAGGCTGGCGGTTTGAGAATCTCGGTAGAACGGTAAGGTGTCTTTGACCTTGCAATAAAGTAAACTTGTAATATCCAAAGCGCCGTTTTATTTGAGGTCCATCATTTGGTCCATACGAGCAGATTTACCGCCTCCTTTGGAGTAGCGGATATTTCTGGCAAGTTCCTTCCTTAGGCCATTCGGGTCGCTTCGTGTCGAAGGGTCGCTTGCAATGCACAAGAATACGTAAGAGCTTGCTCTTGAAGTCCACTGATGAGAGAGGAATTGGGTGTAGTGCACGTAATTTCAATAAAATCAGGCATAAACGTCTGTAACTTATGATTGCGTTGAATTAGAAGTTTGATTTATATCATAACTCCAAGAGGTTACGGACCTGGATATTTGATGTTAATTTCAACTAGATAGCTCCACACGTTTCTAAGAAAAGAGGGTTGATAGACGGACGGACCGACAGATGGACAAAAAGTCATCCAATAAGGGTTCCTTTTTCGATACGGAACCCTAAAAATAATGTGAGAGTGTCTCTGTTGCTTAATTTCCCTATATCTCAGGCGACATGTACTTACCGTACAAAAAAATTAAGTGCATGCAAATACTTAGTTCAAGTTGCAGAAAAACATCAAGAAATCAATAAAAAATGTTAAATATTGCCGAGAGGCGGACTGAGGTGGGCGGTTCTTTAGTTCAGGACTAGGAAGCTACCGCACTTAGTCTTTACCGAGTCCGTATTTATATTTCGTACAATGTTGTGTTAGAGGCTGTGTGTGATGTACTCACTATGATCTCCTGCGTGGGTTGGGGGGCGGGCGGCAGCAGCGCGTACCCGCGGAAGCGGTGTCCGGGGATGTTGTGCGCGTGCACGGCGTGCAGCAACGCCAGCAGGTCCGCGTCGTCCGCGTGCGCACGCGCCAGTGCTAGCAGCGCCTCCACCGCCTCCTCCGTACGGCCAGACGCCACCGCCAGCCGCGGCAGGTGTGTCGCCGGCGGCGCCTCGCGTGCCGGCGCCCGCGCGCGCTTCAGCTCCCCGCACTCGCTCTCCAGGATGACATGCGCGTTGGCGCCGCCGAACCCGAACGAGTTGACGGCCACGAGCCCGCCCTCCCACGGCGTGTTCTTATCCACCACCTGCGGAGCGCACGCACGCGTCAGTCACTCAGCGGTGTCGCCTCTGTCTCTCCGATTGGCTGCACTGTACTCACTCACCTGGATGCGGCCGTCGGAGAGCGCGGCGATTTCCTTGTTGGGGTTCTTGTAGTGCAGATTGGCCGGGATGAGATTGTTCTCCATGGCAACGACCACCTTGGCGATGGAGCAGAGGCCGGAGGCGGGCTCCGAGTGGCCCATATTGGACTTGACGGAGCCGAGCAGCAGCGGTTGTGCACGGCCCTCGCAGAAGAGGTCCGCGATCGCGTTCACCTCCTGCGGATCGCCGACCTTGGTGCCGGTGCCGTGCGCCTCCACGTAGGCCACGTCGCGTGGCCGCAGCCCCGCCGCCTCGAACGTCTCCTGCGCGAGGCGGCGCTGCATGGCGCCCGCCGGGAACGTGATGCCCTGCTCTTTGCTGCCGTCCGTGTTCATGCGCGCGCCGCGCACGGTGCAGTAGACGCGGCGGGCGGCGCCGCGCCGCTGCAGCAGCACCGCCACGGCCGCCTCGGAGCGCACGTAGCCTCGCCCCGCCGCGTCGAAGGCGGCGCAGCGCCCCTCCGGTGACAGCATGCCGAGCCGGTGGAAGTTGAGCGAGTTGGCCGGCTTCAGGCAGAGGTTGCAGCCGGCCACGACGGCCGCGTCGCAGTGTCCCGCGCGGATGGCGGTGTACGCCTGTGCCAGTGCGAACATGGAGCTGGAGCAGGCGGTATCGACGGCGTAGGAGGGCCCCTGCAGGTCGAACGTGTACGAGATGCGGTTGGGGAACATGGCGCGGCAGCAGCCGGTCAGCGCGTACCCGTTGATGCGGTCGGGGTCGGCGGTCCACAGCTCCTCGGTCTCCGAGTTAGATACGCCAACGTAGACGCCGGTGCGCGTTCCGCGCAGCTCGACCGGACTGACGCCCGCATCCACGATGGCCTCGTGCGTGATCTCCAGCAGCAGCCGCAGCTGAGGGTCCATGAGGTGCGCCTGCTTGGCGTGCACGCCGAAGAAGGTCGCGTCGAAGTGCGCCAGGTCCTTCAGCTTGCCGTTGCGCTCCGGCAGCCCGTGCAGACCTGCAGACAACCAACAACACAACCATCAGATACTATCTATCGTACCAGAAACGGTTCTCCGACTCTACTATATAATATAGGTAGGTAGGTACCTATGTACACGGAGACTATAGGACCTGCCGGCCGATGGACACCATCATGTACCTACATGATTTGAACAGGATGTAGTAGGTTTCAACGATTGCTCTGACTGTTGTAAGTACATACCTATTTAAGTAGGTACCTTATTTAATAATAATAACAAACATTTAAACAGCGTCCATTTAGCATGCCTACGTTAGTATAGTAATAAAGGCCTCTATTGTAGGTAGGTACCTACCTATAATTCCACGTGCTTAGTTCCTACGCAGACTGTACAATATATAGTATACATATGTATATCGTTACCTACGTAGGTACCAGCTAGATATGGAGAAAAAGTCGTAAAAGGCATATTACGCTACACGGTATTCAGGGACCCTTACCCTAACTAAGAACTATTTTTCGACAGCTCTGTAATAGTTTTGTTCAGGGTTGGCATGATTAAAACAAATGGTTTTAAAACACATGTTTAAAACAATGTTTAAAACAGTTTGATTTTAAACCGTGTTTTTTATCACACGTTTAAAAACACAGATTAAAACAAGTTTTAAACATTGTATAAAACGATGAGAAAAAAACAAGCTTTAAAACTACTTTTCATTGCGAATGAATGATATAAAATGAAAGTAATATTTTTTTGATAAGTTATTTATTCAGTCAAACAAAGATCTAAGTACCTACCAAGTACCAGGATTTATATGGGTAATGGGATAAGATAACACGTATTTTTGAAACATGCATTAGATAGTATAGAATATTAAAAATTTCAATTTAAAATCAATCAAAAACAAAATTATAACAAACAAAATTACCTATATTTAATAAACATTATAAAATCAAAATTGTTTGTCAGTCAGGAGAGTAAGACAATATGACAAGATCAAGATAACAATTATTTTTTCTTTTCCTTATTAAGGTATTTAAAAACTGTAACAAGTTTTGCAGCTTTCTCTGTACCCAGTTTATTTCGTACGTCAGAATGAATAAATCCAAATGTTGAAAACAGTCTTTCAATTCCAGCACTTGAAGCTACAGCAGTGTGAAGCTGAGCCACTAAGTTCATTGTTTGACCATTAATTTGTTTTTTTAATGACTGCCACCATTCGAGAGGTCCGACCTGATTTACTACATGATCTTCAAATAGAAAGTTATGAAAGGGATCTGTCATTGCCCTGTATTTAACAACATAGGGCATCGCCTCTTTGTGATAAGCTTCTATAAATAATAAAGCCTCAGAAATATCTTCACTCGTGAGTTTTTCACCCCTGTACTTAGGATGTAGTAAGTTTGCTGCAAAATGAGCTGTAGACATTGCCATTTCATAACGAGCTTTGAACTTCCTTAAATCATCCAATGAATACTCGGTCTCACGTAGTCGTACATTCTCTCCCTCAAACATATTTTTAAGCTCTATCCATGCTTCAGTCACTTCGCCAATACAGCAGGATGTCTTTTGGGAGATGTCAAGTGTAACTGCGATGTTTTCCAGTTTTTTGTAGAGAGCCTGGACTTGTTGCTTCAGCGCCATGTCATTTACTTTCAATGAAATTGACAGATCTATAGCAGTTGAATGATTTAAGCATATATCTGACATTATATGCCAATTTTCTAATAACACTTTTAAGCAGTCAGCCATTGTGTTCCACCGTACCTGTTGTGGTATAACAATTGCTTTTCCACCAGCTTCTTTATATTTGGCAGATGCAAAGTGAGTGTATTTGAAGTACCGCATTATCGACTTAACTTTATCAGTAATATCTTCTGCATTCAAATCCTTTGCTAGAAGGTTTAATATGTATGATGAACAGCCGTATGTAAGTATATCCTCGTGAGAAGCTAGTTCTTCCTGTTGGGCTAAATCTCGTCTCATACGGCTCATATTTGCTGCGTTGTCTGTCACTACACTTCGCACCGTACATTTGTAAGTTTCGCATTGTTTTATTGCCGCAGTAGTAACTTTAACCAAGTAGTCAGCTGTATGGCTTTCGGCTCCTGTGTCTATTGTATCAATTAAATGAGATGAGTCTGTCAACACATCGGTAACACAGACACAAACTATCGAGTCCTGCCTGACATTACTCCACCCATCAATTGCCAGATTAACAACTTTGTTTTTCAATTCATTTTTTACGGCTTCTTGAGTCGAGTTGTAGACTTCGTCGAGTAGCTTGCTAGCAATTTGTTTGCGGTTTGGAGGTTTATATCCTGGGCGTAAAATTTCCATTAATTTCAGTAACTCTGGGTGTTCTACGTGGTTAAAAGGCGTGTTAGTAGCAAACATATAACGAGATAATTGTAAATCAATTTTCTTCTTATCTTCTTGACTTGTAGCAATAATAAATCTTTTCATTGAAATGTTCACGCTCGCGCTGCTGCTGGTACTGGCATTTTTAGATTGAAGAGTAGTAACAGAAGATGTGGGTGTAGCAGAAGAATTATCTGAAGATCGGGAAGAACCAGCATCACTCAACAACTCCTCCTCCACACGAAACATTCAGGGTGAATGTAAATCGTTTAGTAGTGATTAGAGATACGCAACATAAAATAAATGTTTATCCATTGATCGTTTTTTGTCAATATTTATTTTACTATAGAAAATTTGAAAAGTCAAAAGATCTAGTCTGGAAATGAAACATTAAAGGTCGAATTAATTTAAAATAATGCCCTAAACTAAAAAGGACAAAAAAAAAACAAAAAAAACAAAACAAACACTTGTTTAAAACAATTTGAACTTTTTTTTCTTGTTTGTTTTATAAAATTTAAAAAAAACTGTTTTTTTTCCAACCCTGGTTTTGTTTCATTTAGTGTTAGCAGAAAATGGTTTATTGATTTTGGTGGCCACCAAACCTTAATGCTCTTGCACGCATTGTCTGCTGCGAGTATCGAAAAATAGTTTATACTGAGGGCCTACTCGCAAAACGGAAATCGAAGTTTCTGATTCGTTTTCAAGCTAACGGTAATCTTAAACAAACGACATAAGAGTTAGTTTTGCACGAAAACGAATCAGAAACTTCGTTTTTCCTTTTCCGAGTAGGCCTGCTGGGTATTATCAATTAACGGTGAGAACTTTTGGTATTTTTTTTCCATAACGATAATAGAAGAAAAAATTAAGAGTGGCGCTAGTGTCGCATCATTATGCGCCTTAAGAGAAAAGTAAGTTTAGCTCTAGAAGAATGTAGTTTTTTAATATAGTTTTTCTTAGAAAATGTAATGTGAGTAAACCTAACGGTATGAACTATTCTCTTTCTTCCTGTATGTATGTTAGCTGTGTTACATGTTCCCACTCCCCTATCTACCTAATTTTTGTATGTTAGCTATAAATCAGAAATGTTCATGCGTTTGTTTAAGTGTTCTCCTCTCGTCCTCTGTATAATTGGTTACCTATATTTAATATCCTTATTAGTTTGTAGTGTTTTGCCTTGTCAACCCAATCTAATATTATATGTTAGCTGTAACTACCTGTAATTGGGGGTCACATTTGGTGATGCCTTGAGTGTTCTTTTTTGTGTTCTTTAAGTGTATCCTCTGTTGGTAGTTCTAAATAAATAGATAAGACATTTAAATTTATTTTTATTCTAAATTAAATATTTTATTTCTCTTCACATTTATTTACGTTGAACATTAAAAACCAAACATTATTCGTTTGTCAACAGTTTTCTTTCTACCACTCAACTCCTAGAACCTTCTTAGACCAAATCAGGCCACGCACCCCTCGCCTTATCTTGCTTGCACACGAGCCGTAGCTCGCGTGGACGTGCTAGCCAGAGGAGTCGACAGAAGGCGGGGCAAGGTCATAGGTCGCGTGCGAAAAGAACTGTTTTTTGTATTTTTGTATACTACAAGTAATCATACTTAGGATTTGCGCAAAACTACTTTTCTCCTAATTCTATAACTGGTAATTCCAAATTTATAATTTACGTTAGGTAGGTATTTGTTTTTCTTCGGAAAGCCTGTACCGACCTGCCTGTAATATTCAACTGTGGATGATGATGATGGTTTATTGATGCGGCCCTCCACTAAATACAGTGATGTGTTATGGCCCGCGGTCCAACCTGGACTGGACAGCCCTGCTCTTTAATCATTTACCACTAGAGATAAAACAACTTGATGGAAACATAAATAATAGATTCAGGCGTTACTTTGCGGAAATCCATTGCACAATATTAGAATGAAGAAATATTTAGTAACAATTCCGCGTATAACCTTCTCTGATAGTATTCATCAAAGTAAGTTGTCTACTAGTTTCGTCTCTCCACGAGACATCTTCAGGACACCACAATACTCGACCTTGACATTAAGATTGGTAAGCACAGCAACACCGACAGAGTCCCGCCAGTGATGTTGCCTCCTGTACTTTGTGTGCGCACTGTTTGATCCGTGACTATAAAAGGGGGGTTTTGCGGGCAATGCTTCACTTTCTTACCCGCCGGATGCGGGGTCGAAGAATTCCCCGCTTCCGCCCTTAGGTGCATTCGTGCACCTAGGCGAAACCTCCATTACCCTCTTGTGTAGCATCTGGCGACAGCCCAAGCCGAGGCTCGCACCTAAGTGGTGGCCCTTGTGCGTGTCGCCCCAACCTAATTTTACCGGCGAGGCGCCCTTTGCGCCCGCCAAAAGCCCGGTAACGCTGTCATGGCCATCTGCGGTCAACAGCAATATAATCCATTCGGAAAAAAAAAAAAATGCTTCACTTGGCGCGCGGAGCTCGGAGAGGCAACATCACTGGCGGGACTCTGTCGGTGTTGCTGTGCTTACCAATCTCAATGTCAAGGTCGAGTATTGTGGTGTCCTGAAGATGTCTCGTGGAGAGACGAAACTAGTAGACAACTTACTTTGATGAATACTATCAGAGAAGGTTATACGCGGAATTGTTACTAAATATTTCTTCATTCTAATATTGATGGAAACATGTTTAAACTTAAATTAAGGAAATGGCTTATTAACTAAGTTCTATAATGTAAAGGAATTTTTTTACAGTTAGGTAATTAGCTGCCTCATTGATTATTTACTATTGTACTTTTATATTTATTTATATACCTATATTTGAAGAACAACCAGAGGCTTATAAATTAACAGACGATATGTAACAGAAAGCTTATATATATATAAGAAACACTATGAACATATGTAATGTGACTAGCACATGCATCATGGGCCGTGGGGCCGCGGCGTACGAATATCCACCCCTCCAACTCAACCCGTGGATGTCGTAAGAGCGCAGACTAAAGGAACCTACCAGAGGAAGGGCAGCAGCTTCTTTCTGATTATTTTTCAACACCAACACTGCGATCACCAATCCGCCTGCCAAGCGTGGTGATTATGGCAAATCCCCCCCTACATGGGAGACCATCCACTCGATGGACCGACGACATCGTAGCGGTCGCAGGGAGTCGATGGAGGCGGCTCAGGACCGTTATTTGTGGCGTCGTATGGGGGAGGGGAGGCCTATGTCCAGCAGTGGACGTGTATGATGATGATGACATGCATCATCTAATAGTTAGTTTTTTTTACAATTGAATCTTTATTGACAAAGAAAATAACATTTAAATTTATTACATACCTATTGTTTTTATTTTTTCTGTAATATTTACTGTCATGTTACTTATATACTCTATATGTAATATAAGTATTCAATAATATACCTATTATATAAATAAGTTTCTTATTCTAGTAGATAAGTTGTAACATTTTTATATTCTACAATTATTTACCAAGTCTGTCGGTACAGTTATTGGATCATGTAGATTATAGTACGTTTATTAAGTCTATTCACGATTTCTCTAAGAAAATAAAAGTCCGATCCGGCAGCACCTAACGACTAGGTACCGGATCCGGTAGGTCGATAGGTACCTAACCTATATAGAGGAAGGTTTTATTCTTAAGCTAGGTTCATATTGCTGTGTTGGGTTGTGTTGGGTCGCATTCTGTTGTGTCACGGAGCGTTCATACTGATGTGTTGTGATGGCTGGCGCATTTTTAGATCATTCATCGTGAGAGAGTTGTGGTGTCAAGACGTGTTTTAAAATGGAATCATCTGATACTGACAGTGATTTTGATGAAGATATTCAATTTCCGCTATTAAGGACTCTTGTTAAAAAAAAGAAAAGGAGATATTCATCATAACTCATCATCATGTTCATCTATAAATCGCTTAAGAGAGACTAGAGGCGCATTTCACTGTCTCGTTCAAGAATTAGAAAACATTTTAATAAAGTAGAATCACATAAAACGAACCAAAAAAATGCAATTTCTAGTGTTAGGGAATGAAATGCATCCCGGGCGGTTACGCATCGTACTGGCAGATTCACATTGGTGTGATGTGTTGTGGCGCGACAGATCCCCCACCACCTCTCTGGCGCGACCGAACGTCGAGCGATTGTACCGCTACTGAACGCGCCATAACCCAACACAACCTACTAATTTGAATCTACTCATAGGTAATAAACGTAACCGATTGCGTTCTGGCGGGCCACGACACACCCCGACACAGCAATATGAACCTAGCTTTAGTTTTCCATGGACAACACGTGGAGATGGACTCAACATATTGATAGCATATTGATCTGCACTAAACTTAATTGCTTCGCATTTGCACTAAGGCGGATAAGACAAGCGGTATCATTGGAAGCTGCTTTACACGCATATCATGGTTATGTGACCTCTGTGTGGCTTTCTCATATGTGGCAACGCCACTAACGCAGACAAAACCTGAAGAAATGTGTTATGGCAATTTGTGGAGAGCATTACCTCGAACCATGTGACCGCTCTTTAGAAAGCATAAGGATTCTGACTCTACCAAACCAAGCCTCTATATTAAACAGTGTCTCATAGTTGTAAAAGAACACCCAGATCTGTATGTATGTTAGTCAACAATAACTTCGAAGTCGTCAACCATCGAGAACATATCCCTTAGAGGGCCATACAAAAACGCGCTTCTATGCCGCACGTCAGTGTTTTAGCACTTACTTAAGCAAACACCGACTGTAAGTTAGAATCGTGCGTTTGTCCCGTAGCTAGGTAAATAAAATGCTGCACTCAAGAAACCATGTCCTACTCAATCAAACGGTGTGGTAAAATACTCGATCTTCCAAGTATGAAACAGATGTAATAACATTTCATAGGAATGTTTTTTACGTGATTATCTTTATACGAAATTATTATTTTACTAGAAACCAGAGAGGTCTAGGTAAAATGGCCAAACTCGGTCAGCGTTCATGACGTTTTATTTGACTTCCCTTTCTTACATCATGGCGTTTATATTTTCCTCCTGCCTTACGCAGTCGGTAGAGAAGGAACAAGCTGGTTTAGACTATCGATATCGATATTTTAGCCCCATCAGCATGATTTCATTAAATATTTACACGTATATTTTTTGCTTGTGAATTTTGAACGATTGTAGATTGCCAATTGGGTGGCTTAGATGTAAAAGTAACTAAGTCCACTTTTTGCTGTTCCCATGTGACCAAAACCAAAGTTTTTAAACTTTTAAATTATCGTCAAAGATTTCTCCGTTAAACATATTATAATCAATAATTATTATTATTAGTACAGTATAAATAAAATGAACTAAATATAATTATTGAATTCTGACCAGCTAGAACATCGATAGCACTAGCAACCCCTTTTTACCCCATCCCTTTTTTTTACGTGATATATTTTCGACCAATCTATTTATTTATTTGGCACACAAAACGGAACACAATCAAAATATAACAAAATAGAAAGACACAATATTAAGATCTAGATTGTATCCCTAAGTATGTTTACACAGCATCATTTATACAGAACAGTTCTGTCTATACAAATATTGTATATAAATATTAAATAAGTTTAAAGCATGCATTCAAATTAAATTAAAACAATCAAGGAGTAAAACAATAAATTATTTGATTTGTTTGAGCATGTAGCACCAAAATCAAGATTTAAAATTATAAAAAATTATAACCACGCTCCATAATGACAGTGGTTTCAATATATTTATTTCTTTAAATAATTACCTCAAAGAGTCGCGTGGCTTTGCCCCTTTTTGGAGAACAAGGATAGTCTGTAGGTCAGCTGCCTGTGCCCAAAGCAAAATACCCTCCTACTTATATTATAAATGTCAAAGTACCAAGAACCGATTATGCTAAAATTTGGTATGGGTATAGTTTGGGACCTGGAATAACATGTAGGCTTTTTTATCCCGATAAAACGCGGACAGCAGCTAATAAGACATAATACTATGAAAGTAACTGAAATTAACCTAGCTGTATCTTCATCGGTAATATATCTAATTGTTCGAACTGCATAGGCTGCTGAACTAAGTCTGCCTGCGAGAGCATCAATTTGCGGTGTCCATTGAAGAGTGGAATCAATATGTAACCCTAAGAAAACAGTAGAGTCTACAAAGTTAACAATCTCATCCTTTAGTATTATTTTAGTTTCGCACATAAAAGATTTGATTGATTGATATAATATACGGACCTGACAGGAAATAAGATGTTTTATTTTTTAGTAGGTAAATAACTAAGTAGGTATCAATGCTCAAAAACGCTGTTTTCAAAAATCAAATCAAATACATTATATACCTACATAGATGCTACAAAAATGTAGGAAATAGGTACATGGTGGATTTTTGGAACGGGGCAGTAAGGGGAGATATGTTTATACCTAACATAATCGGTGTAGCTACAGGAAAATGGTCTTAAAAGACTATACATGTTTTTAGAGAAGCTTCCATGAATGGTTATTCATAAATTTAAAACAAATTTTACATCCAGCAAGAAATTACCCATTTCACACAAAACTTTTTTGATGCGAACCTGTTTCATATTACCTACTAGAAACTGATCAGAAACATCTATCGGACCAACTGAGGTTGGAGTACTAAATAATTCAGTAATCTCAGGATTTTGCATAGGATTTTGCATTTATCAAAATAGGTGCCTAAGTAAAAGGGAGTGACCGTTGTCGTGTCGCGGTGACCTGTGTATACGTAGGTACAGGTGGGGTCCCCCCCAAAGGGTTCCCGCCTTGCCGTGCGGGGGGGCTTAGTAATCGCGGCCCGCTCACCCGCGATGAAGCTAAGAGGAACCCATGGGGCCTTGCCAACGCAGAAGGCGACACGGCCGGCCCCGAGATGGACCGCTCCTCTGGGTTTTGCCCTCTAAGCCTAGTTGGAGCGGTAGTAGGTTACGGTGTCGAATGGGAGGAACCGCAACTGAGGCGGGCGGCTGTGCCGTATGGGCGGCATGGCCGCAGAGAGGTGGAGATAGCGGCGGGAGAGGAGTGCCGGTATAGGGGTGCGCCGCTCTCCCTGCCTTCCGCCACCGTTTGATGGCGGACGCGGTGGGGTCACAGGGGAGGAGGAGTGTCGGTATTGCGAGGGCCGCTCTCCCTATCCTCTGTAACCGTGTGGCAGGCGGCGGGGCCACTCGACTGACCCGTCGTAAGGGGACCTAGGGGCGTTTGGACACGGGGTCGTCTGACGCCCATTTGGCAGGGTATGGTCCCCGGCGCATCATGTGTTTCTGGTGCGTCGCGAAGGGGGGTGCTTCACACCCCCAGGGAGGGGCCCGGTATCGGGCAGCCGCGGTGGGTTCGCGGAAGAGTTTAACGCTCCCGTGTTCCCACCACAAGCGGCAGAAGCGGAACACCCGTAGGGTTTTAGTGGGTTTGAGTTCCAAATAATCGTACTGTCTCCCCGTGGCAGTACGATATGCGAGAGCATTTCCCTCAGGCTAATAAAAAAAAAGGTATAGGTGGGGTGGGGTGGGGTAGGTACAACTAATGTAGCCAGCAATCGCATGCGCGTGTGGCGTTGGTATGGAGGCTGTTGTTGGTATAAACACTAGCACGAGGCGCGCACGTGAGAGCGCGCGTGGCGGTGGCGTGCGGGATCACGCCATCGTGGTGACGTCACGCCGGAATCGCCGATAACGGTGCTCCTCCGCGCCGCTTTCCGCTATTAATTCACAGCGGCAATCGAAGCTCGTGTTTCATCTCAGCCCAGCGTCAGCTAGGTACCTATTCGCCAAGGTCGTGATCACACGCAAATCTCTCATTAAGTAGGTAAGCTGTTGCGCAAACAAAGGTGGAACGATTAGGTACCTACTTACTGACCCCCCCCCCCCCCGATTGACGTCGCATATCGCACTTCCGCGATCGCAACCGGTCAGGACTCCGCCGCGCCGCGCCGAGTGCTAATGAGTAAGGTCATTCAGCGAGCGCTGTTTTGTCACAGACTACAGTGACTTCCTACGAGGAAGGAAGGTTGGTACTGGTACTAATGTCTCAGTGGTAACACATGTTTAGTCGTTCCGTAAGTACATCGGCGATCAAACGAAAACGGGAGGTGGGGTGTCATGTCATCTAGGTACTTAACTGCATCCATTTAAAAAATTTCGATCGTGTGCGACAGGTATTATATATATATATATATAGTACCTACGATTTATTTTATTTATTTACGTTAGAGCTAATTTTAAATAACAAGTTTTAGAATGATCTTTGTTTAGAAAGGTCTTTGATTGAGAATGATCCAGTAAACATGGAAGACTGAACGTTCTTTTAATGCTTCATTTATACTTTGATTGTGGGTTGCGTAAGTGGATGTAAGTTGATGACTCCCAGTTTGTTTGATCATCGATGCCTGGAACAACCTGTATAAACACGCAGCTTTATGACCAGTAGGTACACCTCACGCACGAATGCAAAATGTGTTGCAGCTTTGTAACTCAATGGCAGCCGCCATATCGCGGGGTAAGAGCCAAAACGACGTACGTCCGAAAAAATCGAAAATCGTTTTTTTTGATAAATTGGTTCCAAAAGTGATTATACACGTTGTGCCAAAAGAACGAATGTGTAAAGTCAATAGTTTACTAGTTCCAATATAACGTATCTACCAAAATAGAAATTGTAATTAGAACCAAAAAAACGCCACTTGACCACGGTCAAAACAGCTCTAGATTTATTAATAATAGTAAGTGCCAAAATAACGCATCACCAAAACCTTTACTTGAATCCTTAAAAAAAATCTGGAACACCTATTCTGTACCAGCCAAAACAACGTATAAGCATTAGCGTCGTTCTGCCTCTAAATTTTTTTCCTGAATGTCAATTTTAAGGAGCCAAATCCAAGTATAAAGTTTTGCGTTGTTCTGGTTCTAATTTTTATTTCGTTTTGAAGTTTTACCTAAGTTCAAAAATAACGTAATATCAATAAACGTTATTTTGGCACTAACTTTTAATTACTCTTATGTCAATGGTGATGTACAAATACGACGTTAAAGCTTAAACGTTCTTTTGGCCGTAATATTTTGTATTTTTTCTGGGATTTTATTGAGTTACGTTGAAAGGGCTCTTAAAAATCTTGGTAGGCCCTAAGCTCCAAGCAACTCGGAGTGCGGGGGAACCGCCAAATTTAAGTTTCGGAGGCGATTTTTTTCTGTTTTTTGTTGTGTTTTTGTGTGTGATGTCATGAAAAGTTACCGAAATGAAGAAAACAATCGCAACTGGAAATGAAGTGAAATCAGAAGAGTCGCCAATAAATTTCCGAGAAATTTTTAACGTGTTGGACCAGGTGAGTTTTTTTATCTTACTTATTTATTTAAAACTAACTTCATGTTTGTCAATTTATCTATACATTCTTAGAAGTTATTGTTCCTTATAATTTAGACTAATAGATACATAATAAGCAGTAAATACGCGATGGATATAATTTATCTTCAACATGACTTCTTGCTAACAACTGTGGGGTTTTTATTTGCACTTTTGAGATCGTTATTTTGAATTCAATTTGAAAATAGTAAAAATTATTTTTATTATCTTTTCAGGATTCTATAGATACAATTGAATCCAACGTATCTAACGGAGCAACTGGCTCTGCAATTATTTGTCCACAATCAACTGCAAACATTATGGATAATAATAATGTGGTAAGTACTTCTTAAAGCAATTTAAAGCCGCGTTTACAATACGTATAGCGAACCTATTAATTCCTCATTTTATGTCGAAACGTAAGCTGTAGGGCGTCATCTGTAGATATTACGTTGACAACATGCGAGCTGTCCCTATTTGTGTTTTCAATGTAAAGTATGCCTTCAGTACGCCCTAAAAAACATATTTCAAGGTCATTAATGGGTTCGTTCCGCTTGCAGTGTAAATTCGGATTATAAATAAATCAAAAGTCCAGCTAACTTTTTATTAGATACATCTCCTTATTGATTCTCTCTTACATTTCCGAAACAACTTTTAA
Organism: Eupithecia insigniata; assembly: GCA_947859395.1. NCBI lineage: Eukaryota > Metazoa > Arthropoda > Insecta > Lepidoptera > Geometridae > Eupithecia > Eupithecia insigniata. The sequence goes on from OX402002.1 coordinate 15,455,044, forward strand.
CGAGTTCTTTTTTTCAGGTATCCATGGATTTCGCAGAAAACACCTGCGTCGACTTCGATGATAAGATTTTGGTAAGTACAGTACCACATTATTAGCTAAATAAATATATCTTTCAATTTATGCTTGTGTGTATGGGCTGATATGAATGAATGAATGAAAGTTTGTAGTCAATAGAATTCAAAAGTAAATACCTATAGGAATTTATGAATTACGTAGAGTTGCAGCATAGATTTATAGACATAATTATATTATAATATAATTAATAATTATATTATTGATAATTATATTATTAATAATTATATTATTATATTAATTAATAATTATAAATTAATTAATAATTATATTATTATATTGCATAATTATATTATTGTTAGTGTACCTACCTTAATTATTTTTTAAAAACATTGCAGTTAGGTAAATGTAATCACGTCAGAAAATTATAGAGGAATATTTTTAAGTAGACAAAGCTAAAGAAAATATGTTTTTTTACATTATGAAATAAAAGAAAACATCACATTTAAAATTGTTTTTTTTTCAGGATGCTTTCAGTTAAAAGCAATATTGGTGAAGAATGCCAAAGTAGATTGTGACGGAGAAGCTGTGAATTGGCTCAAAATAAGGTGGCTACAATACCGTAAGGATGACAACAAACACATTTATTTTAAATACAATCTGGATGACGAAAGTTTCAGGAAAATAAGAGTTATAAGAAGAGGCTGTAGAATTGCGGTTGATAAAATTAATTTAAAGCAGGCATATGATGGACCCTTGCCTATTTCTACTGAAAAATACGACGATCTACAAGATTTGTGTAGACATGGTATCATTCCCACGCAATATCACACTTTTTATGAAAGTTTTAAGATTGGAAACACCATTAATGATGATGACATTGAATAGGGCTGATACCACATGTGTATTAGAATAAAGCCCTATTCAATGTCATCCTTAATGCATAATATATAATATATATTATGATTAATGATATATTATTTATAATTAATAATATAATTATATAATAAGTCATAATATTTTATGTTAGTCATGATAAGTTACTTTGCATTAAAGATTTAAGTTATAATTAAGATTTTAACTCCCAGTTTTTTATTTATTAACTTCCAAAATAACGTACTGTTATACCAGTGAAACACGCTAGATGGAATAGTATTAGAGCCAAAACAACGTAGGTCAACCAATTTTTGTAAAATACATAATTTTTCGTAAATTTTGTTCCATGAAAAAAATTTTTTTTTACTTTATACCTTGCCTAATATTTTATACATATTTCTGCATTTTTATTTTTATATTTGAACAACTAACATTCCTCAAATATAAATTCAAAGTTCGATGATGTGCGTTTAGCACGGTTTTTTCGCTCTCCTGTAAAGTTGAAAAAAGTGACATCCGTTGTTATGGCTCTTACACCGCGATATAATGTAAGTAGATAGATAGAAAATGATTTATTGCACACTCTCAACAACTAAACAATACAAACCATTTGGTACAAATAATGTGACTATTGGCTGTCTTATCGCCCACGAGCGATCTCTACCAGACAACATTGTAACCGATATAACACTAAAAATTAAATGATTATCCAGATAAGTTATTTAAACCGGGGCCCGAAAATACTTACACTGTTTGTATTACCTAACAAACAGTGTAAGTTTTTTTAAATTCTATATTTATTTGTTCGTTATCAAGGTATTTCTGGCTCCGAATGGGGGAGGCCTATGTATGTATGTCCAGCAGTGGACGTGTATAGGCTGGTAAATATTTAGTTTTTATATTACTTTATGGTCTAAGATCCGCCTGCAGAATTAGCACGTTCATCGAGTAAGGATGTGCCAAAAGATATGCATTAGTTTGAAGGGCCAAAGAAAAAACATCAACTCAAGTTTATTTTGCTCAATTCAGTAGGTATACAAGTATACAATGCCATTTGTAACATCAACTTTTGAAAATGACATCAGCAAAATGGCGGCCATCAGCAGCCAAGTGAAGAAACGATTTCTGAAATGTTTAACAACTTTCCGGCACATTTGATGGGTATACTCGTACCTACGTTATTTCATCCCTAATTCTCATATACATTTGATCCAATGTATGGGAGCGATGTTAGAAAACTTTTTCCTTCAGGTAACCCCGAAAGAAAAAGTCACAAATGCTCAAATCTGGTGAGCGTGAAGCAGGGTTGGAAAAAAAACAGTTTTTTTTTAATTTTATAAAACAAACAGTTCAAATTGTTTTAAACAAGTGTTTGTTTTGTTTTTTTTGTTTTTTTTTGTCCTTTTTAGTTTAGGGCATTATTTTAAATTAATTCGACCTATAATGTTTCATTTCCAGACTAGATCTTTTGACTTTTCAAATTTTCTATAGTAAAATAAATATTGACAAAAAACGATCAATGGATAAACATTTATTTTATGTTGCGTATCTCTAATCACTACTAAACGATTTACATTCACCCTGAATGTTTCCTAGCAGGACTATACCGGCGGGGAAATACCTATAAACTATAAATTCTATTCTATGAATAGGGGCACCCCCAATATTTATTAATTAGTGATGGGCCGAATGTGGTTTGAACCGAATACGAATTTCGGCCGAACATTCGGTAAGTTCGGTTTTTATTCTGCACTTATATGGTAACAACTAACAAACATAAGTAATTAATATATTGAATTTTCAAAAAGTTTATTTGATTCAAATCATAAGACTTCCTAATTTAATAAGAACTTATTGAATTTGATTTTTTAATTCTAAAACTTAAGATTGAAATGTCGAAAAAGGAAACTGATAATGACAGTTAGTTACTTGATTAATAAATAAATTACCATGATTTTAAATTATGTAAAAGGCTTATTTATTTAATCAGGTATGAGTGAGTATGACAGATTTGATTTTTTTTTATGTTTTATTAATCTTAAAATCAAAATTGTGCAACTATTTCACTCTTTTCTTATACCGAATGTTCGGCATTTCAACCGAATTTCGGAAGAATGCCGAAGTTAGGCCCATCCCTAATATTTATATTTAAATGAGGGGAATAAAATAACCACTATTCCATTCGACAGCCATCCATTAGGGACTTTCCTAACGGGACTTTACCGGCGGGGAATTACTTAATATGAATTCTATAAATACGAGTGCCTTTCTTTCTCACATTTCATTTCATTATTAATTCTGCGACTGATAACACCTCATAAAAATGTCAACTCCAGCACGCAAAAAGCATGCAATTTGGGAACAATTCACATCGATCCCCCAAGAAAATACCACACTGAAGACCAATAGGGTGCGTTGCAGAAAATGTAAGAAAGAACTAGTTGGACTTGTGAAAAGAATGGAGGCACACTTCCAGCAATGTAGCACCACCACCGGTTCTAACACTGACGCAAATCTTGACGCGGACAGGGACGTGGAGGAGGAGTTGTTGAGTGATGCTGGTTCTTCCCGATCTTCAGATAATTCTTCTGCTACACCCACATCTTCTGTTACTACTCTTCAATCTAAAAATGCCAGTACCAGCAGCAGCGCGAGCGTGAACATTTCAATGAAAAGATTTATTATTGCTACAAGTCAAGAAGATAAGAAGAAAATTGATTTACAATTATCTCGTTATATGTTTGCTACTAACACGCCTTTTAACCACGTAGAACACCCAGAGTTACTGAAATTAATGGAAATTTTACGCCCAGGATATAAACCTCCAAACCGCAAACAAATTGCTAGCAAGCTACTCGACGAAGTCTACAACTCGACTCAAGAAGCCGTAAAAAATGAATTGAAAAACAAAGTTGTTAATCTGGCAATTGATGGGTGGAGTAATGTCAGGCAGGACTCGATAGTTTGTGTCTGTGTTACCGATGTGTTGACAGACTCATCTCATTTAATTGATACAATAGACACAGGAGCCGAAAGCCATACAGCTGACTACTTGGTTAAAGTTACTACTGCGGCAATAAAACAATGTGAAACTTACAAATGTACGGTGCGAAGTGTAGTGACAGACAACGCAGCAAATATGAGCCGTATGAGACGAGATTTAGCCCAACAGGAAGAACTAGCTTCTCACGAGGATATACTTACATACGGCTGTTCATCACACATATTAAACCTTCTAGCAAAGGATTTGAATGCAGAAGATATTACTGATAAAGTTAAGTCGATAATGCGGTACTTCAAATACACTCACTTTGCATCTGCCAAATATAAAGAAGCTGGTGGAAAAGCAATTGTTATACCACAACAGGTACGGTGGAACACAATGGCTGACTGCTTAAAAGTGTTATTAGAAAATTGGCATATAATGTCAGATATATGCTTAAATCATTCAACTGCTATAGATCTGTCAATTTCATTGAAAGTAAATGACATGGCGCTGAAGCAACAAGTCCAGGCTCTCTACAAAAAACTGGAAAACATCGCAGTTACACTTGACATCTCCCAAAAGACATCCTGCTGTATTGGCGAAGTGACTGAAGCATGGATAGAGCTTAAAAATATGTTTGAGGGAGAGAATGTACGACTGCGTGAGACCGAGTATTCATTGGATGATTTAAAGAAGTTCAAAGCTCGTTATGAAATGGCAATGTCTCCAGCTCATTTTGCAGCAAACTTACTACATCCTAAGTACAGGGGTGAAAAACTCACGAGTGAAGATATTTCTGAGGCTTTATTATTTATAGAAGCTTATCACAAAGAGGCGATGCCCTATGTTGTTAAATACAGGGCAATGACAGATCCCTTTCATAACTTTCTATTTGAAGATCATGTAGTAAATCAGGTCGGACCTCTCGAATGGTGGCAGTCATTAAAAAAACAAATTAATGGTCAAACAATGAACTTAGTGGCTCAGCTTCACACTGCTGTAGCTTCAAGTGCTGGAATTGAAAGACTGTTTTCAACATTTGGATTTATTCATTCTGACGTACGAAATAAACTGGGTACAGAGAAAGCTGCAAAACTTGTTACAGTTTTTAAATACCTTAATAAGGAAAAGAAAAAATAATTGTTATCTTGATCTTGTCATATTGTCTTACTCTCCTGACTGACAAACAATTTTGATTTTATAATGTTTATTAAATATAGGTAATTTTGTTTGTTATAATTTTGTTTTTGATTGATTTTAAATTGAAATTTTTAATATTCTATACTAACTAATGCATGTTTCAAAAATACGTGTTATCTTATCCCATTACCCATATAAATCCTGGTACTTGGTAGGTACTTAGATCTTTGTTTGACTGAATAAATAACTTATCAAAAAAATATTACTTTCATTTTATATCATTCATTCGCAATGAAAAGTAGTTTTAAAGCTTGTTTTTTTCTCATCGTTTTATACAATGTTTAAAACTTGTTTTAATCTGTGTTTTTAAACGTGTGATAAAAAACACGGTTTAAAATCAAACTGTTTTAAACATTGTTTTAAACATGTGTTTTAAAACCATTTGTTTTAATCATGCCAACCCTGGCGTGAAGGCAACCCCACATCCACAACCAATCGCGCAGGAGCAACTGTCTCAATTTCACCGTTAAATGTGACCTGTGTGGGCTGTTACCTCGTCCTGTTGGAACCATGTGTCTCACAAATTGGTTTCCTCATTCAATTGAAGTGTCGTCGTCGAAAGGTCCTCTGTGTGGCGACAACAGAACTGCTATTTTTCAAAAACGCGCGGTCGGCAAACCCCCGATTCTCCTCGTCCAAATTATGTTACGTATAATTGAAGCATCCGGGCCCTTCACAACCTCTCAGTTCTCCTTCTGATCCGGCCTCAACGGTTACTACGGTAACAGTTATGTTATGATAGAGGACGTAATTTTAGCGCTGGGTTCTTTTAAGGCAGGTTTAACGGCGGGCGGGCGACGGGATTCTGGAAGGATTCATTAAGATGCGCCGGCCGGATCCAGTCCGGCGCGTCTTAAAGAGTTGACCTCCGTGTCAGCCGGAGAGAACAGCAGGCGCCTTATAGGGTGTTTAACCAGGCTAGCAAACTTTCTGCTCAGTTTTCAGTTAAACCCTCCGGTGTGCCCTTGTCTGTACGGGGCCTCCCTCTTTGCTTTGAACAAAAAAGATACTGGTTTAAGGCGGATAGCGGTGGGCAGCGTTTCTCACCGCTTGAGTGCCAAATTGGCTAGCCGCTCCGTCAAAAATGGGGATTTGGCACATGCCTGGGATGCGAGGCTGCCATCCACGTCACGCGAACGTTTCTCATGAATCCGGAGAACGTAGACTCTATTGTGCTGAAACATGATATTCGCAACGCGTTCAACTCTTTGGAAAGAGACGTTCTGTTGAGTAAGCTCAAAGATAAAATCCCGTCACTCTACCCTTTCTTTCATCAAATCTATATTCCAAGCTTTTATTCCATCCTTTCAAAAGTGGGAGCCCCGCAGGGAGACGCACTTGGTCCGCGTTAAGCCTGCTTTTAAACATAAATATCTACCCAGTAGCTTATCAAAATGTGGCCGCTAGTATTTTTATTCTTAATTGATTTTTCGAAAAAAAACTTTCGTTTGTTTTTTAAATAAAATAAAATCCACTTGACAGCATTGTATTAAAAAATCACGGTTGCCTGCACGCGCCGCACTTGGCCGCACCTCTTCGTAGCCAGGTGTAAACAGGTACCTACTTATGATTTTGTTATATTTTTACGTTCATAATTAGATTACCTACATTAAATTTTTATATAACAAATTAAAGGTATTTTATGTGTGCATGCTGATGATAAGCGGTTGCCAAAGTAAATCTGTCTGAACTGAAGGGTTGCTGGCTGTTTAAGATGATAATTATGTATTAAAGATAGAGTGAAAGAGAGTTAGCGCGCAACATCACTCGTCGGACAAAGATAGCGATGGTCAGCTGTAGGACGCTGTAAAGCCATTGCGCATTCTTCCTGTTCACCACAATGATAGCACCTGCTTGGGTATTACCTAGGTGAAAATACCGATCGGTTAAATATATAACATTTTACTACCGAATGCATCTGAATCGAATGTTCACAGAATGTACACAGAATGTACACACACACTAGGCGGCAGAAACAAACAGGTCGTAGGGAGAGACCTGAACGCTGCCTGATCTGAACTACCCCGGCGTTGATCGACTTTATTTTTTTATTTTATTTATTGAGATGCACATAACATAAAATAATCACAAAATACACTAAATTTAAATGATATAGATCTATAACTTGACTATTTAACAACTTATATTTTATAACAATAAAAAGGGGGGGGGGGGGGGGTGTATCCCCTTGAGGTATTACCTTAAACTAACTTACATAAAGTACATCTACACTTTTACAATTTTAAGCATACAATTAGGAACCAAATTTATGTGATTTTAGAGTTCTAGTAAACTGGCTCAATTTAGGAACAAAAATGTCAAGTACGGTGTTATCATTAGCTAAACCATTGTATGCTCGACTATTATCATTGATCAAATAAATAAATAATGTTGGACAATCCACACAGCATCATCTAGCCCCAAGCTAAGCAGAGCTTGTGTTATGTACTAGATGACTAATATACTTAGTACGATGTATTACATAGATATATATTTTTTCATTATACATAGAAAATACCCAGAACACCCGAAACAAATATTTGCAGATGCTACAAACATTTGTCACAAGACGGGAATCGAACCCGCAACCATATGCGTCGCAGTGCATAATAATCGTAACGCAATGGCTTCACTGTGCTTCGATAGCCTGGTTCCAAATTTGAGGCTGCGACGAAGTGATTGTACTTAGACGCAACAGAAATAGAGCCGACGCGCGACGGACGGCCAGGCGCAGGCGGTACAGGGGACACGCGTCCGCTTACTGTTATACTCTTGTTGACAGGAAACATAGATATTTATTTATTTATTTATTATATTATAACAAAGTAGATACTTACCAATAACCGATTTTACAATCCCTAGTTTCTACGAACCAAACCAGTTAAATTTCAACTGGTTTTTCAACTACATAGTTGACCGTTTATACAAAACGGTTATGTTTCGCTAACGCAATAATTTGGCGTGTTTTAAAACGATAAACCGACTTCAAATTCCCTTACTTCTACACTTATTTTAAGTTTTGCGGGATAAATACTAATCCCCTGATAACATTTATATGGGACCCCTTTGGGATCATTTTCTATACAATAGTGAAATAATTTTCAAAATCGGTACATAATTGGCGATGTCGCGTAACATACATACAAAAAAAAAGTACAGACGTATTGATACCTCCTCCTTTTGAAGTCGGTTAAAAACAGTGAACGTCAACAAGGGGTACTTCAGGATCAGAGTATCCTGAAGTACCCATTGTTTGGATAAGAGGGGATATCGATGAGAGTAGGGAGAGCCCTACTCTCATCGATATCCCCTCTTATCCAAACTGTTCCCTACATACAGTATGGTATCTGTTTATACCTGTCCAGGGCGAGAATCAGATTTTTTTTGTAAATAAGCTGTAAATTCGGATTTTTTCCTTTACTTTTGTGCGAAGCTTCTTACCAAATTTCATGATTCTAGGTCAACGGGAAGTACCTACCCTATAGGTCTGACCCCACTAACTTTAGACCGATATCAGTACTGCCTACATTCAGCAAAATTTTTGAAAAACTTATTTTACATCAATTGCTTAGGCATTTCAATGGCAATGACCTGCTACATCGTAAGCAATTCGGGTTTACTCGCGGCAGGTCAACTACTGATGCCGGTGTAGAGTTGGTATCGCATATTTTCGATGCTTGGGAGAAGTCTTAAGATGCTTTAGGTGTTTTTTGTGATTGTGTAGTACACAATCAAATGCTTTTGACAAGTCGCAAAAAACACCTAAAGCATCTTAGGCAGGTCTCATCTCGCTCATCTCGTTAAAAATAATCACGAGATTGTATTGTTTGCTGATGATACTTCTTGAATTTTTAATCAGACCAAACACAAATTTTGTCGAGGTAAACAATGCAATATAAATACATAGTAGTCCACTGATTTGGTGTTAATAATCTTTTGCTTAACGAAACTAAAACTAAATGTCTTAGATTTATTCTACCAAAAGTTAAGGCTGATGTAAACGTAAAAAGAGAAACGTTAGAAATTGTAGACACTACCGTAAGTAAACTTCAATGGGGCCCACACATAGATAAGCTATCGAAGAGACGTAGTTCTGCAGCGTATGCAGTCAAAAAAATCCTTCATCTTACAGATGTTGATACTTCTAGACTGGTCTATTTCAGCTACTTCCATAGTATTATGTTGTATGGTATATCGCTGTGGGGGAACGCTGCAGATATTAACACCGTATTTGTGCTGCAGAAGAGGGCTGTTCATGCAATCTATAACATGGGTCCTAGAGAATCCCTACGTGATAAATTCAAAGAAATAAATATAATGACAGTACCATGTCAATATATTTATGAAAACTTGTTGTACACTCATAGAAATATCGATCGGTTCCCTAAAAATTGCGACATACATAATGTAAATACTAGAAATAAGAATAAACTCGTGCTGTGCCCAAAACTAGGTTACACAAGATTAATGTATCTTTTAAAGGGCAATGTATACGCTTCTACAACAGAACCCCTAGCGAGTTGCAAAAACTTTCAATAAATAAATTCAAACAAATTGTCAAACATATCCTTTGTTAAAAGGCTTATTACGAAATATCAGACCATCTAGAAGATAAAAAAGCTTGAACGGATAGTGCTCCAACTCGAAAAATAACTCTAAAAGTAACACCTAACAGGCTAAAGGTTTCTTCGTCGCTTCTTTACTTTAGTCTACATACCGAAGCGACCGAAATCAAAATATCACTTTATTTCCATATCAGTGTTTATATATAGAATTTGACCTTTTCTAAGTGTACCTTTATTGTATTTACGGAAATAAAGAAACTTTGACTTTGACTTTGCATGTGATTCCCTTGGAAATTTCAATTGGAACATAATCGGCTGTGAGGCTGTAACTTTTGATTGCGTTGACTTAAAAGTTTGATTTATATCACTGCTCCAATAGGTTACGGACCTGAGTAATTGATGTTAATTTCAACTCGATAGCTCCGCGCGTTCCTGAGAAAGGTGGGTTGACAGACGGACGGACGGACAACAAAGTTATCCTATAACCTTAATAGGATTAGGTTTATATTAGTAGTTTACGTATATAGTAGTTAGGTATACATATATGGTAGTTATATAGTAGGTATAAGGATTATGTTTTTCCTTTTCAAGTAGGTAAGTAGATATTATAAAATAGCCATTAACGGAGGTACTGTTGTCAACCTATTAACACTAATTTAAGTACGAATTCAGATCAAGTTTATTTTTATACATATATGTATATTATGAACCTTCTACTACAGGAAATACAATTTTAAAAAAACCGGTTTGATCTCCATTGTCACGATAGGTTGGTAATCGTCACGTTATAATCACTCAGGTAGGTAAGAACTATTTGTACATAATTCCGTTCCGTCCGGGCAGAGCCCCCCCCACCACCCCACCCAAGTGCAACCTGCATAATCCCTAAATCTGCAGAGCAGTGTCTTTTCTTTTACAATCGTTTCAAATAGACTATTATAATAGCTGCTAGCGCTGTTGATATTATTATGTACACGGGTACACGGTTGATTTTATTTGTAACGAATTACTACATCTCACGCTCTACCAGATAATTAGTAATGGATTCTCGTGTTCACATCTTGACATACACTTTTAGTACCTACCTACGTAAGTACGTATCTAACATTTCACTGGTAGGTAGGAATATAAATCTAAAAGTAAGCAAATTACTGGATTTTGAGGAGCTGTTCTGATATTTACCAAATTGCTTTTTGTACCAGCTTTCAAATAAAAATATAATAATCAAAATCGGATCCCTAGCCCAGCCGGCCGTAGCGTAAATAGAGTTGCCTTGCGAGACCTTAGAAAAAAATTGGCATTAGGTCATCTCTTTTGGTTAATTACAAATTGAATTGAAGGTGCTCTTGACTTATTTTAATTAATAGAGAATATCATCAAGCAAAAATAAAGATTACAATTTATGCAAATGTAACAAACAGAAAGGGGAAGAATCTGCTTCTGACGAAATCACGTGAAATATATTTAGACTTAGGAAAACGTACTAATTATTATAATGAAGGTACCTAGGTTTAGATTGTTTTGTATGAAAAGTAGAGTGTTTAATTCGAATCAAAAGCACCCATTATAACTCGGTCTTGTCAACGTCCGTCCCTCGAAGTACAACAACCTCGTCTATGTATAATGGGATGGTTTAGTCTCCAGTTTTTTTTCTCTAGTTTAGTCCCTAAACAATCTACTTTTTTATAAAAATCGGAATCCTCTTCACACACCCAGATAAGGAAATTTAATATGAAAAAAAATTGATTTTCAGGTCGAGCTTTAACAACAAACAATATCTCATACGATAATTATTGGTCTTCAGGCATCGGCGAAAGATTTCGGTAAATTTTGGAAAGCGAGAAATTCAAAATTTTGGAGTGTGGGTGGTGGTGCTGTGGAAATTTCCACTATGCTCATTTGTAGGTGGTGCAGATGGCTTCTCTACCGTAGGAGAGAAGCTATCAGGGGAAGAGAAGCCATCTGGACGAGAGAAGAAGTCGCTTATTCGATTTACTGCTGGACAGGTCGGAATGTCGGAAAGGTCCCGGGATGAGCGGTGGTAAGTCCCCTGGTCATGACGGACGCAGTGTTTTTTACAATGTGCATGAGCCACTCATACCTGTAAATTTAATGAAAACCATCGTTGCACCCATTATGAAGGACAGAACCGCGGATGTTTCGTAAATAGTGGATGGTCTTCTTGATTCCTATATAGATAAGTATATAAAACTTCATGACCCTCAGTTCGGGTTCCGACCCGGACTGTCTACAGAAAGCGCAATCATAAGGCTCAAGAATATAATTCAGTAGTATACAGACCGCTGGACGCCGGTATTCGCTTCTTTCCGCGACCTCTCCAAAGGCTTGACCTTGTGTCATACGATGTGCTTTAGGGAAGGCTTACCGGGTTGAAGTCCTTAGAATGTGTACATAAACATTCTAAGGACTTCAACCGTCAGGTATGACAACCAATCAAATTAATCACGTTAAATGGTCCAGTTCTCTATCGGAGGCATACAGGTTGGAGAGCGGGGTGAGATAGGGGGAGTTACGCCTCCGAAGCTCTTCAATTTGGATGTTGACCACTCAAACGTCCAGCGCCCTCAGGGAAGCGAGCGACTTACGTCCCAGCAAGCGGCATGGCGGCGTGACCTTCCCGATAAAACGATCTATCACATTAATAAGTACTAAAGCTATTTCAAAACCAAAAATTACTTTGTTTACGTTATTTACGTTATATATAGCATTTATACTTGAGTAATAATATTAATCACCGTAGCTAAATTTTCAAACTAAAAAAATATCAAACATAACCGGATTTTCCGCAAGTTTATTTCTTTTGCGATTTACTTGTGATATCTATATTAATAACAAAAAAGGTTTAACAAACTAGACTCTAATCCCGTTTAAACGGTACCTAAATAATAATTAACTATTCAGGAGAAGTATTTTAAATAAATTTATCAATATAGGTCTCCTCAACCCCAAGTCTCTCGCTCTGTCGTAATTTTTACATTTCATAATTTTTATTGCCAGGTATGGGAACTTTTGGTAGAAATTGTTTACAGGGCCATCTAGTATCGACTGGCAGCAACTTATAATAAATATATCGAAATTGTTGTTCGCGAGTTGCAGCAGACAGTCGCCATCCTGGTTGGTGAAGTAAGGAGCAATCACATAATATCAAAGCTTACAACACCGACTGAGAAAGCCGCTACCCGCAAATCTATTGTGGCGATTATCCGTCGTCGGGCGCTACGAGCTCTATGGCCGCGACCGCTCTGGGGTGCAGCGCCCCTTTCGCACTGCGCGTGCACATACCTCGCTCGCTATCTCCGACCTCTTCAACCCTGCGAAGAAACGCGGCAATATATGCCGTGCTGATGCAACGACAACGCCCAATTCCTCCTTATTGGGCTTTAGGCTGGACGAAGGTCTTACTTGAGAAGGTCACATTGACCAACTGTGCGAGAGGGAGGGTCGAGCGTGCTTAGCCCTGTGGCGGTTGTCGGAGACACTGGAGACAACCATGATGAGAATCTTACTTCTTCTGTGCACTCGCCTCTCCAGTATGGCGTAGAGCTGTACGGCAGAGACGCGGACTGGGAGCGAGTGTTCAGAATGCAGAAACGAGCAGTACGAGCTGTAGTACGAGTTTCGTGGGACACACCCGCTCGTCCAATATTCAACTCTCTTAAAATCAAGACGCTCCATGGTCTAGTGATGTTCCATCCGGAGTCACCTCGACGAGTACTCCAGGTTGAGCCACGGTCACAGGCACCCCACTCGTCACGCACACTAGCTGAGACCTGTCCCGCGGCGTCTCACGAAGTCGTCGGAAGCTGGTACATGTAACGAGGCCGGCTGTTGGCTGGTGTATAACCGTTTTCTAACTGCGTTCATCAGTGCTTCTTCAACGCAATAATTCAAAAGCAAACTGAAGTTCTGACTTATTGAACAATGTTATTATAAATTTAATGAATTATTTGATTGAATTTTGTTCAACATTTTTATTTCTTTTCTAATATTATAAACATTATTTTTTCATAAAGGTTATTTTATTTATTATATTGCAATACCTACTACGAGTATGTATGAATGTATATAATGTAATTGTACATTATATTTAAGATAGACCTGTTAACCCAAAACGTTATGAATGAACGAAAACTGAATTATATATTAATCAATCAGTAAAGTACCGACCTACAGTATGGAACTAACATTAGAGATACCTACATTAATTATCGTATAAATGGAAACTTCCCCTGAACTGAACTGAACTGAACAATCCTAAAAGTAAAAAGAGTGATTATTTTATCGGAAACAATAAATAATTTTTAATTAGATATTCTGAAGAAGCATTCAATCGTTTACATCCCGTGATCTGATCACCGTACCTTAATATTATAAAAAATTATTCAGACGTTGTTGATGAAATAAAAGTAAACCAATCAGAACCTGAAACCTTTGAAGTTTAGTTAGGGATAGCTATCGAAGGCGTTTTAACTAAATATTACCCAGCGGCTGTGACTTTATCAAAATCTGTCACAAAAAAGAGTGTTGTAAGTGTAGTCGAGTAAAAAGCGAGTTTATTAAAGTAGTATGAACGCGCGCCCAGCACGGCTGCTTTTTGTAGCGAATCGCGATGGAAACGCGCGATTGGTAGCTACGAAAAGTAGCGTGGCGTGCGGCGGCGCGCGTGTTTTAAAAGTAACCGTGGCGTGCGCGCCTGCGGCCTGAGGGCGCGTGTTTTAAAAACGTCCTTTCATACTTTTTCCGTTTTCAGGATACCATACAAGCCAGAAAATAAACCTCTCTCGTAATATCTCAGAGTCCAAGAGAGATAGACCCATCATTGTATGCATGGGTGTATCTAAGTGATAAGACAAGCTCTCAGAATTAATAGGCTGAAGTGGCAGCGGGCAGGTCATATAGGTCGCAGAACTGACAACCGCTGGGGAGGAAAGGTTCCCGAGTGGCGGCCACGATGCAATGCGAAACGGAGTGTTGGGAGACCATCCACTCCATGGACCGACGACATCGTAGCGGTCGCAGGGAGTCGATGGACGGAGGCGGCTCAGGAGCGCTATTTGTGCACCACGCAATGCAATGTACAGGTGCGGTCATATTTGGAGATACTCGCTACTACGATTTAAAATAGTAAGTTTCGTCTAATTCCCAGCCCAACGCTCCCAACGCAACCAAAAAGCTTATGTTTCTGTTGTTAATTGTATCGATAGCGAATAAGGGGAATGCACAATTCATTTAAATTTCTTTACCTTTTATCTTTTCAAAAAGGTCGTATCGTAACCACCACGAGGCTGTCAGACAATTTATATATAATTTAGGTGACCACTTCTGACCGCCACTATACCTACCTATAGGACATAAGATAAAAAATACTTCCTTCTGCAGAAGTAGTTCAGGTAAGAATATAACGGAAAAAGTATTAGAAAAACGTTGATAGGTGAGGTGAGGTTATGGATGAGAGGTATACCTGGAGACCACCTGCGGTCATCTGCGGTGACGAGGTCCACCCCGTCGAAGAGCTGCTGTGCGAACTCGTCGATGGAGCCGGAGTCGGGCAAGCGGCCCGACAGCCCCGTCAGCACCACCTCGTCCGCGGGCTCAGCGCCGCGCTGCACTGCGCTCGGCATGCTGCACTGCTGGCTGCTCCAACCTGCAACCGACAGCGCCGCTCAGCATCGTCCGTCACTTATACATAACGAGCAAACGATCGTAGTGTAGTCTAGCGACGTACAGGTTCTTTGTTTATCGAATAGGATGAGGATGGTGCGTGGTGTGCGGCAGGAGGTCGCGAGCGGAGTGATGCGCCGCCGGACAGGCGAGCTGTTAAAGAGATCGATGATAGATAGCGGGGTCGCGGCCCGGCCACGTTTCCACGAGAGCGTCTCGCCACGTCTTATCGCTGCCCGAGGGCGCCGCAAGGTCACAGCTCTTCTTCGAGCTGCTGCCTGGAGTGTGGAGCACGCACCTAGCCCTCCGCTGCTAGCGCGGCCACCTCACTGCCAGCAGTTGGTACGCTGCAGGCACGCCCCGCGCCCGCCGCGCCGCCGCCGCCGCAGCGCGTCCGCTTCGACCTCACCGTTATCGCAACTACGACACTGAGATAGCGTGACCCGGTCAGTAATAGGTAGGTAGGTACGCATGTTTCACTACCAAATGCGAATCACGCGGACGCCATCGCAGCGCAGATTTACTATCTACATAGGTACCTACATGATACACAACTCGCAACAGAAGACGAGTTGGTTCACGAATAGGACGCCTGGACATTAGGTAGGTAGGTACTTGATACACAACTCGCAACAGAAGACGAGTTGGTTCACGAATAGGACGCCTGGACATTAGGTAGGTAGGTACTTGATACACAACTCGCAACAGAAGACGAGTTGGTTCACGAATAGGACGCCTGGACATTAGGTAGGTAGGTACTTGATACACAACTCGCAACAGAAGACGAGTTGGTTCACGAATAGGACGCCTGGACATTAGGTAGGTAGGTACTTGATACACAACTCGCAACAGAAGACGAGTTGGTTCACGAATAGGACGCCTGGACATTAGGTAGGTAGGTACTTGATACACAACTCGCAACAGAAGACGAGTTGGTTCACGAATAGGACGCCTGGACATTAGGTAGGTAGGTACTTGATACACAACTCGCAACAGAAGACGAGTTGGTTCACGAATAGGACGCCTGGACATTAGGTAGGTAGGTACTTGATACACAACTCGCAACAGAAGACGAGTTGGTTCACGAATAGGACGCCTGGACATTAGGTAGGTAGGTACTTGATACACAACTCGCAACAGAAGACGAGTTGGTTCACGAATAGGACGCCTGGACATTAGGTAGGTAGGTACTTGATACACAACTCGCAACAGAAGACGAGTTGGTTCACGAATAGGACGCCTGGACATTAGGTAGGTAGGTACTTGATACACAACTCGCAACAGAAGACGAGTTGGTTCACGAATAGGACGCCTGGACATTAGGTAGGTAGGTACTTGATACACAACTCGCAACAGAAGACGAGTTGGTTCACGAATAGGACGCCTGGACATTAGGTAGGTAGGTACTTGATACACAACTCGCAACAGAAGACGAGTTGGTTCACGAATAGGACGCCTGGACATTAGGTAGGTAGGTACTTGATACACAACTCGCAACAGAAGACGAGTTGGTTCACGGATAGGACGCCTGGACATTAGGTAGGTAGGTACTTGATACACAACTCGCAACAGAAGACGAGTTGGTTCACGGATAGGACGCCTGGACATTAGGTAGGTAGGTACTTGATACACAACTCGCAACAGAAGACGAGTTGGTTCACGGATAGGACGCCTGGACATTAGGTAGGTAGGTACTTGATACACAACTCGCAACAGAAGACGAGTTGGTTCACGGATAGGACGCCTGGACATTAGGTAGGTAGGTACTTGATACACAACTCGCAACAGAAGACGAGTTGGTTCACGGATAGGACGCCTGGACATTAGGTAGGTAGGTACTTGATACACAACTCGCAACAGAAGACGAGTTGGTTCACGAATAGGACGCCTGGACATTAGGTAGGTAGGTACTTGATACACAACTCGCAACAGAAGACGAGTTGGTTCACGAATAGGACGCCTGGACATTAGGTAGGTAGGTACTTGATACACAACTCGCAACAGAAGACGAGTTGGTTCACGGATAGGACGCCTGGACATTAGGTAGGTAGGTACTTGATACACAACTCGCAACAGAAGACGAGTTGGTTCACGGATAGGACGCCTGGACATTAGGTAGGTAGGTACTTGATACACAACTCGCAACAGAAGACGAGTTGGTTCACGAATAGGACGCCTGGACATTAGGTAGGTAGGTACTTGATACACAACTCGCAACAGAAGACGAGTTGGTTCACGAATAGGACGCCTGGACATTAGGTAGGTAGGTACTTGATACACAACTCGCAACAGAAGACGAGTTGGTTCACGGATAGGACGCCTGGACATTAGGTAGGTAGGTACTTGATACACAACTCGCAACAGAAGACGAGTTGGTTCACGGATAGGACGCCTGGACATTAGGTAGGTAGGTACTTGATACACAACTCGCAACAGAAGACGAGTTGGTTCACGGATAGGACGCCTGGACATTAGGTAGGTAGGTACTTGATACACAACTCGCAACAGAAGACGAGTTGGTTCACGGATAGGACGCCTGGACATTAGGTAGGTAGGTACTTGGTCATTTTACAATTTAACAATAATAGAGTATGAATAGGCGCCTAACTTATGCTTTTGTATGAGATCATTCGCCCGCTGACGCGACGGCGGAGTCAGCCGCGCCGCCGCCGCCGCCGCATTGTGATCCAATTGAGTCCATCTAGCAGGCGCGCGCGCCCTCTCCGCCGCTGTCAGGTGCCAGGCCCCTTAGGTAATAACGAGACGAGTGCTCAGCTTGGAATGCTTGCTACCTTTATTTACCACATTATCATACATAACACAAACGGCAGCGGCAGGTACCTACGTTCCGTCGGACAATTTTAAATTTTGTTCTACCTACCTACTTATATAAATAAGTGTGGGGTAGAGCCGTGGAGCTGCGGAGCTCGGAGGCGCAGTCGCTCTGCGCGGCTATCATCGACAGCGAATGGGTCAAAATGAAACTTCAGACCAGACGGCCCGCGCCCGCGCCCGCGCTAGAATCAGTGGATAAGTTTAATTGAATATGGAATGTTTATTAGAGAGATTTGATTCGTATGATGGACTCTATCGATCCGTGCCGGATGAGGCCAGTAATTTAAAAAAAATCAACGATTGAGTATTACTTATTTTTTAAAAATAAAGGTATATTTCATTGCTGAGATCATAATAAAAAAGAGGAGATAGGGCACTAGCTTCTCGAAAGTGGAAGGCTCAAATTAGGTTCCATTTGGTTCCATTAGGTTCCCCCATCTCGGTCATAGTTGGACCGGTGCGGCGGCGGCAGCGCTGCCGTCCTCTAACTAGAAAGCCAAACACCAAAATGTCGTTTTCGAGAAATGGGTAAAAAACGTTTGAAGACAAAGGTTGACATTTATTTGTTTCACTTATTTTATATCCTATATAATGAAAAACTCTATTGCACTGAGCCGTTAAAGTATTTTAACCCACTAATTAGCAATATAATTATGGATTAATTGTTTTCAAGTTAAGGACAAGTCAAAAAACTGTTAACGAAGTTTTTATTTCTCTGTAACTATTTGGAATTTTAGAATGGTTGTTAGACAGAAAGATAGAGAATTTTGAACTGTATCCGTTTCCACTAAAAAGTCAAAAGGCGCCATTTGAGGGTTAACAGCCTTCTAGTTTGAGGATGGCAGAGCGTTCGTGTTGCTAGGACGTACTTTTAAGTTCTTTATTGTACACCACGAAGAAAACATTACATAAAACATGTACAATGGGCGGCCTTATCGCTTAGAAGCACATTAGTGTATGTAGAAGGAGATAGCAATACACGTCATGTTGCGAGTAGAGTTGTTCCAGAACGCACACCATCCATCTTGTTCCAACTGGTGTGAGATAAGTAAGGGGTCATCCATAAAGTACGTCACAGTAATCTCTTCATTTTTTGACCCCTTAACACTATCACTAATCAACGTTAAACTCCGTTTTCGCAAAAAAATGCCCTTTAAAGTATCAACGTTTTTGTGTTATTGAGGGCTAAGGAACCCATAAAGTATTCAAAATTAGAAAGAACTTATTCAGTTAGGGTCATGTAGGTAATTCTTTTTTTGAGTTGAAATCAAGTAGAAATTTCTCTCAAATGGAACTTTGAATTTTAGATTTGAAAATATATTTAAGTTTTTCGTTGATCGTTCAAACTTTAACATTAGCATTTTAACACTTAGATGTAACTAAGTATTCGTTTTTGAAATGTGACGTCACGAAATTTAGGATCCCTCCCACCCCTAGTCACATAATGTCACACTTCTTTTACTCCCTTCCTACCCCTTTTTTAGCGTGTGACGTACTTTATGGATGGTCCCTAATAGTAAAAATAGTATTATTTTAATGCTGCAAGTTGCACCCCTGCAACCTTTGTTTTCATTGCACAATATTTGAAGTACAAAACACAAAATATCATTTGTATTTGTTTATTATGTAACTAACACGATTATTACTAAACCATGTTACAAACCATGTTACAAACCATGTTACACACTGTTACTTATAATTAATAATAACATCATCAAATTTCAAATTATTATAAAGAACATAAAAACACACAAATAATAAAATCATAACAGCAATAACATATTTAAGTTATAATACCTTATGTTATGTTACTTACTGACTGATATTCTTATAAATCCATTTTTTTGTACTTAGTACTAAAAATAATGTATTTTATGTTTCTCTAGTGTGTGTTTCTACATATATGTAGTTAGTTACTATAATTGTGAAAAAAAAAATTTATTGTTGATTTTTTGTTTATAATGTTTAGTTAAAATATTACGTTGAAGTTGATTACAAAAATAATATGATTTTATTCAAAATTATCCTCATATTATTTTAAAGGGGACGAACGTTCAAAACTTCCTGTTGGTCCCCACTGGGGACGACGCGTGGGGACGAGTGGGAATAACCCAAATAATGCGTCTTACCTATTATTTTACAAACTTTTTTTGGTTGACTGTACTAAGATTCACCCAAAGTGCTGCGATTGGTAGAATGAAGAGTAGCATTTTTGCCCGACTGCCAAAGGACGAGGGTTATGAGGTTGGCACCCAATGTATGTACATATATATTGTATGTATAAAATAAAAAATAAAAATTTGGCCGATTTTTACGTTCCCACTTAGCGCTGAAACTACTGGTGCGATTTCAATAAATGAGGTGTCGTATGATTTGTTTTAATAGCTCATTGGTTATAGGTACAGAAATATACTTATTATTTAGATTTATAGGCTATGTGACGTCAGATAAAAATGGGAGTCTAACGAGATAGCGGGGTCTAAGCAAGGGTCAAAAATCAGAATAGTAAAATGATCGTGTGTGGTATCGTTGCAAAGGCCTTTATTTGTGCTTTACAAAACTGTTTACAGTGAACTAACTCCGCGCATGGCCTGAACAACTCGATAACTCCAAAACGGCAATCTTACAGGGCAGCGATTTAAAACTTTGAAATTTTCTCCAAAATCCGTTTTCATCTTGAACTCGTCTTTAAACATACCTACATAGTTTGATTTGTTGATAATTTTATGCGATCCTTCAAATTATTGTACGTATTTTCGTAAAATCAGCTTATTTTGTAACATATTAGATCTATCAACATACTGCCCAGAGACATATAAACTTATTCCCCATATCAACATGATGATGATGATGTACCTATGGGGAATACGTTTATATGTCTCTGGGTCATCAGTTTTTCAGTGTAATTGAAATGTGTAAATAGATCTAAGGGTAGGTTCATGTGGTTATGTGTTTATTCCATATTATCTTATTTTTCTTAATAATTGACATAACAATATTTTCACATGAACAACTTGTTTATTTATGATTTTACGCAAAAAATTGTTACAAGCAAAGTTGCTTGAAGTTTAATTTACTAGAATTTTGATTCCTATCATTTTTTTCCAGGATCGATATTTTATGACTTATACCCGAAAAGAGGGATGATTGAATTATTGGTTATTGAACCACTGGTTTATTTTAAACTTAACGCGAAAAATTGTACAGACAACGTTGTTTAAAATCAAATTTGCTACAATTTTTGTCCATAATATTTTTTTTCGTAGGATCGAGGATTTATACCTGAGAAGAGAGTTATAAAAATCGATTTTTTTATAAGTCAATCAAGTCCCCAAATCGAATTAAATTATTTCGAGCACACCTTAGGTCATCTCTATAATTGTTAACCAAATATCAAAGCGAAACGTCACGGAACGCTTCCTAAGTGAAAAAGACTATAAAAACCAATGGCCAAAATGCCCAATAACTCCCATCCTGATAATATAACACATTGCGTGGTAGGTGAAATACCTACAGGTTTAATTGGTCGTTTGTATTCGTATTTATTTTTGTGGGTGCGTATCTTGTATTAGTAGTGGCGTGCGAAGTATTTTAAATTCAAGAATGTTTATAAAATATTATTTATCGGTCTATTTGTCACTTCGATTATTTTGTCGATTTATTTGTCACTAACATGATCCAAGAAAACAAGGTCTGCTTCTCCGGGAGTGTCTCTGGCCTACGTCACTGCCCAGTGCCACTTTATTTCAACAAAACGTAGAAACAAATGTGATTAGGGTCAATTGAAAAATCAATAAAAAAAAATACTATCGGTGATAATGTTTGTCAGATCAGTCAAAACAGCGTTAATTAAACACGAGTTATTGTTATAAATAATGGGTAAATACAAAAAAACATAATTTTATCAGGTTTATGCAGGTAATACAAGGAGTTCAGGGAGTTACGGTTTTACGCTACTGGTATCACCAGGAAACAGATTCGTCTTCTCATTCGCCGATGGCAATGATGACGTAAGCAAGAGACACCCACGGGACCATCGTGTCTCGGAAGAACATACCTTCTTTTCTTATACCATGATCACTAACCACATTTTGTTATATTTTCTCCTACCTCATTAATGTTTATTTTATTTATACTAGCTTTTCCCCGCGGTTTCAATTTTTTTTTTTCAATTAAGCCCTGATGGACGGTCAGATAGTAAGGATGAGCGTTATTGGATATTTTGGCTACCGGTTATTAGTTGGGTATTTTGTTCCAATACCGCTTGTACCAACTGGTACCCAATAACGTTACAATACTCTATACCTGTCCTGATTTCTACCCAATATATTTCTAACCGATTTGGTTAGAAATACCAAATACTTGTTGCAGCTACATAACTTTACGGGTGAACGGTGCGCTAGTACCTATGCTTAGATGATAGTTAGGTAAGTATAGGTATTGAAGCGATGGGTAGTTATGGCTCACGGTCGGTTAGGCGCGATGCTCGCTTTGCACAGTTATTCCCTAGCGGTATGCGGATTTTACAATAGCGTTAGATATTTTAGGACCATGCTAACAGGTACTGAGTTAGTTATTGAATACCGGACTCATCTCTATCGGACAGACAGGCAGCGTAGGCTTAGTACTAGGGTCCTGTTGACACCTTTTGGGACTTTACCCTAAAAAATATAATTAAAAACTAAAATCCGACTACGTAAAAAGTCTCAAACAAGCGTTCACCGAATTTCCTTATATTTTTTTATGCTTAGGTCATCGAAGGCCTTTGTTCCTGCTGTAGCCTTGTTATCTGATGGCCTCCGACTACCTGATTATCACAAGAAAATTATAAGGACAATCGGTAAACGCTTGTTTAAACAAGCCTTTTACGTAGAAAGAACGAAAGAGTTTTACGAAGTCGGGTATTAGTTTTTAACTATATTTTTTTCAAACTATAAAAGTTTGATGCGAAGCTGATTGCTTCAGAATGTAAACAAAGGCCTTTGCAATGATAATAATGGTATAGAAATCGGCTACATACATACATAGGGTGCCAAACTCATAACCTTCCTCCGTTGGTAGTAGGGTAAAAAATGCATAGTTTTTGAAGACTCGATTTCGATTGGTAGAATCATCTATATTCAGTTAGTGCAGAATACTCGGTTTGGGAGTCCGACACGCACTTGGCCAAAATCAGCATCAGCATCAGCATCCGCTGATGTTTCAAAAACCCGCATCAGCAAAAACCCTGCCTCGTAGTATGAACTCAAAGCATGCTAAGTTTCATTCGAGTCCATTCAGTAGTTTTAGCGCTATGCGCAGCCAATAAATTTTAATGAAAGTAAAATTTCCCCTCTCCCAAGGGAACCCTATAAAAATCCAGGATAAAAAGTATCCTATGTTCTTACTCGTAGTATGAACTCAAATCCTGCCAAGATTCATTTCAATACATTCAGTAGTTTCAGAGTTATGCGCGGCCAAGATACAGACAGGCAGAAAGACAGACAGACAGACATGATGGAAAAAAAAAATTTTTGGCATGAGTACCGTCAACAGAGAGCCCTCCAAAAAAATTTTAAATGTCTTCAATGTACAGAATTGGACCTGTTACAATTTTATTGTAAGTATAGATAGATTGCTGATAGCTAGCTTCTAAAAAAAATTATTGCAATTACTTAAAAATACAGTTTCTGGTGTCACCTTTTAAGCAAAATTTGCTTGTGTTAGGAGACCCCGCTCTTACTAATAATATAAAATAACAGTATTTAAGTAACAAATTAAGATATTCTAATAGGGCTTAAAGTAAAAATATTACAGCAGAAATTATTTAAACTAAGAATAAAGGTTTTAAATTAATAATTACAACAAATAAAAAGTATTAAACCAATCAATCACATAAATATTTGTGGAAAATATGCACCTTAGGTTGTCATCCTCCAATGTCACCAGGCTCATAAGAGCTTGGGTACCAGATTAGGACAACCACAAGTTTGCATAAAATGTGAGTTATTAGTAAGGTTAGAGCCTCATCCGTTGCACAATATTCTCAACTTCATCGTAGGTTTTCGTCATCAACCATTCAATTAGATTTGTTTTACATTTAAAATATGTCATCGAGAATATACCTATTTGTGAATTTATTAGATTATAAATATAAGAATATTGCCAATATTATTGTCTCATTGCAAATGTAGTTTAAGCTGTTACTTTGGGTACAGGATGTTTCTTTCTACGCCTACTGATATTATCAAGTTCTGCGTCATAAAACAGTGATCTATGCGTTTTAATATGCGTCTTATGCGTTTTTGCTTCTGCCCGCGGCTTTGCACGCGTTATTTATAGTTTTATTTTTGTCATAGTTTCTGTCCGCGGCCTCGCGCGCGCTCTTTCTATGGAATAGTTCAAATCTATCCCACGGGAACTGGGATAATAAGTAGGTAAAGTACATAGGTATCCTATATTTGATTATAAAAAAAATTAATAACGGTACAGGCATTATATTTATTTCTTTGAATTTATCACGCAGGGATTCTCTAGGACCCATGTTATAGATAGCACGAACAGCCCTCTTCTGCAGCACAAATACGGTGTTAATATCTGCAGCGTTCCCCCACAGTAATATGCCATAAGACATAATACTATGGAAGTAGCTGAAATAGACAAGTCTAGAAGTATCAACGTCTGTAAGATGACGGATTTTTTTGACTGAATGATGATGATGAATGAAGCGAAGTGACTTTAATGAAAATTTTTGTTTGGGTCGTGTAGATGGCGAACAATGATTTTGAAAGCAAAAAATTTTTGCCAACCTGCCCCTCTAGACCCCCTTTTTTTATAAAAAACCGAAATTTGCCCTATTTTTGACCTTTTTTCGGGTGGAGCATTGCAGTGAGCGAAGCGAGCCGCAATGCGACGACGGGAAACAGCACGGCGAACGAGCCGCTATTTATTCCACTTTTGCAATAATTCTGCTCTATTTATGCTCAAAATATTGACATAAAAACAAATGTGAATTCGCTTATGTGTACGATATAGGGTTTCGGTCCCGAGACCGGAAATTATTTCTGATTTCCCGGGAATTCCCGGGAATGTTTAAAAGTACATCAGAGCTCTAAAACTTTTGTTTGTTTACTTACATTATATTAAAATGGGCAAACCTAGTAACCAACACAAAGTTGTGGAATAAACCCTTTAAAAATGACCCACGGCCTGCCAGCCATCTTTGTAGATGAGTATTGAGTAGTGATTTTTCGAAAAAATTTGGTTGTGTCTTGTCTTTTTCTTTTTCACTTCTTTCACTAGTGGACAAAAAATTTAAGTGAAGAGAATATCAATAACACCTTATTTCTTATTTGATAATAATAACTATGTTTATGGTATAAAATTTCACTTGTCTAAGTGCTTATTTTGTAAGCCTAAAGAAATAAAGTTATTGATTCTGATTCTTTACTGAACTGTTTTTAAAACCTAGGCAATGCCTCCCTAGATCTCTTTGTTTCATTCATCCCTATCATAATCACTTAGCTCTTTTGTCTTTTGAGAAATATAAAGTAATACTTGAGACATAGATCAAAGCTAAAAATATATTTTTACGTTATGTTGATTGAAAATTGTAATATTGTGAGTTTGATTTTGCATGCTTGAAACAACTCGTTTTCTATGTATAATAAAAAATATCTATATATATGTAATATATTGTATTATGTGTATCAGTTATCTAGTACCCTTATCACAAGCGCTACTTAGCTTGGGGCTAGATAATGCTGTGGGAATTGTTCAGTATTATTTATTTATTTATTTAATTCAATCAAAAAATTGTCCGTTTCTGTTCTCACCGTTTAAAATAGTATATCTATAAAACGAATATAATATAAGTAATGAAACAAGCATAAGATAAGTCCAATATCATGTCAAAATATGACCAATAGGTTGAAATTGTTTAGATTTTTAAAATCTGCTATTTTGCAAGGCGCATTTTTTGTGGTTTTATTATTATTTTATGGAATCTAATAATAATTATAATTAATAGTATGAGGTCTTTCAAACAGGGCATTCTAAAGTTTATTCTGCAGCTCGCGTGTAACGTCCCTGACGTTGCAGGTGTCTATACCTAGGTTGCGGTAATCGCTTCCCATCAGATGGACCGCACGCTTGACTGCTATCTTAATGGAATAACAAATATTAAAGAAAGATTTAAATATTGAAGCAGTAATATCTTTTTTAATTTTTTTTGGTGTTTTTAGTTTCATGTGTGTGAGGGTTAAAACCCCGCGTAATTTTTTTGTATTTTTTATAGTGATTTATTATAAAACTACAAAAAATATTGTAAAATTAAATAATTTAACGTGTTTAGATCAAATATTGGTAAATTGCGTGATTAGTTTCGTTACTTATAGGTATTAGAAGAGTTTTAGAGAAATCTTAAAAACGGCGAGGACAGAATTGGGCATTTTTTCGCCGAGTCCCCTTAAGTTTCTAATCTGTTTATGATCGATCGGTACTGTTGACTTTTCTGAGTCAAATAATAGTTTATTTAATCAAAAATGTGTTTTTCTTGACTTTTGTAGGTTAAAAAACTAAATTAAGTACTTCATAAAATATCCCGGGTATCCCGGGGAATTTAAAACATTATTCCCGGTTCTACGGAACGAAAAAATGTCTGGAAATCCGAAACCTTAGTACGGTAGGTACCTAGACGGACACACAAACTTGGATAATTATAGTAAACTTAGTACCAAGGTAAGTACAAATTCTGTCGAAAAATCAATAAGAAAGTGAGTTCATATCCTACCTATGTAGCCGTATGTAAAGTGTATGTGTACGAATGCAAAGTTTGTACAAAGAGTACAGGACAGACCCAAATACCTACCTAGGTCGAAGGTGCCTAGGTTCCTTACTAAGGTGCCTAATAGGTAGATACCTACCCTAAGTAGGGGCTTAATTACATAATTAAAGGAGCTAATACATACCTAACTCCAAAACTAAGATATTTATTAGTAGTAGCAGCAGCAGCAGAAGGGTTCCAAGAATGTAGTAGAGTGCGGGTTGTGCTGTGTGGCACTGGGGCAGCCAGCAAGCACAGAGGGCGAGTGCTATGGGGGTGCGAGGCTCACTGTCTATCAACAGATTGCGCCGTTTAATGTTCCACGAGACAAATATCTAACTATGTAGATAGGTATATCTAGTAAGGATTCGTGAGATATCGACCGGTCACAGCCGTGTCAGCTGTGCGCTCGGTATGCGGATCGAAACGCGGCCTCGAGCGGCGAGCGAGCGCGACTTGGACGTCTGTCTCCGAAAGCGGCGAGACGGTATCTGATGAGAGGGGCGCCGTCGGGTGCGGGCGCGGGGGCCGCGCTCACCACCACCGTTGCCATGGTGCGACTCGATCAGGCCACGTGCGCGCCACCAATCGCGGCCGAGCCGGCTGAGCGAGCCACCGCCGCCGCCGCGCCGCCGCGCCGCGTCGCTGCCGCCGCCCCCGCTGCGCCCGCCACTACTGAGAGCTGTGCTCATGCACCGCGCGATGCGGTGCGCGCGGCGGCGGCGCGGCGGCGGTCACCGAGTCAAGCCGAGTTTAATGTTCTACGTACACTGTTAGCGCAGCTGACTGTATCTCTGGGTATAAAAAAAGTACGCAACAGATTCCTTTTCTCAAATACGCATGGAAATTTGCCATTATTGTCGAAAAAAGAACAAGAATTTTCCCTCGTCCCTGACGCGAAGTATCAAAATCAAATCCATTGCCGGAGCGTTTTTCGAATTTGGAACATTACAACGGTCTAGCAATGTTGTATGAACCGTCGTGCTGGGGTTATTAAATGCTCTTTGGTGGATCTCTTTTAGTTTTATCCCTAGGTATCATTCTTGGCAAAGTAAGTCTCGTTGCTAAGTATGTATACTTTTCTACAACAAATCTCCTAGTGAATTGCAAAAATTATCTATATCTTTATGTCTCTGCTAACCTAGGTACTATTTATTTCTTCGGTTTAGTGACTCTACTTTTACTCTGAACACTTTAGGGTCCGAAGAGGTCGTTAAAATAATAAAAAATCTAAAGACTAATGCGGAAGGGTACGATGGCATTACTCTGAACATACTTCTGCTCTACTCTACCAGAATCCTTAGGAGTCTTAACGGGTATCATAAATAGGTCGATCGAGACTTCAACATTCCTGGACAGTTGGAAAATAGTGGTTGTTTGACCTCTCCCTAAAAATAACAACCCACAAGAGGTCAAGGACCTTAGGCCGATAAGTATTTTACCATGCATATCGAAAATTGTAGAGAAGGTTGTCTGCCAACAATTAACCGTCTACCTTGAGAACAATAACATTTTACCTGAAATGCAGTCAGGTTTCCGTAAGCACAAGAGCACCGCTACTGCTTTATTAGACGTCACGGACAATATTCTGTATGCTCAGGATAAGGGTCTCCGTACGTTGTTGGTGTTGTTAGAGCATTTGATGCTATCAATGTAGAGCTACTAATGTCCAAACTAAACTACTACGGGTTTGATCAAAGATTCACAAAATTGGTTCAACAGTTATACATTGTGTCTGGTCACCGGTGTCGGAGACTTTGGGGGGGTGAAATCCGGTAAATTTTATCGACAAATCACTATCCCTATTTGTTTTTTCTCTCTCCATGATAAAATGGCAGCCATTTTGTTTTCTGCATGGGTGCTTGTACTGATTAAGCTATAGCTACCCAAGTAGAGGTCCTAGGAAGACTATAGAGGACTCATTTGATAGCTAATAATGTAGACAATAAAGCAATGATCCGTCATAACTTCTAAACTATCGTATTTAGGGTTAAGATGCACGACTTATTTTGAAGCACACATTCTGTACTATCGTCTAAAAACAAAAAACATGTAGCTTGACAGTTTCGATTTTATAGAAAAAAAAAATATTAATTTAAAATAAATGCTATATGCTATATAAAAAAAAAGCTTTTTTTTTGTATTTTAAATTCCCGTTTCCTCTATTATAAAATAGAAAGTGCAACAATGTTATCATTGCTTTATTGTCTACAAATTGATTTGTCGATAAAATTTACCGGATTTCACCCCCCCAAAGTCTCCAACACCGGTAACCAGACACATTGTATAAGTAATAGGTTCCAATTCGTAGAACTCCAAAATAGTGACGGAACATCAAAAGTTTCAGAGATAACACCTGTTAACAGAGGCGTACCGCAGGGTTCTATTTTTGGACCGATACAATTTATTCTTTATTATGCAGATATCACAAACTGTTTAAAGTACTGCCAGTATCATATACATATATTCAGACGATGTTCAAGTATACATACCTATCTTTCAAACCTGATGACGTAGATACTGAAATATGTAATTTGACAGAAGATTTAACTAGTATTATTACATGGTCAAAAAATAATATTCTTATTCTAAACCCTTTAAAAACTAAATACCTATTTTTTGGCTCAAAACATAAGTTAATGAAAATTCCACAAAATACAAAAATCATCCTCATGGGTCAACCCCTTGATCATGTCTATGAGGCACGGAACCTTGGCCTTCTTATGGATTCCGATCTGAGATTCGAAAATCATATCACGGAAACAGTGAAAAACTGTTTCTACCGTTTAAAAGTTCTCTATAAAATAAGATCTTATTTGAGCGAAGAGCTCCGGATTCAGCTTGTAGAATCTCTAGTTTTATCAAAATTTAATTATTCTGATACAGTCTTTGGTCCCCGTCTTTTATACCGTACGAAATGCCTTATCCAAAGAGTGCAAAATACTTGCGCCCGGTTTTAGTTTCACAATACCACCCCGTGGGCATGTTACTCCTTTCTTGAACCAACACTATATGCTTCGAATGAAGTCACGTAGAAAACTACCCTTAGCCACTACACTACTATTTGTGTCATTAAGTTTGGCGTGCCTTCCTATCTCTACGATAAAACTCATTTGGTTCAAGAAGGTGTAATGTTTATCTAGAAACTCAGTACCTACGTTTCTTTATTTTTTTTGTTGTAAATACTGACTTAGAATCGATGATATGAGTCTATTTATCTAGAAACTCTGTACCTTTCTTACTTTTTCATTTAAATATTGATTTGAAATCGAAGATACGAGTCTTCTCATACTAATATCAACCTTTGATTTGTGTACTTTTCTTTAGATATTCATGTAAATTCTAACTTGGAAACGAATATATGAGTCCCTCCATTCTCTTACTTAACTTATTTATACATGTTTCTCGTGATTTCGACAGAAAATCCAACTTTTTCTTATTTTCTTCTGTAAAATGATTCATACACTCATCGATAGCGCGTAATTCTTCTTATTGTAAAGCAAAAACACCGAAATTTATATTTTGATTCTAAAGCTGTTTTTTTATAGAAAAACATTGATAATATCTTTTACTGTCATTTTAATGTTTGTCAAAACTCTATATTGATCGTCTAAAATGTGATAGGTTCCATATAATTGACATGAAAACTCTACGCTAATAGGATCTTGTAAAAGGTTTTATATGGAATCTAACTAAAACCTTTGTAAAAAACGCTGGCCGGTAGTGTATTCGGACCATTGAAATGGAATTTCGGAGTTGGAAAACAAATTGATATAAATAGAGCACAATCGAAAGAATGGATCAGTTCACTCCTCGGTCTTGATTGAAAAGACAATTATTACCTTGAGGAAGTACCTCACCTCCAATACCTACTGAAGAAAAGCTTACCCTGGTCTCTGAAGAAGACGAGTCTACCCTGGCCTCTGAGGAAGGCTTCTCCCTTCTCCTCCTATCTCAAAAGACGAGCCTACCCTGGTTTCGTCTACTCTGGCCTCTGAAGAAGAAGTCTACCCTGGTTTCGTCTACTGGCCTCTGAAGAAGTCGAGTCTACCCTAGTCTCTGAGGAAGGCGTCTCCTCCTATCTCGAAAGACGAGCCTACCCTGGTTTCGTCTACTCTGGCCTCTGAAGAAGACCTCCTCCTATCCTGAAGAAGAGCCAGCCCTGAGGAACCCTTGACTCCTTAATCTTCTAAACCCATCTCTCCTACCTCCCGGGTCCAGAGCTCACAGCATCCGCTGGCTTACTGACTTCGAGCTTCGAGCAGTAGTCCTGGCTCCAGCTTCCAAAACCACTGACTTCGAGCTACGAGTAGCAGTTCTGGCTCCAGCTTCCAGGCCCCAACAATCACTAACTTCGAGCTTCGAACAGCGGTCCCAGCTCCAGCTCCCGACTTTCCAACAGACGCATCTTTCAGATCTTACACCTAAGGTTACCGTATAAGTTAGAGATCATTAGGTATCATTAATAAAAAAAATCTAAATTTGTCCTCTTTTCTCTTCTAACTATTAGGATCTTGAATAAAGAGACCTTCGGTCTCTTAAATAGAAACTTAACAAAGGGGGAGGGGAAACAAAGGGACGGACGAGGAGAAAATGCTGTCCTGTTCTGTCAACGCCGCAAAACTCTTCCGCAGCTTTTTGGGCTGGTTTTAGTCTTACGCCGACGGCACGCGCACCGTCAGCACTGATGGCCGAGATATATAAACTTCTGGAAGCGTTTTTGAATGACGCGTAGCTCATCATCAGCATCAGCGCGTACGGTGGTCAGCGCTGATAGCTACGCGGCCATACGCGTCGCGCGTCGGCCCCGCTTAGATGTCGGCGCTGACGATCGCACGAGCGCCTCTTTTTTCAGTGAGCGTACTAGTGTCGAGCGTAACAGCGGAAGTCGTCAGCGCGTACAGTCATGGCGAATCGCGAAGTGGATATAGGTCGAGTTATCGATGAGGTACCTACGCCTGCGGAAGAAATTTTGGGATGCATCCGATCCACTCTACAAAAATAAAGATGCAAGAAACAAAGCCTGGGAGGATATTCTGGACACATTGTTCGAAAATATTTCAGGAGAAGAAAAACAGCAACTTGGTTTGTTTACTTTCTTATTTTATTATCTGAATACCTACACTACAGGACAGAGCCCATTCAAGTTAAAATATACAGGAATCTTGCCAGGGCACGCTTCCAATAGGGCTCGCAAAGTACTCGGAAAAATGTTCTCGCAGAGCGTGTCCAGACCTGTTTGTAGGTACAGTTGGCAAGTCTACCATACCCTCAATTGTAAGTGTGCTTCAATACGATAACCATCGCGAATTCTTATAAAGTTAAGCAATACGCAGCATGTTTTAACTATATTCTTTGTAACCTCAAAACACACATTAACACTCTGAACTTGTTTGACATTATACCAAATGTCGATTCTATGTATCGTTTACTGCGGCTCAGTCTATAATCATATTGGACCGTGCATATGGCTTCAAATTTTATTTAATATTCCAAAAGCACCATCGCCTACAATTATATGTTCAACTGGAGTATTTGTTCCAGGCAGTGGCTTCGGTCCTGGAATATTTAAAGTGTTTTGTTCAAGGCTCCTGTACAGTGTACTGTTTTGGAATATAGTCGAGTCCGAGTTTCTCCCATATGTTCCAATGTTTTACATATAACTATAAACATTTTTACTCCGTAGTTCTGCTAGCTAGCAGAACTACGGAGTAAACATACTTGTAGAATATTGATCCACCACCGGTTGGATTTACGATTCGGATGTGCTTGCCATCAATAGCTCCGATGCAATTTGGAAAGTTGGTCTTTTGTAGAAAACCGTTAGCAATATTTTGCCACATATCAGGTGTATTTGATGGTATGCATTCATCGTGTAGCGTTTCCCATATTACTTTACACACGTCAACGATCTTACTGATTGTTGCGATTCCCATCCTAAATGAATACTGCAAATCTGTACATGTTCGACCCGTAGCAAGAAATCTGAAAATAAAAAGTTTTTATTATTTCAGGAAAACTGGTCCAACAAAGGTGGAAAACAGCCCGGGATGCGTTTTTTAGCACAAAAAACGCAATGACAAAACCGCCTTCCGGAAGTGCTGCACCAAAATACAAAAAGTACATCTATTATGAATCACATAAACCTTGGCTGGAAAAGAGAAAAAGAAGGGCCCCGAAAACAAATCCAGAAGGTTCTCCATTTGAAAAAGAATTATTAACTTTGTTAAGTAACCAAACACCAGATCTTGCCGCTGATGACCTGGCTTTTTTCGCTTCTTTAGGTCCAATTTTAAAAAGTTTTGATGTTGGACAAAAGCTGGAGTTTAGATCGAGAGTGCTGCGAAAAGCAACGGTTATTCGAAATTGGAACAGATCAAATAGCTCTTACTCCAATGACGCAAATTCTACACGCGACACGTAGGTACGCATCATCATACAATTATCAGACTACATGTTCCCCAGGGTACGAAACCAAGGATGCGAATCCAGGTTACTCTGGTTATCAAACAGCTAGACGTACTGATGAATAATTATACTATTTTTAATTAGTAATAATACCTATGTCATTTGTTTTTTTTTGACCTACCTATAATATGAAACATTATAATAATATGTTGTTTTCTTACCTATACTTTACTATGATTAAACATAATGATAAAACGAGTAAATAAGTTTTTTTCTTACCTCAAAGTCACTATTAGTCGGTCAATCGGTGGTATAGGCACGATTCGTAAGCTGCAATGGATCAGTTTATCCTGTATGTTTACCAGTAATTCGTCAAAAGTTCTAGTTGACATTCGAAATTAATTAGAGAATTTACTTTCGTCAGACCTCAAAGTGCCATATAACAAGACAAAGTCTCAACGGCTCTCTGCTCAATCAATGGATGAACATGGAGTCTTCGTCGTCGCCGGTTTTTATTTTTTTGGGATACTTAGTACAAAGCAGCAATAATTTTGCCCTCTGTTTAACTCAACTAGACAATGCCTCTATCATAACCTTCGCTGATGACACAGTTTTAACTTTTATAAGTAAAACATGGGAAGAAACTAAAATCTCTGCTGAAACTGGTCTGCGCATAATCAATTCCTGGCTAGATAACAACCTTTTAACACTGAATTTATCAAAAACAAAGTATATTACCTTTTCTTTATGTGCTGTTGAAAGCATAAAATATCTGGGAATAATAATAGAAAAAATTTAAATTGGAAATCTCATATAGACAACCTAAAAGCGAGAGTTCGTAAACTTATACACGTATAAAAAAGGAATCTGCGAGACGATTACACTAATAAAACTGTTTACCTAACTTTATGTCAATCCGTCATTAGTTACGGTATAACCGCTTGGGGCTCCGCAGTTAAAACCAACCTTATTAAAATGGAAAGAGCACAGCGCTCTATTCTAAAAGTACTAAATTTTAAGGGTTACAGATACCCAACAGTAGATCTCTATAGAGAAACTGGGATGTTAACTGTCAGGCAACTGTACATTAAAACCACTATACTAAGACAACACTCGGAACCATTTCGAATGGACAATCGCTGCAGCAGAAGGTCTCACGAGGTATTTAGAGTACCTATGTGTAAAACACAGTTGGCCCGTCGGAGTACTACTATTCTTGGACCTTTTCTCTATAATCGTATATCCAAGGTTTCTAAAGAAAATTTAATCGAAAAGACAAGGTTTGTATGTAGCAAGATTCTCCATGCATTTCTTCAACCACTAAACTATGAAGACACTGAACAGCTTCTTGCTGTTACTCGCTAATAAACTATTAATCATAAATTGTACTTCTACTTATTTTCGCCTCCAACTTAAACTGTAGGCCCCTCTTGTACAGAGTTATCAAATATTAGAAATTATTACTAAACCTTATATTTAAGTTAAATTTCAAGTATGATTGTCTAAAGAACTAAATATGAAACTAAGTAATCAGAATGTTTTAGTCAGTTGGTTACCCCTACACAAGCGGTCCTTAGATTTAACACTAGTTTTAACCATATCTATAATCTTACATTGTTGTTATTTTATTTTATATCCTATTTTTTCTGCCTTTTTAAGTTATTTCTTACCTTAACGAACCGAATTTATCAATTGTCCATTGTATAATAATGAAACGTTCACCCTCTTGTATTGTACCCAAACACTCCACCAAAGCGCCATGCGAGGTAATGAGCTCTACCTTGCCGTAACACAGTATCGTTACTAACACGGAAGGTATGAGTCATACAACAAATGGAAGCCCTAAGGTACTATGACTTGCAAGTCCGTAGGTATGCCTACTTAATTACATAGTATTATGATAACATAAGATGTACCATAAAAGTAGTATGTACTTTTATGGTTGTATAAATAGCAGTAATTAGGTACCTAAGGCTATATTGTAATTTTTGAAATAAAAATATCTTTATCTTATCTTTATCTTAATTAATACACTCCGCATTTTGGTCGTCGTCTGTACAGTAAGATACCCACGCTGAGCCTCAGCGCTGATAAACTACGCGCTGAGCTATGTATGAGCGCTGATGGTGAGCGTGAGACTAAAATCAGCCTAAGGGTAGTTTTCGTTACTTGGCAACAAAATGCTGGAATAATATCCCACCCCCTATAAGGGATGAGAATACTATTTAAATTAAAATTAAAACGCTTCCTTCTAAACGCCCAGAAAGAGGATGAGAATCTAATGAATAATGTTAGATCTGGATTATAATGTTAGGTTGAGAATGTTCAGATATACGTACGACCGTTGTTTTGCACTAACGCATAGTTACCCTATTATTTAGATTACTCATTTATTATTATTCTGTTTCTCATTTCCATGATCACGGGCCATATAGTGACGCGGTCCATTGGGAGGCATGCGTCAAGCCTAAGCCAACAACACAGAGGCCCTTTATGAGAATTAATGTTAAGGCGAGAGCTACACATAGCGGGTATCATCCTTGGTTGCACAATATGATACACCCGAAGATGATTAACTGAAACGACTATCGGAACGATGGTCGCTGAATCAACATCCCACATGCTGACAACCTCGTTAGCCAAGTCAAGATATTTAATAAGTTTATCTTTCTCAGCTTTAACGAGGTTAGCATCATGTGGTATGGTGACATCAGCGAGCACCGCCTTCCGTTCTAACCGATCTATCAGTACATTATCAGGCTTATTCGCGAGAATAGTCCTGTCTGTAATGAATGATAGATCGGTCCCAATAGAGCGTGGCACGGCCATTTTCGAGAACTGGCGCCGGTGTATACTTATAATACCTACGAAACTTCAGGACCGGTAAGGCCTTAACGAAGAGCAAGTTGCTGGTGTATAATTTTGGCTACTTGGTTGTGTCTGTGCAAGTACTAAGAGATAGCAAGGTGCGAACAACCCGAAAGTATATGACGGAGGGTCTCCCCAGGAAGATGACACACTCGACAGATATCGATCGTGCCATCTTTCATGATATACTTCCGGTAGTTGTTCGTCTTTACCACCTCATCCATAATATAATTGCACAGACAAAACCTTCGGTTTCCCCAAAGAGGTCACCGAAGCTTAGCCAATTTACTGAACTCAGGAGATCTACATCAGGTCCTGTGAAAACCTTGTAGAATCTCCTGTGTAGCTCTTTGCTCTCCCATATAGCCTTCCTGTCCTGAATGCTCATCACCCTAGGTTTCGACTGTTGGTTCAAGGGCCTGAAATAACGGTAGCATCTTAGAACGGACGCGGTCAGATTAGTACCTCCCTCTGTAGCCCTATAGAATGCGCGCATAACATTCATGTTGATTTCTTGTGTCCACTTGCGCCGCACTCTTCCGTCAGCGGCGGGGACCCGTCGCTGGGCAGTGCGCCCTGCAGGTCCCAATCCAGCTAACAGCGGGGGTCGGCCTCGCCGCACAGGTGTTCGCGGCGGTCGAGGCGACTGTGGCAGCTCGTCTTCGCTGCTAACACATCACTCGTCTCAGGCGGCGTTTGGAATTCCTATTCATCCGAGGACGAGGAAGTGGAGCTAGTCGAGGCTGCGGTGGTGTTCTTTGGAGCGCTTGTTGTGCCGCCCTCGCACGTGCTCTGGTGATCATGTTTTTGCTCTAACTACATGATTATTTAGTATAAAAATATAAATTAAATAAAAAATTTCTCAAAGAGATGTCTGTCACGGGCGGTCATTCTAATTCTAAGTGGGGGAACTGGGATCTGCACTGACATCTCGCATAGGAGTGCATTGTCCCCCTGCCTAACTAGGCCCTAACCAGCCCAGCTCCTTGAAGTATCGGAGCAGGACTTTTGGTGATGGACAGATTCGTTTCAGCTTTTCTATATCTGTTAACTGATTTGGTGTCTCTTATGAGACTCTTCAATCCCGTTTTCCATCTGGCCTCCTCCCTGGCCGTACAGTGTACTACAACGTGTTCCACAGTCTCTTCTTCCTGGAAGCAGCCGCGACACAGGCTGCTGTCTGTGGCTCCAGTCTTGAAAAGATGATGATTCAGTTCACAGTGACCTGTGATGATGCCCACCATTGTTCTTAGGTCCTCGCGGCTCATCTTGAGCATCGTGTTTGTTGTTTTCCTATCTTTAGAAAGGAATATCGATTTAGTGTGTTTGCAGTCTGTGCATTTTTTTTTTTATTATTATTATTTTAATATAGTTGGTTATTATTGTTGGGTTTTTTTGCTTCTTTTAAATGGACGCGATTCACATATTATTTTATGAAATTTATTTTGGCACATATATTTTCATATATTTACCTCATTTGCGTTGCTAATTAACAGAACCACGAACTGGACCGGACCGGACTACGACGGGGGCAGCATGAGGTCAGATATTGCAATATATTTTATGTTTGTTCTGCTATAGGTACCTATTTGTTATTAGTTGTAATATCGTTAGACGCACCACTCTAGACGGTTGTGACGTTCCAAGCCCATGGCCTTCACTGAAAACCAGCGCTGGGTGGACACACAAGTGTTCGTCCATCACAATGCTGAGGGAAGGCCATTTTTGCCCTAACTCTGCTGCGCAATGAAAGTGTCTACTTAGGTTTAATTAGCCGTAAGTTGTATGTATTGTATGGTAGTCTTTAGGCAAATACATTTCTATCTCTATAAGGTTTGCATTTTTTTTATAATTTACAACTTTTCTTTAAAATACCTGTTTTTGCCCCAGGATCTATGGTTGTTGAAATAACCTAGAAAAACCGATCGAATTTAAATTTTTTAAGTTTTAACTAGTTCTAATTAGGGCTTTTCAATGCAAGCAATCTTTAAAAAAAAGTTTTCGGAACTGCGCCATTTTTTTCTTCTGTTAGCAACTCTTTATAACACTCACACTCACTAAGTGACAGTCCGCCATTGCTGTGCATCACTTTTGATTCGATAGGATTACGTCCGAGAATATTTTCCTCGTCCCTGTACATAGGTACCTACTCATTAAATAAACATAAATGTACAGGGGAAATCAATAACACTTTCTTTATAATTGCCCCAATATGACTAAATTTAATGTTAAATTTGTGATACCAAAGCTCTTTTGACATTACCTTTAAACAATAAAAAAATCATTTATTCAGACAAATAGTAATAGAAATAGTATCTACGTATTTACAATTGAAGCAATTGAGCTAACTGCCGACTGTTGTAAACAATCTACAGGTAGCTCAACTGATCCATCCATATCAACAGGTAGTGGTAGTGGTAGGTAGTACCAAGGAAGGGGAAGCGTCCCCAAGACGCTGGCTCTCATAGAGTAAAAACTCGCTGCTATCTCACTCAGCAGAGGCATAGTGTCATCTATGTGTGTTTTGACAGCACGTAAATACAGTGATGTCACTCACACAGTCGAATGTTGCAAGTGAATGGCATTTCCCTAAAAAGTTCGGTAACAGGTGGGTGACGATAATTCTAATGTTATTTATACAAAATTTAAAAAGAATGCGTCGGTCGTCAAATCAATAAATACTATGACAATCTGTGGCCGATTGTCATAGTATTTATTGATTTGACGACCGATGTGGCGCGGCGGGCGAAGGTCCGCCTGTGACGTAGAAGGTTGCGGGTTCGATTCCCGCCTTGGGACATCAGCTGATAGCAATAGTAATAGCTGTATAAATGACTTGTGAACAGGGACGAGAATTTTTTCTCTTGCAACTTAATTTTTTGTGCTCTTTTTTGCAAGCGCTAGATACACTAAAGACGTATTAAACAAGGTACTTTTAAGTCTAACCTATGGGTCAGCTCAGCTACATCAAACGATCGCTGGACATCTTGCGTGTCGTGTGCAATAAAATAATATAATTAGGATGAACTTACCCTTACTTACATATCTTAATGAGTGATGTAAAAAAAAACTGTTAAACAAACCGGTAAATTTTTATGAAATCGTTTTAAAACATTTTGAAGAACATTAGCCACAACTTAAGCAGAATGTATTTATTAGGTATTAATACTGACTTTACGAAACAAGTCATTTTACCTACGTATCTTATTTTTTTTAAACTTGCCAGAGGGAGGAAAATATAAATTTTTACTTTTTAAAAATATTTATTAGCAGCAAATACAAAGTTTTACTTAAACGTATTACATCTAAACTAAAAATAAACGAAGATTAAACCTAAAATACATTTGTATACATTTTGTAATTGTTAAGTACATTTTACAGGTGGTTTTCGTCGAGGAGGCGGGACTGGTGGAGACTGGTAACACTGGTAACTAATCGACACTAACTGTTGTGTGCTCTCATTACTTAATTTAGTTAATAGTTCAGAAAATATAAGACTGTATGTACCTTACCTATGTACATATGTATGACATAAGATAAGCATGACAATATTTTTTATGTATTTTTTCTTAATTATTAATATTACCTATTGGGTTAATAATTGTTTCGGGACAAGTAAGATCAGTAATGAATGACTCGCTAATGAGTGTGAATTACACTTCACACAAAATATCACATGAAAATATTAGTTAATTATAAAATAGTTACTGTACTGGTAGGTACGCTGCGCTTCGCCCGCGTCGTCTCTGAAAACATTTAAAGGTTATTAATTTCAACTTGTAGCCCATGTGAAGTGACACATCGCTTAACAAGTGGCCCATGTCGTGCACGTGTTATTCCTAACGTGACCATACGTTCCGCTTTCAGACTGTCGGTCCCGCCCGCTGTCCCTTAGGGCTCATAAACACAGCATAGATAGATAAAATATTTATTTGACACTACAACTACAACACACAATACAAAGATCACATTCAATTAGGTACATCATACATATTATCATAACACAGAAAAACTAAGAAATTATGGGTGGAACAAAGCTCGGAGACAAAAAGTCGGTGTATGTAGGTACTAAACAATCTAAAATTAGGTGCGGATTATTAAAAATTATGTGTGTGCTGCAGCTTGTCAAAAAGGCAATAACTCAGCTTATAGCTTTGCTCGAAGAGCAAAACACTGATTTTCAGTATTACCTCTTGAGACGACCAGAAAAACGAAGCACTAACAAAACAAATAATGTGTGATGATTGCATGTTGTTCTGTATGTAATTCTGTATTCATGATGAGTGCTTGACTGACGCAGTGTTTGAACACAAGAGAATAGATATAGGTGGGTTTATTATGGCGGTACAATTTGGTCATAGGTGTACTATGCTTAAGCTAGATTAAGAATTAGGTGTTTAAGAAGCATCCGTTTTACAGGGTCCCTTTATTTTCCCGTGATGGCGTTTGTAGTTGTATGGGCGAGTTCACACGCCTGACAGTATTCCGGATCCAGTAAACGATTGCTATCGGACCGTTTTTTACGGACTTTTTAGCTACCTACTGGAAAATATCGTTAACTGGATCCGAAATACTGTCAGGTCAAAGATTTATATCGTTAGATAGGCCCTTACCGTAGTGAGACCGCACCCGTTTTGGTGCCATATGAAATGACAATGAGATAGCTCGCTCATTTGCAATCAGTGTACATCTAAACATAGTGTCAGCCGGACGTGCTGTAACATTGCCATTTTTTGTTGAAAAGTGTCACAAAATGCCATCGAGCGCATTTCGCAAATGAAACAATAATTCTAAACATA
The DNA here is from genome assembly GCA_947859395.1 of Eupithecia insigniata. Lineage (NCBI taxonomy): Eukaryota > Metazoa > Arthropoda > Insecta > Lepidoptera > Geometridae > Eupithecia > Eupithecia insigniata. Next base: position 15,496,078 of record OX402002.1, read on the forward strand.
CAAAATAAAGACAAAAGCGTTACATTTTACTCATTAAATAACTATTATTTTCCTTTCCGTTTTATAAATCTGTGTTTCCGCTGTTGCGTTCTGACCGCACTACAAAGTAACATTACCAGCTAATCTGTGGTACAACCCAGATTGCACACTTTTTAAGACTTTTCGATTTCCGGGCATGACAGGACCTTTATTTTTTCACAAAAGTGTGTGCAGTATGATTGCACACAATATGGTTATAATAACAGTTAGGTTAGGTTAGGTTAGGTTAGCGGTAAGTTGACTGGCAAAAACATATTTTTTAACTACTCATTAGTGTGCGTGGGTCGGCATTTCGTAACACACACATTCAAAGACAACTGGACCACGGTTTTTGGTGCCAGGGCATATCTAACGATAAAATCGAAAAAGTGTGTGAACCCGCTCCTACAACTACCATAGACCATGAACTCGCTTTCGCAAACAGACTTACCTATTACGTACCTACCTATACCTATGTACTTATACTAAATACCAGTATATTTTATAGAAGCTCACGCAATTACCCTTAAATGATTTCCCTACCTTTCGTAATCTATATGCTGGGATGTGTAATTTGTTCTTGTTTCTTGTATTTCTATTGTGAACATCACACTTTTTCAAAAACCTTTCTCTATTTTTGTGCGTATACATTAGATTTTCATAGATGTATTGTGATATTACTGTCAATATATTTATTTCTTTAAATAATTACCTCAAAGAGTCGCGTGGCTTTGCCCCTTTTTGGAGAACAAGGATAGTCTGTAGGTCAGCTGCCTGTCCCCAAAGCAAAATACCCTCCTACTAATATTATAAATGTCAAAGTTTGTGTGGATGGATGTATGGATATTTGTTACTCTTTCACGCAAAAACTACTGAACCAATTATGCTAAAATTTGGTATACCAAATTTTTATAATATTGATCATTGCGAGACGGCTAATTAAATTTTTGAGCCCCTAGATGTTTCTTTACCAATATCTACTTTTTGAACTCTATCAGATAAATATGATTGCATAAGGTCCAGTGCCTTGTTTTGAATTCCATAGTGACTCAATTTTCTAATTAATGTAACTGTTGTAGTTGATCTACCTTTGGTGAAGCCAAATATATTTATATGGCACATTAAGGTTGAAATGAGAGGACAACCGGGTGAGAATATTTTTTCAAAAACGACAATTTGCGAAATTGGTCCAGGAGCCTCCAATGATGACACTTGTGGAGTTGTGGAAAATGAAAGGGCATAGTTACCGTATGATTTTGGCAAAAGCCTATCAAATTCCCCGGGGTTTTTGTTATGGTCATGTTTGTTCTTATTATAATAAATAGTACATGGTTCAGGTTCAGTGATGCTAGTAGGTATATGCCCGATTTCTATCGAGTGTGTGATTGGCGTTAAAATACACAACCACGAAGTAGGAATCGCACTTTCTCTTTCGTGATACATAACGAGGAAAATCATCGTTTTAGAATCTTCAAAATGACTCGAGTAAATTCAAATGGTAAACTCAAATGGCAACGCGCTCGGAAATGTTCACTCGGTTCTTTTTTTGAATCACTGGTCAAAACAATTCTTGTTTCCTTTATTTTTTTTCTGTTATTGCGTATTTCTATGGCCCTGACTATGAAAAAGATACTGGGAGATTGCTAACAGCTTTACTTTTTGAAATACAGTTTTATAATTTTCACAAAAAAATACAAAAATTGTATATATAATGTTAACAAAATTTCTATAGAACAATCAAATGATATTTTATTAGTTTTCCTTGAATGTACGACTTTCGGTAGTCGTTGCAAACTCCAACAGTACCTAGTCTGCACTCATATGCGAATCACGCCTTCTCTGATAACGCTCTTCCATTGTCCGAAGATTCTGATGAAATCTTTCACCTTGATCCTCACTAAAATCAACCGAATTTTGTAGAAATCGGTCTAAATGCGAGTGCAGGAAGTTAATTTTTATGCTCATGTTGCACCCTGGTCCTTGCAAGTTCGATAGCATGCACGCAACAAGATCGACATGATCGTCAGATTTATTGTTTCCTAGGAAATTAATCATAACCAAAACAAATTAATTCCAAGCTTTGGATTCGACTTCAGTCATTGATTTGACAAATTAGGATCTCTTATAAAGTCATTTATAATAAAAAATGTTATTTTTTATTAAATGGTTGAGGTTCTTCTTTCTGAGGGCCGTGGGGCCGCGGCGTACGAATATCGACCCCTCCAACTCAACCCGTGGATGTCGTAAGAGCCGACTAAGGGAACCTACCAGAGGAAGGGCAGCAGCTTCCGTCTGAGTATTTTTAAACACCAACACTGCGATCACCAATCCGTCTGCCAAGCGTGGTGATTATGGTAAATCCCCCCTACATGGGAGACCATCCATTCAATGGACCGACGACATCGTAGCGGTCGCAGGGAGTCGATGGATGGAGGCGGCTCAGGACCGCTATTTGTGGCGTCGTACGGGGAGGCCTATGTCCAGCAGTGGACGTATAAGGGCTGATGATGATGAGGTTCTGAAAGGCTAAATTTGTAGTCTGGATCAGAGTCTTCACTCGATGATTTCGTTCGGATTCACAGGGATTTGGATCATAAGAAGATTTAGATGTGCTGGGTTTTAACTCTCGTGATTTTAATTGATGTCGTTGAGCAGAATATAAGTTGGGATATGACCATTCATGTACTTCGATTTCCAGGCTAAGTGCCGTTTATTTACACAACACAGCAGTAGCAGCCGTCATGGTGGTTTCCAGGTTCTTCGCCAAATCATGGGTGTTACGAACACTATTGTATCTCTTTTCCCACGGAACCATAACCGTAGACACACATTTCTGGCATACAATATGAGGAACCCATGGCTTGTCCTGATTACACAATTTTATTTTAAAGTATTGATGATCCGCAGTTTTTACAAAGTGCGATATAGGTTTTTGATATTTTTAAAATAAATATTTCACCACAAATATAGCAAAAACAATCTGTATTAAACACACAACGTTTTCTTACCGAAACCAAATCGAAAGCAACGACAAAATACATTTTAGTGTCCAATAAAAAACAAAAATCTAAGTAAAAATAGTCAAAGAGGGTAGTTAGCTATAAACTGTTAAAGAAAAAGCGTTGCCGTATTCAAAAATTACGCGTCAATTTGAGATGGAAACAAAAAAAAAACCAAATTTTTTTTTTTTGTTGACCGCTGAATCTTTTCGAATATGCCGATATCATATTATGGCGGATTCGGAGTAAAACCAACAAACATTTCCAACATTGACACAAGATGACCTTATTTTATTAGCAGTCGGACCATACTACCTGAAACTGGCCAACAGCTCATCACGCCGAGCGCATCTTAGTCATGTTCCATGATCTTAGCCTTGTGGCACTATTGACCGCATGGCTCATTATAAAAAAAAGGTAACATACCAGCCAAATTGTTTAACGTACAGTCCTATTTTATAGTTAGAACAAACATGACCATAAAAAACTCCCGGGACATACATAATTTAATAGGCTTTTGCCAGAATCACAACTATGTCCTTTAATTTCCCGCAAGTCCCAGCAGTGGAAGCTCTTGGACCAAGTTCACTACATTTTTGCCCATTGTCCTTTTACTTATTGCTGGAAGTATTGAAATTGGTCTGTAGTTGACCGGATCAGTGTGACTTCCAGATTTAAAAACAGGAACCGGTTTAATATATTTCATGAGATCAGGAAAAACTCCTGCGTCGACACAACTATTGAAAATATAGGCCAAACAAGGAGCCACTTCCTTTATAATGGAACAAACACAGGATCATGTAACATAGCTTCTCTAGCACCATAAAGATCGTATAGTCTATTCCTACTTGTATAAATGCCGGGAGTAGCCCAATCAGTAAACCCGACCCTGTCTCTAACTGTGCATGTTTTAAGTTTCAATATTTCACTGTGTTCTCTGTTTATAACATTAAAAAGATTGACAAATAGAACAAGATATTTAGTATTAGATACTGCTAGTTCCACTTTACTTTGAAAATTACTAATAATAATATTAATGCGTCTCTCTGTAATAGGCCTGTAGGTATATTCCTCAACAGTACTCAACAGTATGTAGAGTACTTCCATTCTATAGGTTGAGTTAGTGTACTGTGTAGAGTACTTCCATTCTATAGGTTGAGTTAGTGTACTGTGTAGAGTACTTCCATTCTATAGGTTGAGTTAGTGTACTGTGTAGAGTACTTCCATTCTATAGGTTGAGTTAGTGTACTGTGTAGAGTACTTCCATTCTATAGGTTGAGTTAGTGTACTGTGTAGAGTACTTCCATTCTATAGGTTGAGTTAGTGTACTGTGTAGAGTACTTCCATTCTATAGGTTGAGTTAGTGTACTGTGTAGAGTACTTCCATTCTATAGGTTGAGTTAGTGTACTGTGTAGAGTACTTCCATTCTATAGGTTGAGTTAGTGTACTGTGTAGAGTACTTCCATTCTATAGGTTGAGTTAGTGTACTGTGTAGAGTACTTCCATTCCCTACTACTTAAACTCGGACTCATACCTGCTACTACTATCATCGGCCATGCAGATGTCTCTCGCCGGCGGCTCGGGTGCGGTCGCGAGTGCCCCAGCCGATGATTGGCTCCATTCCTAGTCGGAGCGAGTATATTGTATTCACTGTAGTCATTCAGGCGTGTTGGCGAAGACTTGAATTGTACTATTAGGATATTCACTAATTGTAATATTCACGGATATTTATCGCGTTTATTTACCTATTTTCCCAACAAGTTTACACTCTGTTAAAACTTCGGGAAAATAGGTAAAGTGGTTTGATTGGTATTCAGACCAATCAAACTACTTGAATCTGATTGATTTCATGATTTGTATCAACTTTATAAGATTATTAGCTGACCCGGCAAACGTTGTTTTGCCATCAGCCACTGACGGCTGCAGATCATTACATTACTAGCTGACCCGGCAAACGTTGTTTTGCCATCGGCCACTGACGGCTGCAGATCATTACATTACTAGCTGACCCGGCAAACGTTGTTTTGCCATCGGCCACTGACGGCTGCAGATCATTACATTACTAGCTGACCCGGCAAACGTTGTTTTGCCATCGGCCACTGACGGCTGCAGATCATTACATTACTAGCTGACCCGGCAAACGTTGTTTTGCCATCGGCCACTGACGGCTGCAGATCATTACATTACTAGCTGACCCGGCAAACGTTGTTTTGCCATCGGCCACTGACGGCTGCAGATCATTACATTACTAGCTGACCCGGCAAACGTTGTTTTGCCATCGGCCACTGACGGCTGCAGATCATTACATTACTAGCTGACCCGGCAAACGTTGTTTTGCCATCGGCCACTGACGGCTGCAGATCATTACATTACTAGCTGACCCGGCAAACGTTGTTTTGCCATCGGCCACTGACGGCTGCAGATCATTACATTACTAGCTGACCCGGCAAACGTTGTTTTGCCATCGGCCACTGACGGCTGCAGATCATTACATTACTAGCTGACCCGGCAAACGTTGTTTTGCCATCGGCCACTGACGGCTGCAGATCATTACATTACTAGCTGACCCGGCAAACGTTGTTTTGCCATCGGCCACTGACGGCTGCAGATCATTACATTACTAGCTGACCCGGCAAACGTTGTTTTGCCATCGGCCACTGACGGCTGCAGATCATTACATTACTAGCTGACCCGGCAAACGTTGTTTTGCCATCGGCCACTGACGGCTGCAGATCATTACATTACTAGCTGACCCGGCAAACGTTGTTTTGCCATCGGCCACTGACGGCTGCAGATCATTACATTACTAGCTGACCCGGCAAACGTTGTTTTGCCATCGGCCACTGACGGCTGCAGATCATTACATTACTAGCTGACCCGGCAAACGTTGTTTTGCCATCGGCCACTGACGGCTGCAGATCATTACATCACCCAACTAACTAATATCGCTATTAAAAAACGGGGGTTGGTGTTACAAAGGTGAAAATATATAAAAATGTATATAAATTTAGGTTGAAGATATTTAGTTATATTAGTGAAAACTATCGTAATACCTAGCCCCAAAGTGAAATATTTAAGACCTCTCACGCTGTATGTATTAAGATTGTATAATAAATACTTGAATACTTTAAAGCTTAAGTAATACTACTATTTCTACTCATACAAGTTTAATAAGCAGTTTGTTATAAAACTTTTTAAACTTTCGCGATTTGTTGACATAATTAAAGATTATTTATCGGGTATTTATCGCGTACCTTTTGTTATATTTTCCCCTACGTTTCCATCGCGTTACAGCGATCGTCACCCCGTGACCACGATCGCGTATTTTTTTTATTTAGTTGGAAAACAAACTGCTTCCTTAAAGATTATTTATCGGGTATTTATCGCGTACCTTTTGTTATATTTTCCCCTACGTTTCCATCGCGTTACAGCGATCGTCACCCCGTGACCACGATCGCTGTAACGTGTACATAAAAAAAATACGCGATAAATACCGTGAATATTTAAAATAACGTGTTCAGATCGCGTAAGTTTAATGAGGATCTTGTATTGTAGTCAGTGTGCGTCGGCAAAGTCGATGAGGATCTTGTATTGTAGTCAGTGTGTGTCGGCGAAGTCGATCAGGATCTTGTATTGTAGTCAGTGTGCGTCGGCGAAGTCGAAGAGGATCTTGTATTGTAGTCAGTGTGCGTCGGCGAAGTCGAAGAGGATCTTGTATTGTAGTCAGTGTGTGTCGGCGAAGTCGAAGAGGATCTTGTATTGTAGTCTGTGTGCGTCGGCGAAGTCGATGAGGATCTTGTATTGTAGTCAGTGTGTGTCGGCGAAGTCGATCAGGATCTTGTATTGTAGTCAGTGTGCGTCGGCGAAGTCGAAGAGGATCTTGTATTGTAGTCAGTGTGCGTCGGCGAAGTCGATGAGGATCTTGTATTGTAGTCAGTGTGTGTCGGCGAAGTCGATCAGGATCTTGTATTGTAGTCAGTGTGCGTCGGCGAAGTCGAAGAGGATCTTGTATTGTAGTCAGTGTGTGTCGGCGAAGTCGATGAGGATCTTGTATTGTAGTCAGTGTGTGTCGGCGAAGTCGAAGAGGATCTTGTATTGTAGTCTGTGTGCGTCGGCGAAGTCGATGAGGATCTTGTATTGTAGTCAGTGTGTGTCGGCGAAGTCGATCAGGATCTTGTATTGTAGTCAGTGTGCGTCGGCGAAGTCGAAGAGGATCTTGTATTGTAGTCAGTGTGCGTCGGCGAAGTCGATGAGGATCTTGTATTGTAGTCAGTGTGTGTCGGCGAAGTCGATCAGGATCTTGTATTGTAGTCAGTGTGCGTCGGCGAAGTCGAAGAGGATCTTGTATTGTAGTCAGTGTGTGTCGGCGAAGTCGATCAGGATCTTGTATTGTAGTCAGTGTGCGTCGGCGAAGTCGATGAGGATCTTGTATTGTAGTCAGTGTGTGTCGGCGAAGTCGATCAGGATCTTGTATTGTAGTCAGTGTGCGTCGGCGAAGTCGAAGAGGATCTTGTATTGTAGTCAGTGTGCGTCGGCGAAGTCGATGAGGATCTTGTATTGTAGTCAGTGTGTGTCGGCGAAGTCGATCAGGATCTTGTATTGTAGTCAGTGTGCGTCGGCGAAGTCGATGAGGATCTTGTATTGTAGTCAGTGTGCGTCGGCGAAGTCGATGAGGATCTTGTATTGTAGTCAGTGTGTGTCGGCGAAGTCGATCAGGATCTTGTATTGTAGTCAGTGTGCGTCGGCGAAGTCGAAGAGGATCTTGTATTGTAGTCAGTGTGCGTCGGCGAAGTCGATGAGGATCTTGTATTGTAGTCAGTGTGTGTCGGCGAAGTCGATCAGGATCTTGTATTGTAGTCAGTGTGCGTCGGCGAAGTCGAAGAGGATCTTGTATTGTAGTCAGTGTGCGTCGGCGAAGTCGATGAGGATCTTGTATTGTAGTCAGTGTGTGTCGGCGAAGTCGATCAGGATCTTGTATTGTAGTCAGTGTGCGTCGGCGAAGTCGAAGAGGATCTTGTATTGTAGTCAGTGTGCGTCGGCGAAGTCGAAGAGGATCTTGTATTGTAGTCAGTGTGCGTCGGCGAAGTCGAAGAGGATCTTGTATTGTAGTCAGTGTGCGTCGGCGAAGTCGATGAGGATCTTGTATTGTAGTCAGTGTGTGTCGGCGAAGTCGATCAGGATCTTGTATTGTAGTCAGTGTGCGTCGGCGAAGTCGAAGAGGATCTTGTATTGTAGTCAGTGTGCGTCGGCGAAGTCGAAGAGGATCTTGTATTGTAGTCAGTGTGCGTCGGCGAAGTCGATCAGGACCTTGTATTGTAGTCAGTGTGCGTCGGCGAAGTCGATGAGGATCTTGTATTGTAGTCAGTGTGTGTCGGCGAAGTCGATCAGGATCTTGTATTGTAGTCAGTGTGCGTCGGCGAAGTCGAAGAGGATCTTGTATTGTAGTCAGTGTGCGTCGGCGAAGTCGATGAGGATCTTGTATTGTAGTCAGTGTGTGTCGGCGAAGTCGATCAGGATCTTGTATTGTAGTCAGTGTGCGTCGGCGAAGTCGATGAGGATCTTGTATTGTAGTCAGTGTGCGTCGGCGAAGTCGATGAGGATCTTGTATTGTAGTCAGTGTGTGTCGGCGAAGTCGATCAGGATCTTGTATTGTAGTCAGTGTGCGTCGGCGAAGTCGAAGAGGATCTTGTATTGTAGTCAGTGTGCGTCGGCGAAGTCGATGAGGATCTTGTATTGTAGTCAGTGTGTGTCGGCGAAGTCGATCAGGATCTTGTATTGTAGTCAGTGTGCGTCGGCGAAGTCGAAGAGGATCTTGTATTGTAGTCAGTGTGTGTCGGCGAAGTCGATCAGGATCTTGTATTGTAGTCAGTGTGCGTCGGCGAAGTCGATGAGGATCTTGTATTGTAGTCAGTGTGTGTCGGCGAAGTCGATCAGGATCTTGTATTGTAGTCAGTGTGCGTCGGCGAAGTCGATGAGGATCTTGTATTGTAGTCAGTGTGTGTCGGCGAAGTCGATCAGGATCTTGTATTGTAGTCAGTGTGCGTCGGCGAAGTCGATGAGGATCTTGTATTGTAGTCAGTGTGCGTCGGCGAAGTCGATGAGGATCTTGTATTGTAGTCAGTGTGTGTCGGCGAAGTCGATCAGGATCTTGTATTGTAGTCAGTGTGCGTCGGCGAAGTCGATGAGGATCTTGTATTGTAGTCAGTGTGTGTCGGCGAAGTCGATCAGGATCTTGTATTGTAGTCAGTGTGCGTCGGCGAAGTCGATGAGGATCTTGTATTGTAGTCAGTGTGCGTCGGCGAAGTCGATGAGGATCTTGTATTGTAGTCAGTGTGCGTCGGCGAAGTCGAAGAGGATCTTGTATTGTAGTCAGTGTGCGTCGGCGAAGTCGATGAGGATCTTGTATTGTAGTCAGTGTGTGTCGGCGAAGTCGATCAGGATCTTGTATTGTAGTCAGTGTGCGTCGGCGAAGTCGAAGAGGATCTTGTATTGTAGTCAGTGTGCGTCGGCGAAGTCGAAGAGGATCTTGTATTGTAGTCAGTGTGCGTCGGCGAAGTCGATGAGGATCTTGTATTGTAGTCAGTGTGTGTCGGCGAAGTCGATCAGGATCTTGTATTGTAGTCAGTGTGCGTCGGCGAAGTCGAAGAGGATCTTGTATTGTAGTCAGTGTGCGTCGGCGAAGTCGATCAGGACCTTGTATTGTAGTCAGTGTGCGTCGGCGAAGTCGATGAGGATCTTGTATTGTAGTCTGTGTGCGTCGGCGAAGTCGATGAGGATCTTGTATTGTAGTCAGTGTGTGTCGGCGAAGTCGAAGAGGATCTTGTATTGTAGTCTGTGTGCGTCGGCGAAGTCGATGAGGATCTTGTATTGTAGTCAGTGTGTGTCGGCGAAGTCGATCAGGATCTTGTATTGTAGTCAGTGTGCGTCGGCGAAGTCGAAGAGGATCTTGTATTGTAGTCAGTGTGCGTCGGCGAAGTCGATGAGGATCTTGTATTGTAGTCAGTGTGTGTCGGCGAAGTCGATCAGGATCTTGTATTGTAGTCAGTGTGCGTCGGCGAAGTCGAAGAGGATCTTGTATTGTAGTCAGTGTGTGTCGGCGAAGTCGATCAGGATCTTGTATTGTAGTCAGTGTGCGTCGGCGAAGTCGAAGAGGATCTTGTATTGTAGTCAGTGTGCGTCGGCGAAGTCGATGAGGATCTTGTATTGTAGTCAGTGTGTGTCGGCGAAGTCGATCAGGATCTTGTATTGTAGTCAGTGTGCGTCGGCGAAGTCGAAGAGGATCTTGTATTGTAGTCAGTGTGCGTCGGCGAAGTCGATGAGGATCTTGTATTGTAGTCAGTGTGTGTCGGCGAAGTCGATCAGGATCTTGTATTGTAGTCAGTGTGCGTCGGCGAAGTCGAAGAGGATCTTGTATTGTAGTCAGTGTGCGTCGGCGAAGTCGATGAGGATCTTGTATTGTAGTCAGTGTGTGTCGGCGAAGTCGATCAGGATCTTGTATTGTAGTCAGTGTGCGTCGGCGAAGTCGATGAGGATCTTGTATTGTAGTCAGTGTGTGTCGGCGAAGTCGATCAGGATCTTGTATTGTAGTCAGTGTGTGTCGGCGAAGTCGATGAGGATCTTGTATTGTAGTCAGTGTGTGTCGGCGAAGTCGATGAGGATCTTGTATTGTAGTCAGTGTGTGTCGGCGAAGTCGATCAGGACCTTGTATTGTAGTCAGTGTGCGTCGGCGAAGTCGATGAGGATCTTGTATTGTAGTCAGTGTGTGTCGGCGAAGTCGATCAGGATCTTGTATTGTAGTCAGTGTGTGTCGGCGAAGTCGATGAGGATCTTGTATTGTAGTCAGTGTGTGTCGGCGAAGTCGATGAGGATCTTGTATTGTAGTCAGTGTGTGTCGGCGAAGTCGATCAGGACCTTGTATTGTAGTCAGTGTGCGTCGGCGAAGTCGATGAGGATCTTGTATTGTAGTCAGTGTGTGTCGGCGAAGTCGATCAGGATCTTGTATTGTAGTCAGTGTGTGTCGGCGAAGTCGATGAGGATCTTGTATTGTAGTCAGTGTGTGTCGGCGAAGTCGATGAGGATCTTGTATTGTAGTCAGTGTGCGTCGGCGAAGTCGATGAGGATCTTGTATTGTAGTCAGTGTGCGTCGGCGAAGTCGAAGAGGATCTTGTATTGTAGTCAGTGTGCGTCGGCGAAGTCGATGAGGATCTTGTATTGTAGTCAGTGTGTGTCGGCGAAGTCGATCAGGATCTTGTATTGTAGTCAGTGTGCGTCGGCGAAGTCGAAGAGGATCTTGTATTGTAGTCAGTGTGCGTCGGCGAAGTCGATCAGGACCTTGTATTGTAGTCAGTGTGCGTCGGCGAAGTCGATGAGGATCTTGTATTGTAGTCTGTGTGCGTCGGCGAAGTCGATGAGGATCTTGTATTGTAGTCAGTGTGTGTCGGCGAAGTCGAAGAGGATCTTGTATTGTAGTCTGTGTGCGTCGGCGAAGTCGATGAGGATCTTGTATTGTAGTCAGTGTGTGTCGGCGAAGTCGATCAGGATCTTGTATTGTAGTCAGTGTGCGTCGGCGAAGTCGAAGAGGATCTTGTATTGTAGTCAGTGTGCGTCGGCGAAGTCGATGAGGATCTTGTATTGTAGTCAGTGTGTGTCGGCGAAGTCGATCAGGATCTTGTATTGTAGTCAGTGTGCGTCGGCGAAGTCGAAGAGGATCTTGTATTGTAGTCAGTGTGTGTCGGCGAAGTCGATCAGGATCTTGTATTGTAGTCAGTGTGCGTCGGCGAAGTCGAAGAGGATCTTGTATTGTAGTCAGTGTGCGTCGGCGAAGTCGATGAGGATCTTGTATTGTAGTCAGTGTGTGTCGGCGAAGTCGATCAGGATCTTGTATTGTAGTCAGTGTGCGTCGGCGAAGTCGAAGAGGATCTTGTATTGTAGTCAGTGTGCGTCGGCGAAGTCGATGAGGATCTTGTATTGTAGTCAGTGTGTGTCGGCGAAGTCGATCAGGATCTTGTATTGTAGTCAGTGTGCGTCGGCGAAGTCGAAGAGGATCTTGTATTGTAGTCAGTGTGCGTCGGCGAAGTCGATGAGGATCTTGTATTGTAGTCAGTGTGTGTCGGCGAAGTCGATCAGGATCTTGTATTGTAGTCAGTGTGCGTCGGCGAAGTCGATGAGGATCTTGTATTGTAGTCAGTGTGTGTCGGCGAAGTCGATCAGGATCTTGTATTGTAGTCAGTGTGTGTCGGCGAAGTCGATGAGGATCTTGTATTGTAGTCAGTGTGTGTCGGCGAAGTCGATGAGGATCTTGTATTGTAGTCAGTGTGTGTCGGCGAAGTCGATCAGGACCTTGTATTGTAGTCAGTGTGCGTCGGCGAAGTCGATGAGGATCTTGTATTGTAGTCAGTGTGTGTCGGCGAAGTCGATCAGGATCTTGTATTGTAGTCAGTGTGTGTCGGCGAAGTCGATGAGGATCTTGTATTGTAGTCAGTGTGTGTCGGCGAAGTCGATGAGGATCTTGTATTGTAGTCAGTGTGTGTCGGCGAAGTCGATCAGGACCTTGTATTGTAGTCAGTGTGCGTCGGCGAAGTCGATGAGGATCTTGTATTGTAGTCAGTGTGTGTCGGCGAAGTCGATCAGGATCTTGTATTGTAGTCAGTGTGTGTCGGCGAAGTCGATGAGGATCTTGTATTGTAGTCAGTGTGTGTCGGCGAAGTCGATGAGGATCTTGTATTGTAGTCAGTGTGTGTCGGCGAAGTCGATCAGGACCTTGTATTGTAGTCAGTGTGCGTCGGCGAAGTCGATCAGGATCTTGTATTGTAGTCAGTGTGTGTCGGCGAAGTCGATGAGGATCTTGTATTGTAGTCAGTGTGTGTCGGCGAAGTCGATGAGGATCTTGTATTGTAGTCAGTGTGTGTCGGCGAAGTCGATCAGGACCTTGTATTGTAGTCAGTGTGCGTCGGCGAAGTCGATGAGGATCTTGTATTGTAGTCAGTGTGTGTCGGCGAAGTCGATCAGGATCTTGTATTGTAGTCAGTGTGTGTCGGCGAAGTCGATGAGGATCTTGTATTGTAGTCAGTGTGTGTCGGCGAAGTCGATGAGGATCTTGTATTGTAGTCAGTGTGTGTCGGCGAAGTCGATCAGGACCTTGTATTGTAGTCAGTGTGCGTCGGCGAAGTCGATGAGGATCTTGCCGCGAGCCCCGCCCTCCGCCGCCCGCGCGTACGCCGCCGCCCCCTCGCGCCACCCGAATGCGCGCTCGACCACCACACCGAACTGAAACACACAGCGGTGCACTGTGAGCCGACAGCAGGCCGCTAGCGGACAGCCCGCGTCTTCATCTCACTCACCCGCCCGCGCTCCGCCAGCCGGCGCAGCATCTCCAGGTCATCGCCGCGCGCCGAGAAGAACGCCCAGCGCACGCGCGGTGGCGCGCTCGGGGCCGCGGCGCAGGGGGCTGCGCGCGCGCTTTGCGCCGCCAGCGCTGCCGCCGCCGCCGCCGCGCCCACCGCAAGTCCGCGCGCGTCTGTCTCGCGCAGCAGCGGCGACGATAGTGTCACGTAGCGACGGAAGCGCCAGCGCCGCGCCCCCGCCTCCTCGCCGCCGAGCCCCGCGCAGTCTAGTACGGCCGCGTACGGTCCACCGCGCTCCACGCGCTCCCAGTACTCCTCCGCGTGCCGGTCCAGTGCCTCCTTGGCGCCCAGCTCGCGCGCCAACGCCGCCTGCTCGCCCGACGCGCCTACGCACACCTGCGCGCCCGCCGCCGCCAGCAGCCGCAGTGCCGCCTGCCCCGCACCCCCGAGCCCCAACAGCAGCACGCGCGCGCCCGCCGCCCGCGCGCCCTCCAGTCCCGCGCTCCGCAGCAGCGCCGTGGCCGTGAGCGCGGCGTACGGCGCGCCGGCGCACGCTAGGTCGTCGAGCGCATCGGGCGCCCGCGATACCCACGCCTCCTTGGCGAGCACGTACTGCGCGTGCGAGCCACGCGTCACGTGCGGCGGCAATGCGCCCCAGACACGCGTGCCGCGGCGTAGCTCGGCGCGCACGCCGGCGCCGCGCGCCTCCACCGTGCCGCAGAAGTCGCGGCCGCAGGTGAGCGGAAACTCGACGCCGCCTCCGTCCGCCAGCCCGCCGCCGACCAGCCGCCGCTGCGCGTTGAACGCGCGCGCTCCGTACCCGCCTGCGAACAGAGAGGGCGTCACGTCGCAGTGGTCGGATCGCAGCGGGCGATGGGTAGGTAGGCACAACACTCACCGATCATGGCTACGTCGATGGGGTTGAGCGACGCGGCGCGCACGCGCACCAGCAGCTCGTCGGGCGCGCGCAGCGGCGGCACACGCGCCTCCTCGAGCCGCAGCGCGCCCTCGTACGCGTGCACGCGCCACGCCACCATGCGCCCCGCCTGCCTACACCCGGACACTAACATTCCTGCAATCAATAAACCTTCATTAAATCTACTGAGTATAATGACAATCTATAGGTAGGTACATACAATTAGCTAATGTGTCATTTTATTTTAAGTTATTTTTATAACAACTCATTACTAGGAACGTCTCCATTGGCGCACTTTTGTGTTCTTTAGGAAAGCACATACTCGTTGGCACATCTTATCGTTATAAGCCTATATAAAAAAGAAAGCCTCGCTCGTGTGTGCCTCTCAACTCGTGTCACAGTGTAACCAAACTCAAGTCACAGTGTAACCAAACTCGTGTCACAGTCTAATCAAACTCCTCCGAAACGGCCTAACCGATTTTTATGAATTTTTTGTGCATATTCGGTAGGTCTGAAAATAGGTCGTTATACAGGTTAACAGGGTGTTAGTCAAATTAGTGCACATTACCGCTGGAGGTTACTCACCCGCTGCTACAGATTAACTTTCACTAAACAAAGTAAGCAGCAGCGATTTTTTTTTGCATGATATTTAATTTGTCTCAAATAATGCCTTTTACTAAGTACTTAGCCATACCAATATAAGGCGACCGTTTTTTATTGCGATATGAGTTAGTATGTACTGTAATCTATACTTATAATAAAACTGTAACAGTTCCAATTCTGTACATTGAAGATATTAAGAAAAATTTTTTTGGAGGGCACTCTATTATCGAAACTCATGCCAAAAATGATTTTATTTTCCATCATGTCTGTCTGTCTGTCTGTCTGTATCTTGGCCGCGCATAGCTCCGAAACTACTGAACGTATTGAAATGAAACTTGACAGGATTTGAGTTCATACTACGAGAAAGGGCATAGGATACTTTTCTTCCCGGATTTCAATAGGGTTCCCTTGGGAGAGGGGATGAAAGTAAAATTTCTTGGCTGCGCATAGCCCCGAAACTACTGAAGGTATTCAAATTAAACTTAGCATGATATAAGTTCATATTACAAGAAAGGGCATTAAATACTTTTTATCCCAGAATTCAGAAGGGTTCCCTTGGGATAGAGGATGGAAGCGAAATTTTGCGCATTGCAGGAGTGCGCGCGGGGCAAGGGCGATAGCCCCCACTGGGGGGCACTGGCAGTGGGGCCCCATATTGCCCCGCATTGGGACCTCAGTAGCCTCCACAGTGGGGGCACCGGCAGTGGGGGCCGCCAGTAGATGGCGCCCCGAAGTGGGTCCCCCACATTGCCCCGCAGTGGTACCCACTCATTAGCCCCCACAGTGCGGGCGCCGGCAGTGGGGCTCTCGGCAGTGGGCCCCCCACATTTCCCCGCAGTGGTACCTCCAGTAGCCCCCCGCAATGGGGCCCCCACATTGCCCCGCAGTGGGACCCACTCAGTAAGCCCCCGCAGTGGGACCCCCAGTAGCCCCCCGTAGTGGCCCCCCCGCAGAAGGGTAAAATTTCTTGGCTGCACATAGCGCTGAAACTACAGAATGTAATCAAATGAAACTTGGCATGATTTAAGTTCATACTACGAGGAGGGTCATGTAATACTTTTTATCCTGGAATTCGTTAGGATTCCCTTGGGAGTAGGGATGGAAGTGACATTTCTCGGCCTAAATTGGCCTAAAATAGCGCAAAAACTGCTGAATGGATTCGAATGATACTTAGCATGATTTGAGTTCATACTAAGAGGAAGGATATAAAATACGAGCCCATACCCCAAAGCCAACAACATGATTACAAAATTGTTATTAGTGCCGATAAACGACCCACTGGACAGCTCACACAAAGCTGTACCAATGATGTTGCCGTCGCACTATGGGTCATGAGCGTAATTATCGTGTCAAAAATCTGTAACTTTCTCAGTTTTTAAAATATCTTTATGAATCTTTCGCAATTATAATTTTAGATATATGGACTACACATTAAATGAAAATAAATAAATAAAAATCCTTTATTAGTATAAAAAATTGCCACTAAACTTAAAAAAAAATTTTTGTTAGGTTCTCGCGGATTTTAACTAATCCAATGGACATAACTAAAATAAAATTCTACATTGACATAATATAAAATAATAGTTAAATATGAAAAAAAAATTTTTTTTAGGAATTTTTTTTTGAGAAAAAAGAAAAGATCTACAGTGGTAGTTCTGAAAAAATCGACGAGCCGTATTCCCATCATTACTATTGCCTGATCCTTGTCGTGGTTTATCTACGTGTAAACCCATTTGATACCTAAACTGCCCTTGTACATATCTTTTTTTCTCCTCTTTGAGTCTCTTGTTTTCCGGTGTTGTGGCCGACCATTTTTGAAATGGCATATTGTAAGATATGTGAATTCCATGCATCGAATCCACGCATGCAGTGTTGACAAGCCATACTGATAGGCATCTTGATTTTCAGGCTTGGATGCAACCTTACTTAAATCGTTCATTTCTGTTGGTCTAGACCCACATATAGTACACACTGCTCCAGAACTAGTATCAGTTAATACTTGAGCTACTTTTCCATCAATCATTGTCAAAAACAATTCATGATTTATTTCAATCATTTCATCATTTTGTCTAATCTTGGAAGTTTGTAAACTTTCTATTTGTGATTTTATATCATTAATAACAGCTCTAGTTTTCTCTGGAGTTTTTTTGGAAAATTCCATTAAAATAGGTCGACAATACCTCGGAGATGAGCATGTTTTATTTTCCCATATAATTTCATTAGAGCTCAAGTTAATTAGTTTTATTGGAACTAACGAAACTATGAATAAGTTAGCGTCTGATATTAATTCACTTTCTCTTTCTAATCTTTGTTTATATTCGCTCTGTCCCGAAGAGCCGTCACATCGCCATTTAGTATATAGTTTCATACTTTGTAATCCAGGTACGTATAAACCTGGATTACAAAGTATGAAACTATTATATAGATTCAATCTTCAAAATACAAGCCACAGTATGATCTAATAAATCCTGTAATTTTACTTTGGCACCGATATCAGTTATCTCAATACTACTTACAGGTGGGTAGCAAGATAGTTTTGCATTCTTCAACAGATTGTATGATGGAAAAACAGAGCAATTCGTTTCAGCAAGAACAGATCTTAAATATGCGTATTGCGACTTAGTTAAATTTAAATCAATGTATAAACTTAAGGCTTCATGAATAGAATACGCACTTACGGTTGGTGTTTTATGGAGTATTTGACTTCTTATCGTTTTCTTCTCATCTCTGCTTAATGGCCTTAGCATAGCTACGAGGGAAGCTTCTTCTGATTCCCCTTGTGATCGAAGTCCCTGTACATACGCGTTCTGTATAAATTCGAGTCCATATTCTTGCACTAATTCCATGTTCTTTCGTTTCTTGCTTCTGTCTGACAGGCCTTCATATGTTTTTGATGGTCGACCACGACCAGTAGATGTTTCTGGTGTGGGACGCGATTCTTCATCATCGAACACAATTTTGAACTCGCTATCTAACCACGAAGCGTTTTGTTCCAAAAATCGAGATTTGGTTCTTTTAGTTTTCGACCAACGATCACGGAATTTTGGTAAGATATTTTGTTGTATGTTTTCGACAACTTTTTGGCGTTTAGTTGGTGTTAAGTTATAGTTTTCTTCCAAATACTTAAGAAGATTTTCCGAAGTGGCATCGTTCTCGAATAAAAAAGAACATAATTCGCGTTTTGATACAATGAATTCACACATTTTAGTTTTTTGAATACACTTGTTTCCACGAAACTAGCAAAACAGTTTAAATGTTTGTAGTTGGAATTGGTTATCAATTACTGTCACTATAAAAAGGGATTCAGCCCTTTTTATAGTGACAGTAATTGATAACATATTTGCACACGACAGTACAGATTTTTATTGCGGTTTCTTGCACACGTTCCTCGAAATATATTCCATTGGAAATTGATAACTTATTTATTTCTTTGCGGTTTCCGGTTCAGCAACCGCAATATTTCGTTTCTTTCTTTGATAAGGTGATAGCTATTATCAAATAATGCGGTTATTCTCTATTTACAGCTAAAATATTATAAAATAGGTACCTTCATAAATTCCGTTAACCATGTTTTCCACTTCAAAAATAATTAAGTTTTATTAAAATAAAACAATCAATACTAAAGTTAAGGTCATCAAGTGAATAAAACCTAGGATATTTGCTACCATTTAAACCAAAATTGTCCAAAAAATATACTTTCATGATTTTTCCCCTTTTTCCCACAGTACACTTTTTTGCCTCTAAGTCAAATTGGGGCAAATTGGGACAAAATTTTATTTTAAATCCTGTGAGTAAACAGATCAAGGAACGTTATAGTAGTCGTATCTCCTTGTCGGGAGACAGCGGTAAATACGAAAACTCAATTTGAATTATTAAAACTGAAAAAATAGGAGGGCTTTCAAAAATGGTCTGTAAAAGCTAACTTTCTTAGCCATATAAAAATATGCTTGAATTACTTGGAAAGTGTTAAGTACCACGCTTTTAATGATGTATAATAAGTTATAGTTTATCAACAAATGTTTGTAAAAAAACGATCTGAAAGTGTCATATCACAAATTTTCCTACATCAATCAATCTACTTCCTTACATTCAAGTTCAAGCTATCGCTATTAAAATATGTTATTATAGCATATTTTTTGTGGTATATAATAGTTCAATTATCCTACTTTATATATTCACTGAGAAAAATGTAGAAATCTAACTTTTGACGAATTGATTTTTGGCACGAAAATTACGCTCCTGACCCATAGTGCGTCGTTCTGGTAGATCAGCACTCTGACAGGCGGGACATTTTGCTGCGTACCCGGGATGACAGCTTGCAATGCATTAGGGAAACGCACCAGGCATTTGATGCACTTCAGTCTCTACTCGCTTATATACCTACTGTCGTGGCGAAGACGGATACAACTTTGATCTTCGACATGTTAATCCGAAAACTGACGAGAATGGGTACTAAAAAAGTTTCCGCAATGCAATTCTAGGTCTAGATACATTTTACCAATAAGAGAAGGTCGCATTGCTCACCTGCAAAGGTTTCGAGGTTTGTTCAACCGTTTTCTGGTGAACACTTACGCCAAAATTAAAACGGAGTGTTTGGTATATGTACATCAGAACAGAACAAATGAGAGAAGACTGCGCGCTGAGAATTATGTAGATCTGCGAGACGCCATGAACCAAGATAGAAATTGTGAAGATTTAGGACGACTGGTGATTCTTCCTTCCAGTTTTAGAACTGCACAATAGATGTGTAGTGCCCTATTCTCCAGTAGGTACTATCAGAAGCTTTGGAAACGCATGATATACCTAGGTAAGTGTGGAGCTGTGTGACGTCCAGTCAATAAGGATGGGAGTTATTGGATATTTTGGCTACCGGTTATTAGTTGGGTATTATGTTTCAATACCGCTAGTACCAACTGGTACCCAATAATGTTACAATACTCTATACCTGTTCTGATTTCTACCCAATATATTTCTAACCGATTTGGTTAGAAATACCATCTAACCGATTTGGTTAGAAATACCATCTAACCGATTTGGTTAGAAATACCAAATACTTGTTGCAGCTACATAACTTTACGGGTGAACGGTCCGCTAGTACCTATGCGTAGATGATAGTTAGGTAAGTATAGGTATTGAAGCGTTGGGTAGTTATGGCTCACGGTCGGTTAGGCGCGATGCTCGCTTTGCACAGTTATTCCCTAGCGGTATGCGGATTTTACAATAGCGTTAGATATTTTAGGACCATGCTAACAGGTACTGAGTTAGTTATTGAATACCGGACTCATCTCTACCAGTCAATAAAATCTAGGTGTATATGTAAATCTATACTATACTGCATTAATAAAAATAAGTAGGTGTTTGTGAGGATGTAGGGTATCTCTGAATCTACTGAGCCAATTTTGAAAATTCTTTCACCTATTGAAAACCACGTTATTTGCGAGTGTTATAGGCTATATATATTAACAACTAAAAATATTACCGCTCAACGAAGTGGGCACGGGTCAGCTAGTATACAATAATAATCTTCAACCCTCAGTGGTAGAGGCCAAACACTATAATTATCACTACACTAGCTTGAAAGGTTTTTGTTCTTTGAGCTTTTTCACTATGTCCATGTTGTCGAGGAGCTGGATCACCTCGACGTTCATATGATGATGAAAACTCTGTTTGTTAGCCTCTGCGTATGTTTGTATGACTGCGTCGACTAATTCAATATTCAGGTCCCGAAGAATATTGTCATTACTTAAATATGCGGTTTCTCACGCGCATTTCATGTACTAGGGTACATGAAAAGTCCATCCCCGGGATACCATTTAACAAATTTCATTAAGATCCGTTCAGCCGTTTAGGCGTGAAAAGGTAACAGACAGACATACAGAGAGACTTTCAAATGTATAATTATTAGTAGGATAAAAATCTCGTGTCACAGTGTTTATAACCAAACTCCTTCGAAATGACTAGACCAATTCCAAAAATCAATATTACCACATACATTCTATGATATCATGAAATGATATTACGACTATTTCAAGTGAGGGAAAATGACTGCACCTCAGACTTCAATAAAATATATGCAGGTGTGCCACAGGGATCAGTCCAGGGGCCTGTCCTGTACACGCTGTACACGTATGAGTTACCGCAACGCCCAGGTGTTACCATAGCAACATCGCTGACGGTACAGCTCTACTTTCCTCGAACAAACGTCCGAGTCAAGGTTCCCAAGTTCTACAAAACAGCCTGAACGAAATCGAACAATGGCTAGCCAAATGGAGGATTACAGCCAGTGTATCAAAATCTGTACACATAACATTCACCCTTCGAAAGGAAGATTGCACCTAGACCGAAGACTAACCTGGAGGAAAACACGTCAGAACAAAACGGGATGAAATCATCCTGAAATAAAAATAAAAAAAAATATTAAATAGAGAAAAAAATATAAATCTTTTTACTTTACTAAATACAAGGGGCTCTATTGGCTGCTGGGACGAATTGCAAAACTATCCATTGACAATAAGCTGCTCATATACAAAACCATTCTGAAACCCATTTGGACATATACAGTTGTGGGGCTCAGCCAGCGTCTCCAACATTATGATCATTCAAAGGGTGCAAAACAACATCTTAAAACAAATATCTTATGCACCGTGATTTATCAAAACAACATAGGTCCATGAAGTACTGAACATGCCCAAGATAAGAGAGGAAATATAAACTCATGGAGCTAACTACAGGGAAAGACTCGAAAATCACCCGAACCAGCTAGCGGGGCAACTCACTATACCTGAAACTATACGTCAGCTTAAAAAGCTGCGGGATATATTTGACCAAGAAATGAACCAGATGGTCAACAAACGAAAGGACTGGCTTCGCTGGGGGCAGCGCCCTACATGCCAAAAACTCGCAACTCATCTGCTTATAGTCAAAATCGACAGATCACAAATAAAAGCACAAAAAAACATGTATCAAGTTGTCAAGTAGTCAACTTAATGTTAACTTGTTTTTATGCAACTTAATGCATTAAAACACAAATGTGGTGTTAAGCAAGTTAAAATTTAGGCACAGACTTAACAAGCAGATTAAAAAACTTTCTTTCTGAAGTCTTATCACTTGACGTGTTTGGACAGGTACAATTTAGTAAAATTTTGTTAATTGAGAAGTAGTGTTGGTGTAGTGGTTCGGTTTGCTTATTATTGTTGGTGGTAATAAATATTTTTATTATTCACAAAAATTCATCATCATCATCATCATCATCAGCCCATACACGTCCACTGCAGGACATAGGCCTCCCCCGTACGACGCCACAAATAGCGGTCCTGAGCTGCCTCCATCCATCGACTCCCTGCGACCGCTACGATGTCGTCGGTCCATCGAGTGGATGTTCTCCCATGTAGGGGGGGATTTGCCATAATCACCACGCTTGGCAGGCGGATTGGTGATCGCAGTGTTGGTGTTTAAAAATACTCAGAAGGAAGCTGCTGCCCTTCCTCTAGTAGGTTCCCTTAGTCGGCTCTTACGACATCCACGGGTTGAGTTGGAGGGGTCGATATTCGTACGCCGCGACCCCACGGCCCGCCGCGCACAAAAATTAGTTGTACATTATTCTACCTGTAGAAGATGTTGAGGTGGACTGAAGACACGACCATGAAATTTGTCAAGGAATATCTTATTGACTATGTAGGTATCTGGAACGTAAAAAGGTTGAAATATATATAAATAAAGCATCTAAACAAGGAGGGCTTGCCGCTATGGCTATACCAGATTGTCCATTTAACTTTTTTGAGTAGAGCTTACTAATGTCGTGATTTTTGGTATCTGATAGAATATTACTAATCATTTGTCAACGTTTTTGAAGTATTACTTTAGTTTGTATGGTAACACCAACAGCTTTTGGCAACATTATAATTGGGACACACGATTGGACGAGACGCGTAAGCCCGCGTAAACAAGCATTCAAGGCGGCTCCCACCGTGGAAGTTTCCCGCCTTCGAGCTATAATGTAAAATAGCTAGCAAAAAAGGGGACACTTCGGTTCCGACCGCCAAACTGGCAACTTGTCATAAGAGTTATTACTGCGTAAAATAAAGTAATTATCAAGTGTGTGTAGTGTTCACGATATTTCAGAAGAGGGATGAGCCCAGGTATGTTGAAAATTATTACATCATAAGTATTTCAGTATAATACAAAAAAATTCGTGGCCAGATTGACGAGATTAATTTTAAGTGATTTAAATGCGGGTACCTTCCACAAAATATTCCAATTTAAATAGCTGTTCGAACGAATGGTCGGTATTATACCGAGACTATCCAGACGTGATGACGCTTTTAATCGGAGAGTTTTCTGGTACCCGTTCTTAAATCTAAATTCATGACATTTAGTTATTGCAGTAAATCGATCATTTCGTGTGGAGTTTTATGTATAAAGCGGTCGGTATAGTACCGAGACAATCCGTTTGTAAATTATTCCTTTCGACTTGCGAAGGTTTTGTTCAGATCACTTTGTACAATCGATAAATGAGTATTTCACGTGTTGACTGCTAATCCAGATAGCATGTGCCTAATACGTGATTGGGGCTCACTCTCCGATCGTGTTAGCATGTGTTATGTGTGTTTCTCGATGGTTGCTGAAATTTGCTTTGATCAGGGCTAATCTCTGATAGCGATTTTTGTAACTGTCGGTGGACTGCGTGGATATAAGTAGCTACCATGTGTTTTGAATTCCGTGAGTATCTATCAACCAGAAAGTGCTGAATTGACACTTTATGAGTAAATTATTTCATGGGGCAATTTTAACCTATAGCGTGGCCAAGAATTTTAAACCTATAAATGTTTTATTTTATTGCTAAGTTTGCTGTAATCAATTCAATTCATTTATTTCCACCGTAGGTATTTCTTAATATACACTTGATGTCGTTAATTTCTAAAATGACTCTTATCCTAATACATTATCACACAATTTATAATCAAAAAAGGAAGCACCATAAGGGATTGTATGAAGAAAGAAAACAGACAGACAGTCAAATATTAAGTACACTAAAATTCAAAATAAGAGTTTGCTGTAAAAGGGCTGTACATATTTATAAAATTACAATAATTAATAAAATTATGTCAGAAATTTAACAAATTAAATATATTACATACTGTAGTAACAATGCTCGTTAAATTTTCAAATGGGCAAGTACCACGTGTGTTCGATTGCCAAGTATGCAATGTATGTTATAGGCTAATTATGCCTAGTGTGCATTAATCAGGTTAAGTGGCTATGTATATCACGGGCTAAGTATGCCAAATCGGGGTTAAGCCCAATAATTAGTAAAAGTTGAGCACAATAAACAAAAAAAAAAAATACAATTATTACAAGCTGAGTATAATTACGGGCAATTAGTAAGTCAAGTACAAATAAAGCACAATTAGCTAACGTCGAAAACAACTACTTAAAGTAGAGTACATATCACTTAACCTGGTAAAATTTAAGCACAAATTAAGCACTATTAATAAACCACTATCACAATTAATAAACGTTGAGCACAAATTGAGAACAATTAATATTCATCGAGCACAATTAGTAAATGTTGAGAACTATCAATCAAAGTCGTGCACGAAAAATCAAGCACGAACGGAAAACGTGGAGCACAATTAATCATAGTTGACAACACTTACTTATAAAAATTTACAATTATTTCATGTGTCATTTAATTAGCAACAGACGACTACAGTCAATTTATTTAAATAAAATGACCGCAAGCCTATTACACAAATTAAAAGTATAAAGTATGATGTGTTGTGAGTGTTAAGAATAGAAGATAAAATCATACAATTTTATAAAATATAACTCAATTAATTTAATTTGAGTACTTTCAGCCACAGTCTTATACAATTGAGGCATAACAATTTGGAAGTATCTGCCATGTTAGTCTTGTGTAAATAAATAATTTGAATTGAGATCAATTAATAACAGAAGAGTACAATAAATTAGTTGAGTGCAATCTTTGCTCGGTTGCCTTCTTTATATTCACTATTGAACAGTTAGTTGCAGTAGGGTACACAGGTCCAGTTGGACACTTACTAATATTTTATAATTGTTTTTCCGAGGTAATGAACAACAATGGTAATTGCATATAACAACGAGAAGCAGGATGGACGAAGAGAGTTCTGACACAAGGCAAAAGGAGGTAGCAGCAAACGAGGTGCTTAACTATTCTATGGTGAAACAGGCCAATCAAGTTTGCCTGATTTGATTTGATGATACTATCATCATTTAAACATCATGAAAAGCGTGATCTCAGAATTTGACCCCGGTAACAAGAATCAAAGTTCGCGAGTGCGAGTAATGTACCCTTAAGAACGTTGCCAAAGCGACATATTAAGTCGATTTTATACATGGGCATAGTCAACAAATCTGTTATAAACGGTGCAGAGGGCTTAAATTTTATGAAACCAGAAGCCTTCACGTTTTTATTTATCTTTCAGAATTTTTGAAATTTTATTTAGATTAGCGTTATTTTACTATTATATTAAGGTTTACTTTTTAAAGCACTAAATAAGTAAGTTCTTTATTCATAAACAATTGGACAATAATAGCCAATAAAATTATATTGCATTTCCTATTCATGTATGGTGTGCGGATGGTTCCTAAAAGAAGAAAATATAAGTATTATTATTAATCAAATACATTCACGTCCCTGCACTCGGGCTAGATATGCATCTCTTCTATCTAATTTCTATATTATGGTGTTACGCTTCGTTCAATACTAGTCGAAATTGTTGACGTTTACTATGTTTACTAATGTTAGTCAACTGATACAGCTTTCATTCTTTGGTTGAATTTATTTGAACGGGCAACTCTTTGAAGTCTTGTCTACGGTCAAATGGCTGACTATTGGATGATGCTCGTGAATGGTTGCAATTGGATAGCGTCCACCAGTATTGAGGCGATTTGTCTATGGTCAAAGAGTTTATTATTGACCGACGCTCGTAATTGGTAGACAGATACTTACTATCGGTGGATGACCATTATTGGTTGGGGTTGGCCAATCCAAGGACTGAAGTAATAACAATCTTTCATCTGATTTTTTTTTAAAATTATAAACCCATTGGACAGCAATGTGACCATTTTGGTAGATTTCTGCCATTTTGGCAGATTTGAAAGATCCCACCAATATTTTTATTAGACTGAATTTTCAATGAAATAATCAGTTTAATTAATTTAATTGTAATATTACTTATTATTGCTTATTTGAAAAATAAACAGCTTATTTAGCGGTAATGTTTGGAGCTTTTGACTACCTTAAGCCTTGTAATTTCCATTTGCGGATGGGGAATATGTAGTGTGTCGTTAAAAACTTAAACGCAGTCTAGTAGTAGATAAAAACAACATAATACTGGCAGTTTAAACAAAGCAATAATACGGATCGGAACAACATTACAGTATATTTAAGGCAATGAAACCAGGACCAGCGCAGAGTCTGTGTTGAGAGTTTAGTAAGATAATAGTTAGTAATATCGATTTAGTCTACTAAGAAAGACTTATTAAGGTTCGTTTGTACCAACCTGTATACTATATTTAACAAGAATAACTTGAGCTATCTGCTGACGGTACAAATGATACAAATATAGCTGAACGAAATGTAACGTAATTGATTTTTCCAATTCCATGAAGTAGATAGTATGAAAGCATATTTTTGGCGTTTTTGTTTTTTTACGTCAAATTTGGCAGATTATGGCTAATGTGTGGCAGAATTGCTAATTTTGAGATGGTCACGATTTGATCAGTTACGTTTTCTGTTCTGAGATTTAGCAAGGAACATTGTTTTCTCATAATAACGATTTATGAAACGAAAAGAAACGGCTGTTCTCCTAAAAAGTATTTCTTAAATTTCTATTATTGTTGTCCATATTGTGCGAGTAAATATACTGAAGAATGAAAAAAGTCATAAAATGGCTTATGGTAGGACATTATTCAGAAGGTTGTAATCTAAATTAAACCACTAACTTTAATCAGAATTTGGAATTTTTTCTCCAAAACAGTACAAAAAAAAAACAGACTATTTTAATTAAACCGAATGTCGTAGTTATTGAATAATTCAGAATGTGATTCTAGCGAGACGGATAATATATTTTGTACAAATTGATACCTAAAGGTTTGAAATAATCGATATCTTTTGTATTTATAAGATGATACCTAATTAAAGTAATCAACATTGTCCGCTCTATTTCTTTTCGATTCTCAAATTGTAACTGTTTTTTATATTGTTATTGATGTATATCTTCAAGGTACAAGTGATAAATAATTTATTTATAATAAAATATAATGTATTTGTTGCTGAAAACTATAACAACAATATGTACTAAACTAATACCTACTTATAAAATACCTTAAAGCTACAAAATGGCATCCATCTCTTCATTATGTTGTGATAGCTATTCAGTTCCATTTACTACGACACTGATCTTCCGTCGCAAACATTGCGTTGAGTTATGTACGTGACTTTAATTTCATTATAACAGCGAATTATAAAATTTTAAAAGATTTAAGGTATATTTTATGACAAAATGGTAACTATTTAGCTAGGAAATGATTTATTAGAAATAAAAGGAAGTGTTTGTCGCACGCCTGGAGGAACGTACGATGTCATATGGCCGAATGTCGTGATTTTTGGTATCTGATAGAATATTACTAATCATTTGTCAACGTTTTTGAAGTATTACTTTAGTTTGTATGGTAACACCAACAGCTTTTGGCAACATTATAATTGGGACACACGATTGGACGAGACGCGTAAGCCCGCGTAAACAAGCATTCAAGGCGGCTCCCACCGTGGAAGTTTCCCGCCTTCGAGCTATAATGTAAAATAGCTAGCAAAAAAGGGGACACTTCGGTTCCGACCGCCAAACTGGCAACTTGTCATAAGAGTTATTACTGCGTAAAATAAAGTAATTATCAAGTGTGTGTAGTGTTCACGATACTAATAATACAATAATAACTTATCTGCTAACTAGCTGAGCCGCCCGCGGCTACGCCCGCGTGCACTAAGTCCATCACATGACGCGAAAAAGATGGCTTTATTGCTGACGTCGTCAGTCACCCCTCGTGCTACTAAAAAGAATAGGTCTTAACAAATATGTCTTTAAAAGATTCCCAGTCCGCATTTTTCAGGTCAAATGTTTCGAATCTCCTATCAGCCATTATCCCACACACAATTCACAACTTTTTCACTATAGGTAGGTACCTATTTCGCGTATTTTCCGTCGTTGCCAATGTAATGGACTTACTTGGTAAATCAGGACTGAAGATTGTGGGTAGGTAGTTGTTGTGCGATATTCACGATCAATTTGAGAATTTTTTGGCGGTATTTAGGGTCTGATTTTGAGATAAATTTTACTATATAAAGATACATGAAGATATGATGAGATGTTCGAACAATACTGCTTTTTCGTGAAGTGCAAGAGTACCACTGACCTGATAGATACTAGCTGCGTCCGGCGGGTGGCGACACACCAACAATGGTCAAACAGGTATCCTTGGGTCTAGCTAGATGGTTAGGTCACAATCACAGCACTCGAGAGAGAATTCAGGTTCATAGGTGGTTGATAGAACTTCTATCTAGGACATATCTTGTTTGACTAAGTCTATAAAGCATCCGGAGGAAGAAACGTCTATCCTCTACGGAGTCTATGGCACGTGTGTTCTGCTGAACAACAAGGTTCTCGTTTAGACAATGGCACCGAGCAAAAGCACGTTATCAGCAGAATTGTACATACCCCCCACCGAAATCAATATGATTTATTTTCCGTAGAAAAATTTAAAATATCCCATATAATAGAGATAGAATATAAGAGAAATATAATTTAACTTACAAAGTCAGTTTTATGGATAGAGAATTACAAGATATGAATGAGTAAAAATTTAATTTAATTTTGCTTCTTAACACTAGGATTAGATGTGAACGTTTGTTTATTAATTTGCATAGGGTAACGGACAAACTTTATTAGTAGGCCCCTGAATCAGACCAGTTTTTGTTCGCAAAGTTAAACGCGATTAATTTAATTCATTAGCATCTTTATCCAAGTACCCAATAGATCTTGTTATAATTAATGTTCATCAACAATATTAGGAGTGCACTCAGTTTCCAATACCTACACCACAGACAGTCGTTTCGAATTATGCGACTTGAGTTTTTCCGAATCTTCCAACAATAATCGTATTATATACCTATATTTCAACCAATTTACACAAAACCTTGACAAATCATATCCCTAAACCTTTCTCATTAATCACTCTATCGATTGTTGAAACCGCATGAAAATCTGTTCTGTAGTTTTTGAGTTTATCGCGAACAGAACAGACAGACAGACGCGGCGAAGGACTTTGTTTTATAAAAGTTTATACGTCTAAACCAGTATCTACCTTGATCTACCTACCTATGAACCTAACTTATCCACTGATAGAAAACAACATTTCAAATGACTCTCATACAGAGAGGAAGAGATCACGTCTTTTAAAAAACATAGTCGTCGATCATTTGTAATTTAGTTTCACCTGTTTTGATTAGAAATTAAACTAACCTTTGGTGTAGTTCTATCCAAATTGTATTTCGTTCATTCGTCCGAATATATTTCAAAACATATGTAGTATACGTGTTAGATATCGCCAATCTACCACTAAAGTTGAAAGCAGAATATCTGCAATAATTTTTATGTGCGGGTACTCCTCCGTCCGGCTGCTTGCATTGATTGTCATTTAGTTGAAAGCCTCTAAAATCTTAATATTTCACATACACAGGGGGTTTTAGGGCTGGGAGGGAGTTAATATATTCGGACGAATGAACTCATACAATTTGGATAAAACTACACCAAAGGTTAGTTTAATGTCTAATTGTATTTCGTTCATTCGTCCTTCTATATTTGAAAACATAATAATGTAGATTTTGAAAGTTGTGAAATATTAAAACTCATGATGAATTATATTGATCACCAAACAAAACAAATAGTTATTTCCCTCTTAATCACAACTATGAAATTTAGTTAATGTTTCATCTACATCAGTATTTTTAGAATTGACAAATCTCTACGACGAAATCTGGAAAAACATGGCATACAAAGTTATTGCGTCAATGCTAACCAGCTCGATTCGAGGTCGAATTGGCGTCCTATTTTTTCGTTCATTCGTCCGAATATATTTCAAAACATATGTAGTATACGTGTTAGATATCGCCAATCTACCACTAAAGTTGAAAGCAGAATATCTGCAATAATTTTTATGTGCGGGTACTCCTCCGTCCGGCTGCTTGCATTGATTGTCATTTAGTTGAAAGCCTCTAAAATCTTAATATTTCACATACACAGGGGGTTTTAGGGCTGGGAGGGAGTTAATATATTCGGACGAATGAACTCATACAATTTGGATAAAACTACACCAAAGGTTAGTTTAATGTCTAATTGTATTTCGTTCATTCGTCCTTCTATATTTGAAAACATAATAATGTAGATTTTGAAAGTTGTGAAATATTAAAACTCATGATGAATTATATTGATCACCAAACAAAACAAATAGTTATTTCTCTCTTAATCACAACTATGAAATTTAGTTAATGTTTCATCTACATCAGTATTTTTAGAATTGACAAATCTCTACGACGAAATCTGGAAAAACATGGCATACAAAGTTATTGCGTCAATGCTAACCAGCTCGATTCGAGGTCGAATTGGCGTCCTATTTTTTCAGTTGACTATTTTAGACTAGAATTTAAATATTTATTTAAATTAAACTTTCGTGGATCTGGTGATACGTGTGCTCGTAACCGAGGTCCGGAAGGAAGGGGACGCGACGCACGGCCAGGGGCGGCTGCAAGCGCGGGGCGGCTGCTGATGCAGCTGTTGAGGTACGTGGCGGCTGGTATCACCTCTGCTCCGGCGTGCCTGGCTGCAGGGAGCGGGGGCCTCTTGTTTAAAGACTTGGCTAGCTTGTCTCTGTAATCTCATAATTTTTTTTTCTATTTAGGTATAACATCATTAAAGGTTTTTTTTGAGCCCTAAGGCGATGCTAGTCTAGGTTACATTGTAATTAATCTAATTGTAAGGTACAGCTACTATAGGAAATATACATTTAACCCTTTGACCGCCATAGTCTATACATGACAAATCACCTGAGGACCCCTCAGCCCCAACGACATATAGAATATCTTTTGTTCACTTGGTCCTTTGGCGTAGTTGTCTACGCCAAAGCACAAAGGGGTTAAACATTATATACATGGATAATAATGGATTCTATAAGTTGAGAAACACATTAGACGGCCACTTGATCCTTGTGTTCTATTGTAAACAATCTAATAATAACTTCACTTAGGCAAGTAATACGCCTCATCCTTTTGAGAAGCGAATCGGATAAAGCTCCATTTATCCCAGGGTATACCTAGCTACGGCGCGTGCAGTTTCTTGGAACTCAATGTATGTATGTCCAGTAGTTTTCATTATTTTTACACTAGCAATTTGTGTTCAGCGCACAGCTCGATTAACATAGGTATCCATCTTTTTATTCTTTTATGGTGTTTCAATAATAGATTTAATATAGTCTTCTGCAATATGGGCACCTGCTTACTGTAATAGATATACCATAATAATCATATACTTAGTAGGTATATAATTATAATGTGCTAGTGGTTTCTTTTTCACTTTTTCCACTAGTGGACAAAAAATTGAAGTGAAGAGAATATCAATAACACCTTATTTCTTATTTGATAATAATGTTTATAGTATACAACTTGACTTGTCTAAGTGCTTATTTTGTAAGCCTAAAGAAATAAAGTTATTGATTCTGATTCTTAATAAGAATCAGAATCAATAACTTTATTTCTTAGAATTTCTTATAAAAGCACAAAAGAAAGCATCCCAAACAGATGGCCATGATATTGTGCAACGCATAAACCTTATCAGCAGAGATCAGAGCACGTAGAATGATTTAGGATCAATGACCTTAAATGATAGGTTAGTATGGATATCGTTTCTTACGACATATCCTATATTGTCAGCCCAACGCGCCACTGGACGAGCGACTGGTATCAATTAAAGCATGTGTGTTTTACTACAGACTTAACACCTTAGGGGCAGCATAGGTGATCTGATCAGCATTCTTTAGTTAAAAACCTGTGGTATTGAAAGACTTTTAGTAAAAGCAAATAAATAAACACTCAATAATAATAATTTGTACCTATAACTCGGCAAACAGGGTTTTTTGTCACCTTATCTTAAACTCTGTGCCCACAGCGACCAATCAGAACAACGTATCCTGGATGACTAATTACTTAAATGTTTGTAAGATAAAAACAATGCGATGGCAATCGCAGGTGGCTCACTTGCTTACTTCACAAAATTATGAGAATTACTATATATATAATTTTTATGTCAATTTCCAAACGTAGGTATTTTTGTCTACAATGTCTCTGAATAAATAATAGTATGCATACAAAACGATAGCGAACTGTCAACTTTATTTAGCAAAGTAACGCTGAACATGTTTCCCCCGCGATTCAATGCATAGGACGTTACAAATTTGTACACAGCATCTCAACAAAGCTTCAAATTAATTGGATGAATTTTATGGAACTGCATACGGAGGAAACAAAAAGACATTTTTTCCAAAATTTTAAGTTAACCTTTTGAGGTTTCGTAGTTTTATGGGTAATTTTCTCATAGGTACAAATATTTCTCAGGCAGAAGTTCATACAACTATGTACATAAATTATTCATATAAAGTGACTGATGGACCTCAAATAAAACGGCGCTTTGAATATTACAAAGTTACTTTATTCTACCGAGATTCACAAACCAAAAAAATCACGTCAACCTTATAACATGAACCGTGCGTTTTCGTTATCGCGATTCAGCCTTGGTTCACTTTTACTAGCGACATCTAGGGCGTGCATCAGAACTTAATAGAATAGGCAATATGTTCTACAAAAATCACCTAAACATATCGCCCGCCATGAACATCTGTTTATGTTCATCATAAGAGAACTTGCAATCAGGTGAACGCTACAAAATTATACATAGCAAAGGTGACAGTGATAGCTTCGATAGTCGTAAAATAACACAATGTGGACTCTAAAAACAATTTAAAATAACAAATCTCAAAACATAACATAACTCAAAGTATAACACCAAGACATCAACTTCTAACTGACAAATAAAACAACTTAACTTCTAAGCCTTAAAACGAAAGACAACTTACATTAGTCGGTTACAGGTAAAACACATAACTTTGAAACAGGACGTTTACATAATGAACCATTACACTTGAGGGTTACAACTCTTGTAACCTTGTCCGAACCAGCGTGTTTCTCCACTATTCTTCCCAATAACCAGCGTGCTGGGGGTAAATAGTCATCCTTCACCAAAACAACATCTCCAATGTTTGGTTCAGGAAGTTGTTTATTCCACTTGTATCGTTGAGCTAAATGTACCAAATATTCATCAGACCAACGCCGCCAAAATTCCTGCAACATTCGCTGAGCTAGCTGCCATCGTTTTAGTGAACTGACGCTACTCTCTAAGTAGTTACGATCAGGCACCGCTATCAGAGGCTCACCTATGAGAAAATGACCGGGTGTCAACGGCGTTGGATCATCAGGATTGTCAGGCATCGTTGACATGACAACGGTCGGGAATTAAAGCATGCTTCGTAAGCACGCGTGCTGACCTAATTGCTAGCTAGAAATCCAGCGGCCGCTACAACGTGGGAAATTGGATAAAACGGCGCTTCAAATATGCAAAGGTGCTTTATTGCATATTAAAAGACACCTTACCGTCTTACCGCGCTTCATGTGCACAGTTGCACACGACCTACGCATGCTGACGTCAATGCTGGCTAGAAATCCAGCGGCCGCTACGACGTGGAACACTCGATAAAACGGCGCTTCAAATATGCAAAGGTTATTGCATATTCAAAGACACCTTACCGTTATATCGAACTTCTACCTTTGTCCATTTCAAGAGCCTTCGACAAATGTGTTCCAGCGGCTGGGATGGGTGCTAATCCACTCAAAAACCATTGACGAATTAATCCATGCATGAACATGGATTGATAGAATCTTCATGACAACAGAGACTCCCGATAATAATTCAGCCAGCAGTGCAGCGCCCATCAACTCAAGTCAAAGTATCGACCACTACTTAACGGGGGAAATCTTGGTTCGAGCCGTTACTAGACCTGTTGTTATAGACTTGTCCGCGCTTATAGGGTTATAAACAACCGCCGCGTACCGAAGCGTCAGAGAAGCCGTGTAACTCAACACAGAAGTTGTTAGCTGCCATGTCCAGCCATCTTGAAATGCTGAACTTGCACCTTTCTGCAAGATTTTCTCGGTAAGTTCGCCACTCTATCAATAGCTCTTGCGGCTGTTCGTCATCCCAGCCTATCCCTGAAGGCCAAAGCCTTTGAATAAATATTTTTGATGTGACAACACAAGGTGCTGCCCATCCCAGCGGGTCGAATAGGCGGGAGATGTCTGATATCACACGCCGCTTTGTGATAGGAGACTCCTGAGATGAAAGCTTAACTGAATATCGAAACTCATCACAATCTCGATTCCATGAGATCCCCAAAATCTTAATAACCTCATCCATTTTGATATCCTTTTCCTTCGTTTCCTGATCCTTCCCCATTTCCAGATCTTCATCATTTTCAGAAATCAGCTTGTTCAATTCATCGCAGCTGCTAACCCATTTATGCAATTAAAAGCCGCCTCTGGTAAGTACTTCTGTCATTTCCTTCTTCAACTTTAAACCTTCATTTACTGTTTGACATCCTGTCATCAGATCATCTACATAAAACTCATGCTTAATATTTTCAGCGATGTCAGGACAACGTGAGGAGCATTCATCTTCTGCGACTTGCTGGGGTGTCTTCACAGCGAGGTAAGGAGCCGACGAAGTACCAAAGGTAACTCTCAGCATGCTAAAATCTTGAATTTTATTTGGGGGATCGTCGCGCCAAACCACCCTCTGGAAATCTACGTGTTCAGGTAAGACTTTCACTTGTCTATACATTTTAATGACATCCGCACAAATGCTTATCGGATGCATTCTCCATTTCATAAAGATGTGCCGTAGCGGTGGTTGTATTGTAGGACCAACCAACAAGTCGTCGTTCAGAGAGAAGCCGTTCATCCCTTTCATAGAGGCGTCAAACACAATTCGAACCTTGGTCGTCGTCTTGTCTTCTCGTACAACAGCGTGGTGAGGTAAGTATACCGCAGTAGGTCTTCTGGGATCATCACCGTGTACGAGTTTCATGTGGCCAAGGTTGATGTATTCGTGGAAAGCCTCGGAATATCTACGCTTTACTTCTGGGTATTTCTTAAATTTTGACTCAAGAAGTAGAAATATCTTAACAACACATTCTCTTGTTCAGCCGTATTGACACTGAGGATCTTCACTACGCAATGGAAGCTGAACAATGTACCTGCCATCATCATCTCTCGATGTAGTTTGCGAGTAGAGATCTTCGCAACGCTGTTCATGTTGGGAAAGGATCTTTGGAGATTCAGGAATTGTGGATTCAATCTCCCAAAACTTCTCCAGAAGAGCATTGTCATTAACCTCTTCTGTCATACTGATAGTGGCATGATGACAATGAATGTTCGAGTCTACGCTCGATGAGATACGACCAAACAAAACCCAACCTAATGCTGTATTTTGAGCAACAGGATAACCTGAAGGACCTTGACTCAGTCCTTCTTTCAAAACTGGACCGTATACTTCAGCGCCCAGTAAAACATCAATCTTGTTCGGGGTGTGGTAGTCGGTGTCCGCTAAAGTGAGCCGTAGCTCTGGCCAGTCGAATTCATCAATTTTCTCTGAAGGTAGGAGCGATGTTATCGTACCTAACACATATGCTTCTACTTGGACACGAAATCGATAATCGATAGGATCGATGCGCGAGTGAATAGTCATTGTGACTGTAAACCTGGAAGCAAAGCTGCTCTTCTCGCCACCTACCCCGGAAATGACCGTCTTGGCCGACTTCTTCTTCAGTCCGAGTAGTTGAACCGCCGACTCCGTTATGAACGAAGCCTGAGATTCCCTGGGGGCCTACTCTACAAACCAAAAAGCGAAGTTTCTTTTTCGTTTTCGTGCAAATTGTACTCTAAGTGCCTTCGTTTTTACTTTCAAACGAAATATAACACGACCGAAATATTTTTTGACAATCGACGTCGTAATTGGTACTCTGGCAGCACTAAAAACGAAACGTTTTCTTGAATTTGACAGCGAAACTTGTATCAAAACGACCCAATATTACGAACATTGCAACGACAACTAATTAGGTATCGTTTCAATTTTCGTTTGGTGCTATAATTTATTTCTGTTCGTTGAATTCACCAAGTTTTTTGGCCCGGCTACTCATTTGACTGCCCTTGTCACATGAATGGCACAGGATAACTATATACCTACCTAGAAGCCACGGACGGAATTTATTTGTGAGCAAAGGACTTCCCAAGACGGCAGTTTCGCAAAGCCTGAGAAAACTTTTATTTACCTAGGTGAGGTGAGAAAATTGTTCCATCGGTATGCCATAGCTACCGGCTCTTCGCAACCTTGTCGGAGTCTCCCCGGAAAATAAGGCAATGATTTCAATATGCTATTATACCTATGGTACCAGAGTAGTCAGTGTGAATAGGCATTTGGGTGTATGTTTTCTACAAGAGTATCACAATGATGGCTGATAGATACCAACATAAAAGCAGTAATATAGTATAAATTGTAAGCCTTAATAAATTTAAAACTTTAATGTACAAGCTTTATCATCTAGGACCAAAGTGCTTGGAAAGACAAATCCAATAAACCCAAACTTGATATAGTTAAGTTGTTTCATTTAGGAGTTCCTATGGCCACTTTACCTCACCTCAGTTTCCATCATCAGACCAGCTCGATGGTACCATGACATTACATTGTCACCAAACTTACATATGTCAAATTTCAGCTTAATTGGTTGAGGATAACAGTTCTAAACTTGAGTGATTTCACCCGAACAAACATACATTGGAAGTTAAATAAAAGCTTGTAAAATGCTATGGGTGCCTAACATCTAGCTAGAGCCCACAAAACTTCCTGTTTGCAGTTGGTCTATATGGGCTCATACATGACATGCCACATTCAAAGTAACAAAGAGAGATTTTCATTGGGATTTTTATTGCTTTCAACCGACTTAATATCTATCCTA
This sequence comes from Eupithecia insigniata, assembly GCA_947859395.1. Classification (NCBI taxonomy): domain Eukaryota; kingdom Metazoa; phylum Arthropoda; class Insecta; order Lepidoptera; family Geometridae; genus Eupithecia; species Eupithecia insigniata. The sequence continues at coordinate 15,533,170 of OX402002.1, forward strand.
CTAATTGCACTTTGCAGCAATCAACATGGTTGGTAATGGTGATTACTGCAAGTGCAATTAGTAAGGCAGATATATAGGCTGATGATGATATAGGTTTGTGATGCTGGCGGCAATATATTGTTGATAATAATGCTATGTGGATTGTCCTGCATGTTTTTATTTTATGAAAGCATCATCAAGGGGCCCGTTTAAAAAAAGTGTATCTCAATTAAATGTTTCTGTTTCAGGAGATTCCGAATACCCATGAGGCTGAAGCCTTTGTTTGGGGCTAGAGTTTCCCTATGGCTCCTTTTGAGGCTATCTGAATACTTTCCAGAAAGGCAATAAATAACAAAATCCATGAAAAAGCCAGAGCCAATATTCAGAAGACTTTTGGAATACAAGATAAATAAATATTTGCAGTCTAACCAGTCATGCATGAGGAAACAATGTACTGGAATGGGTGGAATTGAACTTTTTAGAGATAAGATAAAGATCATTTATTGTCAATAGGTATACAAATAACAAATATACTTGATTATGCATAGGCTATCACTTGTCATGCATGAATATTAAATAAATTAACAAGGAAACTGCCTGTCCAGCAGTCAATGAGTGTAAAATTAGTAACAAGTGAACAATTAGCTACATGTATAACTAGATACCTACATAATTCTCATGCAACGAAAATATAGAAATAAAAACATAGTAAAAAATAAAAACTTTTATTATGAATTATTCTAGTAATTTTTATTTATAAACCATCTTAAACCTTGAATTTTCAAGTTTTCAGCTCTTTCCTCTTCAATATTATTCTTATCCTAAGCCTATCATCTTGCTTTAGACATTGCTCGCTACAACATGACCGACTCCGTTGTCATAAGGCTGGTTGGTTTCCTGAAGGACAAAATAAATTATAAATTAATTTCACCAATTGATATAAACACACCTACTGTTTATAGAACATGCTCAAAACATTACCCAAGAAATACTATCTAAACTTGGTTCTATAATCCAAGATATACATGAGTATTCTGTATTTAAACATATAAGTATGAAAATAAAAACCTTAGCAACGCATTATTTGTACATATGCAGCGAAAAGGTGCAAATATGAGTTCAAAAACGGACGAGATACAAATGAAAGCTGCCGAAACCAAAAAAAGTATTTTTCTTTCTTGTAACACTTTGTTGACAAAAAAATAACTTGAATTCCAGAACCGAGCACGTGTACTTACCTCTCTTTATCCAGAAAGGATCAAAATGATAATAGAAAATAGTATTGTGACATGTCTAATGGTTGCTAGGTTTTTACAAAGACAGGCAGTACTGAGCCCATTGCTCTAATAAATGGCTACTTATATGTAGCTACCTAGGTATCGATGGGCTTCTTACAACAGATTCACCTGCACGCTGTGGTGATAGGTAAGATTTCTGGCCTGCACCTCCACATGGCAGACTAATATTCGGCTACCGTAGTAAATTCCTCGGCGAACAGAGGGCGGAGACCCCACAAGTCTGTGATACAGCCTCGGGGTCTAAAAACCCAAGACGGCCAGCCACCAACAAGTAGACCAAACACTGTCCGCTGTCTACAATATTTAATTACTACTACAAACTAAAAATATCACAACTGAATCACGTTTTGTTTGTTTACATTTTGATGACAATTGGTGTTGCCAGCAGTGAAAGTGAAAAACATCCAAACCGAACGCGCAAAGGTCCGAAATTATGACAAAAAGGTTCGTTTTGTAAAATAACAGAACGATAGCTAATGCTGAAAATAGAAAGAGCTGAGATGCTTAATCTCAACTTTCAATACTAATATCAATAGTAGCACTGTTGAATTAGGATTTAACCCGGAAAAAAAATTAAAATAGACTGTCCACCCTCTGTACGTACGCTACACACTCACACATTGACATCAATATCCATCGTCCACCATTACGGCTTTAGACACCAACGGATTTACATATTTGTAACAATGAAAAATGCCTTATTGTGTCATTAAATCTTGCCGAAACCACAGTCATTTCGTCACCAAGAAACACGGGATCACATTTCACGGGTAAAGGCCGTCGCCAGATAAGCCGGGGTAAAATGCCCCCAAAGCAATCGGGCTATTTTTTTTTTCTGAAATACCTTATACTATGGACAACATCTCAGCCCAGTTTCAACTCTGAAATATCACGCGTTTTTGAGTAAAAAAAAAGTTATTTTTTTTCAAATCCGTTTTTCTCCGAGTCTACTTGACAATATTAAAAAAAGTGTTTATGGGTTTTAAGATATCACTATCTAGTATTCCTAGAAAAATTCACTCGATAATCGGGTAAGTTGGTCATAGGTAAAAATGCGATTATCATTAAACTTGTTTTATAATAAATTTTTTCAACTTTTTTGTACATAATTTTTTTTTCTATAGTCATTATTTATTGCTCTGCTCTTGAATAATTATTTTATACATAAGGTAAAGGTCCCAGTTATTGAAACTGGCCTAGTTGTTTGACACTTGCAATTTTATTCTAATAAAAAAAAAATGTTCTCAAAAAATCAATTATCTTAAATAAATCAAAAAATATATTTATAATGTATTAGAGTTGATTTGTTTTTTATTTTTATTTAAAGTAATTATAACTAGGCCAGTCATCAATAACTGGGTCCTTTACCTTATATTTAACGATATTAAATCTTTCAAACAACGAAATTCCAAAAATTCTTGTTACTCAAAAAATTGTGCCAGATTGAATTTTCCCGCCTCTGCTTGCAATGCTACCTGCCGGGCAAACTCATCAGCTCACTTTGTGAATCATTTACTTACTTCAGGTTTGTCCGCTTGTTAAGTCTTCAAAAGTTTTCAGTGGCGTCTAATATGATTTATGTCAATCACTCTGCAATTGTTTTAAATGTTTAGGCAAAACTAATATTTCTCTATCCACAAATATATAATATAATATTGAAATTATGTATAAAATAATTATTCAAGAGCAGAGCAATAAATAATGACTCTAGAAAAAAAAATTAAGTACAAACAAGTTGAAAAAATTGATTAAAAAACAAGTTTAATGATCCTTGCAATCATCTAAAAAAAAATATATTTTGTAAACTGAGACGAAAGGATAATGTATAAAAAAATTACATCACTGTACTTAAGGAATTTAAGGCAAAAAAAAAAATTTAATAATTTTTTTTTACTATCGTCTTATATTTTGAAAAATCTTAAAAAAATAGATGTTGATCAATATTAGAGTAATACGTGAAAAAACAAACTAAGGTGTACCATACGTTTTTGGCATAATTTTTTTTTTTTAACTATAATCGCATTTTTACCTATGACCAACTTACCCGATTATCGAGCGAATTTTTCTAGGAATACTAGTTAGTGATATCTTAAAACCCATAAACACTTTTTTTAATATTGTCAAGTAGACTCGGAGAAAAACGAATTTGAAAAAAAAAAAACTCTTCCCGGTAAGTTGGGAAAATTATTAAATCCTCGTATTTATTAACCTTCAATTTATGAATGAGGTAGGTAGGTACTTCAAATATTACATATTCATTTTGGTTGTATATGTAATGGTGTTAAATGTTTTTTTTAGTAAATTAAATTTAACTTATGTTTGTAAGTAATGTAAATATAAGAGCTTTTTCATCATCATCAGCCCGTATACTCCCACTGCTGAACATAGACCTCCCCCAAACGACGCCACGAATAGCGGCCACCTCCATCCAACGACTCCCTGCGACCGCTACGATGTCGTCGGTCCAGTGGGAGATCTTCCCACACTCCGTTTCGCATTGCATCGCGGTCGCTACTTGAGGACCTTTACTTCCCAACGGTTATCGGTTCTACGAGCTACTACATATATGGCCTGCCCATCGCCACTTCAGCCTACTAATTCTGAGAGCTATGTCGGGAACGTTAGTTCTTCTACGGATTTCCGTATTCCGGACCCTATCACGTAGAGAACTCCGAGCTTAGCTCGCTCCATAGCTAACTGGGTGACTTTGACAGCTTTTTACTTATCCTACTGCTACTAATATTATAAATGTCAAAGTTTGTATGGATGGATGTATGGATGTATGGATATTTATTACTCTTTCACGCAAAAAACTACTGAATCGATTAGGTTGAAATTTGGTATGGGTATAGTTTGGGACCTTGAATAACATATAGGCTATTTTTATCTCAATAAAACGCGGGCAAAGGCGCGGGCAGAAGCTAGTAACAAAATACTATTATATTGATAATTTGAATCGTTTTTTATTTGTTTGTTTGAGCTAATCTCCATAACGGCTGGACCCATTTTGATAAAACTTTCACTGACGCTGATGCTACACAGGTAGCTGATGATATAGGAAGAATAATGCGCCACAGAGGTCGTGTTAATAAAACGATGAGTGTGTATTTGTGCATTTTTTTTTTATTATAAGAAACGTTTTATTGATCTTCCCAGTAACAATTATAACTAATCATAAGTTATTATTTCAAATTGCATTCATAAATAATTTTTAGGACAAGGCACTTAAAAACATGAATATAATCGGTAATTTTTTATTCTGTTGGCAACTCTATAAAACACTCACACTAAGTGACAGTCCGCCATGGCTGTGCTTCTTTTTTTATTCGATAGGATTATGTTCGATATTTGATATCGTCCCTGGCAATCCCTATTTATTTCCTTCGGAAATCGTTTGAGGGCTGACACTGACAGTAATTTTTTTTTTTGTTTTAACAACTTTGGTTTTCGCGCAAAATTCACAATAAACGTACAATGATAAAATTTTATCCCCACTTTTTTCAGGTATAAATCGAAAAATATCGATCCTAGGAAAAAAATTATGAGAACCAAAATTGTAGGACATTTAATTTTAAACAATTTTATATCCAATAATTTTCACGTAAAATTTAAAATAAACTATATTTTGATCAGTAAACAAAAATTCTCCCCTCTTTTCGAATAAGTCGGAAAATGTCGATCCTAGGAACAAAATTGTACGAACCAAAGTTGTAGGAAATTTAATTCTAAACACCTTTTGATATAACCATTTTTCGTGTGAAATTGAAAATAAGCGAGTTATTCAATAAACAATATAAATCGCATTACGGTCTCCAAAAGATCTGCAGCAGTACAAAAAAGTCCGAGACGGATTAAAACATCGGCACCGGCAACACTACTGACAATGTTAATGCACTTTTTCCATAGAGTATCCCAAAATTTTAGCTTAAGGGTGCATTTACACAGTCAAGCAAAGAGATTTCGGCCAAAAGTTTCGTAACCAAACCTCGCGTCGGTTTTCATTCGTTTTGCTTTATTTACGAAGGTCCAAGTTCAAAACGAATGTCTTTCCGAGTATGGTTTAGCCGTAATACACGGAGAAGTTGCGTTTCCTTCCGTATATTTCGCTATCGTTTTGTAGAGTAGACGCCCTGATCCAACAAAACTCTAAGCAATTGTGATGACCCGTGCCTTGTCTGTGCTTCGACAAGAGCAGTAGCCAACAAAACCTGTGTTGGTATGGACCTTTCAGAAAAATGTGAAGCTAAATTTGGCGAAGATGATTCGCCCTCTGATAACGCTGCCTTAACCGCAGATACTGCTGATTTAACTGCGGCCGTGGTGTTGGACTCAGACACGGCTGAACTGGAGCTGGAATTGTCGGGATGCAACAACGAATGATGCTTACGTTTGCAAAGGCGACAACATGGATACTGACGGCAATACTTCACGGAGTGGTTAGAACCCAGACAATTAAAACATAAACGCTTGGTTTGGACAAAGTCATGACGAGCTTCGTAACCTTCCTTTGCAAATAGCTTACAATTAGCAATCTTGTGGGTTTCCTTACAGTACGGACACGAAACATTCCCGTTGGTACTGTTGTCGGCGGAAGCAGCAGCTATGTGGTGAACCTTAGCTTTAATTGCATTTTCCTTAGCTTTAGGTTTAACATCATCTAAAGACTCAAATGCCCGAGATCTCGCTTCTAAAAACTTTCTAAACTCAAAAAGTGCGGGTAACTGATCATGTGAACTTATTTTTGTTTCCCATAGTTTCCGGGATTCGGCATCCAGTTTTGAACTGACGATGTAGATCACTATGAGATCCCATGACTGAACATCAACACCGAGATTTTTAAGACCATTCAGACATTCCATCGTAGTGTCTAAAAGACCCTTAATGGCACTTGAGCTTTCCGCGACATTATTTTGCGTCATCAATCGCTTCAGCAAACAATTTGATGTAAACCATTTATTATCAAATCGACCACACAACGCTTTCCAACACTCCGCATAATTCGCTGAAGTGATGGGAAGGTTTCTCACAAGCAGTTCCGTTTCACCCGACGACAGCCCTTTTAAATAGTGCATCTTTTGTACATCTTCCAGACCTTCATTGCGGTGAATGACCGAGACGAACATATCTTTAAATGTCGGCCATTGAGCGTAATCTCCCGTGAAGGTAAGAATGGAAATTTTTGGTAACTTAAAATAATTATATTTACTGCTAACATTGACATTTTGAACAGGACTCTCTGTTGTGACTTTAGTGCTAAATGAAATCAAAATTTCCCTTAATTCACTTTTGTGATCAATGTATAGTTCTTCAGCTGTTTCGAAAAAGTCATCCGGCATTGGAATCGGTCTTTATTTGAACAATTGATTCGTGGACCTGAGTTAAACTGGTCCAAGTGTTTTCCAATGATTCCAACCTTGCCTCAATGTATGATGACGTTATTCGTGATTTAGGCGATTTTTTAAAGTTACTCATAGCCTTTTCAATAGCAACCTAGCATCGTACTGAAGATTATAGAAAGATTCCATTTTGAAAATTAATAACTATAATTTGTCAGTGAATTTACTATCGTAATTTTTCTAAGTCCAAAGACAAGATCGAAATTTTTACAAGTGTTTAGGAAAACGACACCAAAATTCAAAAATTGGGCATAAGTTCCCTGTCTCAACAGAGTTTGTAACTTAACTAACATGCACACAAATAAATACAAGTCCTAAATAAATAACACAATTTAAGTCAATGAAACAGTAAAAGTTAAAGTCCAAAATTTAAGCTAAAATGAAAAATCTTCTTTTTCCAAACACTCACTCCAAATGATCAAAAATGTACTCACGATTTTACTTCACAAACCACTGGTGGCGCCCTCTAGCGCCTCCACAGAACACCTTGGCTCCGTGTGCAATGACGGCGGCTGCGGCTGGTGATGATGGCCCAGCAACCGGCAGGCAGCAACAACGCCAGCACTGATCCAGGTATAGTGGCGCCCTCTGGCGTCACTCCGAAGCACGCGCGCTAACCTCTTGCTGGCTAGCAATCCAGCGGCCGCTGCGACGTGCTGAGTACACTAAGCGTGCACTACATCCAATCCCGCTCTCATCAGTGGAGTCCAAGAGCAAGCTCTTACGTATTCTTGTGCATTGCAAGCGACCCGAATGGCCGAAGGAAGGAACTTGCCCAAAATATCCGCTGCTCCAAAGGAGGCGGTAAATCCGCTCGTATGGACCAAATGATGGACCTCAAATAAAACGGCGCTTTGAAAATTACAAAGGTACTTTATTGGAAAGTCAAAGACACCTTACCGTTCTTCTACCGAGATTCACAAACCAAAAAATCACGTCAATCTTATAATATGAACCCGTGCGTTTTCGTTAGCGCGATTCAGCCTTGGTTCACTTTTACTAGCGACATCTAGGGCGTGCATTGGAACTTAATAGAATAGGCAATATGTTCTACAAAAATCACCTAAACAGCGACTCACCTAATTTTGTTTAAAAAACGATGGTAACATTCCATTCAAATGTACAGTCTTAATAATGTGAGGAAAACATCACGCTTCCAAAGCATTTTTGTACCAGGTAGATGTGTGTACCATAATCTAATTTTGTCATAAAAACATAGGTAACATTCCTTTCAAATGTACACAGTCGTCATAATGTGAAGGAAACATTCCCGAGAGATGAACACATCACGGTCCTCAAGCATTTTGGTACTAGTTAGGTGTATGTACCATAATCTAATTTTGTCATAAAAACGAAGGTAACATTCCTTTCAAATGTACACAGTCGTTATAATGTGAAGGAAACATCCCCTTGATATGAACACATCATGCTTCCAAAGCATTTTCGTACCAGGTAGATGTATGTACCATAATCTAATTTAGTCATAAAAACAAAGGTAACATTCCTTTCAAATGTTCACAGTCGTTATAATGTGAAGGAAACATCCCCTTGAGATGAACACATCACGGTTCCTGAGCATTCTGGTACTAGGTAGGTGAATGTACCTACTATAATCTGATGATGACCACATCACGGTTCCTGAGCAATTTTGCATTAGGTTGCCTGGAAGAGATCACTTTCTTCTAAGTGATAAAGCCGCCCATTGTACTTGTACTATGTAATATCTCTCTGTATGTAATGTTTTTCTGGTGTACCATAAATAATTTTTGTATTGTATTGTTTTATTAGATAGGTGTATGTACGTACCATGATCTAATTTTGTCATAAAAGAATAACGAAGGTAAAATTCCTTTCAAAGTACTCAGTTATATGAAGGAAACTTTGATAATAATAACTATGTTTATAGTATAAATTTGGCTTGTCTAAGTGCTTATTTTGTAAGCCTAAAGAAATAAAGTTAATGATTCTGATTCTGATTCTAAACATCTCCAAGAGATGAACACATATTGTTGTGAAATGTAGAAAAGAGATTCTAATGAAGTGTACCTACTTAGGTTCCAAACTACCTTCACGTTCCGATGGCAGAGGTGAAATAATCACCGTTGAGCTGCTACTTTGTGAACAAATACTGTGACGTCTTTTTTCGAATATTTCCTCCTATTTTTACATTGTTCGGTATAAAATAGTCACTGTTCTCATCACTGCGACGACGTTTTTGCCTTGCTACGCACTTATTTTGAAGTTTTTACGAAAAAACGTGGCGATCGGCGACGCACTAAAACGCGAATGACAATCAATGCAAGCAGCCGGACGGAGGAGTACCCCCACTTAAAAATTATTGCACATATTCTGTTTTCAACTTTAGTGGTAGATTGGCGATACCTAACACGTATACTACATATGTTTTCAAATATAGGACGAATGAACGAAATACAATTGCAGATATTTGGAGGACCACCCTCATAAACCTTTACCAACCTGTTATATAAAGTACAACTTAGTACAGATTGTAGTAGGCACTAAAATTAAAAATTCATTAACATGTACACAGAACAGTATTAAAATCATAGATACCTAGCCACACAGCAAAATCTTACACATAAACGCAAAAGAAATAAAATTTCATGAATTTCACATGTACTTTTGTTTTCGTTCGTACTTTACTTTAACTTCTTGCGAGATGGCTCTGCATAGAGCAACATTAGTTAGAGGTGGGTGCATAGAGTAATTAAGAGGTAGCACTCGGATGAAGTATTAGAGGATACCGCCAGATACCGTAAAACGGGGTCAATAGGGACGAAATTGAACTTTAACTAAGTTTTTTTTTTTTTTTGCATAAAACTTGTATAGTTTATAATGTAAAAACTTGAGTTAAAATTAGTACTTTAGGAGAAAATACTGAAGAAACCTAAAACATGCATAAGCTCCTCATTATTCTTTAAAATATAGGCCATCCCTATTCAAACGCTTGTAGGGGTCAATAGGGACCACATACAAAGCAATAGGGCAAAAGTGTCAGGGTTGTCACTTACCCAATCAGATAGGTAGGTAAACAAGGAAAAAATCTAGTTTTTAGTATGTTTTATTGAAATATTATATACTTAGGTAGGTAGGTATGTCTTTATTATTACATATATATTATAATAACTTTATAGCGATGTATGTATGTAGTATGTACTTTTATATATGTAAATTAAAAATAAAAGCAAATTTTACTTTTTATGGTTGTGACAAACCCGTCCCTATTGACTCCCTATTCGGGTCGTTCCGAACGACCCTATGCTCATCACTAATTACCAATAATGGCGTCTCTATTGGTCTCGCTACCATCCCTATACACCTCAGCAGCCATTCCTATTTACCTTTTTTTAAAGAAAATTACTTGAAATAATTTATTGCCGTTTATTGTAAAGATTAGCATTGAATTGTACATACACTTTGCACTAAACTTCTCCAAAAACACGAATTTACTCAATACAACCTTCGCACAATCAAAAAAGTATGTAAAAACTTAATACTTACCTAAGTTTTGGAGCACATAATAACGCGCAGTTTCAAAGCAGCAACTGGCAGCAACTTCAATGGCATAGAGTACATTATATATACGGAGATTCAATGGTATTTTTTCTAATTATGGCTAACTTCATCTCAAACAAATGTTGCCAACTCACTAATCCAGTATTCTACTACAACTTTCTATCAAAAAATAATGAATTGTCTGTGGTTAGGTAGTTAATTTTTAATGATTATTTCAGTGTCAATTTTTTCCATATTCACCCCTGAATCCCTATACACCCCGTTTTACGGTACAGTTCTACGTATTTTTGTTAGTGTGCTGTTGCAGATTTGTAATAGTGTGCGTGACTAGGGATGTGACTTCGCTGTCAAGCCGAACTGGTTTCGGCCCAAACTAGTCCGAATCAGGAAGATAAAATGTTATGCCGATTTCATTCCTGATTCGTCCCATATTTCCTCCGCTGTCTATCTCTCTGTCGATCTATCGAGCTTTATTGTATTTCATGATTCGTAAAAGGTAGACACCTGCATTTTTTGTGTGTATTCCATTTACCGATATAATAACATATTATCAAAATAAATATTAAAATTATAGGGAGCGCCACAAAAACATATTTTTTTACAATTTTTTGCTCCACTCACGTGATGCAAAAATCTAAAAAAGGGGTTAGGATTCGCTCCGCTTTCCGTTGCCTTAGTTTCTTTATCATTTTGGGCAACTGCCGCTATAAAACCTGAAATTTCTTGCTAATCCTTATGTAACAACTTCTGCGTGAACGCAATAAAAAAATATTAAAGTGATTACTTAAAGTTTATGTATCTATGTATTTTGCAAGCCGAATTAATACACTACATTGTCTGCTCCTATTTTTTCGACAATAGTGAATAGGTGTCTTTCGGTGGGTACACAGGTACGTACATACTCAATAAACTTGCTCGATCTCGAGCAAGTACGAACGTGTGAACCATGCAAGACTCAAGACAAATTCTCGAAGCTAACCAAAATGTTCGATTCGAACAAGATTCAAACGTACATAATTCTTGCACGATGTTCGAAGCAAAAATGTTTGTACTCGTATGTAGCCACGACGTCGAGTATGTTAGTCGTGATTAGGGCATGCAATTATCGAAAATTTTCGATACTCGATAAATCGATAATTATTGCTCTATTTATCGATAAATATCGATAATTATCGGTTTTTGGTAAAAAAATACTTTCATGTTTTGTTATCTAATTTAACTGCCCCATTAAGTTTAATTTCTACTCAAAAGGAAGATTTACGAATTACCTACTATATATATCTGTCAATTTATATTGTTAAATGTACTATAATTTTTTTAGATTCCGGTTTTTCAATTTTTATTTCATGGATTGAACCTACCATTAATAATATGGAAATTAGCTTAAATTTATTGAACCATATTATTATTCTGTTTCTCATTTCCATGATCACGGGCCATATAGTGACCCGGTCCTTTGGGTGGCATGCGTGGAGCCGAAGCCAACAGCACAGAGGCCCTTTATGAGAATTAATCTAAAGGCGAGAGCTACACATAGCGTGTATCATCCTTGGTTGCACAATATGATACACCCGAAGATGATATCCGCCAGATGTAGAGACTATTGCAAAGGAAAATGTAAATAACAAAAAAGCCATGTTATTGTGGTGAATGGATGGACTGGGTAATTGGGCTATGGGGAAACTATGGACGCCTGCCATAAATATACTCTCAATACTGTTACAAGCGGCAGACGGTGGCTTGCCGAATGCTGGATGGGTTCCTCAAAATGTTGGCGTAAATGCCGGTAAAGGAACAACATCGGTGCAAACGACTAAGGGGTGTCGAGAGGTGCGGCCCCGATTTCACCATCACGAAGACACGTGAGCGGGCTTCCTCGTTATTACGCCATTAGACACTTCCACCCCCGAGTCTACATCCTAAGTAGAGATGAGTCCGGTATTCAATAACTAACTCAGTACCTGTTAGCATGGTCTTAAAATATCTAACTCTATTGTAAAATCCGCATACCGCTAGGGAATAACTGTGCAAAGCGAGCATCGCGCCTAACCGACCGTGAGCCATAACTACCCAACGCTTCAATACCTATACTTACCTAACTATCATCTACGCATAGGTACTAGCGGACCGTTCACCCGTAAAGTTATGTAGCTGCAACAAGTATTTGGTATTTCTAACCAAAACGGTTAGATGGTATTTCTAACCAAATCGGTTAGATGGTATTTCTAACCAAATCGGTTAGATGGTATTTCTAACCAAATCGGTTAGATGGTATTTCTAACCAAATCGGTTAGAAATATATTGGGTAGAAATCAGAACAGGTATAGAGTATTGTAACGTTATTGGGTACCAGTTGGTACTAGCGGTATTGAAACAAAATACCCACCCAATAACCGGTAGCCAAAATATCCAATAACTCCCATCCTTAATCCTAAGATGCATCTCTCACGACTCCACTCAGACCGGCCAATGAAGGCAAGCAAGAGGTGGGGATCTGGTTCTCTTGGGATACCACCCCGCAAGCGGAGACGAGAACCAGGAACTTCCCCGGGAGCACTCGGTATACCCGTGGTGTCGCTACTCACCAACAGCTCGCCACAAGCTGCCCTGCAGGTATACATATATATTATTATTTCACTACATTTATTATTTAGTGAATGATAATTATGATAATTGATAACATATTATTTACTTAAGAATATAGTTTTATTACATAACGACCAAAATCAAAATTAAGAAGGCACTAAAAGTGATTTATAATATTATTATTATATCTAATTATTAATAATTATAGATGACTGTGAATAAATCAAATCAAATATTTTTCTTACAAATAAAAAATTTAATCCTCTATAGAGAGAGAGATTCAAATAGAAATATTATGGAATATTATTTCTATTTGAATAAATTTTAATTAGTTGACACTTTTTAATCTAATATGAATTAACTATTTCAACAATTAGATAATTCACGCAGTAGAATGCTATGACTAGTACATGCTAGTAACAAATTATTATTCATATTTTTTTTATTAAGGAATAAAATTACAATTAAGCAAATAAAGTTTACGTAATACTTAATATCTTTGGTATCATTAAAATCAGAATGGCGAGACACATACAGAATAATAGTGAGCTAGAGACATAAACATGGATGTGCTTGTAACGCGGCGTGCGCTGGTGCGCGGGTATTTTTTAAACATGCGCGAACGGAGTGGAATTCGTTTTGTAAATTCTCTATGAATTTATCGTTTTTCGATATATATATCGATTTTTTTCGATAATTATCGCTGGCAAAAATGAATCGATTATCGATAATTTATCGATTATCGATTATCGGTTTGCATGCGCCGAGTCGTGATTGATATGTTTGAATAGGGTGTAGTGCATAGCTATAGTGTCGGACTTTCGTTCATTTTCTCGAGATTTTATGGATGAAATTATGAAATAATTAATATATAAATTTATTTAATTAATAATTTTAATTAATTCATAAATTTTTAATTCATCAAATAATACAGCGTAATGCGTCGCAGTAGACCAAAGTAATGATGGCGCGATGAACTAGACACGATAGAACGTGGGCCCAACTGGCTCAGAGTCGTAATTCATGTAGGGATTTGCCCAACAATGGGACGTTACAGGTTAATTGTAATTAAATTAATTGGTTAAATTTTTTCCCCGACAGTAAATGTAGCAGGCGATGCCCACTAAACACAACAACGAATCGTCCGATGCTCAAAGACTTTCAACGCACACTAAACATGTTCTTCGAGAAAGCTTTTATGTGTAGACACAGGGTCGAGCATCTTTATAGATAGCCCTGCTCGGATGAAACATGCTCGTTGAGCATGTACTTACGTACGTGTGTACACACCATTCTAGACCTTCCTGATACACCAAATCGACACTTTCCATCAGGTGAGATTGTGGTCAAAGGTCTATCAACGTGATAAGACTTAGCTCACAGCGAGCCATACAAACAAACAAGAATGTTTGCATAAAGGTAGGATTAGGTTCACAAGGCCACTATGTCAATTCGTCTCCAGGTCCAAAGCACAAATGCGATCCCACTGCAAAAGGGGGTGAGACAGGGAGACGTCATTTGTCCGAAACTGTTCACCTCTGCACTGGAGGATATTTTTAAGCTTGTGGACTGGGACGGATATGGCATCAATATCAACGGCGATTACATCACTCACCTTCGGTTTGCCGACGATATAGTCATTATGGCAGAATCACTGGAAGACCTTAGCAGGATGCTCAGAGACCTCAACACCGTTTCCCACCAAGTGGGTCTTAAAATGAACATGGGTAAGACAAATATCATGTCTAATGCCCATGTCGCACCCTTACCGGTCTATGTGGGGAACGATGTTATCGAAGTTGTTGATCATTATGTCTACCTAGGCCAACCAAATGGTCCAACTAGGTAAATCCAACTTCGATAAAGAGGTCAGCGGACGAATCCAACTCGGTTGGGCAGCGTTCGGGAAACTTCGCAATATCTTCTCGTCACAGATACCGCAGAACCTCAAGACGAAAGTCTTTAACCAATGTGTGCTACCAGTGATGACTTACGGATCCGAGACGTGGTCGCTCACTATAGGCCTTGTGCATAGGCTCAAAGTCACCCAGCGAGCTATGGAGAGAGCTATGCTCGGAGTTTCTCTACGCGATAGGGTCCGGAATACGGAAATTCGTAGAAGAACCAAAGTTACCGACATAGCTCTCAGAATCAGCAGGCTGAAATGGCGATGGGCAGGCCATATAGCTCGTAGAACCGATAACCGCTGGGGAGTAAAGGTTCTCGAGTGGCGACCGCGATGCAATGCGAAACGGAGTGTGGGAAGACCTCCCACTCGATGGACCGACGACATCGTGGCGGTCGCAGGGAGTCGTTGGATAGAGGCGGCTCAGGACCGCTATTCGTGGCGTCGTTTGGGGGAGGCCTATGTTCAGCAGTGGACGTGTATGGGCTGATGATGATGTATACATAGATATTATATATTGTTAATTTTAAGGATATTGTATAATGTTTGTGCCTTAATAAACGGAAAATATAAACAAAGAAAATACCTACGAAAAATTTGATTTTATAACTAAAATCAAATTACGTAACTTTTGGAACGAAAACTTAACGATAACGGAAAAAAGCTGCGTGAAAATAATTCCAGGTTATTAAAGTTAATATCTTGTGTATTTCTACTTTCCTCGTACTTTGAGTTACATAAACTAGTTAAATAAATACTACGGAAAAATAATAATAAATCAATGTATCATGATGCTACATGCACGAGAAGAGTGTGAAAGATATTACTTTGCTATAAGAAATCAGGAATGAAATCAGCATACAATTTTATTATCCTGATTCGGGCCAGTTTCGACCGAAACCAGTGCGAAGAATGCGGAACAACCCGAAAACTAAATTTGTCGGTAAGCCCATCACCAGCACAGATGCTAAAATTGTCTCGGCTAATTATTCGTGCTTTTGGACATTATTTGTATCCTTAATTCACAGAAACACATGAACTAGATTGTTAAAATGTTGTTACTACAGATTTCTAGTAAAAAACATAATTAGGTACTTTAGAATTTATACTGAGCGAAAAACTTACGCACCTTTTGACCTTAATGAAGGACTGTACACAGCGGAACACGACATATTTTCACATTTTCAACAAAGTTTTGAGTAAAACGAAGTCATTTCTTAGAATTTCAATAAAGTCCATCAGTCTGACCACAACTTTAGAGCAAAGTACTGTCTCAACACCTGACACGATTCACACTGACAGTGCAGCATCATAGCTATAGGTACGTACACCAGCTATCTCTTTTACTCATAGTTTGGCTCCGTGGGATAAAAAAAGACACATGACAACTATGGTGAAACATAGATATATAACCGGAAATGACTTTGGCTAGAGTACACGCAAAACTTTATGAGCTCTGTGAAGTTGGCTTCAACAGCTGCGCCGTAAATAACTCGGTAAATAAGGCGTTGAGGGGAAAGAACGGGGTGAGAGGGGATCTGTCTGTCAAACCAGGGTTGCCAGCGAGAATTCTGGCGTATTTTTATTTTGTCAAGCTTATTTTGTTCTGCATAAATTTATTATCAAATTCAATATTCATAGAATATATAAAAACATCTTACACTCAAATCAAATCAAATCAAAAATATTTATTTGTAACTAAACATACATAAATACAATTAATTAACCGTTATTTAAATATAATACAGAAGTGTAAAGGTATTGGTCTTAATCTTACAATTAGTTAAGCTACAAAATGGTCCCAACTCAGCTTAAGGCCACCTTGTTCGTCGGTAAGCGCCACCGCGCGAATGACGAACCCCGCGGGCGTCGCGCCGCTCGCGGGTTTGTAGGGGTTTAGGCATCATTAACAGGAAAATAACACTACAACATCCACCTCAGCGATTTGTACTAGAAAAATGATTTATCTAAAGATTGGTGTTAAAATAAGATCAATAAGTTTATTATTGTAGGCACAGTATTGAAAATGGTTTTTAAAAAGAGGAAATTTTGGTATTTTTGTTCTATCTGCTATTTTTCAGGGATTCATACAATGGTTATAACTAGAAAGGCATGCAACCTGGAGGCAAAGCTGCAGCTCGCTACGGCCCAGCTCAAGAGCGCAAACGAAGACCGAGACAGGCTGCTTCAAGAGCAGGAGGATAGCGAAGCTGAGTTCTTGGCTAATCTTGGCAGGATCAAAACTCTCAAGGGAGAACTCGTTGAACTCCATGCTCACCATGAAGACGCAGTTTCAGAAGTGGACCGTATGAAAGCATGCCTGCGTTCTGTGGACAATTGTTATGAGTCGTATGAACTGGTGTTGCAGCTTAACAAGGACTTACAGCAAGAGCTTTTAGAGTGTAGAATAAAACTTAATAAATTAGAGTGTAAGCCCTTGCCTTCAGCAAGTTTTTGTAGTTTAGATCTACAGACAGAGCTCATGATATCTGATCCCAACATGTCCAATGTTCTGACTACACCATGTAGCCAAGGACAGAGCCAAACACCGTTCAGAAAAGGGAGTAATAAAATTAAAAAATATGTAAAAATAAGGAACTTCATTAAGAAGTCAACGAAAAAACTTAAGAATCAACAACTTCTCAATACTGCTAAATTGAGCAGGGAAAAATGTAAATGTAGCTTACAAAAAGAACTGGACTCCTGCTATAATTTAATAGGACGCCACTCTAAGGATTTAGACTATATGGCTGGGGAAATAGTTAGCTTAGAAAGGGCACTTCATGACGTAACATGTAAATATAAACAGTCCCAACAAGAAGCCAATGACCGCAATCAGGAAATGCAGGATATTGTTAATAGCAATAGTATGTATGTTGAAGTACGGCATAACTGTACTCAAACAGATTTCGAGATGGCACCTATAAACTGTAATTCTTTAACTAGAGACGGTGCTGTGGAGGTGGTGCATCCATCACCGCTGTTGTCACCATCCGCATTGCTGGCGGTATCACCTTCGCGCGAGTCCCACTATAATAGCTCTAGCAACAATACAACACTTATTGCAGCCATGGGTGGTCCTTCAGTTCAAGCTGCGCCGTCTCTGGTTAAGGATTTAGATCTAGACCACAGTCAACAAACACCGAAGACTGTGATATACTCGGATAAGTTAGGTGCTGGGATGGGTCTGATACTTAGTGACTTACTAGTACAAAATGTTGTAAACAATTGCTATCCAGATGCTAATATTAATGTAATTACGGATTGTATTCAGAAAGATAACTCTCTGAATAAAAGCACCACTCTAATTGTTCAGCTTGGTGAAATTTGTGTAAAACGGTCAGCGTTGATTAGGCTAGTTGAGGTACTTCTAGAAAAGGTACAGAATGGACTAGGGAAACTGATTATTTGCTCCTTCCCTTACTCAAATTCATTGACATCAAAGCAAAATGAAAATATATCAAACAATAACTTGCTGATGTACAGCATGACATGTCGTCATAATGATGTATAACTTTTTGATACTAATAAGTTTATTAGTAAAACTTTTATGACTAAGGATACAATGTACCTAACCAAAATGAACAAAATGATAATTGCTAAATTGTTAGCATATAATATTTTTGATCCCGTTATAAATAGTATAACGCAGTTGCAGAGCCGACGAGCCTGTAAATGTAGTTAGTAGTAGTACTAATGAGGGCATTAAAGCGATCGTGTCAGTAAATACAAATTTAAACTGACCGCAACGACAACGGGAAAGCAAAAAACACATCATATATTCCATCAGAATATACAAGGCTTACCCAGCAAAATAGCCTAGAATTAGAACTATTTTTGAATTATTTAAATGTAGATGTTATGTGCTTAACAGAACACTGGATTGTGAAGAATCAGTTATTTCCCTTTTATCATAACTATTGTTTCGAAAGTTCCTACACAAGAAAGACTGCTATGCGTGGTGGGTCTCTAATTATAGTTAAAAATAGTCTTAAATGTAAAGAACGGAAAGATATTGTAAACCTCACTATCGAGAGGACTATTGAACTTTCATGTGTGGAACTGGAGCGGCATATCATAGTGTGTGTGTACCTTGCGTATTTTTCCTGATCTCATGAAATATAGTAAACTGGTTCCTCTTTTTAAATCTGGAAGTCACACTGATCCGGCCAACTACAGACCAATTTCAATACTTCCAGCAGCAAGTAAAATTTAAAAAAAAATCTTCTCACGCCGTTGTCCTCTCATTTCAACCTTAATAGGCTATTCCATAAAAATCTATTTGGCTTCACCAAAGGTAGATCAACAACCGATGCTGGTACAGTTTTACTAAAGCATATATTGGATGCCTGGGATAAAGCAAAAAACGCTATTGGTATATTCTGTGACCTTTCTAAGGCTTTTGATTGTGTAGATCATGGTACATTAATTGGAAAATTGAGACACTACGGAATTCAAAACAAGGCACTGGATCTTATGCAATCGTATTTATCTGATAGAGTTCAAAAAGTAGATATTGGTAAAGAATGATCTAGGGGCTCAAAAATAGAATAAGGCGTCCCGCAAGGATCAATATTAGGTCCTTTCTTATTTTTAGTATACGTAAATGATCTCCCCTTTTTAGCAAAAGATCTGTATGATATAGTCTTATTTGCTGATGATACTACCCTGGTTTTTAAAGTTGACAGAAATAAATGTAATTATGACGATGTAAATGATTCGCTTTCACACGTACTAGATTGGTTCACCACCAATAACCTCTTACTCAATGCTAAAAAAACCAAATGCATTAAATTCATGTTACCTAATGTAAGAGAATTTCCAACTAAGATAATGCTAAAGAATGAGATTGTTCACTTTGTAGACTCTACTGTTTTCTTAGGGTTACATATTGATTCCACTCCTCAATAGAAACCGCAAATTGATGCTCTTGCAGGCAGACTTAGTTCAGCAGCCTATGCATTTCGAACAATTAGATATATTACCGATGAAGATACAGCTAGGTTAGTTTATTTCAGTTACTTTCATAGTATTATGTCTTATGGTATTTTGCTTTGGGGACAGGCAGCTGACATCCAGACTATCTTTGTTCTCCAGAAAAGAGCGGTACGCGCAATTTACAAATTAAAGCCACGCGACTCTTTGAGGGAATTATTTAAAGAAATAAATATTTTGACAGTAATATCGCAGTACATCTATGAAAATCTTATGTATACGCACAAAAATAGAGATAGCTTTTTGAAAAAGTGTGATGTTCACAATAGAAATACAAGAAACAAGAACAAATTACACATCCCAGCATATAGATTACGAAAGGTAGGGAAATCATTTATGGGCAATTGCGTGCGGTTCTATAATAAGCTTCCATCTGAAGCAACTGGACTCCCTACCTATACGTAAATTTAAACAGTACATTAAACAAAATCTTATCAGGAAGGCCTTTTACTCCATAGATGATTACATCAATGATGTTAATGCTTGGCCAGATGTCGCTCCGTTCCGCACTGGCAGTAGTATGTAAGAAATTCAATGTTCTGTTTAGCTTTATGGAAATATTTGACATGTAACTTTAAATTTAGATTTAGAAAACATGTATTAGACACCTACCTAAGTGATATTATAATGTGCTAGTGGTTTCTTTTTCACTTCTTCGACTAGTGGACAAAAAATTGAAGTGAAGAGAATATCAATAACACCTTATTTCTTATTTGATAATAATAACTATGTTTATAGTATAAATTTGACTTGTCTAAGTGCTTATTTTGTAAGCCTAAAGAAATAAAGTTATTGATTCTGATTTTACCGAGCGAAGTTCATCTGATTGTGTAAATGTAAGCGAATTGTACTCTGTAAGATCCTCAACTGAAACATATATTTTTTTCAGAAATTTACGTCAATTTTTGACTGATTAATATTGATTTTAAAAACAGAATTTGCGGTATAAGGAGCCCTTAAGCAGGTTTTAGCAACCTGCGCTGGTTTTCTGTTGGGGCCTATGGGACCCTTGTTTAATAATTATAAAAGCGAAGTGTTACAACTACTTTACAAAACAAAATACTAAAATGAAAGAAATATTTAACAATCTAAAATCTAAGATCATCTATAAACTAAAATGTAAGAAAATTATAACTAATTTGTACACGTATGTCAAATAGCACTCGTATCAATATTTTTTTTAACTTTAATTTAAAGGTGAACAGACTCTTTAGGTTCCTTATGGGTGGCGGGATATTGTTCCAGCATTTCGATGCAGCGTAGCGGAAGCTCCCTCTAAATGCCACTGTCTTATGTCGCTGAGTTAAGAGTTGCATCGAAAGCTGGCGTCGTTCGCAGGATCTCAAACTAGAGGCTTCATCAAATTTAGCGTGCAGATAGATATGGTGCTTCATAATTCCAAACATAAGACAAGCTAGGTGAAGTTTTCGCCTATGCCTCATTTTGAGTAGGAAATGATCATTCAGGAAGCTCGAGACATGACCTTTATGCGGAATGTTGAAACAAAATCTGGCACACGAGTTCTGAACTCTTTGTATTAATCGAGCCGTTTTTTGTAAGAGTCGAGGACCAAAGACTATGTCCGTGTAATTTAACTTTGAAAGGATAAGCGACTCTACTAGTTGGATACGTAATTCTTCCGTTAGGTAAGGCCTCATCCTATATATAATTTTAAATTTATAGAAACACGATTTAACCAACTCAGTTATGAGCTCTTCAAACCGCAGGCTACAGGCCATTTGCAGACCTAGATTACGCGCTCTATACACTCTCTCGACGGGCTTATCCATAAGCATAACACTTGCGCTGGGACGAATGTTAGCTAGTTGGTGTGGGCTGCCAAACACTAAGTACTTTGTCTTATTTGGGTTGAGTAACAGACTGTTGTTTTTTGACCATAGAGCAATACTTGCGAGATCAGTATTAAGCTTATAGATTGCGCCATCTATTTCGGCTGGACAGACAGAGACTTGTATGTCATCTGCATATATATGGTACCGGCAGTGTTTGATGTGGGACTCTATGTCAGCACAGTACAGTGCAAAAATGGTTGGCTCTAAGATAGAGCCCTGCGGCACGCCTCTCGGCAGGCTCTAGAAAAATCTAGAAGTACTAACAATGTAACTATCCCCCTATCTTGCGATCGCTATCGCTATGCTATGCTATCGACTAGAATGTTATCCGTCACATTTAGAAGAGCAGTGACCGTATTACGACTTTCCTGAAACCAGATTGTTCGTCCGGAAGTATTTGATTGCTTTCAAGAAAGTCAGTTAACTGGAAGCTAACAAACTTTTCTAAAATTTTTGAAATTCAAGGCAATATACTTATGGGACGAAGATCTTTAAGTTCTATCGGATTAGATATTTTCGGTAGAGGTTGAACTATCGCCAAATTCCATATGTTAGAGAACGTGGACGTAGATATGGAGGTGTTCACAAAATGTTGGATGGTCTCTAAAGAATTAGGAAGCGTCATAACGAGCATGTACAAACTAATCAAGTCACTACCTACGGCATTTGATTTTAAACTTCTAAGAATCTTAAGTATTGTATCTAAACCCACAGGCTCTAAACTAAACAATGCATCATTATAATTATTTAATTCAAAATAAGTCAGTTGTGAAAGGGTTATAATTATGGTATCTGGTATATTTAAAAATTGATTATTTATCGCATCAGGATCTTGCTCCTTATTATGGTCATGCAGAAATGTACTTTTAATGTTTTTCCAATGTTGTCTAGGATAATTAATTTTATTATTTATGTTGAATTTAAAATATGCATTTTTTTCAAAGAGTGCCTGATTAACAATTGATTTAAGACTTTTATAGTATTTTTTTTTATTTGGTGTTTTAACTTTATGATAATCCGCTAGAGCTTCATCACGTAATCGCATCATTTGTTTTATAGTGTCTATGATCCACGGGTAAGAGGGTTTTTTTATGGTTGTAGATTTTAAAGGGGCATGCAAGTCAAATAGAGATAGAACAGCGTTGGTGAAGGTTTCAACCAAATCGTTAACGTCCTTAAGTTTCAGAAACGCATTCCATTCTATATAGTGCAAATCTCTCTCGAAATCTTTCATCACGATACTTTTTAATGCTCTATAAGTGAGTGTTTTAGGGATGGGCTTTACACGTTTTATATTAAATTCACATACTATGAGACAGTGTCCATAGAGTCTGTCAACATGATCCATTGTTATATTTCTAGTGCGCAAATCTGTGCAAACCACATCAATAAGGGATTCTGACGTTTCTGTAAAATGTGTAGGCGAAGTCACCAATTGAGTTAAGCCGAGACAATCAAGAAATAAATCAAACTTTGATTTTACTCTAATTTCGTTAAAATCCCCTAATAAAATTATATGGTCATTAGTAGAAAGAGCATTCTGTGAAAGCATCAAAAAATGTATCTACTTCCATCCATGGGGCCCTGTACGCCGTTCCGATTACCAGTTTTTTGCCACTGCATGTAAAAGTGATCCGTATTTGCTCTACCAGTGAGTGGTTTGAATCTACTGGGTGAGGCCAAGTACGTGCATTTATACCCCGCTTTATGTAAATCAAATCAAATCAAAATGTTTTATTGCAACCATATTGTACAACCCTACACCTCTTCCACGGTTCTTCACACCGCGCGGTCTCGGGGTATGACGAAGTCTATACGCTGGTAGAAACGGGGCTTTACCTTCCTCACCTACAGTCAGCCAGGTTTCATTAATTGCCAAGACATCAAGAATTCAAGATCATAACGATTGACAGAATCTACAAAATTATCTTGATTCGTGCATAAGAAACCTGGATTAAATAGACCTATTCTAAGCAACTTATTAACCATTTTGAAAAACAAAGATGGGTATCTCGGAGCAATATATGTACCTACGTACGTGCTATGAAACATATCACAAAAAGTTATTGAACACATACTACTAAATAGAACATAAAAAAACAAGATATCGAGTTCATTACTTTCACATAGATTACAGTAAATTATATATAATAAACTGGATATACATATAATAAAACGAAATACTATGTAGTGCAAATATCGTAATAACATGAAAATCAAACTAAATTTTAACCAAAAATTCGCGCAATGTCCTCCTCCGACTGTATGGGATGAACTGGTTTTCCATCAGACTGACGCGTGTAAATACGACCTTTCTAAGTCCAAGTGTAGCGCCATTGGTGTTTGTGGCACTCCTCTCGAACACGGTGGAATAGTTGCCTATTGGCTCGCGTCAACCGCTCATTGAAAAATATTCGATTCCGATTCCCAGTATTATTTGCCTGTCCAGCATCGACGGCGGTTAACGTGCGGCGAATTCGTGCGGCTACCAACAACCTGTCTCTCAGATCTCGACGTGCCAAGCGTACTACGACGCGACGAGCGCGGGGTTCCTGACCCCTTGCGCCCGCAACCTGCGCGATACCTATCCGCTCAGCAAAGACGATATCCCGATCTTCTAATTGTATTCCCAACTTAGCACCGAGCACTATCACAGTATGCAGGATATTCTCTCCTTTTTCTTCCGACTTCGACCGTAAAGCTTCTTGGTCTCTATCGTTAAGTTCATGCTTGAGATGTAATACGGTGCGCTCCAGATGTGCAATTTAAGCGGGCGCTGGCACGCACCGCTTCTCTATTGCCTCTATTCTCTGCTTAAAACTGTCCAGTCGCACATATATTCCCGTAAAAGAATTGCACAATTCAGTCATCTCCTTTCGAAATTCTCGTATTTCCGCCACACATGCAGTCAGTTCTCGGCGCAGTCCTAGCATACCGGTGTGTCATCATCTGCAGATGTCGTCTCCCACTGATTAGGTGTGGTGGCACGAGCAGTTTCACGTGATGTTGTGGAACATGTTGGGATTGCGGAGGCGCTATCCGTATCTGGAACGTTTAACCCGCTCTCATCATTTCTGACAGGGGTGCTACTGTGATCTACCCTTCGAGTTCTCTTCTTAGTACATTCCGGGCAAGTTCAATCCTTACTTGTGGGAGAGTTTTCTGCTATGCCAACACATTGCTTATGATACAGTGATGGAAAAACGCTACAACTAGCTGCTACGCCAGCCGACAAAGCGACAAACCTCACGAAACTAGCACATTTCGCTGCCATTATGGTTTGAGCGCAATGCCGGTAAGTTAATACTATTCGGTATATCGGCTAAGCGTCTAGTGAAGTGATCTTATAAATCAGATCGCAAAAATCCAACGATCGAAGGATCGAACCTGCTCTCTCTCTAGGCATCTAGGGCGCTCTATTCCAATGACTTTACCGCTCCACCAGCTGTGCTACAATCAATGTGCTGAAATTTCGCAACAAGTCCTCAGTTGTGCGAATTCGTTATCAAGTCGAGTTTGGTAGACTCATTATGACTCACCACTTAGACAAAGGAATTGTAACTCACTGTTTGAAAGCGACGACGTGCAATATTCTTCAATTTGATGAATGTGTTGTTTTGTTACTGCTTTTAAACGAATTATTCTTCTTTGTAGGTATGCTAGAAATCCAGTTCTAGGTACAAACAGCTTTCGATGGGTACAAAAATCCAGTAGAATTTGTAACGTTTTACGCACTTTATGAATAAAAACTTGGGACACAAAGAGTAACACGTCCGCTCTGTCGCGTGGCCTGAGCCGGTCTTCTCTCACATTTTAAACCTAAAATGTTAGAATAAATTAAACTTTTTATCCAACGCAATTAACCCAAGTTTGAAAATAACATAATTACTATGTAGCAAATTTATTTATAACCTAGTTGGCAATACTGTCGAATGAATGCTTTTGAGTACAATGACGCAGCAAAGTCTTTGACGGTTGTGCGGTGTTCGTTTCGTTGACTTGATAGTTTATTCTTGCGATTTTGTGGAGTATTCCCTGATATTAGCTGTTTCTCTATGCGTCGCGGGCGGTATAACGTACTGCGTCTTCAAACATGGAAAATTTTGTTCGATGTCATGAGTTTCATGAGAAAAGAAGCCGATGAATTCAACCTCAAAATGGTACTACAGCTGACCACAGTTGCAACAGTAGGGCTATTCAAACTCGATCGAAAAGTTTCGTCGACTCGGAATCTGACACATATCCGCGCGAAATTCAAATATTTTAGCGGTTTTGAATATTCTCAGCGTTCTACAAGGAATAAAACTACCTAAAAAGTAGTTTTTCATAAATCGCAGATCTTTTTTATCAACCCATGTTCCAATGAAGTATGATTAATGGAGCTTTTAGTAATAATGTTGATTTTAATAATAAATCTACTAAATTATTAATTTCTCGCAAAGTAGAGGCGAATCGAAATTAGTTAAAATATGGGTTCATAGAAAATGTTTTACAATATTCAGTAAGCTCCTTTTCTGCTATTGATATTGCTTGTAGAACGCAGAAAATATTAAAAACCGCTAAAATATTTGAAATTCGCGCGGATTATTTGAACTTCGCGCGGATTTGTGTCAGATTTCGAGTCACGGCAACTTTTCGATAGAGTTAGAATAGCCGTGCAGGTGTGTCTATTAGCACCATAAAAAGGATTTCTAGCCGAAGCCCGGGTTAGTCGCTAGTTGGTAAATATCACTTTTCTATTTGATTGTACATGCGCAGTATTGCTTCCGTGCCTAAGCTCACAGAGCTCATTAAGTTTTGCGTTCATCTACCTCTTACCTACTCTATGCTAAATTCCATACAATTTTTTTTTTATATTCCTGCTTGCGACCTACTGGTTTTGTATTCTCCTCTACGATGTCTGTGGTATTCTCATGGTATTATCCAAAGAGAATACAATATTAATGGTGGTATTCTCGTACATATTGTATTCTCTTTGTTCTCGTATTCTCTTTGTGCCGCCTGGCACAAAGCCTGGCAGAATAAACAAACAAATTGGTATTTGGTACATACCAAATACCAAATGTATACATATACATCACAATCTAGGGATACTACGGTATACATTAACTACCGGAACGAATTATTCAGCCACTACAGGCCTGTAGTAATACTATTTGTGGAAGTTACGAACGTTGGATAATAATGTCTAGTGGAGATGAGTGGTGTCATAGCCCGGAGTAGAGTGAGCGGAGAACAGTTGGACGTGCTACTGTCGTTTATGGAAGAGCACCCCGAGTTCGCAGCAGGCAAGCTCAGCATCTACTCACGGTTCAGCGCCAGTAAGCTGTGGCGACTGTTGGCGGAGCGGCTCAACGCAGCGGCACACCACTCCGGCGGCGCCGTCAAGTCGCCCGACAAGTGGTGCCGGGTTAGTACCTACAGTGCCTACAGTTCCCATGCCTACCCTACCCTGTCTGCCATAATAGCTGTCAGCTCTTACAGGAAATTGAACATAAGATTATTATAAACTATCTGCTGCCCGCGTTATATCGGGACAAAAAATAGCCTTTATGTTATTCCAGGGTCCCAAACTATACCCATACCAAATTTCAGCCCAATCGGTTCAGTAGTTTATGTGTGAAAGAGTAACGAATATCCATACATCTATATCTCCATCCATACAAACTTTGATATTTATAATATTATTAGGATATTCACAGGTATTTATCACCTTTATTTACTTATATGATACCTAGATATCAAGACTAAGCGTTTATGCTTGCCCTGAGTGGATGAAACATGATATTGTAGATGCTTGTGCAAGAGTTGATTTGAGTTCACACAGCATTTGGTTTAAAACCGAATGTATTGTATTGTGATGTAACTAAACTGTATCTTGTAAAAAACCAATCGGGCATGTCTTATGTGAATGTAGTATAACAGGAGACACAAAAACAGATTTTTTGAAAAATACCCAGAGTATTCAAATAATTTGTTTTTACTATAAATATAACAAATATATGTGGTTGTAGATTGCTTTTGGATAGATAACATTATTAATAATGCCAAAATTAAACATAATAGGCAAATTTGACACATACTTATTAATTTTAGTCGTAAATACAGAATCAGAATCAATAACTATATTTCTTTAGGCTTACAAAATAAGCACTTAGACAAGTGAAATTGTATACTATAAACATAGTTATTATTATCAAATAAGAAATAAGGTGTTATTGGTATTCTCTTCACTTCAATTTTTTGTCCACTAGTGGTTAGAAGTGAAAAAGAAACCACTAGCACATTATAATATCACTTATGTGTCTAATACATGTTTATTTTGCCTATCTAAATATAAATTTAATGCAATTTAGATACATGTCAATATTTCTTTAAAGCTAAACAGAACATTGAATTTCTTACATACTACTGACAGTGCAGAACGGAGCGACATCTGGCCAAGCATTAACATCATTGATGTAATCATCTATGGAGTAAAAGGCCTTCCTGAAAAGAATTTTTTTTTTGTACTGTTTAAATTTACGAATAGGGAGTTCAGTTGCTTCAGATGGAAGCTTATTATAGAAGCGCATGCAATTGCCCATAAATGATTTCCCTACTTTTCATAATCTATATGCTGGGATGTGTAATTTGTTCTTGTTTCTTGTATTTCTATTGTGAACATCACACTTTTTCAAAAAGCTATCTCTATTTTTGTGCGTATACATAAGATTTTCATAGATGTACTGCGATATTACTGTCAAAATATTTATTTCTTTAAATAATTCCCTCAAAGAGTCGCGTGGCTTTAATTTGTAAATTGCGCGTACCGCTCTTTTCTGAAGAACAAAGATAGTCTGGATGTCAGCTGCCTGTCCCCAAAGCAAAATACCATAAGACATAATACTATGAAAGTAACTGAAATAAACTAACCTAGCTGTATCTTCATCAGTAATATATCTAATTATTCGAACTGCATAGGCTGCTGAACTAAGTCTGCCTGCAAGAGCATCAATTTGCGGTTTCCATTGAAGAGTGGAATCAATATGTAACCCTAAGAAAACAGTAGAGTCTACAAAGTCAACAATCTCACTCTTTAGCATTATCTTCGTTGGAAATTCTCTTACATTAGGTAACATGAATCTAATGCATTTGGTTTTTTTAGCATTGAGTAAGAGGTTATTGGCGGTGAACCAAACTAGTACGTGTGAAAGCGCATCATTTACATCGTCATAATTACATTTATTTCTGTCAACTTTAAAAATCAGTGAAGTATCATCAGCAAATAAGACTATATCACACAGATCTATTGCTAAAAAGGGGAGATCATTTACGTATACTAAATATAAGAAAGGACCTGATATTGATCCTTGCGGGATGCCTAATTCAATTTTTGAGCCCCTAGATCTTTCTTTACCAATATCTACTTTTTGAACTCTATCAGATAAATATGATTGCATAAGGTCCAGTGCCTTGTTTTGAATTCCATAGTGTTTCAATTTTCCAATTAATGTAGC
Source organism: Eupithecia insigniata (assembly GCA_947859395.1). NCBI lineage: Eukaryota > Metazoa > Arthropoda > Insecta > Lepidoptera > Geometridae > Eupithecia > Eupithecia insigniata. The sequence continues at coordinate 15,562,219 of OX402002.1, forward strand.
ATGATCTACACAATCAAAAGCCTTAGAAAGGTCACAGAATATACCAATAGCGCTTTTTGCTTTATCCCAGGCATCCAATATATGCTTAAGTAAAACTGTACCAGCATCGGTTGTTGATCTACCCTTGGTGAAGCCAAATTGATTTTTATGGAGTAGCCTATTAAGGTTGAAATGAGAGGACAACTGAGTGAGAATATTTTTTTCAAAAATTTTACTTATTGCTGGAAGTATTGAAATTGGTCTGTAGTTGGCCGGATCAGTGTGACTTCCAGATTTAAAAAGAGGAACCAGTTTACTATATTTAATGAGATCAGGAAAAACTCCTGCGTCGACACAACTATTGAAAATAAAGGCCAAACAAGGAGCCACTTCCTTTATAATTGAACTTAGTACTTTGGTTGAGATACCCCAGAGATCTTCAGTATTTTTGATGTTAATAGACTTAAACGTTTTGACTATATAATTGGCATTTACATGAGTAAATATAAAGACCTCTTTACATTTTTCAACAGATGATTCTAATAATTCAACCGCCATCGAAGGTGAGGAGTTTAGAGTCCGGGCAACTTTAGGGATAACAGAACAGAAATCTATATCGCCGTGTACATTAGTCTGATTTTGAAATATTTTTTTTAATAATTTTAGTAACAAAGTCACATTCCGTGGAGTCATTTCCATGGTTTCCATGGACAACAATTGCTATGTGTTTCCCTAGACAACCTCATCAATCGGAGCTGCGAGCTCGGCGACAACTTTTTTCTTACAGAGGTAGGTCTAAATAAAAAGAATCCACCATTTGTATAAAAAGAAGTTTCCATGTTTTCATAAATTTTCTACCTCAAAAATAAAGAATTACCCTTTTACTAGATGTATGTATATTTGCTCAATGTGTGCGTCAAAATGCCGACGCACGACACTACCAAATGAAAAGTTAAAAATAGTGTTTGTGTCAATAAACCTAATTATTATTAATCTCCTCTATTGTGCAATCATATTGCACACATTTTTGTGAAAAAATAAAGGTCCTATCATGCCCTGAAATCGAAAAGTGAAAAAAGTGTGCAGTCTGTGTAGACGTGCGCGCCGCGCCGCTGTTTTCTCACGCCGCCGCCGCCGCCGCCGCCGCACACTGGTACCGATTAATGAAATCTGGTACATAGAGGTCGAAGTCCGAATTTTGATCTGATTTTTTTAAATTAAGGTCTTGGCGTGATTCTAAACCTCTTTTATAGAATACGTTTTTTTTATATACATGCTCGTTTCCAAGAAAAAATGTTACATTTTTTTGTATGGAGAAAAATAATTTTTTTTATTTATTTCGTAAACGGGCAGAGATGTTAAAACCAAACCTTGTAGGGATTATAGAAGGCATAATACCTTGCTTTATCTCCAAACACATCTACTTCATATCTCTGCCCGTTTAGGAACAGCAGGCGTTCAAAAAATAAAAAAATATTACGTGTTTTAATTGGTTAAAGACGCTTGATTGATACTTAAATAGTGAAATTTTAATAATGGCCCTTCATTCCATCGGTGAAAAATGGAATAATAATAATAGCACAATAGCTCAGGTACCTGTATATATACTTGTCGTCGTACTTTCTACCTAGTATTGTTTTAAATTCATTAGTTTACGTATTAGGATTTTTTTACCTGCCTGAACCTTTATAATAGTGTTTCTAGCTATCTATTGTTATAACATGGTTCGATTCTAAAACAGGAAAAAATATTCGTATAATATTAATTTCTTATTAGTTTTAAACACAAAATTTTTACTTAAAGTCGTCTATAATACATAATGATGATGACTTAGATATTAACAATAAAAGATGTTATCAAAGTAAAATTAATACGATTTGAAACTGAAATGTTAAAAACAAGTTTAAAACACAATTTTATCCAATGATATTTACATATAAAAATGCCCTTTATACAATAATAATAAAGTACCTACACATTTTAGATAATTCTTATAGTTTAATGTATGTACATAGTAATCATATATAATGTTTACTTATTGTAGTGGGTCATCTAAGCTACTTTCTACATTTATATATACTTCATGCTCAGATGATTCTTCTTGCAGAATAGGCTCATCATCTATTATGAGATCAGCTACATCTGGGAAATGTTCCATTTTGTTCCTCTCCATGGATTTTGGTCTAATGTTAGTTATATAAGGATCGGCACTGATGAGGAACTGATGGATGATATCGGTATTTGTCTCTTTCCGCCCTATTTTGCGGGAATGTCTTTCCCTGATGTTTCTGAATTCCTTATTGCGAACTTCAGATGCTTCTTCCGACAGCATTCCCACAGGTATGAAACTGAAATGCTGACATATTTCTGCTCCATGTATTAACAGCTTATGTATACTTGATGGCATATACACTTGCGAGCTATAAACTGGAATCACTTCATCGCTGGTTTTTGCAGACCATATTTTACAGTTTCCATGCAATAAACTGTAGGTTGTGGTATATTATTTTAAAGATAATTTTATTACCTTTCAAACTCTTTCGATATCATAGCGAAAAAAATGTTCATCATATGTCATAGAACGTGAAAACAAAAGACATAAATTTTTGGAACGAAACATAATTTTTTGAAGCTCCTGAATCCCTATAAAAACTGGGAATTTATGCAATTTTGTCATCAGTCTAATATTACACGTCACTCAAAATACTGGAATTACAAGAAAATGGAAACCACACCAATAGAAGCCGCTCAAATCGTCATCCTAATCCAGCAAGGGTTTTCTCAGCGTACTATTGCTCGACAGCTTCATCTGAGCCAGTCCTGTGTCCCCAAAGTATACAAGAGGTTTAGAGAGACTGGAAACTTAGTCCGAAGACCAGGATCTGGACGACAGCGATGCACTTCGGCGAGAGATGACCGATTTATTGTCAGCACTTCTCTCCGAAATCGACATCTAACCGGCGTTGACGTCCAGCGGGAGCTCGGAGAAGTTCGAGGGAGAACTGTCAGCGAGTGGACAGTGAGGCGAACACTCAAAGAAGCTAACTTGACCCCAAAAAGGCCAGCAACGGGACCCAAATTGTCTACAGCCCACCGACAAGCCCGACTTCAGTTTGCTCGTGATCACTTAGATTGGGATATACAGCAACGGAGCCGAGTTTTGTTCGCGGACGAGACTAGGATGTGCCTGCATGGCAGCGACCGTCGACGGAGAGTCTACAGGAGACCGGGAGAGCGATACGCACAATGCTGTATAGCGGAAACAGTGGCATATGGGGGTGGGTCTTGTATGATGTGGGCGGGGATTTCAATTGAAGCTAAAACGGAGCTGGTATTCGTACCCGCTGGAGTTCGGGGAGGAGGACTAACCGCAGAAAGGTATATCAACGACATTTTGCTGGGCCATGTACGCCGGGTTTATTGGCGAAAATTTCCTGCTAATGCACGACAATGCCCGCTGCCACACCGCTCGTGCGACTAGACAGTACCTGGAAGAAGTCGGGATTCCCACAATAGACTGGCCAGCCGTCAGCCCTGACATGAACCCTATCGAACACCTGTGGGACGAGCTGAAAAGGCGGGTACGAGGAAGATCTCCAGCTCCGGCGTCAATAGAAGACCTAAAAACTGCTCTTATCGAAGAGTGGCAGGAAATTCCACAGGATTCCATCAGGAAACTCTAGTAGTGCCGAAACCTTGTTTGACAATGTCCACTAACTCAGCAAAGAATTTTTTCAGCGCAATCCAGTGCGCTGAAAAAATTAATTCTTTTTTGGTCTTTTGTAGTAGTTTGTCTTCAACCCTTGGAAAACCTGATTTTATTAAGTAATCTTTATTTTCAGAGCAATAAAGAAAACTTTTGCCCTGAGCCTTTAAATGACATGGGCTACACAACACACGTCACGCTTCATAAGAAGAACTACTCTTGCAGCCAGCAAGTAGTGTACCTATGTATATACATAGATAGGTACACTACTCGGCCCGAAATGATCAATGTCAGTTTCATGATTTTTTCATTTATATTTTTTTTTTTAGTTTCTGCACTTACCCGATGATGTCCGATGTTCCTTGTTTAAAACACAATTTTATATGCAATAATAGTTACTAATAATTAATTTTAATAACTGAAATACTTAACTTAAGAGCTTTATTGTTTATTGTCACTAAAATTTTATTAATTTATTTTTCGTATTATTTTAATAAATCGTTGTTTTTTTTTTCTTTTTGACACGTATGTTTTTATTCTGCTTATTGATTTACTTGCATAACTATTTTGATGACTATTTTGTTTTAGGTCGACCTGTAATTAATGTTTGCAATATTTTTGAATAAATACAAAAAAATTAATACAAATATTGACTATACTCACCTGTACCTACAAAACGTAGCAAGCTTAATACTTTTAGCATTCAAAATAGCATATCACTTTTAATAACTTTATAATAATAATTTGGTACTGAAATGCCGCCTGTACTTAAAGATAATATATAAATTAGAATATAATTACACTTTACTGATAAGCGACACTCCAAGTTCGTATTTTTTTTAATTTAGATAACTTAATACAGTACTACTACAATAGATATAATATTTTTATAATATGTACATAGAAAATAACCAGAACACCCGGGTCAAATATCTGCAGATAATTAATTATAACTTATTCATTATTATTTTTAATAATTAGTTAATAATTAATTTATGAATTTTCAAGGAAGTCCCACAGCTTATGTGAATACAAAATAGGTCACAAGAAACTAGCAACAAAAAATCTAATAAATGGCCTTCACGGCTAAATGACAGTGTGGAAAATAAATACGCTATGCAGAAACTCTATCAATCTATTATAACAATAATCTAATAGATAGACCCATTTATCCATGGAGATGTAACGAATATTCGCAAGATTTTTTCAATAAACGCATTCGCAACAAAGCACGCGAATGTTATGCGAATGTTTAAGGGCAAATATAACATAATATTCATTAGTGCACTATTAAAATCATTTAAAACGGGTTATTTTATTTACCATAATTTGAGTTATGAGTTTTCCAATATTTCGACACAATTTCATGCGCCATGATCACGGAATAACTGAATAAATGACTTAAGTGTTAATTAATAATCTGTTTAAAAGTTTTATGCTGAATTACCTTATTATACATGAAAGGAATTATAACGTATAATTCCAATTTATTTATTTGAATCAAGCATTCAGAATACCTAGCTAGGTTGAGTTTTGCATCATTTACGAAAACAACTCTACTTTTCGTAGTATGTCAGCAATACAACAAGTTTATACGAACTCGGTTTTAGCTTTCAAATAATTTTGAGCAATTTGTTGCATTTAAGCAGTACCTACAACTTTGAAAATTGAGCGATAGTAGTTGTACAAACATTTGCGCAGAAGGCGGGAATCAAACCCGCGTTCTGCGTCGCAGGTGGACCTTCGCCCGCTACGCCTTAAAGGTCGTAGATTAGGTACTGGGCAAGCTAAATCCATCTAATATCGTCTCAGGGTAGTAAAACATCCCGTGCAGCATCAGCAAACAGTATCTGACTCTAATTATCAATGTACCAAACGGAATTCTGAAAGGAAAGTAAAATATAATGATTTTATTTTTATAATTGTCCCTTATATTTCGTCGAATAAGTTTACAAAGGCGTTTGTTACCATCTTAGTTGAGGTCGTGAAGCGAAATCTCCGTGGAATAACGTCACAAAGGCGCTTAGAATAGCATCGATTTGAAACTTGCACGCGGAACTCCGTGGAAAAACGTCACAAAGGCGCTTAGGACAGCGTCGATTTGAAACTTGCACGCGGAATAAGGTGATAAGGGACAAAAACTAGGGAAAACCGTTTTTTTATTTATGAAACCTACATGATAATTTAGCTAAAAATATGATATAAAGTTTTAAAAAAAAGATACTCGCGTAATAGAAACTTTTCGAAATAATAAGAAAAAACCGTCTCCTGTAAAGTTGGTGTTTTGCAACTGTGACCTTATTCGTAGGATACGACGATATACATATATCCAAATTTGATAAAAACTGAGACATATCGAAAGGAAAGAGCGTTTACGTGTTTAAACTTTAGAAGTTAACAATCGAATGACAATTTTTTTTTAACAAATAATAATTAGGATAATTTGGAAGGCATAGATAAGATTACAAAAGAAGGCACTCACAGGTAACGTGAACAATTAAGAATATTCGACCTTGCAAGAGCCTCTAACTAAAACATTAGCAGGTAGAAAGTACGACGACAAGTATATATACAGGTATCTGAGCTATTGTGCTATTATTATTATTCCATTTTTCACCGATGGAATGAAGGGCCATTATTAAAATTTCACTATTTAAGTATCAATCAAGCGTCTGTAACCATTAAAACACGTAATATTTTTTTTATTTTTTGAACACCTTCTGTTTCTAAACTGGCAGAGATATGAAGTAGATGTGTTTGGAGATAAAGCAAGGTATTATGCCTTCTATATTCCCTACAAGGTTTGGTTTTAACATCTCTGCCCGTTTACGAAATAAAAAAAAAAGATTTTTCTCCATACAAAAAAAAATGTAACATTTTTTTTCTTGGAAACGAGCATGTATATCAAAAAAACGTTTTCTATAAAAGAGGTGTAGAATCACGCCAAGACCTTAATTTTAAAAAATCTGATCAAAATTCGGACTTCGACCTCTATGCCCCAGATTTCATTAATCGGTACCAGTGTGCGCAGTCTCTATCGGTCAGTGCGACGACGACGACCAGCAACCAGACCGGAGAATCTGTTCAAAACTCTCATTTGTCCCTCTAGTACTTAAAAATGTAGTCTCCTTCAAGGTTTTCTGTGATAGCTGTTGCTAGAAGAAGTAGAAATCTCCAGCGCACCACTGCTATGTTTCTCAGTTCAGTTCAGTTTCAGTTCAGTTTAACGAATTTATTTACTCAAAAGAACAATGTTCACTTAAATGAGTACATACAATAATCCTACTTACTATCTTAATTAATTAATTAATTAATACTAAATGCGACTGGTTTACTAAATTGTAGCAGTAGGTTTTACAATAAAAGGTTGCTACCGTTACGCTTACTTAATAAATCTTACCATATACATATGTATTGTTTCAATCTCTTCTTAAATATGTACATTGATAAACTGTTCTTAATGTTATCGGGTAAGCTATTGTATAACTGCGCACCTTCATAAAGAATATATATTTTTCCATAATTGGTTCTTGGACTCCGTAGTTTTAACTTATTTTTATTTCTCAGATTGTATGTGTAGGTTTTTTTTGTAAGTGTAATTTGCGTATGTATTTTTTTAGTTAATATTTTCTTAACGAGGATACACGTTAGATAAGTATAGAGTTGTTTGATATTAAAAATCTTGGTTCGTTTGTAAATAATACATGTGCTAGTTAGGTAGTCATATTTGTAGAGAACTTTAATTAATTTGTTTTGTGATATTTGTAATGTTTTAAGATTCGACACTGCTGCAGTCCCCCATACCTCTAATAGGTATTGTAAATGAGATTTAGCTAAGGAATCATAGATAGTCGACAGAACTTTACGAGGAACGCATCCCACGGATCTTCGGATTTTCTTGATAAAACAGATTATCTAAACAGTCTGGTCGCTGGTCGGCGTGCTGACTCATCGACACATGGGGCAGCGACGGCGCGGCAGCTGCAGTGGCGCAGCGCGGCAGTGGATAGATTATCTTGACAGAAATTGTAAAAGGGCTTAGCGAACACAACCTTCAATAAAATTTTAATAAAACAAAGCTTATGTAATTTAGGCCTCACCAAAAAAAACCCCTAGTCATAGATTATACCTTCCAAACCACCCCTTTAGAAAACGTCAACACATATCCACTATTAGGCTTGTGTATAGATTCGCACCTAAATTGGAAAGAGCACATAAATCATATAACAATGAAACTGTCTCGATTCACATTATGCACTTTACGAACTTAAAAAATCTACCGACGTTAAAACTGCAACCACCGCATACTATGCATATGTTCATGCCTGGTTGCAATATGGAGTAATTCTCTGGGGTAATAGTACTGATGCTAACAAGTTATTTATACTACAAAAAAGGTGCATACGAATTATTCACAATCTTGATCCTTTGTCTAGCTGTAAGCCTTATTTTATAAAAGAAAATATATTGACTCTTTCTGAAATATATATATTAGAAATTTTTGTTTTTGTGAAAAACAACTTAACTTTTCTTAAGCAATACTTCCTTCCCCGAAACTTAAGACCCCGAAATAGATTAGATATACCTTTTTAAAAGCTACAAATATTTCATTAAGGTCCCCATGCCAGGGCCATAAAAAATTACAATAAAATCCCCCAGGAAATATAACGCGAAACAAAAATTAAATTAAAAAATCAACTAAAAAATATTTGATCAAGCATAGTTTTTACCCCTTGCAAGAATTTTTAGAACAATATAATAAATAGGTACTATTAAAAAGTATATTTTGAATTTAATATCTCATAATAAATATAATTTTTATTATCTAATTTTATGGTATATATTTATTAAGAATATTATAATTTTACTATAAAAACTTTCGTAGTTTGATAAATTCATTATGAATGTAAGCGGGTTAACTAACTCTTCCAACACACAAACTAGGTTCGTAGTTAACCCGCTTACATTCATAATGAATATTATAATTACTTAGATATAAGATGGTTTTTAGCTTACAAAGCTAATTTTTAAGCAATTCCTGGTATCTTAAGTCACCTAGCTTAAAACTTACTACTACGTACTAAGTACTTATCTTGCTGTGCCCTAACGGGGTCCATATTTGAGACTGTAAAATATATAATATCTTTTTGTACAATATGGTTGCAATAAAACATTTTGATTTAATTTGATTAGTCTCGAAAAAACGCTCGTTTCTTTCGTTGTTATTACTGTGTACCTTACACTAAATACCGACCTATCAAATGAAAGCTCTTGTAGCCTAGATCGAGCTGTAATTTTCTTTTTGTTTTGAAATACGAATTCGTACATCGCTTTCTACAACAAACTTGCGAATCTCTTTGACCGTTCCTGATTATGCAGGAGAAAGCAAAAAACAAGAATACCATTTTTAAATGGTTGATTGATTTTTCATTATTTTTGCGCCTTATGTCTTGCAATTTCAAACCGTCATAATATGTAGCTCCGGAACAACTCTAGTCAGACGATTGAAACTAAAACAGTCACGACGTTACGGTTTGGGGCTAACTACTAGTTAATTTTAAGAGACAAAAAGAATCAAACCACGCCGGCGGCGCACCGCCGCTGGCAGATTTAAGGTCGACTCGCACTTCTAAGTCTGTGTACCACAGATTAGCTGGTAATTTTACTTTGTTTGTAGTCCGGTACAATGCTACAGCGGAAGGAAAAATAATACTTATTTAATTATAATATCGCAATCCTAAGAGTGAAATGTTACGCCTTTTGATTTATTTGTATTTTAAGAATTTATTGTTGCATTTGCGAAATGCACGCGATGGCATTTTGAGACACTTTTCAACAAAAAATGCCAAAGTTAAACAGGCCCAGCTAACCCAGTGTTTAGATGTACACTGATTTCAAATGAGCGAGCTATCTCATTTCTCTAGGCACCAAAACGGCGCGGACTCACTACGGTAAGGTCACTACGGATAGGCCCATCTAACGATTTAAATCTTTGGATGTATATACCTAATCCAAATGCCGCGGCATAATTCAAAAGTCGTACAATAAGGAACACCCTAATAGGTAGGTAGAGTAGGTAGGTACCTACTCAAAACTTGCTTGCTTGTAAACATTTTCTTTCGACTTAACCAAATAAAAAAAAACGAGTTTAGGCAAATAAGCTTTCCTTACCTTCGATTATTATAAGTTTACCTTCGATTATTTCTTAACATTTTACGCTATATTTCAATAATCTGAATTTCGGAAGTGTAATGAATGAATCTCGAGAAAAAAAAAAGCGCTAGACAACTTCAACTAGTTGAAAATTCGTCGAAAATTCGATCATACTCCGCAAAGTAAACTATGAAATGTGGATTAACAAAGAGTAACTTTTCTTTGTTTATACACATTTAAAACAAAAGACGGAAACAGGCTTCACGGTTACTTTTTTAATTAACTGAATAAGTAGGTATGTATGTTTTTTATTACAGTATTGGGCTGACATAAAGTACAAAGCACGTAAGAAGAGTGCAGCGGGAGGAGCTCTGGGCGAGCTCTCCACGGCGGAGGAGCGCCTGCAGAACATCTTCAATACTACACACCGCGACGGTGAGTTTACTTTACCTACCTACCGTACATCTGACACCTTTCTTTTATTGAATACAACAAAAATCATTTAGTACTTTATATAAAATTGGACGAACCTTGTAAAGAATTTAATAATATCCCTAAAATTTACGACTCCGGCTGGACTTGAACCCGCGACCCTCCCCTGTGTATACGGGGTTGCGCTAACCAACTGCGCCACGGAGGCAAGTACCCGACCTGTCGAAAATCTTTGCGACTTACGGACTGTTACGTACTGCCTAATATATGTTCCTATCTGGATGAGGAAATCAGGTGTACTTCAATGAAGAGTTGGTTTATACGATTCATAAATGTTATAATTGGGTTTTCGATTACCATTACACAGCGAATTTTTGATATGAAGTGAATGAAAGAATACAAAGAACGAGTGAAACGATTGAAATAGAACGAAATGGATACAGATTAAAAATAAAATAAAAAATCGATTTCTAAACATATGAATGGGTTGTTGTTGCGAAGTGGTTCCGCCGTAGCTGTATAGATGGCGCTAAACGTGACTTCTGAACATGCCGGCCGCCTTGGAAGCTCCAGGATGTAAGCTTCCAACCTGGACTGCTCTTCACTGGCTCGATGGTTCCGGCAGCAGTGGGCAGATCTTTGAGAACGCTCGCCGAATGATGCCAGTCGCCGTCCGAATCTCCGCTACGCGGGAAACGCCGTCGTTGCCGGGGAATAAACGTGTTACCCGGCCCATCTTCCACTTGAGGGGAGGTATATTGTCTTCTTTGATGAGGACTAGGATGTCCTTGTCGATGTCTTGGCTATCGACCTTCCATTTCGTGCGCTGTTGCAGCTCCGACACGTACTCCTTTGACCAGCGCTGCCAGAAATGCTGCCGCAGCTGCTCCACCAGGTGATAGCGGGTCAGGCGGGTAGACGCGACGCTCGTCAGGTCTTCGCAGGCTGGCGCTGTCAACGGCCGGCCAATGATGAAATGGGCCGGAGTAAGGGGAAGGAAATCATGGACATCTGAGGAAAGAGGAGACAAAGGCCGGGAATTCAGGACGGCTTCAATCTGCGTTAATAACGTACTGAATTCCTCGTGCGTTAACCTTGCATTGCCTAATACTCGCCTTAAGTGATATTTACAGGATTTGATTCCAGCCTCCCAAAGTCCGCCGAAATGAGGACTATAGGGAGGAATAAAAGTTAAACGAATTTTATTATTAGCCATGAAATTCGAAACATCATCAGAATGTTCGAAGAATTGATTTATTTCTTTAAGTGCCCCAACAAAGTTTTTTCCATTATCAGAGAAAATTTCTAATGGCTTACCGCGTCGTGCTATGAAACGTTTTAAAGCTAGTAGATAGTCCTGTGTCGACAAACCGCCTACCAGCTCAAGATGTACTGCGCGAGTTGTGAAGCAAACGAATAAACATATGTATGCCTTGATTAAAATAGCTCCCCTGCCTTTGCGATTTAAAATGGAGACAGGACCTGCAAAATCTGTTCCACAACGCATGAAACAGAAGCTCCCAGTTTCCAATCTTTCTTGGGGTAAATTTCCCATTTTTGGGGTAAAAGTTTTCCCTTTCAGGCGCGTACACGTAACGCAATTATGTACCACTTGCCTAGCCAAGTTACGACCTCCCAGCACCCACCAACGCTCACGCATGGAATATACTAGAAGCTGAGGCCCAGCGTGTAGTAATTTCTTGTGTTCATATTCGCACAACAATCTTGAAAATCGATGTTTACCACTCAAAAGCACGGGATGTTTTTTATCGTAACTAAAATCAGTCGCGTTGCATAGCCTGCCGCCTACACGAATTAGACCGCGGTTATCTAAGAATATGTTTAAACCCGCAATTTTATTTCCGAGTTTACCATTCTCTTTGAACGGTAAATTATTGACGAGCCTATGATACTCATTAGGAAACAATTCCTTTTGCACTGCGCGTGTCAACGTGATGAGCGAACGATCGAGCTCGGCTGCAGTTAGCAAACCGGTTTTGCGACTAGGTGCGCACGGCGACGGCCGCGCGTTATCAATGAACCGAAGTAGGTATGAACAAGTGCGCTGTAAGCGAATAAACGAGGAAAAGCGTTCACAATTAAATAACGGACTCGTTTGCGTACAAATTAAATTAATTGTGTTAGATTTACGTTCCGGTAAATCATCGCTACATGTAACTTCCCTATTGCTGGACCAGCTGCTGCTAGGTTCGTTTAAAAACTTAGGTCCACACCACCAACGATTACTAGTGTCGTATTTTAATGAATCTAAATTCGCACCGCGGGTGATAAGGTCGGCAGGGTTTTCCGTGCCCATAACGTGCCGCCAAATCGTGTCATCGGTTAGTTCATTAATTTGTACGACCCTATTTTGTACGAACGTTTTGAGAAGATGCGGAGACATACGTAACCATCCCTGCACTATTGTGGAATCCGTCCAAAAATAGACTTTATCGAAAGTTATACGTAGGGATTCTTTTATTTTTACGAATAGTTTCGCACCTAATAACGCACCGCAGAGTTCTGCTTTCGGAATTGAGACACATTTGATAGGACATAATTTGCTTTTAGCACACAATAGATTGACTGAGATAGAAGGAGCCTGATCACAATCGTTGCGACAAGACCGAACGTAGGCACAAGCACCGTAGGCCTTTTGTGACGCGTCTGTAAACACATGTAACTCGGTGTACTGAGAATCTACAGATGTTACATAACGAGGAATACGAATTTCCTGTAAACATTGCAGATTAGAAATGAATTCGCGCCATGTAGTTGTGATACTGTCTGGTACTTGCTCGTCCCAGTCTAACTTTTGCAACCACAAACCTTGCAAAAGACATTTGGCTATGATGACTGCCGGAGATAACAAACCTAACGGGTCATAAATCTGTGATATTACGGATAACATTATGCGCTTGGTTAGGAGTGAGTCATCTGGTGATAACTTCGTGGTAAAATGCAATTCATCACTCTCCGGGGACCAACCTAAACCTAAAGTTTTGGACAGATGATGTTCGCCTATGTTTAGGTCTTTACTACTCTCAGGACAAACGTTGTGATTGAATGTCCATTTGTGTAACGGAAAACAACCCGATTTCAATACCTTAGAAGTTTTATTGCATAGTTCTAACAAGGTATCTGCGTTATTATGCGAGATAATGACATCGTCAACGTAAAAGTCGTAATTAATGATTTCTGAAACACGCTCATCATCACATTCTTTCGCTAATTGTTTCAGGCACCGTATACTTAGGTAGGGCGAAGACGAATAACCGTAGGTGACCGTATTCAATGAAAATAACTGTAACGGTAAGTTTTTATTTTCCCGCCACATTACCAATTGTAGATTACGTAAGTCCGGCTGTACTAAGATTTGCCTGTACATCTTTTCCACGTCTGCACAAGCTACGTACTTGTGTTGCCTAAAACGGAGAAGAATGGAAAATATACTATTCTGAAGAGGTGGACCTATGTGTTGGATGTCATTTAACGATTTATTGGTAGTTGTTTTGGCACTCGCGTCAAAAACAACTCGCAATTTAGTGGTTTGACTAGATTCGCGGTACACGCCGTGATGCGGCAAGATGTAGTACGGTTTGTTCGGGTCCGTGACATTACCTGGCACCGGGGACATGTGACCTAACGTCTCGTATTCACGCATGAAATCACAATATAATTGTTTATATTGCGACGACGAATCTAGCTTCTTTTCTAGCGATAAAAAACGTTTTTTCGCCATGGTAAAAGAATCTCCTAAAACGTCAGGAGAATCCTTAAACGGAATGCGCACAGAAAACCTACCCTGCTCATCGCGCTGTGTAGTTTCTGTAAATAACGATTCGCAATACCTATCCTCCTTCGTCAACGCAGAAGGTAAGTCAGTCAGTTCTTCTAACTCCCAAAATTTACGTAATTGAGAATCAATTTGAACAAAATTACAGTGAACTTTATTCGTGAGATACGACTGAATATTGTGAATAGGTCCGGAGATGATCCATCCTAATTTCGAATCGTATAGGTATGGACCTGCACTGAGTTTTATTCTGTTTTCCTTGAGTAGGTCCCAGAATACGTCCGCGCCTAAAAGTATATCTACCTCGGATGGGATACTAAACGTAGGATCGGCAAGCGAGATGTAGCTAGGTATACCTATAGAGTCGCAGTTGACGTTCATCGAAGGTAGCTTCGATGTTATACTAGGTAGAACCAAGCATTGGATTTCTTTGTTGAAATCGCTAGTTTTAGAACGAATGTTTAATTTACAAGCGTGAGTACTTTGTGATACGGTTTGACCTACGCCTGTAATCTGAACAGTGGACTGTATAATTGGTAACTGTAAACGAGTTACTAACGATTTGGTAACGAAACAGTTCTGTGACCCGTTGTCCAAAAGAACCCTAATAGTGTGATACCGATTATTCGAATCAGGTATGTCTACTAGCGCGGTTGACAACAAGACTGGCTGTATAAACGATTGACAGGACAGTGCTGTGCGTTCACCGCGGTCTTTCGGCGCATCAGCTGACTTTTGGGAGTCATCACGAGATGGGGTTAACGAACTTGCGGCGACTGTACTTATGGTTTCACTAGGAACGTGAAGTAGCGTGTTATGCCTCGCGCTGCATAACTTGCATGGGCCGTAGGTACATTCATTAACGGAATGCTTGTCTGAACGCAGACAGTTAGGACAAAGTTTTTTAGCAGTAACTAGATTTTGCCTATCTAACACAGACATATTTAAAAACTTTGCACAAGAATAAAGATAATGATCGTCGCTACAGTGACAGCATACACGCTTTTGTGTTGTCTTATCAGAGCTCGATCTGTTTGTTGAAACAAATGTAAGCGCTTGTGGTTGCGGGATCGATTTACTTTGTTTCTTATTTTGCTGATAAGAATTTGCCCTGCTCCCTTCGTTATTTTTTGATTTAGTTGAGGAGGAAACTTGTGTACTGTTTGAATTTATCATTTCTAGCAAGTCTGCCCGGTTTCTGAGAAAAGTAAGTAAATCATCTAGCTTGATTTTGGGCTCGGTACCTACCTCATTTCGTTTTGAACCGATGATGCCTTTTTGTGATTCCCACTCCCGTTCTGTGACTGAATCGAGCTTTGACACAATAATGTATATGATTAATGTGTCCCAAGAGTCTGTGGGTTCGCCAAGGGATTTAAGGGCTCGCAGATCTCTTAACGTTGAGTCTATGAGTGTTCTTATGTGTGCATACGACTCTGAGTGCAACGATTGAGTGGCAAACATTGACTTGACATGATTTTGCACAAGTAATCTATGATTTTGAAACCTTTGTTCCAGCAAATCCCACGCATGAGCATAGTTGGATTCCGTGAACTCTAACGCACTAATAACTTGAGCAGCAGTGGCACTTAATGATGATTTTAAATAGTGAAACTTCTGTATCGCACCTAAATCGGTTCTGTTGTGAATCATAGTCACATAAGAGTTTCTAAATTCTAACCATTTGTTATATGAACCGTCAAAGGCAGGTAAAGTTATTTGTGGCAACTTGATTGAGATTTGCGACACAGAACTACCCATTGAACCCTGTGGTATTTGTGAGTAATCGCTTAATATGCCTTTCGCAGTAGCCATCAGAGAAAAGTATTGTGTTTCAAAGGATTCCCTATATTCCATTTGAGATTCAAGATCAGATTCATCATCTGTCAGCTGTTCTATTTCACTTTGGACCTCATTGAAACTTTGGAAAATGGCAGCATTTGATTGTACACGAAGATCAAATTCTACTTTTTGACTAGCTGTTTTATTAGGATTGAGATCTTGTTCTAGCTGAATATTACTGATATGTTTTCCAAACAAAGTTAACCTACATTTGAGATTAGCCCGTTGCTTTTTTAGGGATGTTATACGGGTTGATATGACATTAGGGACCTGCACACGTGGGGACTTTGGCCTATCAATATTAGTGGGATCAAGCTTGTCTTGATCCATTTTAAATGTACAATACTTACGGTTTCTATGCGGTATAGGCGATGCAAGGCACAAGGTGACGCACACACGAAACGCACAAAGAGCTGAAACACGAAACGAATATTAACGCAGACTGCAGAGAAGTGGGAGAGGAAGGATGGGTGAGATGAACCGACCGTTGTAGGCGCTCGCCGCTACTCCAGACCTCCTCCAGGACTCCACCAGCTTCCAGATCACGAACCGGGAAACGTGTCCGCGTGGCCGCTCGACTCGGCAAGGGCAGGTTCTTCGTTTTATCCGGCTCGAAGGACCAATGTTACGTACTGCCTAATATATGTTCCTATCTGGATGAGGAAATCAGGTGTACTTCAATGAAGAGTTGGTTTATACGATTCATAAATGTTATAATTGGGTTTTCGATTACCATTACACAGCGAATTTTTGATATGAAGTGAATGAAAGAATACAAAGAACGAGTGAAACGATTGAAATAGAACGAAATGGATACAGATTAAAAATAAAATAAAAAATCGATTTCTAAACATATGAATGGGTTGTTGTTGCGAAGTGGTTCCGCCGTAGCTGTATAGATGGCGCTAAACGTGACTTCTGAACACGGACTATAGCGCCGTTAGCCGTTTTTGTGATATTATTAAATTCTTTAAGATTACCCCAAGTGTGGGCATAAGCATTATAATAACAAAACCCATGTAAAATCAACCAATCTCCTAGGAATACAACTCTTACTATTTCACCAGTCAATTTTTGTTATTATTTGCCTCATCTTTACAATAAATCATGGCTATACCTACTTGGAGACAGATAGGTCGGACTTGGCAGTGTAGGCTTATTTCCCTCACGAAATTAAAATCAACTTACAATTTTCAATTTTTAGGATTCCTTACCTAATCAGAAAAACGGAACCCTTATAGGATCACTTTGTTGTCCGTCTGTCAACCCTCCTTTCACAGAAACGCGCGGAGGTATCGAATTGAAATTAACATCAAATACTCAGTTCCGTAATCTTTTGGAGCCGTGATATAAATCGAACTTAACTTTAAGTCAACGCAATCAAAATATATGCCCAATTTTTTGAAATTTCTCATTCTTCATACTTTATTCACATAAAAAATAATGTTTGATTCTCGTCATGGACCGAAAACCTGTTGTGGTTGTTGACCTAGAATCATGAAATGTGGCAACTGATGTGGTGCAAAAATGTGGATACTGATTTTCGATATTAGATCTCAATTAATATCGGAATTGCACATATTCTTTAGAAATTGCACAAATTCGGTATGAAGTTCAGTAAACAAAATACAATAAAAACCAATAATACTGCACATTTTCTTTATAAATTGCACAAATTCGATATGAGGATCAGTAAACAAAATACAATAAAAACCAATCATAATGCACATTTTCTTTATAAATTGTACAAATTCGGTATGAAGTTCAGTAAACAAAATACAATAAAAACCAATCATACTGCACATTTTCTTTATAAATTGCACAAATTCGGTATGAAGTTCACAGTAAACAAAATACAATAAAAACCAATCATACTGCACATTTTCTTTATAAATTGCACAAATTCGGTATGAAGTTCAGTAAGCAAAATACAATAAAACCAATCATACCCTGCCACACCGCGCCCCGCTGCTCTGCGGCCAGCGGTAATACTAACGCGCACAACTTTCTCTACTCGCTGATTGCCACAAAGCTGTTTGTTCTCGCTGTTTCTCTGCCTCCGACTATTGCCAACCAAAAAGATATACTACAGCGGAGAGCAATTTCTGCACATTTTCTTTGTAAATTGCACAAATTCGGTATAAAGTTCAGTGGAGTACAATAAAATACAATAAAAACAAATCATAATCGTTCTCTAATCTGGTACAAAAAGAGTAGTTTTATTTAAGAAATATCTGTATTTATTAAATCACAAAGCCATTACTATTGTATACCTGCTTATAGTACTAATTAAACTTAGTCAGAATCAACACAAATAAAACTTTTTATAATTTTAATGTGCATGAAAAATCAACAATTAGGAACAAGAATTATTAGAAATAAAGACTATCTTTAAATCGCACCTCCACTCTCCAGTGGTAGATAGGCTCAATCCAAAATTTGGGTGAATTAAGTTAAATATATACAGAAAGACTCATAAAAGCGCGCTCTATCGCGTAGTAAATCAGAAACTACCCTCTTACATAATCCTAGAGAAGGAGAAACGTAATATTGTGTCACTTTGTTAATAACGAATCGGGCGCTGCCAACTAGTGAGAAAGTGGCATAAACCACAATGCATCACTATATTACAAAACTTGGGGTAAGTTTACTACGTTTTCAATCGTAAAGCGACCAAAGTTTGTTTTTTATTAATGCATTTTTAAATTGTTTGGGCTTGTGGTGCTTTCAATAAATATATCGAAAATTCTTGGATTTATTTTGTATTGAAGTGACTCTATATTGGAAGTTTTTTCAGCGTCGATTTACTCCTATAGTTTTAATATTTTTAAAGAAATTTTTATCCGTGTCAGTAGTTCTTAGACAAAATAACTTGTGAGACTTTGAATTTTGTAAATAGCTCTTTATTTCATAAAGTTATAGTGTGTAAATTTACCAAAACCTGTCGAGGACCGAAAGACGTGAAGGAGCGGACAGATCTTCGCGTAGACTCGACGAATGACGCCCGTAGCCGTTTGGATATCTGCTACTCTCGATACTCCATTCTGGCCTGGTATCGTAGCGATCACGCGAACCATAATCCATTTCAGTGGGGCGAGTTTTGGTCTTTGATTAGGACCAGTGAGTTTGGTTTAAAGTCAGTTGACTGTCGCTTATGCCATTTTTTCCGTATCTGTAATTCGGATATGTATTCCTTGGCCCAGCGTGTCCAAAAGTGCTGGGGTATTTGTTCCACCCTCTCGTAGCGCTGGAGTCGGTGTACTGGAACGTCGATGACGTCATCGCTGGCTGGTGCAGTTAGCGGTCGACCAACCAGGAAATGAGCTGGAGTTAGAGGAGTGAGGTCTTTAGGATCGAGAGAGAGAGGAGAAAGAGGTCTGGAATTCAAGATAACTTCCACCTGTGCTAACACAGTACTGAATTCCTCGAAAGTGAGGTGCGCGTTTCCTATAACGCGTCGCAAATGATGTCTGCATGATTTTATTCCTGCCTCCCAGAGACCACCAAAATGCGGAGAATAAGGGGGAATGAATTTAAATTTGATTTGTTGATTCGTTGCGTATTCAACAATGTTAGAAGAACAGTTGCGTAAAAAGTTTGAAAAATCATTCATTAACCCTACAAAGTTACTTCCGTTATCGGAATAAATTTCTAAAGGTTTACCGCGTCTAGAAATAAATCTTTTTAAAGCTAAAAAATAACCTTCAGTAGTGAGGTGACTGACCAGCTCTAAATGCACTGCTCGTGTCACAAAGCACACAAACAAACAAACGTACGCCTTAGAGGTTTTAGCGCCCCTACCTTTGCGATTAAGTATGAGGTAACATCCACTATAGTCAACCCCGCATCGATTGAAAGGATTGGTGGGCGTTAGTCTTTGTTTTGGATAATTACCCATTAAAGGGGTAAGTACCTTTCCTTTTATGCGCGTGCACTTCACACAAGCATTAACTACAGACCTAGCTAGGTTCCTACCACCTACAGGCCACCAGATATCACGTAAATGGCACAACAATGCCTGGCTACCAGCGTGAAGTAGCTGCTGATGTTCATAGCGGAACAAAAGCTTAGTAAAGTGATGTTTGTTTGATAATAAAATGGGATGTCTCTTGTCGTAAGAGAAGTCATCAGAGTAGCCTAGACGCCCACCCACTCTTATTATTTTATTTTTATCAATGAATAAGTTTAATTTATTTAGATGATTATTTTTTATGATAGCGTTTTTATTTATTATTTTATGTTCATTAGAATAACTTTCGAATTGAGACCATCGCACTAGCGCTCTTTCCGATTCTCTTAACTTATCTACATTGAGCATACCTGTTAACCTATTATTTTTATTGCGAATATTATGTCTGAATCGTAACATATGTATATGCTACCGCGCGCTTCATACGTTGAAATTGAGAGAAACGTTCAAACGGAAACAAAGATGTGGCTTCCTGTGTTACTAGCGATGTAACAGCTGACGATTTCAGCTCAGGAAGGTCATCAAATGTTTCTTCAACCCTAAAATCATCTACTGTAAAACTCTGGACTTCGTAAAAAGTCCGGACCGTTTCATTTTGACTCACAGCCCGCGATTATTATCGTTGGGCTTAACAAGCCCAGAGGATCAAATATTTGAGAAATTTTTGACAAAATCGATCGTTTAGTGACTGATTTATCATCAGATTGAAATTCAGTTTTGAAATAGAATTCATCGTTTGAATTATTCCAGCCTAAGCCTAGCGTTTTTAAATTAATGTTTTCGTTGCTTTTAATTTCTTTTGTGTGCTCAGAAATGGTATGATCATCATCGCACGGAAAATTGTAAATCCATTTGCGAAGTGAAAAACAACCTACTTGAAGCGCGTTTTTATGCCTACACCAAAGATGTAAATCGTTAGATATGCCCTGACACCAAAAATTGTGGCATTGTCTTTGAAGTATGTAGACGTGCGCGCCGCGCCGCCGGCACGCGCCGCTGTTTTCTCACGCCGCCGCCGCCGTCTCTATCAGTCGCGTCGGTGCGACGACCAGCAACCAGACCGGAGAATCTGTTCAAAACTCTCCAATAAACATATCATTTATCCCTCCAGTACTTAAGAATGTAGTCTCCTTCAAGGTTTTCTGTGATTGCGGTTGCTAGAAGAAGTAGAAATCTTCAGCGCACCACTGCTATGTTTCTTAGAGAGTTTTCATAAAACAGATTATCTATACAGTGGTCCTAAAATATCTAACTTGTAAAATCCGCATACCGCTAGGGAATAACTGCGCAAAGCGAGCATCGCGCCTAACCGACCGTGAGCCATAACTACCCAACGCTTCAATACCTATACCTAACCTATCATCTACGCATAGATACTAGCGGACCGTTCACCCCCAAAGTTATGTAGCTGCAACAAGTATTTGGGATTTCTAACCAAATCGGTTAGAAATATATTGGGTAGAAATTAGGACAGGTATAGAGTGTATATTGTAACGTTATTGGGTACCAGTTGGTACTAGCGGAATTGAAACAAAATACCCAACTAATAACCAGTAGCCAAAATATCCAATAACTCCTATCCTTAGTTATTACTGTGTACCTTAAACTAAATACCGACCTATCAAATGAAAGCTCTTGTAGCCTAGATCAAGCTGTAATTTTTTTTTGTTTTGAAATATGAATTCGTACATCGCTTCTACAGTGTTTTTGCTTAATTTGATGACTACTCTATTGTATTAGGTCTGACCTGTAATTAATAGAAGTAATGTTTTTGAATAAATACAAATACAACAAACTTAGCGAACCTCTTTGACCGTTCATCCAGGAGAAAACAAAAAACATTAAGAAACCCATTTTTAAATGGTTTATTGATTTTTTATTATTTTTGCGCCTTACGTTTGCAATGGCAATTTCAAACCGTCATAATATGTAGCTCCGGAACAGTAAATTTATTGTAAACTATGAGGGTGACATGATCACTCTGATCAAACCTTCTTTAATGAATAAAGATATAAAAAAAAAACTCGAAACAGACGATTCAAACTAAAACAGTCACGACGTTACGGTTAGGGGCTAACTACTTTTTAATTTTAAATACCTACATAAGAGATATAAAATCAAACCACGCCGGCGCGGCGGCGCCGCCACGCTGACCGTGGAGGTCAGCGCGCCGCCGCCGGCAAATTTAAGGTCGGGTCGCACGTCTAAGTCTTTGTATCACAGATTAGCTGGTAGTTTTACTTTGTTTATAGTCCGGTCGCAACGCTTCAGCAGCGGAAGGAAAAATAATAGTTATTTAATTATATCGCAAACCTAAGAGTGAAATGTTACGCCCTTGGATTTATTTGTATTTTAACAATTTATTGTTGCATTTGCGAAATGCACGCGATGGCATTTTGAGACACTTTTCAACAAAAAATGCCAAAGTTAAACAGGTCCAGCTAGCACCGTGTTTAGATGTACACTGATTCCAAATTAGTGAGCGAACTCATTTCGCGTGGCACACAAAACGGCGCGGTCTCACTACGGTAAGGGCCTATCTAACGATTTACATCTTTGGCCTACACATAACTTTAATAGGCTTTCTTTGTTGTTATGACCGGTCAAGAGATCGTCGACGTAAAAATCATCCCTAAATACCCTTTCAATGTCTGTGTCGGCGATAAAACCCTTACGTAAGATAGATTACGTCGATTAATTGTAATTAGAAAGGTTTATTTCATAGTTTTATCTCTAAGCTAGATAGATGTCAATTTTCACTTAGGATTTACGTTATTTGCACTTGTACTGTTCTTGTTTGTGAATATTTTATAGTGAAATTGATGTTTTTAGAAAGGTCGGAAAGGCTTAAGAATTAATTTTCCGTTTGAATTATGTAAATCGGATAACTAGTTTTAGAGATATTTTAAGATTTGTGTAAGGAAAACGTTCCGAACTGTAGTTTTTTGTAAGTTTTTGTTCTAGGAACTTTTTATTTTTAAGTAAATGTTTAGATATTATTATTTTATAAGGTAAAGGGCATCATTCCCTATCCAAAAAGGTATAATTTGTATGGATTCTGTAAAAGAATAATTAATAAATGAAGATCAAAGGGTTCGGCTCAAGTAAAAAACAGCTAGAAAGTTCGAGTAAAAATAAGTCGTCGTCTTGCCGGTAAGGCGCGACCATATAAATATACGACGCGTTTCTTGCCGGGCAGTCAGTCGCAGCTCAGCCACCGAAGAGGCAAGAAGTGAAAGGAACACAGCAAGTAGTGGTAGGGAAAATAGGAACGAGCCGAAGCCTAGGATCCTGACTAGAAAATCGCTGCCTTTAATTTTCTTCGAGTCGAGGTTCCCGATGGTCATCAGGTCGGCGTACCCACACTTACGCATTCAGGGGTGCGTGGCGGCGTGCGTCTACCAGCCAGGAAGAGGAAAGGAACGCACGTCGAACCTTAGTGGGATACTTTCCCAGGGCGTACCAGGACATCCTGGTAACCGTCCGAAACAGTCTGGATTCAAGGATTCAATACCTAACTGTTTCAAGCATCTAACAGCTAAAAACGGCGTGGAAGCTGTCCCCTGGGTTACTGTATTGAGAGAGTACTTACATAACGGTAACGCTGGATCCTCTCTCCATACAATCAGCTGTAGCTGACGCTGGTCTTGAGCTACCACACAATTGCGGAACATTTTGCTAACATCAGCGCAGGCTACGAAGTTATGCTGTCTAAAGCGTAGGAGAATCGAAATCAAATCATCCTATATTGGCGCGCCCACTAACTGAAGGTCGTTCAGACTTCCCGGAAGCGCTGGCGTCGAAAACCCCGCGCAGCTTAGTGGTACTGCTGGCCTCACGGTAAACGCCGTGGTGGAATGCGAACTAGGGTGGAATGTAGTAACATGGACTTTCGTGCGAATCTACCTGACTCATGTGGCCTAAATCTTCGTATTCTTTCATAAAATTTGTGTATAATGATTTACAATCGGGCGAACGCTGTAATATTTTTTCTAAAGCGAGAAAACGGCGTTCGGCTTGCGTGTTAGACTCGCCTAAGGCGTCGTCGGGTGACTGTTTTAAGGGAATAGGTACGACGAACCTTCCCTCGCTATCGCGCGTAGTAGTACGAGTAAAGTGTTCTTCACATGAACGTTCCTCATCAGTTCGCGTATCCTTAGCCTTAGGTAGTTCTTCGATTTCCCAAAACATACGTAATTGTGAATCTAACGTACAATTACAATGGACGGGCATCGAATTTTGTGTTTGTTTATAAAGCGGACCAGAAATAATCCAACCTAATTTCGTGTTTTGCAAATAGGGCCCACTAGGAAGTCGAATTTTACCTTCTTCTAATAGGTCCCAGAATACATCCGCGCCTATCAAAATGTCTATCTTCGATACGTCGAAAAAGTTCGGGTTAGCCAACCTTATGTTGCCTGGAATACAGAGCTGCGCATTTTCACAGAAGGTTGACATGCCTGAAGTTATTTGTGGTAATACAAAACATAATGCGTGTTTTGAATGTTTGATCGACATGCGACTTAATTTCAATGCTACAAGTTTCAGAACATTGTAACACTGAGTCACCAACTCCTCGAATCCCGTGAGTTGATTTTAACAATGGAGCATTAATTGCGTTACTAAATGATTTAGTTATAAACCATCGTTGGGAACCTGAGTCTAGAAGCGCAAGCGCCTGGTGATAAGCGCCCTGCGTGTCAGCTACTTCAACCACAGCGGTTGACAATAGAACGGTATGCTACATAATTAGAGCAGCTAGTTTATATATGCGCCTTGTTTACCTGAATTAGCGAGTCCGTGGTAGAAGTGCCCTCATACGGAGTAGGTACACTTCAATGAAATGTCACTGCACTATCGGTATGAATCAATGAGTTATGCTTAGCGTTGCATTTCCTGCACGACCCGAATTTGCACTGATCAGGTGAGTGTCCCACGCGTAAACAGTTTTCACAAAGTTTATTATCGCGAATTAATTATAACTTTGATTCTAAATCACTTTCTATGAATTTTACGCACGAGTACAACGGATGAGCTGCTTTGCACTTCAAGCATGGCTTGTAGGAGCGAGACTGACGGTCGCCGGGTTAGTTGTTAGAAACATTGCAGTGTGAAACATTTTGTGAATGCGAACATTGTTTTTTATAAGACCTTTCGGTCTTTTCTGTTTGTGGTTTGTGATGTGAAAGCTGCAATGTTTCCAGCATGTCTGCCATGTCCTGCAAGAAACCTAACAAATCACTCAACTTTATAATGCGTTTCGTATTGTGATTATTCGCTGATAAAGTGCATTTATATGTTTCCCATTCGCGTTCCGTTAACTTATCCAACTTGGACACAATCATGTACTTAGTTAATGAGTGTATCCCAGGAGTCAGTAGGTTCCCCTAGGATTTTTATGTGTGATTTAGCGCACGTAAGATTTTTAGAACTGTGTCAGTTAACATTCTTATCAGAGAGGGTGATTCCTTTGTTAGCGGGTTTATAGTAAACAAAGCTTTTACGTGATTGTGAATCAAAAGTCTATTATTATTGTACCTATTTAGTAACAATTCCCATGCAATGGAATAGTTATCTGCGGAGAATTCCATCGATTCTATAACCAGCAACGCATTGCCCTTCAACGAAGATTTCAAGTAGTGAAACTTTTGAATGCTACTTATATTTTTAGAGTTATGAACAAGCGACAAAAATGTATCTCTAAACTCGAGCCAGTGCTCGTACGATCCGTCAAAGGTGGGCATGACTATAATGGGCAGTTTTACTGATTGTAACCCTGCGCAATTACCTTTAGGGCGGTCAGTGACCTCATCACTAGTAAGCAGTGATTGTGCTAAGGCCAAAGTATTATAATAATGATTTTCAAAATATTCCCTACAGCTTAATTGATCTGAAATCACACTATCATAAACACTATCTTCAATTTGCGTTTGAATGTTATCAAATTCTGTAAATAAGTTAGTTGCTCCGTTGATTCGTAATTTTAGGTATGATTGGACATAGTTTGTAAACTTAGTCAAACGACCTTTTATTATTCCACGTTTTCTAAGTAACTCGCGAACTAGCGTGGGGTTATCTCCTAGCGGAATATTAGGAGACCTATCGCGGGACTTAGACTTCTCTTGAGATTCTACGTTTAATGTATCTAAAGACATTTTGGTGGTGTGTGAATGGAAGGAATACTCACGGTTTTAAAGCGAACAGGATGGGCAGTGATAGCAGCGTCACAAGCCTACGTCTATCCTGTCTTCCGAAGATAACTCCTTCACGACAAAACACTGAAACAGGTTAGCACATGTGTCACAATTGGAACAGGGAGGAGATGGATGTTGAAGGATGGTTGGTCCCACCAGATGCGTATGGAGAACGATGAGATGCCAATCCGACTTCAGTTCCTTTTGCGCGTAGCCTCCGTTGTGTTTCGTGTGCAGTCTCGTTACACTTATTGCGCAGTTGTCACAGCAATGGCCGCCAAGTCTTCGTGTTGTAAGATTGTATTTCCGTAGGTGCAGGATACGTATTTGGCGGAAGAAGGACCACATATGTTGCTAATTGGTTATAGCAACATAATGTATTTGTAATTAGACTGAAAGCCTTGACTTGCTGGGAGATGGAGATCGAAAAGAAATGAATAATGTGTACTTCTTTGGAACATGGCGTGTATTCAATCTCTGTACAAGCGTCGAGGTGAGGTAAGGAGAGGGGGGTTGGCTACACGGGTAAAGCGTCAAGCATTTTATAGGATAAGCGAACTTCGTAGTTTGTTAGTGTATGTGTATTGATATTCCGAGATTCATGCCCTAGGCATAACCATGATCACACATCCATTGCTGAATATAGACCTCCCTCAAACGGCTATATGAATAGCGGTCACGTGGACATGCAGTAGGTGTGAAACTGTACACCCGTTTTCAAAACATCTTTCATTTAAAAAATATAAATAACACGTAATTGTTTAATATTAATGCATATAATTAATCAATAGATAAACCCTGCCAGATAGTGTTTTCCACTCAAAACATAAACTCTACACTACATCACAAGTTTTTACTAGTCACAGTACAACAAGATGGAGGATATTAGAAACACTATGTCCGGTTTGGCAAAATCCTTTGGTCAGAGGATGGAACAGTTCGAGAGTGGGCTACCCAGGAGTCCCACACCTTCCACTGTGGCCAGTTTGTCAGCGGACTACTTGGAGTTCAAGTCCTTTGTCACCCCAGTGACTACTACGAGCACTGCAAACACAGTTTGAGTTCATGGCAAGGGAACTGGATAATCTGGAGATGAGAGGTCGTCGAAAAATACTGCTTCTTCATGGAGTAACCGAGTGGCAAAATGAAGACTTGGCGGAGGTAGTTGCCAAGACCTTGGTGGAGCGGGTGGAGCTGCCTGGTATTGCTGTATGTGACATCAGCCGTTGCCACAGAATGGATCGTGCGGCGGTTCCAGATCGCCCTCGGCCTATACTCTTCAAGCTACGAGACTTGTCACTCCGTAGTAACAAACAAAGATATATAGATCGCCGGAATCACTGCAATAGAGCGTGTCGTGACGCGCAACGCCGCTATATCCATACTTCAGTAGAGAACTCTGACCCTGCCAAGGTTTGGAAGTTCTTACGGTCTCTGGGAATCGGAAAATCGAAAGAACGTACAAAAATCCCTCCACAATTTAATTCTCTTAACAAACACTTTACCTCTATATCAGATCTCGATATCCAACTGAAATCGAAAACTTTGTTTCACCTTTCTTCTAAACCGATTCCTGACTCACCTTTTCATGTTAATCAGTTCACAGACTGTGACGTTAAGAGAGCTGTTACATCGATCTCTTCTAAGGCTATTGGCAACGATAGTATTAGTCGAAACATGATAACCCCTATTCTTGTCCAAATAGCTCCCGCTATAAAACACATCCTGAACTCCTCGATATCTACTGGTTATTCCCATCTGTCTGGAAAGAAGCTCTAGTATCTCCTCCCCCTAAAAAATCCAAGCCTATTGGCTTCTCTGATTTCCGTCATATATCTATATCTTCCTTTCCTGTCCAAAGTCTTAGAACGCCTTGTTCACCAGTTATTAAGCACATTCCTCTCTATGAATGATCTCCTAAATCCTTTCCAGTCCGGTTTTCGCCCAGGCACAGCACAGTGTCCGCGCTAGTAAAAATTACTGACTACATCCGCTCTGGCATGGAAAATGGAAAAACAACTGTTCTTTGCTTACTCGATTTTAGCAATGCTTTTAACAATGTAGATTTTGAAATTCTAGTTACAATATTATGCTCTCGTAACGTATCTCCAGCAGTGGCTGATTGGTTTCGCAGTTACTTGCATGGGCATCGGCAGCGTATTCGCATTGATGATGAGTGTTCGTTTTGGTGCGATATGTCTACTGGCGTTCCACAGGGTGGCGCTTTCACCTCTTCTTTTTGCTATGTTCATAAATTCTATATCTCAAACATAACTTCATCGTACCACCTCTATGCAGATGATCTCCAAATATATACGCAGGCTACTGTAGATCAGCTATCGTGTGCTATTGCCACCATTAACGAAGACCTAGGTCGTATCCTGGACTGGAGCAACAGCTTTGGTCTAAAAGTTAACCCTGCAAAAACGCAAGTGATCACAGTAGGAAGCTCTCGAATGATAGGTCGGATAAATTGGGGTACTCTACCAACTGTGGTCTTTGATGGGACCCCTGTTGGGCAAAGCAAAACGTTGAAAAATTTAGGTATCCTCATCGATAGAAATCTGTCGTGGGGACCGCAGATATCTGAAATCAGCCGTAGAATGTTTGCTTCAGCAGGTTCCCTTCGAAGGCTGCGTAACTTTCTACTTATTGCCACAAAAATCTCTCTTGTACAATCTCTTCTCCTTCCAGTTCTCGATTACGCCGATTCTGCCTTTCTTGATCTAACTGAGCAACAGTTAGACAAACTTGAGTGCCTGCAGAATGTCGGGATAAGGTTCATATTTGGCTTGCGCAAGTACTATGATGTGTCGGAATTTCGCAGGAAGCTCAAGTTGTTACCTATGCCGTATAGACCATATTCGCCAAAATTCTCATATTCTCTCATAATATCTTATTTTACGCCTCTGGACACCCTTATCTCAAAGAGCTTTTTACCTTTCTCCATCCTTTCTCCATTCGCATGCTCTTTCTCTGCGCTCTTCTGAAACTTTTATACTTCAAGTACCTGTTCACTCTACTTCCTTCTTCGCCCATTTCTTTACTGCCCGGGCTGTACAACCACAGTATAAAAACATACAGTAGGCCGACGCCCTTGATCTCGCGGTAATCAGCGTAAAATAGCCAGGGTTGTCGCATCTTAGTGTCAAAGTAAAACTTATTGACTTTAGGTGTACATCCGCATTAACATTACAGATATGTGGTGTTTTTTAATTCAAGATGGTGGATATTTTTTAATTTTAATTTTTTTTTTGTGATTTTCGACTACTTAACTTGATATAGTAGTAGTAGATGATGAATATGCGATGTTTTTACAAATCCACGATGGTGGATGGATACTTCTTTTTTCAAACTTATTCATGGGTATTGTAAAAAAACACGGCATATTCATATATGCCATGTTTTTTTTAATGGACTTAAAGATGACGTATATTTTGTGTATTCAAATTTCAATTATGGGTGCCGTTTTTGACTATGTCTAGGGCGTTGATAACGAATATGCGGTCTTTTCTCAAATCCAAGACGGCGAATAATTTTTAATATCAAATTAAAATTTAGAAAATCGCGATTTTACTCTTTTATTTGTTATACAGGTTGTTTGGCACAAGGTTTGTCATACTGGAAACTGGGGGTAGGAGGAACCCAGTGCAATAGCTTGATGGCTTTTTTAACCCTGAAAAGACTCAGCTATTATTAAGATTATTTGTATTTTTTCCGAAATTTAAACTATTTTATGCTGTAACTTTAGTTGTAAGAAATAACATGGCTAATATTTTTCATAGAACATTAAGCATATTAGCCTTTAATACTACTTTTCGCCATCCAATAAGTAAGTTGAAAAAGAGAATAAAATTTGTAATATAAATTATCGGCCATCGTGCATTTTAAAATACACCGCATATTCGTAATTTACGCCCTCGAATTAGTCGAAAACGATACCCATGACTGAAATTTGAAATAAAAAAATATGCGCCATCTTGGATTTGAAAATACACCGCATATTCGTAATCTACGCCCTCGAATTAGTCGAAAACGATACCCATGACTGAAATTTGAAATAATAAAATATTCGCCATCTTGGAGTGAAAAAACACCGCATATTGTATTTTCTTAATTTCCACCCTTGAGTTAGTCAAAAATCATACGAATAAAAATATTAGCCATCTTGCACACCTACAGAAACAATTTATTTGTAATCTGATTCTCCAAGTTAGTCGTAAAAAATAGGCACTCTAACTTACCGTTCTTCATCGTGTGGAAATTAATAAAAACGTAAATCTTGGTTGAAAAAAGATAAAGAAGCTATCTTTGAAGGCGCAGGTCATATGCACCATTTTGAAAAGTAAATAACAAATTCAAATAAATGCGTGAGCCCGATGGTTAGCCCTGAAAAATAGCTCCCAAGCTTCTAAGGCCGTGATGTATGATACTCGGGAGCGTCCCTCCCCCGTGTCGCCCCTCGCCCCCTGCACGATTACCCTGTCAAAACGCCTTCGTCGAACGACTGTATGCATATATCTGTAGGTAGGCTGTGGTACAACTATGGAATGCATTGCCAGTCTCGGTGAGGCGAGCAAAGTCGCTACCACTATTCAAAACCATGGTGACGGAGCACTATTTAGGCTGTTGTCATTGAACGCATACCTGTGTCCCCATGTAGGTATATAAGTAAATATATATATATATATATAATTTATGTAGTTTAGGCATAGTATTTATTATGAGTATTTTTATTTATTAAATCTATATTAGCACACAGATCCCCTAGTACTATCCAACAATCCTATCCATCCACGGTTGTCTGGTAGAGATCGCTCTCGAGCGATAAGACCGCCATTTGTAACTTAGTTTTAAAATACTTTTTTTGCAAAGATTGTAAATCGTTAGATAGGCCCTTACCGTAGTAGGACCGCGCCGTTTTGTGTGCCACGCGAAATGAGATAGCTCACTCATTTGGAATCAGTGTACATCTAAACACGGTGCTAGCTGGACCTGTTTAACTTAGGTTTAAAGAACTTTATTTCTCATAAAACACAGGGTTTACTTATAATGAGATACAGAATAACAAATTAATCTAAGTTTTACAATAATTAAGCTAGCCTCTGGTACCTAAAATAAATGACATACATAACTTTGGCATTTTTTGTTGAAAAGTGTCTCAAAATGCCATCGCGTGCATTTCGCAAAAGCAACAATAAATTCTTAAAATACAAATAAATCCAAGGGCGTAACATTTCACTCTTAGGTTTGCGATATAATTAAATAACTATTATTTTTCCTTCCGCTGCTGTCGCGTTGCGACCGGACTATAAACAAAGTAAAACTACCAGCTAATCTGTGGTACACAGACTTAGACGTGCGAGCCGACCTTAAATTTGCCGGCGGCGGCGCGCCGACCTCCACGGTCAGCGTGGCGGCGCCGCCGCGCCGGTGTGGTTTGATTTTTTTGTCTCTTGTTATTAAAATTAACTATTAGTAAGCCCCTAACCGTAACGTCGTGACTGTCTAAGTTTCAATCGTCTGACTCGTTTTTTTATATCTTTATTCATTAAAGAGGGGATCCGAGTGATCATGTCACCCTCATAGTTTACAATAAATTTACTGTTCCGGAGCTACATATTATGACTGTTTGAATTTGCCATTGCAAGACGTAAGGCACAAAAATAATAAAAAATCAATAAACCATTTAAAAATGGGATTCTTATTGTTTTTTGCTTTCTCCTGCATAATCTAGAACGGTCAAAGAGGTTCACTAAGTTTGTTGTAGAAGGTGATTTACGAATTAGTATTTCAAAACAGAAAAAATTACAGCTCGATCTAGGCTACAAGAGCTTTCATTTGATAGGACGGTATTTAGTGTAAGGTACACAGTAATAACACTGAAAGGAGCGAGCGTTTTTTCGAGACTATCCACTGCCGCGCCGCGCCACTGCAGCTGCCGCGCCGTCGCTGCCCCATGTGTAGTCGGTCAGTCAGCGCGCCGACCAGCGACCAGACTGTATAGATAATCTGTTTTATCAAAACTCTCTAAGAAACATAGCAGTGGTGCGCTGAATATTTCTACTTCTTCTAGCAACCGCAATCACAGAAAACCTTGAAGGAGACTACATTTTTAAGTACTGGAGGGATAAATGATGTTTATTGGAGAGTTTTGAACAGATTCTCCGGTCTGGTTGCTGGTCGTCGCACCGACGCAACTAGAGACGGCGGCGGCGGCGGCGGCGTGAGAAAACAGCGGCGCGCACGTCTACACACTTACACGTCTACAGACTGCACACTTTTTTCACTTTTCGATTTCAGGGCATGATAGGACCTTTATTTTTTCACAAAAATGTGTGCAATATGATTGCACAATACATGGGATTAATAATAATTAGGTTTATTGACAAAAACACTATTTTTAACTTTTCGTTTGGTAGTGTGCGTGCGTCGCATTTTGACGTACACATTGAGACATTTTCGATTTCAGGGCCTAAATGACATTTATTTTTTCACGAAAGTGTGTGCAATGTGATTGCACACAATATGGTTATAATAACAGTTAGGTCCGTGGTTAGGTTTACTGGCAAAAACATTATTTTTAACTAGTACTCATTAGTGTGCGTCCCTCGGCATTTTGTTAACGCACACATTCAAAGACAATGCCACAGTTTTTGGTGTCAGGGCATATCTAACGATTTACATCTTTGTTTTTTTGTATTTCAGTTTCTTACCAATAAGTGTGAAAAAAAGAATTGTCTAACTATCTATCTAATGCTGTGATAGTACCTAAAGGGTGAGTCGGCGCAGGTGTCGGCGAGGCGCGCGCGCCGTGCTCCGACGAGGAGCGCAAGCCGACGCCGCTGTCCGACGACATGTGCTCGGAGGCGTCCGGGGGAGCCGGCGGCGACGCGCCGCGCCTCGCCACCGACGAGCTGCTGGCTGAGGCCGCTATGCGCACTGCGCTCGCCGCCGAGAAGCAAGCGGAGGCCGTGGCTCAGGTTCGTTTGTGCATGTGCTCAAGTCGCGTCGGGGCCCCCCCGCGGGGGGGCCCCGACGCGACGTGGGCTTGTTTTGCGGCTAATTCTTCAGGGGCTAGCCTGCCGCCGCGCGCGCCGGATCGACGACGGCCTGGCGTTACGGGGTATAGTGTAACGTAATATACAACGAGCGTTCGTGCAGTCAGTACACTAGTATAGTACCTGTTATAAAATCAGTGGTACAGGGAAGGAAGACGCTCGTAACGAGGAACTAGACGGACTCTTGTGAATAGTACCTACCTACATAACGTCCCCTACATCCGTCATTCATCATTACCTATACCTACGTACCTACACACTGCAAGGTCTTACTCTTACACCTTTCATTTCGTTTATTTCTGCCGTAGGTATTGCATAATATACAGTAGATGTCGTTAATTTCTAAATTAAAATATAACTACAATTTATAATTAAAACAGGAAAAAGAAAGCACCATAAGGGATTGTACACAGAAAGAGAACAGACAGATAATCAAATCTTAAGTACACTAAAATTAAAACTTTATTGAGTTGGCTGTAAAAGGGCCTAGTATTTATCAAATTACAATAATTATTAAATTATGTCAGAAATTTAATAAATTAAAAATATTAACCTTATGACCGCCACGCCTCAAACGCATTTCCGTGCTCTCAACGCCAAGGCATAAATTTTACAAAAATACCTATGAAAAAAATAGTGCTGCCAAGAGTCTATGAATTGTAAATTGTCGATAAAAACATAGAGAATTGATTTCGTTGTTTTTTATCCAATAAACGACTTCTTAAAACCTGGGATATTTATTTAATCTTGTGCTATCTCCCACTCATAATACAATATATATTTTTTTTATTACATAAATAAAAAACAAACATTACATGTACTATACATAGTAAAGCACAGCACTATTCGCCATAGCGATGACGTCACTGTCACGACTGGATGACAACGGCGCCCACGGCCTACTTTTTTTGAAACTTCCCTCGAGATGTACCTAACCGTGTCGCACGCTGATGATCGATTTCGAAATAGATGTCGATTTTTCTTAATTGACGAAATAGGCAGGTATCGATAAAATATATTTTGTTTTTGGTAGGTCAAGTTATGAAAAACGTTAAACCCACCATAGACGTAGCTATAATATTATATAGTAATATGAATCATAGCAAGGCATAGCGCGATTTATTTTCTATACAAATTTTCGAGTGACCACACCCGCAGCTATAATTTATATATTATATTATATATATATATATATATATATATATATATAGAAAATCGACCGGGATCCCGTGATCCCGGATCCCAGGATCGAATCCTCTACTTGTAGTAGTACTGACGGTAGTTAGATACCTATTTTTCGGAAGGATAATGCGGAAATATGGTCTAAGAGATTTATTTTTATAGAGAACTAGCTGCTGCCCGCGACTTCGCATGCGCTTGTACCCTATTTCCATCCCCGGGATACCATCTACCTCTGCTAAGATCCGTTCAGCCGTTTAGGCGTGAAAAGGTAACAGACAGAGAGATAGACCGAGTTACTTTCAAATTTATAATATTATTAAGTAGGATAGGTAGTATACGTACAATTCGCTTTTTAACAGAAATTACACCTATTTAGTAGTTGCATTATAAAAGTAGATAGAGACGTGGCGTGCTGCTCTATGTGCAAAGACAACCCAACTAGTAATCAGAACACTAAAATATAATTACGAAATCCCAGGAATCGACCCCAGCACTTAGTTCGGCCCTGCCATAAAGTCCTTAGTGAGGACCTGAAAAATCTCCGCGCCGCGCAATTACCGTGGTCGACAGACAACTAAACTCTTCATCGTCATCAATTCCTTCTAAAATTCGCAGGAGGTCAGAATAATCCATCACCATGTTGCACTGCACTATTTTTACGCTCTGCGCTTATGACGTCATCAAGTTGTCGCCTATACATGACCATGGCGCTCAGGGAACGGATTATTCGGTCAGGTGCTAGGGATGCACCAGACTTGAATTATCAGATTTATTTTGCCAGGTTGATTTGATGATATTTTTTTATTCATGTATCATATGCTAGTTTTATGTTTTTAACCTTTAGTTTTATTCAAATATGAATAATAATAAAAGTTAAGAAATGATAAAATAACATGTTTGAATTGAATTTTGAATATTTTTCGTCACTAGTTGTCAACTATAGACGACTGTGGCGCTCAGGGCATAGTATTTGCTTGTATGAAAATCTATGTTTCAATATTTCTCAGTACCTGTAGCTCTAAGAGACTTGTTTTTTATACTCAAATGTAGCTGAGATATTCTTATTTGGGAAATATAGAAATAAAATACCAGTAAAACTTTTTCAATACCATTATTTCATATTTTTGTAGGGCGGGTTTTTTGTCAACTATCGACGACGTTGGCGCTGAGGGCACGGAGGTACTTGTCACCTATAGGTGACTATGGTCATAAGGTTAAATGTCAAGTCTTAACAAATGATAAGTAAGATATTGTTGATATCTATTTTGTTAAATAGATTTTATTCCAAAACTCTAGGAGCTAATGATGATAATGATAATGAGGCACGCGCTAGGTTTGAGTAGCTAACACGAACTGAAGTGCGTTGATATTGTAACAGTCAAGTTAAAATGGTGACATGAGAGAATAGTGCGGTTACACCGTATGTACTTACTTACCTTTAGAATCCCGATCCCGCACAAGACCACAACCAAGGCACAGCCCAGTCACATCAGATCCGGTCACAGTGTGACTTGTTGCGATATTTTTCCCATTGAGTTACACTGCGGGCGTGCAAAACCGGTTTTTAATTTTGTTTTTGAGGGCCCAAAACAGGAATCCTGTGGTTTTGACATGATTTTTATATTTATTCTGAAGAAGAAAACTATTCTTAGATACCCATAAAACCTACAAATAAAACAAATTTTATAATATACCTGTGTATAGGTGACTATGGCGATCAAAGGGTTAATCAACCATTTATGCATACTAAATAGAACACATTTATTGTTTAGATATCATTAACTTAAAATAATATAGACCTTAATTTAACTAACTGAGATCAAATCAACTACACGTAAGAATCAAGAATAATACACAACCGCACACCGCGCTGCCCCCCGCTTTCATACATGGCTTGCTCTACCTTTACAAACCCTGCAAGGTCGAAATTAGACCGATTCTTGTGGGTTTTCCTGCATTTATTTAATGCCTTATCAAGCTGTTCTTGAAGAGTTAGCTCCTTCTCTAGACTTGGGACGTCAACACTTTAGTGGTCTATTGAGATCGATAGGCTGATGATAATAAACGCTATGCCTTAATAAAATAAAAAAAAAACACAATGAATGGTGCTTGATTTGGAACGCAGCAAAGAACCACGTTTTTGTGAAAAAGAAACGTAAGGCTGAATTTGAAATTAAAATAAACACTTAAATAAAGTTATGTAATGTAAAACGTTTCCTAGCGTTTAATTAAATTTGATATCCTATGAATCAGTGCCGTAAATAGGGCGGTGTGACCGGTGCTCAGGCACCGGGCGTAAAACCAAGGAGAGCGCTGAACTATGCCCACATAAGATATCTACCGCCCTAGCATAGCATACGCATCAACAATATTTTATTTGCCTATAGACAGATAGGGAAGTAAATTTTCGCGGTTCGTTCCGCTCGCCATGCTTTCATTGTTTTTCTTGTCTTCAGCGCAAAAGCATAGCTATCAGGGGGTAGTGCAAATATTGTTAACAAGACCTCGGATATCAATTCTTAGACAATCGATAGTCTGCACAAATCTACAAAACCAACAATAATTATCATGGAACGCACTAATTGTTTTTTTATTACCTACAATCTTGGGTTGAAAGGTTTCTTGTATTTTGACGTCAAAGTTATGACCTTATCAGTTACGTATTAATCGATATTATTAAAAAACGCGTGTATGAATCTTCTTGAAACTTTTTATGGTTACAAAGAATAACAGCAAGAACCGAACACCGTTTACAATGAACCTCTATGTCTGTCCATTAAAGAGCTAGAATTTTTTTAAGGTTTCAAAGAAAAACAAGATTACATAAAAACTGTACATATTTTTGAAAATTTTACTATTTCATAAATAAGCACTAATCATAAGCTACTAGTGTATGTATGTTTTGTAGATGCACATTCAATGGTTTCCGAGAAACAAGCTTTTGCAAAACGTTACCCCAGCAGGAAATTGAATATCTCGAAAACCTTAAGACGCACAAATTTAATTTTTAGACCCTCGTTTATACACAAATATAAGCTATCTGCCCATATAAGTCAAGTTTGTCTAGGGTCATTCGTTTAGAATCTTCCTGCTGGAAAAACGTTACCCCAGCAGGAAACGAATTTTGCGTTTTATTCCAAAACGTGAACATGCACAATTTTTTTAAATTGACGCACATTTACAGCGTAGAACGCACTAATTATTTGTGGAACTCACTTCATTCTAGAAGAAACTTTTCTGCTGGGGTAACGCACACTTGGCAGTGGGGCTCCAGGCAGTGGGGGTCCCAGCAGTGGGGCCCCTCACGTAACCGGACCCTACCAGTAGCCCCCGGCAGTGGGGCCCCACATTGCCCCGCAGTGGGACCTCAGTAGCCTCCAAAGTGGGGGGGCACTGGCAGTGGGGGCCGCCGGCAGATGGCTCCCCGAAGTGCCCCCCCCCACATTTCCCCGCAGTGGGACCTCCAGTAGCCCCCAGCACCCCCCGCAGTGGGGCCCCAACATTGCCCCGCAGTGGGACCCACTCAGTAGCCTCCACAGTGGGGGGCACTGGCAGTGGGGGCCGCTGGCAGATGGCCCCCCGAAGTGTGCCCCCACATTGCCCCGCAGTGATACCTACTCATTAGCCCCCACAGTAGGGGCGCCGGCAGTGGGGCTCTCGGCAGTGCCCCCCCCCCACATTTCCCCGTAATGGGACCTCCAGTAGCCCCCCGCAGTGGGGTCCCATATTGCCCCGCAGTGGGGCCCACTCAGTAAGTCCCCACAGTGGAGGGCACCGGCAGTTTGCCCCCGCAGTGGGACCCCCAGTAGCCCCCCGTAGTGCCCCCCCCCCGCAGAAGGGTAAAATTTAAGATTTCAATAGGGTTCCTTTGGGAGAAGGGATGAATAAAATTTGTTGGCCTCGCATAGCGCTGAAACTACAGAATGTATTGTATTCAAATTAAACTTGGCATGATTTAAGTTCATACTACGAGGAAGGTCATGTAATACTTTTTATCCTGAAATTTTAGGGTTCCCTTGGGAGTGGGGATGGAAGTGACATTTCTCGGCCTAAATTGGCCTAAAATAGCGCAAAAACTGCTGAATGGATTCGAATTATACTAAACATGATTTGAGTTCATACTACGAGGAAGGACATAAAATACGAGTCCATACCCCAAAGCCAACAAAATGATAACAAAATTGTTATTAGTGCCGATAAACGACCTACTGGACAGCATCCGGTTGGTACAAAGCTCTCGCTACCAATGATGTTGCCGTCGTCCTGGTAGATCAGCACTGTGACAGGCGGGACATTGTGCGTACCCGGGATGACCGCTTGCAATGCATTAGCGAAACGCACCAGGCATTTGATGCAATTCAGTCTCTACTCGCTTATATACCTACTGTCGTGGCGAAGACCGATACAACTTTGATCTTCGACATGTGAATCCGAAAACTGACGAGACTGGATACTAAAAAAAACAGCTATGTGTGGGCCCCATTGAAGTTTACTTTCTAAGGTTATTGTTAAGAATACTGTAGTGTCGACAATTTCTAACGTTTCTCCTTTTACGTTTACATCAGCCTTAACTTGTTTTACATTTGGTAGAATAAATCTAAGACATTTAGTTACACACAGGCTACCTACTTTTTATCCTGAAAACCGCGAGTGATCCCGCGGGGCGCAGTTAGTTTAAAATAAAACAAAATTAATTTCCGAGCGTATAATAAAGCACTAAATAACGTAATTAAATTATTACCTATGTATAATAAGTTCAAAATTTATTTATTTTTATTTAGCAACAATATTACAGGTTTTATGCGATGAACCTATATCTAGGTTACATTTTATAATAATTACCTAATCTAATTGTAATGTTCAGATAGTATAGGAATTATCTGAATACATTTAAACATTATACACATTTAGTTTCAATAACCACCTGTGCCATTTCTAAGGCTTTCGGCAGGTTTTGGTAAAATATGTCCACACTGTTTACGGACAGGATATTAAGCAAATATATAGCAAATGACATGGGGGCAAACTTAATAAGTAGATATATTAAAATTTCAATCCACTCCATAGCTTTTCCTTCGAGAACAATTTGCGCGTCACTCTCGTAACAATGTGGCGCGAGACTATTTGTTTCTCTTTCACTCTTACATATTGGTATAAAGTGTGAAAGAGATACGCTATCGCCGCGGTCGGGCTGAGAGCGTTCTATTTTATTTTATATTTTTTTATATAAAATAATTTTAAATAATTTTATATTCTATTTTATACTATTAACAAATATTTGTCCCGAGGCGGAATCGAACCCGCAACTTCCTGCGTCGCAGGCGGACCTTCCCACACCGCGCCACAGATGTCTCGTCAAAATAGTATGTTTAGTTGTTCTGAATTTATTTAAATGACAATAATCAGACATGCTCTACTAACTAGGTATCGTAAATACTCTTACCTTCCCCGCACAATATGTACATATTTTGAATACTAAATACTCGCATGTTGACCTATTCCACGCTAAACAAAACACTTTCAAAAAACTAGTTAACACTAATCTGTTGAATATTACACGGACCTACCGTTCAAATAATATTATTATACCTCTTGTTGTCAAGTCATCAGCCTACGTCGCCCACCTCAGCACACCTCCCTCACAACCACAACCACTCGTTCCATCAGGCCGTGGATCTGCTGCGCGATCTGGTGTCCCTGCTGCGCGAGCGCGCCGCTCCCGATGGCGCGGCGGCGGCGGCGGCGGCGGGTGCGGCGAGCGAGCACCTGCACCAGCACCACCACCGGCTGTAGCTAGCGCAGGCCCGCCAGTCGCTGCACGCGCGCCCACGTGACGTCGGCGCGAGCGCGCGCGCGGGCCGCCCCCAGGCGCAGCACGTCGCGCAGGTAGCGCGGGCGCGCGCGCAGCTCGGTTGCGCGCGTCCGCACGCCCTCCAGGTGCGCCACCAGCGCCGCGCTCACGACGCGCTTGTATTGCGCCGTGGTGAGGCCCTCCGCCTCCTGCACCGCCTCCTCGGGCAGCTTGTCCGCCGCCAGGCAGTGCAGCGTCACCAGATTGGAGACGCCGGGCCGCGCCTCCGGCTCGTAGCTGACGTGCGGCGTGCAGTCGGTGACCGCCTTGCGGATCTTGTCCTGCACCGCTTGCTCCGTGTCGGTGAGCAGCACGCGAGAGCGCGGGTCCGGGTCCGACTTGGACATCTTGCGCGCGGGGTCGCGCAGGCTGAGAACGCGGTCGGCGCGCTCGTCGGAAGCGAGCAGCGCGCGCGGTGCGGGGAAGGCGGGCGCGCCGTGCACGCGGGCGAAAGCGCGCGCGAGGTGCGCCGCCAGCTGGAGGTGCTGCAGCTGGTCGCGGCCGACGGGTACGTGCGTGCCTGCGTAGAGTAGCACATCGGCGGCCTGCAGCACGGGGTACAGCAGCAGGCCAAGCGGCACGGCGGCGTCGGGTCGCGCGCCTAGCGCCGCGCTGCGCTCCCGGTACTGCGGGAGCTGCGCCAGGCGGGCCTGCGTGGCGAGGCAGGTCAGCACCCAGCACAGCTCAGCGTGTCGCGGCACGGCACTCTGTGCGAACAGCACGCTCCGCTCGGGGTCCACGCCGGCGGCCAGCGCCAGCGCGCACGTCTCCAGCACGCGCTCCTGCAGACCCTCGCCCTGTCCGACGATTGAACCACTCATTAAATATTCACAAAAAATATTAAACTTTTTCTCGTATTGATCCTCCCAATGATAGATTTAATAATACTACTAGCTGACCCGGGAACGTTGATTTGCCATCGACCACGAATTATTGCAGTACTATGGGGGTTGGTGTTAAAAATTGAGGGTGATATGTATTTTTTAATGTAATCATAACAAATAAAATTTGAAATAAGTACTTATAAAAGTTTGGGCTGGGCCACCCTTAGCACTTAGGGGTATAAAAAATAGATAACAACCTATCCTCATACCTACTAAATATACACAAATTCATTGAAATCGGTCAAGCCGTTTCGGAGGAGTTTTGTTACAAACACTCACACGATATTTTAATTTTAGTATTCCAAAGAGAACCCTTTTCGTATACGGAAGAGCCCTATTACTAAGACAAAGGGGTTCGAACATTTTTGTTCGAAGCCTTAGAGGCTTAGAGCACCGCAACGGTAAAACCTTCATAGATCGATTAGGGATATTTATACAAACAAAAAGCTTCACGTTTCAGAGTTATCTGTAAAAAAGATCGAAGTTAAATAATTTTTTTAAGAACCATTGTTTTGTGTTTACAAATAACTTTGTAACGTGACACTTAAGGAATATGGTGACTTAGCTCCAAGCGATATATGTGGGAATTACCATGCGCCGCCATTTAGAAAAAATTAATAAATGACGGACCTTGACTAAGCCAAAATCTTCGAACCCTTTTGGCTTTGCATTCTCCAAGTGACGCATTAAATTCAACAATTACAAAACTCTTTATTGTACACGAAGGCTATGTACGAACATCTCCCAAATCTCAGCGGGGCCGGCCCATGCGGATTTGTTGTTGTCGTTTCACTTCGAATGAAATGCGGCGCGCTATGAGTGAGAAAGCGCGTCTAACTATCAAATACGAAGGTGTCATGTGGCTGTGTGCGTGTGCTCGCTCGGTGCCGGCACGGAATAGGTACTAGTTAGTACGTAGTCGATCGATGCAATAATTTTATAATTAGGTGGCTAATTAACTACTACTAACTTTCATTTTGTGACGTGTTTTGAGGCTTTTTGGCGGGAACTTGCGGAGTACCTATCGTGTGCTTTTTATTTTACAAGATTCCTATTATTTTTTAGCTGTTTTCGCGTGCGGCCAGTTATAGGTACCTAATAAGAACGCGTCTTTAGTCTCATTGTTATTCGTATAAAACCCAATACTTAGGTAACCTATACTATACCCCTATACCTACAAGTACATGATGGTTCAAGCCCAGACAGAACCTTGTATACCTACTTATCTCTGGTGAAGTTAGTAGGTAAGTACCTACCGTCCTAACCTACAGAAATCTAGAAAAACATTATTGATTAAATAAGCTACCGAGTCAAATACTCAGAAATATTTGAACGGTACTGATTATTGTAGTACATAAAAAATCGATTTTTCTTAAGAAAATAATCGATTTTGTTATATTAATCGATTTTATTCTAATTTGTCAACTAATTTCAAAAAAATTGCATAAATATTATAGCCAGAACTGTACATCTTTGTCAAATAAAATGTTAAATTATTCCAGCCTCAATAAAACGTTGCAGCAACTAATAAACAAATGCTGAACAAAATTTACACAGTAATTGGTTTTTAAAAATTGCTAGATTTAGTTACAGATTAACTAAGTTGGTATTTGTAAGTATGAAACGTTGACATCAAATTATTTTAGACAAGCAAGACTTTATCGAAAACAAATTGTCTATGCTAGAAAGATCGAAGAGTGCACAAGAATGCAGTTTTTGGTAGGACTCGATTTATTTATATCGAAGCCTCGATATTTATGACTTTATATTTTTATCCCGTGATGAAAATGAAAATATACCTATTTATTTCTGTTACTTAGTATATCCGTTACAATAATATGGGTGGATCCTCTTTTAAGCATGATTATGCTCGTGTTAGAGAACCCCGCTCTTGTAACGGGTGGGCCATGAATTAGTTAAGATTTAAATGTTATAACCCGTGCGAATGCAACCCGTGGCTACACATTCTACATGTGTAGTTTTATAATAAATAAACCAAACCTTTCTCTACTTTTATTTTCATTTGAACTGTTTAAAACATTCATTTGTATATGTTGCTTGAAAATTATATTTCTCTGGTACCTACTTCATAAAAGGTATTATAAATTGTTCCTTCAAATATTAAGTTTATTTGGAATACTTATATAAATTATATTTGTAAATTATATAGTTTTTCAGTAAGTCACAGCACATATAAATACACAATAAAAATTTGTCATTAAATAACCCACCCCTGACCGTTCCCGGTGCAAAGGTGCCCATAATGCTTGCAGCATTACCTCGCTGAATAGCGATGGCTATCCTTTGCAACAGGAAGGACCCGGAGCGGGTCACCTGTCGCTTCATTAAGTTTACGGCCTAATTCTCCCACTAAACAGAAAAAGAACACCAAAAACTATGGAAGCGTCGAACATACTGCAAGCATACTAAAACATTATTCCCTTCCAAAGATCGGAAAACCACTAACACGATGCTCAAGATGAGCCACGAGGAGGAGGAATGATGGTCGGTATCATCACAGGGCACTGCGAACTGAACCATCATCTTTTTAAGACTGGAGCCACAGACAGCAGTCTGTCGTGGCTGCTTCCAAGAAGAAGAAACTGTGGAACACGTTGTTGTACACTGTATGGCCACAGAGGAGGCCAGACACAAGACTGGACTGAAGAGTCTCATTGAGACCCAAACCACATCCACACCCACAGAGAAGCTGAAACGAAGCTGTCAAATACCAAAAGTCCTGCTCCGGTACTTCAAGGAGTTGGGCTGGTTAAGGCTTGTCTAGGCAGGGGGATAATGCACAATACGCTCCCATGCGAGATGTCAGTGCGGATCTCTGTTCCCCCACTAAGAATTCTTATTCTTAGTGGGGGAACAGAGATCTGCACTAATACTACTGAATAAGACACTCCAACTGCCCAAGGTCTCCACTGCTATATAGGTGTAAAATGATAAAGCTGCTCCAAGGCAGCGTACTTAAGCCTTTTTTTGAGCAGGCGTCCTCGGCAGCGGCAGATGCAGAGAGCATGGTGCGACTCAGGTGACTGGCGGCGACAGTGCTGACGCAAATTGCGTCCCAGATCAGGCACTTACCATTTTTCCATGGCACCAGAGTCAGCCCATCTGGCCTCTTCCCATCAGACCTGCTGAGACCTGGAGGCTTAAGCACGCAGGGGACATTCGCTGATTATTATTAGATTCGATAAACTAATATTAAAACCCGGAAAAATACATTTTTGTACAGCGCCATGCAAAACAATAAATTCAGATTTAAAAAATCTAAACAATTTCAACCTTATT
Source organism: Eupithecia insigniata (assembly GCA_947859395.1). NCBI lineage: Eukaryota > Metazoa > Arthropoda > Insecta > Lepidoptera > Geometridae > Eupithecia > Eupithecia insigniata. The sequence continues at coordinate 15,606,569 of OX402002.1, forward strand.
GGTCATATTTTGATATGATATTGGGCTTATCTTATGACTTGTTTCATTACTTATATTATACTCGTGTTAATCTTATATTATAAGCGGTGCGAATTGGCGAAGGACTATTTTTCAATCAACATACATACATAACGTAAAATAATATTTTTATCTTAAATTATTTTATAAAATAGCACTTGAGAAATACTAAAGAGATTGATAAAACAATGAGATCTATGTAGGCGTTACCTAGGTTTTTATAACAGTTCAATAAAGACAGGACACAACCAATTTTTTTTGTACTCATCTGTAAAGATGGCTGGCAGGACGCGGGACATTTTAAAAGTATTTATTCCCTTTTTGTTGCTAGGTTAAGGCGTATACAAAGGCAAATGACCTTGGGCATTTGGCAGCCTAGCGGGGATACCACGCGCCATCTATGGAGCAAGCAAAACGCGCGCGCGGTGTCCTCCACTGCAGTTAGATGGCGCGCACTAGTGTAGTAGATACGTACACACAGTACACAGAGTAATGATGATCAGAGATACCCCTTGAGAGAAACTGACCAAAGGAATAATAATTGTCTAAAAATATTATATGATGTATATGAATATAGGTAGGCTTAGGATTAAAACATTACTACACAAAATATCTTTTTAGTAAAACAAATATTATTAAATTTATTATTGTTGAAGTTTTTATTAATATTGATGAGAACACTCGGCATGATAATATAAATTCACTATCTTGTGTAAAAAATTATATTCGTCCTTGTTTTCAGTGCTAGGTAAGTGGTTGGTATGGTAACTAGTTATGATGTGGTAAGTTGATCTGGAAAGAAGTAATTTAACGGAACCCTTAATCTTCTTTTACTGAAAAATAAAGAAATTAATATATTTAATGGCCCGCAAGAAAAAATATTCTCTAAGCGAAAGGTAGTAGGTAGGCAATTGATACCATTTGATAGAATATCGTTGGTAAACTATGTAATAATAAGAAAAATACATAACATCCAAATATAGGAAAAAAGTTATATATGAAAAAAAGGTCAAAATTAGACCAAATTTCAGTTTTTTTATTAAAAAGGGGGGTCAAAGGGCCAGGGGGGAAACATTTTGTTTTCGAAATTATTTTGATCCTCTACAAGACCCAACAAAATATTTTCTTTCAAGTCACTTCGCTTGGGAGATACAAAAAGAGGGGAGTTTTTTTTGGGGGAAAGTGGTGTGATTTTTTTCCAATTTGAGTAGAAACCCTCTATACGGTCCCGCAATCGATACTCCTCTATCACATCGGCTTCTGGGAGCAATCTCAAAAGGAGGGATTTTTTGTTGGCAAGGGGGCAAAAATTTTATCGCATTCCAAATTACTTGTCCTCTTCTATAAAATCCCCGTAAAAAAATAATAATATGGCTCTGCTTGGGAGCCGCACTAGAGGGGGGAAAAGGGGGGCAAATCTCGAAAAATCGGAATTTTCCCTAGGTCCCATAAAATCCATTTATATATTTTCGTAAAAAAAAAAATACTTACCTACCCCTCCACCATCAAATATCAAAGTGCTTTATTTCCTTTACACCTTATAGGACACTTGGACTATTGGACACGTCACAAAATTAAAATTACATAAGTAAAACAGGGAAATAAAGTGATCACTTTGATTTTTTGTTCACTTCAATCTTTTTAAGGTAAAGTAAAGAAGCGAACAAGAAACCTTTACCTTGTTAGGTTTTTAGATTTCGAGTTGGAGCAAAAGTCGTCCCATGCTTTTTTATCCTCAAGATAATCTGATATTTTGTAATAAGCCTTTTTACAAAGGATATGTTTGATTGAATTTATTTATTGATAATTTTTGCAACTCTGTCACTCAGAGATTTGTTGTAGAAACGTATACTTTAAAAGATACACTAATCTTGTGCAGCCTAGTTTTGGGCAAAACAAGTTTATTCTTATTTCTAGTATTTACATTATGTATGTCGCAATTTTTAGGGAATCGATCGATATTTCTATGAGTGTACAATAAGTTTTCATAAATATATTGATATGGTACGGTCATTATATTTATTTCTTTGAATTTATTGCGCAGGGATTCTCTAGTTCCCCCACAGTAATATGCCATAAGACATAATACTATGGAAGTAGCTGAAATAGACAAGTCTAGAAGTATCAACGTCTGTAAGATGACGGATTTTTTTGACTGCATATGCTGCAGAACTAAGTCTCTTCGATAGTTTATCTATGTGTGGGCCTCATTGAAGTTTACTGTCTAAAGTTATTCCTAAGAATACGGTACTGTCTACAATGTCTAAAGTTTCTCCTTTTACGTTTATATCAGCCTTTACTTGTTTTACATTTGGTAGAATAAATCTAATGCATTTAGTTTTGGTAAAAGATTATTGACATTAAACCAATGGACTACTTTTGATATTGCATTGTTTACACCGTCATAATTTGTATTTTGTCTAATCATCTTGAAAATTAAGGAAGTATCATCAGCAAACGATACAATCTCGTGATTATTTTTAACGAGATGAGGCAGGTCGTTAATATAAACTAAAAATAGGAAAGGACCGAGGATAGATCCCTGCGGTACACCCATTGTAACTACAGATCCCGAAGACCGTTTCCCATTTACGTCAACTCTTTGTATCCTGTCACTCAAATAAGTAGTAAGAAGAGGTGTCAATTTTCCATAGTGATGTAGTTTCCTGATTAATGTTCCATGGTGTACACAATCGAATGCTTTTGACAAGTCGTAAAAAACACCTAAAGCATCTTGCGACTTCTCCCAAGCATCAAAAATATGCGATACCAACTCTACACGGCATCAGTAGTTGACCTGCCGCGAGTAAACCCGAATTGCTTACGATGTATCAGGTCATTGCCATTGAAATGCCTAAGCAATTGATGTAAAATAAGTTTTTCAAAAACTTTGCTGAATGTAGGCAGTACTGATATCGGTCTAAAGTTAGTAGAGATGAGTCCGGTATTCAATAACTAACTCAGTACCTGTTAGCATGGTCCTAAAATATCTAACGCTATTGTAAAATCCGCATACCGCTAGGGAATAACTGTGCAAAGCGAGCATCGCGCCTAACCGACCGTGAGCCATAACTACCCAACGCTTCAATACCTATACTTACCTAACTATCATCTACGCATAGGTACTAGCGGACCGTTCACCCGTAAAGTTATGTAGCTGCAACAAGTATTTGGTATTTCTAACCAAATCGGTTAGATGGTATTTCTAACCAAATCGGTTAGAAATATATTGGGTAGAAATCAGAACAGGTATAGAGTATTGTAACGTTATTGGGTACCAGTTAGTAAGAGCGGTATTGAAACAAAATACCCAACTAATAACCGGTAGCCAAAATATCCAATAACTCCCATCCTTAAAAGTTAGTGGGGTCAGACCTACTACCCGATTTAAATAGTGGGATTATCTTACTATGTTTCATCAAATCAGGAAAAACGCCACAATCAATAGATTCATTGAACATAAAAGCTAGATCTGGTGCAATACGTTCGTTATTTTATTACATTTTCACTGTTTTTAATTTTTGAGCTAATATAATTTGATTTTGCCATTTGACAAACTTTTCTAAATATTTTTGAGCGATTTTTTACTTTGTCTTTGAACTCCTGGCTAAAATTGTGTTGTTTTTCACTATACAGTTCATACAATTTTTGTCTACTCTTATATATATATATCATCATCATCAGCCCGTCACTGCTGAACATAGGCCTCCACCAAATGACGTCACGAATAGCGGTCCTGAGCCGCCTCCATCCAACGACTCCCTGCGACCGCTACGATATCGTCGGTCCATCGAGTGTGAGGTTTTCCCACGCTCCGTTTCGCATTGCATCGCGGTCGCCACTCGAGAACCTTTACTTCCCAACGGTTATCGGTTATATTATAATAATTATAACAATTACGTCAATAATTAGTAGGTACCTAACCCCCGAATACTCAAACGAATCTCAGATTTAAGCACGACTCAAGTGACGATTTTTTGACAGATTTTCATTGAAAACTGTCAAAATATTGCGACATAAGACGTGCTTACATCTGAGTTGCGTTTGAGTATTCGGCCGTAAGATACATAACTATTAGGTACTTAGGTAAAAGTTGCGCCACAGATTAGGTAATGTTACTTCGGTTGCGTGTGTAAAAAGTTGGTATTGAAACACGATGCTAATAAGTCTCTGTAACGGCACTACTCTATGCATCGATGCATCGATATTAGACTATGCCTGAGAACTTGACTAGGGGACTAAGCAATTATTATTTATAAGGGCCACCATACCAACCATACTACACGGGTACTACACGGACTGCTTGGAGCAGTCATTCAAACACACATACACGGAACCACTCGAGCAGTTGAACTGCTTCGGAAGCAGTCCGTGTATGTTGATCAATGGCTAACTGCCCGAGTAGTCCGTGTTTGGCGGCCCTCAGATATAGGTAGCATGGTAGGTACAGGTGTTTCAGCCCTTTTTTATTTCCCATATTCTTATTGTTTCACTAAAACCCAACTCCAGAAGAAATACTAAAGACAAAACACAACACAGAATTTTAGAAAATCAATTAGGTAGGTACTTCATTATTTTTGAAACTGCTTCAGATGATATTATGTAGGCATGATAATGCAAAAAGAAAAACGCGTGACGGCTGCGACAACGACGAAGACGACGGCACGATTGTTTTGTTTGGTCTGGCAACCTCGCACTCGAGCCGGCCGCTATAGAGCTTGCAACGTGGCGTCTTCGCCTAGGTCACTACTAACATTGCCTACCTAATCAAATTTTGCGAGCAATCGTTCGTGGGAGAGAGACGTTTTAGTAGGCGCAAATAGTTTTTTCGTTAAAACTTCTTATTTTGAGTTTATTTCAAAACAAATGGACCGGCAATTGAAGCATACGAGCTACATAAATAACTATACTGAGTTTGGTAGTAAACGAATAAGACACACCGCCAAAAAGTGTGCTCATTCACCTGAAGATATTGTTTCTCTAAACTTTTTCTGAGTGCTTACTATAACTACCGGCAAGCATTTGAAACCGGCACATAATACTTTAAGATATGTGTTACCGGATATATAAATTTCAAAGGTCCACGATCTATATTTTCGTCAAATACATGTTCGAAAAAGACGTCTTTTTCGTCTTTTCCCCTTATAATTCGCCTTAATATATGTAATAAAAAAATGTTTAGAGCTTTTAAGTACTTTATATATTCCGGGAATTCCCGGGAAATCAGAAATAATTCCCAGTCTCGGAAATGACGGGTTTTCCGGGAATTCCCGGGACCCGGGAACGAAACCCTATGCAATAGTGTAACAATTCCATGATTACAACATGTTTATTTGAAACAGTGTAAGTAGTATTGTTGTATTCGTATTATTAGTGATTGATAAGATTATATTTTAAAACAAAATCTCAATTCCCGGGATTTCACGGGAAACCACAACCGGGAAATAAAAGGTCAGGAAATATGAAACCCTAGTTGGAATAGTGAAGAAGTACATAGGGACCTACCTAGGTATACAAATTCATTGGTTTATTTATTAAATTATTACACGATCATGTTCCTGCATAAGTTTTTTGTAGAAAAAATTTATTTTTCTAAACAAGCTTTTATGATCAGCTGGTCCCTCAACCTAGAACCAAAATCATAACCCTCGCCCTTCGGTAGTCGGGTAAAAAACTGTTCATCAACATCAGTTGATGATAGGTATGGGAAAAATATCAAATCGGTAAAATACCTATTCGGTATCGGAACCGTTAGCAGATAAAAATTACCCCAAAAATGGATAACTCTACACCAGCCAAACTCGATGTACATGTTTGTAAACAAACCACACAACATTCTACATCTAGTTTGGCTGATATAATATAGTTTACTATTATCCATCCAGAAGTTCCGTTGTCCATATTCCGTCTCAAACTCTCAATCATGAGATCAGCTTGGTACCTATACCTGCCATAATCATCTTATGTCATTGGAACTACACATCCTACAATACCTACATACTGCAAAGTTTTAGCTCGATCGGAAACTTAGAAAGTGTCTGAAAAATCAATCGAAAGATGCTAAGCTAATATGCTAAACCTCAGACAAATTATACTTAGACAGCGCCTTATAATTTTAAGCGTGTCCATTTTTGTTGTGTGCAGTTGCGGATTTTTATTAGTGTGCGTGACTAGGGAAGGGCGAAGTCCTTCCCTCGAGTGTACAAAGGCCCAATGCGTCTTGGTAGCAAAATTAAAAAGGTCATCAATATGTATGAAACAGTCGCTTTTTAGTGGTCATTCGAATTTGGTCGTATCACCTGCAGGGCAATTCAGAGTGGCTCGATTTCGTGTTCGAAATTGATTTTACTCGGAAACCGCTAGTTTCCGAGACGGATTTTGAAATAGGCTATTCAGAGCGTCCGAGCACGGAAATTTTGGTCGAAATCGACCCAACTTTTCACGGAATTATTTAGAGTGGTAGTTGCTTGATGGAATCTAATCCGAGGTACAATTTCTAACAAATTATCATGATTTGGAGAAAACCTCCGTATTCTTCGTGAAGTAATTAGTGAATGAAGATGATTTTAGCACTTTTATGCCCCCAAAAATCTTTCTTTGCATTTTTTTGTGTTACATTGAGGTTATGTGCATAGTAAACAAAACAATTTTAGATGGAGCATAATTCTCGTTTTACAACACCAAAACCGGCGTGATGGAGCAAGACACAGGATAAGCACACTCCGTCGGTGCCTGACTCTGCGGGATTTGACAAATCCTTTTATAGATCCAAACTTTCGGGGGATATACAGACTCTCCCGACATGGCTCTGAATTTGATAAACGACCTGCGTGCGTATTAGCCTTGGACGAAGCTTTTTAATGCGGTACCAGTGGAGCTAAAAGTAAGCATTACAAACAATTGAATACTTACCTTTATGTAACCTATAGGTACCTATTTGTGACTTTATGTACATATTGCTTTGTAGTTTTTGTCTGCCCTCCACTTTTGCGCACAAGGCAGTTACCAAAAGTCGGATGGGAGGGAGTACGCTTTCTGCTTGAGTCAGTCATCGGTCTGCAGGGCCATTAATGATACAACAGATGCATTGAACAGGCAGTCAGTACTGTGCAGGTGGATAAGGTTTCCCTTCGATACTAATGCGATAGAAAACACAATCCAAAAGTAGCTATTTATTTGAGTTGCATTGTATGAAATATTACCTAATTACCACTGCTGGTACCTTTTCTTAAACCTACATAATATCTAGTCACACTATTATTTTTAAACATTTAACTTTTTCAGGATTAGATAGATTTAATAATACCTAATACTTGAATAATGAGATCACTATACAACCTAATCACTAATTAGAACAAATGAACCACCTACATAACAAATTAAAAGCACTTAACTTTTTTCAGAAACTACAGAAATCTGACATTGCCCTGCGTGCTGGGAATTATGAAGATGCTGCTGCTGGGTATTAAGAGAACTAGATCCCCACCTCTTGCTTGCCTTCATTGGCCGGTCTGAATGGAGTTGCGAGAGATGCACCTTAGATGTAGACTCGGAGGTGGAAGTGTCTAATGGCGTAATAACGAGGAAACCCACTAGTTTAAATGGGTCACTGTTTAAAGAAAACAGTCAATGAACCACTACTACTAGTTTCCCTGCAATACAACCTACTAATGGAATAGATAACACAGTAAAAATGTAGGTATATTGCCTGGAAGAAATCGCTTCTAAGCGATAAGGCCACCCATTCTACTTGTTTATGTTAATGTCTATGTGTTTTATTTGTCTTTGTGGTGTACAATAAAGAGTTGTGTATTGTATATTTATTGATAGCCATAATAATCACAATATTGCTTAAGATAGTTGAGATATCTTGTATCTAAATTTAATTCTTTACATAAATTATTTATGAACACTTTGTAACGTATGATATTTACTAATAAAATACTAGAAAATAAAGAGCTATTTTTATTTTTAGATAATTGTAATATCTTTAAGTTATATCAAGTCTTAATGAGATCACCTCATAATTACAAATTGCTACAACTAGTTACACTAATAAAGTCTAGTAATAAATCTGTAACATCAATGTTTAAATAAATACCATGTTTTGAATAAACTTACACAATAGAGAACCACAACAATCACAATCTTGGCTTAATACTAATTACTACTTAAAATATAATTGTTTTGGCCGAGGATCTCAAGAGGCGCAAATATGCAGGTCTCTACAGAACCCCTTAGAGTCGAGACCCTAGGTCCATGGGGTACCGAGGCAATGGGTTTTCAAAAAAATATCTGAGTGCCTGGTCGAAGCGACGTGTGATCCGACAGCTGGTGAGTATCTGGCGCAGCGCATTAACATTGCCATACAGCGAGGCAATGCAGTCTGCGTCTTGGGGACGCTTCCGACTGGTATTGATATGGATTTAATTCCATTAAGGATTCTTCCAACTCCGAGAGTGGTGGGGGGCACGGACCTCCACCAGTTCCACTCATAAATTTCTCTCTCTTTAGTGCCTTGACCTTTGTGTCACAGCGCCAATCTTGCCAGCACTGTAAATAGTATGTAAATAGATATTTACTACATGTACATAAATGAACAATAACAATAATTAGTTATGATTCTTACTTTCAGCAATTTCTTTGGGGTCTTAGTTGTTCCTGAACCACAGGCGTTCAGCATTCGGACCATTTCTTCACATTTTTTTTTTGCATTGTCGAGCGGCATCGGGGCCCGTTACTCGACCGCGGGCGTAGTCCACGTGAGCCTTCACGAAGTTGAACATTATAATTCTCTGATCAGGTGAAACTTTCACTCTATTACCCTGAAAATTTGTATTATATTGATTACAACATGTGAAGTGAAATTAAAATTTAGGCTGATCTAAAAAAGGCACTTACTTTGTTTATTTCTTGCATAATTATTATTGCGAGACTAGTGGATCATTTATTCACTTCACTGCACTTATAAAATTGTGCAATGCAAGGAGAATAAACGAAAATTGTTTGTATTTCGAATTGGTTCATTTGTTATTGTTTTGTTGTGACGGCGACGTGGTGCTGCCACCTTGGTTTTCTGAAAAGGGGCTAGCGGGCCTCAAAAGGGTTAGAAAAGACGAACTCAGTTTTTACAAGTAGGACTAGAAAGGGCTAAATAAGACAATGAATACTTTTGCTACAAGGAAAATATTTCCATCCATACGATTAACCTTGTTTTCAATCTTAGGATTTTTGCCTCACTCAAGGGAGAAAAAGAAAATATAAGTTTTTAAATCCAATATAGCTAACGTTCTTTATTCCATTTTTTATAATAACTATTTTCTAACAAATATATCGTTTTCAACTGCCTCGAGGATGTTCATTACTTAAAATTGGGTATTTCTCAAATTCAAGATAATGTTTTTTTTCATATGTTACTCCCGTTTTCGACTAATTCGAGGGTGTATATTACCAATAAGTAGTATTTTTTTTATTCCAAGATGCCTGACTTTTTCTTGACTAATTCGAGACCTAATCTAGACCTACACCGACACCCTCGAATTAGTCAAAAACAATATCATCACAAAAAACGATATAGCCACCTTGGATTTGAAAAAACACCGCATATTCGTTATCCTACGCTACGTCAAGTGAACGTCGTGTCACCTGGACTGGGTCAGTCTGAAAACCAGCGCTGTTTTGTACCCTGGTGCAAAATAGCATACTGATCTAACTGATCCATTTTGGCTCACCTCGGCAGCACTGTCGTACCTATTGACCTTAAGTTTAAATTTAGTTTTTATGCTTGAGTGTACTTTTGTAATATTTGATGTTTCTTTCTTCTTTTTTAAATTGTTTGTGTGTTTTACAAGTATATTTTACTGATACCTACCTTCTACAATGTCTATGTTTATTTTTTTGTTTTTGCTGTCTATATTTGTGAACCAAATTAACCATCTATCTATCTATCTAAGTGCGAGTTGAACTTGTGCACCGAGGGTTCCATAATAATAATAATTATAAAACCTTGTGACTTCCAAATTTCATGATTCTTCAACTATTCGTCAACGGGATGCTTATAGGTTTTGGCCGCCAGTAAAAACCAAAAATATTTATTTTTTGTGAATTCACTATTTATTTACATTTTTTGGATTTTTTCCTTTAATTGTGCTATAAGGCCTTGCTTCTTGCCAAATTTCATGATTCTAGATTTACGGGAAGTGCTTTATAGGTTATCGGTCCATGGTGAGAATCAAATATTATTTATTATATGAATAAACTATAAATTTACGGTTTTTGGATATGACATTGCTTTGCAAAATTTTATGATATGACGTTGACCTATGTCAACGGGAAATACCCTATAGGTTTTGTGTGCACGTGATTCCAATGGAAATTTCACGGTACCGCGTCACTTGTTGACATTTACCGCGAGATCAAAGGTATGTTTTTATACTGTCATACGACGTTGATATTGAAATAATAAAAAATTTAATTGATAAAATCTTCCCCAGTCAATCTCTAAGGGAGGAAACGCTTCCTACGCCAAAACAATTTTAAGTTATTAGTGAAAATTTTAATTAAACAGAATTATGAAAATGTTCTACCACAAGACGAGCAAAATTTTTCAATCTAATTAATAAGCGTGGTAAGATAGGTTTTGTAAGTATGTATTTAGTATGTTTCAATGTCAAAAATGTCAAACCGGTTCATTTTGTAAAAAGGCTAGATCTATCTTGTAAATGGCTAAGGTTGCAACACTAGCCACCACACTTAGGTTGCCCCACAGATAAAAAAGCTAACGTTGAGTTAGGTTTACGAAGTAAGGTTGCGCTTTTATTAATACACTTTATTTCAAGTTTCCCAAATAATCTCATAAAGGTTTTATTTCATCAACTAATGACTAAATAGTTGAAAAAAAATTACAAAATTAATTTCTAGCTATAGTTTTCTTACTAATTCCAACGTTTTAATTTCTACCATGGTGTACATTTTCTACCATTTTTAAAGCATGCCCCGTAAAGTGTTTCCTTGTTCGTGTAGCCACCGAGAGCGAGTATGAATCGCGTTTTTGACCTGGCTCGGTAGGGCATTCGTAAACGTGTGTCTTCAGCCATTTCCGAGACATGATCTTTTCGATCGAGTTAGAATAGCTATGCTGGTAGAATAAGGGTGATTAAGAAGTGTAACTCTTATTTCAGCCATTCCTTTACAACTAGCTCAATACGAGACGTAGAGAGCTGAAATTTTCAGGATATAATTATCATGGAACGCACTGATTGTTTTGTTATTACCTACAATCTTGGGTTGAAAGGTTTCTTGTATTTTGACGTCAAAGTTATGACCTTATCAGTTACGTCTTAATCGATATTATTCAAAAACGCGTGTATGAATCTTCTTGAAACTTTTTATGGTTACAAAGAATAACAGCAAGAACCGAACACCGTTTACAATGAACCTCTATGTCTGTCCATTAAAGAGCTAGAATTTTTTAAGGTTTCAAAGAAAAACAAGATTACATGAAAACTGTACATATTTTTGAAAATTTTACTATTTCATAAATAAGCATTAATCATAAGCTACTAGTGTATGTATGTTTTGTAGATGCACATTCAATAGTTTCCGAGAAACAAGCTTTTGCAAAACGTTACCCCAGCAGGAAATTGAATATCTCAAAAACCTTAAGACGCACAAATTTTATTTTTAGACCCTCGTTTTACACAAATATAAGCTATCTGCCCATATAAGTCAAATTTGTCTAGGGCCATTCGTTTAGAATCTTCCTGCTGGAAAAACGTTACCCCAGCAGGAAACGAATTTTGCGTTTTATTCCAAAACGTGAACATGCACAAATTTTTTAACTTGACGCACATTTACAGCGTAGAACGCACTAATTATTTGTGGAATTCACTTCATTCTAGAAGAAACTTTTCTGCTGGGGTAACGCACACCTAATACTAAGCCTCCGCTGTCTATCCATCTATCGGGCTTTATTGTACCTCATGATTCGTAAAAGGACACCTGCATTTTTAAGTGTGTATTTCATTTGCCGCTTTATTAATATATTATCAAATATATGGACATTTATTGCTCCACTCACGCGATGCAAAAATCTAAAAAAGGGTAAGTGTTCGCTCCGCTTTCTGTTGCCTTAGTTTCTTTGTCATTAAAACCTGAAATTTGTTCGTCTTCCAATTTCTGCGTGAACGCAATCAAAATATATGAAAGGCTTATAGTTTTTGTATCTATTTTGCAAGCCGAATTAATCCACCTTCATCATTCGCACAGGCTTAGCTCACAGCGCGCCATACATACGAAGAATGTTTACATAAAGGTAGGATTAGGTTAGTATCAAAGAGGTTATAGCGCTAATTGACACTTTGAACTTGTAGTCACGGATGTGAAACATTCTTCATTCAGGGAGTCTAATGGATAAGCTATAAGGACTTATTTTGCGTAAATTTATAATTTATATGTTGTGTTTGCCCAAAATTTAACATCGATGTCGATGCCATTTTGTAAGATTAAGAATATAATTTTGCAAAATGTATAACAAATAGAGACAGTAAATAAGATAGCACATTACAATATTATTATATAGCTAAATGCGCGCGGCTTTGCCCACATGGTTTATTTAACGTTGTTTTTTGTAAACGATGTTTATATTAGTGGCATTGGCATTTTGAATGATGTATACATTGATATATATATATACTGTAAATTTTAAGCATATTGTATACTGCTCGTCCCTTAGTAAACGAAAAATTTATCTTATAACTAAAATCAAATTACGTAACTTTTGGAACGAAAACTTCCGGAAAATTAAATTATTTGGTTTTATGTCTATTTCAATCATATTTGACCCTGTACGGCAAAGCAAAGAAAAAAAACTCGTCAAATATTACAGTTTTTAGTAACCCTATATCTCTTGTAGGGGGACGTAGGGAGTCAAGGTCAAAGGTCATATGGGATCATTTTAGGCCCAGTAACAATATCCAATAAGTTGTAGCTCGGCAGCTTTTAATATTAAAGAGATATTTTGAAAGACATTTTCGTTTTCATACACTGAAAATGTTCAAGTTCACTTTTTATAGTTTTTGAGCAGTAGAATAGGTTAAAACAAAGTAATATCCGATTTCGTGTCAATTCAAATCATACTTGACCCTATAAAAAAGCAAGAAAAAATATTACAAAAAATAAAATCCTATGAAAGGGAAGCTCTGAAACCGTACCACTGTGCGAGGTCCGGAGGGCCTTAAAACACAAAGACGTAGAAATCACACTTTCACCCGTGTGATACATAGTGCTGTTTACGTGTTCGTCAAGGTAGCGTACCCATAAGCGAATTCACATTTGTTTTTATGCCAATATTTAGACCATAATTAGCGCAGAATTAGTGTAAAAGTGAAATAATTTGTTCCTCTTTGGTTTAAGAAATAATGACCATTCTTAGTAGTACACACGACTGTACTCGAAAACTACTTATTAAGGATGGGAGTTATTGAATATTTTGGCTACCGGTTATTAGTTGGGTATTTTGTTTCAATACCGCTAGTACCAACTGGTACCCAATATCGTTACAATACTCTATACCTGTCCTGATTTCTACCCAATATTTTTCTAACCGATTTGGTTAGAAATACCAAATACTTGTTGCAGCTACATAACTTTACGGGTGAACGGTCCGCTAATACCTATACGTAGATGATAGTTAGGTAAGTATAGGTATTGAAGCGATGGGTAGTTATGGCTCACGGTCGGCGGATTGCTCGCTTTGCACAGTTATTCCCTAGCGGTATGCGGATTTTACAATAGCGTTAGATATTTTAGGACCATGTTGGAATGTAAACACAATAGTAATAAGTCTAGTGTCAAAGTATAGAACTATCACTGTAAGGTTTATGACAGGCAGCTGTCAAAATGTCTCTAGATATGTCATTCGATAATGACGCTTTGTTCATTGCGGAGACTTCCGCAAATACCACGATAAGAAGACTGTCAGCCCGCCATTGTAAACGACCAGTTGTGTTTGGAGAGATTTTGAGGGAAAATTCAAATTTATTGCTTTCCGAATTCACCAATTGGATTTAGATGTGTGCTGTGTTATTTTTCTAAGGTATTGGTAGGTAGATAACGTAGTTTCTGCAATTTTATCTACCTTATCATAGTCTTTGGAAGGGCGTCACAAAAATCCTTTGCGATTGGCCACTCCAAATCAAAAATGGATTCAGATGATGATCTGGTGCCGGCTGAGAAGCCGGCACCAGTTCCACCTGACCCTGCTCCTCCCCCCATTCTGTCCGAATGCCATCGGACTAAATGTAAAATTTTTGATAGAAACGATATTCAACAATCAGCTCACACGCCTAATAAAAAAGTTGCTTCACCTGATTTGTCTGTTCCGTCTATTCAGACTGTCTATACTGATCCATCCATTGTGATTGGGGCTATACAATCATACAACTCATCTGATAGGGGTCCTTATGTGGTTCATGTTTCGAGAACTGATACAGACCAAACCGCGGGTACAACCCTAAGGACAATCCAGTTTGGCAAATTTTTACAAAAAAATAAATTCGAAAATATTATCCCTGGAGGGGTAAAACGAGTAGGCCGTAATAACATTAGCGTTGAATTCTCATCTGCCAAAGATGCTAATTGTTTTATAATCTCCACAACACTTTCAATGCACAAATTACACGCTATCATTCCCACCTACAATGTTACCCGTATGGGTCTCATTAGAGGCGTTCCCACTGACCTCTCAATGGAGGAATTTGCGGAATCAGTTTCGAATCCTGTTGGTGCTAAACTTTTAAAAGCGCGGAGATTAAATAGGAAAAAAATGGAGGATGGTAAGGTTTCGTGGGTTCCTACCCAAACCGTGGTCGTCACTTTCCAAGGACAAATTCTACCTACAAGGGTTTTCTTATTTTATAATTCGATACCTGTCGAAATTTATAAGTTCCCCACCATCCAATGCAACTCCTGTTGCCGCTTTGGACATACTCAAGTCCAATGCAGATCTAAACCCCGCTGTTTTCATTGTGGCCAGGAACACTCTGGCGAGAGCTGCGACGTATCTGAGACCGAGGCATCTTGCTTACATTGTTCAGGGAAGCATTTTGCCACGAGTAAACACTGCCCCGAACTAGTAAG
The DNA here is from genome assembly GCA_947859395.1 of Eupithecia insigniata. NCBI lineage: Eukaryota > Metazoa > Arthropoda > Insecta > Lepidoptera > Geometridae > Eupithecia > Eupithecia insigniata. The sequence continues at coordinate 15,621,725 of OX402002.1, forward strand.
ACAAAAATCAATTAAATCTGTGATGGCTACCAATGCTATATCATTTGAGGAGGCAGCCACACAATTTCCAAGGGTTTCACGTTCCTATTGGGAAATTGCTCAGGAGCAATTCCCGCCCTCCCAGCAGATTTTCTCTCCCTCTCAGGAGCTGTTCTCTCTCTCTCCTTATATGTCGCCTTCAAATCATAGCTATAACTCTACCCCTAAGGCTTCCCAGTCTCATATTAAGACTGTATTTTCTTCTCCCCGTTCTCGAGCCCCTCTTAGCAAGTCCTACGATACAGCTTCTCATCGAGGAATAGTTTCCAATCCCCCTTCTCTTCCAAACGGTTGTGGTTTAAAGGCCAACCAAGTACTTCCTCACAGTGAGAGTTTAATAGACACACTCCTCACATTATTAATAAATATTATTATTTCGAACCCTGAAAACTTACCGTCCAACGTTACCGCTAAATTTTTTATTTTTTTTTATTTATTTATTTATTGAGATGCACAAAACATAAAATAATCACAAAATAAACTAAATTTAAATGATATAGATCTATAACTTGACTATTTAACAACTTATGTGCATACAGAGAATCAATATGAACAAGACATGTAGAGCAAACAACTTAAATATTTTATAACAATAAAAAGGGGGGTATCCCCTTGAGGTATTACGTTAAACTAACTTACATAAAGTACATCTACACTTTTACAATTTTAAGCATACAATTAGGAACCAAATTTATGTGATTTTAGAGTTCTAGTAAACTGGCTCAATTTAGGAACAAAAATGTCAAGTACAGTGTTATCATTCGCTAAACTATTGTACTGACGGGCCATTCTGGTCAGAGGGTTGTAAAAAGAAATATTGTTTTTATATGTCAACAAAGCAAAGAGTTTGGTTGTGTTGGACCTGCGCGCACTAAATCGTGTATTAAAACAAATAGCTGATAACAGCTTGGGGGAATCAATAATTGCGTGTATAATTTTATATAAATAGATAAGATCAAAAAGAATACGCCTGGTTTCCAAAGACTGAACATTAAATTTAGATAATCTATCTTCATAATTCAGGCTAGAACGACCTGGATGCATTCTAAAGCATAATAGACGTAGGCATTTTCTTTCAACTCTTTCAATTTCGTGACTATGAGCTTTATAATTAGGAGACCATATAGGGCTACCGTATTCGAGAACACTTCTTACAAGGGCAAAGAAAAGGTATAGGAGACTAAAGGGCTTTTTAAAACCTTTAGTTGATCTGAAGACAAACCCTAATAGTTTATTAGCTTTAGAAGTAATGTGTTGGTAATGCGGCCGAAAAGAAAGCTTGAATTGACACAATTAGTTTCCCTATCTGGTTTTAATATAAATGTTAATGAAAGTTCTGATGTAAATAAGTTAAAATTATAAATATCTTCTATAACTAATTATATTTGTGTTGTTTTTAATAACTATATTTATTTTGTTTTTAAACTGTTTATAATTTTATTTTATTTGTGTTCTTAGTAAAAATCTGATTGGTGTTTTTAAAATTTACCGCTCATATTATTGTTGCAATCCCGCCTCCATTCCATGACTAAGAAATTTTCATGAACTGTATACTGGCAGAAAAGTGGCAAACCAGACACATATTGCCAATAACAAAGAAGTCAAGTCAAGCCACGATAAGAAGCTGTGTCTAATCTCTCATCTGCTGTTATATCCCGCATAATAAAGTGTTCGCCCTATCAAGAAACCTGCTTTTTATTAGACCATGCTAACAGGCACTGAGTTAGTTATTGAATACCGGACTCATCTCTACTACTTATACCATAGCAACAAGAGTTAGAGTATACATACAATACGAGCTATGCAAAATTTCATAATTATTGCTCTTATAGGAATTGAGATAATGAACAAGACTTGTGAATACAATCAGAATTGGCAAATTACCCATTAAGCCTCGCAATAGTTCTTATAGAAAACTAACTTTTCATAGTATAAAAGCTATATGTATATTTAGAGTATGAAATGCTGTTTCTGCCAGTAGTCATACTTTATGAAAATTCGTAGTGCAACAATATAAAAAGTCAATGATGTAAAGTCATAGGAACAAATTAATTGGACGGCGGCGTTTAGCGAAAACGATCCTATCCACCAAATAATTGAAAATGAATTAAGTATACCAGAGGGGTCGGCCATTCTATCGAACGGCAAAAAAAAAATGCATATTACAATATTTTGACAGACAAAAATGCATATACAACATTTTCATCACGAAAAATAGGAATAGGTAATTATTCGTGCACTACGCGCGCACACAGCGCTGCGTTTCAACAATAGCCTTGTTCAATCCATAGCTGCTCACGCTCAGTCATTCAAACACATTCACACAGACAAGAATTTATTTACAACTACCCACTAATTTATTTACAATAACTATCCGGTCAATAATACAATATTGTTTTGTACTTACGGGATTATTTTGCTATACTACCTGTGATAACTGATAACAGATGGTTATGTGTCATTTATTGATAGCGTTTTGAATTACGTACCAAGAAACTCTACTGAGAACATCTATGTTTAAAACTATATTACATTAAAGCGGTTACAATTAGTTTATTTATATTGTATAATGTCTATGGTGTGGTGGTTCTAATGCACAGCATTCGTCCGTGAAAACCAGATAGTCGCGGGTTCAAATCTCTCTACAGGTTATCTTTTTGCACAATTTCTTTTTGTTTCTAACGTAACCAAGTACAATGGATGAGCTTATGATGGCTATTGCTGCCATTGGACAACAGATTCAGGGCATCGACGCCAAACTCTCATCAAAAATTGATATTTTGTATGATAAAATAAACATGCTTCAACCACAACTTGAAGAACTAAAAATAAACCAGCAGAGACAAGAGGAACGCCTAGACTATCTTGAGAAGGAGGTGAGGAGCCGCAACTTGGTGTTTTTTGGTGTACCGGAGGAATAAAAAACCTATATAGAATTAGAAAAATTAATGCTAAATATGCTGAACAAAGATTTACAAATACACAGCAACATAAGTGACATCCAACATGTATGACGCATCGGGAAAAAAGGAGAGAAACCTAGACCCATAAACGTGGGTCTCTCAACGTATGGCAAGAAAATTCTTATCTTAAAAAAATAAGAATAAACTAAATCAAACTGGCTACTACCTAAAAGAAGATTTCGCACCAAAAATCCTGCAAGAACGAAAACAGTTACAGGAGCAGCTGAAAAACGAATTAAAAAAAGAAAACCAAGCATTTATTAAGTACAATAAGCTGATAGTCCACGTAGATAGGTCTCCGCTAGAAAAAATCCTATAAAAGAAAACTATTTTAAGAGGACTATCCATAATGAAAGTGAACCAATGGTGAGCAAAAAGAATTATAGCAGAGCTTCAAAAAAATAGAAACATAACGCAATATTTTACGACACATACTAGAGACAATACCTAAAAAACAATAAGCAAAAAGCGTTCCCTCTTCCAAATTTGAAATAAATGCAAAAAAAAACACTAAACCGAAACCAAGCATCCCAATACGGCTGGTCACCACGGGAGAGCTAGACCGAAACCTTCCAGCTCAGAAAAAAAAACAGGAAGACAGAAGAGCATTACCTTTATAATTAAATAATATAATTATTGACAAAGAAAATAACAATCAAATAATATAAAGAAATTAAACTAGTATTTACAATTGAAACAATTGAGCTAACTGCAGACTGTTGCAAACAATCTACAGATAGCTCAACTGGTCCATATCAATACCAGTCGGAAGCGTCCCCAAGACGCTGGCTGCATTGCCCCGCTGTATGGCAATGCTAATGCGCTGCGCCAGATACTCACCAGCTCTCGGGTCACGCGTCGCTTCGATCAGGCGCTCAGATAATTTTTTGAAAACCCGGAGAGCCTCGGTACCCCACGGACCTAGGGTCTCGACTCCAAGGGGAGCAAATGCGTAGGCTCTGTCGAGACCTGCATATTTGCGCCTCTTGAGATCCTCGGCCAAATCTGCCGCCGAACCAGCCCTCACGAATTATAATTATACTTATAGCGTAGGATCAAACTGCTTGCTGAACACTATAAAGCGAAGAAAAATTATAATAATTAAATATGTAACGCAAGAGAAAACATACATACAAGACAAAGCTAGCTGATGAAAACTAAGAACATAAAACATGAACTGGAGGAGGCCTGTACCCGAAAAGGGTCCTAACCAACAAAAATATCTACCTACTATAATTTAATGCGAAGGAAATTTATATTATATGTATACAAATAACAATTCATGCAACTTTAATTGTAACGATTTTATGAAAGCTAGGTACCTAGCCTAAGGTTAATCTTATTTTAATTTAATTTTGTTTAATTAATTCTTTTGCAATGAAAGTGTAATTATCAATATATGTATATTATAGGAAGATTGAAAAGACAATTACAATTTAACTTATTAATTAATTATTATGCACGATTATTATGAAGTATGATGGTTATGGAATAAATGGTTTTTTATTTTTATTTTATGATATATATATATATTAATATAGATACGACCTATGTTACTAGATACCTACTCATGCTGGCCAGTGGGAGGTTAAACTGTTGCTGGACCTATGTCTTCTTCCACTAGTGGACAAAAAATTGAAGTGAAGAGAATATCAATAACAACTTATTTCTTATTTGATAATAATAACTATGTTTATAGTATAAAATTTGACTTGTCGAAGTGCTTATTTTGTAAGCCTAAAGAAATAAAGTAATTGTTTCTGATTCTATGAATATTTATGTAGGTATATTCTTTCTTATATTGTTACATCGACCTACGTTGTCTACCTACTGTCTTATTTTAATACAGACATATACCTACCTAGATATATGTGGATGAGCTTACATGCTCGTTTCGATCTTTATATAACCTAATATAGCGTTTAAGTTAGTTTTTTCTTGGTTTCTCTAGTTTTAGGCTACATTGCATGCATATAATATAAGAATCAGATAAGAACCTAACTATGTAGAATAAAAAGCGACTACTTACATAATATTTGCTATTTTTGTAAAAATTAGTTTTTTAGGTACTGTCTTTTCTTATATAAGTATATATCCCAAATTATCGTGTGGAGGAAGGCCCTGGTGACCTGTACTACAGGTTTTATAAACCTCTCACGGGCAACAGTCTCTTGCAAAACAAGATAACTAGATTAAAATAGCTTACGACAAAAATTTAAAACAATTACCTTTTGCAAGAGAAAATAAATAAAGTATTCAATTCAATTCAATATATACAACACCATTTATAATAATGTTCCGAAGGAAGAGCATGTGTCAACTGTCACCTTACTAAAGTGGTACTGATGACATACCTACCTACCAAATAACAACAGTCGTAGGCATAGAGTAGGAAGATAATTCGTTTTATTTTATTTACATACATTTTAGTTTTATATAAAACCTACCTATAAATGTTTAAAATACTATAATGTACTAACCTACATAGTTAATATTTTTTATATTATAATTGTTTATTTTTCATCCACCCAAACAAAATAGATCTGAGAACAGACAACATAGAACACAAAAACCGGTATGAGCATCGTTCGTGAGGGACAACGCGATGTAAAACTGCACGTGGTGAGTGAGCTGGATGCGGCCGAAATCTTGCGAAATCTTTTTTTAGTATTTTGATCTTTAAACTGAATACCTACCTACCTAGGTTATTAGCAGATCGTAAGTACCTACATTTTATTGTTATGTTTACGTATGTAGGTTGGGTATATATCTGTAAGCACTGCTGTCGAATGGCTAGACATAATACAGTATAGGTAGGACCTATACCTACTTAGGTAATTATGATTTTATTTATTATCACTGTGGGCGAATAACACGCTGCCATGCACCATGCTGCGTGAATGCGTCTTCTAACGTTGCTTGTAAATATCTCCGTTGGTATAGAAAATACGCACAGTCCAACACACTGAAAACGCATCCACGCCAATGATATTCTATATCTGGGTTGGCGAACCTTTTTGAACCAACGCCAACGTGCCATTTTTTTTTAGAAAAAAATCTGAGGCTATAGACCGGCCACCAAATAATTTTGACCAAGTGATTATTGGGTGGAAAAATAACAATACTAAATACCTACTGACAATTCAAAATACTTTATCGACTGCCAAAAAATAATTAACTTTATACGTGTAATTAAAATTAAAGTTACATTAGTGTGATTTCTGTTGTTGCAGTTTAGATGACAGATACATTAGGGTTGTAAGATGTTACTTTTAGCAGAATGCATACTGAACTCTCCAGTTCAGTATGCATTCTGCTAAAAGTCATCTGCTCAACGGTATCTAGTCTTTAATATTTTTCATCTCTGAAAATAATGACTGGCAGGCATAGGTAGATGAAAATTAGGTTAAATTGTATGAGCAAGATTCTTCAAACAGGAGTAATTTGGAATCGAATTCCATATTCCCAATTTTGTTACTGATATTTTTACTTAGATTACCTGTCTAATCTTTAGAATAGAATATATCTTTATTGCACCATCAATACATGTAATACTTATACAAGAACTTAATACTAATTATACTTAGTGTGGTGCAATCGGCGGCCTTATCGCTATCAGCGATCTCTTCCAGGCAACCTTTGGATGGATAGGATTCGTACGCATTAAAGCTGACAGTTTCTTATTGAATGACATAAAAACAAAATAGTGTTGACAAGTAATTATTTAAATAAAAACAGAAATTGCGAAATAACACGAATAATTTACAAAATAACAGTAAACATAATCAGGAGTGGACAGATAATGTTGATAAACCATTCTTTTGAAAATAGGAAGGGATTTAGCTTGTCGGATGGATACAGGAAGGGCGTTCCAGAGTCTGACGGCCTGCAACGTGAAGGAATCACCATAAAACTGAGAAGTGAGTAATGGAATTTTTAAAAGAAGAGTATCAGAAGCACGAAGGCATAGCGAATGGGACTGATGGAGAAACTCAAAACGGTCTTTTAGATAAGACGGTGTTGATGGAAGGAAAAGAACAGAGTAAAGGAGATTAAGAACATGAGCATTCCGGCGAAGACGAATGGGTAGCCACTTGAGCCTGTTACGGTACTATCATAGAACTATCTTTCTTTGACGAACTTACTAAAATACGACGGCATATATCTCACTGTACCTACTAAGTTAGTATTATTATAATATTCTCTGCTACTACAGTGCAAACTATGCATAAATAAAGTGATATACAGTCGATAAGCGTTTTGGTCCGAAGAAATCCGCAGATTTACGGTCCGCTAAAGGTCCGCATAGGTATAAAAAAGTCCAAAACAGACCAAAAAGATCCGCACCGGCAACGCTGCTAGTTAGTATTGACAGACGAATATCGCGAGGCGCTTACATTTTCAATATTATCGCGTATGATATCGCGGATCGCAAGATTTCTAGATAATATGACGATACTGCGATACGGCTCATTATACTATCAATATTATAGTGACACGCCGATATTATTGAACGTGTAATATACCAATGAGGTTTGCCTGTCTATGGTTTCCATTTGAAGCATAGACTTCCTATATTTCTGTGGTCTATGCTTACCTATTTTAGTAAGCGACAGTTTAGCAGACTATTATGAATAGAAAAAGATAGCAATCGTTGGCTTACCTTAGCGAACATTTTAACTGACTCACTGCTAAACCTGTGATAGTGATTCAGTCGGACAGACAGACAGCGGAGGCTTAGTAATAGAGTACCGTTTCACCCGTCGGGTTAGAAACCCTAAAAATAATACATAAAATATAAAAAAATAAATTAATGTTCCTACTAATATTATGTAGGCGAAAATTTGTGTCGTTGTGACAATGTTTGGCCGAAGACAATGCCAAAACTATAGTGAATAGATCGGGTGGAATTTCGCACATGTAAAGATCGTGGCGCTCGCGAAGCCGCGGGCAGAAGTTACTAAAAATTTGTAAATGCAATAATATTTATTATTTTAGTAGGTAAATTTATATTCAGTTATACTCAAGGGCAAAAAACAACACAACCAAACATACAAGTGTTTGAATTCGGCAATATTAACGGTCGCTAAGCTCGCTCTAGCTCACGTAAAGAAGGCATCTGGGTTTGCTAACCAGCTGCTTACTCGCCGCAAACGATTGCATTATGAATAACGTTTTTTGATAACAATGCTCTAATCAGCCTCTAGTGGGCCGCTAAATCATTATGCATAAGGCCAAGGTATATTTTATGACAAAATGGTAACTATTTAGCTAGGAAATGATTTATTAGAAATGAAAGGAAGTGTTTACGCACGCCTGGAAGAACGTACGATGTCGTATGGCCGAATGTCGTGATTTTTGGTATCTGATAGAACATTACTAATCATTTGTCATCGTTTTTGAAGTATTACTTTAGTTGGTATGGTAACACCAACAGCTTACATTACATTAATTTGGCAACATTATAATTGGGACACACGATTGGACGAGACGCGTAAGCCCGCGTAAACAAGCATTCAAGGCGGGTTCAACCGTGGAAGTTTCCCGCCTTCGAGCTATAATGTAAAATCGCTAGCAAAAAAGAGGACACTTCGGTTCCGACCGCCAAACTGGCAACTTATCATAAGAGTTATTACTGCGAAAAATAAAGTAATTATCAAGTGTCTGTAGTGTTCACGATAACTCAGTCTATCCCAATCGGGCTGAGTATTTTGCTCGCTACCTTGAGCCGATCCGGGGCGTAAGTCACTGTACCTACATATGTTCTTGTGTGTGAGTAACCAAGAACATAGGTAGACGAGAAGATGAATGGATCCCAACGACATACTCAACAATTTCTTATCAACACTTTGTGGAAAGTAAAAAGTACGTTACGATTTTATTTTTCGCAAACATATAGACATGTTTATTTTATTCATGCTGCATGCTATGTCCCTTTTTTACCCCAATTCACTCTAGCTGCTAGCCTGGGTCCCTATGCGATGTCATAGGCTGTCATTGGCCGTCAGACAGCTAGCCGCTCACGTAACTGTGAACGTATGTTTATCTCTGTCTAACAACGGGGTCCTATATATCTCTGTGATCTTTTATCCTGCTAAGTGATAGAAATAAAGTTCCATAGGTCCTATGTAGGTAGCTATAGTATAATATTGCCACGTTTTTATTTCTTTATAATGAGTATGACGTCTCTATTTGTAAAAACTCATTGATCCACGCGCGTTGATCATGCGGATCACGCGCCGAGAAACATGCACTCACCCGCTTAGTGCGGGGCGAGACGCAAGGTATGGCACACGGAGTCCCGCAGTACCGTGCGTGACAAGCGAAAAGTATTGAATAAAATGAGTCCGAGCTGCCGTGAATCAACAAAACGCAACTACGCGCGTGCGTAAAAAATGACAAAATATTGTAATATGGATTTTTTTTGCCGTTCAGTAGAATGGACCTGAACGACCCCTCTGGTATACTCAACTCATTTTCGAGTGTTTGGTGGTATAGGATAGTTTTCGCTAAACACCGTCTGTACGGTTCGTACAAAAAGTACATAGAAATGCAACTCGGCATTTCCCGACCGTGGGACTGATCGAGGCGCGACATGCGGTCACCAGCGCCGTCAGTCCACATTAACATCGCGGCTCATTATCACGTCTTTCCCATCAATTAATTTTAAAGTATTTTTAGTGCAATAAATCGTGTGTAGTTAAACCAAACTCTTGATGTCCCCAAGACCGTCCAATTCATTTGTTCCTACGACTTTACATCATCGACTTTTTATATTGTTGCACTACGAATTTTCATAAAGTATGACTACTGGCAGAAACAGCATTTCATACTCTAAATATATGTACATATAGCTTTTATACTATGAAAAGCTAGATTTCTATAGAATCAGAATCAATAACTTTATTTCTTTAGGCTTACAAAATAAGCACTTAGACAAGTCAAATTTTATACTATAAACATAGTTATAATTATCAAATAGGAAATAAGGTGTTATTGATATTTGATATTCTCTTCACTTCAATTTTTTGTCAACTAGTGGAAGAAGTGAAAAAGAAACCACTAGCATATTATAATATCACTTATGTGTCTAATACATGTTTATTTTGCTTATCTAAATCTAAATTTAATGCGATTTAAATACATGTCAATATTTCTTATCTGGTCTTCTTGAAGCCACCGCCTTTGTCCTCTGACGTTGCGAAGGCCCCACACTTGTCCGCTTCTGTATTCAGGAACCTTGACATGAGCGTCAGGTCCGAGAACTCGCCTTCTTCTAATGCTGCAGTGAAGTCGTACCAACGGAACTTTAGAACTGTTGGCATCTTTTCCACAATTTGCTTCACTATCTCCGGTGAATGCAGGTATTGTGGTTTCTTCAGTCCCCTGATTGCTGCTATGCTGTTGCTGATCTGGCTCGCGAAGATGCAGATGTCTCTCGGGTTCTCCGTGATCTTCGGTAACGCCCTGACCTTGTCCAATTCGGCGAGCACCAGCGCATCAGGTCTTCCATATCTCCTTCTGAGGGCTTCCAATACTTCCATTGGAAAGGCTTCGGAGTACAGCTGACTCTTGATAGCTTCTCTTGCGTTGCCTTTTAGTGCTCTTCTTAGTCGAGCCATGTTCTGGACGTCGTTGAACATTGGTGCTGTATCGGCGTAAACGGTTTTGAATGCCAACCACTCGCTGCTGTTGCCGTCGAAGTAGGGTAGCTCGTGGATGTAGTTCGGCTGCGATGTTAGGCCCTTTCCTCCGGCGAAGGCTTCCTTCAAGGCTGTCGTCAGCGCTTGAATCTCGATCGTGGCTCCTCCCGTCGAGGGGTTCCCTTCAGGCTTCACCTTCTGGGGCTCTTTCGGGAGCTGCTCTGGGGGCTTCAGGACTCGCTGCTCTGGTTCTTCCAATACCGGCGTCTCGATCCAGTTCGGCACCTGTTTTGCTCTGTCCTCTTGTTCTGCCTGGTCTTCATCTTCACATTGTGCCAAACTCAATCTGACACGAGCCAGCTTCGTCGCAGCCTGGGCTTGCTCCAGCTCCCGGCGCGCCAGTTCCCCCCTGGCTTCCAGCTCGCGTCTTCTGGCTGAACAACTCGTGGTCTTCGTGGACCGGGCTTGACGACTGACCCCCGTCGGCTTCAAGGTCGTGGCTGAACCAGCTTCACCCTGTTCCGGGGCATTTCCTGGGGTCTTCTCGGTCGTCTTCTGTGCGGCTTCTTCATTGCTCTGTCCCTTCCCGGACGCCGCCATGGTAGTCTTCTGTGCGGCTTTTTCATTTATTTGTCCCTTCCCGGACGCCGCCATGGTAGTGGCAGTGGCTTCCGTAGTCGAGGTTCCTTGAGTGGTCGTCGTACCCCAAGAGTCTGAAGTAGTTTCAGTAGCACCCGAAGTTCCCGATGTTTCCGTAATTCCCGTAGTTCCTGATGATCCCGATCCTGACGCGGACATAGCCCCTTCTGACGCAGACGTGACCCTGACCTTCCTTCTGTCTCGTCCTTTTCCATAGATAGATAGATAGAATATACTTTATTGCACAAAAGTTGTACATAGGCGAGCATAATGCTAGATAGCATTCTCTACCTGCTAACCTTTGGGTAGTGTGGACAACAGTTTAGTAGGTAGTGCTAGGTTACAGAATTTAATATTGAATTTTTACACAATAGAATATATATATATATATATACATAATATTATTTACGTACCGAATTATTCTTGCGAAAGAAAGTAGTTATAGACTCTAGATCTGAAGACATGTATTGAGGACGCCTCACGATATTCGATGGGAAGATTGTTCCATAGCCGAGTGGCCTTTACAGCGAAGGTTTTATGGAATCCCACAGTACAAGCATCCGGAGTTTTAAGCTGCAATCGTTTCGAGTGCCGTGCAGTACGCTTGGGTCCGTAAAGTGGGCTGAAGGATTCAGAGAGGTAGTTTGGGGATAGAGGGTTACAAAGGGTTTTATAAAGAAGGCATAATGCGTGCAGATCTCGACGCTTTCTTATTTTAAGCCATTTTAGTTGTGTGCGGAAGGCTGATACATGATCGTATTTCCGTAACCCAAAGACGAAACGGATGCAGAGGTTTTGAAGTCTCTCTAGTCTATTTAACTGCTCCTCTGTAGCGTCGGGATAGCACACATCTGCATAATCCAGAATAGGAAAGAGTAACGCATTAACTAACGTCATTTTAGTTGATTGTGGTAAGAAGTTTTTCATCAGCTTTACAGAGTGCATGCTTCCATACATTCTCTAGCTAACCTGGGCAACCTGGCAGTCCCACGATAAATTGTTGGTAATATACAAGCCAAGATTTTTGACTACTAAACAGTACTGTAATGGAAGGTTGTTGTATTTTACGGGTGTCAATGATTTTTGGTTAAGTCTGGATATAAAGTAGTTACTACCAACAACCATTACCTGGATCTTAGTAGGATTTATGGGGAGCCCATACTCCTGAGTCCATCGATAAATCGCGCTAAGGTCCGCCGTCATAGTTTCAATGCCTAGTTCTATATCACTGGGATCGAAGCTGAGATAAAGCTGGACATCATCAGCGTACAGATGAAATGATGAGAATCTGATTTTAGATACAAGAGTATTGATAAATATCGAGAAAAGGAGTGGTGAGAGTACACTACCTTGAGGCACTCCGACACCTACTGGGCACCAATTTGAGGCGATGTCACCAATTTTGACACACTGCGAGCGCTCCCTCAGATAAGATTTGAACCAACTGATGCTGTCTGGAGAGAGGTTCCATGGGACGGGACACAGGGCGTGAGGGGGGCATCCTTCTGTGACCCGGTGACCGGCATCTTGAACTTCCTTTTCTTCCGGGTTCTTCTTCTGGAATCTTCTAGCTCCTTCTAGCAGGCATCCGGCTCGAAGGACCAACTGTTTCGGACGGTTACCAGGACGCCCTGGGAAAGTATCCCACTTAGGTTCGACGTGCGTTCCTTTCCTCTTCCTGGCTGGTAGACGCACGCCGCCACGCACCCGAATGAATGCGTAAGTGTGGGTACGCCGACCTGATGACCTTCGGGAACCTCGACTCGAAGAAAATGAAAGGCAGCGATTTTCTGGTCTGGATCCTAGGCTTCGGCTCGTTCCTATTCTCCCTACCACTACTTGCTGTGATCCTTTCACTTCTTGCCTCTTCGGTGGCTGAGCTGCGACTGACTGCCCGGCTACCGGTGTCTTCTCACACGCCGGCGTGGGGGGAGGCAGTTTCAGGCGTGAGCCTCTTACTGCGGATCGCATCCGCCCTCGCCTTAGTGACGAGGGGTCATTGGGTCGGTCCGTTCTGGACCTTCGGGTAGCCGTTCTCCAGTGGAGTCTGGCTGCCTACGGCTGTGTGTTTGGGTTTTCTTTGCATGCCCTCTTGGTTCGCTTCCGCTGACCTCGGTTAGCCTGGACTTGGCTGGTTGAGGTCTCTGGGCGGGCGGACTTAGCTAGCTACCTGCGCTTGTGCATGGTCTAGCGGAGCTGGAGCTGTACCAGCTTCGCTATCCCGCTGAGTATGAGCGGGGTTGGGTTCGCTCCCGTTTTCAGGGCCTTGAGGATGTCCTGTAGCACCTCCAGTGCAATCTCCAGAACATCTAGTGAGTCCTGCGATGTTGCAAGGTGCTGTGGTGGTGGTGCCTCTTGAGCTGGTGGAGGTGGCGCTGGACGCAGAGGTGACGCGAAAGTACGGGGCCGAGCTCGGCTAGCGTTTGCACAGAAACGCAGCCGAGATCGAAGGTGCGTAGACGGTTCGTGCGCGCGTTTACTCAGAGCGGAAAACTCGAGGCCACTCCGACTGCCCGGCAAAAAACGCGCCGTATATTTATATGGTCGCGCCTTACCGGCACCGACGACGGCCTATTTTTACTCGAACTTTCTAGCTGTTTTTTACTTGAGCCGAACCCTTTGATCTTCATTTATTAATTATTCTTTTACAGAATCCTTACAAATTATACCTTTTTAGATAGGGAATTATGCTCTTTACCTTATAAAATAATAATATTTAAATATTTACGTACAAATAAAAAGTTCCTAGAACAAAAACTTACAAAAAACTACAGTTCGGAACGTTTTCCTTACACAAATCTTAAAATATTTCTAAAACTAGTTATCCGATTTACATAATTCAAACGGAAAAGTAATCCTTAAGCCTAGACCTTTCTAAAAACATCAATATCACAACAAAATATTTACAAACGAAAACAATATAAATGCAAATATCGTAAATCCTAAGTGAAAATTGACATCTATCTAGTTTAGAGATAAAACTATGAAATAAACCTTTCTAATTACAATTAATCGACGTAATCTATCTTACATAAGGGTTTTATCGCCGACACAAATTGATAAGGAAGCGGCAGCGATCATGTTTGGTCTGGATAAATTTAACCAGTACGTATAAGGAAGGCATGTCTTAATATACACTGATCATAAACCGCTTCTCGGTATATTTAGCCATAATAAAGCTATACCAAAAGTTCTGTCTCCAAGAATGATGCGATGGGCTTTGAAGCTGAATTCACATGACTATGAACTAAAATATAAAAGTGGTACAAGCATTGGAAATGCTGATGCACTCAGTAGATGGCCAATTGAGGCTGAAGAATGGAAGCCTAGCACTGAAGACATTGAAGATGTTTTACTGCTGTCAGAGAAACTGAGCGCGGTTCGATATACAGCGAAAGATATTGCAGAACAAACTGGACGCGATGGTTTCCTAACGAAGGTGAAATTTTGGATTTTACATGGATGGCCAGATAATGTACAGGATGCTAACTTCAAACAGTATTGGATAAAACGAAAAGAGCTTTCCATCAGCAATGACTGCATAATATGGGGTGCTCGAGTAATTATACCTCCGCCGATGCGAGAATACATTCTGCAGGCCCTGCACGAGACACATGATGGAATTGTCATTTGGAAATCGATCGCGCGGAGGTACTTTTGGTGGCCAGGACTAGATCATGAAAAAGAAGCGCTAGTAGCAAACTGTGATAGCTGTCAAGTAAACAGGAACATGCCAGCGAGTACTGCACACTCATGGATTACACCGTCCAACCCATGGCAGCGCTTACATATAGATTTTGCAGGTCCTGTAGACCGGAAGGTGTATCTGATTGTGGTTGATCCATACTCAAAGTAGCCAGCAGTAAAAATAGTATGTACAACATCAATTAAAGCATTGAGAGAAATTTTTGCGGAGCAAGGACTACCAGAAGTTCTTGTGTCAGATAATGGTACAGCATTCACATCACAAGAATTCAGGAACTTTATGAAATGCAATGGCATAAGACATATGCTACACTTAATGACTATTGGGGAAGGCATGTGGTGTATTGGAAACTGTGAGTGCGCTCAATATAGTATTGATGAACATTAAATAACAAGATCTATGGGGGTACTTGGATAAAGATGCTGATAATAACTACCCACAATCGCCAGTCTTGATTTACCAAGTAAGTCCATTACAGCTACCTTGACGAACTCCAATAATTAGAGCATAAATATAGTAGAATTAGTGTAAAAGTTAAATAAATGGGTTGTTGTACATTTGTAAACTCCATACATTGAAATAAATACCCTCACTTAGTCGATCATATTATAAAAATTAAATGGACAAGTACCTGCATGTTCCATACATAACACTTTCATTTATTCTATTGTCCACAATTAGGGAACTTCACGGGTGTGCAGCGTAAAAAAGGAAATAAATGTGTGGACAGAGTAAAGCCATCTCATGCAATGTATCAAGTATTCATGTACATAACAAATCAGCATTTGTTTTGTAATCGGCTAAGTAATTCCTACAAACAGGCTAATTCTATGATCAGTCGCATCAGCCACAGGCTGCTTGTCCATTATGGAACAAAAAGGCAGTTTTCTCTGTGCTAAATTGCCAATATAAGGCTATGAAATGTGAGGCATTGACTCGGGGATAAATTTAGTGGAATGCAAAAAATGGAGACAAATCTCTCCACTTCACCAAAAGGCTCTCTTCCAACAATGTTACACAGATTGTATCTTTCTGCAGGTCGTCTCCATACTTTGGTCCTTCTATCAACTGCTTTCTCACAGAATCTGGAGTCATTAGTAAAGAGATCTTCTCCCCAATCATCATCATCATCCCAATTTAGATGGGAACGAGCAAAGCTGGACCCAGCTATGACCTGTGGTTAGCAATGGGCCTCTGGCCTGCAAGTGTCCCTCTAGAACAGCTGCCTTAAGTCTTCTTCGTATCGTTTTGGTGCTAACTGTTACATTTTTTAATTTCCAGTCGTTTTCTTGTACCTCGGAACATGTCTCTCTGTTGTTAATTCGTTTTAGCTTGTCTGGTGCGTCTGATACACTCTATAGTCTGTCTGTACTGTAACATTGCGAAAAATCTTAAGACTTGGGAACAAGAAAATATTTTATGTCATTCTACCTTATTTTTGCGTTCCTCTAAATTTGTCCAGGAGTGTTGCTAATAGGAAGCCAGGCGAGTATTGGCGTTGGCACGCACCTGGGCCGCGCCGGCGGCGGTGAGCGCGTGCAGGTCGGCGATGAAGAGCGTGAGGTCCTCGCCCTGGTCCTGCAGTCGCACGCAGCGCCGCAGCGCACCGAAGTAGTTGCCGACGTGCAGCGCGCCCGTTGGCTGCACGCCGGACACCACGCGTCGCGCCCACCCAGCCGACTCAGCCGCGTCCGTCGCGCACGCAGCCGACTCACTGGTCAGAGAGCGCGCGTACAACCACATGTGCGCGGATCTGCATCGCAACATGCTGCACCCGGTAGGTATTCGAATGATCATAGTGGCTCAAATTACCTACCTACGCCAAAACTACGATACGGATGGTTAATGTAATAAATAATACAACTTAGAACAAACACGAACTCGTACGCGCCGTACGGATTTTTTGATGCTTAATCTAAGTAGGTAGTACCTATTATTTTGTAAAGATCGAAAAAAGTAATATTAAATTCTATTTTTTTTGAAAAAAAACTCCGTCTACGAAAAAAATGTAAACATTATTTACATTTTACAACTTCTTCTTTTAAGTTTGGCTCTGCATGGTTTGATGCAATTCTGCCAGTGTCAAAAGAAGCATGCACAAAAGTTGGAGGCTGTGGCTGGGTTAGCCCGGCTACACACTCAAACATGAACAAACTTCGACCACAGACATCGTAGAGCTACGCCTAAAGCAGACCGAACATATTTTCACAATTACATAGAAAAGAATCAAATGATGTTTTGGTCACTTTCTCTCTAACTAAAAATGAATAAGCCTATCTCACCTCTTTTTACTGTAACAACGCTAACTCACCATAGACAAAAATTGAAGATTAGGCTTTCCAATATTTGTTGCTAAGCAACAAAGGGCAAATGTCTGCAATGCAAATGTCAGCCAATTGTCATGTTATGAAAGTATTGTGCGTGTTGTTACTTCTTTATTTTATATAAATCTTGTGAAATATATTCGAAAAAGACTGAAATAAATGGTGAAATGTAGTGCACCTTTGTGCGGCAAGGCATCGTATTGAAAAACACCCGAAATTCCTTTTCATCGGTAAGTTTTGTTGTGCCTTACAATATCTCAAATTGTTTTTGGATTACTGTGTGGATATTTGGCGATAATTCGGCATTATTTATACAGTGATTAACTGTTCTATGTCCAGAATCTCGTAAAACATTACTAAGGTCGCTTATAAATAGTCCTGGAATAACATTTATCAGTTTTTTAAACTTTGTTGCTTTGTTTTGACTTTTCATAAACTTGTATTATTTTCAAGGGCCGCATCAAGGTCCAACTGTTTTAGAAGTGTGTGTGACGAAGTTTTATTTGCAGGTTTAGTATCCATTCTTGAGAAACCCTTTCATAGGTATCAAATAGACTGAATAATATATTTATTTAATATTAACATTTTTACAATATTAACATTTTTCAGGTTTCCACAGCATGAAAACCAAACGAATACTTGGTTGGTAAACATGAACTGAATAAAATGGAAAAAGAAGAACAGATTAAAGGAAATACACTTTATAAGTGTGATTATGTATACTCGTATATAGCTTAATAATCTAATTATTTATTTTTGTGATTTTAAGACCAGAGACGAACACGATTTTGATCATTTGCATTTATTGATTTAGGCTTTTGTTAAATTTTATGTAGATTTAAGAATAAAACTTAATGCTAAGCAAAGCAATTCAACGGAAATAAATCATTAAAACAAGTATTTTGTTTAAAAATAAAGAACATACAACCTGTGTTTATTTATTTGTAAAGGTGGCAATCGGAATAGATTATAATGCCACAGTTGTAATGGAGTCTTGTGTAGTTCAGGAATAATGAACTAAAATGAATTAGTTCCGACCAGTGAACTAGTAAGAACGATTCAGCTCAACTAGTTCCTTGTAGTTCACTTGCTCTTCAGTCACGGAATCTCGAAACCACTAAAAAGTTGGCGTCTGAATCACTATTTTCTATGGCATAAAGTTTAAAATCCAATAACAAGAATAAAAAGAACTGTTTGAGAATGCATTTCGATTACTCGTTCCCTAGTACAATGTTTCTTTTAGTTTACTGTTACATTCCGTGATTCCGTGTCAGACGGAACTAGAAGACAAGGGAATAATTAAGGGAGAACAGAGATAGAGAGAGCGCATATTCCGCGGTAGTAAGAGAGACGAAGATATGCCGTCTGAGCCGTATGAGGTCTCTAGTTCAGTAGTAACTTGTCGCAAAGGAACGAATAAGGTAGAACAGAGATAGACAGCGCATAATCCCCGGTAGTAAAAGAGACGGAGGGGTAATGAATGAGAAACTTTATTTGTTTGAAGATAGAGATCAAATTGCCCTGTTAGTATTTTATGTTTGGAATTTTTGTAAGTGTAATATGTATGTACTTACCTACTTGTATTATTTTTGTTACGAGCAAAGAAGGAGCATTGCATTTCGATATTTCGTGTATGTTTTGGTGAAATAATATTATAATTAATATTCAGTAAATGTAAGTAGTATCTAATCTAGTCACAAAACAATCGATTGCGTATATTGAAGCATTAAAATAGGACCCCTTTTGTGATTAAAACGACCTGAAAGTTTTGCCGAGTGGGGTACTAATAGAACTAGAAGTCCGAACTAGTATATTAGTGAGATTGTACTAGGACAGAGCGATCTCTTTACTGACCGAGCAAGAACAAGCCTATTGTAATGCCCCCGCCCCCTTATCCCTGAGTTCGGCCCATAGATTGTCCATGTGTACGTGATATTTGTATGTAGGTGTTTATTCTACTTCCCTATTAGAATTCTGTGACTTCGACGCATTTTTAGCTCTCGTGCGAACTAGGCCATAGACCTTACCCCCGAATACTCAAACGAATCTTAGATTTAAGCACGACTCAAGTGACGATTTTTTGACAGATTTTTATTGAAAACTGTCAAAATATTGCGACATAAGACGTGCTTACATCTGAGTTGCGTTTGAGTATTCGGCTGTTAGAGTTCTAAATACTCTAAGCTATAGACTGTCTACATATTTAAAAAGTTTATGACTTTATTGACAAAGAAAATAACAATCAAATAATATAAACAAATTAAACTATTATTTACAATTGAAACAATTGAGCTAACTGCAGTCTGTTGCAAACAATCTCTATATCAATAGGTACCAGTCGGAAACATCCCCAAGACGCTGGCTGCATTGCCTCGCTGTATGGCAATGCCACAGACATGGTAGAGCTGCGCCTAGATTTCTGTGGGCAATGCTAATGCGCTGCGCCAGATCTCGGGTCACGCGTCGCTTCGAACAGGCGCTCAGATAATTTTTTGAAAACCCGGAGAGCCTCCGTACCCCAAAAAAGTTTATAGGTTTATCTTTTTAAATATGTAGACAGTGTGTGGACACAGTATGCTTTTCTAGGGCCTTCAAAGGTGTAGTCATAGAGATGATTTGGTGGTTTGATCGTCCAAGGCACGAGATGACACTGACAACCTCTGAAAACTATCATCAAACGCGCGTCGAGTGATGTCCTTTTTGCTTACTCTAAATTTGTTGATTGCATAATTTCAAGTGCTAACCATAACATCCCTCTTAAAAAACATTCATCTACTTGGTCTAAAATTTCCCCTCCCTGATGGGACTCTGACTGTACATCAGCTGTTAAGGATAGAAAAAGGGCAGAACTCTCATATAATACCTCAATGTCTGATGAAAATTTTATTGCTTATAAACACTCTGCTGCCAAAGTTAGAAGGGTTCTTTCTAAAAAGAAGAAAGAAGGTTGGAAGTCTTTTTGTGAGAATCTATCTCCTAGGGCCTCTCCGTCATGTCTGGCGACAAATTAAACGATATAGAGGTTCTTGCAACTCCCCCGCTGTTTCTTCTTATGATCCCTCATCTTGGGTTGACGATTTTATTGACAAATTATCCCCCCATTTGTTCCTTCTTTAGATTCTCTCCCATCATCTCATTCTTTTATTCCTTCTCTTTCCAAATAAGATAGTTGTTTCAGTTTATATGAGCTGAATCAGGTTTTGAATGGGTTAAAAGACTCATCTCCTGGTTTGGATGGGATTCCTTACTCTTTTATTATTAAGTCCCCTGATATCATAAAAAAATATTTTGTGTCCCTGGTAAATTTTTTTTTTTTAATAAGATGTTGTTCCCAATGAGTTGAAGACGCAAATCATTATTCCTATTGCTAAGCCTGGGAAAAATCCTTCCGATTTTAATAGCTATAGACCCATTGCCCTATCCTCTGTCCTGGCTAAGATCATGGAGCATTTGTTAAAATTTCGTCTAGAGTGGATTGTGGAAAATGGTAACATGATTTCTAGTACTCAATTTGGTTTCCGTAAAGGCATGAGTACCCTTGATAGTTTAAATATCATTACCACGGATATTCGTTCAGCTTTCATCAATAAAGAATCACTGTTTGCAGTTTTTCTTGACATCACTGCTGCTTAAAATAATGTTTTGCTACCGGTTCTCAAGAGAAAATTTCAGCAGCTGGGAATTCCAGAGAGAATAGTTTGCTTTATATGTAATATGCTTATGGATAGGAAAATTTTAGTGAAAAACCAGGGCTTCCTTTCATCTCCCCGTAGTATTTATAAGGGGTTGCCTCAAGGTTCTCTATTGAGTCCTTTATTATATAGTATTTATACTTCTGCTACTCTCTATACTCTTTACCGTGTATATGCCTTTAATACGCTGATGATTTGACTTTATATATTAAAACGAGTTCCCAAGAGTTCGCTCAGGATGAACTGAGTGCATCTCTTAATATCCTGGATGATTGGCTTAAAGTTCATGGTATATCCCTTTCACCATCTAAAAGTAGTTGTATTGTCTTCTCCAAAAAAAGATTAATTCCATCCATTGCCCTATATGTTGGCGGTGAATTGATTGATCAAATAAATAATGTAAAATTCTTCGGTTTAAAATTAGATTCAAGAATGACAGGTGTTCCTCATTTTAGCTACATTGCAGAAAAATGTGAATAGAATATTATATATTAGATAAGGTCCAGTCAAAATGTCTTCGAATTATTCTTGGTGCAATTAAATCTTCTCCTATAAACGTAATGCAAGTAGAATGTGGTGATCCTCCTCTTTCTCTTAGAAGGCAATATCTCTCGGATCGTTTTCTTTTCAAATTAGTTCAAAACTTGCAACATCCTCTTCTAAATAAGTTAAACGATTTGTATTCTTTCTTTGAGCCTATTATTTATATTCATCAGGATAAAATACCGTGTTTGATTCGGAGTTTTATGAAATATTCCCACCTTCCATATCCTGTCATCGAATTTAGTTCTAATTCTTTGTTTACATCCTCTTATGAAGCTATTATTTTCGAACCAGATATTATCTTAGATTTTGGGATCGTAAAAGGTTGCTCATATGCTCGTGAAAAATTTAACATACAACTTAATTCTAATTATTATGGTTGGCTCTCCATCTTTACAGATGCTTCAAAATTAAATCAGTCCTGTAGGCGCTGCAGTTTGGATTCCTTCGTCCGAGATAATTTTAAATTATAAATGTCCATCGATTTCCTCGGTTTTTACTGCGGACTCTATAAAATTTTCAAAGCTCTTAGAAAAAATTGTTAACAAACGATTAGTAGACTTCTTGGAAACCCGAAATTTAATCTCCCAAAGACAGAAGAAAAAATACAGAAGACGCGGTCCTTCTTCTCACATCTGAAGTGTTATCACAATTAGACAAAGGTCAATCTTGCGTAGGGGTATTTTTCTGGTATTTTCACTGGACGACAGTGCGTCAAGGTCCATCAGACAATGAGTGGCCCCATGCCAATACACGTAGGAGTGCCTCAGGGCAGCATCCTGGGCCCAACACTTTTCAATCTGTATATTAATGACATGCATGACATCTCTAACAAAAATTTCGAAATCATTTGCTACGCCGATGACACAGTGATCATATTTCATGGGAAAACTTGGCAAGAAGCGCTATCTCTTGCAAAACAAGAAATGACGAAGATAATAGAGATGAGTCCGGTATTCAATAACTAACTCAGTGCCTGTTAAAATGGTCCTAAAATATCTAACGCTATTGTAAAATCCGCATACCGCTAGGGAATAACTGTGCAAAGCGAGCATCGCGCCTAACCGACCGTGAGCCATAACTACCCAACGCTTCAATAACTATACTTACCTAACTATCATCTACGCATAGGTACTAGCGGACCGTTCACCCGTAAAGTTATGTAGCTGCAACAAGTATTTGGTATTTCTAACCAAATCGGTTAGATGGTATTTCTAACCAAATCGGTTAGATGGTATTTCTAACCAAATCGGTTAGATGGTATTTCTAACCAAATCGGTTAGATGGTATTTCTAACCAAATCGGTTAGAAATATATTGGGTAGAAATCAGAACATATAGAGTATTGTAACGTTATTGGGTACCAGTTGGTACTAGCGGTATTGAAACAAAATACCAAACTAATAACCGGTAGCCAAAATATCCAATAACTCCCATCCTTAGAAGATAACTGATCCGCGGCATTGCAAGTAAAGAGCTCCTTAATTCTATTTACCTAGCGATGTGTCAATCACTAATCCTTTACTGTATAACTTGCTGGGGAAGTGCAGCAAAAACCTATCTTATAAAAGTTGAAAGAGCACAACGCTCTGTACTAAAAGTCATGTATAGAAAACCGTATAGGAATCCAACAATACAATTATATAAGGAATGCGGAGTCCTTAGTGTACGACGACTATGTATTTATTCTTCGCACTACACTAGCTGCACATAGAACTCTAATAAACTCGGAAAATTACTTAACACTAGTTACAAAAAGAGTCTTTAGAATACCTACAGCACCAGTAAACTCATCCTTTGCTCACCGCTTTGGTCCGCATATACGGTCTTATGTGTATAACAAGGTAGTGAAAACATGTAATATTAAAAATATGCCAGTCCGTGAAGCTAAACAAACTGTATTCAACTGGCTTATAACTCTAAATTACAATGACACTGAAGATATTCTCGAAATCATAAGTTAAGTTTTAGTTTTAAGTTTCTTCTTTCTTTCTTTTTTATCTTTGTCTCCATAAATTACTCTTTATATCACACCGAGTCAAATTGCATATTTGTATTAAGCATCAGACTGGACCTCACGACACAGGCTCGGCCTAGTGTGAGATCCATAGATAAAATCATAGTCTCAAAGCCCTCAGCAATGATATTTTGTTAGTTTATATTAGGTCACAATAAAATTTATGTACCTATCCTAAAATAGACATACTCATAATGTTAACTATATAATCTGTAACTATACCTAACTGCTAAGTGCCTCTTAAACTGTAACATTATTTGCTGCAAATAAATATTTTTTTATGTTATGTTATGTATGTTATTGCTGGAAGCTATTAAATTTGTCGACTCGCACAACCTCAATAAATCCATAATATTCTCTGCTTCTAAAAGCTCTCTTCAATCTATCCTATCTTGACCCTTTAGCTCTAAATTTCCAATCATTCTTAAAATTCGTGAATCTTTGTTCAGGTGTAAAAGTCGTGGCATTAATGTTATCTTGGCTTGGATCCCGGACACTCTGGGATTCCAGGAAACGAAACCGCTGACCCTTGTGCGAAACAAGCAACTCAGTTTGGTTCAGAGGAACACCTTAAAATTTTTGCTCATGATCTTTGTTCAGCCCCTAGTTTCCATCTAACTACTTCTTGGTCTCAAATGTGGAACTCATCAAGACTTTTAAAAGGCAAGCACTATGGTAATTTGCAACCAGAAATTCCTCTCAAACCTTGGTTTTTCAAATTTAAAAAGGCCAGCAAAACCAGCACATACATCTTATGCCGTCTCCGGTTGGGCCATGTATGTACCCCTGTGTTTCTTACGAAGATAAGGGTCAGGAATCAATCTCTGTGTGAATGTGGTTTGGATGAAGGAGATGTTGAACATCTTCTTTTCGTCTGTCCTAGGCTTAAAATTTCTCTTCATGATATTATTCCTCCTGAAATCTAAACTCGAATTATTTCACAGTTTCATGCTGAGGTAAGGAAGTGTTCATAGACCATATGTATGTTTGAATATAGGGAGACTTAGCTTGTCAAATAGAAGTGGGAAGAGCATTCCACAGCTTTATGGTATGTACGGTAAAGGATGAGCTATAGGAATGGAAGGGGCGGAGAGTTTTTAGTTGAAGAGTATGTGTTGAGCGGAGGGAGCGGCTATGGGTTATTTATATTACGTATCAGATATATTGAATGTACGATAATACATACATGTATGTATTATCGTTTATGTATATATGCATGAAGTTGATCATCCATGAAGTAACTCTCAAGCAAGAAGAAAACAGAAGACAAAAAAAAAACCCAAGAAAGAAGGAAGAGTACCTACCTAAACGTCACTGTAACACCAAAAGCGACACACTGTTTCTTCCACCAAATGACCCAGAGGTAGTTGCCTTTGCGAGTTGAAGTCCGGGTAGAGCGGAAAACCTCGGAGCCATATCTAAACGCTTCGCAAGCAGAACAAAGAAGCGTTTGAAGAAAGCCTGCTGCTGCCTTAGATGTCTATGGGAACATGGATATTCTAATATGAGCTATAGATCGCGGATGATGGTTTTAGCGGTTTTATACAACTAACATATAATATTAGATTGGGTTGACAAGGCAAAACACTACAAACTAATAAGGATATTAAATATAGGTAACCAATTATACAGAGGACGAGAGGAAAACACTTAAACAAACACATGAACATTTTAACATTTGATCTTGGGAGTCTTCAAATATCTGACAACTCCTACCCAACAAAATACAAAATAGGAGGAACAAAAAACGTAGTATTGTCCTTTGCTAAAAACAAAAAAAAACAGTTTGTTTTTGGATATTCTATAAAATGATCACAAAAATCTATGTTATTTTTACGTGAAAAATGGTTTTGCAGTACCTACATATATAGACGTTTCTTTTCTTTTCGAGTTTTGTCAAAAAGTGTGTTTATTAGGAGTTATTCGTTCCCAGAGTGCATACCTATTAAATGTCACGAATATTAATATAGGTAGTTATTGTTAGAACTGATCTAAATGTGTATAACTGCAATTAAACAATAGGTACCTAGTTTAAAAAATTATATCATCATCTTATCAGCCTATACACGTCCTTACCTGAACATAGGCCTCCCCATTAGAGATGAGTCCGGTATTCAATAACTCCCATCCTTACTCCCCATACGACGACAACACAAATATCGGTCCTGAGTCGCCTTCATCCATCGAATCCGTGCGACCGCTACGTTTTCGTCGGTCCATCGAGTGGATGGTCTCACCGTTTCACGTTGTATCGTGGCCGCCACTCGAGAACCTTTACTCCCCAGCGGTTATCAGTTCTGTGAGCTATGTTGTCGGTGAATTTGGTTCTTCTACGGATTTCCGTATTCCGGATTCTATCACATAGAAAAACTAGCAGCTATGCTTGGAGTTTGCTCTCCATAGCCCGCTGAGCGACTGAGCTTATGAACGAGGCCTATAGTTAGCGACTACGTCTCGGATCACTGGCAACGCACATTGATTGAAGACTTTCCTCATGAGGCGTTGCTGCCTCTTGTATCTGTGCTGAGAAGATATTGTGAAGCTTCCTGAACGCTGCCCATCCGAGTTGGATTCGTCGGCTGACCTCTATGTCAAAGTTGGAATTATTGTACCTAGTAGAACCATTTGGCCTATAGGGAGACATAGTGATCAACAACTTCGATAATATCGTTCCCAACATAGACCGGTCAGGGTGCGACATGGGCATTAGACATGATATTTGTCTTACCCATTTTCATTTTAAGACCCACCTGTCCGGAAACGGTATTAAGGTCTCTTAGCACTTTGCTAACGTCTTCCAGCGATTCTTCCACAACACTATCGTTGGTAAACCGAAGGTGAGTGATGTAGGTAATCGCCATTGATATTGATGCCATATCCGTCCCAGCCTTAGAGTTTAAATATAAACTCCAATGCAGAGGTGAATCAAGAATGCAGTTTCGGAGAGATAACTTTTAGCAATGGCATCGGATTTGTGCTCTGGTTCTAGAGCCGGATATTCATAATGGCCAAAACACTTCAACAATTGGATATACCTACCGGTAGTTGATTATTGGCACCGCTACTGGAGAGACTAGCACTGCTCAGGTTTCGACTGAATCAAAGGCTTTCTCTTTGGTCACAGACGCTAGACATAATGGCTGATTATACTCCTCTGTCTTCTGTATAATCTACCGGAGCGTATGAATG
The DNA here is from genome assembly GCA_947859395.1 of Eupithecia insigniata. Lineage (NCBI taxonomy): Eukaryota > Metazoa > Arthropoda > Insecta > Lepidoptera > Geometridae > Eupithecia > Eupithecia insigniata. The sequence goes on from OX402002.1 coordinate 15,648,479, forward strand.
TGGTCTCTGGTACTAAATCCTTATTGAAACCCGGCTTGTTCAGGGGGCTGGAAGTCGTCAAACCTTCGAGAGAGACGGTTGGTTATAACTCTAGAAACCTTAGACGTGGCTAAGCAGTGCGTTGGGCCTATGGTTCTCTAGAAGGGCATTGTCACCCTTCTTCAGGAACAGTACCATCACGCTCAATTTGTTTCAAAATCATAAAACGACGAATACACTCAAAATGTTATTACATTACGCCTGCAGAGCTCCACACGAACTGTTAGTTAGACGAAATTTCCACCGAAATTAGGCCTATTATATTAAAGAGATATTTCTTCAGACGAATTGCTACCGTACTAGAAGGTTTTTAAATTAGGAGGTCAATACATTTAATAGGTTCTATGCTTCCTTAGCCAACAGAGGGCATTTTTTTTTTTTTGTAAAAAATGTTAGGAGGTATCTGTCAGAAGTATACACGGACGCATTGTAACTATAGGAACGCATTGTGAAACAAACCAACAACAAACCAACGCAAAACAAATTTAAGTTTGTTATTTATAGTCGCTATGTGTACGACAAGTATAGAATACGAACAATTCATGTTATTTATCCAAGCAGACTGTTTTCAGTGTAATATTTAAATTACTCTAGGTTTTGTTTGAAGACAAAATACTCCGAAATAAATAATAACAGGCACCTTGAATGTAGGTGTTAACCTCTCCGCAGGTAACTCAGCGCACTTTATTGTCTAGGTACGCTATCTATATAAATTATTAGGTACGTATTTCAAATAAACATCTGGATGGAGCTAATCATAAAACAACAACAAGGTTTTCAAAGAGAGAACTGGTGTCTAATCACGATCTTTGTCATCAATTTTATCCATATAATATGTAGCTAACTACCTATAAAACTAGTTGTTTCGTCATGACTTTGAGGAATACGAAGGTTTGGTGCATTGTAAACACTAGTGCCTAGCTACGCGAGGTTGGGTGGTCGCGGAGTGGAGAGACACCATGAACCGTTACGTTGTACTGCAGCAGCTGGGCGACGGCACGTACGGCTCTGTGGCGTTGGCACAGCGGCGCGACTCCGGGGAGAAGGTGGCGGTGAAGCGCATGAAGCGCAAGTACTACTCGTGGGACGAGGCCATGAGCCTGCGCGAGGTCAAGTCGCTCAAGAAGCTGAACCATCCCAACATCGTGAAGCTGCGCGAGGTGATCCGCGAGAACGACACGTTGTACTTCGTGTTCGAGTACATGCGCGGCAATCTGTACCAACTGGTGCGCGACGCGGAGCGGCCCTTTCCCGAGGCTGTGCTGCGCAACATGCTGTACCAGGTGCTGCAGGGGCTTGCGCATATGCACCGACACGGCTTCTTCCACCGTGACCTCAAGCCGGAGAACTTGCTGTGCAGTGGGCCCGAGCTGGTGAAGATCGCGGACCTGGGGTTGGCGCGAGAGGTGCGCTCGCGGCCGCCCTACACAGACTACGTGTCCACGCGCTGGTATCGCGCCCCTGAGGTGCTTCTGCACGACACGCGCTACGGTGCGCCCATCGACCTGTGGGCCTTCGGTTGCATCGCGGCCGAGCTTTACACGCGGCGCCCGCTGTTCCCGGGCAACTCGGAGATCGACCAGCTGCACAAGATCTGCGCGCTGCTGGGCGCGCCCGACCCTGCCGCCTGGCCAGAGGGCTACGCCCTGGCCGACACGCTGCGCTTTCGCTTCCCGACAGGCGGCGGCGGCGTGCCTCTATCGCGCGCGGTGCCGCCCGCCTCGCCGCCCGCGCTAGCGCTGCTGACCGCCACACTGCGCTACGCGCCCGGCGCTCGCCCCACCGCGCCTCAGGCTCTCAGGTACGCGTTGTGTTGCTTCTGTTCTCTAGTTAACCGAGCGCGACCGACAACGCACTAGGCTTCATTCAAACAATATCGAATACAAAGTGCTTTTATACTACACATTTCCTTTAGCCTTACAGGGCTCATAAACACGATACAAATAATGTCCAAAACCATGAATAAGAGACCGAGATAAATTAAGTATCTGTGCTAGTGATGCGCTTACCAATCCAATTTAGTTTTCGGGTTATACCGCATTCGACCTACTAGTTTCGGCCAAAACTGGTGCGAATCAGGAAAATAAAATTGATTGCTGATTTCATCTGATTCGACCCATTTCAAGATTTCGTACAGAAAAGTACTGTCTTTCACACTCTTCTCAAGCATGTAGTATTGATTTATCATTATTGTTTCCGTAGGATTTATTTAACTAGTTTATATAACTCAAAGCACGAGGAAAAAAGAAATACACAAGATAATAACTTTAGTAACCTAGAATTATTTTCACGCAGTTTTTTCCGGAAGTATTCGTTCCGCAAGTTAGGTAATTTGAGTTTTAGTTAAAATATAAATTTTTCGTAGGTATTTACTTTGTTTATATTTTTCTTTTATTAAGGCACAAACGAAACAATGTCCTTAAAATTAACAGTATATAAATATCTATGTATATATCAATCAAAATGCCAATGCCACTAATATAAACATTATTTACGAAAAACAACAAAGTTAAATCAACCATGCGGGCAAAGCCGCGCGCATTTAGCTATATAATAATATTGTTTCTATTTATATTGTTCTTATTTATTGCCCCTATCTTTTTTATAAATTTTACAAATTTTTATTCATAGTCGTACAAAATGACATCGACACCGATGTAAAATATTGGTCAAAAACAACAAATAAACAAAATTACAAATTTATGCAAAATAAGTCCTTATAACTTATCTATTGGACTCGCTGAATGAAGGATGTTTCACACCCGTGACTGAAGGATGAGCAAACAAATTCAGGTTTTATAGCGGCATATGCCCAAAATCACCAAGAAACTAAGGCAACGGAAAGCGGAGCGAACACTAACCCTTTTTTAGATTTTTGCATGGCGTGAGTGGAGCAAAAAACTGGCCAAAAAACATGTTTTTTGTGGAGCCCCCATTAATTTTAATATTAATTTTGATAGTATGTTATTATAGCGGCAAATGAAATACATACTGAAAAATGCAAGCGTCTACCTTTTACGAATCATGAGATACAATAAAGCCCGATAGATGGACAGACAGACAGACAGCGGAGGGCTAGTACTAGGGTCCCGTTGGTACCTTTTGTTTACTGAACCCTAAAAAAGTGCGTAGCTTATCTATAAAATGTGTATAGTTTTTCGAAACTCGTTTTCGATTGGTAGAATCATCTACATTGAATTAGTGTGGCATACTCGGTTCGCGATTCCGATACGCACATGGCCAAAATCAGCATCAGCATCAGGTTATGTGTCTAAAAACGGTATCAGCAACAACCCTGGTTGAAAGTACTAAAACGTGCCTGTTAAATACGGGACGAATCAGGAATGAAATCGGCATTCAATTGTATTTTCCTGATTCGGACCAGTTTGGGCCGAAGCCAGTTCGGCTCGGCAGCAAAGTCACTTCCCTACTCATGCACACTATTACAAATCTGCAACTGCACACTAATAAAAACGGACATGCGTAAAACTGAAAGGCGGAGTCCATAAAATTATTGGTCCTAGTAGACAACTATGGTGATACCACAGTATAAAAACATACAGTAGGCCGCGCCCTTGATCTTGCGGTAAATGCCGACAAGTGACGTGACAGCGTAAAATTTCCAGGGTTGACGCATCTTAGTGTCAAAGTAAAACTTATTGATTTTAGGTGTAAATCCGCATCAACATTAGAGATAACTATGTGGTGTTTTTTTAATTCAAGATAGCGGATATTTTTTGTTATTTTACATTTAAATTATTTGTGACGTTTTCGACTAACTTGAGGGCGTAGATGATGAATATGCGATGTTTTTACAAATACAAGATGGTGGATGATCAACGCCCTAGAGTTAGTCAAAAAGGGCAACTCCATAATTGAAATTTGAATTAAAAAATATCCGTCATCTTTAAGTCCATTAAAAAAACACGGCACCTAACGGCGGCGACTAACTCTAGGGCGTTGATTACGAATATGCGGTCTTTTCTCAAATCCGAGATGGCGAATAATTTTTAATTTTAATAACAAATAAGCAGAAAGAAAATAGTGATAGTAATTGGCAATCTGTACACGTAGCAGGAAGTAAAAAAAAGAAACAGAAGAAGACACCAGAAGATGAAAGAAAGAAAGAGATATACATTTCGAGTGATGATCCATTACCAAAGCAATTCGCTCTGGCTAGATTATTTAAAGATATAAATTTATGCGATATTACCAATATAAAATATATGAACCATATAAAGTAAGGGTTACGTTTGTTGAAGAAAAGAGTATCTATGATCTCTTTTCCATCGACGCCTTGAAAAATAAAGGATGGAGATTTACCAAATCATCAGAAGTGAGTTACTCTTATTATGGCGTTATGAAAGATCCAGAATGATCTGGAGTTAACAGATGAAGAGATAATGGACAATATTACCTGCGCTGAATCTGTGGAGTTGTTATCATTAAAAAGACTGTCTCGTAGAAGTAGAACCAGCGAAAATAAAGAAGGAAGGTGGAGTCCATCGGAGTCCGTGCGCCTTTGTTTCAAGGGCAACTTGCTGCCTACATTTGTATATGTAGGTATATTGAGTGAAAATAATTATTGAGCCTTATGTGTACCCCGTCACCCAGTGTTACCCTATACTTCGCGCTGTGCACATATGGATACGCTCACTTTAGAAAATTCCTACCAGTTTCTTAAAAAAAATATTTAAAAACTTATTTTGTAAATAGTACAATATATTTGGTATCTTTTGGTAGAAAAATATTGTGTGTTGCTGGCAGCCCCAATTTCTCAGTAGTGCACAAAATGGTGGACCGGGCGCAGGCGTCTTCTTCTCGGAAGGTAAGAAAAACATTTTTATTAGAAATATCGATATTTTGTGTATAAAAAAGTAGTGTACCTACCTAACAGATTATGAATTTGTCTGTATATCTTTGCTGTTTTTTACTTGAAAAAACAACAAGTTTTCTTGCTATAGACACGTTCATATGATAGTATCCATATGGATACACTGCCAGCTTGCCTATATAATTGTTTATTTTTGTTATGTATCCATATGGATACACTGCCACGTATGTATGAAAATTGAATTAGTGATTTTTATGGATAATTATTGATATTTATTTTATTTTTTCTGTAATATTTTATTGTTATCGTGTTCGTACCTTATGTGTTTGATCATCGATGTGGCACAGCGGGCGATTTTTATGGTTTTTAATTTCCGCCAAGAAACACATTACATAATTATTTTCCTGGGGTTGTCCATGTATTTATTGGTTACTAATGGAAAAAGCATAATAATAATAGAAAAAGTTTCTTACTAATGTTGTATTTTTTGACTAGGTGCAGGCACCATCACTAAAACAACAACAGCAGAATAGAGCTCGCCGAATTATCGCTCTTGTCCCGAGGGTTGGTGCCAAATCTGATTTGGATGATGGCGATTCATCAGCTGATGAGCTACAACATTACCACGATGATCGCGCGTTTCGAACAAACGCATCGGATAGCAGTTCTCCGCCACCATCATTGCCATCATCGCTGATAAATCTTAACATTTTGGATTCAGATGATGATGAAGAGTTAGGGGTTGTTCTAGCGTCAACTTCACTGCAAACCTTTCAATCTTCGTCAACTGTCTCCGCCGCACCTAAATCAATCTTCCATTTGCCGTTGGCTAGATCATCGCCTGTACCATCACCACGAATCCAATTTGATCACTATGAACAGTTGCCATCACCACTGAGCGAACCTCTTCCATCACCGCATCCCATTGCATTGGCAACTTATGAACAAGTACCCTCACCGCTAAGCGTACCATCACCTGCAGCTGCTACTAGGTCTAAAAAAGCTAAAGTTGTTGTTACGAAAAAACGAGTAAACTCAGACTGTGTTTGGTGCCAGAGCGCAACTGCTACCTTCTTTATCATTCTAAATGATATGAAGAACTAATTGCTCAAACCCCTCGAAAATAGACTGAAGCGAAGAAGAGATTCCATATACTTAATTTAATTAGGAATTTTATAATCTTTATTGACAAAGAAAATAACAATCAAATAATATAAAGAAATTAAACTAGTATTTACAATTGAAACAATTGAGCTAACTGCAGACTGTTGCAAACAATCTACAGATAGCTCAACTGGTCCATATCAATACCAGTCGGAAGCGTCCCCAAGACGCTGGCTGCATTGCCCCGCTGCATGGCAATGCTAATGCGCTGCGCCAGATACTCACCAGCTCTCGGGTCACGCGTCGCTTCGACCAGGCGCTCAGATAATTTTTTGAAAACCCGGAGAGCCTCGGTACCCCACGGACCTAGGGTCTCGACTCCAAGGGGAGCAAATGCGTAAGCTCTGTCGAGACCTGCATATTTGCGCCTCTTGAGATCCTCGGCCAAATCTGCCGCCGAACCAGCCCTCACGGATGTCCTTGAAAGATGGGAAGGCGCAAGTGTGTCGACACATGTAGCGTCCCACACAATAGGCCTGCCCAGCTCCCAAGGGACTAAAGTCATGCCGTCGGGCCTCTTACCATCGTCACGCATCAGACCATTCGGTTCGAGAATAGCTGGTACGTTAGCGGTGACAAAGGCCCGCCGGATGATGTCGTTAAGGCTGGCATGGCGAGATATCCGACCGGCAGCCCTAGTACACGATAATCCGTGATGACCAAGGTGTTCGACAACAGTACCGCACTGGCATTAATGAGGCGCGCAACACCTTGCACCCAACCGAAGACAAGTTGCTATACGGAAAGTTACGGGATCTAATAGAGTGCCAGTATTATATGAAGGAAGTGCTTGCAACCAATGTCCTGACTCCCATTTAGAAACGGCCAGGAGACGGGCACGATCTGCAGAGCTGGAGCACGTTTGTAACAAACAATTCCGTGTCAACTCACACAGAGGCCCGTCCCATTGCCGTTGGGACAAAAGAGATTTTGGGGGAGCAGCATCAGGGCAAGCACTATGCCAAGCCATTCGAGCCTCGTCTAAGAACGAAATTTCGAATGAATTTCCAGGTGAGACCAAAGACGGATTTAAAAATTTTTCCACTAAAGAACTAGTGCTGTAGACGGAAGACAAGAACGCTGGCAGGGCTACACTTGAAATTTTGCGGATACCTAAGCCTCCCAATTTGACAGGCAGGGAGGCCTGCGACCATGCCTTGTCATCGAAACAGATATTCAAAACCGATGATAAAGTATTCTTTATTATGTTGTCTAAGCCTTCCAAGAGCTCGCTGTGTTTCCACAGTTGACAACATCTCAAAGAATACGTAAATTTAGGTACAAACAAGCAAAACCGAATTATTGTAAAAGCCATATGGCTATTAATTTTGAGAAGTCTGTTCGAGGTTTTGTTGAAATTTTGAATTTTCTCATCTACAAATGACTGAAAAGACTCATCAAAAATTGGTGAACCAAGGAGGCGAAGTGAACATTTATCTACAACTGTAATGTTGGGAGCCAAACTATTGAATTTTATTATGATATTGTTTTTGTCTACACAAGAGTCCGAAATAAAAAGCTCGCACTTTGAAAAAATTAGTTCTAAACCTATTTGCCGAAATTCATCTGTGATGATTTTTAGGTCATTAAAAACTGTGTCCACGTCTCCCCCTATCGTTCCGTCATTAGGAATTTACAAGGCTGTGTTACTAAGTAGAGTTTTATGAGCAAGGTTTTAAATTTTGTAAAAATTTTAGTATTTTAATTGGAAAAATGTGATCTCGTATAATTTTTATATTAAAAAAATGTATGTTACTACGCATGGTTGTAATGTAATATTAGGTAGAATTCCAAGTGTAATTTCATTAGTTTTAGTAATAATTTTTACCAAATATGTGATCTCTATTAATGTATAAGACTTGGCAGTGTATCCATTTGGATACTACTCATAATTAAATAATTAAAACAAAAGGATTTTTTTTATTACCTGAAACAGTTTAAATATAGCCCTAGGAACATACGTAGTTAAAAATTTTTTTTGCCTGCCAAGTATAGGGTTAAAATGCTGGCCGTTGGGCCAAACTGCCAAGACGTGTACCGTCCCAAGAGATGTATGCCCTAAATGTAGCGGAAATCATGAAACCTGTGACCCTAAAATATTTACATGTGTGAATTGCTCAGGATCACATATATCTATGTCAAAAACGTGCCCAGTTTGTTTGAAAGAAAGACAGATTAGAGTGATCATGGCTGAAAATAATTGTACCTACCTACAGCAAAGCGTCTCATATCTATGCGGAGTTACCTATCATCATACCGGCTTTAAAAAGTGATCTGAGGTCAAAAGTTCAAACAGTTACGCAAAGTACTGGAGCAGATATAGTATCATCCCCGGGCCCTAGTACGAGACAAGAAACATCAGATACGCAATCCGAAAGAACCGTTATTTTAACTAGAAGACAGTTGAAGATAAGACAGAAAAAGAATAAAAATTATTGGAGCGAACCATTGGCATGGAATGTGTTACAAGAAGAGGTACATGAAAATGAATCTCCACGACAAGAGAAAATTACAAAGGAGAATTCATCCTTTAGCGAACTTATGTCCAGAATAAAGGAAATTATATTCTTAAAAAATATTGACTTGCAATCAAAGATTAGGAGTATTTTTAAGTTGTGTGTCTTATTATGGTGTTAGTAAACAATGTTTCGGACTGGCCCATTGCTGATTTACTTTCCGGAATGTTTATCGTAATGGTTAATAAGCCCATTACCAAACTGAATATTTTACAGTGGAATGCACAAAGTGTTAGAAATAAACGTATCCCGTTTGAGCAATTATTATTGCAAGAAAAAGCACACGTTGCCAGCTCGTATAGGGTAAGTCAATACAATATCTATCGCGCTGACCGTGACTCACACGGCGCGCGGCGCCGGCGCGGCGGGGGCGTGGCCATATTTATGCATAGATCTATTCAATCACAGGTACAATACATGTATTAACTTTGCGTAATCGCAGCATAGAGATTGGTTGTGTAAAAGTTTTTAATTGTAGAAAATATTATATCGGTTTATTTTCCGCAGTCGTCGAATCCGTCATTTAACGATTTTAGGGATCTGTTATCTATATCGATAAACGAACCCTTATCCTTGGGGACTTTAATGCCAATCATTCCTCATGGTCATGTAAAACCGATACTAAAGGTGTATGATATTTGGATAGGGAGCTCGGGACACAAGTGATACGACCGCTGGTTGGTTACACACTGGTTTATTACACTGAAGAGGTGACGCGGGTGGTGCAGGCACGCACACATACATAACATTCCTCCCCCTAGTACAATAAATACCTACTAATTATTTAAGTTCTAAAAAAACTCCTTATACGATATAGCGGGACGGTTACGCATCGATCTTGCTTGAGGAGCTGAACCTGTATGTTGTTTCGGTTCATCCGAGTTCTGGTCAGCAGCTTCTTCTGCTTCGTAAAACTGTTCCTCTGCTACAGACTTATCTGCGCTCACTTCATCATGACCTGTCTCACTTAATGAATAATCCGCTTCGTACAATTCCTCTCTCCTTCCTCCTACTCGACGAGTCTGTGTTTCTGTCTCTTCCGATGAGTTCCGATGAGATGAGACGTGGATGGGAGATGCAATTGTTGAGTCGGCGTCGTCGATGGCGAACAAGGTGGCGATGTCGGAGACGGCGATGCTGGTGAGAGCGGCGGTGTAGGCGACGCTGGACGCTGACGGTGATGAACCCTGCGAATACGAGGTCGGATACACAGGTATATTTACATTCATTGTATCTTTTAGATCGATGGTAATCCCTTTATACTTAACTAACTGATTAATGTGTCTTTTAAAACTTTCTGAGCTTTCTAAATTTTTAAGTAAATACACAACTTTGCCTATCTTCTTTGTGATTATTCCTTTACACCAGGTATAATTTGTTTTGTTTACAAATTTTTTGTACAGCACTACTTCATTCATGTTTAAATTATGGATTTTATTTTTCACTTTCTTATTAGTTTGCAAACACTGTTCATTTTTTACACGATTAGAAACAGTTGACGAGGGTGATGATGATGATGACTTAGGATTAATAATGTCTAAACGTGACCTTAACTTGTGACCATTTCAGCAGGAGACAAACCTGTGGTAGTGTGAACCGAGTTCCTATAGTCCGATATCTTAATAATTTTAAATCAGTACTACCTTTCACAGTTTTCGCGCAAGTCGAAAGACAGGACTTGATTCCTTTTTTTTCAATTTTAACAAAACTTTCGGCTTGGCCGATGCTAGGCGGGTGGTATACAGGCGAAGTCACGTGACTAATCCTATTTGTTGAACAAAACAATTCAAATTCGCGTGAACAGAAAGATGTACCGTTATCATTATCACTCACTATTGAATTTAGTATTCCAAATCTTGAAAAAAAATCACAAAGTTTTCCAATCACCGCAGTTGATGACGTACTAGAATTCATGTTATATACTTCTACCTACTTAGTGCGGGCATCAACCACTACTAGGTACATGCAACTATTTATCGGACCTAAAAATCAATGTGTACTCTGTAGAACGCAGTAGTCGGGTATTCCCAAGGAGCTGGAGCGGCGCGCGCAGGCGAGGGGCGCAGCTGGATACATACATTGCATGAACTGATCATCGGTTCTATTGCCTGATCGATACCGGGAAACCAGAATCTTGAGCGAGCCTCGGCCTTAGTCTTAACGATACCTAAATGCGATCGATGTAGTTCCGATAACACAGTTTTATACAAGGAAGTAGGTATAACGACCTTGTGCCCTCTCATAATGCACCCATTCTCAACAGACAACTGTGATCTACACAAATAATAAGCTTTTATTCTTGCATCGGTTAATTTCGGCGGCCATCCCTTAATGACGTAACCCTTTACTAATTTCAATTGTATTTCGTTCATTCGTCCTTCTATATTTGAAAACATATTATGTAGTATACGTGTTAGGTATCGCCACCCTACCAGTAAAGTTGAAAGCAGAATATCTGCAATAATTTTTATTCGCGTTTCTAGTGCGTCGCCGATCGCCACGTTTATTCGTAAAAACTTCAAAATAAGTGCGTAGCAAGGCTAAAACGTCGTCGCAGTGATGAGAACGATGAGAACAGTGACTATTTTACACCTGAAAATGAAAAAATAGGAGGAAATACTCGAAAAAATCTTCAATCTTCCCATCGAATATCGTGAGGCGTCCTCAATACATGTCTTCAGATCTAGAGTCTATAACTACTTTCTTTCGCAAGAATAATTCGGTACGTAAATAATATTATGTATATATATATATATATATTCTATTGTGTAAAAATTCAATATTAAATTCTGTAACCTAGCACTACCTACTAAACTGTTGTCCACACTACCCAAAGGTTAGCAGGTAGAGAATGCTATCTAGCAATATGCTCGCCTATGTACAACTTTTGTGCAATAAAGTATATTCTATCTATCTATCTAAGAAAGACGTCACAGTATATGTTCACAAAGTAGCAGCTCACCGGTGATTATTTCACCTCTCTGCCATCTGAACATGAAGGTAGGATGACACCTAAGTACACTTCATCAAAACCTCTTTTCTACATTTCACAACAATGTTTAAGAATCGTGATCATCGCAGAAGCGTCAGCATCTCTAGGAGATGTTTCCTTCATATAACTGAGTACATCTGAAAGGAATGGTACCTTCGTTATTCTTTTATCAGAAAATTAGATCATGGTACGTATGTACATACACCTATCTAATAAAACAATACAATACAAAAATTATTTATGGTACACCAGAAAAACACCATTACCTACAGAGAGATATTACATAGTACAAGTAGGTACAATGGGCGGCTTTATCGCTTAGAAGTGATCTCTTCCAGGCAACCTAATGCAAAATTGCTCAGGAACCGTGATGTGGTCATCTTCAGATTATAGTCTGTGCCGAAAAGTGGGTCACGGCAGCTCACAGATGGTAACCTTTTACCAATCTCTAAAATCAAGAGCTATGACGTTTAACTATAATAATCAAGCCCTGAAAGAGAAGATAGACCTATCAGAGCGGCTCCAACATCTGACGAAAAGCATTGACGAGACCTCCAAACCTCCTTGTGGAAAGTCCTCCTTCGCAGACATGGTCAAAAGAGGTAATAATTTTATAAAGCCTATTAACATCAGCTCTGTGGCCATTTATCCACAAGACAACCTCAAGTCGAGCGAGGAAACCAAAACCCTGGTTTAAAAAATAATTTGCCCTGAAGATATGAAATTACAGGTTAGAGGCCTAAGAAAAACAAGAAACGGCGGAGTTATAATAAGCAACGAATCGAGAAGCGACATAGAGAAGCTGAAGCAGTCCGTGCAGCTCACTAACTCTGGCCTGCTGATAGAATAGCCGCAAAAACGGAAGCCCAGAGTCGTAGTAATTGGAGTGCCCTCATCTATGCAAGAAAAGGACGTATTTACTTGTTTGTACAAACAAAATATAGCTGAATCACTGCCTGAACTTACATTAGAAAAATACCTGTCGTCGATCAAACTGAGCCATAAATCCGGCAAGAAGGACGCTGAGACTTGTAACTTCGTGATTGAGGTGCCTGCCACTATACGCAAGGCCCTCATAACTAAGGATAGGGTTTTTGTGAACTAGTCTTCGTGTCCTGTGAGGGACTTCACCCTGGTCACCCGTTGCTACAAGTGTCAGCAGTACGGACATGCAGCGAAGTTCTGTCGTGAGGCATCCCACATCTGCGGCCACTGTGGCGGCCAAGGTCACACGGTGAAAGAGTGCACAAAGAAGACTGAGGAACCGAAGTGCGCAACCTGTCTGCACTTCAAGAAACCAGGCAACCACGTCACTAGCTCCGCCGACTGCCCAGCAAAAATAGCGGCCGAAAAGAGGTATATTAATTCTATTGATTATGGGGGCGCCTAAGAGCGCCGTAAATTAAGTACTCTCTGGCCTCTTCTTCTATTGTAGATTAGTTTTATTTGAATAATGATAAGTAGTGTAATTCATGATTTAGATAATTTCTCCATAGCAGAGTCTAAACTAAGTGAAGTAGAAAATTGCAAACGTCATCTTTCCTCCTACAGTAATCCTTTGAATATAATAACACAAAACATTCGCAGTGTGTGTAAAAATGTTGATTACTTCACTGTCTTTCAAAATAGATTAAATATCAACTGCGACATCATAGTACTAACAGAATGCTGGCTTACTAAACATTATCAAGTACCATTAATGCCGGGTTATACTATGTACCAAAGCACGAAAAATTACAACCAAAATGATGGCGTAATAGTTTATGCAAGGGACCGTCTTAACATTTCTGTTGAAGAACCGAATTTAGAGGACTGCAACAGACTTTTGATTAAAATTGGGTCCGAATTTGCAATACTTGCTTTGTATAGACCTCCTTCATTTAGAAACCTCAGCAATTTTAATGAATCTCTAAATAACACCTTGCAAAATCTATCATCTTTTAAAAATGTCATTGTTATTGGGGATATTAACATCAATATTCTTTCTGAGTGCATCGACTCAGGGGCTCAGGACTACCTAAATCTATATTCCTTTCATGGTATGCTTCCCGCGCATACTCTTCCAACACATCAATCTGGTTCTTGTTTGGATCACATCATAATTAAATCAAATTTTCCTTCACTCTCGCTTGTTATAAATTCATCCATAACCGATCACAGTGCTACCCTACTAACCTTAAATTGTAAGTTACCTAAACTAAACAACAGTCGTACTTGTTCTAAGGTAAACATGCATAAACTTGAAGATGACTTACGCAACTTAGACTTTGCCCCAGTTTACGATTCCGCTGATCCGCAGTTTGGAATGTCTTTTGTTATTGCCTATTGTAAAAATACAAGTCAAGTTCGTTTGAATAAAAAGAACTTTAACATAAAACCTTGGATCACTCCGGGTCTCATTCGGTGTATGAAACACAGAGACAAGTTACATATTAAAGCCAAATTAAATCCTACTAATCCTGTTGTTCAGTTATCGTACAAGCGATACAGAAATTTCTGTAATAACGTTTTAAAGAAAGTAAAGATCAGCTACGATAAAATGACACTAGAAAAAGCCGGGAAAAATAGTAAAAAGATCTGGGACTGCATTAAAACTGTAACTCATACCTCGAAGCAACGTGAGTCACATTCATGTTTATTGCAAGCTAGCTCGACACCGCTTGAATCTGCTAACACAGCAAATAACTTTTTCATTGACGTAGGTAAGTGTTTGGCGGATAAAGTCCATTCGCAACTTCATACTTGTACAAATGTTACTTATTATTCCAAACTAACCTCATTTGCTTTGCTGAATACTGATGAGACCGAAATTGATCGGATAATAATGAGCCTTAAGGACGACTGCGCAGTAGGCTGGGATAATATATTTACCAAAATAATCAAGCGAAACCGACAAATTCTTATACCACCGCTGACATATATTTTCAATAAATGTCTGGGCCAAGGGCATTTCCCCAAATGCCTAAAAAAAGCTGTGGTTGTACCGGTCTACAAATCTGGCGCAAAAGATCAAATCACTAATTCCAGACCAATATCCCTGCTTCCTGCCTTCTCCAAAATATTAGTAAAAGTTATATTATAAACGGTTAGTCAAGTACTTAGAAGAGAAGTCTATTCTGTCAAAAATGCAATTCGGGTTCAGAGCTAAGGTGTCTACTGCAGACGCAGTTCCTCACCTTACTAACTACATTGAACACGAACTGGATCAGAGTAACCACACACTTGCAATATTTTTGGACCTAGCTAAGGCCTTTGACACCGTTTCCGTACCCATACTATTGCGCAAGCTTGAAAAACTGGGAATCAGAGGCACTCAACTAAAACTTTCACGAGCTACCTCGAAGAACGCACACAGTGCGTTAGGATAGGCGATGTTCTCAGCAATGATCAAGAAAATACTGACTTTGGTGTTCCCCAAGGCAGTGTATTAGGACCTACTTGATTTTTAATCTACATCAATGATCTTTGCAATCTAAAATTAGATCATGGCAAAATCATATCATATGCTGATGATACTGCTCTAATTTTCTCCGCTGAATCTAAAGAAGAAGTGTACAAGTTTGCGCAAAATGGATTCAACATTGTAAATAAATGGCTTCAGCACAACTTACTAACTCTAAATGCAGATAAGACTAAGTATATTAGGTTTTCGATGCACAAACGCCCGTCAAACGAAATCAGCCCAAAATTGTATGCGCATTATTGTGTAGGCGCTGATAACGTACATATGTGTCTGCCCAACCATACATAATACAAATAAAATTAAATACCTTGGCATAATACTACTCTCATTCAAACCCCATCTAGAAGCTTTAGTCAGTAGAGTCCGCAAGCTGATTTTTGTCTTCAAAAATCTACGCCATATTGCGGACCGAAAACTTATTATACAAGTTTACCGGGCCCTTTGCGAATCCATATTGACGTACTGCATTACATCATGGGGTGGAGTAGGTAAAACATTATTACTAACTGTTGAGAGAGCACAAAGAGCGATACTTAAAGTATCAACTTTCCGTCCTTTTCTTTAAATCATGTGGAGTATTAACAGTTCGACAGTTATTCATAATGAACATAAATACTTAAACAACACGCAGCCCTTCCATATGTCACTGAAATCGCTAACAAAAGGAGGAAAAATAATGTTTGCCCTAAAGAACTAGGTCGAAGACATGCTTTTTCAAGAAAATTTTACAATGTTCTTGGTCCTTTTTTATATAATAGATTAAATGTGTTAGCGAATATTTATTCCTTAAACTATAATAGCTGTAAGAAAAAACTTAGAGATACTTTACAATGTATGTCATACGATGACACAGAAAATGTATTGACTGTTCTAAAGTAGGTCAGTAATTGTAAGCACCTTTATTATTATTAAAACTAGTTTAGCATAGTTAGCATAAGTAATTTTATAGTATGCATAGCATTTATTATCGGATTTTATTGTTTGTTTATTATCAGCACTTTCTTTGCCTGAAAAACAGGTATTTACCTAGTTCAGGCACATGTACTATGTTGTCCCATAAAATCATAAGATTAAATAGTCTTAGTCTTTGTTATCCTTTTAGCCCTAAGTTAATTTTGAATAAATTATTATTATTATTATTAAATTATAGTAGGTACATACACCTACCTAGTACCAGAATGCTCAGGAACCGTGATGAGTTCATTTCAAGGGGATGTTTCCTTCACATTATAACGACTGTGTACATTTGAAAGGAATGTTACCTCCGTTTTTATGACAAAATTAGATTATGGTACATATGTACATCTACCTGGTACGAAAATGCTTTGGAAGCGTGATGTGTTCATCTCAAGGGGATGTTTCCTTCACATGATTACGACTGTGTACATTTGAAAGGAATGTTACCTTCGTATTTTTTTATGAAAAAAGTAGATGATGCTTCATACACCTACCTAGTACCAAAACTCTTAAGGACCGTGATGTGTTCATCTCTCGGGGATGCTTCCTTCACATTATGACGACTGTGTACATTTGAAAGGAATGTTACCTTCGTTTTTATGACAAAATTAGATTATGGTACAAACATCTACCTGGTACGAAAATGCTTTGGAAGCGTGATGTTTTCCTCACATTATTAAGAATATGAATAATTTATGTACATAGTTGTATGAACTTCTGCCTGAGAAATATTTGTACCTATGGGAAAATTACCCATAACACTACGAAACCTCAAAGGTTCACATAACATTTTGGAAAAAATGTCGTGGCCATCTAATAGGGATTTTCTCTTCGTTGAAAAATATGTACTTACCTACTTACATTCTACTTAAACCTGATAAGGTTTATGCGTTGCACAATATCATGGCCATCTGTTTAGGATGCTTTCTTTTGTGCTTTTATAATTATATACTAAGTATATGATTATTATGGTATACCTATTACAGTAAGCAGGTGCCCATATTGCAGAAAAGACTAAAATATTTTAAATCACCATCATTATTGAAACACCATAAAAGAATAAAAAGTGCGCTGGACACAAATTGCTAGTGTAAAAATAATGAAAACTACTGGACATACATTGAGTTCCAAGAAACTGCACGCGCCGTAGCTAGGTACACCCTGGGATAAATGGAGCTTTATCCGATTCGCTTCTCAAAAGGATGAGGCGTATTCCTTGCTTAAGTGAAGTTATTATTAGATTGTTTACAATAGAACACAAGGATCAAGTGGCCGTCTAAAGTGTTTCTCAACTTATAGAATCCATTAATATCCATGTATATAATGTTTAAATGTATATTTCCTATAGTAGTTGTAGATTAATTACAATATAACCTAAATTAGCAACGCCTTAGGGCTCCAAAAAAAAAAAGAAAGTCACCTGTATTGATGTTGTATCTAAATAAAATAAATAAGTAAATTATGAGATTACAGAGACAAGCTAGCCAAGTCTTTAAACCAGAGGCCCCCGCTCCCTGCAGCCAGGCACGCCGGAGCAGAGGTGATACCAGCCGCCACGTACCTCAACAGCTGCATCAGCAGCCGCCCAGACGGCTACTACCGCCCGCGCTGGTACTGGCAGCCGCCCCGCGCTTGCAACCGCTCCTGGCCTTGCGTCTGGTCGGTCGCTAGACCCACTAATCTCCGTTGGACATCTGTCCAATTTTTACGATGAATGGAAATTCATTACTAATGAAATGAATGATCCTCTGATATTATCGTGGTCAAGAGTTGGTCTTCACGAACACTGTTCCCAAAATTATGGACCAAATAGTCCAATAATTAACCAGATATTATTTAAAACAATGAGACCGTTGCTAGTCTTCTTGAGAACGGCACCATTTCTCATTACGAACCCAGTCAGGAACAGTTATTCGTCATCCTTATTAGTTATTTTCTTACTAAGAAACAAAAAACCTTATGGTAAAACAGATTCCAACCAAAATTTTTAAAATCAGCGTTCAGAGAACAATATTAAAATAAATCAAAAATTGCTTCATGGTCTGACTGGGTTTTAAAAAAAAAACGCATATAAGTAATTATTTATTTTCTGGTTTCTATTATCCAGATGTTAGAAAGTCGACTTACGTTTTAAGTGCTAGAATTCGTTGATAGAATTTTTAGTTCTACCTTTTTTCCAATCCAATACGATTGGATTAAATAATCTAAATGTATGGAGAGATTTAAATACCCTAGCTCTGTGTCACACAAACAGCTATGATAGTATTATGTCTTTAAAACTTAACGATTTTTTATTAGGAAGTTAACCTTGTTTGTGGAGAAGGAGACCCAATGATAACGCAGTCAACCTGATCAGGGAAGACACGTCTTGCCTGAAGTTTTTTCTTATGTTAGCAAAAAAAAGGTTAGGGGGTGGTATGTGTTCAGGCGACTGTTGGTGTTCAATGGAGTGGTCAATCTCAGAATCAGAAAAATACGTTACGTGGGACTTATAGCAACTTTATAAGACCTGCAGATCTTTGCCGAAAATCTAAAAGATTGACTAACTGATGTAACTGATGTGACATCTTTATGGCAATAATGGTGTGAAAATATTCGTACTTATTTCTAGTTAGTCGTACTTAGTACTAGTTCCGAAGATAACGAAATACCAAATTGGAGAGTCACGGAGAGTTCATCAAGACACTAAATGGGTGTTTAAAAACATGCCTATGACAAACATTTTAAAGCTCCCTGCCGAACACGGCCTGAAATAGTATGAAGAAGTGTCTCACGGATTTTAGATCTAGGAGAATTCACTGTAAATGCCTTGCGGATTGAATATATATATCATTTCTATACATTTTGAAATTATAACGGACAGACTAACTTTGATAACATATTACGAACAAACCAATATTTATGGTTCTTATCTGGCCCATGCAACCCTGGTTTCCCCTATTTCACGACTTTTCTGTTTTGATACAATACAATTTAAGTCCCAACGAGCAATGACGAATTGTAGTCTGTTAGCAACAGTCACCTGGGGCTGACGTTCATTGTGGGCAAGGGGCAAGATAATAAGACGGCATTACTAAAAAGAAGCGTGCCACCGTCTTCGCTACATTGCTTCTATGTGTGAAAATTCAATTAAGCCGTATGATGTCGCTATTAGAGGATAAGTATTTATTTTAATAACATGGTTATTGATGTTTACTAATCGTCAACTCCTATGGTTATTTATTTCCTAACAGAACGGTTCTCTGTACAGTTCGTTCTGGTCACTCTTTGATCAAGGGTAGGTTCTGATGACCGTATTAGAGTCCGCGCCACGACTGAAGTCTTACGGCAAAAGTGGGAACTAAATTTGACAGTTCCGCCATATTATG
This sequence comes from Eupithecia insigniata, assembly GCA_947859395.1. Taxonomy (NCBI): domain Eukaryota; kingdom Metazoa; phylum Arthropoda; class Insecta; order Lepidoptera; family Geometridae; genus Eupithecia; species Eupithecia insigniata. The sequence goes on from OX402002.1 coordinate 15,667,812, forward strand.
TTTTGTCAGGAGTGCTTGCGGAAAGTAACGGTCGTGGAAATATTTTGTTTAAAAGTGAAATAAATAGCATTAATGGAGCGTAAAGTGTTGAAAAGTGCAGCCCGTGAACTGGTCCTTAAAGTGAATGAATTTTGTAATTTGGAACAGAAGAATAAAGAACTTCTAATCCCGCTAAATAAAGTGCAGATGAGAGTCGCCGCCATGACAGGTAAACTTTAGGGATACCATAGCAGCTCATTTTTGCCCAATTTATGGTTAAAATATGTACTGTAGACATATTTTGATTAGATTGTATAAAAACTTAAACATTTTGTTTATTTCAGGTGTATCCGTGAAAACGGTTTCTCGAATCACAAAAGAAAGAAAAGTAGCGGCAAGTTCTTCAAAGAAAATTGTCACCCCCGGTAAAAGCCGACCGCAACCGAAAAAAATTGATTTGGATGATTTTGACTTATGTGTTATACGTCAAAAATTCATTTTTTCTACGTTGTTAAGAAGGAGCTGCCGACGATAAACAAGTTGCGTTTGGAACTAAAACAAGATATTAATTTTCAAGGTAGTAATACAACCCTACGAAGAATATTGAAAAAGTTAGGATTCCAGTTCAAACGCTGTCAGTCTAAACGCAAAGTGTTGATGGAGCGTTATGATATAACGGCATGGCGAGCCAGGTATATTGAGAGGATAAGAAAAAATAGATTAGTAGACAAGAGACCTGTGGTGTATTTAGATGAAACCTATATTCATCCTACTTATCATGCCAAGCGTTGCTGGCAAAGCGCAGATGAAGATGGACTTTTGGTCTCAGATTCAGCTGGAAAGCGATTGATTATCGCGCATGCTGGATCAGAAAATGGATTTGTTCCGTATGCATTGTTGATTTTTAGATCACAATCGCAATCAGCAGATTATCATGATGACATGAATGCCACTAACTTTATGAAGTGGATGACTGAAAATGTGGTACCAAATCTACCTGAAAAATCGTTGGTGGTAATGGACAACGCACCTTATCATTACGCAGGTAAACAGAGCGCCAACAATGTCGAATCGCAAAACTGAACTTCAGCAATGGTTAAGAGAAAAAAAAAATATTCTTTGAAGAAACCTGGACAAAACCAGTGTTATATGACTTAATAAAAAAAAACAAGGGGCCACCAGTTTATGCGATTGATGAGTTGCTAAGGCAACACAACCATGAAGTTGTAAAATTACCCCCATACCATTGCGACTTGAATCCAATTGAAAAAATTTGGAGTCTTACCAAAAGACGCGTTGCAGAAAAAAATGTTGCTCAAGACCCCAAACTAATAATCGGGTTAACAGAAGCTGCTTTTGCAAGCATCACTGCAGAAGACTGGAACATTCAATGCAAACATGTAAAAAATGTTGAAGACCAATACTTCAAAACTGATAGACTCGTTGATGTGGAAATGGAGAGATTCATCATATGTACAGAAAGTGATAGCGACTCTGATTCCGATCACGATAGTGAGTTTATGGATACGAGCGATAGTGAGTGCGATATGTCCGGAATAAGACCTCTTAGACAAGAAGAGCATAATTATTGTACCAAAATATAGGTGAATAAAAATTAATAATAACAAAATATTTGTTTATATATACCATAGTACCTCTTTTATTCAAGCTCGTTCAGTTCTGGTGTGTAGAATTAACGAACGTTCAAACTTGCATAATTATTATTAGGTATATATATATATATATAAGTAGCTTTAGTTATTGGAAAATTGGTAATTTTTTACCTATCTTACTGGCAACATTTTGTATTACGAAAGCAGCGCCGCGTCTATCGGACTTCAGTGGTGGCGCGGACTCTACTCGGCTATTCAAAGGCTTCTACAGACTTCGCTCAGTCCCAAAATATATATAACTCAATCTGGGATAAATAGTTTAATTTAGAAATTTCGTCTGAAAGGTTCCCTTATGACAATTTAAAATTGAATATTTAATCATAAAATTAGTAACCATACTAATGCACCTTAGAGTACTTACAGACAATAAATAAAATAAAATCAGACAATGTATTTGCCTACGGCAAGCAAAATAAATTAAACAAACAAGATCTATTTAAAACCTCGCTTCCAGGACCAGCTCAAATATGGATCGGAGATATCCATAGTTATCCCATGTTATAAAAATCGCTTAGAAACCTGCCGTGAGCAGGCTCTTCAAGCCTAAATTGAAAGGACGATATCATAACTAAATAAATAGTAACAATGAAGCTAGTCTGTTTACCAGTAACAACTTAAGAATTTCATAAATTGGATACAAAAATAACATTATACTCTCAGCTTATTTTATCAGACACGCCGCCACTTTGACCGCGAATAGAGTTGGTCAGCATTGACAGAATAACTTTGTAACACCACCGTGTAAAGCAATTTAAATGGTTTTTCCAGATTTCATCGTAGAGATTTGTCAATTCTAAAAATACTGACGTAGATGAAACATAACTAAATTTCTTTGTTATGATTAAGAGGGAAATAACTATTTGTTTTGTTTGGTGATCAATATAATTCATCATGAGTTTTAATATTTCACAACTTTCAAAATCGACATATGTTTTCAAATATAGAAGGACGAATGAACGAAATACAATTAGAGATTAAACTAACCTTTGGTGTAGTTCTATCCAAATTGTATGAGTTCATTCGTCATACAATTTGGATAGAACTACACCAAAGGTTAGTTTAATCTCTAATAATTCATCATTATTAGTTTCGGCGCGTAACTGGTCCAACGTTAACGGCATAGTGCCATCCATCACAAAACATACATAGGTAGCCCGGTCATAGGCTACCTCGCAGTCGCAACACTGGCACCGCTCGGTGCAAGCGCACTCGTGTACCGCGCGCTGTAAGCTAGCGCGGGACAGGTAATCAGCGCTGTTATCAGCGCTGCGTACATAATCCATTGTATAGTTGTAGCTACTTAAAAATAATGCATAACGTTGAAGTCTATTTGCGGACATTTCTGGTATTCCTTTATTAGGGTCAAATATGGATAATAAGGGTTTGTGGTAAAACAAATGGTACAGATCTGCCATATAAATACTGATGAAAACGACGAACACCATAAATGATAGCTGTCGCTTCCTTTTGTATTTGAGAGTAACGAGTCTCGGCGGCATTCAATGTCCGTGAAACAAAAGAAATTGGCCATTCCGTCTCTTCGTTCCCCACCTGTGAAAGAATCGCGCCTAGACCACTAGGACTAGCATCCACTGTCAATATTATTTTAGCGTTCGGGTCGAAATGAGCAAGTACTTGGTCTGACGTCATCAAGTTTTTTATTTCTGTAAAAGCTTGTTGATGTTTATTCGTCCAGTCCCACTTACAACCTTTCTTACTAGTTCATACAGCGGACTAAGGACAGTTGAAGCATTAGGTACAAAGTTCCTGTAGTAATTCACTAACCCTAGAAACGACTGTAGCTGAGTTACATTTGTGGGCACTGGCGCTCCGACCATTGCTTTAATCTTTTCAAAACTAAAATATGTATCTTTAAACGGGGTCATTTCGTAAATACTTTGAATATATATCAACAACACATCGGTAGAGATCCTAGAAAATCTTAAATACTTGGGATTATGGTTGGACCGAGGATTAAGATGGACCAAACACATTAACGAAATTTATGAAATATGTTTGATTCAAAATATTGACAGGTCCGTAATGGGGCGTCCACCCTATACATTCGAGACGCTTATATTTAGCTATTGTTCGTAGTCGTATTGATTATGCAAGACAAGTTTTCTGTTCGATAACTGTTGTCGCACTAGAATAAACAAATTAGATATACTACAAAACAAGTTTTTACGTTTTATAGGAGGATTCATTAAGAGCTCGCCTATACATGTGATGGAATCTGAACTTTGTATAGCTCCTTTGTTTGCTCGTAGGAAATATTTCGCGTCAAAGTATCGGCTTAAATCTAAGTCAATACGCGATAATGTTATTATTATTGATTTGCTCGACGAGCTGTCCCTTCAACTGAGATTACCTTAGTGGCGTAGAAAGAAGATACATTTATTATTGACTGTTCATAACTCTCTCCGTACTTTTAAGTTTAATATTAGTATACAATTGGAAATGTTTAGTATGAAGACATGAGTCGGTAATATCAATCTGACAGATGTATTAGAGCTTAATATTCGCACTATTGATAAACCGAAAAGGCATTTTAACACTCTGGATCTTAAATACAAATGTGATAGTTATTTAAATAGTACATATTTAGAATATTAATATTTACGGATGGATAGATGCGGAGACGGGGCATAGCGTAAAATTTTTAATACAATCAAAAATATGTATTATGATTTTGGAATTTATAGCTTTATTAGAAGCCTTATCTTATGTTGAATCTATAAATTACGATAAATTTGTTATTTTTACTGATTGCAAGAGCGCCATGTTTCACTTACCTCGTTGTGTGTCTGGGTCTAGCTTTAGAGGCATTCCAATAGCTTATAGTTTATTAAATATTTTAATTTGGTTAAGAAACATGAACAAATTAGTTAAAATTCAATGGATTCCGTCTCATGTTGGCCTGGCGGGTAACGAAAAAGTCGATAACCTCGCGAAAGAAGCAGCTTAAGATGGAGTAATATTCAATTATCTACCTAATTATACTGATCTCATCCCAGATATAAGAAATAATGCCTTTGATAGTTGGTCTGAATATTTCGATGAAAGGTCATTATCTAAAGGCATTTGGTATAAAACTGTTCAACCATCACTTCTTCGTTCTCCGTGGTTTTTGAGGGCAGACATGGATAGGAACGAAATTGTAACAGCTGCACGGCTTCGCTCTGGGCATGTTCCATTAAACATGTTTGGGTTTATGATGGGCAAATCTGAGTCTCCAAATTGCAATCGTTGTGGCAGAATTGAAGATGTTTACCACATTTTGATGGAGTGTGCGTGGGGCGAAGACATTCGTCGAAGATTGTTATCATATCTTCTGGAAGGTAGGAGGCTGCACCGGCATCCTTTCAGAACCACTGTCCCTGGCTAGATGCCAGGGCGCTGATAGAAATTTATCGTGCAGCTCTTAAAATAAGATCATAATCTGTTTAGTAATTTAAGACTTAATTCATAAGGATGTCATATTATCAAAACCCTGTATAAAAATAATAAAATATAAAAAAAAACATTTAATTCTTTTATATATATATACGTTATTTCTTAATTTTACAATTTTTAAGATGTAAAACAATTGTATGTGTGTGTTTTATGTGACAAATAAATGATTTACTTACTTACCTTCCAGTTACGTTAGTATATAAATTCCTTGGGTGATACATAGTTATAAGACCGGAAATGACTTACGCTACCTCTTATTTACTCTATTGGGTGGACAGACTATCGAGTGCTTCATTTAATTTGTTACTGAGTTTATGTCCGAAAATTTTCCCTCGTCCCTGCAACGTACATACTAGGGAATAAAGGGATCACTGTAATTTTTCGTTCACTTCAATCTTTTAAAGGTAAAGTAGCAGCAACCAAGAACGCTTTACCTTGTTAGTTTTCGACTTGGAGCAATTCTATCTCTTAAATATGAAAAACATATTTAAAAAGCCTTTAAACTTTTAAATATAAAGAAAACTGCAGATCTCTGGGGCATTTCCGTTAGAATTATTATACCATTGATTGATAGGTACTATTGCACCAGATCTAGCTTTATATTGAATGAATCTATTGACTGTCTTCAGGTTTCCGTATTTTGCGGTGGGCGTTGCTCTCGGGTTGCCGCCACCAGCTTCACGCGCCAGAAGGTACCTACATACACTTCACGAGCAGTTCACACTCAGCATCGCGTCGAACCAAATCTGCGCAATTTTCACTTTCACTATGCTTAAGATATTTAGCAGCAGCAACATTTAGAAGAGTGTAAATATTATTTAATTTTGCTGTTAGGTATGAAGGTATTGCGATCGACATTATTATTTACGGAGTTAGAGGGGTCATGGGGTAAATTTTGCCGGAATACTGAATGGCGAGTATTACACGTTCAATAATATCGTGATCCGGTGATCCTAATGTCGCAGGATCTCACGTATAATATATATATAAAGGGCTATATTAGGTAGGAACATGTATGTTAATGTCATTCAGTGTATGTACATAAAAACTAAAAGTTTTGTACCTCCTACTCTGGTTTCTGTGTCTGAAATTCGACAAAATTTTGTCGGCCTTAGTGTCTGCCGTTTGTGTAGGTATGTACTAAGTATAGGTAATATTATATATTCTGAAACACTATTTTTCTTCAGTACATATATTTTTTATCATGACCAGTATAACCGCACGCTTTGAGTAACACTGCACTATATAATACAAAAAAGATACCGCAAAAAATATAACCGAAACTTTTTCGGATGGTTACAAACTACATAGATAACCTGAGTATGAACCTCCCGCTCCTCCGCCGCTCGTGCCACGAACGCGTGGAGTAGGTACCTGGCCCGCCCAATAACTTCTAAAACATGCGTGGAGTTCACTAGGTACCATAGGTACCTAGGTGAGAATGAGAAGGTATTGCCTCGACTCGATATAATGTTATATCCGTTTGCTCCGGCCTGTGCAGGAGCGGCATCGAGAAGGCTTCACCGCAGGGCGCGCCACCACCCCCAGAGCCTGCGCCGCCGCCGCCGCCGCCCCCTGCTGCGCTGCCCCTCTCCTTCGTTACCACGCAACCGCTCCTAAGGGACCGTTTCGCTGATATACTTGGGTTCGTGATAATATCCTAGTATTTAATTAAGTACCTATTAGCTGACCCGAGCCCGCTTCGTTAGAATGGGCGGTAAACATTTTTAGTTGTTAATATATAGCCTATACTTAACACTCACAAATAACGTGGCTTTCAATTGGTAAAAGAATTTTCAAGATCGGCACTACTGAATGTATTGAAATGAATCTTGGCACGATTTGAGTTCATACTACAAAGAAGGTTAAAGAATACTTTTTATCCCGAAATTCAGTAGGGTTCTATTGGGAGAGGGGATGGAAGTAAAATTGGCCCCCTTCCAGTGGGGCAATGTGGGGGCACATTTCTCCGCTGTGGGACCTCAGTAGCCTCCACAGTGGGGGCACCGGCAGTGGGGCCCGCCGGCAGTTGACCCCCCCGCAGAGGCGCCCCCACATTTCCCCGCAGTGGGACCCTCTCAGTAGCCCCCCACAGTGGGGGCACCGGCAGTGGGGCGCCAGTAGTGAGGCTCTCGGCAGTGGGCCCCCCATAGTGCCCCTCAGTGAGGCGCCGGCAGTGGGGCTCTCGGCAGTGGGCCCCCTCACATTGCCCCTCAGTGGGACCCGCAGTGCCCCCCCGCAGTGGGACCCACTCAGTAGCCCCCCACAGTGGGGGCCCCGGCAGTGGGGACCCCACATTGCCCCGCAGTGGGACCTCAGTAGCCCCCGCAGTGGGGGCACCGGCATTGGGGCCCCGGAAGTGAGGGCCCCCGCAGTGGGCCCCCCCACATTGCCCCGCAGTGGGAGCCCCCCATAGTGGCCCCCCCACAGTAGGGTTAAATTTCTTGGCTGCGCAGAGCGCTGAAACTACTTACTGAATGTATTCAAAAAACTGATTTCTGTTCGTTCATACTACGAAGGACATGTAATATTTTTTGTCCTGAAATTCGTTAGAGTTCCCTTGGGAGTGGGGAAGGAAGCGAAATTTCTCGGCCTCGCATAGCGCTAAAACTACTGAATGGATTCGAATGAAACTAAGCATGATTTGAGTTCATACTACGAGGAAGGACATAAAATACGAGTCCATACCCCAAAGCCAACAAAATGATAACAAAATTGTTATTAGCGCCGATAAACGATCTACCGGACAGCATCCAGTCGGTACAAAGCTCTCGCTACCAATGATGCTGCCGTCGTCCTGGTAAATCAGCACTGTAACAGGCGGGACATTTGTGCTGCGTACCCGGGATGACCGCTTGCAACGCATTGGCGAAACGCACCAGGCATTTGATGCTCTTCAGTACTCGCTTATATACCTACTGTCGTGGCGAAGACTGATACAACTTTGATCTTCGACATGGGAATCCGACAACTGACGAGAATGTCGACACTAAAAAAGTTTCCGCAATGCAATTCTACGCCTAGATACATTTTATCAATATGAGAAGTTCGCATTGCTCACCTGCAAAGGTTTCGAAGTTTTTTTAACCGTTTTCTGGTATACGCTTACGCCAAAATAAAAACAGAGCGTTTGGTATACATCAGAACAGAACAAATGAGAGAAGACTGTGCGCTGAGAATTATGTAGATCTGCGAGACGCCATGAATCAAGATAGAAATTGTGAAGATTTAGGACGACTGGTGATTCTTCCTTCCAGTTTTAGAACTGGACAATAGATGTGTAGTGCCCTATTCTCCAGTAGGTACTATCAGAAGCTTTGGAAACGCATCATATACCTAGGTTAATATGGAGCTGTGTGACGTCCAGGCAATAAAATCTAGGTATATGTAAATCTATACTATACTACATTAATAAAAATAAGTAAGGTTTGTGAGGTTGTACGGGGTAATCTCTGAATCTACTGAGCCCATTTTGAAAATTATTTTACCTATTGAAAACCACGTTATTTGTGATCGTTATAGTATAGGCTATATATTATTATATTAACAACTAAAAATATTTACCGCCCAACGAAGTGGGCACGGGTCAGCTAGTAAAAAATAAGAGGACTAAAGTAAACCGCACCTGCATTACAAAGGAAGGTAGAGAGCTTCCACCCAAAGATTGTGCTAGGGAGTTTTCTCATTATTTCCATTCGGTCTAGAACGACAAGCCGCCTCTAATTAGTGCTAGCGATTCCTTGGAGACAGCCGGAGCGAGCGGATCGCACCGAGTGCCAATAAATCGGTTTACCCACTCCCATGTAAAAATGGCCCTTAAAAATCTTAAACCTAAACTATCTTATGGCCCGGACGGAATACCATCCTTTGTTTAAAGATTGTAGAGCCGCGTTCATAGGTCCACTATTGCACTTGTATAATCTCAGCCTAGAATCGTGCACGTACCCTGAGGAATGGAAAATCACTCGCGTAATCCCAGTATCAAGAGGTAGCGTGAGAACAGATGTTGAGGGTTATCGCTGTTATCGGCCAATAGCTGTACTGTCATCCTGTGCAAAGATTTTGGAGTCTATATTACATCGATACATCTACAGTCAGGTAAATAGTCAACTGTCGGATGCCCAGCACGGGTTTAGGCCAAGTCGAAGTACGGATAGTAATATGCTATGTTTTATGACGCGGCGTACTTCGACTATCGTAAAGCATTCGATACTGTTGATAATGACGTCTTACTGACGAAACTGGCATCGATGGGATTTACTCTAGATCTACTTAAACTTTTTCCCCGCTACAAGGTAGAATGCAAAACATAGACTACTGTGGGTACCTGTCAGAACCTTTTTACACAAATTCAGGCGTAAGTCAAGGAAGTAACCTAGGCCCCCTTGAAGTTTTAATAATGATATACGACCTGCCTAGTGTCGTAAAAGATTCCGTCTGTCTTTTGTTTGGCGATGATCTAAAGCTGCTAATGCGGGTAGAGCAGATGCAGTCTCGACATAGATAGCAATCGCAAGGCGACCGACATCGGTCATTAATATAGATCTACCATCGGAACTATCGATTTTTGTCGCAACCGTACAGAAAACAACTGTCAACTTTACGATTTTGCGAATGTGATTGCGAGCAAATTAGACAATGTAAATATTTAACAAAATTTTTTTTTTTAATATAAATTATAGTGCTGTACAAATAACCGCTGAAATATTTAATAGGGTCCTTATTTGCTGACCAATTTAATCATTTTAGTCGACCACTATTATTATGCAGTTCAATCTTTTTCTGCTGGCAAGATCCATTTTTCGGCTGACTAACACCTCTTTAATATGCTGATCGTTTAGAATGACACCCTATTTAACTGACTTCAAAAAAGGAGGAGGTTCTCAATTCGACTATGTTTTTTTTATAAGTATGTTACGTGATATTTCCGCCAATTATGGACCGATTTTAACAATTCTTTCACCGTTGTATAGAAAATAATCCCGAGGTGGTAAATTGAACCCCCAGGGGATTAGTATTTATCCTGCAATACTTAAAAACAGTGTAGAAGTAGGGGATTCGAAATTGATTAGTAGGTTTTTGAAATCAATCAAATTATCACAATGAATGGAAGAAACAGATAAGGAAACGGCAACGGGCGTAAGCAAGAGGTAGGTTCACGAATTTGAAATCGGTTTATCGTTTTTTAAAACACGCTAAATTATTTGAGTGACAAAAACGTCAAAATGTTTTTAAAAATAATAATATAAGCGTGCATGTAATCGACTTCAACAAAGGAGGAGCTTCTCAATTCGACTGTATGGTTTTTTGTATGTATGTTATGCGATATTTCCGCCAATTTATAGACTGATTTTTGGGAATTTGAAGGGTTTATCGTTTTAAAACACGCCAAATTATTTTCGGTAATATTCAGAGCTCGAAGACTCCTAAAGAGTTCCTAAAACCCGACAAAACACAAAAAAATTGGCGACTCGCTACGCTAGCCGATAACGTTCTTGTCTTTTAGCCGGTGAGTCATATCCAGGGCTGACCAAAGAGTCTCGGAGCCCCGACAAAAATACAAAAAAATTAAGGTAAAATTCATAATTTATTCTCCTCCTCAAAGGACTCCTTCAAGCCCCATAAAGTTACTACCCCAATTGGCCACTAAAAACAGAGAGTTGAAGTCTCCCCAAGTCTTTGGCAAGCGGGCCTGCTAAGCGGGCCTGCTTCGCTTGCCAAACACATATGGGGTGGAGACTTCAGCTCTCTGTTTTTAGAGAACTGACTGGCAATAAGTAGGTAGTGTTAGCATAGCATAGAGCAGGTATGGTCGGAGCCCATGCCCTCACTAACTCATGCTCCACGCACGGTGTTATTGTTAGACATTGGTTGCAGAGGGGAGGTGGTGCACTCTGGCGGCGCGGAGAGGGCGCGGCGCGTGCGCGGCGGTGGCGCGGTGGCGGCGGGAGGCGAGGCGCGCGCCGCGTACCTCGGGGAGGTGCGGTACGTGGCCGGGGCCCGCATCGACACATCGCTGTTCCGCACTTTGCCGATGCCGCTTCATTCCCACAGAGGTAAGTTTCATTCAGGATCAGAATTAATAACTTTATTTCTTTAGGCTTACAAAATAAGCACTTATTATACTTGCTTAGCATTTACTAGGTATGTGCCTGCCTACTTATGAAGTTTGATGAGAGCTTTTGTTATAGAGACGGCGGCGGTGGTGGTAGGCAGCGGAGCGTCTCGCGTAGATTGGGCGGCCAAATACTTACGTTGATTTGTTATACTTAGGTAGGTATCCTATGCGTCACTCATGTTCCACATAGATAGGACCTATGTATTAGTTTGTGTGTCCCGGCTTAGTTCTCGACTCGAGGTTACCTTTATATTACCTACCTACGTAAAGATGTTGTATGTAACAGAATTGAAAAGAGATTAAAATTAAATACTTACATACTGTTTTATTTATCTACGAACGTACTACTACACTCTCTTCATATGATACTGAAATGTATGGGACTCAGTGAAACGACTAGTTATGATGCTCGCTCGTTTATTACTGAAGACATTACAAGGTGGCGCGGCGGCGCGGTGTACTGCCGCGCAAGGGCGTGGTTGAGAGCGCTGGCCGATCATCCGTCAAACACGTGGCGGTTGTGTTAGAACTCTGCGGCTGCGCAGGTACCTCCGGGCTAGCTGCTGCCGCCGGGGCCGCCGTGTCTGCGATCGCGACAATCTCCCTCGCACACTCTTCCTCGGCACCTTCTGCCCTTTCTTCCCCATTACCATCAAATTCGATAACATGTTCGCTAGGATTAACTGGTGACCCATCAGTTTCTGGTGGTTTCGTTCCCGTTGATATAGAAAGCGCTTCTCTACGAAGAAACTGTTTTATAGGGTTTGTTTCTCGAAACTGCATGTTCGGCCAAGAGAAAGATTATGAAGACAAGAAACTGTCTTCTCTAGTAGGGTAGAGTAGAAATGAAAAGCCCGTGTTAGGGGGGCAGGGGTCTATGATCGGTCCTTAGTATGAACGGCTCGCTCCTTCCATATAAATATTGGTGGAACCGTTTCACCCCAAATATAATGGTTGCCTCCTTTTGGATCTGACTATAATTTCGCTCGTTCGCTGGCGGTCAACGAATGAGAGGCGTAAGCGAGCGGTCGCTCCTGGCCGTCCTGCGTCTGCTGTGCCAGCACGGCGGCGCCGAGGCTGTCGGGCCCCGTATCCACCGTCATGTAAAGAACTGAGAATGGACGAAGCGTTAGGAATAAAATTCCTATAGTAGTTGACGACCCCTAAAAATCGCTTTAGTTCGGTGACATTTGTAGGCACCTGCACCGGTGCGTTCATTATCGCCTTGACCTTATCAGCGCAGGTCGTTAACCCTGATTTGCTTATGACATAGCCTAGGTAAGTAACGCTCTTCTGAAAGAACTCGAACTACTCTTTTTGTAGCCGTAGACCTGATTCATATAATCTACGCAAATCCTCGGTCAGTCGCCATATATGTGTGTCCCGATCCGAGCCAGTGACACAAATGTCATCAAGCCAGACGCTAACTCCCTCAATTCCTGTCAAGAGAGTCTCCAAAGATTTTTGAAAAATCGCCGGCGCGTTAGCTATTCCGTTCGCAAGCCTAGTCTGCTTGTATAGGCCTTGTAATTAGTTGTAAGTCTTTCTCTTTGTGTTTATTTATTAAAAAGTAGGTACCTACCTAATTGCTTGAGTTATTTTAGCATTGTTTTCTTTTTTTATTATCTGTGTGAGCAATACTGTTTATAAATCATTATCTGTTGTAATGTACAATGTAGATTTTTATAATTTTTAATTTAATATTATTTTAGTAATATTATTATCAAAACACTGTTTCTCAATTTAGTAAAGAAACAGTGTTTTGACTCGACGCCACACCTGTCAACGCTTTAGCCGCCTCCAATCGGGGGCCGGCGCGACTGTTTACGACTATTACCGATCGTTGACGATCTCAGTCGAGGTGGAGTGTGGCGCCGGGCATTCGAGTCTCGAAATTGAAATAGGGAGGTTGTCTAAAATAAGCGAACTAGGTGTTGTGAGTTGATACACCGTGCTGAATATAAACAATGTGAGTGAGTATTACCTTGTTATTATTTTAGCGCTAGCCCTTTTGCCACCATAAAGTAACGTAACTTTGAAGTGAAAACCGTTAGTAGATATAAATCTCTAACATATCAGAAGTGTGTAGAATCCATAAAACCACGTGGTATTTTTTTTTCAACTTCCTTTATTCTGTACGATAATCCAATCTTTTATTTCCCAATGGCTAGCAATAGGTTAGTCAGACATCTGGAACCGTTCAAACAAAGAAGTGGGTAGAATCCATAAAATCACGTGCAATTTTCTGTACTTCCCTTTCTTTGTTCTATTATCCAATATTTTATTTTCCTATGGCCGGCAAAAGATTATTTAGACATGTGGAACCGGTCAAACCATTTTTATTTCTTCTTGCTAGTTAGTAAAGGACTTGCTGATTTAAGATACCTTCTACAATAAATATTATTTACAATCATTTCCGAAGGTGGCCTGGAAGAGATCGCTACTAGCGATAAGGCCGCCGATTGTGTGTCACAATTTCAAATTAGCATTTATATTTTGCTTGTCTACTGACCCATGAAAGCAAAAGTGAGTTGAGGGTATTTTGCGGTTATCTCGTAAACGGTAAGAGAGACGTCAAAAATAATCAAATTTTCATCCCCCTATGATACTCCCCCCTATGACTCTTGACTTGACTCGCAAAATAAACAATTTTTCTAAATCACTTTGGATGACGTCATCACCATGTAGTTTATGCAAAACTATGGATCTTCATCAATATAATGTTTGATTTGATGGCGCAATTAAGATTATTATCTATCCATGTTTTTGATATCTATAGATGTTGACACGAGTTGCAGTTAAATGACAAATAGATCATATTAAAGGACATACATTCCTTACAAAATTCTTTGCTTGGTTTAATTTATTTTCCAGTTCAAAAAAGGGGTGGACACTACCACGCGTAACAGTGACGTTACTGCGGGCTATGATATCCAGGGTGCAGTTTCCGCACTATCCAGGGCGCTGCGGCCATGCTGTTCAAGGCGCTACTGCCATGCTGTCCAGGGCGCTGCTGCCACGCTGTCTGGGGCACTGCTGCCACGCTGTCTGGGGCGCTGCTGCCACGCTGTCTGGGGCGCTGCTGCCACGCTGTCCAGGGTGCTGCTGCCACGCTGTCCAGGGTGCTGCTGCCATGCTGTCCGGAGCGCTGCTGCCACGCTGTCCGGGACGCTGCTGCCACGCTGTCCAGGGCGCTTTCGTCAAGCTGTCCGAGGCGCTGCTGCCAGGCTGTCCCGGGTGCCATACTACGGTGAACAACTTGCAGCCAACTTTAACAGCAAATAGAATTAACATTTCGTAGTTATTATTAGCGGCGACCAAGGGCAGCTTAGACATGACTAAATTAGACCCAACCGGTACCGAATCGCAACCGACCACTGCTTGACTGCTTGCACTGATTTTTCAAAAGATAGGTACGTAATATTTCCTAGGCTCGTACAAATCTAGTTACAATATAAAAAAAAATATAATACTTAGAATAAAATACTTGCATATAATATTTTAGAGAATCAACCACAAAATATCAACGGCGTAATGAGGCGTTTAATGAAAAATATATGTATGTAGTAGGACCACACTGAAAATATGGCACTTTTGGTTTAAAACCCTGCGCAAGTTAACATGTTACTCTGTCATAACTATTATTCTTCCGCTAAAGGTCCCTGCCATTTATTGAGGTTTAAGATAAATAAAAGGGTCTGTACTGGCGCTGACACCAACATGACGACCTCGGCCTGGCTATGAGTGTAGCTATCAGTCAGCTTGGAGCTGGGCAATGATTCACCTTTATTATTAGAAATGTAGAACGGGTATTACAGTTTTTATTTACCTATTCTGTAATGTGTTCAGATCACGTAAGTTTAAAAATATTTAGTTTTATTGATCCACCTTGTTCTCGTATTCCTTATTAGGGTATAAGGGCCTTCGTTTGAATTGGGTCTCCCTATTCGCGGGCTGTGTTAACTTTGCCCATAACACTTTTAATAATCAGTTAAATCAATACATCAGTTTCGTCATTATTCAATTATTATAAATTATTTGACAATCTCTACAGGTAATTTGAAATAATAAATTTAGACTTTCATGAATTGCTCTAATGATCAATAATTCAGGATTAATCCCAAGTCGACTTCTGATTTAATATTCTCTAAAGATTTTAGAGTACAATGTTTCCATAACATTATTTTGAATAAAGTTCTGACAAAATGGTCACAAAAAAATCCTTGAATATTATAAAATAGATCAGACTAAAACTCTAAACTGTTTCTAGATCCTATACTTATTATATATCCTATACGTATTGTACAGTGTGTCCCTGGATAAAGTGCGACCCCGAAAGGGGGTGAAACTAAATCAAAAATTATCGACAAAAAGATTCATATATACTTTATTGATGAACTAAAAAATTTATTACTCGCTAATGACTCTATTTAATAAAAAAAATGATTTCTTCCAAGGTAGTGGGTTTATTTTGTTAAAATAAAAACCATAATCATGTCAGATATGTGACGATGACGATAAAATAACAAATAACTCACAAACGAGTGGCTATCGTGACTTAAAGTTTAATTTTTGTATTAAAATTACATTTTTTATGCTGCTATTTTCCAATAATCTCCAAAAATCTTAAAATTAAGCCTATAATACTAGATATTTTTATAACTTTTTATTATTGTCTATCTCAATCAATAGCTTAATAAAAAAAAAATACGTTCTAACATAAAAAATGCGCTGGCTAGGAGCTTTTAAAGTTGACCACTGATTACGTCACGACTCAGGTAGAGACCCTTTTGTAACTTCTATTGTTGTAGATTATGGTCGCTGGGCCTGTTCTATGAAAGATGAAGGGTGGGGATCGAAACAGGACTCACAACATAATTTTTGATCTAGTTTCCCCCCCCTTTCGGGGTTGCACTTTATCCAGGGACACACTGTATAATGACCTTATTGCGTATTGAAGGGAATATCATAAATTAAACACGGATCAACAACTGAACTTTGTAATGGCAACCTACCCTCATACATTTGATGGTGCACATATATCACAGAACTATATTTAAAAAAAAACAGGTCTAGATAAAACTAGATTATCTAGTACCCATAACACAGACTCTGCTTGGTTTGGGCTAGATGATGCCGTGTGAATTATTCCGCATAATATTTATTATTCATTGTTGTAACTATGTGCTTACAAATAAAAATCATTTATGTGCATACAACGGGATAAAGGGGTAGATTGAAAGTGTCCCATGTGATTACTTAACATCTTATATTGTTTGCAAAATCATAATTAGAACTATGTAAAATAACGTGCAGATTATGAAGTGCGCAGAAATACCTTATATTATTATAATAGGAACATAATTTCAGTGCACGTATAACGTTGGGCTACATAGAATTACGAGTCATAAAGATCAGTGCATTCAAATTAAGAAATAATGTTCAAATGTTTCAATTAAAATGTAAAACTTACAAAGCTTTATATCACGGCCTGTGAAACTCTAATAATTATGACAGTAACATTTTAAGGTCTGTACTATTGTTATAATATTTGAGATATAGCACATAACTTCTTATAATGGAGAGCTGTGTGACCTTGTAAGCAAATGCTGCTTCTCAAATGGCTAGGTTTTTGATAGACCTAGATTCGTTTGTACCATCAGAGCTATTTCAAGATATACAGGGATGGTACGTTAAATATTTAAAGGTGATAAAGGACTCTGTAGCTATCTGTACTTAATAGACCTTGGATTTTTCTGATCCGTCCTTTTGTGCCTTAATTATAATTTCCCTATCTGTAGATACAGTTGCCCCAAAATATAATTATATAATACACTGAACGTAAGTTGATGATACAAAGCTATGGTACATATTTATGAAAGCAGTCTACTAAACTTTCGACGTTGGGTATTTTGAAAAGTATGTATGTATGTATTGCTTAAGGTTTTGAATATTTCGTCAGCTTGAAAGCTTAAATTATATTTCAATAGTCAAATCGTATAATGCAGTCTAAATATGTACAGATGTGTTTATAATCTAGCTAATTAAACATAACTATAGACCCCATCTGGGCCTATAGAATACCATATTTTAGATTTTGGCCGAATTAGTGCCGAAATGGCGAAGATTGCTCAGTAGGATTTTATAATCCATATAGTCAAACGCCATTGTTGGGTCCACATAGTAAGCGCAAATATGCGTGCTCTCGTCCATGCTTTTGATAACTTTATTTCTATAGGCTTACAAAATAAGCACTTGGAAAAGATAAATTTTATAATATAAATAGCTTGTTAGATCAATAGCTACATTTATTGACTCGTACTTTCTAAACCTGTAAAGATTTTGTAGTCTTTTCAAGTAGTAATGGGTCGTTGACTGTTTTTGCGTTAACGAAACGAAACCATTTTCTAATTAGTTCTAACTAGTTCAAGAATCCTTTAATGTTTGGTTTGTAGAAACTCACAATGTAGTAGAAGGAACTACCTACGCGTTAAACGTTGTAAAACCAACTCTCCAACGAATGTAGTTATGTTGAAAAAACCCAGTCCACATTTAACTGTTAATGTCGCTGAATGAATTAACCAGCTAATAGAATAAACTAGTTTTGCGGTAACAAAGAAACATTTCATTGATTCTTTTCAAATCATTGATAATTTTCAAAAGCCATGAGTTCGGACGAAGGTCAGCATCATTTTCTTGCTGTTTGTCTTCGAAAACATGCATTAAGATTTAGACTGACGAGCTGTAATATGCTGTTGTTGAAAACTTTCAAATTATTGTCAAGACATAAAATTGATCGATTTAATTTTGTTATTGTCACTAAAAGCTGTAGCAGTTTTAGTGGGGTTATGTCTTTATGTCATAAATAGCAATAGTACCGTCAGGAAAATATTCCCCTGGCGATATTTAAATTAATTTGTGAAAACTGAAAGTTGTTTATTCCTTTTAAAATGTTGAGAAGTTAAAAGTAAATGTTACTATACGCATTCTAGTGTCGCATTTACCTCCAAAACAAGCTCGATTGCCTGCGGGATATCCACGCTGGTTTATTTTAAGAGTCATTGATTTGGCAATAACACAAACAAGTTTAGTTTGAATGTACTTGTAAATTGATCATCGATAACGTTCTCAGTTCCATATAACCAGAGACTTTTAATGTGGGTTTCAAATAAGTTCTTAAATTAGAATCTCAATGCTTCCATTAAATCGCAGACTTGTCAATTTCTCAATAGAAATACAGTTAAAGCTAAATAAGTCTACAATTATATAGATCTATCAGAGACTTTCTATGTGAGTTTCAAATGAGTTCTTAAATTAGAATCTCAATGCTTACATTAAATCGTAGACTTGTAAATTCCTCAATAGAAATACAGTTAGAGCCAAATAAATCTACAATTATATAGATCTTCTGAGATAGAAATAGAATCAAACAATATGCACTTAAATATATGATAAAAAATCAATATCAAATTTGAAAAAAAAATGTACCTATGGTGTTGTATTTTACAAATCAACAAATTGTGCATACAATAAGAGATTTTCATGGTCTGTTTATTGGCCATATATAGATTTTTGAAATTACCCTGAGGTCTGAGATTCACGAGAAATCTGGCCGAAATTCTAAAACAGTTTATTTTAGTGTTGTTCTATAAAAAAATCAGCATGCAAGATTTAATGAAAAGTATTATCTTGTAGATAGACATCCAAAAAAAAAGAACATAAATAAATACCTTTGCTTTCCGCTGGTTTTTGCACCTGACTTTTTTTGAAATAAAAATTCTACAATAATGAATGATACTGGTGAGTTTATGAAAACTTACCAGGATCGTTATTGCTGGTGCCTATTCGAATAAGGTAACGTCTCTGTAAGATTAGCTGGAAAGTTTGACTTTACTCAAGGAAGGTTGTGAAAACCAAATTATACAAGAAAATATAAGTCGAGGATAACCCCGGTTCTTGCAGTCATAAGCCAAGGATGCCCCTGGTCCTTGCAATTATAAAGTAATGGATACCCCTGGTCCTTGTGATCACAACTAAGGGATACCCCTGGTCCTTATAGTCGCAGGTCAAGGATACCCCTGGTCCTTGTGGGCGCAAGTCAATGATACCCCTGGTCCTTGTAGTTGCAAGTCAAGGATACCCCTGGTCCTTGTGGTCGTAAGTCAAGGATACCCCTGGTCCTTGTGGGCGCAAGTCAATGATACCCCTGGTACTTGTAGTCATATTAAGCAGAGGATACCCCTGGTCCATATAGTCATAAGTAAAAGATATCCTTAGTCTTATTGTTATTGTATAAACTATATGAAGCTTTAAGACAAAACTGGCTTATTGTGTAAAAATAAATAATAAGATAAATTTTTAAAATGTATGTGGCAAATGTGAGGTTTTGTTTGTATTGTAGAATACCTTGTAATCTGTTACTTCTGTTTCTTGTTCTTAAATTGGTAAACTATTAGAAACCTAATGAGCGGTTTTCGATTTGTATTTTAATAAAGAAAAAAATTAGTTCCAAATTTCTCAGTGGCAGGGGGCGTCAACTGGAAATTAGGGTATGTCAATGTCAAATAAAAACTTGAAAAAGTTTGTTTTCCTTTCACTTGGCGTTGGCATTACCCTAATTTCCAGTTGACGCCCTGCCATCTATCGACATATTTAGAACTAATTTTTATTTTTTTATTGTAAATCGAAAACCCCTCATTGTTTAATGTCATTTGTATAATTTTATCATCAAAGAGTTTGTAATGAGCGTACGAGGGCGTACGTTATATTTGGATGGCCGACTGTGAGCAATATTGTTTATAAATCATTATCTGTTGTAATGTACAATGTAGATTTTTATAACTTTTGATTTAAGCTTGCGATGCTATCATACACTGGCAGCAGGGATGGGTAAAATATATCGATATTTTTTCAGAAATTAATTGATATAATTAGTCGATATTTTTAAAAGCGATATACCTACCTATCGATTTTCGATGTTTATTTCACAGTATCAAAATTCATATCAAAATCGATACTCTTTAATTGTGGACAATTATCTATTTCTGGTTCATCATCATCATCAGCCCGTACACCTCCACTACTGAACATAGGCCTCCCCCAAACGACGCCACGAATAGCGGTCCTGAGCCGCCTCCACCCAACGACTCCCTGCGACCGCTACGATGTCGTCTGTCCATCGAGTGGGAGGTCTTCCCACTTTACTCCCCAACGGTTATCGGTTCTACAAACTATATGGCCTGCCCATCGCCACTTCAGCCTGCTGATTCTGAGAGCTATGTCGGTAACTTTAGTTCTTCTACGAATTTCCGTATTCCGGACCCTATCGCGTAGAGAAACTCCGAGCATAGCTCTCTCCATAGCTCGCTGGGTGACTTTGAGCTTGTGCACAAGGCCTATAGTGAGCGACCACGTCTCGGATCCGTAAGTCATCACTGGTAGCACACATTGGTTAAAGACTTTCGTCTTGAGGCGTCTGCGGTATCTGTGACGAGAAGATATTGCGAAGTTTCCCGAACGCTGCCCATCCGAGTTGGATTCGTCGGCTGACCCCTTTATCGAAGTTGGATTTACCTAGTTGGACCATTCTAGGTAGACATAATGATCAACAACTTCGATAACATCGTTCCCCACATAGACCGGTAAGGGTGCGACATGGGCATTAGACATGATATTTGTCTTACACTTGTCGGGAAACGGTGTTGAGGTCTCTGAGCATCCTGCTAAGGTCTTATATTATATCGATTTTCGATATTTATTTCAGGATATCAAAATTCAGAGCAAAATCGATATTGTTTAATCTATTTCCGGTTACCAATTATTATTATAGTAGGACAGCTTATTCATTGATATCGGTAAATGTGAACAAGGAAACAACACATTCCTATTTATTTTGAGTTAGTAGCACTGATTGTCTATGTTTGACTGTAAGTGTCAAAGTTGTGGTCTAAATGTTGGTCTTCCATTCTTCTTCCTGGGGCCAAAGATCCTACTAGCCTACGTTCCGTAGCTTGGGGATAGTTTCATTGATCTATGGCCCGCTACACGCTCCGTTTTGCCTGCACAATGATGATGGCCAAAAATATCGATATATCGAAATATCGATAATTTTTACTATGCATACCTATATCGATACTAATAATAAATATCGATACATTTTTTCGGACAGAATAGGGTCAGGTGGAACTAGTGCCGGCTCCAAATCACTTTTTGTGTGTTTGCTAACCCCTTATTTGAATCTGGAAAACTTCAGGAAGACCTTAATCGTATACAGAGCTGGACAAAGGATTGGGTAATAAAGCTAAACACCGAAAAATGCAACATTCTTCACTTAGGCAACAACAACCCTAAAACACCTTACAATCTAGTTGGAAAAGCTATTGCTACAGTTGACAGTCAAAAGGATCTTGGAGTCACAATAACTAGCAATTTGAAGTGGGAACTACATATCAGCAGCATAGCCAAGAAAGCAAATTCTTTTATTTATGTTATACGTAGATTCTTTCAATCAATGACGGTGGAAGTCTTCCGGAAGATATATAAGACATACATCAGACCACTGCTCGAATATGGATTCCAAGCATGGAGCCCCTACTGTCATAAGGACATCAACATGCTTGAAAGTGTTCAGAGAAGAGCTACCAAGATCCCATGGGCTCTACGACGGAAATCCTATGAAGACAGATTATACGCACTACGCCTCACTACTCTAGAAGAACGACGTCTTCGAGGTGACCTCATCGAAACCTACAAGATACTCGCTCACCAATACAACCTGCCATCCTTGCAAGATATATATCTAAAGAAGGAAGGGCGTTCAACCCGTGCCCGCCATCTTAGACTGGCCCGTGACTCTACAAAATCCCTAGCCGCACACCATTTTATTAGCAATAGAGTGGTGCACAACTGGAACCTGTTGCCGGAGGACATTGTATCGGCCACATCTATAAATGCCTTCAAGAATAAGCTCGACAACTGGTTACGAGACAATAATAACAAACTAAAAAAATTGACGCAATGACAATATTCAACACTGTGTGATATAGACACATCAGCCACAGGCTGCTCGTCTATAATCTAATAAATAAATCTTCTGAATCCATTTTTTATTCAGAGGTGCCAATCACATACTATAGGATTTCTGTGACGCCCGCCCTCCCAAAGAATATGATGAAGTAGGTAACATTGCAGAAACTACGATAACTACCTACCAATACATTAGAAAAACAATACAACACACATCTAAATCAAATTGGTGAATTCAAAAAGCAATAAATTTGAATTTTCCCACAAAAACTCTCCAAACACAAATGGTCGTTTCTAATGGATGGCGGGCTGATAGTCCCTGTTGCTACTTTTCAACAGAACGTGTTTATGACTCAGAAGAACGATCCTATGGAACTGCCCTAAGCATGTACTTTTCCTGGATACCTAAGTAAACAAATCGGTTAATAAACATGGCGGATTAGGGATGTTCACTTGTTCGTCTAGTCGATAACATTATATCGATGGACGAGCTTGTCTTTTTAATCGACATCAAAAAAGGAAAGGTTCTATGTTCAACTGTATATTTTTTTCACCGATTTCTCCGTCAATGAGGGCTACCGTTTTTGTGCTCACCAGTTGGCGCCACTGTAAAGTAAGGTCAGAACAAACTTTACTAATAGGCGACGGGAAAATATATTTACATTTATATCATACTAGCGACCCGCCCCGGCTTCGCACGGAAACCTCTAAAATTGACAGTGTTCCTCTACTGTATTATGCATGTATTATACGTATAAACCTTCCTCTTGAATCACTCTATCTATTTAAAAAAACCGCATCAATTATGATAGTTTACAATAATAATAGATTTAAGCATACATAGGGAAGGAAAGACTGACAGACAGCGGGAAGCGACTTTGTTTTATACTATGTTATGAAGAGCGCATTTCTGAGGTGGTCCCATTGAAACCAAGTCAGGATCTGATGGTGGAATCCCGGAGAAATCGAAGGAAACCCTCATTTTTGGAATCAGAGCTGGATCCGAGGGTTTACCGGAGGTGAAGCAGGAGCTAAATATGTTTTAATTGGAAGGCAGATGTATTAAGGGCAACTATCATAAACAACACAACACAATACATTTTTATAAAATCATTTATTTACAAAGATATAATAAAAAAAACAAACATACTTTATTTCTAAAAAGAAGTAAGGTAAGGTACTAGATAAGAAATTACGAGAGCACAGATGACAGGTTCTTCACTTGCTTTAACCTTGGCTTCAAGGGTACAAAAGGCTTCTTGGCAAAGTCCAGGTGCTGCATCAACATTTTGGTATCACTTGCTGAGGGTACGTGGATGCAAAAGGCAGGACTCATACGTTCTTCGGATGAACTCATAAGCCTTTAGCGAATAAAAATGCAGGGTCAGAGCAAACCTTCTGATTTCTTCCGAGTACTGTTTTGGCAAAGGCAACCCTTTACATTTTAAAATCTGCCTCTGTAAAAAATCTTTTGACCCAGCACATTGTAAAATATGGATGTCTCCATATTTATTAAATTGTTCTTCTTCAATTCAACTACGATGTTTTTCAAGGTGTCAAGTTTCAACTTTTGTTGGCGGATCACTTCATTTAAACATTTAATTTTCTTTTTCTGTTTCTTCACTTTTTCTTCTAATTTTTTTAATTCTTGGCGAGCTGAAGCCTGGAATAATAAAAATATTGTGATTATTGATAAATAACAGCACTCTTGATAAGACACATGAAACAATCACAGCATGAATGACATAATGATCAAGTTAAACAAACAAAAAACTCATGGATTTAGTTTTTTTTGTCCCGTGTTGACAAAAAAGGAAGTGTGTCATATTTTTGTCAAAGTTTATTTTGAACCCAAAAATGGTTTTCAAATGGTTTTCGTAATAAAAAAGTCATCTACACTTGCCCCATAGTTACAGTTACCCATACTGACCTTACCTAATTTATCGATGATGTTCGACACTAGCACCGGTTTTTATGTCTTCGATGTGAATGAAATATTGATAATATTGCGGGTTTCTAAAGCTCACAATAAAGATGAATCAAAATAATAGGTTTTTATACACTTTATATCAAATACACTATACAATAGACATCAGTTTAACGAAATGTTAACAACTTACCGGTGAAAGGTTAGATTGGGCCTGGTTTTGCTTTGGCATAGGCCACAGCCTGCTATAGAACACTTCATGATAACTCTTTTAATCGTTTATATCACAGTTTTGCTCAATAAATAAGTCGAAAACGGGGAAAACATAAAATTTCACAATGACATCTCCCCACATGTAAACAAAACCGTAGAGCAAAATGGCGTCCGTGACAGCAAAAGTACATCGAAACCAGGAAGAGGGCGCTGATAAAAAGAGTGTATGCTTTTTCTTAACGCAAAACCACTGTTGTGAGAAAGAGACTGGTAGCCCATTATTGCTTCCGTGTCAAATTGAACAATTAGGGCAGTTCCATAGGATCGTTCTGAGGTTTATGAAGACACTCCTTACTGACACTGCTGCACTGGAGTCGTAGCGAAAAGCAAGCTGCGCCATTAAAAAAGAAGTTGAAGCTGAGTGTGATATCAGTGCCCGCCCATCAGTGCCAATGTCAAAACAAACAGATGTCACGCGAAATTGCGATTGCGTAGCGGAAGGGAAAGGAAAGGTAACCAAAACATAGGTTTTCCGAAAAAATACTACAGATTTACGCAATAATAAATAATAACAATTTGATATCTCGTCTCCGTGAATCCATCAGAGATGACGTAAACGTAATGCGGGGTGGAATGGAAGAGACGTGTCGACGGTGAGAGGAGTGGTCTGGTCGCGATGTCTATAGAGTACGTGCCGGTGAGCGAGGGCGAGGCGGACGAGCCCATCGAGCTGCCGACCGAAGAGGACGGCGCGCTGCTTCTGTCTACGGTGGCGGCGCAGTACGCGGGTGCCAGCGGGCTCAAGTACCGCGCGGGCGGCGCGCCGGGTGGCCGGCTGCGCGGCCTGCGACTTGTGGAGGAGCGTCTCGCGCCGCCGCCCGAAGGGTGGGCCGCGCACCGCCGCTACTGGTGCGCCTTTCCGCGCGACCGTTCCGCCAGCCCCGAGGCGGCGCGCTGCTCCGACCTTATCGTGCTCGGGCTGCCATGGAAGACGGGCGAGGAGGCGGTGCGGGATTACTTCGCCTCCTTCGGGGACCTGCAGATGGTGCAGGTGAAGCGCGACGCCAAGACCGGCCTCTCCAAGGGCTTCGGCTTCGTCAAGTTCGCGTCTTACGCGGCACAGGCGCGCGCGCTCGGCCGCCGGCACATGATCGACGGGCGCTGGTGCGACGTGCGCATACCCAACGGCAAGGAGGGTGGAGGCGCGGGGAGTGCGGGGGCGGGCGCAGCGCACCGCAAGGTGTTCGTGGGGCGCTGCACGGAGGCGCTGACAGCCGAGGACTTGCGGGACTACTTTGCGCACTTTGGACACGTGACGGACGTGTTCGTGCCGCGGCCCTTCCGCGCCTTCAGCTTCGTGACGTTCCTGGAGGCGGAGGTGGCGCAGGCGCTGTGTGGACAGGACCACATCATCAAGGGCGTGTCGGTGAACATCTCGACAGCGTCCCCGAAGCGCGAGCGCGCCGCGCCGCCGCCGCCCGGTGCGCCCTCGACGCTGCTTGGCTGGGGCCTGCTAGAGGGAGGCCGCTTGTTCAACTGGCCGGGCCCAGGCGAGCCGTGGCCTCAACCACCACACCCTCACGCACTAACCCACTCCGACCCCAAGCCCTACCTCAAGTATGAGTGAAGCTTGCTATGACTCGTGTATGTACTCTGTAATGTCTCGTGTGGACTTTCTTGTTGATTGATGTCAAATTTTATACAAACTTATAATGTGTAAATAATTATGATAAAAATATAGTATGAAGTTATTAATAATTTTTTGTATTATTGTACATTGTTTTCTCGCCTCGTTTGACAGGTTTGTAGCGCGACGCGGCATAATATATGTACTTGCCTATATTCGGATAACTGCACGAATTTTATCGCCACTGCAAAACACCTTAAAAGAAGATTTAAAAATTTTTGATGTAAATAACAATGCAATTGCTGAAAGTTGCTCCAACGGCAGATTATGGCAAGCTGACATCAAAGCTGCCAAGCATCACTGGTGTTTAAAAAAAAGATCCCAACGTGTTACGTAACTCAATAGGAAAAAAACTCCCAACGAGTCGCACTGTGACCTGGATCTGGTGTGACTCGTTGGGAGTTTTTTTCCCATCGAGTTACACTGTAACACTTTGGGATCTTTTTTTGTAAAACAAAGTTGCAAAGAGTAACAGTGTGACTCAATGGGAGAAAAAATCCCAATGAGTCACCAATTTCTTTTCGAACAAAAAAGATCCCAAAGTGTTACAGTGTAACTCGATGGGAAAAAAACTCCCAACGAGTCACACCAGATCCAGGTCACAGTGCGACTCGTTGGGAGTTTTTTTCCTATTGAGTTACGTAACACGTTGGGATCTTTTTTTGTAAAACAAAGTTGCAAAGAGTAACAGTGTGACTCAATGGGAGAAAAAATCCCAATGAGTCACCAATTTCTTTTCCTAGATGAAAATTACTCTACTGGTATTTTCACATAAAATTAATATTTACATAACTAGGTTTGTTTTTATAACAGGTACTTGAAATATCACAAGTACCTAGGCACCTACCTAAATAAGAATGAAAAGAGTGGTTCGCTGGAATCAAATATTAATATTTATACCTACATATAGCGATAACCAAAAATAGTTAATAATAAAATATTATGAAAGTAAAAAAAACACGCATGGTTAAACCCGGTGCTGTGTTACCACTGCTACCTGAACAAGAAATAATAGAAGGCTAGGTTTATTTAAAAGGACGTTATGGAACAGGATGATAAAGATCATTTAGGTATTGAATATATGGAAACCCAATGGCTGCTAGATGATTTTATGAAAACTTGGTGTTTCTTTGGAGAGGCTTATCGCACCACAAACGCCTTGGAATCGTGGCATAGTAAAGTAAATAAAACCGTGGGGAAAAAGAACCCAACATTATGCATACTGTACAAGAAGACTCTTCCCTACATACTGTTCGACGACAAAACTTGTCTTGTAAAAAGACACGAACACAAAGGTCAATTAATTACATTAATTAACTAGGTTATAATTTGGAAGTCTTCAAATCCCGAGTGAATAAGTTCCTTCTGGGAAAGCGTGCTCCATCTTAGGCCACAGCTTCACTTTCCCAAGAGAGATGGTGGTCAAACGCTTTACCATTATCAATAAATAAAAAAAAGAACAAAATTAATATAAGTAAATACATCGTCGTATCCTACGAATAAGGTCACAGTAGTTGCAAAACACCAACTTTACAGGAGACGGTTTTTTCTTATTATTTCGAAAGTTTCTATTACGAGCTTAGAGTTTCTAGATACTCTATTTTCTAAAACGTTTTATCTTATTTTTAGCTAAATTATCATGTAGGTTTCATAAATAAAAAAAACCGTTTTCCCTAGTTTTTGTCCCTTATCACCTTGTTCCGCGTGCAAGTTTCAAATCGACGTTATTCTAACATAGCCGAAGCGGGGGGGGGGCTAAGAGATAGATAATGACGGAAATAGTACTAAAAAATATCTTATCAGTAGTTTCTGAGATAAGGGGTGGGTAGTATGCTGGACATTTCTAAATCCCCTAAGAAGTAAGTGTTTGTCGCATGTGCAGTACACTTTTTATAAAAGTGTTGAAAAATGGTTTCAATGAATATGTTTGAATAAAAAACCTATTTTTTGACTAAAAATATCACATTTACTAAAAAAACATGAAATGACATAATAAATAATACGTTGTACTGTAATTGTTGTACTCAGTCTGAAACAGGAACACAAATCGAAAATTTTGTTGATTTTTACCCAATATTTTTACATAAACTCATAAAAAATATTAAAAAATAGCATGCACATATATATATTATAGATCAAAATAATAAAAATTAGGTATCTTATAAAAAAAAAAAAATTCTATTATAGAACATCAGATAGAACAATACTATAAAAATATTTTCATATTATGACTCATTATTTATTATTATCATTATTAATTCATCTTTTTCAATCGTAGGTTTATGTTTAAATTGTTGCTTTTTCCATGCGTACAAAGTAGGAATTATCTTCTTTCACTTTTTTCTCAATGCGTTCACTTTTGCGATTATTTTCGTTTTGGCTCTTGTAATCGGTTTTATCGATTACTTTCTTGGCGGTTGCGGCTGGTTCAGTAAAAAACACGACGGGAGAAGCAGTTGCAATTAAAGAAGTGGAAGGAGACTCACAAATGGGAGACGCCAATGATGTTAAAGAGGACAAACTCGGGATATTTAAATATTCGATCCCATTCGGAGTTAGGAAAACTTATCCCACAATAAGGGTGGGCGGAGCTTCATTGTCACTATTTTCAATGATATCTAGACTGTCTGGAGAGTTTTTATTAAACAAATCCAGCCGTTCAATGGATGTATCTTGAGAAGGAGCTTCTGAAGAGGATCTATACTTCTCTATTTCTTCCTCGTCCGATTCGGTAATATCGCCATCCGATGACACATTATTGATGGAAACAAGTCCAACAAGTTATTTTCCTTTTGAGAACTTGTAGATGTTCTGAAAGTAAAAAAAAACAATAATGACAATAAAAATTTACATATTTCATAATTACCTATAGCAAACAAAAAAATTATAATAAAGTGAAAACACATTTCAGTACTTAATAATTATAAATTAAGGGTTAAAAAACCATCAATGAATATCATCATAATAATTGATATGCAAAGTAAACTGCTTGTACACGATGGAAAAAATTCTACCTACCTACTACCGTAAAATGGGGTGAAGTGAAAGTGATATTTCACACATAGAATCTACCACCGATTGCTTACTCGCGGTCATTCTTTTTTGCCGTGTGATCGGTCTTTTGGAACCGTAAAGAAACTGCTCAAAAGGAGGGACCGGTACTATCTTCCAATCGAAATCTGCCAGCTCATCTGCAGCGCACATACGAAATTTACGGTTTCCAGAGTCAAAACGGAAGACATCTTGAATTTCAAGGGTTGGTGGCCGGATTAGGTACTATAAGCTAATCGCTTCTAAGCGATAAGGCCACCCATTGTACTTGTTTATGTTAATGTCTATGTGTTTTATTGGTCTTTGTGGTGTACAATAAAGAGTTTTGTATTGTATTTTTACAAATTAAAAGCCAATTTATTTAAAAAAAAAACAATTCCGTATAGTTCGATAGTTCGAGTAAATTCCTTTTAGGTTATAACTAAAAGGAATTTACTCGAACATACCAAATTAAATTAATGAAGACAATCAGAGATTCAACAACTAAGGTTCTAATTTTAACGATACACAAGAGAGTAAGCGTCCTAGCACCACGGCGACTCGTAACAGAATGGGAATCCGTATTTTTTTTTCGAAAGGATTATAATGCTTTTGACCGCAGATGGCCATGACAGCGTTACCGGGCTTTTGGCGGGCGCAGAGGGCGCCTCGCCGGTAAAATTAGGTTGGGGCGACACGCATGTAAGGTCTTTACACCTTTAGAATGATAAGTCTTGATTTGATATAATATTTACTTTATTCCAACACGCTACGACTAATGATGATAATGATAATGATATGAGACACACGCCCGGTTTGAATGGCTAACGTGAACTGATGAGAGCGCGCGCGTTGATATTGCTACAATGAAGGAAAAATGCTGACGCGAGAGAATAGTGCGGTTTCACCGTACATATTCCCAACAGCGAGATGAGAAGATGTTGGTTAATTTGATACAAACTTAATGATGGAGTAACGATAAATGAATGAATTTAATTTGATAAAAGATGATACATTATTGATACTAAATGCTAATGATACATGATGATAAAACAATAAGTCCTTAAGAAATTTTAAAATTATAAAACAAGATTTTTGTTAGATGATGATGATGAATCTTTCCCCTGTTGCTGGGGTGTTTTGTTATCTAACTTGCGTTTCGATGTCTCCAATGACGTAAACTTGGTCTCAAGGTAGGCCAAAAATTCGTGGAGGATGGGAAGCTCCCTCGGGTTCCTCACAGCTAAGACGTAATCCTTATATGTGTCAGGGTCTAGTTTCTGTGATAAGATGTGCACGAGAAAGGGGTCCCAGGTTGACACATCAACGCCTAGGTTTTTAATAGCATTTAAGCATTCGTTGGTGGTGTCGTGGATCTTCTTCAGCTGCATGGCGGTCTGCTGCTGCATCACCGGAAGGTTCATAATAAGACTGATATGCGAAGTAAAAATCATCTTCTTGTGATTGTACCTGTTGTTTAAAAGATCCCAACACACTTGATAGTTTTCTGTTGTGATATGCAGATGCTGAATGAGCTTTTCGGCTTCTCCTTTAACCTTACTTTTTAGGAACTGCATTTTCTGCGCGTTTGATAAGGCTGGGTTTTTATGAATGCTCTCTGTAAAGATATCTTTAAAACTCACCCACTGATAATAGCTACCTCCAAAGGTAGGTAGGTCGATGACTGGTGTATACTTGTCGCGATGCACCATGGAACTCATCTTGATATTGATCTCTCTCTTGATATTAAGATACTTCTGCTCGTACTTACTGAAGGCCGCATCATACTCCTCATTTATGCCACTCAACTCAAGGTCAAGGTCCCAATGAAGAGAATCAATCGCTGACCAACGTGTTTCGATTGCTCTTAAAGCATCCTCGAATTCCCATTTATCCGACATGATTTCGATCTTAATATTGCCTATGGTTCGAGAAAATGCCTTAAAATTAGTTGTTTGTTTGCGCAGCATTTCGTCTGTCTTACTGCTAGTCCCCCGGTCTTTATAAGGTGTAGGTGAAGGTACGTACCCTGGCTGCGGAGTTGTGTTGCCCGGAGACGGCACGGACGTCCCTGCTGTACCTAAGGGAGTCGGTGGACGCAGAAGAGATTTTTCTTCAGAAACATCAGACAAATACCGGCTGATATATGCTCGTGCCTCTTCATAAAAAGCTTTTGATCTATGATATGCGTTTGAGGAGAAATATTCATGAGATTTATCTTGCGATTCGCTGAGATTGATATGATTAATCTGAAACTCCTGCCAATAGGATTCTAGTGTACTCAGACGCTTCTTAACATTCTGAACCGTTTTTCTATCTGGACCATCTTTTTTAAAATTGCTTAGGAGCGTATCCATCGCCCCCATCAGTTGATACTGGGTCTGAATGACCTCTTCCATCTTCATCGCCATGAAGTTTGATATTGATAATGATAACTCACCGAAGGCTGGCTGGTTACCTTTCGCGGCGGTCCAAGTCCCAGGGGTGCAATCCAATAATTATGTAAAACACACTAATATCACAATGCACACGCGACTGGTCCCGCCTTCGGCGGCTCGAAGGACCATAAAGATGTAAGGTCTTTACACCTTTAGAATGATAAGTCTTGATTTGATATAATATTTACTTTATTCCAACACGCTACGACTAATGATGATAATGATAATGATATGAGACACACGCCCGGTTTGTATGGCTAACGTGAACTGATGAGAGCGCGCGCGTTGATATTGCTACAATGAAGGAAAAATGCTGACGCGAGAGAATAGTGCGGTTTCAGTAAGGGTAGAAAATCTCAATGTTAGTAAATATGCTCGTGTGTGGTATCGTTGCAAAGGTCTTTGTTTGTTCTTTCCGAAACCGTTTATCAAACTTTTGTAAAAATAACGATTCTGAAGCTATCAGCAAAAAGGTATAAAAAAAAAGTAGTCGGAGGCATCCACCCTAGGTAAATACCTAGGGTACAATTAGTAACAAAGGCCTCTGACTACCTAAGTATCAAACGAAAATGATAAGGACAATAGGTGAACGCTTGTTTAAGACTTATATGTAATCGGGTTTTAGTATTTAACAATTTTTTTCAAAGGAAACAGAATCACTTTCAAATTTATAATATTAATTAAGTAGTATAGATAGTACAATTCGCTTTTTAGGAGAAATAATACCTACTTACAGTTTTTAAATAAGCACTTACCTTCTTCTCCAAGTAGGCATTAGCGTCGGTGGCCTTGGCGCCAGCTGCTACGGCCTTGTACGAGCAGTAGTAGCCAGAGGGATCAGTCTTGTACACACATGGACCAGATTCATCATCATATGCAATCAGCATCATACCTGAAGGGATAGTGATATGCTATATAGAACACTTACATGATACTCAACAAGCACCTATACGGGCACTACACAAGCTCTGCTTGGAGGTTAGCTAGATGATGCAATGTGAAACTGTCTAGCATTATCTACCTAAGTACTACAGTAAAAGTATTTGTAATGTATGAACAAAAAACTATTTCCAAAATGATTTATACTATAAAAACATTCGTAATTTGCCAAATTCATTATAAATGT
The DNA here is from genome assembly GCA_947859395.1 of Eupithecia insigniata. Classification (NCBI taxonomy): domain Eukaryota; kingdom Metazoa; phylum Arthropoda; class Insecta; order Lepidoptera; family Geometridae; genus Eupithecia; species Eupithecia insigniata. Next base: position 15,700,484 of record OX402002.1, read on the forward strand.
AAGCAGGTTAACTACAAACCTAGTTTGTGTAAGAAAACCAACGTTTCATCCATTAATTAGGGACTTCATCAGGGTGAGTTAAAGGATGAAGCATTGGTGTCCTTCCAACACAAACTAGGTTCGTAGTTAGCCCGCGTACAATCTTAACTCCTTGCGGCCCACTGCGTTTAAAACCACCCATAAAACCGACGCATTTTTTACGCGCGCACATGGTGTCGCTCCTCGAGTGGTTTTTTACATCTAGCAATAGAATGCTTTCGAGTAGGGTGATACAACTTACATACTTTGTCTGAAAGCTATTGAAACAAGCTACATACATATGGGGCCACCACTTAGGTGCGAGCCTCGGCTTGGGCTGTCGCCAGATGCTACAAGAGGGTAATGGAGGTTTCGCCTAGGTGCACGAATGCACCTAAGGGCGGAAGCGGGGAATTCTTCGACCCCGCATCCGGCGGGGTCGGTTGTTGTTGTGCATGTTTTTGGTCGGTTGTGTAGTGTGCGGAAGCGAATTGGTTGCCGTCACCTCCGGGTTAGCGGCGGTGATTGGGTCAACGGGGTCACTGAGGATGTGTCTCGGTCTACGGAGGAATGGGAATCCGTCCCTCGTTCCTTTGGCTTTTATAGTAAAAGCCAAGCATGTTTTTGATTCACATCTATCACGGCTTCTCCTACAGCTTCTGGTGTCTCGACAGATCTAATTTATGTACACATGGTTGGTACTCAGGCTTAATCAAGCATAGGCATATCTCGTGAAGGTCCTGGTTCCTGGTGGTCTAATATAATGGAAGGCCCTGGTTCTTGATTTTGTGCTGGTGAGTAATTAGGTTGGTCAACCGCGGCCCGTTCGGTCTGTTCCTGTTCTGGGTCATTATCTTCATCGCTCGTTGCTATGAACAAAGACAGAAATGTTATCAAAAGGCATTTAGTCATGTTAATGACTTAGTAGTCGTTAGTGTGTAAAATTTTTAGTGTACTATGCTTACTAGTACATATACAGCTGAATATTGTACTTTCCAAACAAAAATTCATAGTTTTAGTCTCAAAATATACCTAACGCATAATGAAGTACAACATATTCAGCTGCAGCGGTACATACTCTTAAATAACAACCAACATGCTAAATAAAACACACTGTGACCGTACGTCATACAGCGACTGATCGGTTTGCAAAGCCGACCAGCTTCCATGGCCAATGTAGACACCATCCAACGGACTGGTTCTACTGCCTCAAGGGCCATACACGCGTCACACCTCAAGTGCCAAAAGGGTAACGCCTTACCCTCAAATAAAGCGGAGCATGACTCGGGAGTCCACTCGCCTTTCCACGGGACGATGTACTGGGCCGCCGCGAAGGTTGACTTCCCATATGACCCAGACAGCAGCCTCAACTCATATCGATCATGGGGCAGGACCCGAAGAACTCGATACGGGCCGCGCATACCATGATCAAGCTTGCCCGTTGACTGAGCATACTTGATCACGAAAACCAGGTCACCTTCCTGAAACACACGAGGGGGACGTCGGTCCCGATTAACGCGAGCATCCATTACCACCTGATTTTCCGCTAACCGTTCGGTCGCCCTCTGCCTTGTAATCTCTCTTCTAGCCTCACGGTTAGATAGGCGAGGCTCAGGAATGACATCACGCACCAAGGTTCGAATCGCTGGTGTGGCATTTTCATGTCCTACTAAGAGATTTAAAGGCGAGATATTGGTAGATCTCTGTTTGGTCAGGTTGAGTATTAGCTCAAGCCGCCATAACTGTTCGGCCCATTCTAGTTTCTTGTAGGACGTCTCTATCCTAAGCATATTTAAGACGGTCCTCACGTACCTCTCCGCCTGGCCATTGGCATGATGCATCTCGGGTGTGATGTGATGTAGCTCGACACCTAGGTCTTGCATCCATGACTTAAAGCCTGAGGACTCGAACATTCGGCCCCTGTCTATTACTATTAAACGAGGAGTACCAAACAACGAGATCACATTTTGACAAACCAGTTTCAATTCGTTGAAGTCTTGACGCGGGATAAGCGTAAGAACACAGTACTTGGTAAACGCATCGACAACCAGCAAAATGTGCTTAAAACCTTTAGATTCCGGTAGTGGACCCAGCACATCAAGATGAAGTGTGTTGAACGGAAAATCGGGCTTTGTCCACGAAGAAATCGGCTGATGCGGAGCACGAGGAACTCTCTTGTGTGCGATACAAGTAATACAGTGACATATGTACTTTTTAACAAAGTCTCTTACGCCCGGAAACCAGAAATGTCTTAGAATTAGCTCTAGTGTTTTATCGATACCGATATGACAATGTTCATCGTGAAATATGCGGAGGAGACTCAAGCGTTATCCTTTCGGGATATAACAAAGTAGCCTTGGGTCTTCTCCTACAGGGATGTATCGGTAATACAGCACATCATTACGTAATACATATTGGGAAGAATCTAGTCCCCCTCGTTCCAAAGCCTGAATTAAGTTACTCGTCTCCTCATCTCCAGCCTGCGCTATCTGAGCCAGCAATTACGTGGTCTGTCGATGTTGTTTACCGAACTACATGGATTACGACTCAGGTAGTCCGCATGAGGCAACATGGCGCCTCTTCTGTTGTAGATGATGGTAAAATCGAAATCTTGCAAGTAGATCCACCATCTTGCCACACGCGGCAATAGGTCCTTCTTAGTTTGAGTAGCCTGAAGAGCATTACAGTCTGTAACTACAGTGAACTTTAAGCCCACCAAATAATGCCTAAAGTGACGTAGAGCTTTCACCACAGCCAGGATCTCGAGTTCATATGAGTGATACTTTGGTTCAGCCGCTTTAGTCACTTGGCTGTAGTAGGCAACAACTCGTTTAGAACCATCGTTATTTATTTGTAGCAAGACCGCCCCATAACATAAACAACTGGCGTCTGTGTGTACCTCAGTTTTAAAATTTACGTCAAATATAGCTAAGACGGGCGCGCTTGTTAGTCTGTTTATGATTTCCTGCCTACCGACCTCCTGCTCAGGTGCCCAATTAAATTGCACGTCTTTACGTGTTAAATTCGCAATACAGGCTGTCCTGAGTGAGTAGTTAGGGATGTACTTGCGGAAATACCCTGCTAGCCCTAGAAACTAGAGATGAGTCCGGTATTCAATAACTAACTCAGTACCTGTTAGCATGGTCCTAAAATATCTAACGCTATTGTAAAATCCGCATACCGCTAGGGAATAACTGTGCAAAGCGAGCATCGCGCCTAACCGACCGTGAGCCATAACTACCCAACGCTTCAATACCTATACTTACCTAACTATCATCTACGCATAGGTACTAGCGGACCGTTCACCCGTAAAGTTATGTAGCTGCAACAAGTATTTGGTATTTCTAACCAAATCGGTTAGATGGTACTTCTAACCAAATCGGTTAGATGGTATTTCTATCCAAATCGGTTAGATGGTATTTCTAACCAAATCGGTTAGATGGTATTTCTAACCAAATCGGTTAGATAGTATTTCTAACCAAATCGGTTAGAAATATATTGGGTAGAAATCAGAACAGGTATAGAGTATTGTAACGTTATTGGGTACCAGTTGGTACTAGCGGTATTGAAACAAAATACCCAACTAATAACCGGTAGCCAAAATATCCAATAACTCCCATCCTTACTAGAAACTGGCGTACTTGCTTAACATTTTGTGGGGGATGTGAATTTACAAGAGCTTTTACTTTCTCCGGCGAGGGCCGAACTTCCCCATTAGCTATAATCCGCCCTAGGTATTCAATTTCGGTGCACATAAACGAACATTTTTTTAGGTTAATTGAAAACCCTGTTGTTGTCAAAGTTGACAGGACTTCCCTCAGAGTCTGCAAGTCCTCATCTACTGTGACGGAAAGAATCAAACAGTCATCTATGTAGACCAAAACTTTTCCAGACTTAATAAAATCACGGAGGGTTGTACTAATAATCCTCTGATAAACAATTGGCGCGTTCGCCAAACCATAGGGTACTTTGACATACTCATAGTGTGACTCACTTGTAACAAATCCTGTGAAAGGTATGGATTCGTCATCCAGACAGATTTGGTGAAACCCCGTTGCCATATCTAGCGTGGTGAAAAACTTACATTTACCTAAACTGTCAATGTGATCATCAATTAATGGCAACGGGTACCTGTCCTTGACCGTTATCTTGTTAAGTGCGCGATAGTCGACGCACATGCGGTCGGAGCCATCTTTCTTCTTCACCAACAATACAGGGCTGGAGTAGGGTGACTCCGACTCGCGTATGATGCGCCCTTGGACAATAGGTCCTCCACAATATCACGTACCTTCAACTTTTCGCTATGAGACATCGCAGAAGACCTGGAACGCCCTTCGCGTCCAATATAACAATGCCTTCAGGTGGCTGATGGGGCTGCCGCACTTCTGCAGCGCATCAGGCATGTTCGCGGAGGCGCAGGTCGACGGGTTCGCTGCGATCCTACGCAAGAGAACGGCGTCGCTGATGCGCAGGGTGCGCGGAAGCGCCAACAGCTACCTGCAGGTCATTGCAGGAAGGCTGGACACAGCCTCTCCCTTCATGCAGCACTGGACGAAAGTTCATGTTGAATTCTAATGTGTTAAGTGTCTTGTAATGTTTTCATTGTGTGTTTTTCTGTGTTTTTTAAATTGTGTGTCGATATGGACTGTGACCTACTATGTCTGAAATAAATGATTGAAATTGAAAAATTGAAATTATGTCTATTTCCATTTCATATTCTATCTCAAATCTTTCTCTTCCAAACCTGCTGCAATTCGTGACAATATGCAAAACGCTTTCCTTAACATCTGGATCGCAAGGACACGATGGACTCTCCTTGCACCTGAACCGATGCAGGTACGAGGAGAATCCACCGTGACCTGTGAAGAGTTGGACAATGATAGGACTAAGTGATAATTTTTTGTCAATTTTGTACGCCCTTATTGCGTCTGGAAAGAACACTCTTGTGGTCGCTCCTTGCTCAGCGTTTACGAAGCGCTGGTTCCATTCGCAGAGCGAGTCTCTTCGGATTTCTCGCTTTGCGAATGAAACCGGGCAGCTATTGTATTTCGGCTTAGTTTTTAGCTGCAGCGCTGCGCATTTCGCCAGCTCATCGGCTCTTTCGTTCCCCTCCAACCCCGCGTGAGCTTTTATCCAAAATAGCGGAGCTGTATGGGCAAAGTGTCCAGTGCCTGCAGCTAAAAAACTACAGGCTGGAAATCGCCTTTTGGTCGGCTGGGTGTCAGCATCGGTAAGGATACTGGAACCAAGACGGATGCGATGTTACAGGTGTTTGGAGGTGGGGCACGTGCGGGTGCACTGCACCGCGGAGGTTGACCGTAGCGATGAATGCTATCGTTGCGGTCAGTCTGGTCATAAGGCGGCTAGCTGTGCGGCGGCAGCACCAAGGTGCTCGCTTTGTGCGGCCGCCAGTAAACCAGCAGACCATAGGTCTGGAGACAAGCGGTGCTCCCAACCTAGGTCCAAAATGAGGGCCAAAGCAGCCGTAAAGACGGCAGCCAAGAGTAGCCTGCCATCTCAAATGGAGGCTGGGGAGGCGATGGTCACTGGTTAAATTGTTAGTATGGATCGTCGCCTCTTACAAGCGAACATCAACCACTCGGCCAATGCGCAGGATCTTCTCTTGCAATCCATGACCGAGTGGTTGATACACGTGGCGGTGGTCTCCGAGCCGTACTTTATCCCACCCGATAACAATAATTGGGCTGGGGATATTGATGGTTCGGTGACCATCATTTCGTCTGTAGCTGCTGGGGTGCTTCCACTCACAACAGTCGCTAGGGGCAGCGGTTATGTCGCAGCTAGCTGGAAAGACATGGTGATCATCGGGGTCTACTTCTCTCCCAACAGGAGCCTGTTTGAGTTCGAGGCGTTCCTTGCCGGTCTGGGGGCCCTCATTGGGCAGACTCTGCCCCGTCCTGTGCTCATCGCGGGAGACCTAAATGCCAAGTCCACGGCTTGGGGTTGTCCTCTAACAGACGTTCGTGGTGGGGTCCTCGAGGAATGGGTGACAATCGCTGGCCTCTGTGTCCTTAATCAGGGGTCAGTGAATACCTGTGTGCGGCATAACGGGGGGTCCATTATCGATGTCACATTTGCATCCCCCACAGTTGCCCGCAGTGTAAGGGGATGCCATGTGCTGGAAAATGTGGAGACCCTGTCGGATCATTTGTATATCTGTTTCAGTGTCTTCGATTCTCCGGTTTATTCTGACCTTCGTCAACCGAGGGGGCGGACTCAGAACTCGCCGAAGTGGGCCCTGAGAAGCTTGGATGTCGAGGTTCTAGTGGAGGCTTCGATTGTTCAGGCCTGGCAGACCCTACCTGAGGGGCCGGTGGTAGTTGATGATGAGGCACAGTGGTTCCGGGATGCCATGTCACAAATCTGCGACGCAAGCATGGCCCGAGCTAGACCGCCTCTTCCTCGACGAAGTGTATACTGGTGGTCGCAAGACATAGCTGATCTTCGCAGTAGTTGCGTGACCGCTAGACGGCGGTACACCCATCACCGGCGGCGGCGGCGTAGAGATGCTGAGGTAGAGGAACGGCTATATGTAGAGTATAGGGCCTGCACTAGGGCCTTGCAGCTGTCCATCCGCTCTGCCAAAGAAAGGTCAAGAACCGAGCTTCTCGAGACTCTTAATGAAAATCCGTGGGCGGCCGTATAAGATGGTTCGGGGTAAGATTCGACTGTGGGCACCCCCCCTGACTGAAAGTCTTGAGCCTCAGCTGGTAGAGTCTATTGTGTCCACTCTGTTTCCGAATGTAGCTGAGCACCAGCCTCCTGAAATGGCTCCAGCAGAGGAAGATGGAAGAGATGAAGACGAGGAGGTGCCTCCCATCTTGGGAGTGGAACGACGCCTAGCCATCCGTAGCTCCGGCTAAGAACAAAGCACCGGGGCCGGATGGGATACATGGCAGGGCCTGGATCTATGCACTCGATGAACTTGAGGACCGATTCCTATGGCTACTCAATGCCTGTCTGGAGACGGGCAGGTTTCCAACTATATGGAAGACGGGCAGGCTCGTCCTGCTGAAGAAGGACGGACGTCCGGCTGACTCTCCGTCCGCATACAGACCTCTGGTGATGCTGGATGAAGCTGATAAGCTGTTTGAGAGGATTATAGCATTTCGGATAATTCAGCACCTCAAACGGGATGGGCCAAACCTGTCCGTTAACCAATTCGGATTCCGGGTGGGCAAGTCGACGATTGACGCAATAGGTCTCGTCAAGTCTCGGTCGGAAGAAGCGGTGGCTGGTGGCGACGTCATGTTGGCAGTATCTCTCGACATTGCCAATGCCTTTAATACGATGCCTTGGGTTTGTATTAGAGAGGCGCTGAAGTACCACAAAGTGCCTCTCTACCTCAATCGGATAGTTTCGGCGTACCTCTGTGATCGGTACATTTCATACCCCGGACGGGGAGGAACGCTACTGAGGAGGGAAATCTCGTGCGGTGTTCCGCAGGGATCAGTTCTTGGCCCACTCCTGTGGAACATCGGATACGACTGGGTCCTCCGAGAGTCTCTCAGCCCGGGCGCTGGCGTAATTTGCTATGCAGAAGATACGCTTGTCACCGCCCGGAATGCGACATTCGAGGGGGCTGTTCGTCTGGCCACTGAATCGGTAGCACTCGTAATTCGAAGGATAGAGCTATTGGGGCTCCGAGTGGCACTCAATAAGTCGGAGGCCGTTTGTTTTCACGGCCCACGCAAAGCGCCACCAAAGGGTTCCATTATTTCTATCGGCGAGGTGAGTATAGAGGTTGATTCAAAGCTTAAATATCTTGGGCTTTTACTTGATAGCAGATGGAACTTCCGCGAGCACTTCGCTAACATGGTCCCCCGTTTGATGAGTGCTGCTGTTGCCCTCAAGCGCCTGCTACCCAATACCGGGGGTCCCAGAGCAGGCGGTCGTCTCTATCTGGGGGTAGTTCGGTCGATGGCCCTTTACGGGGCGCCGATATGGGCAGAGACCCTAACGGAGAGAACCGTTGCTCAACTGCGACGTCCGCAGAGAGTGATGGCTATCGGGGTCATTCGCGGGTACCGTACCGTCTCTTATGAGGCAGCATGCTTGCTGGCAGGGTCTCCCCCATGGGACCTAGAAGCAGAAAGCCATGCTGCGACCTATGAGTGGCACATGGCACTCCGGCTCAAAGGGCAGTATCCCCCCCCGCCGGGCGAAGAGCCAGCGTGGAGGCACCACATCCGACGGGTCCTTAGAGACAAGTGGAAAGAGCGGCTTGCCTATCCAAAGGCCGGCTGCTGGACCATTGAAGCTGTCCGCCCAGTTTTCGAGAACTGGTTGGATAGAGCACACGGAACGCTTTCCTTCCGGTTGGTGCAGGTGCTCACGGGGCATGGCTGCTTCGGTAAGTACCTGTGCCGTATAGCCGGAAGGGAACCGACAACCGAGTGTCACCATTGTGGCTGCGACGAGGATACTGCGCAGCATACGCTCGAGGTGTGCCCAACCTGGGCCGTCGAGCGCAGTAACCTCGAAACGATCGTGGAGGCTGAACTTTCACTTGCAGCATTGATCAGATCAATGCTGGAAGGTGAGAGGTCTTGGAACGAAATGCTGTCCTTCTGTGAACAAGTGATGTCACAGAAGGAGGCTGCGGAGCGGGAGAGAGAAATAGTCTCAACCCTCCCGATGCGCGTGGTTAGGTTAGGTTAGGTTAGGTTAGGTTAGGTTAGGTTAGGTTAGGTTAGGTTAAAAGTGGGTGCGGCGACAGTTCGGGCCGCTGACCTTCCGATTGGTGCAGGTGCTTTCCGGTCATGGGTGCTTCGGGAAGTACCTGCATCAGATCGCGAGGCGGGAGGTAACCCCGGCCTGCCACGAATGTGGGGCGCCGGAGGATACGGCGCTCCACACGCTGGAGGCGTGTGCCGCGTGGAGTCCCATGCGGCACACGCTTTCGGCGATCGTTGGCAGGGACCTCTCTCTGCCGAGCGTGGTGAAGGCCATGCTCGGCGGTGCGAGAGAGTGGCAGGCGATGGTTTCCTTCTGCGAAGCCGTGATGTCGCAGAAGGAGGCCGCCGAGCGGGTCAGGGAGGATGATGTCCAATCTGACCCGCTCCGGCGCAGACGTCCCGGGGGGCGGAGGGGGCGGTTTAGCCGCCTCCTTCACCCTCAGTAGTGGGGCCAACTGGTAGGGAGTCGGGGGACTCTCTACCGGCTTGCACGGCCCCACACATTCCGGAGGGGTGGCCGTTGTGGAGAAAGCCACCCCTACACTAGGTCGAGGCCCGGGTGGTTCCCGGGCCGCCCGCTGAGGTGAGATAGTGACTGCTAACGCGACCCTATCTCACCTCAAATGCGGTTGAAGTAGGGAAACCCCCGGTTATGTTTAGTGGGTATGCCACCTGTAGAGGTGGAGACTCCCACATAACCAGTTGTCCCCCCGGACAGCTGGTATCCATAAAGGATTTGAAACCGGGTAAACAAAAAAAAAAAAAAAAAAAAAAGGTTAGGTTAGGTTAAAAGTGGGTGCGGCGACAGTTCGGGCCGCTGACCTTCCGATTGGTGCAGGTGCTTTCCGGTCATGGGTGCTTCGGGAAGTACCTGCATCAGATCGCGAGGCGGGAGGTAACCCCGGCCTGCCACGAATGTGGGGCGCCGGAGGATACGGCGCTCCACACGCTGGAGGCGTGTGCCGCGTGGAGTCCCATGCGGCACACGCTTTCGGCGATCGTTGGCAGGGACCTCTCTCTGCCGAGCGTGGTGAAGGCCATGCTCGGCGGTGCGAGAGAGTGGCAGGCGATGGTTTCCTTCTGCGAAGCCGTGATGTCGCAGAAGGAGGCCGCCGAGCGGGTCAGGGAGGATGATGTCCAATCTGACCCGCTCCGGCGCAGACGTCCCGAGGGGCGGAGGGGGCGGTTTAGCCGCCTCCTTCACCCTCAGTAGTGGGGCCAACTGGTAGGGAGTCGGGGGACTCTCTACCGGCTTGCACGGCCCCACACATTCCGGAGGGGTGGCCGTTGTGGAGAAAGCCACCCCTACACTAGGTCGAGGCCCGGGTGGTTCCCGGGCCGCCCGCTGAGGTGAGATAGTGACTGCTAACGCGACCCTATCTCACCTCAAATGCGGTTGAAGTAGGGAAACCCCCGGTTATGTTTAGTGGGTATGCCACCTGTAGAGGTGGAGACTCCCACATAACCAGTTGTCCCCCCGGACAGCTGGTATCCATAAAGGATTTGAAATCGGGCAAACAAAAAAAAAAAAAAAAAGGTTAGGTTAGGTTAGGTTAGGTTTTTTTTTTTTTTTTTTTTTTCCTGTCCGGGAGCGCAATGTCCCGGCCCGCGAGCTAATATCGCCACTATTTATTATGTTAGGTTAGGTTAGGTTAGGTTAGGTTAGGTTAGGTTTCGCGGGGTTCCACAGGGGTCGGTGCTGGGACCGCTCCCGTGGAACATCGGCTACGACTGGGTGCTCCGCGGCACCCTGCCCGCAAGTATGCGGGTAGCTTGCTACGCGGATGACACCCTGGTCGTAGTCAGGGGGAGGGACCTCGAGGAGACGTTGCGGTTGGCAGCGGTGGGCACCGCCCTTGTTGTCGACCGCATTCGCTCCCTGGGACTGGGAGTGGCCCTCTCCAAGACCGAGGCCCTATTGTTCCATAGGCCTCGGGAGGGACCGCCTCCAGGAACGAGGGTCGTTCTGGATGGGGTCCCGGTCCGGGTTGGGACCCAGATGAAATATCTGGGTCTCATCCTGGACGGGAGATGGACTTTTGGGGCCCATTTTACCCAGCTGGCCCCAAGAGTCATGGGAGCTGCCGCCGCACTGGGGAGGCTGCTGCCCAACGTGGGTGGCCCGAGCGCCACGTGTCGCCGGCTGTACTCCGGAGTCATCCGGAGTATGGCCCTGTACGGGGCACCGATCTGGGTGGACGCCCTCGGTCGCGGCAACCTGACTCTGCTGCGACGTCCGCAGCGGGTCGTCGCGACGAGGGCGATACGCGGTTACCGAACGGTGTCCTGGACGGCCGCATGCGTGGACGGGGGGAGATCCCCCCTGGGCTCTCCAAGCGGAAATCCTCGCCGAAGTTTACCACTTCGTGGCGGCGAGAAGATCCGCAGGGGAGTACCCAGTGTGGGAGGAGGTGGCGCGCATGCGGAGGCAGGCGCGGGCCGCCCTGTTGAGGCGGTGGGCGCAGGACCTGACTCCACCGGTCCCTGGTTAGTGGACGGTGGAGGCCATTAGACCGGTCCTCAAAAAGTGGGTGCGGCGACAGTTCGGGCCGCTGACCTTCCGATTGGTGCAGGTGCTTTCCGGTCATGGGTGCTTCGGGAAGTACCTGCATCAGATCGCGAGGCGGGAGGTAACCCCGGCCTGCCACGAATGTGGGGCGCCGGAGGATACGGCGCTCCACACGCTGGAGGCGTGTGCCGCGTGGAGTCCCATGCGGCACACGCTTTCAGCGATCGTTGGCAGGGACCTCTCTCTGCCGAGCGTGGTGAAGGCCATGCTCGGCGGTGCGAGAGAGTGGCAGGCGATGGTTTCCTTCTGCGAAGCCGTGATGTCGCAGAAGGAGGCCGCCGAGCGGGTCAGGGAGGATGATGTCCAATCTGACCCGCTCCGGCGCAGACGTCCCGGGGGGGCGGAGGGGGCGGTTTAGCCGCCTCCTTCACCCTCAGTAGTGGGGCCAACTGGTAGGGAGTCGGGGGACTCTCTACCGGCTTGCACGGCCCCACACATTCCGGAGGGGTGGCCGTTGTGGAGAAAGCCACCCCTACACTAGGTCGAGGCCCGGGTGGTTCCCGGGCCGCCCGCTGAGGTGAGATAGTGACTGCTAACGCGACCCTATCTCACCTCAAATGCGGTTGAAGTAGGGAAACCCCCGGTTATGTTTAGTGGGTATGCCACCTGTAGAGGTGGAGACTCCCACATAACCAGTTGTCCCCCCGGACAGCTGGTATCCATAAAGGATTTGAAACCGGGTAAACAAAAAAAAAAAAAAAAAAAGGTTAGGTTAGGTTAGGTTAGGTTAGGTTGGGCGGGCTTGGGTCTATCCATCAGATAAGCTCAAGTTGGCCTTTCCTCGGGGGAAGAGGAAAGGTTGCGTTGGTCTTGGGGGAGAGCGCAAGTCGTGTAGATCCCCAAGGCAAGTCTGGTGTACTATCCTTCTCGAGGTGCCGCCCGTTATTGGTCTATTTCGCTTTTCTAGAAATAGACGTAACTAAAAACACCAGGCGCCATCGCCGATGCGGTGGTGGGGTGGGAGTTGGGGAGTAAGTTATGATAGGTAGGTACGGATAGGTTAGGTTTGTGCATAGGTTAGGATAGGTTAGGGTAGGATAGCTCAGGATAGGTTAGGGTTAGGGTTAGGATAGGTTAGGTTGGTGCTCCTCCACGCGTCCCTCTGACTTAGCAGAGGGCGCAGTGGATGGAGCGGGTGGCTGGACGCCACTGGAGGCGGGGTCCTTTTCAGGACTGAAGAGGGGCCAAATCTCAAGGTCCGGCGCCCGCCGAAGGGAGTACTTTGCGTGTGGGCCCGGGACCCTGCTGATGCATCTCCTAGGAGATTCCGGTAGGGGTCTGGGCTCACATGCGGAGTATGGTCGGGGGGAACCCGGCCGCTAGGGCGTCAAAACATAGGGGACCTCACCCCTTAAAAAAGGGAAAAAAGCATGAAATGGACAATTTGGAAAATACTTTACCCCAGGGGGGTACCGCCGGCTCAGCCGGTGGAGAATCCCCCCGTGCTTCGGCACGCTGCCCCTCGTATTCTGGGGGGGGCACAAACTGTTCAGACGAAAGGAGGTCTCGCTCGCAGTCCGCATCGGCAGGGAAGTCATCTTCCGGGCCGCTGCGGGATGCGGCGGGACGTTTTGTGAAGGGTCCGACTGACCACGCCCAGGAAAGCCCTTCTCAGGGCTCCTCTTCGGAGGAGATGGACGTGTTGGAGTGCTCCGACTCGCTTGCGAGCCGGAAGCGGCCGATCGAGATTCCGATCTCGATTTTGGACTCGGACACGGAGACCGAGGGAATGGGGGCCAAGGTCAATACGGCGAGAAGAGGGAGGAGGCCTTCCGGGGCGGGTCTCACGAGGGGTGAGTTTTTAAAGCCTCCCCCGGTGGGCGAAGCTTTGGAGGCTGTCCTGCGAGGCAGAAGCCTCAAAAAGAAGGGTGCCGCTGCCGGTTCTGGCCGTTCGGAAACTGGCAGCGCCGAATCGTCGGGGCCGGCAGCGGCACAGTGTGACGCCGATGTCACCGTGAGGGACGCGGGCCAATTCAACGCCCAGGAAATAAGGGCGCGAGCCGCTGACGAGCTCGCCCGCATTTTGGAGGTTGCGAAGAAGTCAGGCAACCTCAAGGGCGAGTATGTCGGCCGGCTGAAGAAGTCGGCGTCTAATCTGCGAGAGATGGTGGACACTCTCGCAGACAGAAGCGAGGCGGAAGAGACGCGGCGCCTTAGGGCCGAAAATGGGCGCCTGCGACTGGAGGTCGAGGCGTCCAAGGCGGAAGCTAAGTCTCTCCGTCGAGGCTTTGCCGAAGCCAAGACGGAGGCCGCCGCCGCCACCGCCGCCGCTGCTGCTGCCGCCACCGCTGGGGCACGGATGGACGCCACCGTCCCGGGGGCGGTGGAGCTGTTGGAGGAGTTGAGGCGCTCCTTAGTTTCCACAGTTGGGGAAATGATGAATGCCCGACTTGCTGGAATTGAGGAGCGACTTCTACCGGCTCCGGTCGTTCGTCCGCCCCTGAGGACGGACGCAGGGAGGGCTGCAGTGCCCCCCAAGCGGCTGTCGCAGCCGGCTTCGGTAGCGGGCCCCTCACAGGAGGCTGCTCCTCCCACTGTTCCCCAGGCGGATTCCTGGACGACAGTGGAGAGGGGCAAGGGCAGGGGCAGAGGGAAGGGGAATTTGTCCTCCACCCCTGCCCCCGCGACTGCCCCGACGGTTCGTGCGGCGGCGAGGCCGAAACTAGCGGCAAGACCGAATACGGCGGCGGCCGGGGAGAAGCCTGCTGATGCCCAGGCCACCAACACCCAGCCGAAGCCGAAACAGAGGCACGTAGCTGCTGCTGTCACCCGGACAGCCAAGCTGAAGGCGGCAATGAGGGCCCCTAAGTCTGCGGCGGTTGTAGTAACACTACAACCTGAGGCCGTGGACGAAGGGGTCACCTACGCCGCCGTTCTCCAGACGGCCCAGGAGCGGGTCAATATCCAAGAACTGGGTATTGACCGGCTCCGCTTCCGGCTGACAGCCACAGGAGCCAGGATGTTGGAGGTATCTGGCTCCCAAAGTGGCGAGAAGGCGGACAGGCTGGCTGAGAGGCTCCGCGGTGTCTTGTCGGAGATGGCCAAAATCTCCAGGCCCGTCAAGACGACAGACCTCAGGGTCTCGGGTCTGGACGACACGGCCACCGCCGAGAAGGTGGCCGCGGCAGCTGCCGAGACGGGTCGATGTGACATTCGACTCGTCAAGGTCAGGGAAATCCGGCCTGGCCCCGGTGGCACTGGCTCCACCCTCATCGCCTGCCCTGTTTCAGCAGCCAAAGTGCTGCTGGAGAGGGGCAGGCTGTTGGTAGGGTGGAGCTCAGCACAGGTGGTAGCACTGGGGGCGCGTCCCATGCGCTGCTACAGGTGCATGGGGCTTGGGCACACTCGCTCTCAGTGTCCCGCGTCGTCGACCGACAGGGGTGACCTGTGCTTCCGGTGCGGTGGCGCAGGTCATAAGGCGGCCACGTGCGGGAGGGCAGAACCACGCTGCGCAATATGCGCAGATTCGGGGAGGCCTTCCGGGCACGTAATGGGGGGACGCAGCTGTGCCCCCCCGAATAAAAAGAGAAGGGCCGCCCCAATTGCGGCTGCAAGTGGGGACACCGCCCCGCAGGAAAAAAGCCCTGCGGCGAGCCAGGAGGTTGTGATGTCTGACTGAATGATGGTACAACATCACAACCTCCTCCAGACTAACCTCAACCACTGCGCTGGGGCGCAGGATCTGTTCATGCAGTCCCTGGCGCAGTGGGAGATTGATATCGCGGTTGCTGCGGAGCCGTACTATGTTCCTCCCCAGCATTCTTGCTGGGCTGGGGACGTGGACGGCTCCGTGGCCATCGTGGGAAGAAGTGGTGGCCCCCCCCTCTCAATTGAAGAGAGGGGTTCGGGGTTCGTGGTGGCCAGGTGGGGAGAGTATGCGGTCGCGGGCGCATACTACTCCCCCAACAGGACCGTCGCGGAGCTGGAGGTCTTCTTGGACCTCCTGGCCGCGGCGGTACAAAGGCAGGCCCCGCGTCAGGTCCTCCTCATGGGGGACCTGAACGCCAAGGCCCGGGACTGGGGCAACCCCACCACTGACAGTCGTGGGGAGACTGTCAGAGGATGGGCTCTCTGTGGTGGACGTAACGTTCGCCACCCCCGCTGTCGCGGCACGTGTCCTGGCCTGGAGGGTGATGTTGGAGGTGGAGACACTCTCGGACCATAAATATATAAGGTTCGAGGTGTCCACCTCTGACATACAGGGAGGGCGCGGGCGTGTGGCGCGAGCTGATCTTCCGCGCTGGGCGATCAGCCGCCTCGACGCCGAACTGGCAAAGGAAGCGGCGATCGTCCAGTCGTGGCTGGCTACGCCCGCGCACCCGGAGGTGGACATCGCGGCGAGCCACTTCCGGGAAGCGGTGACGGCCGTCTGCGACGCGGCCATGCCCAGGTCCCAGCGCTTGCCCGGCCGCCGAGAGGTGTATTGGTGGTGCTCTGAGATAGCAGATCTCCGAGCGGCCTGCTCGGTGGTACGACGGCCCTACGTCCGGTGCAGGACGAGGCGTCACGGCCGGACCGACGCTCAGCTGTCAGCCGAGGAGCTGGCAGCTGAGAGTCAGTTGTACGGCGCGTACCGTGACGCCAAGAGGGAGCTGCAGCTGGCCGTCAAACGGGCTAAGACACAGGCCTGGGCCTCGGCTCTGGATGGTCTCGACAGGGACCCGTGGGGACGTCCTTATAAGGCTGCCCGGAATAAGTTCCGGGGCCAGACGTCCCCTGTTGCGGAGTCCCTGGAGCCGGAGCTTCTGGGCAGAGTGATGGAGGGGCTCTTCCCTGATGTTGACCCCCACCACGTCCCGCCCACGATGGCCGCGCCGTCTCTCGCCGAGGAGGTGGACCCGGCCTCCATCCCCCTCGTCTCCGAGGTGGAGATGGAGGTTGCCGTCGGCCGCTTGCGCGGCAAGAGGACGGCACCGGGTCCTGACAGGATCCCGAAGCGGGCCCTGAGGATCGCCCTCGGGGAAATGGGCGGCCGGCTTCGGGAGCTGTTCGACGCATGTCTCACGTCTGGACGGTTCCCGAAGCTGTGGAAGGACGGCAGGTTGTGCCTGTTGCGGAAGGAAGGACGTGCCGCAGACGCGCCTTCCGCATACAGGCCAATAGTGCTGCTGGATGACACGGGAAAGCTGTTGGAGAGGGTGATCGCTTCCCGTGTCATCCGGCACCTGGAGGGGACTGGGCCTGACCTGTCGCAGGCCCAGTACGGTTTCAGAGCCGGGCGGTCGACGATAGACGCCCTGCTCTGGCTCAAGGGGTGGACCCAGCAGGCGGTCCACCAGGGGGATAAGGCGTTGGCGGTCTCGCTCGATATAGCCAACGCCTTCAACAGCCTGCCGCACGGAACGATACGGGAGGCGCTCCGATTTCACGGAGTGCCCCTGTATCTGCGGAGGCTGTTGGCGGACTACCTCCAGGACCGCGAGGTCCTGGTGGAGGGACGCAACGGCTTGAGACACCGTCGCGTCGTTCGCGGGGTTCCACAGGGGTCGGTGCTGGGACCGCTCCTGTGGAACATCGGCTACGACTGGGTGCTCCGCGGCACCCTGCCCGCAAGTATGCGGGTAGCTTGCTACGCGGATGACACCCTGGTCGTAGTCAGGGGGAGGGACCTCGAGGAGACGTTGCGGTTGGCAGCGGTGGGCACCGCCCTTGTTGTCGACCGCATTCGCTCCCTGGGACTGGGAGTGGCCCTCTCCAAGACCGAGGCCCTATTGTTCCATAGGCCTCGGGAGGGACCGCCTCCAGGAACAAGGGTCGTTCTGGATGGGGTCCCGGTCCGGGTTGGGACCCAGATGAAATATCTGGGTCTCATCCTGGACGGGAGATGGACTTTTGGGGCCCATTTTACCCAGCTGGCCCCAAGAGTCATGGGAGCTGCCGCCGCACTGGGGAGGCTGCTGCCCAACGTGGGTGGCCCGAGCGCCACGTGTCGCCGGCTGTACTCCGGAGTCATCCGGAGTATGGCCCTGTACGGGGCACCGATCTGGGTGGACGCCCTCGGTCGCGGCAACCTGACTCTGCTGCGACGTCCGCAGCGGGTCGTCGCGACGAGGGCGATACGCGGTTACCGAACGGTGTCCTGGACGGCCGCATGCGTGCTGGCCGGAGATCCCCCCTGGGCTCTCCAAGCGGAAATCCTCGCCGAAGTTTACCACTTCGTGGCGGCGAGAAGGTCCGCAGGGGAGTACCCAGTGTGGGAGGAGGTGGCGCGCATGCGGAGGCAGGCGCGGGCCGCCCTGTTGAGGCGGTGGGCGGAGGACCTGACTCCACCGGTCCCTGGTCAGTGGACGGTGGAGGCCATTAGACCGGTCCTCAAAAAGTGGGTGCGGCGACAGTTCGGGCCGCTGACCTTCCGATTGGTGCAGGTGCTTTCCGGTCATGGGTGCTTCGGGAAGTACCTGCATCAGATCGCGAGGCGGGAGGTAACCCCGGCCTGCCACGAATGTGGGGCGCCGGAGGATACGGCGCTCCACACGCTGGAGGCGTGTGCCGCGTGGAGTCCCATGCGGCACACGCTTTCAGCGATCGTTGGCAGGGACCTCTCTCTGCCGAGCGTGGTGAAGGCCATGCTCGGCGGTGCGAGAGAGTCGCAGGCGATGGTTTCCTTCTGCGAAGCCGTGATGTCGCAGAAGGAGGCCGCCGAGCGGGTCAGGGAGGATGATGTCCAATCTGACCCGCTCCGGCGCAGACGTCCCGGGGGGCGGAGGGGGCGGTTTAGCCGCCTCCTTCACCCTCAGTAGTGGGGCCAACTGGTAGGGAGTCGGGGGACTCTCTACCGGCTTGCACGGCCCCACACATTCCGGAGGGGTGGCCGTTGTGGAGAAAGCCACCCCTACACTAGGTCGAGGCCCGGGTGGTTCCCGGGCCGCCCGCTGAGGTGAGATAGTGACTGCTAACGCGACCCTATCTCACCTCAAATGCGGTTGAAGTAGGGAAACCCCCGGTTATGTTTAGTGGGTATGCCACAGTTGTCCCCCCGGACAGCTGGTATCCATAAAGGATTTGAAACCGGGTAAACAAAAAAAAAAAAAAAAAAAAAAAAAAGGTAAGTTTGGTTAGGTTAGGTTTTTTTTTTTTTTTTTTTACTTGTTGCATACTAGTTAACTCATCTTGCCATAGGACCAGTGAGAATGCTAGTCTGCCTTTACTTTTGAACCTATGGCAACCTGTTGCTATTTATTGCAACAACATTAAATTACCTGCTACGGAATAAAACATTTATTTAAATATAAAATCAAACTTTGAACACACACACTCCCACACAACGCACACGAAGGATACAAGGAACAAAAGTTTTTTAGAAGATAGCGCAGATAAATTGAAAAATAATTTTAAACATAGTTAAACAATTTTATATGAAGTGGCCATTGAATAAGGAAATAATATTTATAAGTCAACCGATCAACAATAATTCGAATATCGCCACATTCTCAATTTAATAATTACAATTTAAACCTTAAACTATTCTTATATCAAACTTTTAAACAATCATTCTTTTCTATCCATCTTGACTTTTCTCAACCGTTCAACAACAATTTGAATATCGCCACATTGTCAATTTAATAATTACAATTTAAACCTTAGACTATTCTTATATCAAACTTTTAAACAATCACTATTTTCTACCCATCTTGCCTTTTCTCATATCTGTATATTTTCCTCTTATAGTTTGTTTGTTTTTTTTTTTTTTTCCTTTTCTTATTCTATATTTTTTTCCTTTGTATATATATATATATATTTTTTATATTCTTTTCTTTTGGTATCTTTTCTTTAAATGCTTTTTTTATTTATTAATTTTTTCTTGTATATTTTACAACACAATACATAAAAAAAAAAAAAAATTACATCAAAATTACATCCAATATAATTTAAAGTCATACGTACTCAAAGCCCTACAAGAGAGTAATTAAAAAGGCAAAACAGCAACAGTTAAAATAAATTGAATCAAAGATACCTAATATGTCACAAGATAGATGTGATGGTATACAAATTTCTATACGGGTAATATAAATATACTTATTACATGCTAGGTATTACTTACTGCGCATTACATCGTTATTTTGCTGAGCAAAATGTGCCTTATGTTGTAAGTCACAATATTATAGTCAATTTAAATAAATAGGATAATAAATTTTTTGATAAGGTATCATAATTATTGCGAGTATTTGCGTAGCAAACACACTAAATTAATCACAATTTTAACAATAAAATATATTCATAGAAGTACTATATTTAGATCAATTGAAAATAATAAGCTAAAATCAATGGATATACGAATATGGTGTTAGGTGAGGTTAGGTTAGGTTAGGTTAGGTTAGGTTAGGTTAGGTTAGGTTAGGTTAGGTTAGGTTAGGTTAGGTTAGGTTAGGTTAGGTTTTTTTTTTTTTTTTTTTTTTAATTCCTGTCCGGGAGCTATGTCCCGGCCCGCGAGCTATCTTTCCTCTGACTTGATCAGAGACTTTGGTTATAATACATTCCGGGAAGGGATTAGGTTCAATTTTTCTTTATTCTTTACATTTGTTTTCTTAGCTTAACGTTTTTACATACTATATTGGATTTACATATATTTCTATCATAAAATTATTTTAATTATATCACACTTATTCTCTATTTATTTTGTGCATCCAACAATTTTTAATGCTTCTTATATATATAGTCAATATATATTTAAACATAACTTATCTATCTATTTCTTCTTATTACCTTGTTTGCGATTTTTATACAGTATGACATAAACTTATGTATAATATATTTATTTTCCATTATATTTTTTACATTATTTCTTTCTATTTTTATATCTAGGTACTGTTCTGTCTCATATCTTTCGTAGCCATATACAGGGCAATCGAAAAGGAAGTGTTCAACGGTTTCATTTTGGTCAGGGTCACATACGCAGGATGGGCTTTCCCTGCACTTGAAACGGTTCAAGTACATGGAAAAACCGCCATGCCCTGTTAGAACTTGTGTCATTACTCCCGTGGGTTTGATTTTATTAATGATTTTATAGGCTACTGTAGCATCGGGGAAAAACAGTTTTGTTGTACCGGCCGTGTCGCCTGTCTTGTATCTCCGATTCCATTCGCCAAGCGCCTCCATTCGGATCTGGCGCTTGACGAATGAGATCGGACACTTATCATAGTTGGCCTTTGTTTTCAGCTTCATTGCGGCATCTTTAGCTAACTCGTCTGCTCGTTCGTTTTCCTTTAGTCCTGCATGAGCTTTAATCCAGTAGAGTGCTACATTCTTACCCTGCTGTTTGCACTCTCTTAAGTTTCGGCGGATTTCAACTACCAGCGGATTGAGCGAGCGATTATTTACCACAGCTTCCAGTGACGATCTAGAATCACTATATATGCCATAGGTGTCTTCCGGGCGCCTTAAGATCTCCTTGGTGGCTTCGCATATGGCCAGCAATTCCGCCTGGTAGACCGTACAATAGGACGACAGCTTCAATTTCCTGCTTTTGGTTTCCGCCTCATTATTCCAGACAGACAATGAGGCTCCAACCTTGCCCTCAATTTTGCTGCCGTCCGTGAATAAACGCACGGCATGGAGGCTATGCGCGTTGACCTGCTCTTGGTCTACCAGGCACATGAATTCCAGGTCCATATATTCAGCTGGGTGAGGTGTGCAGGCGAGGGTGATTACACTTTCCACCTCCCTGTCTCCTGGTGCTATTCGGGACAATCCTCTCTTTGTCTCATACAGGGCAGCTGCCTCTTGTATTCTGAGGTCAAGAGGTAGTATTCCGGTCAGCAACAGTACCGAGTGTAGGGAGGCAGTTCGATAGGATTTGCATATTTTTTGGGCAAACCCTCTTTGAACTGCATTCAACACCTTTTGCACACAGATCTTTTTAGTGGAAGGCGCCCATAGGTTAGGTTAGGTTAGGTTAGGTTAGGTTAGGTTAGGTTAGGTTAGGTTAGGTTAGGTTAGGTTAGGTTAGGTTAGGTTAGGTTAGGTTAGGTTAGGTTAGGTTAGGTTAGGTTAGGTTAGGTTAGGTTAGGTTAGGTTAGGTTAGGTTAGGTTAGGTTAGGTTAGGTTAGGTTAGGTTAGGTTAGGTTTTTTTTTTTTTTTTTTTTTTTTTTTTTTTCCTGTCCGGGCGCTGAGGCCCGGCCCGCGAGCTATCCTACATCGTCCCTCTGACATTATCAGAGACCTTTTTAGTCTTCTTTTATATTTGCCTATCATTTATTTTTAGGGAGTGAAGAAGGGTTTCCTTTATTTTCTATACGTTTTTTACATTGGTTTTTCTTATATTATGTTTGCTTAATTAAATTTTGTACATCTGTTTTTAATCTAAGTTACTAATATATATCAACAATATATATCTTTACTTAACTTATCTATCTATTTCTTTTTATCACCTTATTTGCTATAGTTTTACAGTATTCAAAAAACTTATCTCTAGCGTACTTATTTTCTACTATTTGCCATATATTTTCTACTTTTATCTTATATTCTATAACTTGTTCCACGTCATACCTTTCTCTACCAAAGACAGGACATTCTGTAATAACGTGCTCTACAGTTTCAGGTTTTCCCGGTTCGCAGATACACGATGGGTTTTCCTTACATTTGAATCGGTTCAAATATGCGGAAAACCCACCGTGTCCCGTCATTACCTGTGTTAAAACTCCGTTTGGCTTAACGTGCCGGACTATACTGTAGGCCTTTACTGCGTCTGGGAAGAAAATCTTTGTGGTTGCCGCGGTTTCGCCATCCCTGTATCTCTTGTTCCATACGTCAAGCGAATCCAAACGAATTTGGCGCTTGACGTATGAAACAGGGCACAAGTCGTAGTCTGGCTTGCTTTTCAATTTAAGAGCGGCCTCTTTGGCAAGCTGGTCGGCTCT
Source organism: Eupithecia insigniata (assembly GCA_947859395.1). Lineage (NCBI taxonomy): Eukaryota > Metazoa > Arthropoda > Insecta > Lepidoptera > Geometridae > Eupithecia > Eupithecia insigniata. The sequence continues at coordinate 15,722,626 of OX402002.1, forward strand.
CTCGTTCCCCTTTAGGCCAGCGTGAGCTTTAATCCAGAAGAGTGCAACCTGTTTATTCCTACGCTTGCACTCTTCTAGATTACGACGGATTTCCACAACTAAGGGGTGGAGAGAGCGATTGTTAGTGACCGCTTCTAGTGACGACCTTGAGTCACTGTAGACTCCGAAGCTATCTTCTGGGTGCTTAATAATTTCCCTGATGCTCTTACATATAGCCAACAGTTCCGCTTGGAAGACCGTACAGTACGATGACAGCTTCAATTTTTGGCTCTTAGTTTCGACCTCATTGCTCCAGAAAGACAATGAGGCGCCAACCTTGCCATCAATTTTGCTGCCGTCTGTGAATATGCGTACTGTTTGCGTATTGTAGATGTCTACCTCTTCGCGGTCCTCCAAGCATATGAACTGCAGGTCTATATGTTTTGCTGGGTGGGGAATGTCTGCGTATTTGGTCAGTCGCTCCACCTCCCAATCTCCTGTCGTTGGCTGGCCCACTCCCCTCTTTACCTCATACAGGGCTGCTGCCTCTTGTATTCTGAGGTCAAGGGGGAGTAGTCCAGCCAACACTAGTGCCGAGTTGAGAGAGGTGGTGCGATACGACTTGCACAACTTTTGTGCAAATCCTCTTTGGACCGTATTTAGCAGCTTTTGTACTCCCAGTTTTTTAGCCGACGAAGCCCACACACCAGAGGCATACATAACGACTGGCTCAACCACGGCAACATAGATGGATCGTATGACGTCCGGATGTAAGCCCCAACTTATTTTGGCGGCTCTAGATAGCTGCTTATATAGATTCAACGCCTTTTTGCAAGCTTTTGCTACGTGGCTGTTGAATGTCAGCTTGCTATCTATAGTGAGCCCCAACACTTTAAATTCGTTTGACATGCCTATGCCGACCCCACCCATGTTCAGGACAGGAGAATCGTACTTAAGCTTGCGCGTTAGCACCATTGCGTTCGTCTTGTGTGGTGCGAACCTCAGCTTGTTTCTGATTCCCCAATCCTGAACATAGGCGAGGGTGGCATTTGCCTGTCTTTGAATATCTAGTGCAGTATCTGCGTCAAAAACCAGGACCACGTCATCGGCGAAAGCTTGGCAGTAATTGCCTTGCTTTTCCAGATCCCGGAGAAGTGGATCAAGTAGCAAGTTCCAAAGGATTGGCCCTCCTATTGAGCCCTGTACACATCCTTTTGTTGTAGACTTCGTTACCTCTTCACCTGCGTAACGCACTCTTACCGATCGGTTGCTGAGGTAACTGTCTACCACTCTTCTAATGTTTATTGGACACCTTTCCTCAGCCAGTCGTGTTCTGATTGCTGGCCACCAGGCGCTATCGAAGGCTCCCTCTATGTCTAATGATATCATGGTGATTAGTTTTTTCTGTTCCAGCTTTCCGCGTATGTGTTGTATTAAGTCATAGAGGGAGTCTTCGGTGCTCCGTTGGGGCATAAAACCGTACTGGCGAGTACTCATCCGTGGAAGAACGTGCCACTTGATCCGGCTCACTATCATCTTCTCCAAGATTTTTCCCATCACTGGCAGCAAACCTATTGGTCGGTAGGACTTGGCTTCCGTGTAGTTTTCTTTGCCGGGTTTCCTTAGTACTACTACGGTTGCCTCCTTCCATATCTTGGGAAAATATCCTAGCTCGAGACATTTGTTTGCCAGTGATAGGAAAATCCTGGGGTCCTGGTTTATTGCTTGGCTACAAATGTCAGACGTCAGACCATCAGACCCTGGAGCCTTTTTAGGGTTGAAAGAGCTCAATGCGAATTTCAGCTCTTCGGAGGTAAATGGCGGGTCATGATAACTATCATCACCCGGGCCATTTACATTTTCAGCTTCTTCCCTGATTCGCTTGTGTACCTCATTATCTTCACCTTTACTATCCTCTGGGTAAAAAGTGTTTGCTAGAAGTTTTGCAGACTCCCTAGGCCCCAATATTACTCCTTCCCTGACGAGTGGTAGATCTTCGTGTCTTTTCGTTATCCTACCTATGACCCTATAAATAGATTCCCACAATCCTTCCCTATCCTGTTTCCCACAGAACTCCTTCCAGCTTGATGTTTGTGCGTTTTTTGCTTCCAACTCATACTTCTGTTTTGCTTTCAGGTACTCTTCTACGACAACTGATCTTCGGACTGGCGCTGCGCATCGAATCCTGCGTTTTCTGGTGACGACTTCTTTCTTCAGCATGGCGAGTTCATCCGACATCCACGGCAAGGTAAGTTTGTTCTTTGTTTTCTTTTTAGGTATGGTACTATTGCATGTTTTAGTTATTATGTTTATATATGTTTCTACTATGTGTTCTAATTTAGCTTTTGTGTCTATGTTTTCAATATTTATTGTATTTATGTTATTATCGGCCAGAAACTGGGCCAGTTTCTCATGAAATTGGCTCCAGTTTGCTTTCTTACTGTTATACGTTCTTGTAGTTCTGCTTATATTTATTCCCTTTGATTTTAATAGTCTCACTTTAAACATTACCGTGTTGTGGTCTGAACTCGTCATGCTGTCGTCCACTCTCCAGTCTTCCACCAAAGACAGCGCATCCGCTGAGCAGGCCGTGATGTCAACAAAGCTAGAGTACGTCTTTTTACCCCGTATTGTGTCGAAAGTGGGGGTATCTCCTACATTCAGCACCTGCATGTCCATCTCTTCAAAAGCTCCTGCCATCTCCTCTCCTCTACTGTCAACCTTCAGGCTGCCCCACCAAGTGCTTTTCGCATTCGAGTCTCCACCTATTATAATTTTGTTTTGCCCTACTTTTAGCCTGATGTCTTTAAGCTGCATTAGATACGGCTCGATTGCCTGATCGGGTTCGAAGTAGAACGAAACGACTACAATTTCCCAGGCACTAGTTCTCAATTTGACCACCACGATATTCGTAGTGGTCAAATCCGGGCGTTGAATTACATCAATGTCATCGTCGAATACGGCGATGGCTGATTTGACAACTGCATCACCGGGATTCGTGCACTGGAAAATCCTCACTCCCTTGTAGTCTCTCATTCTACCAATCCCCCCTACATAGGGCTCCTGAAGTAGCGCGAGAGCTATCTTCTTTTCTGTGGCCTCCAGCATTATCTCATGGGTAGCGAGTGCCTTGCGCTGCAAGTTTGCTTGGGCCACTAGGTATTGCCTCGTGCTGTTTGGCGTTGGTGTTTGTCTAGCTGGAGAAGGTTGGACGCCCCGGACCACTTTAGCAATACGCTACCGTGGCCCGCGCCAGTGTCTCCCACCTCCTCCGAATTGGGCAGTCTTGACTAAAAGCACTGTGGTCAGCTTTATCCATTTTGGCGTGCACACAATTACAACAGGAGGGAGTCTCGCCCGCGAGCCAGTCCGCGCATTCTGATCGCATGTGGGGTCCCCCGCAATGGCTGCACTTCTCAATTTGTTCAGTGCAGAAACGTTTGCCATGACCATACCCCAGACAGAGAGAGCACTGGACCAATGGTGATTGATCCTCTGCTCTCACCCTCTGGAGATCTATCTGCACCGTCTCTGCATCAATCAATCGGCGCCAAATCTTGGGAGAGACCCTCATGACAATATGATGTGTGTGAGGGTTTCTGGTCCGCCTCTTGTAGAGGATCTGCATTCTGTGCTCTTTCTCACCAAGGTCTTTGAGGATGTTTTTATTCTGGTTTCTCAGGGCGTTAAGAACGTCTTCATCAGTATTGAACTGGAAGACGTTCCTGAGAATAACCAGCGGGTCTTTGTTCTTGACCTCCTGAACGTTCAGGTGGTCTTCTGCCCTTTTCAGTTTTTCTTTTATTATTTCTCTCTCTTTCTCTGTCTTACATCCCACTATTATCTTCCTGTCTTTTGCCTTTCTTATCCTTTCAATTTCAACTCCTCCTTCCTTGGCGTTAATGACTTTTCTTATTCTGTTTAGCACTTCTTCACTTGTTTCGGTCTCGTTTTTGGCGGTAACCACTACCGAGTGCAGCGCCGTCTGTTCCAGAGGCTGTCTCTTTGCAGACGCCGCCGCAACGCCAGCGTAAGTTAACCGCTCTTGAACCTCCTGGTGCTTTTCGATTAGTTCTTTAAGTTTTCCCATTTTCTCGTTGCTCTCCTCTATGAGTTGGGCATGTTTCTCCATTTTTGCCAAAAGCATGGATTCTTTTCTTCCTCCCACTTCCGTTTCTTTTTCCTCCTCTGGTTCTTTGGCCACTTCCTTCTTTTCTTTTCCTATAACGCTTTCTACCTCTTTCACAAGCTGGAAAAGTCTGTCGATAGCAATAGTAACCTCGGTTTTTATTTCCGTCTTGAGGTTTCTAGCATTCCCAAGGTTAAGTTTTGCCTTCATGACGCACGCTTTCGCCTCCGCAAGCCTATCTGTGTATTTGTTATTTGACCCTAACGGTGAACTCTCTACAGCATCCGATGAGCCTTTTTGAGCTCCCACTTTGGTGTTATAAGAACACCCCGCTTTTGTCTTTGGCTTACTAGTCGTAGACGCTGTAACCTTTTTGGGCGAGGTCACCACCTTTGGCTTTGCTTTAGGAGACTGGGATGCTGGATCAGCTGGAGCTTTGCCGGCCTCCCACTCGCCTATGCTTCGCCTAACATTCGATGTTGTCATTTCTACAGAAGTTTCTGCCTCTGATATAGGAGCATCAGAGGCAGAAACATCTGTAGCCTTTTGGGTCTTTTGATCAATGTCAATTGTGACGTTGAGCGTTTTGACGGGTGTGCGTAATCCGAGCATTGTTTTATAGGGGACGATGAGTAAAATTGATATTGATAGTTTAAAATAAATTTGAACAGTAAAATAAAAGTTTGTATAAGTTTTAAAATAATTTGTCTTAAATATAATAATAAGCTTGATGTTTTTTCTCTTTTTCAGATGGTGTTTTGGCTGCCAAGTCAGTGCAAGATGGATTATTTTGAAAGACTAGAGATATAATTATTATGTAAGTACTAATCTTTCTTTTCTGTTTCAGATGGTGTTTGCAGAAACCAACAGCATGAGGGGAAGCTCCTTCAGCATCAACCCAGGTAAGAATGAAAACAGAAATTTAGAGTCAGCGTTAAGGACTCTACCTAGAGTCCGTCTTAATGTAGCAGCAAAACTACCAGACTGTTGAAAAACAGCCACGTCAATCTGATCTTTGGTAAAGAAAGTCACGAAAATGTACAGTGCGCAAAATTTCTACTCTATGTAGAGTCAATTTTTGGTCAATAAACCTTAATACTAATTATCTTATAACTAACTCAAAAACCCGCGTCCAATTTGGAGCAGCCGTTAAAAAGTTACAGGACTTCAAATTTTGAGGGGATGGGGGGGGATGATATTTTCAAACTTTATAAAGGACAGAGCAAAGACAATCAAGTCTGTATTTTAGATATAATCTAAAATACAAATTTCCGTCAAAATTTGTCTAACTCCTCCCGTTTTCGAGATATTTAAGTTTAAAGTTTTGAATATCAGTGGGTGGGGGTAGGTAAGAGAGGGGGAAGGGAAATTTTTTAAAATAAATCTTATAAATAATAAACAATACCATAAAGTTTTGAAATTCGGAAAAAAAGAAATTATTTTGGGTTTGGTATCTATTAAGGTAATTAGGGGGGTGAGGGTGAAGGGGGGTGGATTCAAAATTTTAAGTAATAATTTACCATAAATATAATCCGAATACAAAATTTTTGAATTTTATGATTTTTCTTAGCAAAACTTGTTAAAAACACTTTTGAATTTGGGTGGGGGGTTTCCAGAAAAAGGGGGGAAAATTAAGAATTTACAAAAACTATAGTTTTTTAGTATCTAACATAGTTAGATACACAGCCCTCGTCAAAAAAGTCCTAACTCTCACCGTTTCGGAGAAACAAGGGTTTTCATTTATTTACACTTGACCTACATTCAGAAAAATTTATAAGTTTTAAATAACAAGTGATAAAAATAAAATAAAAGCTAATTATACAACACTAAGAGATGGAGAATCTATGGCTTAATTTTAAAGGTGGGTCGTCACTGATAATTTTGAATACTTAATCTTTAAAATAATGACTCGACCGCACAAAAATCTAAAACCTTGTTTCTACGGAACCACTTAACTTAGAGTGACAGTTGAAGTGCCTCCGGCGTCCTCACAGTGTCCTCCAGTCTTCGACAGCGTCACCTGCCACCCAGCTGCTCTCCTTCGATGACCTCGTGGCCACGTGGTTTTTGTTTTTCTTCTTTTTTCCCGGCCTGTGTGCACGGGAAAAATCCAAACAAAACGCCTTCGTGTAGAACTCCACAAGGCCTTCCTTTGTGCGGTTCCAAAACTGTAGGTCACCGCTCAAAAACCGGAGATATTCGCCTCCAAACTTTCAAAAATTTCAAAAATTCACTTTTTTGTAAATAACTCACTCAAAAATTCACTTTTTGTAAAACAAATTTCACCGCCGTGTAGCATTTGTTAACTAGCTTCTTTTGATATATGGCACGGTCTGCTACAATCACTTTTTACTATTTTTCGGAATTTTTCCGTGGAGAGAGACTTTGTTTCTGGCCGCTCCGGGTCGTGGTTGGGTTAGGTTAGGTTAGGTTAGGTTAGGTTAGGTTAGGTTAGGTTAGGTTAGGTTAGGTTAGGTTAGGTTAGGTTAGGTTAGGTTAGGTTAGGTTAGGTTAGGTTAGGTTAGGTTAGGTTAGGTTAGGTTAGGTTAGGTTAGGTTAGGTTAGGTTTTTTTTTTTTTTTTTTTTTAATATGTTGCATACTAGTTAACTCATCTGACTACAGAGTCAGTGAGTGCGCTTGTCTGCAGTTACTTTAAAAATCCATAATAATCTGTTGCTGTTAATGCAACATCATTATTTACAATGTCCTGTGAATTTAATTACAAATAAAAACAAATCAGTAAATTACAAAAATGCATACAATCAAACATTAACCTACTAACCCATTCACTCAATCATACCACCCTTCTCCTCACATACACACACACACACACACACACACACACACCTTCACCCCATAAGCATAAAACACAGATAGTCACAAAAAAAGAAAATCAAGCCTTAAACATTTGTGTTACAATTAACATTATAATAACATTACTTCTATAATACTATATTAAGATTAGGTTATATTAGAATATAATGGACGAATTTAACATACATCAAATTATTGAATATTGGGTAGTATTTATAATTTTCTCTCTTCGTGTCTCATAACGTATAATTTATTCAGTCTTTTTTTTTCCTTTTCACGTTTTTTTTTTTTTTTTTTTTTTTCCCCTTTAGACCACAAAGAAATATTAACATTATAATTTTAACATAGGTATTATATATTTTTATATAAATACTACCGTATACATTAGGTATATATATAAAAATCATTTTTTTTTTAGAGTTACATCTGCAGAAACTACAATCGTAGCCCTCAGAGTACCTTGACAACAATACGAAATTAAAGTTATTTAAAAACAAATTAAACAATATTTACGACATACATGTGTACTTATACAAATATATATTATGTATTTTCTTCAATTCTTACTTTAATAAAGTACTGGCACATGCTGCAGATTATAGATAACCATAATCACAGAGTACCAGAACATACACAAATAAAAATAATGAATAAATTAATTGAATTAAATTGACCATTATGACAAAAATAAATAAATAGCGACCACTGCAACATTAACAAAATCTGATGTAATAGATAATTACAACAATTTCCTAAATTTCATAAATCATTGCAGTGTATCAGTACATACACAGATAAGTAGCATTTGCAAATTAAATAGCATAAAATGGACCGTTATCGCAAAAAATAACGACCACTACAACATTATAAGAATATGATAATTAACCAAATCAATTAAATTTCTTTTATAAACCATTACATACATATATTGATATAAAAATTTAGTTTAATAATAATTTCATTAAATGACCAATTAGTAAAATAATGATCATAAAATACCTCTATCAATTTCAATAAATAATAATAATAATCAACAGAATGAATAATAATAATTTCATTAAATGAACCATTAGTAAAATAATGAACATAAAATACCTCTATCAATTTCAATAAATAATAATAATAATCAACAGAAGAAAATCAAAACTTACTCAAGAGCAACCCCACAGCAACAAAAAATTAAGTTAAATTAACCTATCACACAAATAAACAATAATATACCCAATACTCAGTACCTATTTTAAGTCCAGGAAACAAAATATTGGTCAAGTAATAAGATCAAGAGAATAAAGAGAAAAAAAAAAAGTTTAATCTCCCAATTATTTAGGTTAGGTTAGGTTAGGTTAGGTTAGGTTAGGTTAGGTTAGGTTAGGTTAGGTTAGGTTAGGTTAGGTTAGGTTAGGTTAGGTTAGGTTAGGTTAGGTTAGGTTTTTTTTTTTTTTTTTTTTTTTTTTTTTAACCTGTCCGGGCGCTGAGGCCCGGCCCGCGAGCTATCCTACCCCTAGCTTAACCAGGGACCTGGTTTACACAATCCAGTCATACCAGTTCACTAATATGCTTCTCGCACTTTCATTCTTCATACTGTATCTTTCTTTTTTCCGTCTTTCTTCATTCTTTATAGTCTCTTTACTGTTTTTCCTGCTTTCTTTATTTTCCTATAGGGGTATTTATAGACAGTTACACTAATTTTTATTTTCTCAAATGATTACATTTTTCTTATTCTACCTTAATTTTTATACAGGGCACAAAGTAATATAATTTAAATTATATAATTGTGACACCTTATTTCTACTTATTTTTATTTATTGCTATTTTAACAATTTTTTCACAATATTCTATAAATTTACATCTTATTCTCTTATCTTCTAATATGATATACAAATTTTCCTTTTTTATGTCATAATTTATTTGTTGTTCAGTCTCATATCTTTCTCTTCCAAACCTGGGGCAATTTGTTATTAGGTGTATTACGCTCTCTTCAACATCCGGGTCGCAAGGACACGATGGACTCTCCTTGCACTTGAACCGGTGCAAGTACGAGGAAAATCCACCGTGTCCTGTGAAGAGCTGGACCATAATTGGACTCAGGGACAAAGTTTTGACGAGTCGGTAAGCTTTTATTGCGTTCGGGAAGAACACTTTAGTGGTAGCGCCTTGTTCGGCGGTTTCGTAGCGTTGGTTCCATTCGCAAAGCGAGTCTCGTCGGATTTCACGCTTTGCGAATGATACCGGGCAGCTGTTGTAATTCGGCTTGGTTTTAAGCTGCAGTGCTGCGCTCTTTGCTAGCTCATCGGCTCTTTCGTTCCCTTCCAACCCCGCGTGAGCTTTAATCCAAAATAGGCTCAGTATTTTGTTGTTTTCACTTAGCTCACGTATGTTTGCTCTAATTTGGACTGCGAGGGGATGGGGGGAACCAGAATTTGCAACCGTCTCAAGAGCAGAACGAGAATCGCTAAACACACTGCAGCTCGGCTTCCGCCTTTTTAATGCCTCTTTTATAGCCTCAGACAGAGCCAGTAATTCTGCCTGGTAGACGGTGCAGCATTCATCCAGCCTCAACTTGCGGGTACTTATTTCGGTGGCACCTTCCCTGATAGTTAATGCGGCACCCACTTTTCCCTCGATTTTGCTGCCGTCTGTGAAGATGTTTAGGCAACTGTTGAGGTTCTGGTCCAATGCTGCATCGTCCTCCAGGCAGGTGAATACCAGCTCTGTCTGCAGCGCCGGATGTGGCATGGCTGTGTACGGCACCGGTTTCTCAATATCTCGGTCTCCTATTACTAGCTGGGTGTGGCCTTTCTTTGTCTCATAAAGCAAGGCTGCTTCCCGGATTCTGATATCCAATGGAAGCAACCCAGCCAGTAATAACGCCGAGGTTAGAGAGACAGTTCTGTAGCCTTTTATAATTTTCTGCGCGAAGCCACGCTGCACTGTGTCAAGCTCTTTTTTCACGCAGATCTTTTTTGTTGCAGGCGCCCATGCACTTGCAGCATACAAGATTGTAGGCTCTACCACTGCCGTGTAAATCACCCTTATTACTTCCGACTGCAGCCCCCAAGTAACTTTTGCTGCTCTCGAGAGCTGTTTGTAGAAGTTTAGCGCTTTTCGGCAGACGTTCGCGGCATGCGAGTTGAATGTAAGCTTGTCGTCGATAGTGAGTCCTAGCAGCTTGATTTCCCTGGACATGCCGATGTCGCACCCGCCCATGCTCAGACGTGGGGTATCATGCTTAAGTTTTCGCGTGATGACCATGGCCATCGTTTTGTGTGGCGCGAACCTAAGTTTGTTCCGGATACCCCACGCCCGAACATGCTCGAGTGCGGCGTCGGCCTGCCTCTCAATCTCTTGCGCGGTCTCCCCATTGAAAACAAGCACCACGTCGTCCGCGAACGCCTGCACGTAGTCGCCCTTACCATGCAGCTCTCTTAGAAGCGGGTCCAGGAGCAGGTTCCACAGAATAGGGCCACCAATTGACCCCTGCACACAACCTTTTCCCGTAGGCTTTTCGTACTCCTCCCCTGAGTAGCGAACCTTTACTCTTCGATTTCGAAGGTAACTGTCGATCACCCTTCTCAGGTTTACCGGACACTTTTCCTCAGCAAGTCGGACTCGGATTGATGGCCACCATGCGCTGTCGAAGGCCCCCTCTATATCTAGCGACACGAGCGTTAACATTTTCTTTTGCTCCAATTTGGTGTTGATGTATCGCATTAGGGTATAAAGGGAGTCCTCGGTGCTCTTCTGGGGCATGAATCCGAACTGGCGAGTACTCATTCCTGGCAGAAGATGGAACTTGATCCGGGTGACCAGCATCTTCTCGAAGATTTTACCTAGCACTGGGAGGAGCCCGATTGGCCTGTAGGATTTCGGGGTATCATACCTATCCTTACCAGGTTTCCGCAGCACTATCACGGTGGCCTCTTTCCACGGATCCGGGAAGTGGGCCAGTTCTAGGCACCTGTTTACTATGCTTAGAAACATGTTCAGGTCGTTCTTAATGGCCTCTACGCATATATCCACCGTGAATCCATCTGCTCCGGGAGCCTTCTTTGGGTTGAATGCTCTCATCGCAGTTTTTAGCTCAGTAATCGTGAATAGCGGGTCATAAGAATCATCTTGCTCCCCACTATTTACCCTCTCTGCTTCAGCTCTAATTCTGCGATGATCTGCATTGTCGCTATCTGTGTGGTCCTCCGGGTAAAACGTTTCGGCCAGGGCCTTCACGGAGCCTCTAGCATCCAGTACTTTGCCGTCAATCTGAAGTGGCTCATCCTCCTCCCTTTTCCTAGTCCTGCCTATAACCCTATAGATCCCCTCCCATACCCCCTCCCTATCCTGTTTACAGCAGAAGTCCTTCCAACTTTCTACCTTTGCCTTGTTTGCTTCCATCTCATATTCTCTCTTCTTTTCCAGGTACTCTTCAATGACTCCAGACCTCCGGACTGGTGCAGCGCATCGGACTCTTCTCTTCCTGTTGGCGACTTCCCGTTTCAGCTGTGCTAGTTTCTCAGACCACCACGGTATGGTAAGTACTTGTGTGTGTTTCTTGGCAGGTATAGTGTGTGTGCATGCGTGTGTTATTGCTTGTGTGTATGTGTGTATAATTTCCTCTATTTGTGCGATGTTGTGTGTGTTCTCTACTTTTGTGTGTGTGAGGCTGTGATCTAATTTAAATTGGGTCAATTTCTCATGAAATTGGACCCAATTTGCCTTTTTTGTGTTGTAGAGCCTTGTTGTGCGTGTTATTTGTGTTCCGTGTGCTTTGTGTAGTTGAATGTTGAATGTTATACCGTTGTGGTCCGAGCTCGTCATGTTCTCTACAACGGTCCATCCTTCCACGAGAGTGAGCATGTCCTCAGAGCAGACTGTGATGTCAACATGGCTGACATACCTTATGTCTCCTCTTACGGTGTCAAATGTAGGTTTGGAGTCAATGTTAAGCACCTGGAGCCCCTTGTCATCTAGAAACTTCATGAGTTCCTCCCCCCTGGGGTTTGTCCTGACGCTTCCCCACCAGGTGTTCCAGGCATTTGTGTCTCCTCCTACAATGAGCCTCGTGGAACCTAGTTCGTCGATCACCCTACAGAGGTGGTCCATGTATGGTTCCAGGGGCTCTGTTCCTTCCAAGTAGATGGAGACCAGGTTTACCTCCCAGGCACTCGTTCGGATCCCCACTACGGTGATGTTATTGGTGGTGAGCTGTGGGTATTGGATGACATCCAGGGTAGGGTCCAATATTGCGATTGCCGCCTTTACCATCCCTTCCCCGTGTTCCGTGCTCTGATAGATCCGAGTGCCTGGGTATGCCTTCAGTTTCTTGGGAGCACCAACGTAGGGTTCTTGCAAGAGGAGTGCTGCAGCTTTGCATTTTGTAGCTTCAAGGAAGACCTCATCAGTTGCTAGCTGCTTCTTTTTGAGGTTTGCTTGTATGACCTTATAGTGGACACCCTTAGCAATATGCCACGGTGGATCTCGCAAATGCATCCCACTTGCGCCTCACCAGGCATTCGTTGCTAAAGGCGCCATGATCGGTTTTTGCAGCCTTTGCTTTGTTGCAGTTTACGCAGCAGGGGGAAGTTCCGCTCAGCCAGTCGGGACATTCCGTTCTGAGATGTGCCCCACCGCAGTGGCTGCACACATCAACCGCTTCGGAGCAGAACCGCTTCCCATGTCCGTACCCTAAACAGCGTGAGCACTGTATAAGGGGGGACTGGTCGGCGACCCTGACTCTCTGCATATCGATGTGTAGAGACCCCGCGCAAGTAAGACTCTTCCAGAGTCGAGGCGACACCTTCATAACCATGTGGGAGGTGAGGGGGTTTCTCGCTTTGCGACGATAGCGTACTTCCATACGGTCGTCATCGCTGCTCACACCCCTCAGTAAGTGCCCGTTTTGCGTTCGGATGGCTTTAATTACGTCCTCATCCGTGTTACTTTGTAGGACACCGTATATGATGACAAGAGGGTCTTTATTCTTGACATCCTCCACGCTGAGATGGCCTTCCCTCTCCACTATTCTTTCCTTTATCTTCCTTAACTCCTCCTCGTTTTTGCAACCTACTATTATCTTCCTGTCCTTCGCTTTCCTTATTTTGTCTATTCTTGCCCCTTCCTCCTTCGCATTCACAACCTTTCTAATTCTCTCAAAGACTTGGTCCCCTGTTTCCTGGTCATTCGTAGAAGAAACTATGATGGAGTGCATGGCTGTGTTTTCCGGCTTTACTTTGCTTGGAGAACCCGCTGTTACGTTCGCATAGGAGCCTCTGTTCATGTACCACTCCTGCTGTGTTTTTAGCGTCTCTGTCAGTTTCTCCATTTCCTTTTTATGTTCTTCCAGAAACTGTCCATGCTCCTCTATCTTTCTAATCAATTCTTCCCCTTGCACTGTCATTCCTGTTTTCCTTTCCTCTTCTTTCCTGTCTCCTTCCATTTCTTTGGTGTTTGGAGCTTTGTCCAAGAGTGGCGGAGCCACTCTATCTTCCTCGGATTCCTTGACCAGGTAGTACAGTCTGTCAACGGCTTCCAGGACCTTGATCTTGATCTCGCTTTTCAAGTTGCGGCTGATTTCGAGATTAGTTTTAGCTTTGGAGAGACAGGCTTTTGCCTCAGCGGTTCGGGTTTGATATTTACGCTTCGGAGATTTCTCTACGCTTGTCTGCGATGTCCCCGCCCTCGCCTTCAAAGAGCTGTCTTTGTGCGCGGGGTTAGTCGAGGCCAATTTGGTCTTTGGATGCCCTGGTTGGCTCATTGTCTTATTTGGCGGGGGCGGTGTCACCGAAGACAACGCATCGAATGCATCAACACTTAGCCGCACCTTGTTTGGCTGATCGTCCGTCTTTGTCGAGGGGCCGGCCCTCTCTGTCACTTCGCTAACCTCCATTTCACTCTCTGTCTGGCCCGGAACTTCCGGTTGTTTGATGTCAAGAGGGACACTCGTCTTTTTGACTGGAGTGCGAATGCCAAAAACCATTTTTGCGAGGAACAATAAGGTTAGTTTAAGTAATTTAAGTTGTTTAAGTAGTTTAAGTAATATAAGTTATTTAGGTATTTCAAAAATTCATAAATTTTAGTAATTTAAGCAATTTAAGACTTTTAAGGAGTAAAAGCTATTTAAGTAATTTTCGTATTTAAGTATGTTTTTTTTTAATAATTTCAATATTCATAAAATTCAGTCAATTATTTTTATTTCTTATACTTATGGTTTACTTTCCAGATGGCGTCTCCGGATTCAGGCAGTCTACGTGCGTGAGGGATTGGCCGGTAAGTACAATTTGGGGTAGGACTCGTCAAAATTGAAGTTAGACGTGTAAAGAGCGTCAACTTCAAAGAAAAATAGGATAAGTATAAAATAAACGAAAAAATAATTTTTGGTAGAGTCACTTGAAATTGCCCAAGGGTTTGGTAGAGTCAGATAGTTAGGTATGTCATGAAAAATACAATATTAAATAAAATTGCAGAAAAATCAAAAAGTAGAGTCGACTCTATCAATGTCACTGTTTTTGAGATGCTCTATATCAACTTAAACCTATGATTGTGAAAAAAAAAAAAAAAAAATTTTTTTTTTTTTTTTTGTCTCTATGTAGAGTCTGCAATCTCCACCAAAAAATTTTTTCAATCCAAGCCCTACAGTTTACAAAAAACCGCACTGCTGTAGGACCTTTAGTTTCGGAGATATAAAATTTACAAACAGAGCCTAAAAGCTAGATTTAAAGGGTTGCGACCCCTAATAAATGTTCCTAACACAAATTTTCATGTGGAAGTTGCCTATTTATGTTATAATGAGTTAGATAAATGTAAAAAAAATTTAAAAATAAAACTTTTAATTTGAGAAACTGCTAAAATTTTTCTAAGTCCAAAGTCGTTTTTGGGGGTAGGGGGTTGAAAATTTGCCCAAATGATCAGGGAGGGTCCGAAGGGTATACGGCTTCTGGATACCGTGGGGGGGGTTGTTAGGGGGGGGGACCCGGAAAAAATGGTCAGATTTGGTCTAGCACCCCTAGTTTCGCCCCAAAATGCAAAACAAGTTTATTTGCGGTTGGTCGACTGGTTAGGTACTTTTTGAAAATTCTATATTAAATAATTTATAAGTTTTAAAAATCTGAAAAAATTACTTTAGGTTAAAAATGAAATTTACAGGCTAAAAAAGAAATTTAGAAATTTTTATGACCTTAAAATTTTTTAAGGGGAGTACTCTGAAGTTAAGGGTTGTATTACCAACAACCGCAAAAAAACACGAAAAAATTTATCCTGCTCACCCTAGACTCCTAACAATTCTAGGAAAAATAGGGATGATAGCAGACAATATACGCAACAAAATAGCGTTAAGGTTATAACGGTCACTACCCTAGAACTTGTTTAAAAAATTCCCAAAGCTACCCCTTAATTCTCGAAACTTTGTGACCGTCTAGTTTTGTTAACCCCTGTGCGATATATACCAAGTTTGGGCTCAAATGACTCGTCTTGGGTCAAGAAACTTAATTCTACTGTCAAAATATTTAAATATAGTATATATATACATTTAGGACCTGTAAACAATATATACGGGTCGTCCGTACAAGTATATCTTAAAATACTAAAAATAATTAATTTAAAATCTAAAAATAATTTACTAGTCTCACTAAAAGTATTCTTCCTGTTTGAACTTCCAAAAAAACTACAAAATTTAGTCCTTATTGTACCTTATTAAAACCACGTGTCGTCACACTTGTTCTATGAGGATCTTCCAATGTTCATAACTCAAAAACTGCTAAACGGAAAATTCTGAATTTTTGCACGGTGGTTGTCGAGTAATAATAGTATTTTTTACTGTTCAAAAATTATAAGGTTGTAGATCTTTTTTCAGCAAAAGAAAAGGTCAAAGTTCATAAAATACTAAAAACCTTATATCTTCCCGGGGCGTGGTCCAATCATGATGTTCGAGGTGTCTGCAAGCAGGTCTCGGCGTCTTCCACAAAATGGTGTTCTTCAATTTTGTCCCAGAAGTCTGGAACCTGGACCACGTGCCACGTGGTTTTTAGGTTTTTCGTATGTAACTCAGAGAGTTTTGCCAGGAAAAATCCAAGACTCAGCACAAAGGTAGTTCCACTCAAGGCGCATAAACGTGCAGTAGAAAAATTAGTGGTCGTCGCTGGAAATCGAGCAGCGTTTCAGTCCAAAGATCCAGATGTTGGTGCAATTTCGGTTTTTTCGCTGTGGTGTGTCCAAATATGGTCCGATTTGAAAAATTTCTTCAACACTGTAATCCTTGTAGTAGCGCACATTCAATGACGTATCACAAAGCACAAATTGGTGAAAACAGCCGATAAAATTGATTTTTCGAACGCGGAGCGACTCAGTTTCATGGCGCTCGGGCTTGCGGCTCGAGTGGAACTGGTTAGGTTAGGTTAGGTTAGGTTAGGTTAGGTTAGGTTAGGTTAGGTTAGGTTAGGTTAGGTTAGGTTAGGTTAGGTTAGGTTAGGTTAGGTTAGTGGGAGGAGGTGGCGCGCATGCGGAGGCAGGCGCGGGCCGCCCTGTTGAGGCGGTGGGCGGAGGACCTGACTCCACCGGTCCCTGGTCAGTGGACGGTGGAGGCCATTAGACCGGTCCTCA